>CAVLGL010000084.1:13351667-15751667 GCA_963668995.1 Parnassius mnemosyne | reverse complement strand
GCTTTATTCACGCGCCATCATGTTAATACAGCTAAATGAAACGATAATTTCATAAAAAATATCATGAAAATACTGAATCATAAAACCAGCAGTGGAATGACTGAATTGATATCACCTGACCTGAGCTAGATAAAGGTCAATGTACGCGCGAACACAAATTCGCGCGGCCTGCAACTAGCGGGCCATCCCACAATATAATAATTTACAACACGTGTCTAAATACCTAACTTATCTACTTAACCTACTATTTTGCCACTGTGCTTATCTCCACGTAGCCACTTTAATCCGAATTTACAGGTTAAATAACCCAAATAACTGGTTCGATTCCCCGCTAATGAAGAAATACTTAAATGAAATGTAACCAAGGTTGGAGTCATGCGTTTTTATTCATCGTGTAGGTATGTTTATTATTCTCATGTATTCAGTTATGTACCTATTCAGATTAGTCTAGTACTAAGTTATTTAAAAAAAAATAGTTATGAAACAGCTTACTGCTCTAAATCCTCCGTGGTCTTATGAGGTGCGGCTCAAATTGAGCTCCATTCATTTCAAGGCAGATTTGGGTGCAGGCGGGGCATCATCGTGTGGTCTTCGACACAGTCCGTACGTAGTTTCTCGAAAGCATCCACGATCCTTTGGCGCATTTCTTCAGCACTATCACATTCACGATTAAAAACCCTTTCTTTCACATACCCCACAAAAAGAAGTCTAACGGAGTCAGATCTGGTGAGCGAGGTGGGCAAGCGTGTGGTCCTAGTCTGCCGATCCAGCGATCATCAAATAGCTCATTGAGGCGCTCACGGACGAACCTCACGAAATGTGGAGGGGCACCATCATGTTGGAACTATGTGCGGCGATATTCAGCCAACGATAGGTCGTTTAAAATGTCAACCAACTGTTCATTTATAAAGTTTAGGTATCGCTGTCCGTTCAGTCGCTCTGGCAGAAACACTGGTCCCAGTATGCGATCCTTAAATAAACCTGCCCATACGTTAACCGACCATCGGGTTTGGTGCCCGGTTTGTCGAACAGCGTGCGAGTTAACCTCTGAATACACGTGTGTATTTCTTCGGTTCCACATGCCGTTTCTGGTAAATGTCGACTCATCCGTCCAGATAATGTGCTCAATGGAACCAGGCACACGTTGTTGCTGGTATAATAACCAACGGCAGAAAACTCGTCGGCGGTCGTGATCGCCGGGAACTAAAGCTTGCACTTTGTGCAATTTGTATGGGCGCATTGGTTACGCTTCAACACTTTGTGCACTGCACAGTATGCCACACTTGTTCCATCCCGACGTCTTAACAATTTATTTAGCGATACTTCGTGTACCTAGGTTCGGATACCTAACATGTTGACCACTATAAACGTACGCGTTAGGCATTATTAAAACAAAAAAGAATCCAAAAACGTAACAAAAACTTTAATATCAACACGTAATCACAAGTAAATTTATTAAACAAAACGATTGAACTGTCGCTCGCGCACGCGTGTACAAAATCAACACGGAACTGTCTCAAAAACTAAAACGAACGAACCCCGTCAAGGCTAAAACCTACTGCGTCACAAGCGTGAGGCGACAGGGTTAGGCATTCTGCCGTCATAATAAAAAAGGAAGTAACTAACAAAAACGTAAAATGGAAATAAAAAATAAATTGATGAATTTTTCTTTCAGACCCCGTGTCTAAAGTATATTAAAAGGTATCTATATTGAAATATATACGAAGAGACATGAAGATTTTAAGGACGAACTTATTTTTTTTTTAATTTGTTTATTTATTTAAATAAAACGAATTTTCCTTTTCATCTTAGATTAAAAAAGTACACCTGGCAACACAAAAACATCGAAGGAAAGACGCATATAACTATTTGGGTCTTCCCAACCTAATAAATAAAACAAAACTACCATTCATTTAACATTTTTACATATTTTGGAAAGGTCATTTGAAGTTGAAAGGACGCTAATAGTAATTTACTACTTTTTTCTTAGTAAATATTAGAAAAGCATTGGTAGTGAGACACAAAAAATAACAACCCGCAACTCTTGAGTAATGATTTTAAAGGGGATATCATACAAGACTTACTACGATAATAATTAAAAATTAAAACATTTGTACAATCGACTTTAATATAAATAATTAAGGATAACTCAAAAACTATTGGTCTGACCTCGATCAAATTTATATGGGACCACATGTGAAACACCAGCTCTTAATAATAAGATATGAGCTCTTAATAATAAGATATAAAATAATAAGACAAGAATAATTTAAATTTAAGTAATCGATGCAAATATTGTTAAAGATGACGTAGCAACTGGTTAAATAAGTCTTTTCTTTAATGTTGAATTTGTATAAGTCTTTTCTACTAATAAAATGTCATCTGTGATCAACAGCTACGTCTAAAATTCTGACGATAATTTCTAAAATATTCATATTAGTGAATATTAAAAAAATTTAGTAGATGCGTCTTCTTATCATGAGTCGAATGGTAATTTATTCGAAAATTGTTAGATGCGCCCTTTTTTCTTATGACCGCAGCATTGTTTCATACCGAGCTAGATACAGGTCGACAGCGGAGTGAGTGTGGGTACAGTCGCGTTCTAAAGTACTACATGGTATTGGGCTATTGTTTTATAATATTATAGTAATTAATTGTTTTATTGTAGAATCATAATAGGTGTTTTACTAGCTACTTAGAACTTTGGAAGAGGTGGGAATTAAAAATAGATAATGTTTACTTGAGCATTGTTTGTTATTTCTATCGTAAAATATAAAGTAGTTTGTAACAAAAAAACTTAAGCTAAGGGTGACACGCCGTCCATTATGACGTCTTGGGTCACATGGAAGCCAGATGTTGATGGTGTGTTGGTGTTACTGGATGCTACTTCATCATCACTTTCATCTTCGCTTGAGCTTCCGTCATCAGGTCGATCACATGGTAATTTTTTCGGTATTCTTCCTCAACAATTTTAACTTTACTGCACAATTATCCCCATTCACCTTCTCCTATCATATTTACCTTTTCGTTCACTAGTTTAGTCATAAAACAATACATATAAATAATTTTTTTTCCTTCCTTTTTAAAACATCGTCGCGAGTCGCAAAGTAAGCTGTGTATGCGACTGTATTTTTGGAGCGAACAAAGCGCGGGAACCAATAGCATGCAGGCACAGTAATACTGGCCAATATGTGATAAATCGCTCAGTGCCCAAGTTCAAGGCCAGCGTTTGTTTTTCACCGTTCGCGCGTACATTAACCTCCATTAGTCAGGTGATATCAATTCAGTTTCCACTGCTGGTTTTATGTTTCAGTATTTTCATGATTTTTTTTATGAAATTATCGTTTCATTTAGCTGTACTAACATGATGGCGCGTGAATAAAGCTAATAAAACGTTGTAAAAATATGTTTTTTTTTTCATCAGGATCAAATTTATTTATGACCCATGATCAAAGGTATACTTGGTGCTGTCGCCTGTCTTAGTTTTCGGGAGCGTTCCAAAAATACCCTGTATATATAAATAATCAGCAAATTTAAATATCAGAAATTTAGCCTAATTATGAATACTTTACATTTGTTTCTACAAAAAGAAAAACATATTATATTATGCACAATTATTCTCACACTTAAATACTTACAGTAACGTCACATCTGAATAAATTAATTTCATAAAACATGTCACCCATGTTTAACGTCCAAACGGGCGTAAAGCAGGGTTGTGTCATTTCTTCCTGGCTGTTCATACTGTATCTCGACAGCTGTTTACAGAAGCTGAAAGATAGTTGTTTGGGTGTGAAATTGGGTGGCATTAAAGTAAATTGTCTGCTGTATGCTGATGATGCAGTGTTTATTGCACCATCAGAGGCAGAACTGCAGGCATTAGTCACGTGTATGAAAGAGAAATGTGAAATTAAAGGTCTCCGTTTGAATGCTAATAAAACTAAGGTTCTGGTATTTGAAAGGGACGAAGAGAGAACGAAGTGTGAAATATGGGTAAATCAGGAATGTCTAGAACAGGTAAATGAAATTGTATACTTGGGGAGTGCTTTTAGCCGGGATGGAAGATGTGATTTAGATGTGGACAGGTGTGTCGCTGCCGGGAACAAAGTCAATGGTGCCCTGACTGCGTTAGTCAAAAGGCAAGGCGTAGCGAAGAGTGTACGCCTTGCAATACATAACGCAGTGTTGGTACCGACTTTGTTATATGGCAGCGAAACCTGGGTATGCCAGAAGAAGCATAAAAGTAAGTTGAATGCAGTGGAGATGCGATCTCTTCGTAAAATGTGCGGCGTTACCATGGCCGACCGAAAGCGAAACGAAGAGATTCGCAATATGGCAGGTTTGAAAGATGACCTTATCACAAAAATTGATAAGGGCGTGCTTCGGTGGTTTGGGCACGTTGAGCGAATGAGTGAAGACCGAATGGTGAAGAAAATATATAGCGCGAAAGTTAATATTAAAAGGTGTCGAGGTAGACCGAGACTAACTTTCGAAGACCATGTGAGCAAATTGCTCGAAGAGGGTAGGGTCAAAAGTACTCGGATACCTAGACGTGCATGCATGAAGAAGATAATGAATCTGAAAGAAGCGAAAGAGGTTTGTAAGGATCGTGACACTTGGCGATCTGTTCTCTCTGGCTACCCCGTCAGGGATTGTGCGTGAAGATAAGTAAGTAAGTAAGTATAATCTATATTTCATGACCCGAGATGGCGTCTTATGAATAATATGTTTGATTATTAATCTATAATATTTTTTATTAAGTACATATATTTTACTAAACGATGAAATGTTTTTCCTTGGTATTTGCTAACATTTCTTGAATTATTTGTGCAATATCTAAAACACATCATGGCATATTTTATCAAGATTTTTTTATAATCAACACAGCATGTGTCAACTCACAAGCGCCTAGTGAGCGACTGAGTAAAATGCGGCACTATCAGCGCAATTGAATGGCACAACGTAACTTAATGCAGTGTCGCCTCTGGTACGTAGTACACAATAACTCAATGGGTATTGTACGTACGATGAAAAAATATTGATAACACCGCCATCTATCGTAAATAATATAAAATGTCTGTGGTATTTCCCATAGTCGCCTTTTTTTGGGTGAAATTTTCTGTAGATTTATTTTACTCTAAGGTAAGAAAAAGTTTCTTCGTATTTTATATACAAATTCAATACTTTTTTTTTCAGTTTAATTAATTTTAATTATAATATATATCTGCCAAATAGGTGTAATCTGAGGGTGCAAGGTCAGGGATATATGGTGGATGTATTAACACTTCCCAACCAAGCTCTCTCAATTTTTGCTGAGCGGCCAAAAATGTGTATGGTCTGGCGTTATCATGATGAAAAACTACTCTTTTTCTGTTGATCAATTCCGGCTGTTTTTTTCTCAATTTCTTGGCTTAGTCTCATTACTTGTTGGCAATAGAAATCCGAATCGATGGTTTTACCCGGCGTTATAAGTTCATAATAAACGATGCCCTTCCAATCCCACCATAAACACAGCATCACCTTATAGCGTGTTAATCCGAGGTTTCGCTACAGTCTATGGAGCTTGATTACCTTTTGACCATGATTTTTTTCGCACGTTCTTGTCGTAGGTGATCCACTTTTCATCACTGGTGATCAATCTTTTCAAAAATGGCTCGTTTTCAATACAGAATCGCAAATGAGTACACGATTCACTAGGTTTATTTTTTATTTTTTTTATAGGATCGGGTGACAAACGAGCGCCCAGTCCACCTGATGGTAAGTAGTTGCTGTGGCCCATAGACATCTACATTTATCCTCGTTTGCGAATCAAAATGCAGATGCGTTGTCACCCGTGAGGACTAAGATGGAATGCCTCTTTTCCAGTAAAAAGGGTCTCTTTTTATAATGATTTCTTATATTTACGCGAACACTACACATTGAATAAAACTATTTTTACGGATTTTATTGCGTTTAATTTACTTGTTTTAATTCCCTATGTTTCGGATGCTTTACAGCAATGGTTACGGGGGCACTGAGGTGTTTGACGTCCCGATGTCATAGATTGCCTGGCTACCTTCAGTTTTTGAATATTAGTTTTAGTCCGATCTACGCAGAATGAGCTTCCAGTATCTTGAAGTATTGCAGTGGTATGCTTGGGCTTGGATTCTATTTTATTAATTATAGCATCCCACACACCCATCCATCTTCTCTATTGAAATTACAATGTTTTTTTAATTTCAATAGCCCCGTGAATCTTCCTTGGTAGGAATCGGTATTCTTTTGCGAGGATTTGTGATCTATCAAATCTAATGTAATGGCTGGGACGATCTTGAACATGTTCACACACGGCAGACTTCCCAGAACGTCGATATTTCAAATCAACTATATGCTTTTACGCGGGTTTTTATAGATCTTTTTGTTTGTCCTATGTAAGAGAGACCACATTCACAATCCAGCTTGTACACTCGTGCATCTTGTAGAGGGATATGACACTTGACGGAAGCTCGCTTTAAGATATAGCCCACCTTATCTGTGACTCCTCTGACATAGGGTAGTGCAGCAGGAACACGCTCGACTGTGGCCTGCTTCACTCAGTCACTGTGACTTAGGCGCGGGACCTGAAGCTTGTTGTCTTGCAATACATGCTCGACGTGCTGAAGCTCTGCGGCCAGATGTTTTCTGTCACAGATCCCTCGTGCTCTCTGAAACAAAGTTTTTCCCACGGTACCTAACTGTGATGGATGATAGTGCGATTAAACATTTAAATATCGGATGCAGACCCGTCTTTTTCCTATATATAGTGTGATCAATAGTGTTATCACTATTTCGTATGACTAAAACATCTATGAAAGCTAAAGAATTGTTTGCCTTTTAGTTTATGAAATTAAGGTGGTCTAAAAATGCAGTTACTTTATCTAAAGGTAGAATTGTGAAAGTGTCGTCTACATACCGCTTGTAGAATCTTGAATTTACAGGAGCAGTAAGAAGGGCTTTCTACTCAAAGTCCTACATGAATATTACGGCAACTATGGGAGATACAGGTGAGCACATCCCCACACCTTCTGCTTGCTTGTAGAACTCCTCCTTCCAAGATAGATAGCCAGATGTGAGGCAGTGTTTGAGGAAAACTGCATATTCTGTAGGCATGTTGTTATCTTCTAGCTTCCTAGTTATGGTCCGAGAGCTCATGACGCATTTTTCATGAAGTGTTTGATGCATCATGAAACTTTGTTTAAAGGTATCAGTCGACTCAATAAGCAGGTATATGACTGTCTGCCTGGCCTACCTGGGTACACCTGGTACTGCGCATACAGTTAAGTCGAAAAAAAATTTGCCCAAAAAAAAGTGTTTGATTCAAATAATAATAATGACTATCCGTTAGCTAAGTTTATAAACAATTAAGAAAAAAAATGGCAGACACTTCTGAAGGGGTTTACATAGGGGCAGACGACCACAAAGTTGTATTTTCAAAAATTCCAAAAAAAGTGTTTGATTCAGTCTGCCATTTTTACAGCGTGTTTATTATGTATAATAAAATATTCTCACAAAAAGGCAGACAGTTTCTCCGGGGGTTACTAATTTAAAAATCTATACAAATAAATAAAATTTAAATGTCTGTTTTTAATTTCAAAATAACAATTTTTTACTAAACGCATAAGACATTATATACGATATTTATAACAAAAACACAATTTTTAAAATTTTTGTCTGTCTGTTTGTTCCGACTAATCTCCGAAATGGCTGGACCGATTTTGACGGGACTTTCACTGGCAGATAATTGATGTTATAACGAGTATTTTAGGCTGCTTTTAAATTTAAAAAAAAATTATTATGGTACCGCGCAAAAAAAATAAAACCCTAAATTACATGCGGACGAAGTCGCGGGGAACAGCTTTTTATTTTATCAGCAGCTATTTAAATAATCTTAAAAAAGTATAATTATTTTCATGTTTGTCAATTGGAATCGGATTCTGCTGTCAATGTACTTATCAAATCATGTGATACAGATGTATTAATTATTATGATAGGAAATATGGACCATTTAAAAAGTGATTATTTATTTGTATAGATTTTTAAATTAGTAACCCCCGGAGAAACTGTCTGCCTTTTTGTGAGAATATTTTATTATACATAATAAACACGCTGTAAAAATGGCAGACTGAATCAAACACTTTTTTTGGAATTTTTGAAAATACAACTTTGTGGTCGTCTGCCCCTATGTAAACCCCTTCAGAAGTGTCTGCCATTTTTTTTCTTAATTGTTTATAAACTTAGCTAACGGATAGTCATTATTATTATTTGAATCAAACACTTTTTTTTGGGCAAATTTTTTTTCGACTTAACTGTATGCGCAGTACCAGGTGTACCCAGGTAGGCCAGGCAGACAGTCATATACCTGCTTATTGAGTCGACTGATACCTTTAAACAAAGTTTCATGATGCATCAAACACTTCATGAAAAATGCGTCATGAGCTCTCGGACCATTACAATTGAGATGTAGTCCTCAATAGGTAAATATGTGATTAGTGACTGAACATCAAAATTGACCATAGTTTCATTGTCAGCAAGATGTAGGTCTTTTATCTCACTAACAAATTGGTACGAATCTTTTGTGTGTGCTCTGGTTTGTCCTCTCAGCGGTAACAGAATTTTTGCCAAGTGTTGAGCCAACTTATAAGTTGGCGAATCGATCTGGCTCCCTAGGGGAAATAGAAGAGCGTTGGATTTGTGTATTTTCGGTAACCCATACAACCTCGGTGGTTTGGTACACGGTGGTATCATCGAATTGACGTCGAGATTTAATTTTTGCGAGTAATTCTTTATTAGATTGCTAGATATTTCAAGCACGTAGATTGTAGGATCTATTTTAACCTTTTTGTATGTACTTTCGTCCGATAAAAGCTATTGTATTTTAAAATTATAATCTGACGCATCCATTACTCCTTTATCTGCACGGAGAATCGTGAGTTCTGGTCTTTTGCGTAAGATGTATAACGCTTTAATCTCGTCTTTAGGAAGATTTAGTTTTGGCGCTGAATTTCGACATAACAAGGACGAACAAACTTGTCTCTGAAGTCAAGTCTTTGCTGAACAAAGTCTCGGATTGGGGGCGACTAAATCTAGTCCAGTTTAATCCTCAGAAGACACAAGTTTGCGCGTTTACCGCTAAAAAGAACCCATTTGTCGTATCTCCTCAAGGCACTCCCCCTCTTGCCTCAGCCAGTATCGGAATTCTCGGAATCGACATATCGAGTGACGTGCAATTTCGTAGTCACTTGGAAGAGAAGGCCAAATTGGCCTCTAAAAAGCTTGGCGTGCTCAGCAGAGCGGGACAGTATTTCATGCCGGCACACCGCCTGCAACTTTACAAGGCGATGGTTTGGCATCACATGGAATACTGTTTCCATCTCTGGGCAGGGGCTCCCCAGTGCCAGCTCCTTCCACTTGACCGCATCCAGCGCAGAGCAGCTCGAATTGTCGCCAAATTTCACGAACGCACATCGCGGCAGAACTGCCGATACCATCCACACCATCTGGATGATTGGCGGTCCACCACTGTTAGATTTAGAAGATGTTTCATCAGCGATTTTTCCGGACCGATACGACTTAGTGACCTTCAAGAAAAGAGCCTATTCCTTTTTAAAAGGCCGGCAACGCATCTGCAATTCCCCTGGTTCCCCTGGTGTTGCAGTTGTTCATGGGCGGCGGTAGTCACTTACCATCAGGTGAGTCGCATGCTCGTTTGTCCCCTCTCCTATAAAAAAACGAAATGTTTTTGCTTGCTTGCTTTCCTACATTGTTTTTAAACAGGCATTCCACATTTCTTCACACGGGATTCTTCGCGGTATTATTGCGAAACTCAGGCCCTTCGACTACAATACAAGTATTGTCGAAGGGCTACTACAATAAAAGTATGTGAGTCAGTGTTATTGCGATACAAGCCTAAAGCTTACTGTAGAAACCAGTGTTAGAATAATTATGTAATGTGTTTTTGGTTAAATAAATATATTTTCTTTCTTTCTTTCATTTAATGCTTATAACTAATTTACCCTTCGCGCAATATAAAATTTCAAATCGAAAAGAGAAGCTTAAGTAGGAAGTTATCAACATAGTTAGAGCCAAGCTTAATACTTTATTCATCATCATCATCATCAACATTACAGCCTTTCATAAATCCACTGCTGAACATAGGCCTCTCCCAAGGAATGCCACAAAGCACGGTCCTGAGCCACCTGCATCCATCGACTTCCTGCATGTCATACCAGGTCGTCACTCCATCTAGTGGGGGTCACCCTACACTTCGCCGAGGCTGCCACTCGATAACCTTTCTTCCCCATCGATTGTCGGTTCTTCGAGCTATATGGCCGGCCCACTGCCACTTCATCTTACTAATCCGTTGGGCTATGTCGGTTACTCTGGTTCTACTGCGGATATTCTCATTTCTAAGTTTATCACGCAGAGAAACCCCGAGTATAGCCCTCTCCATAGCTCGCTTAGCGACCTTGAGCTTCCTCATATGGCCAGCAGTGAAGGACCACGTCTCAGATCCGTAAGTCATCACAGGCAACACGCACTGGTTGTACAATTTCGTTTTAAGGTTTTGAGGTATGTCTGACGAGAAGATGTGTCGTAGTTTCCCGAACGCTGCCCAGCCAAATTGAATCCGTCGATTGACCTCTCGGTCGAAGTTGGACTTACCTAGTCGAACTATTTGTTCCAAGTAAACATACTCATCAACAACTTCGAGATTAGTGCTCCCAACAACTACCGGCATAGGTGTGACATGGACGTTAAACATGATTTTTGTTTTGTCCATGTTCATCTTAAGACCTATCCGTTGGGAAACACTACAAATAGTCCGTCTGGGTAAGTCCAACTTCGACCGAGAGGTCAATCGACGGATTCAACTCGGCTGGGCAGCGTTCGGGAAGCTACGACACATCTTCTCGTCAGACATACCTCAAAACCTTAAAACGAAATTGTACAACCAGTGCGTGTTGCCAGTGATGACTTACGGAACTGAGACGTGGTCCTTCACTGCTGGCCGTATGAGGAAGCTCAAGGTCGCTCAGCGAGCTATGGAGAGGGGTATGCTCGGAGTTTCTCTGCGTGATAAACTTAGGAATGAGGATATCCGCAGTAGAACCAGAGTGACCGACATAGCCCAACGGGTTAGTAAGCTGAAGTGGCAGTGGGCCGGCCATATAGCTCGAAGAACCGACAACCGATGGGGAAGAAAGGTTCTCGAGTGGCAGCCTCGTACCGGTAGGCGAAGTGTAGGGCGTCCCCCCACGAGATGGAGTGACGACCTGGTAAGGCATGCAGGAAGTCGATGGATGCAGGTGGCTCAGGACCGTGTTTTGTGGCATTCTTTGGGGGAGGCCTATGTTCAGCAGTGGACTTGTGAAGGGCTGTAATGATGAATGATGATGTTCATCTTAAGACCTATCCGTTGGGGGACACTTTTGAGGTCATTGAGCTTGTACTGAGGTCCTCCAGCGATTCTGCCATGAGATCTATATCGTCGGCAAATCGAAGGTGAGTGATGTACTCGCCATTGATGTTAATACCGTATCCTTTCCAGTCCAGCAGCTTGAAAACGTCTTCCAATGCAGCGGTGAAGAGTTTCGGGGGTATAACGTCACCCTGTCTTACACCTCTCTGCTGTTGGATAGGTTTCTTACTCTGATTCTGTACTCAGATAGCCATCAGAGCTCTACTGTACAAACACATCAGCACTTCGATACACCGACAGTCAACTTGGCACCGCTGAAGGGACTGCAGCACCGCCCAAATTTTGAGGGAATCAAAGGCTTTCTCATAGTCCACATACGCAAGGCAAAGTGGCAGATTGTACTCTTCGGTCTTCTGTACAATTTGCCGAAGGGTATGTATGTGGTCTATGGTACTAAAGCCTTTTCAGAAACCGGCTTGTTCGGGAGGCTTTCGTTGAAGGTTGACGTTATATCCCCGAAACTCTTCACCGCTGCATTGGAAAATGTTTTCAAGCTGCTGAACTGGAAAGAATATGGTATTAATAACAATGGCGAGTAAATGACTCACCTTCGAATTGCCGACGATATATCCCTTATGTTAGAATAGTTTGAGGCCCTAAGTACTATGCTCAATGACCTCAAAAAAGCTCTACCAACGGAAAGGTCTTAAGATGAACATGGACAAAACAAAGATCATGTGTAATGTCCATGTCACACCTATGCCGGTACTCGTAGTTATTGGGAGCACTAAGCTGGAAGCTGTTGACCAATATGTTTACCTGGGAAAATTGGTCCGACTAGGTAAATCCAACATTGACCGAGAGCTCAATCGACGGACTCACTTGGCTGGGCAGCGTTCGGGCGATTACGACACATCTTCTCGTCGGGTATACCTCAAAACTTGAAAACGAGATTGTACAGCCACTGCGTGTTGCAAGTGATGACTTATGGATCTGAGACGTGGTCCTTCACTGCTGCTCGTATAAGGAAGCTCAAGGTCGCCCAGCGAGCTATGGGGCGGGCTGTGCTCGGAATTTCTCTACTTGATAAACTTAAAAATGATTATATCCGCAGTAGAACCAAAGTAATCGATATAGCCCAACGGATTAGTAAGAGCTAAGGTAGCAATGGGCCGGCCATATATCTCGAAAAACCGACAACTGATAGGGAGAAAAGATTCGCAAGTGGCAGTCTCGTACCGGTAGGTCAAGTATAGGACGACCTCGACTAGATGGAGTACCCGGTAAGACATGCAGGAAGTCGATGGATGCAGATGGCTCAGGACCATGCTTCGTGTCATTCCTATGGGAAAAACGTGACAAACGAGCACACAATCCGCCTGATGGTAATTGGATGCTGTGGTTCATAGACATCTACAGTTATCCTCGATTAAGAATCAAAATACAGATGCGTTGTGACCCCTGAGGACTAAGATGTAATGCCTCGTTTCCTGTAAAAGGGATCTCCGGTTCTCTAGTTTTATTATTTGTTTGTCATAGGGCTGATTTTTCAATCGTCAAATAAATTAATGTTTTTCGTAGATATCCAAATATAACACGAACAATTTAAAAATAACAATTATATTAATACAGAAGTTTAACTCTTTTACTTTTACATTCAGTCAAATTATAATTAAATTTATACTAATGATCCGCCCCGGCTTCGCGGGTGATTTCTAAGATGTAATGCCTCGTTTCCTATAAAAAGGATCTCCGGTTCTCTAGTTTTATTATTTGTTTGTCATAGGGCTGATTTTTCAATCGTCAAATAGATGTGACACCCGTTACACATTTACAATTTTATAACCCATATTATATATATATATATATATATATATATATATATATATATATATATATAAATTCATTTATAATCAGGCAAGCTTAAGATGGGAAAATTAGATCATATAAAGCCATTGACAACTCTCTTAAGTTTGGATACACTCAAGAGACGTTTCGTATCCATCGATTACTAATGTAAGAAAGATGATCTTGTTGTTGGTTATATGACGCAAGGGATTAAAATATTGACATTGACTGAAAGAGTCAGCATGCATATACACTGAATTTGTTATTTGTAAGTTTTGGAAGTTAAAGGTGATTATTTAATTTATTAAAATAATTACTATATGAAAGGTATCATATTACTTGTTACGATATATCTAAAGATAACATGATATTATTTCAAATAACTATACATTCTAGTTAAAATTTACACCCTCCCCCTTCTATACGTCCCCTGGCGCTGTATAATAATGACCGGGCTAATGAATATTGATCTTAAATGGTTATGTCTTAAAAGGTTTGTCAAAGGCCGTTTATTTTAATTAAGAAGTTTAATAAGCTGTATTTCTATAGTATCTTAGTTCTTTTAGGTGTCTCTTGGAAGACTCAATGTTCACTAGTGCGATCAAAAGTTCTTATATTAAAAATAATAATTTAATATAAGAACCCCGCTTTCGAGAGAAAGGCTCAAAATAGTTTATGAATATTAAATCGATGCCTTTTCCATATTGTATTCTTTCACATCAGTCAATTCTTTATTAAAGAATCCTTAAGAGATGGCTTACTTTATCTTTATACAAAAACGCGATTCAAAGAGTTCGCTCTCCCACATTTTTAAAAAGTGGGGTAAGCACACGGCTCCACACAGGCCAACACCGTGTGCAGTTAATAACAACGCAAACAACGCGATCCCCTCGAAGAAGGACGAGAAATTCTATACTAAGCCGTATGCTACCGAAAAAAATCTGGAAGACCAGTAAAATTGTTTTTTAGTATGGTCAGCACGACTTCTAGGCGCAGTGCGTAAGTCCACTACTCACTTTAAGTGATGTGATCCCACGTTGAGCAACTTTCAGCAGCCGCCTTAATGCGTCACCAGCTACCACGAGCTGAGGTCAACCAAAATGCTTCACAAACCAAAACATCGGCAGATATCGACAAAACCAAAAATATAACTATAATTTAGGTATCTATGTAGTGTATGTAAATAAATATCTTTGTGAATTTCCCTACATACCTAAATTAATTATATTGTTGTATAAAACATGAGGGAGGCTATACAATATCTATATAACTAATATAGAATGATGTCACGTTATATAACAATTTGTGTACAAACAAAGTAATGTCCCATTGTAAAAAATAAAAAGATATTTTGTACAAAGGCACTGCTAATTTCATATTGAAATTTCTTCCAGCAGGCCCGATAGTAGAAACCGCAAGTCCCGGTAAGAAAGTCTAAGCGGCATTGTAATAATCATTTTAAAGCGCCATTTTTATTGTTATGCCTATTCCATAGGCCTTACATTCATATGTCTTTTGTATAATACCGGTAAAACCCAGCCGACGTTGCCTTGCCTGTGTATATCAATGTTCATGGCGGTCGGTTGCACAGTATGGAAGTTGATATGCTGCAGCGCAATCTAGTGATGAGTTGGAATAAATTGAACAACATTAAACCAGCCTTGAAAAAAAAAACATATTATTTCGAAGCGTGAACACAATGGTACCGCGTCCGGCAACTTTCGTTTGTTTACTTTTTTGTACGGTCCATGTTGTCATTAGCTAGTTTTATGCATAAGCTCAAACGTAATATCCTTGCGTATGTGTGTGGGTCCTTAAATGTCCAAAGATAGGGACAGTGTACCTATTCATGTAAGGATGGGCGAGCGGACGAATTGGTGATTAATAGTGTTCGTTACAGAAGTTCATGAAAAAAAGCTCGAGAACGGTCGTATTTATCAGGTTTGGCCGTGTCGGCGCTTCTATAAAATACCGGTTGCATCGAGAGAGCGAGAAGTTGCGTCATATCGATGGTGGCGAGGTGGAATTGAAGGTATATCAAAGGACACCTGTAGGCGCCGTGCGCGAAACATTCTGCTTGAGTCATACGAGTGAAGTCATTCTGCGAGTGCTAAGATTCTAGATAAGACAGTGTCGTGGTTCTGTTCATTGTAGTAATTCTTCTGGCGCAGGCAAACAAGATGGTGTTGTTGAGAGGCTGTTCTGTATTACACTGAGATGTGTAGTGTTGCTGTTGGTTTGCACACTTTTGTGTTATCATATAATTATGTCCTTCACGTTACACACTGTGACGAACTGTGACATATTACGTTATGGTCGAACTGTAATTGCTCTATACTAAGGGTGTGTTCCGATATACACTGCGAGCACTGCTCAGTACCTACACTGGTAAAAATGTGTTCCGTTGTGTATTGCCAGTATACTGCCGCAGTGCCTTAGGGAAATATATGGCGTCATAAATCGCCGCAATTTTTGTACTGTGGGCACTGGCGCTTTCGAGGTAAGTTGCTCTTAGTACTTTGATTACATGATAAAAAAACATAACAGCGCCTAGAGATGTAACAGCTTCCACGAATGATTGTTATTGTTATTAATTAATATTGATATTCCAATAAACTCGGACATTAAATTTCAAAACAACAACCTACAAATAATAATTTCTTGTTGAACAGAAAACGTATAGTTAAATGATAAATATTTTCATTTGAAATCAGTGTCAAAAATGAGGATGACCGTATACCAGACGGCGTTCCGTTTTAAACAGTAATCAGTATAGCAAACTGAAAAGGAACGGTTTCATAGTATACTGAATTGACGTCACACCATACAGTGGTTACGGTGTATATCGGAACACACTCTGAATGTATAGTGCATTACGCTGCCTTATTACTGTAATGATAAATTGCGTAAACACGAGAGCAAGTTGAACATCTGCTCTCACACTTTTATTATTTTTAGCAGTTAACTTTTCCTCATGTATTTCCGAGGTTAGAAGTGGGGTCTCTTCTTGTATTTCCGAGACATATATAATGTCTAGTGCTAACTTACATGGTGATTGGTCAAACGGCGTCGAAATCTTTTAATCTCATACAGATGTAACACCTATATCTGCTCTGCTCTTCGCTTCATAATATTTATCACATAACATTAGATTATTTTTTTTTTTTATTTATTTATTCTTTATTGCATTCCTTAACCTAAAAGAATACAAAGGGCGGACTTAATGCCTTGTGGCATTCTCTACCAGTCAACCCATGGAGTGGTGAGAATTTGAAGTAGGTGTAGCAATATAGAATAAAAAGAAAATAGAAATGTATAATTAATTACATTATATATAAATTTTACTATTATATACAATAAATAAACTATAAAAATATATCCTATTTATACATGTATACAAATAAATATATACATACATAAGCATACATATATTCATACCAACATACATACACAAATAATACATATAAATAACTATAAATATATACGTCTAAAATATAAATGACATGGATGATTCATGATTACGCACCAACTTTTTAAAAGCAAACTTATTGGGAGCTTTTATGATGTCGTCAGGCAAGGAGTTCCAAAGGCGTGCAGCCTATTTTCTCAACTGTCAGTCTCGTTTACGTATTTTACAGAGTGCAGTTAGGTATACTAGAGTGACATAACATTGTGATGTTATTTTACGCTGGAATTTCAGTAGTATAAAAAGATTTTTCCAAACAGCATAAGTCTGTTGTTATTAACTTGTGATAAGTGATAAGATATCCGTCAGCGCAGATATGTCAGAATACTCTGCACCCTTTTCACAATTCTGAACGATCCATGTGCTTCCAAGTATCGGAAATCCAAACTTTAATACCTGGAAGAGTCTCATAATTGTCCCCTCCGTTCTTCGGCTAATCTTAAGTTGCTTACTCCTTTACACCGTACTAGTTATTTATCTCAATCTTTCACCCTCACGGCCATCAGACTCTGGAACGACATTCCTCTTGACATTTAAAAAAGCTTCCAATAAGTTTGTTTTTAAAAATCAATTCCGTAGTAAGCATGTGAAAAAATTGTTGCAAGTTTGAACTAACACAGCTCTTATTTTCATACACATATGTATATTTCATATTTGTTCTGACATAGATAATATATATATGTATTGTATATATATGTAGTGTATGCATGTATATGTGTATGTATGTATTTAGATATGTATATATTGTGTGTATTTAAGTATATATGTATATACATTTCATCAGTGGTAGAGCCACGCGGCAGCTTTTGCTATCGCACGGATGGGCCGGCTCGAACCGGGGTGGTACCACGACCTCACAGAAAACCAGCGTGAAGTAGAGGTTTACCTCTGCGTTTCGCTTGGTAAGTGCAGGTGGCCGGAGGCCCTTTTTACTGGAAATGAGGCATTCCATCTTAGTCCTCATGGGTGACAACGCATCTACATTTTGATTTGTAGTAAAGGATAGATGTAGATGTCTATGGGCCGCAGCAACCACTTACCATCAGGTGGACTGTGTGCTCGTTTGTCACCCTTATCCTATTTAAAAAAATACAATTAATTTTTTGCGCTTTCTATTGTGATTATTGCTGCACCGCCTCTTGTTTGTATAACTCTGTTTGGCCTAATGGTTGACTGGGAGAGAATGCCCTATGGCATTAAGTCAGTCATGTGTACAACTTTGTCC
Source organism: Parnassius mnemosyne (assembly GCA_963668995.1). Lineage (NCBI taxonomy): Eukaryota > Metazoa > Arthropoda > Insecta > Lepidoptera > Papilionidae > Parnassius > Parnassius mnemosyne. The sequence goes on along the minus strand of CAVLGL010000084.1, from coordinate 15,733,691 downwards.
ATGAAAGATTAAATAAATAAAAAAAATAAAAAGTAATAAGTTAAGTAATTAAATTGTACTTCTTATAAGTAGGACTCACACTAGACGGAGTAACGATCTGATAAGAGGGGAAGTTATCCTTGGGTAAGTAAAGGGATGTAATGATGATGGCGTAGTAATTAAATAACAATAATTGATAGTTTAGTTTAAAGAACGTATATTTTTTTAATACTAGAATGATAATGTAATTACACATGTCACCAATTCTGAGGTGAGCCTTTTATAATGAGAAGATTTTTTTATAGAATAGAGTGACAATCGAGCACACAGTCCACCTAGTGGTAAGTGGGCCCATAGACTTGGATTTATCATCAATAAAGAATCAAAATGCAGATGCGTTGTCACCCCTGAGGACTGAGATGGAATGCCTCGTTTCCAGTAAATAGGGTATCCGGTTCTCTTACCATACGAAACACAGCAGCATCAAGCTGATATTCTACTCTGGTATTTGTGAGAGCGTGGTCCTACCTCGGTCAAGCCGACCCATTCATGCCACTTACCATAACGTAGCTGCAGCGTGGCTCCACCACATAAAAACATTTAACCATACTCATTACTATTAATCCAAATGTAGTGTCAGTTGAGAGTAGCTTTAATTTTATGACACTTATTGAATTTGGCTAGCAAACCAAATAATTACTATGGATAAGCAGGTTTTTTTTTAAGTTCTACACGGGTGAACTCTCGAGTAAAAGCCAGTCAAAAATAAACCTTTTACGAAACTCCTGCTAAATATGAAGGTAGGTATTATAGTTATGTATATGTTTCAATAAGCTTTTAAGATTTTTAGCGTTTTTTTTTTTAATTTAAACTATTATGTTTCAACATCAACAAAGTAAGCAAAATATTAACTTAAACTTGTATTGAAATTTTATAGAGATTCTTGATTTATGTAGATGCTTTTTAGGATTTCGTATTCAAAGAGTAAAACTCTGGTGTTATAATTAAATTTGAAAAACTCCCATTAATAAGCTATTTTTAAACTTGCGTTCGTCCTGTAATAGGCGGTAGAATTTTTATTGAAATGTGCCAAAATTATCTTTATTAAAAAAAGGTTTTTCAGGGACAAGCTGTGATTTATTACAACAAGATGTTATCTAACTTTTAGATTGACTTTACTCGGAATAAATTTTGGCAATTTTCTCGCTATCGATTTTGTAAAATCTTCTTACAAAAATTGCCGAACCTTTGGTTTTGGGGTAACAGCTAGTACCAATTTATTAACAAAAATATAAATTGGAAAATTGTAAATGTTTTTCAAATTTAATTAGAACACCAGAGTTTTATCTAATTAAATTTGAAAAACTCCCATTAATAAGCTATTTTTAAACTTGCGTTCGTCCTGTAATAGGCGGTAGAATTTTTATTGAAATGTGCCAAAATTATCTTTATTAAAAAAAGGTTTTTCAGGGACAAGCTGTGATTTATTACAACAAGATGTTATCTAACTTTTAGATTGACTTTACTCGGAATAAATTTTGGCAATTTTCATCGCTATCGATTTTGTAAAATCTTCTTACAAAAAGTGCCGGACCTTTGGTTTTGGTGGAAAATAGTAATAATTCATTGCATATTTCTACTAAATAATAAAAAATAATTAAAAATAAATATAATAAAATAAATCACTGCCGCTGAGAATAAAGTTTAATTGTTAGTTTTTTAATTTAAAAAATATAATATAAGGACCTAAGCACCTGGAAATAAAATGCTTTTAAAATAACCAGAGCAGAAAGATACTAATGAAAAGCGGAAGAACTGCCATTTTTTAGACTATCTTTGTAATGGAGCTATTAGTAAATGGGTCATGGAATATTTACATAACTTTTCTAATTCAAAATCATTACAATATAGTCCTCTATTTGTAGTCGCAATAACTACAAACGAGAAGGTTTTTTATGTATGTTCATTAATATATCGGAAACAGTTAAACGATTTCAAAGATACGGGATTAATTTTTATAAAAATTTGGCTGCGGTCCTTAAATTATTAATCGACAGAAAAATATTCTCACACCTAGCATAAGGGCGACTGTCATTATTATCACTTCTTAGTGCGTGCGTTTTATCTTTTATTGTTTCATTTCCAAACGAAACAAATGATTGACGAACGACAAAATTTTAATATGTACACACCAAAATACAATGCTTTAGACTGTCGAGTTAAGCGAAGCATTCGTAGAGACATAAGAAATTACAACACTTATTTCACCCAGACGGCTTTAGAACAAAATGCTTCGCTGAAAACGGCTAATTGGGGAATATCTAGCAAAGGACAATCTACAATTTCCTCTTTAAAGGATCGTACATATGTGGAACAAACTGATAGGGGCAAAATATTAAACATTTGCATGAAAGTTTACCAAAAGTTATACAACAAGGAATCAATCCTCCCACCAAATGCTAGGAAATATTCGTTCCCCAATTTCATTTTAGTATGTACCATTCAGCGCTCTCTTGAAGAACTACAGACCGATTTCCCTTCTGAGTCGCGTCTACGTGCTATTTTCGAGAGTCATTACGAATCGTCTCGCGCGTAGGCTTGACGACTTCCAGCCTCCCGAACAAGCCGGTTTCCGAAAAGGCTTAGCACCATAAACCACATACATACCCTTCGGCAAATTTTGCAGAAGTCCGAGAAGTACAATTTGCCACTATGTCTGGCGTATGTGGACTATGAGAAAGCCTTTGATTCCGTCGAAATTTTGGCGGTGCTGCAGTCCCTGCAGCGATGCCAAGTTGACTGTCGGTATATCGAAGTGCTGAAGTGCTTGTACAGTAGGGCTACGATGGCTATCCGAGTTCAGAACAAGAGTAAAAACCTATCCAATTGCAGAGAGGTGTAAGACAGGGTGACGTCATATGCCCGAAACTCTTCACCGCTGCATTGGTAGACGTTTCCAAGCTTCTGGACTGGAAAGGATACGGTATCAACATCAATGGCGAGTACATCACTCAGCTTCGATTTGCCGACGATATAGCCCTTATGGCAGAATCGCTGGAGGACCTAAGCACTATGCTCAATGACCTCAATAGTGTTTCCCAAATAGGTCTTAAGATGAACGTGGACAAAACAAAGATCATGTTTAATGTCTATGTCACACCTATGCCGGTAGTTATTGGGAACACTAAGCTCGAAGTTGTTGACGAGTATGTTTGCCTGGGACAAACAGTCCGACTAGGTAAGTCCAACTTCGACCGAGAGGTCAATCGACAGATTCAACTCGGCTGGGCAGCGTTCGGGAAACTAGGACACATCTTCTCGTCAGACATTCCTCAAAACCTTAAAACGAAATTGTACAACCAGTGCGTGTTGCCAGTGATGACTTACGGATCTCAGACGTGGTCCTTCACTGCTGGCCGGATGAGGAAGCTCAAGATCGCTCAGTGAGCTATGGAGAGGGCTATGCTCGGAGTTTCTCTGCGTGATAAACTAAGAAATGAGTATATTCGCAGTAGAACCAGAGTAACCGATATAGCTCAACGGATTAGTAAGCTGAAGGTGCAGTGGGCCGGCCATATAGCTCGAAGAACCGACAACCGATGGGGAAGAAAGGTTCTCGAGTGGCAGCCTCGTACCGGTAGGCGAAGTGTAGGGTGACCCCCCACTAGACGGAGTGATGACCTGGTAAGTATACCCAGGTAAATATACTGGTCAACAACTTCCAGCTTAGTGCTTCCAATAACTACGAGTACCGGCATAGGTGTGACATGGACATTACACATGATCTTTGTTTTGTCCATGTTCATCTTAAGACCTTTCCGTTGATAGAGCTTTTTTGAGGTCATTGACCATAGTGCTTAGGGCCTCAAACTATTCTAACATAAGGGATATATCGTCGGCAATTCGAAGGTGAGTGATTTACTCGTCATTGTTATTAATACCATATCCTTTCCAGTTCAACAGCTTGAAAACATTTTCCAATGCAGCGGTAAAGAGTTTCAGGGATATAACGTCAATCTTCAACGAAAGCCTCCCGAAGAAGCTGGTTTCCGAAAGGGCTTTAGCACCATAGACCACATACATAGCCTTCGGCAAATTGTACAGAAGACCGAAGAGTACAATCTGCCACTTTGCCTTGGGTATGTGGACTATGAGAAAGCCTTTGATTCCGTCGAAATTTGGGCGGTGCTGCAGTCCCTTCAGCGGTGCCAAGTTGACTGTTGTTGATGAGTATGTTTACTTGGAACAAATAGTCCGACTAGGTAAGTTCAACAACAGGTCAATCGACGGATTCAACTTGGCTGGGCAGCGTTCGGGAAACTACGACACATCTTCTCGTCAGACATACCTCAAAACCTTAAAACGAAATTGTACAACCAGTGCATGTTGCAAGTGATGACTTACGGATCTGAGACGTGGTCCTTCACTGCTGGCCGTATGAGGAAGCTCAAGGTCGCTCAGCGAGCTATGGAGAGGGCTATGCTCGGGGTTTCTCTGCGTGATAAACTTAGAAATGAGAATATCCGCAGTAGAACCAGAGTAACCGACATAGCCCAACGGATTAGTAAGCTGAAGTGGCAGTGGGCCGGCCATATAGCTCGAAGAACCGACAACCGAAGGGGAAGAAAGGTTATCGAGTGGCAGCTTCGGCTAAGTATAGGGTGACCCCCACTAGATGTAGTGACGACCTGGTATGACATGCAGGAAGTCGATGGATGCAGGTGGCACAGGACCGTGCTTTGTGGCATTCCTTGGGGGAAGCCTATGTTCAGCAGTGGACTTGTGAGGAGCTGTAATGATGATTCACCGATTGGGAAGTGCATAAGGCACTAAAGAATATGAATACAGCAAGAGTCCTGACGATGATGGTATTGCTACCGAAGCCCTAAGAATAGGAGAGTTAGTCCTCCTACCACATATCAACAAGCATACTGCTGCAAGACTTCAAGACACAGTAAGTGCATTCTGCGTAGATCAGACCAAAACTAATAGTTAAAAAGCTGATGATACTCCGAGTTAACTGTGACATCGGGACATCGCCGTGGGATGTGGTGATTAACGTGACGTGATTGACTACCATGGGTACTGGAAAACACAGGAATTAAAAATAAGTACAATTAAACGTGATAAAATCCATAAAAGTAGTTTTATTCATTGTGTAGTGTTCGCGTAAATATGAGAAATCAAATATATTAAAACAATAACATTAGTGAAATCATAAGGGAATCAAAAATTATTCATAATTTCACGTCACGCAGACCATTAAAACTCTACAGTTGAACATTTGTTAGATTTGTCACTATTGGCAGCGGGTTAGCTGGCAATCAGGTGGTAAAAAACTCTGCTCATATGCTGCTAAGGTACTTTATTTTGTCTATTAGCTCCATTTTCGAAAAATTTTCTATTAACTGTGTAGCATGATTAAAAGGTTGATAAAAGATAATTATTGGCTTCCTTTTAATCAAATCTGATCATTCTGTTTGCTGTCACGAAGTAGAATTAATTCACATACTTTCCTTTTCGAAATAAAATGTTTCTCTATTTGAATAGTTTTCTATTTCTGCTTATTTTTTTAAATAGTTTCTATATAATAATTGATTAATTTGTGTAGGTCTGGATGAACGTTTAGGATACAGGAAAAATTGATACAATATGAAAGTTTTTTTTAAATATTTCTTATATTTTTTTCTATTTCACGAATATATATTTTATAGGATAAGGTGACAAACGAGGACACAGTCCACCTGATGGTAAGTGGTTACTATGACCCATAGACATCTACATCTATCCTCAATAAAGACTCAAGATGCATATGCGTTGTCACCCGTGAGGACTAAGATGAGATATTTACGGTGGTAGAGCCACGCGAAAGGTTTTGCTGTTGCTCGTATGGGCCGGCTCGAGCCATGTTCGTACCACGACCTCACAGAATACTGGCGTGACGTATAAGCTCTGCTTTCGACTGGTGAGTGCAGCTCCTCCATCAACATGTTAGCGGAATTAAATGAAAGACTACCCCAGTAGGGTACCAGCACCACTGGAGAATCCCTCGCTGACCATCCACGACCGAGCTTCTCCACTCTGGAGCGTGGATGCTTAACCTGCCCCACGTAATCGGGGGGTGGCAAAATTCCGCTCAAAACAATAACTGCTCAGAGCAAACTAAGCAAAAAGACAAAGGCGACCAGTACCACGTTATACGTGAATTTTTGCAAGATCAGGGAACTTCACTCGAACCTAAACGCCGTCCACTACTATCTCGAGATTGCGAAGCCGACTTTGCTCTTTCTGACCGAGACGCAGGTGTCCTCTTCGGCTGATACATCGTATCTTTCCTACCCGTGGTACAAATTGAAACACTCCTTTGTGCCTCGAGCTGGAGTTATACGTATGGACGTATACGTCAGAAAGGACATCTGTCCTCGACGCCTCGGCAGTCTTGAAGGTTTGGGCCAGTCCATCCTTTGGCTATGCATAGACAGCGACGGCCATCCGCGCGTCTACTGGTGCCTTTATAAGTCCCATAGCGCTAATGCCAAAACAGACCGACTCATCGACCACGTCCAAATGGCTACAGATTCCTTGCTACAACAGGTCCCATCTACAGAGATCGTGATCCTTGGCGATTTTAACGCCCACCATGCCAAATGGCTCAGTTCACGTTTAACTGATCATGCGGGGAGATCTGTTCATGATTTTGCCTTTGGCATATGGTCTGATGCAACTGTTTTCTACGCCTACGCGGATTCCCGATGTGGAAGGTCATGCATCTTTAAATAAAACAAATTTTACGGATTTTATCGCGTATATTAACTTATTTTATATTCCCGATGTTTCAAGCACTTTCCAGCACCCATGGTCACGGGGAGGACTGAGGTGTATGACGTCCCAATGCCATAGTTCACCACGGCTACCTCCAGATTAAAAATTCATCAACAACAGAATTAGGAACAACGTCTTCTTCAGGGTATGGAACTTTTTATTCCTTCCTCTGTGGTGCCCATCGGAGGCAGATCTCAGCCATGGTTTAGTCACTCCTGTAAACGAGCATCACGCTAGAAGCAGGAGTGCTACCGGGCCTGGGCTGTTGGCTCTTAAAAAGAAGCATAAGTTCACTTCCAGGTCATTCATTCAAGAGTCATTTCCAAGGCAAAGTCAAAGCAGATAGGCAGAATTGGCGAGAAACTAGTTCGCTTTCCTTTGGAAACCCGTACTCTCTGGTCTCTCACCAAGGCTGTCCAAGGGAACTTCTGTCATCCATCTCTTTCGTCTCTGTACAGGGAGTATGACTCACTGGCCCAAGTCGCAAAGGAGAAAGCTGATCTGCTAGGCTCTTTCTTTGCGTCTAACTCAACTCTTGAGGAACATAACGCCGACCATCCCGCTGTGTGAGTGCTCCATGCTGGATGTGCGGTTTACACAGCACTCGGTTTGCAAAGTACTCCTCTCACTGGACATCCACAAGTCGAGAGGGCCTAATGCAATCACCCAATTATGCTTAGGCCGTGTGCTCCGGAATTAGCACCGGTTCTAACGAGTCTTTTCTGATACTCCTACTCCCTAGGTGTATCTCGAAATCATGGGAGACGGCTTTTATCCTCCCGATCCCTAAAAAAGGCGACCGCTCAGACACTAACTACAGTCTAACTATAGGCATATTGCCATCAGCTCCTTGTTCTCCAAAATAATGGAATCCATTATAAACTGCCAGCTTATGCGATAGCTTGAGGTCCACCAGCTGATTAGTGCCAATACGGTATTCGTCGGGATCGATCTACCTGACTCATAAATGAACCGAGGCAGTACAGTCCAAAGGGGACGCATTGGCCGTTAGTTTGGACATTGTGATGGCACAAAGCGCTTCTTTCGAAGCTCCCTTCCTATGAGCTTCCCGAGAAATTGTGCAATTGAACCACCAGCTTTTTATAGATGGTGCATGCTCCAACTACAAGCCTACTAACGCTGTTCCACAAGGCTGCGTGATATCACCAACGTTGTTTCTTCTGGATATCAATGATATGTTGCGAAGCGGTAACATTCATTGCTACGCGGATGACAGCACTGGTGATGCTCTATACACCGGCCCTGCCAATATTTCTCTGGAAAATGTCACCGAGTACCGAAACAATCTTGTGACTGAAGTCAATTCCTTGTTGAACAAAGTCACGTATTTGGGGGCGACTAAATCTAGTCCAGTTTAATCCTCAGAAGACACAAGTTTCCGCGTTTACCGCTAAAAAAGCCCCTATGTCGTATATAATCAGTTTCAAGACACTCCCTTTATTGCCTCAGTCAGTATGGAATCTTTAGCGTCAACATATCGAGTGACGTGCAGTTTCGTAGTCCCTTGGAAGAGAAGGCCAAATTGGCCTTTAAAAAGTTTCGCGTGCTCAGCAGAGAGGGACAGTATTTCATGCCGGCACACCACCTGCAACTTTACAAGGTGCAGGTTTGGCCTCACATGGAATACTGCTCCCATCTCTATGCTAAGGCTCCCCAGAGCCAGCTCCTTCAACTTGACCGCATCCAGCGCAGAGCCGCTCGAATCGTTGACAACCAAGTCCTTTCCGATCGGCTCGATACACTGGCAAAGAGATGTTGCATCTCTTCGCATTTCTTTCGCATTTATCACGGGGAGTGCTCTGAGGAATTGTCCGGATTAATCCCAGCCGCCAAATTTCAGGAATGCACATCACGGTAGAACTCCCGATACCAACCATACCATCTGGATGATTGGCGGTCCACCACTGTGCAATTTAAAATATGTTTTCTCTCTCGAACAACTTCCTTGTGGAATCGATTACCATCAGCGATTTTTCCGGACAGATACGACTTAGGGACCTTCAAGAAAAGAGCCTACTCCTTTTTAAAAGGCCGGCAACGAACCTGCAATTCCCTTGGTTTCGCAGTTGTGCATCGCGGCGTAGTCACTCAGTCGTTTGCCCCTTCTTCTATAAAAAAAAGAATAAATAAAGGATACAATATTAGTTTTATCAACAATAAAAAGGTAATAGATGACCTAATTCTGTGTTTGGTACACTGGTTGACGAATAGTAATTTAGGTGACATCTGGATGAGTGCCAACTTAACAAGCGTATTGGAAAATTTATACCGAAGAACCTTTCCAGTTTGGAAGTATGATCATTCCAGCTTAGGTTAGTAAAACTTACTCATTATAATATGTGTTTTAGCACGTACATAAGGTGGTAGTAAATAATATATTTAAATTAAAAAAATAAACAATGACTATAAAATAAGAAACTAGATATCGAGCTTTAATTTTTCGATAAACTATGTTACCACCGACTTCAGAAGCTAGATTAGATTAAAATTTCACCTGCTATTGTTCTTCCAATTTCAAAAACAAATCTAGCCTGATTTTTCAAGTCAGCCAAAAAATAGGAGATGACTTATTTGTTGCAATTATGATTTTATTTTGTTCACGATACACGAAGAATTGGTGCACCGTGATAGATACTCGAAATTAGATAAGTTATTTGTGGTTGTGTGATTCTGCCTGCCTGACTTGATAGCAAGTGTATGCTATACACATAGTAGCAAATTCTAGATTCAGCTATTTTATGGTTGTAGCACTAATGGAGCGGCTCAATAGGGGAAGGACCACGCTCTTATAAAATACTAGCGTAAAATAGTGTTTCGTATGGTCTAGAGAACCGGATACCCTTTTTACTAGAAACGAGGCATTCCATCGTAGTCCTCAGGGATGACAACGCATCTGCATTTGATAAATGTAGATGATGTTTATGGGCCACATTCAAATTTTAGCTCTTATAGGTATAAAATTTGGCAGGATATTCTTTTCGGCATGTTAAAAATTACCAAGAACGGATTTTATGAAATTCCACACACACGTTATTTTATAGCTCTTATAGGTTTGAAATTTGGCGAAATTATTATTTTTGTCATCTTGATTTCAAATGAGAACGAATTTTACGAAATCCCACTCACGAAGTGGATGTGGAGTGGGTGATATAATGAAAGTAAAAAAAATTAATTGTTTCGCTAAAACTCGAAACTGGTTTGACCGATTCTGATGAAATTGTTTGGGTGTATTTGAGTGAGTCCCAAGATGGTTTAGATTTACAACTGGTACGGTCGACTTTTGTCGGGGCAACTAAGAGCGTGAACAAATTCTATAGGATATAATTTTCATAGCAATCCCTATGTCGCTATGGAAATTATAAATAATCATTTTGTGACGTTCGCCATATTGGATTTAGAGTAACGTCACATTACTTATTATATTTTGCTTGTTAAACTCTTCCGTTTGATAGTCATATCATAGGGGTTGCTCTGGAAATGATAAGTCGCCATTTTATAATGTCAGCCATATTGGATTAAAAATGGTGGCATTTAAATAATCGTGCATTGTCTTGTGAATCAAACGTGTGTGCCCAATTTTAGCCCCATAGCTTCAGTGGAAGTCGATGAAATGTTGATTGCGAAATTCCAGCACATACATACATACAAGTGAAGTTAAATAAAAGCTTTTAAAATAGAGTTCCATATAAGTAAAGTGTAGAAACTCACATGTTACTTATTCTAAAACATTGTAATTGATATCGCAAAATTATTTGTAATATACAATACGTTTTAACTGTTACAGGCATTTTAGTCGGATGACCGGGTTTTCTACGACTATTATACCCACTACAGAAATTTCAAGGATGTTAAAAAGTGAATAAAATATGTCATAAAATTTATATTTTATTCATTATTCTCATCATTTTTATATTATAAGCCAATGCTGGACTGTCATTCCATAGTTATAAGGGGGATGAAAGACTAAGTGCTGAATTGATTTGTCTCAGCGTAATATTACTGATATGTATAAACATAGAAATATAGAATATTAATATTTAACTAATGAAATTGAGCGCGTAAATAATATAAAGCAAAATTAATTTATACAGTGAAACTTAGGCAGTGTATTGAGGTCAGTTAACTTATTTATTGCATTGGTTCGAATTCATTGTAGCGTTAAAATATTTGAGATAATTGATCTGAGGTTATTCAAAACCAACCTCTACAGATGTGTGAGGTTAGTTCAAAATCAAATAAGCTTCTGCATGAGTTGTCTAAACATCAGATCAAAGGCTTCACGCTTTGAATAAGATCGAAGAAATATAAAGATATTGATAATGAATGGCAGAATGATTTTGAAAAGGAGACCAACCACCTAGTTATTAGTGCGCTGATGACTCGCATATGTTGGTGGTAAGAGTATCGAGAAAGGATCAGGATCTTACGGAATACCAGCTTAAAATAGCCGCTTAATGCTGCTATGTATGCAATAAAACGCGGGAATCCATCTTAGACCTCAGAGGTGACAACGCATCTGCATCTTGATTCTTAATCGAGGATAAATGTAAATGTCTATGAACCACAACATTCAATGATCCGTGCTCATTTACTACGATTATTCTATAAAGAAATATTAAGTTGCTCCAATGTCTTCAAAACCAAAATATTATACTGCATGCATATGTCATAGCTGTAGAGGATGCTCTACAGCTGTGTATGTACATAAATATTATTGTTTGCGCCACTTTGCAACTACCGCCTAACGCTTATGAGATTCGCAAATTATTATCCAATGAGAGTACTGCAATGCCGATTTCCGAGTTTCCTATCTACAGCCTTTTATGCCTAGCATGTGCACTCGTGTTAACATGGTGCTCACAAGCTCGCAAGACACGAAAACAACCGCATCGCCTATATCTCGCGTTATCGCTCCCGCCTGGTGTGGTTTAGGAATATACTCGAAATTTGATAAGTTATTTGTGGTTGTGTGATTCTGCCTGCCTGAGTTGACAGTAAGTATATGCTATATACATAGGAGCAAATTTTAAATGCAGCTATTTTATGGTTGTAGCACTAATGGGTCGGCTCGACCGGGGAAGGACCACGCTCTCACAGAATACCTGCGTAAAATAGTGTTTCGTATGGTGAGTGTATAGAACCAGATACCCTATTTACTGGAAACGAGGCATTTCATCGTAGTCCTCAGATGTGACAATGCGTCTGTATTTTAATTCTTAATCGAAGATAAATGTAGATGTCTATGGGCCACAGCATACACTTACCATCACGTGGACTGTGTGCTGGTTTGTCACCCCGATCCTATAAAAAAATCCATCAAGGTGAATATGTAGTCTTCTTTGTTAGAAGTTGACTACAGGTGACTATAGTTTGCGGTAGCCACTTACCATGAGGTGGACTGTAACGTCTGTCACTTCAGTTTTATAACTAAATTTCGTTTACAGATCAGTTTCAATTTCAGTACGATTCGATTAGTGATGATGAGATGATGTGATGTGGTACTTTGACTACTAAGCCACATCTGTGCGTTCTTGACATCATAGGTAATTGAAAATTTCTAGTAATGTAAACTGCAAACAAAGAACGATTAAAACTCTTCTTTCTTCACATTCCGTCCTATTTCATTCTATGGATATCGCATGAGGCAATTATAGTTAATACCAAAAAAATCTTACGGCCTCCGATAGGTGGCGACATGACCATTTCATTTACGTCAGACTTAAAATACGCAGACCGACAACGTGGAGCAGCGTCAAAGGTGCGAGATTCGAACCCGCGGCTACAGCGCTATAACTTAATCGCTGCTGGACCACGGAGCCGTCACGTGTTGTTCCAGTGGGTGGTTTCACATTGTTAATATATCAGTTCTACTATAATCGATGTTTGTCTTCAGCCGCTACATTGTGAAAGTCAGCAACTAAAACTGTGAAATGGTGCCGTGCATACTTTACTGGTGACTCAAGCACTATAAAATATATATTAATAGTAAATTTAAGGTAAACATCTAGTCCCAGCCCACAGCTTTTACCAAAATTAACACAAATGAAATACTACTAATATAATATCTATTAATTAATCTAACCAAATTAAGATCTACAAAAGAAATGGAACTCGAGGTTTGAGGCAAACTGATCGAATCAGTAATTGCTATGGGTCAATTGGAGAAAATTAGCTGAGAGCAGAAACGAACGTTATGCGTAATCAAAGTATCCAAGTCAAATAAAAATCTTGCTGTAAGGTGATTGAAATTTTCGGACGTTTTATCTTGATTTGATTATTCGTGTACCTTGAACAAAATAAAATCATTATTGCAACAAATTAGTCATCCCTATTTTGGCCGACTTGAAAAAGAGGATGTTTATTATATTATAGCATTTGAAAAAAAAATCCGTTCTCAGGCCGGATTTCTTTTTCAAATTAGAAGAACAATTGCGGGTGAAATTTTAATATAACCTAGCTTCTGAAGTCGGTGGTAACATAGTTTATAGAAAAATTAAAGCTCGATTTCTGTTTTTTATTTAACAATCGTTTTTTTTATTATTTTTTTTATTTAATTATATAATTTACTACCAGCTTTTGTACTTGCTGAAACACATATAATGAGTAATTTTTTACCAACCTAAGCTGGAATGATCCTACTTCCAAACAGGAAAGGTTCTTCGGTATAAATTCTCCATTACGCTTGTTAAGTTGGCACTGATCCAAATGTCACCTGAATTACTGATCGTCAACCAGTGTACCAAACACAGCATTTTTAGCTGTGCCGTTCAAATTACGTTAAAGGATATTTCATTAGGTAGTAGGACTTCTTTTATCCCTAGGAGGGTGCTTACATATTTCTGCCGCCAAGCAGTCGTACGTGCACTGCTTTGTTCTGATCTGAAAGAGATAGAGAGTCAGTATAATTATATACTGTGAGGCATTACATATTAATTCTAAGGAGTGTAAACGTATCTGTAGCCTTTGCTGTTTAAAGTTGCTTGCGGGTATCTAGAGTGACTTGCAATAAGTATTCTTTATTATCTATATTGAATAAAAAAATATTCTGTTTCTGTTTCCATGGACTGCAGTAGTCACTTACAATCAGAAGTACTGTTAATTTTCCTTCCATTTCAATTGTGTAAAAAATCACTTACATTTGTAAATTTACATTACACGAGCAACTCCAGTTCACTCCTCGCTAGCACTAATGAAATTGTTAATTGCAATTTCAGCTAAGTGATTTACTACGTGTTCAGTGTTTAAGGAAAATATCGCGAGAAAACCTGCATGTCTAAGGAATAGATTATTTTAAGGATGTGAAGTTCTCCCTTCAACCAGGCCTCTGTCACTCTAGCTACCTGTGTGAAATAATTACCTACAATCGCGAGCTGCCCCAGGGGTAGATCGCAATCGGGGCTAGCGCGTTCTATACGATTGAATGTTAAAGTTTTTTTAGCGCTGTTTACGTAAATAACTTTATGTAAATACTTGTTGAAATACTCGTCGAAATAGGCTTTGTTCAGTGTTTAGTATATTTAACTGTAGGATAAAATAGTTGAAAAAGTTTTAATATAATTTTAGAATAATATATATGTATATTACCTATCTATTTGATTGGCAAAACGTCGTTCCTACTATAATTGTTGTGGGGATGGACGCTTAATTAGCAATTAAAAGTATTCATATACATTTTTGAGTTACCGAAGGATAATGAAAGGTACATTTATTTTATTTTTTTGTTAGATAGGTACTTATAGCGAAAAAATAATTGAGTAATAATTTAACTACAGAAGTAATACCTAAGTAAGTACTTTATTATAAAACTTAGTTGAAATTTACTTCACTAACCAAGTACCTACCTACTTACATACCTATACTCGTCTTTGTAATTAAAATATTTTAAGTAATAATAGCACAAAATACTGAAATTAAAAATTTGTTTACAAGATTTTCAACTAAGTACATTACAATTATATTTCTGTTTGGAATCGTATTTTGGGTTTATTTGTTGTTTACGCTATCTACCTATACAAACCAAGCATCGCGACGACGAATGGCCTTGCAAGTTGCATGCGTTGGGCGTCACAGAACTCACATAATAGATAAATACACGATTATAGTCAGCTTTACCTAAGTAACTTACCATTTCACAATGTATTTTTTTACTCTTTATTAACAGCACTTAGCCACCACGGAAAGTCCGTTGTGACGTAGTAAGGAGAAAAGATGTAAAGTAATATGGACCCTCGCGCGCAGCGATAAAGTTTTATTTAACTTGCGTGCGCGATTTATCTGATTAATAATAACTATGTAGGCTATTAAAACGTCGGCAAGCAGTCAACATCAAAAGAGTGCAACTTTTGTACGTTAGTACCTACTATTATTTATTCTGTGATTCAACAGGCACTGAGCGGAGCGTTAGACTATTTATTATATTACACATAATAATGTTGTGTAATATATTGTATAATGTCTATATATAAAACTCGATTGCTGTCCGTTAGTCTCGCTAGAACTCGAAAATGGCTCGACTGATTTTGATGAAATTTTTGTGTGTGTTTGAGTCCAGGGACCCTGGATGGTTTAGATTTACAATTGGACTCGGTAGATGACGCTGTTGTAGATCCAGAAATCACCCGTGCGAAGCCGGGGCGGATCACTAGTATATTATATAAATTTAAAGCCAATATAAACACATTACTGCCTATAAAAGCCCATTGCTGAATATAGGCCTTCCCTAAAGATTACCACATAGTGGAGATTTTGTCATAGTCACCACTATACCACATAGAGGAGATATTGTCATAGTCACCACTACATACTACATTTCATAAAGAAGATCCTGCTGCCCTCCTCCTGGTTCAGATTCCGTCTGACGAATCTTACAGCACTTTGGGACGATATGGAGTAGTGGACATTTTTACAATGTTATTACATGGTAAATGGTGATTCATATACGAAAAATGTGTAAATTAGTGAAGCAAGTGCAGTATTCATTTATAAACAGCTGTCGAATACCGAAAACTTTACATATTTCACGCCGTTTAAAGTTCCCTTTTCAGTAAAAAGTCAAACGCTTTTTCATATAATGAATGCGAAGTTGGCAGCAATTAATTGACATCGCCTAGGAGCAGAAAATTCGTTGGCGTAATTAATTTGGCTCCAAAAGTAATTACAGTTGGAGTTTGTTGACGAATTGCATCGCATACTGTATTTTACTTTTCGTACGATACGGCAAGAATATACGCCTACTCGACTGTCTTTAACATTGATATTTTTTTTTCTTTAAACTGTCATCGTTACAGTATACAGGGTATTTTTGGAACGCTCCCGAAAACTAAGACAGGCGACAGCACCAAGTATACCTTTGATCATGGGTCACAAATAAATTCGATCCTGATGAAAAAAAAATCATCTTTTAACAACGTTTTATTAGCTTTATTCACGCGCCATCATGTTAGTACAGCTAAATGAAACGATAATTTCATAAAAAATATCATGAAAATACTGAAACATAAAACCAGCAGTGGAATGACTGAATTGTATCACCTGACTAAAGGTCAATGTACTCGCGAACGCAAATTCGCGCGGCCCGCAACTAGCGGGCCATACCACTATATACGCTAATGAAAAAATACTTAAATGAAATGTAACCAAGGTTGGAGTCATGCGTTTTTATTCATCGTGTAGGTATGTTTATTATTCTCATGTATTCAGTTATGTACCTATTCAGATTAGTTCAGCACTAAGTTATTTAAAAAAAATAGTTATGAAACAGCTTACCGCTCTAAATCCTCCGTGGTCTTATGAGATGCAGCTCAAATTGTGCTCCATTCATTTCAAGGTAGATTTGGGTACAGGCGGGGCATCATCGTGTGGTCTTCGACACAGTCCGTACATAGTTTCTCGAAAGCATCCACGATCCTTTGGCGCATTTTGTCAGCACTATCACACTCACGATTAAAAACCCTTTCTTTCACATACCAAAAAGAAGTCTAACGGGGTCAGATCTGGTGAGCGAGGTGGCCAAGCGTGTGGTCCTAGTCTGTCGATCCAGCGATCATCAAATAGCTCATTGAGGCGCTCACGGACGAACCTCACGACATGGTATCGCTGTCTGTTCAGTCGCTGTGGCAGAAACACTGGTCCCAGTATGCGATCTTTAAATAAACCTGCCCATACGTTAACCGACCATCGGGTTTGGTGCCCGGTTTGTCGAACAGCGTGCGGGTTAACCTCTGAATACACGTGTGTATTTCTTCGGTTCCACAGGCCGTTTCTGGTAAATGTCGACTCATCCGTCCAGATAATGTGCTCAATGGAACCAGGCACACGTTGTCGCTGGTATAATAACCAACGGCAGAAAATTCGTCGGCGGACGTGATCGCCGGGAACTAAAGCTTGCACTTTGTGCAATTTGTATGGAGGTGAATATACGGTATTTGATTTTTTTGTGTCCCTGAAGGAAATGTTAGTCTGTTTAATTCAATATTAATAATATCACTATTTGACACTGTTTGTGTATTTGTAATGATACGGGCCAGAAGATTTTTCCATTTTTTTTTATTTTATAAGCACCAGGGGTAAATGTCTTATCAGGGGAGTGACCCTATTGGCAGAGTAGTGACAAATTAATGCAGGGTAGTGAACAATCCATTGATTATTAGCTAAGAAAGGGGAATAATATTGAATAAAACATATGTAAATTATAGTCTAGATATTTTTTAATATATTAGATCATCATCATTACAGCCCTTCACAAGTCCACTGCTGAACATAGGCCTCCCCCAAAGAATGCCACAAAGCACGGTCCTGAGCCACCTGCATCCATCGACTTCCTGCATGTCTTACCAGGTCGTCACTCCATCTCGTGAGGGGACGCCCTACACTTCGCCTACCGGTAAGAGGCCGCCACTCGAGAACCTTTCTTCCCCATCGGTTGTCGGTTCTTTGAGCTATATGGCCGGCCCACTGCCACTTCAGCTTACTAATCCGTTGGGTTATGTCGGTTACTCTGGTTCTACTGTGGATATCCTCATTCCTAAGTTTATCACGCAGAGAAACTCCGAGCATAGCCCTCTCCATAGCTCGCTGAGCGACCTTGAGCTTTCTCATACGGCCAGCAGTGAAGGACCACGTCTCAGTTCCGTAAGTCATCACTGGCAACACGCACTGGTTGTACAATTTCGTTTTAAGGTTTTGAGGTATGTCTGACGAGAAGATGTGTCGTAGCTTCCCGAACGCTGCCCAGCCGAGTTGAATCCGTCGATTGACCTCTTGGTCGAAGTTGGACTTACCTAGTCGGACTATTTGTCCCAGGTTTACCATGTTTACATACTCGTCAACAATTTCGAGCTTAGTGTTCCCAACAACTACCGGCATAGGTGTGACATGGACATTAAACATGATCTTTGTTTTGTCCATGTTCATCTTAAGACCTATCCGTTGGGAAACACTATTGAAGTCATTGAGCATAGTGCTTAGGTCCTCCAGTAATTCTGCCATACGGACTACATCGTCGGCAAATCGAAGGTGAGTGATGTACTCGCCATTGATGTTGATACCGTATCCTTTCCAGTCCAGAAGCTTGAAAACATCTTCCAATGCAGCGGTGAAGAGTTTCGGGGATATGACGTCACCCTGTCTTACACCTCTCTGCAATTGGATAGGTTTCGTACTCTGGTTCTGTACTCGGATAGCCATCGTAGCCCTACTGTACAAGCACTTCAACACTTCGATATACCGACAGTCAACTTGGCACCGCTGAAGGGACTGCAGCACCGCCCAAATTTCGACGGAATCAAAGGCTTTCTCATAGTCCACATACATAGCCAGGCATAGTGGCAAATTGTACTCTTCGGGCTTCTGTACAATTTGCCGAAGGGTATGTATGTGGTCTATGGTGCTAAAGCCCTTTCGGAAACTGGCTTGTTCGGGAGGCTGGAAGTCGTCAAGTCTGCGCGCGAGACGATTCGTAAAGACTCTCGAAAACAGCACGTAGACGCGGCTCAGAAGGGAAATCGGTCTGTAGTTCTTCAAGAGAGCGTTGTCACCTTTCTTGAAGAACAAGACCACCGCACTTCTGCTCCACGCCTCCGGTGTAATGCCACCATGGAGGACGGAATTAAAGAGCTTCTGAAGGACTTCAAGTACCGGTTTTCCACCCGCTTTCAGAAGCTCCGCTGTAATTCCATCCTCGCCTTTGGCCTTACCGTTTTTAATGTGCTGGAGAGCCATTCTAATCTCGCTCAGACTGACGTCCGGGATATCTTCGGAATAGTGTCGGATGAGACTCGCTCTTGGATCGTTACTCACACTTGCGTGTGGCTCCAACGATGACGTGTACAGCTGCCCATAGAACCTCTCAATCTCACTCAAAATCTCAGGTGTCCCGGAAACGATGCTGCCACATTCTGTCTTCAGCTTTGACAGTTGGCTCTTTCTGGCAGACAGATCTCTGGCAAAGACTTTGGAGCCTTGGTTCCGCTCGATCGCTTCTTCAATACGAGCTGTATTGAAGATGCGTAAGTCCCGCCGCATGCATTTGGAAATCTGTCTGTTCAGATGCCTGTATGCTGTCAAGTCTGTTGAAGAATGTAGCTTCATCTCCCGTCTAACAGCCATGAGATTAAGAGTGTGATCGGAGAGTTTTTTTATGTATATGTTAGTTCCTGAAGCGATAACTTTGTCAGGGGTTCGTTTACATTGTCTCTCCGATATTACTTGGAGCTCCTTCTTCTGTTTTTCGATGCGCCTTAGTTTCTTTTGTTACTAATGTACTTTTGACGTAATTTCATTTGTTTTTTTTTATAACTTTATTTTGTACTTAACGCTGACTTTCTGATCGTCATTTAGCAGCTAGAGCTAAATTGCTTTGTGGAAGTGGAGATTGGTTTTCATTATCAGACGCAGGTAGTGTTACTTGATAGTTTCTAGTAGAGTGTAATTTTTTAGTCTTCTCTCTCCATATTTTTTTAACAGCCCTTGGTTCCCTTTTAATCATATCATTAATGCTCTTAGTTTGTCCCTTTTCCTTTTTTATAGTTCTGTTTTTTTTTCTTTTAATTCAGAATTTTCAACCAGATCATTTTTAATTCTTTGGTAGCGTAATTTTTCATCTTGACATTTTTTTTCAAGCGTCTCTTCACTTGTTTGCTTCTTTTTAATATTCACTATGATATCCGATTATGCTCGAGTACATAGAACAAATAAATTGAAGCAGTATAATATTAAATATTAACGAAATAAAATTTTATCACTTCCCTGGGACTGTTGTTTTTTCCCTGGTATGAAATATGCCAGAGAAGTAACGCCAGAGAAGTGACAAAATCGCACACAATCTACAAAAACAACAACACTTGTTTTTCTGATAACAGTTTAACGTAATACATGACATCTACAGAAAATAAACATTGCATTTTGCAAATTTACAATTTCATAACGACAAAATACAAAAACTTATACTTACCAAGGGAAATACTCCAACGACTGGCACAAACACGCTTTCTTACAGTGAATTCAAAACTGACGCAATATTATTTAAGTTTTGCTCATCACCGTTAGCTTACTTCGAACTTCACACTGTACTACGCGTGTAGTTCAAGCTCAAAAACATACTTTAGCGGTTTTATGTCAAATTTTTAGTCTTTCAGTTTCGCCAGGTGAGGTGACATAATTGTAACGGGATGTGAAAATAAGATACTTTTTTTTATATTAATAAATATTTTTACAATGTATTTTTATAAAATATGTTTCAATGTTTATTTAGGCGTATGATCATGTTAAAAGAAAACGTAATGGCTTAAGTATATAATATATATGGCCATAAAATTATACAATCTAGTAATAGGGGACGCCAGGGGAGTATACTTTTATAACTATTTTAAACTATTAATGCCCTAAATTAAACAATTATTGTGAATTGACTGTATGGGCCAAATATAAGATGATATTCTTTATTGCTTAAGCATACAGTAACAATAATATATTATGTTTAACATAAAATTTGTCTATGGACTGTTGGAATTCAAATAGCGTATATTCACCCATGGGCGCATTGCGTTACGCTTCAACACTTTGTGCACTGCACAAACGCATCCCGACGTCTTAACAATTTATTTGGCGATACTTCGTGTACCTGGGTTCGGATAACATGTTGCTGTATTCACAATCACTATAAAAGTACGCGTTAAGCATTATTAAAACAAAAAACGTAACAACAGGTATAATACCAACACGTAATCACAAGTAATAACAATACGATTGAGCTGTCTCTCACGCACGCGTGTACAAAATCAACACGGAACTGTTTCAAAAACTACAATTAATAACTAACCCCAACAAAACTGAAACCTACTGCTAGGACAGTTATTATACTCTTTGTCTCACAGAATACTTTACTCCTTGCTTTGTCTACTGCGTCACAGCGTGAGGCGACACGAGCCGGCCGGGTTACATTCTGCCGTCGTCGGGTTACATAAAGAAGGACGCAACTAACAAAAACGTAAAATGGAAATAAAAAATAAATTGATGAATTTTTCTTTCAGACCCTGTGTCTAAAGTACCTATATTAAAAGGTATCTATATGAAAATACGTAGAGACATGAAGATTTTAAGGACGAACAAATTTTTTGATAATTTGTTTATTTATTTAAATAAAACGAATTTTCCTTTTCATCTTAGCTTAAAAAATACACCTGGCAACTTAAAAACATCGAAGGAAAGACGCATATAACTATTTGCGTCTTTCCAACCTAATAAATTGAAAAAAAACTGCCATTCATTTAACAATTTTACATATTTTGGAAAGGTCGCTAATAGTAATTTACTACTTTTTTTTTAATAAATATTAGAAAAGCATTGGTAGTGAGACACAAAAAATAATAATTTTAAAAAGTAATGATTTTAAAGGGGATATCATACAAGACTTACTACGATAATAATTAAAAATTAAAAAATTTGTACAACCGACTTTAATATAAATAATTAAGGATAACTCAAAAACTATTGGTCTGACCTCGATCAAATTTATATGGGACCACATGTGAAACACCAGCTCTTAACAATAAGATATAAGCTCTTAATAATAAGATATAGAATCATAAGACAAGACCAAGAATAATTGAAATTTAAGTAATCGATGCAAATATTGTTAAAGATGACGTAGCAACTGGTTAAATAAGTCTTTTCTTTTATGTTGAATTTGTATAAGTCTTTTCTACTAAAAAAAGTCATCTGTGATCAACAGTTACGTCTAAAATTCTTACGATAATTTCTAAAATATTGATATTTGTGAATATTAAAAAAATTTAGTAGATGCGCCTTCTTATCATGAATCGAATGGTATATTTAACTCATTTATTCATAAATTGTTAGATGCGCCCTTTTTTCTTACGACCGCGTGTTTCGTACCGAGCTAGATACAGGTCGATAGCGGAGGGGGTGTGGGTACAATCGCGTTCTAAAGTACTACATGGTATTGGGCTATTGTTTTATAATATTATAGTAATTAATTGTTTTAATGTAGAATCATAATAGGTGTTTTACTAGCTACTTAGAACTTTGGAAGAGGTGGGAATTAAAAATGGATAATGTTTACATGAGAATTATTTGTTATTTCTATCGTAAAATATAAAGTAGTTTGTAACAAGAAAACTTTAGCTAAAGGTAACACGCCGTCCATTATGACGTCTTGGGTCACATGGAAGCCAGATGTTAATGGTGTGTTGGTGTTACTGGATGCTACTTGATCATCACTTTCATCTTCGCTTGAGCTTCCGTCATCAGGTCGATCACATGGTAATTTTTTCGGTATTCTTCCTCCACACTTTTAACTTTACTGCACTATTTTCCCCATTCACCTTCTCCTATCATATTTACCTTTTCGATCACTAGTTTAGTCATAAAACAATAGATATAAATAATTTTTCTTTCCTTCCTTTTTAAAACATCGTCGCGAGTCGCAAAGTAAGCTGTGTATGCGACTGTATTTTTGGAGCGAACAAAGCGCGGGAACCAATAGCATGCAGGCACACTAATACTGGCGGATTGTTCCCCCGTCGCGCGCCTTTCGTACCAATATGTGATAAATCGCTCAGTGCCCAAGTTCAAGGCCAGCGTTTGTTTTTCACCGTTCGCGCGTACATTAACCTCCATTAGTCAGGTGATATCAATTCAGTTTCCACTGCTGGTTTTATGTTTCAGTAGTTTCATGATATTTTTTATGAAATTATCGTTTCATTTAGCTGTACTAACATGATGGCGCGTGAGTAAAGCTAATAAAACGTTGTTAAAAGATGATTTTTTTTTCATCAGGATCGACTTTATTTGTAACCCATGATCAAAGGTATACTTGGTGCTGTCGCCTGTCTTAGTTTTCGGGAGCGTTCCAAAAATACCCTGTATAAAAGGAAATAAATTAGCTTTATAGAAACTCTAATAACATTATAATACTTATTCATCATCATCATATTTAAAGCCCTTCACATCCTCACTTGATATATCACACTTATTATAAATACTTTTACCTGGATGATGCGAATGATGATGATATTGTGACCAGTATTAAGAAAGGATAAATTCTTCAGTGGTTTGGACCAAACCGCGGTCATGTAGAAAGAATGAATGAGATAAGAGTGACAAAGCAAATTTATATTGCAGAAGGGAATGGAGGAAACGCCCTAGACCGAAGTTTGGCGATTTTATTACTCCTAAACTACTACCATTTTAATTATTTTGTTAATGTAATAACGTCAACATCAATTTTAGAAGAATGAAAGAATTGTATAACCAGACAAAAATATTGAACTATTAATTGTAAATTCGTGTGGACAATTTTAATTTTTGTGTATAATACACGTATGTATTAGATATTAGGAAACTTGTTTATGTTAGCACAGTCGAACAATTCATGTAATTCCGATGAAGAAACTGTTGCGTTGTGTCAAACTGCTATCGATATTTCAGAGTCGACAATTTATCAATATTACATGACCTCCTTATTACAATCGGCTTATCATTATCGATTTTGTGAGCCAAAGTTCTGCCACCCTGAAACCAAATATATTTGTACGTCTCCTTTATGTTTGTTTACCTTACCACAGAAGTGTTTTATTGGCATTGCTTATTGCGCGCGTCCAAGTATCACTCTTGTCTTGGCTACATCTGGGTTAGAGGCATCGGGAGTTATATCTTTCATAGCAATTGTTTCCGCTCGTGCAGCGCGGACCCACTGATCGACCTGCTCCTCTTGTTGCAATACTACCTAGATCACCCCTTTTTTGACGTCCCTGCCTTTCAGTCTCTTCACGTCTACGTTACTTGTCGTAGTAAAGTTGGAAAAATTTACTTTGCCAAAATCCGCCTAATAAAATAAAATGATATGTCTTACCTAGTTTGAAGAGCACCTCCAGCCCTCCCTCAATTGCGTGCACTATCCCCGTCACCACTAATCCCAGCACCACTACTTCCACCACCACTACACTAGGAAAGATACACCACCAACGATAATACGACACGTGTTTCGCCTCCGCCGCTAAGCGGTAAACCACCGCAGAGTCTACTACATCTAAAGATGCCTCATGTAGAGGTTTAGTTTAAAAGAAGTTTTTTCACTCTGTTACTTCTAAATTTCTTCAAGCGACATGCATTTACTGGAACAAACACAACTTTCTCATCTACTTACTTTTTGTGAACATAAAGTGACGAAACTAATTATCCACAGTGATCAGAAAATTCTGGTTTGACATTTTTAAAAATGTTATCTATACATGTTGCACTAGATTCAGCAACGCATGATAGCACTAAAAATAAATTAAAAATACCATATAATTTAATCTAATAACCAATATAATATTATTATGTTAATTTCTTCAGAATATGCTGATGCGTCACTTTGCGAATATAATATATATAGCTAGGTATACATACAATTACTTCAAACTTTGATTAATATTTTTGTAAGTTTTAGTTATAGTTATAGTTTTAGTTATACCCGATATACACATTATTAGTTAAATAAATGCAATTTCTTCTACGTATAAATACCGGTTACATTACAATAATTAGGCCGGCGGACGTTATTACGCCCTTTCCGCCAGGTCGCTTGATGAGTTTTACTTCGAATTCAATCCAGAATTTATTTAACAGAGTAAATATGAAATTAGTTAATAACTCGATCACATTGCCAACTTTTAGGTTTTTTGTCACAACTAATAGGAATACTTACAGCAGCCTGTCCAGCCGTTAGATTTGATTAGTTATACACCATAATTCTCGCACGTTAGAAAATTTTTCCTTACTAAGTTACAACGAATTTAAAGCGAAAATCAATACATCAATTAATATTTAACCCGACCTGCAATGGTGGAAACAAAATAAAAGTCTAATAGCAATGGATGGAAGGGCAATGAATTATCCTTTCACATTAATTACCTAGAACTACTAGCCGCTTTCCTAGGCTTGAAAAGCTTTGCTATTGCTCACTCTAATTTTTCTATTTTACTTCGCGTGGACAACACCACTGCCATAAATCGTATGGGGGAATACGGTTTCCACATTTAAATTATTTAACCAATACTATTTAGCAATGGTGAGAGAAGTTTCATAGAAAACATTCTACATTAACACACACGACAACTCCGAAGCTGATGAAGAATCACGAAAAGTAAACGTAAATATGGAGTGGGAATTATCGGAACAGGCGTTCGAAACAATTGTTCAAAGTCTGAGAGAACCTGAAATTGATCTTCTCGCTTCTTGTACAAACGCAAAATGCCCTCAATATGTCTCATGAAAACCAGACCCCGACGCAATCACAAATGACGCTTTCACACGCATTTACACCACATATGCTTACAAATGCTTACAAAAAATTATTAGTGACAAAGCCGCCGGTATTCTTGTGTTTCCTTACTGGCCTGGATAAACTTGTTTTCAACTGCTAAAAAGAATACTCATCTCGTAGATTATCTTCTTTAAACCAAATACGGACCTTTTGAGTTGTCGTTACAGGTTACGTCACCGACTTCACGCCTTTCCCTGGTGGCCACGACGCTCTCGCTCTTATCATCATTTCATCATTACAGCCCTTCACAAGTCCACTGCTGAACATAGGCCTCCCCCAAAGAATGCCACAAAGCACGGTCCTGAGCCACCTGCATCCATCGACTTCCTGCATGTCTTACCAGGTCGTCACTCCATCTCGTGGGGGGACGCCCTACACTTCGCCTACCGGTACGAGGCTGCCACTCGAGAACCTTTCTTCCCCATCGGTTGTCGGTTCTTCGAGCTATATGGCCGGCCCACTGCCACTTCAGCTTACTAATCCGTTGGGCTATGTCGGTTACTCTGGTTCTACTGCGGATATACTCATTCCTAAGTTTATCACGCAGAGAAACTCCGAGCATAGCCCTCTCCATAGCTCGCTGAGCGACCTTGAGCTTCCTCATACTAAAATCCATCTCAGATAACACTATGAAGCAATATTCTGGTGCGTACGCACTGTGGTGGCAGTTTTGTATAAACAACCAAGTAAATACTTTTGAAGCTACACTATCATCCATAATATCATTTTTATTGAATCTGTACAAAAAGGAGCATCATATGTGTCATCGTTCTGTCATATCTCTACTCCTCGGAAATTATATAGGGTGAGATGAACGAATTAAACGGTTATTAAAGGATATTTATAGACAAAACCTTCCCTTCCCAAATATACAACTACATGGGATCCACAAGGGGGGAACAATAACTGCTCGGGAGAAACTGAGTAACTGAGGCTTCGGCGGCTCGGAATGTAAACACCAGCATCCTTAAAAAGAAGCATAAGTTCACTTCCAGGTCCTTCCTTGATGACGGAGGGAACATACCGCCGACCATCCCGCGGTGTGAGTACTCCATGCCGGATGTGCGGTTCTCACAGCGATCGGTCCACAAAGCACTCCTCTCCCTGGACATCCACAAGTCGAGTGGGCCTGACGGAAAGCCCCCAATTGTGCTTCGGACGTGTGCTTCGGAGTTGGCACCGGTTCTAAAGCGTCTTTTCAGGTACTCCTACGCCCTAGGCGTAGTCCCGAATTCATGTAAGACAGCTTTTGTCCACCCGATTCCTAAAAACAGGCCTATCGCCATCACCCCCTTGTTTGCCAAAATAATGGAATCTGTTATAAACTGCCACCTCATGCGGTACCTTGAGAATCACCAGCTAATTAGTGACTGCTAATGCGGTTTTCGTCGGGGTCGAACAGCTGATGATCTTCTGATCTACTTGACTCATAGATGGGCGGAGACAGTAGAGTCCAATGGGGAGGCATTGGCCGCTAGTTTGGACATTGCGAAAGCCTTCGATCGGGTTTGGCACAAAGCGGTTCTTTCGAAACTCCCTTCCTATGGGTTTCCCGAGAAATTGTGCAATTGAATCACCAACTTCCTTGCAGATCGGAGCATCAAGGTCGTTGTAGACGGTTCATGCTCCGATCACAAGCCTATTAACGCTGGTGTTCCACAAGACTGCATGCTATCACCAACGCTGTTTCTTCTGTACATCAATGATATGTTGCAAACCGGTAGTATTCATTGCTATGCGGATGACAGCACCGGTGATGCTCTATACACTGGCCGTGCCAATATTTTTTGTGAAAACGTCACCGAGCATCGGAACAAACTTGTGTCTGAAGTAGAGTCTTTGCTGAACAAAGTCTCGGATTAGGGGACTAAATCTATTCCAGTTTAATCCTCAAAAGGCACAAGATTGCGCGTTTACCTCTAAAAAGAACCCCTTTGTTGTATCTCCTCAGTTTGAAGGCACTCCCCTTGTTGTCTCAGCCAGTATAGGAATCCTTGGCGTCGACATATCGAGTGACATGCAGTTTCGTGGTCACTTGGAAGATAAGGCCAAATTTGCCTCTAAAAAGCTTGGCGTGCTCTGCAGAGCGGGACAGTATTTCATGCCGGCGCACCGCCTGCAACTTTACAAGGCGTAGGTTCGGCTTCACATGGAATACTGTTCCCATCTCTGGGCAGGGCTCCCCAGTGCTAGCTCCTTCCACTTGACGGCATCCAGCGCAGAGCGGCTCGAATCGTCGATGACCGAGTCCTTTCCGATCAGCTTGATTCATTGGCACTGCGAAGAGATGTTGCATCTCTTTGCATTTTCTTTCGTATTTACCACGGGGAGTGCTCTTAGGAATTGTTTGGATTAATCCCAGCCGCCAAATTTCACGAACGCACATCGCGGCAGAACTCCCGATACCATCCACACCATCTGGATGATTGACGGTCCACCACTGTGCGATTTAGAAGATGTTTTCTTCCTCGCACAACTTACTTGTGGAATCGATTACCATCAGCGATTTTTCCGAACCGATACGACTTAGGGACATTCAAGAAAGAGCTTACACCTTTTCAAAGGCCGGCAACGCATCTGCAATTCCGCTGGTTCACCTGGTGTTGCGGTTGTTCATGGGCGGCGGTAGTCACTTACCATCGGGTGAGCCGCATGCTCGTTTGCTATAAAAAAAATGTCCGGCAAGAAACCCTTTTCTGCTACTAGATACTAGAGGGCGCTAGTGTTAACTAGTGTCGCCAAGTACTATGTATTAATCGTGGGGCGCAACAATACTATAAATGTTTTATTAAACTAAGAAAATTTATCTCTGAATTTAACTATCTCTAAATATCTACTTAATTTAATTATATCTGAAGAACGAAGCGACGAAACGTAATATTATATCAAAGGAACTTCTTGAAGTGAAGTTGATCATTTTTATATGAGTCGCTTCATTCAAAAATATTAAAAGTAAGTCCACCCTTACTTAAAAGAATATCTCTAAAAAAAATGAAATGTCTATCGGACCGACGGGTAAACAGAGAGTAGCTGTTGCCAACAAAGAAAACAATTTAAAATAGACCAATGCTCTAAACGTGTGAATTCCTCGAGTAGGTTAAGGAACAACCTAAGTTAATTGTATCTTCGAATGAAGCGACTCATATAATAATAATCGAACTTCACTTCAAGAAGTTCGTTTGATATCATAGTACTTCGGATTCACAGTCTACCGTAGAAATTCTTAACTTTTTTAGTAATTTCTTTAATGATACAAATATTTCCCTCTTTTCGGAGCAAATTTACAATTGTCATCGTAATGTACGAGTGGGTAAAAGAATCCCTACAGGTGCGAGGATGCATCTTGCTAAAGCATTGTCATGCACTATTCAAAATTGTTTCAAATATAGTGAAGTAAGTTGGGAAAAATTATTTACTTTCGCGTATTTCCACTTTCATTTTGATAAAAAAATAAATAAATCAATTACGTCTCAACTTAGGGAGACATCTTTCAAAATTGAGATTACGCAATTAATACTTATTTGTCTCGACCTCGTCCTAAATTTTATTTAAAAACAGTTGTTAAATCGAAAGTAATGGATGGCGATTTAAAAAATGCATCCCGTATTTTATTCTCAGACGACATACTGCCTCCTCGTAATGTCGAAACTCTTTAAGGCCTTCGTCAGAAGCGTCCGTCGGTCAATCCTTCTCAGAGTTTACCGCTGCCTCCCAATACTTCTATGCGACTTTTAATAATTTCCGAAAAAGAGACTTTAAAAGCAATTATTTCATTTTATAATGGCTCTGCTGGCGGCATTCACGGATTCACGCTGGTGGAGTACTTCTTAATGACATTACAAAATTATGTAAAATGAATGCTTTCTGGTGATGTTAATCCCATTTTCAAACCATTCTTATATGGGGTAATATTGTTTACCTTCAATAAAAAGGATAACGGTATTCGTCCTATTACCATTGGTTCCACATTTCGACGCTTAACTTCAAAGCATCTTCACCATTCATCATCATTACAGTTCTTCACAAGTCCACTTCTGAACATAGGAATCCCCCAAGGATTGCCACATAGCACGGTCCTGAGCCACCTGCATCCATCAATTTCCCGCATGTATTACCAGGCCGTCACTCCATCTAGTGGGAGACGCCCTACTCTTCGTCCGCCGGTACGAATCCGCCACTCGAGCGAACCTTTTTTCCCCATCGGTTATCGGTTCTTCGAGCTATATGACCGGCCCATTGCCACTTCAGCTTACTAATCCGTTGGGCTATGTCGGCCACTCCCGTTCTACTGCGGATATCCTCATTTTTGAGTTTATTACGCAGAGAAATTTCGAGCATAGCCCTCTCCATAGCTCATCATATCATAGCATGGCTAGCTGAGCGACCTTGAGCTTCCTCATCTGGCCAGTAGTTAAGGACGTCACGCCACCTCTCAGTTCAATAGGTCATCACTGGCTACACGCACTGGTTGTATAGTCTCGTTTTCAAGTTTTGAAGTATACCTGACGAGAAGATATGCCGTAATTTCCCGAACGCTGCCCAGCCGATTTGTATCCGTCAAATGACCTCTCGGTCGAAGTTGGACTTACCTAGTCGGACTATTTGTCCCAGGTAAACATACTCGTCAACAATTTCAAGCTTAGTGCTCCCAACAACTACGGGCATAGGTGTGACATGGATGTTATACATGATCTTCGTTTTGTCCATGTTCATCTTAAGACCTATCCGTTGGGAGAGTTGAGATCATTGAGCATAGTGCTTAGGTTCTCCAGCGATTCTGCCATAAGGACTATATCGTCGGCAATTCGAAGGTGAGTGATGTGCTCACCGTTGATGTTAATACCGTATTATTCCCAGTACAGAAGCTTGAATACATCTTCCAATGCAGCGGTGAAGTTTCGGGAATATAACGTCACCCTGTCTTACACCTCTCTGCACTTGGATAGGTTTCGTACTCTAGTTCTGTACTCGGATAGCCATCGTAACCCTACTGTACAAATACTTCAGCACTTCGATATACCGACAGTCAACTTGGCACCGCTGAAGGGACTGCAGCACCGCCCAAATTTCAACAGAATCAAAGGCTTTCTCATAGTCCATATACGCCAAACATAGTGGCAAATCGTACTCCTTGGACTTTTGTAAAATTTGCCGAAGGGTATGTGTGTGATCTATGTTGCTAAAGCCTTTTCAGAAACCGGCTTCTTCGGGAGGCTGGAAGTCTTCGAGTATGCATGTGAGACGATTCGTAATGACTCTCAAAAACAGCACGTAGACGCGGCTCAAAGGTGAAATTGGTCTGTAGTTATTCAAGAGAGTGTTGTCGCCTCTGTTAAAGAACAAGACCACCTCACTTCTGCTCCACGCCTCCGGTATAGTCCCACCATGGAGGACGGAATTGAAGAGCTTCTGAAGGACTTCAAGCACCGGTTTTCCACCCGCTTTCAGAAGCTCCGTTGTAATTCCATCCTCGCCTGGGGCCTTGTCGTTTTGTCTTTTTTAAGGTGCTGGAGAGCCATTCTAATCTCGTTCAAAATGACGTCCGGAATATCATGTGTCGGATAAGACTTGCTCTTGGATCAATACTCATACTTGCGTGTGGCTCAAGAAGTGGCAAACAATATCCCCGAAATTTATTATTGCGTTTGGCAATGTTACAGTCAAAATACTAACTTGTTTGATGAAAACCATATAATCGATTCTTCTGTCGGTGTCCAACAGAGTGAGTGGGTCACTGGTCACACACAAGTCCAGCACTATTCAGTTTTGGGAATTCAACCCATTATTTCAAATTTCAAATCCAAGCTGAATGTCTGGTACCTGGACAAAGGTACACTGGGAGGAAGAGCAGATGACTTCCTCAGTGATGTTACTCAAATTTTAAAGATATTGGTCTTGAACCGAAAAGCAATAAATGTGAAATTTTTTTTTCAATAATTTATCTAGTTCTTACAGAGACATTGTAATTCGAAATTTCAAAGGAAATGCTGTTACCTTCTTTAAACTAATTCTATTCAACGCATTATTTTTTTTTTATTTTATTAAAATTGAAAATAGCTTTTAGTCACTAAATGAAACGTTGATAGTGATGCTAAGCTAAACTAGAAATTGGATAAACTTCATTCTTCTTATATTTATAATTTGTTATAAATCTCATCGGCTACTTTTCATTATATTATCCACGTGGAATAATTGTTTTCAAATTCCTTATTTAAAGGGCAAATGTTCACGTGGATTTAAAAAAGCTGTTCATTTATGATATGTGGCTCTAGTTTAATCTACGTATATACATCATTACCATCATTACAGCCTATCAAAGACCTCTGCTAAACATAGACTTTCCCCATAGATTGCCTCATAAGGGGGATATTTACTATACGTGCCAAGTACTATACGTATCAATAGAGTTGGCAATCGCATTCTTTTGTTATTTTGAGTTGCTATCAGAGAGATGTTGCTGCGCATCTCCTGTTTTTCTTTCCCTTTGTCGCCTCGTACGACACCCACGTGAGCATGTGTGGACACTTTTATGCCCACTACACGGCGTAAGTGGACTTTCCATTATACGTGGTAAAGCCATGCTGCAGCTATATTAGCAGTATAGTTGTAGCACGAATGGGTCGGCTCGACCGGGGAAGGACCACGCTCTCACAGAATACCAGCGTAAAATAGCAGCTTAACGCTGCTGTGTTTCGTATGGTGAGTGTA
Organism: Parnassius mnemosyne; assembly: GCA_963668995.1. NCBI lineage: Eukaryota > Metazoa > Arthropoda > Insecta > Lepidoptera > Papilionidae > Parnassius > Parnassius mnemosyne. The sequence goes on along the minus strand of CAVLGL010000084.1, from coordinate 15,701,335 downwards.
GAGAACCGGAGACCCCTTTTACTGGCAAAGAGGCATTCCATCTTAGTCCTCACGGGTGACAACGCATCTGCATCTTGAATCTTTATTGAGGATAGATGTAGATGTCTATGGGTCACAGTAACCACTTACCATCAGGTGAACTGTGTGCTCGTTTGTCACCCTATCCTATAAAAAAAAAACTTACTATGTACATTAAATATCAGAAATATATCTTTTAATTTTCTACAGAAATAATGTTGACTTTTAATATAGGAAATAACTTCATTAAATAACCGAATTATTAAGACACTGGTAACAGATGCTCTTTATATGGAATTAGTTATCACAGTTCATTGGTTTGCCTTTCTATTGATTACGCTGGCGTATGAAATAAATGACTTTAATTTCTGACTTGCGATGATGCAATAACTCGATGCAGCAATTAAAAAAGAATGGCAAAATTTTGTTATAATTTCATATTAAGTTACTAGGTCACAGAATAGTTAACAAAGCAATTTGTCTTATTTATCAATATAATAATACCAATTATTAGTATTTTCTTTCAGTTCGAAGTACCTCTTTTTATTGCCTTAATGTATTTTTTAATTTAATAAAATAATATCAAGAATCAGCATGTATATGTTAACGGATCGAAAAATCCGTTATTTTACTATGCTCTAAATTTATCTGCATAAGAAACTCCAATTTCATTACATCCGCTGTAGAACCAGAGTTATAAAATGGAATAACGACCTGGTAAGAGATCCATGATCCAGCGGATGGGTGCAGTTGGCCAGGACAGTCCGTTGTTGCATTTTTGGGGGCGGCCTATGTTTAGCAGTAAAAAATAATGAAGACATTTACTAAAAACATTACCAATGTCATAGTACATTTAAATAGTTTGAGAATTGAATTGACCTTGAAAATAACAGAGCAGACTGAATCTCTAATATATTACTAAGTGCATTTTCGACATATTACTTATTAAGATGTATGAAACAGCTTCAATATATTAATACGCTTCGAGTGTTGTTGTGATATGTTACATTTATATATTTTGCTAGACCTAATTCTTATTCTTTAAACGAAAAAAGAGCCTCCGCTTTTATTAAAGACCCGCAAGCCATCTGCAATTCGCCTGGTGTTGCAGTTGCTCATAGGCGGCAGTAGTTACCATCTTACCATCAGGAAAGCCGCTAGCGAGTTTGCTTCCTCTCCAAAAAAAAACAAATTTCTTCGCCTTCAGCAAATGCAAAAAAATTTCTTCGCCAACTCGGTAATAAAGTTTAAGTTATGAACCAATGTTGTGCACAGGCATCCTTTCATTTCTGAGAAGGTTATGGAGCAATTAGTCCACCACTTTGCCGCTCCAATGCGTGTTGACGGACTTCACATGTCTTTGAAATATTTTTGGTAACCTCACGATAATTTCATTCACCGCCGAACACGCAATCGAACGTGGTGCTGGTGAGGATTGAACCCGGGTTGCTCGTGTACTGTAAAATTTATAGCTTGTAACTTTTTAGTGCGTAATCACTCTCCGCTAGGATTAAAATTATTCTGTGGTAATCACACACATCGACGTAAATCACGTATTATATATGGATAACCATATATAATACGTGACGACGACAAAATCTTGCCATAATGAATGTACGTACGTCATATTGTTCGGGTACATGTCCAATTAGGTCAAAGTCACTTCGGTTTTCAAATTGAAATCCAAAAACAGATGTGTAAATGTGATGTTCTTTTTAATTCTAAAAATATTCCTCTGGTTTAAAATTAATCTAAAATTGATGGGCGGAAAAATAGGTAACATTATCTCCAGCCAGGCAAGAAACGAGCCCAACAACCTAATAATCAAAGGTATAACGTTTTCTTGCGCTACGATCTACATAAATACGTGTTTTGACTAGAATAACAATGTAATAAGGTCTAAGAGGGACTCAAATACAACCAAAACAGTTAATTATTGAATATTGAATTGAATATTATTGAATAAATGTTCCATGTATGTAAATAGAGAAAAATACAAATGATTTTCTAGTTGAGGTGTTTGGATTTTTGGACTTGAAGTCTCAGTGGTCTAAACTAGCACTACTACTCTTTGTCTAAACAAAGTCTTTGTCTAAACAAAGAGTTGTTGTGCTGCGAGCTATTGCTTCAATTCCCCCGCGAAACTGGTATTTTGTATGGCCTTCAATTTATTGTTCTTGGTCAGTCATTTTAAACAGGTCTGGTTGGTTGTCATTGCGCATTATTGAAACGAATATTCTACCATACGAAATTCTGATGAGGTAACTTTTCAATCAAAATATTTGGTGTTATATCTGCTTCAGCTAACTATACTTTGACTTCAAACATCATAACTTGTTGCTAAAGGTCTTTATTATAAAATTTAAAATGCTTGTATTTTTTGTATAGAAAAGGGGTCAAACGAGCATGCAGTTCACCCCATGGTAAGTGTAGAACCGCCGCCCATAAACAACTACAACACAATTGCAGGTACATTGCCGGCCTTTTAAAAAAGAGTATAGCGGGTAGTAGAATAGTGTTAGAACATGCTAATCTGGGTATCAGAAGTCCCAGTGAAGTAGAAGTGTGATCACAGAAATAGAAGTAGTGCAAAAGAAAAGAAACAAAAAATGTTACAACGATAGTTGCTTTAGTTAGAAATAATTTAACCTGTCCCATTTTAGTTTTAAAAATAATTCAAAAGAATCATTGAACAAGAAACTTTTTAAATAAAAGTTGTTTTCACTTTGTATAAATATATATTCACCTAGTAGAGTTAGGTCCTTGGCTAGTAAAGATTTTGCGTTAAGAATGTTAAAAGTTTAAAAGGTGACACTGCGTGTTAATTTTAAAAAAGGAAAGCATAAAAATTTTATGCTTCAGCCATGATTGTCTTTAGAATTTCGCTGTTGTGCAAAGAACCTGTCGTAATGTTTTTTAGATTTATAAATTTTATGATGGCTACTCACAGCGCATGATATCACAACCGCGCCGCGCAAAGCTGTGTTATATAAGCGAGCACGCGCCACAGGCGAGCTGGTACTACGCCTTTTTCGGCGCACGTTGGACCCGCCACGCCGCGTCACCTTGACAGAACGAAGCACGCGAGTTCAATAAAGCTAAGAAATTATTTCATTAATCTACTCCATACCTACGTAGGTAGATTTTGCTTCAAGACTATTTTGCGATCACATAAGTTGAAAGAAAATGAACATTGCAACGTCTTAACCCGCGTAAACCACGCGTGCTCAAGTCGCCTCGAGTGCACTCGTGGCAGCAGCGCCGCTTCTATGAACTTTGAAGTTACCCACTTTGAGCGAATTTGATCCACTGCCTTTGCACGGCGCGGCGCGGGGATAATCACGCGCAGTGTGAAATCATCATTACATTTGACAAAATTAATTAAAATTTTTGAAATATTATTATTTTATACAGGTGAATTCAAAAACTATTATTAAATTCCATCCAGCTGTATTGCAATGTCTGAACAATAAACCAGTGACGTTGGACGTCAGATACGCCGTTAGTCTAGGGTTTCTTGTTTGAAAGAATAATAAAATAACTGCTGTAATATATGTGAAGTTTATAGAATACGTATTTATACGTCCATGATAGAATAGGAAAGAAGTTCACTACACTACTTATATTCGTGTTGGCGGCCGACCCACGTTAGGTCGCTTTTAAAGTGAATAATAATGATCAAAATAATTCAAAACAATGAATAAAGTATAAATAACATTAATAAAAGCTCGTATCTGAATCCTCTTCAAGCATGTTATTGTATAGAATAAGAGTGACAAACGAGCACACAGTCCACCTAATTGTAATTGGAAGCTGTGGTTCATAGACATCTACAGTTATCCTCGATTAAGGATCAAAATTCAGAGGCGTTGTGACCCCTGAGGACTAAGATGGATTTGCCACATTTCCAGTAAAAGGGGTCGCCGGCTCTCTAGTTTTATTATTTGTTGGCCATAGGGCTGATTTGTCAATCGTTAAATAAAAGTTTTTCGTAAGTATCCAAATATTAAAAATTACACTTCTTATATTAATTAGCTGTGGCACGCGTTACATATTCACAATTATAATATATATATATATATATATATATATATATATATATATATATATATATATATATATATATATATATATATATATATATTGGAAAGCTTAAGATCGGAAAATTAGGTCATGTCTAATGTAAAGCCATTGACGACCCTCTTAAGTTTGGATACACTCAAAAGACCCTTCACAACCATCGATCAATAATATAAGATGATTTTGTTGGGCTTATTATATGAAGCTAGGGATTAGATTTAAGCAATTTGAGTGAAAATATCAGCATGAATATAAACTAAATTTGTTATTTGTCTGTTTTGCAAGTTTTAAGATCATTATTTGATTTACTACAATAATTACAATAAGAAGGGTAAGATATTATGCGTTACGACATATCAAAAGATAACGATATATAATTTCAAATAACTATATGTTCTAATTAAAAAGTGAATATTCGCCACCTCCGTGTTCCCCTGCTACTGTATAATAATTTAAAATATTTTTATTATGACATTAGGCTAATGAATAATAAATAATAATAAATATAATACCTTAAATAATATCTTATTATCATCTATAATACCTTAAAGGGTTTTGTCTTTAAAGGTTTGTCAAAGGCCCTTTATTTTATTTATATTAAGAAATTTATTACTTTATGCTTGTATAGTATCTCAGTGCTTTTAGGTGACTCTTAGAAGATTCAACATTCACTAGTGCAATCAAAAGCTTTAAAAATTTGTGCTTAATAATATTTTAATTAAAGAACCCCGCTCACGAAAAAAGGATCAAAATAGTTAGGGATTTTTTTTATAGTAGAGAGGGCAAACGAGCATGCGGTTCACCTGATGGTAAGTGACTACCGCCGCCCATGAACAACTGCAACACCAGGGAGGGAATCGCAGATGTGTTGCCGGCCTTTTAAAACGGAGTCCCACTTTTCTTGAAGGTCCCTTTATAAATCACCCCTTTTTCACATTGTAATAGGCTCACTTTAGTCAATTCTTTATTAATCAATCCTTAGTAGAAGGCTCACTTTATTTTTATACAAATACCCGATGTAAAGGTTTCGCTCTCATACATTATAAAAAAATGTGGGGGAGGCACACAGCTCTACACAGACCAACACCGTGTGCGGATAGTACCAATCCAAACAGCGTGCTCCAGCCGAAGAAGGACGAAAAGTTCGGACTTCTCGTCTGTCTTCATCCGCCGGGGACTGGGGGCCGTCTCTTCATAACTTTATTCATTAGGGAGTATATTTCCATAGTTGCCACACTTGGCGAGCGGTTTGGCAACCACAGTTTTTTTTTATTGTTGTTTTACTGTTATCAGAAAGATGCTGCTGCCCATCTTCTGCCTCAGTTTCCCTATGTCACCTCTTACGACACCCACGGGAAGATATGGGATAGTGGATATACTTACCCGCCACTACACAGGAGAATGGTCAAGCCTAATGTGCACTTAATATAATGTGAATGGTTGCAAATGATTTAAAATGCATTTGTGTACGCGAGTGCGTGTTCTTACGATAAGTTGAAAATGGTTTTGGCTTAGTTTTTGTATTAATTGAAATGTATGTAGCGCTCAGTCTTTCACTCTGTGGTGACTTTCGGTTTACAGAACATGGACATATGAGTGATGACAAGCAGTAAAATTTTAAAGTTGTTAAAGTTAGTTGCAGTTTACCGTGGCCTGGGAGCTAGTAGCTTTTTTATAGAATAAGGTTGACAAACGAGTATACATTACACATGACAGTAAGTGGATGCTGTAGCCCATAGATATTTACTATTATCCTCGTTTAAAAATCAAAATGCAGATGCGTTGTCACCCCTGAGGACTAAGATGGAATGCCTCGTTTACAGTAAAAAGAGTCTCCGGTTCTCTACACTCACCATACGAAACACAGTAAGCATTAAGTGGCTATTTTACACTGGTATTCTGTGAGAGCGTAGTCCAACACCGGTCGAGCCTACTCTAACTCATTTGTGCTACAACCATAATATAGCTTCAGCGTGGCTCTACCAATAGCTTGTTTGTCAATTTTATGTTTTGGAAGAAAACTTTAATATTTTAATGTTTTATACCCTATGTCTTAGCACTGACTTCACAATGTTAAAATATTTTATTCTGTTTTGTCCTTTGAAGCCAGGTTTTTCTATTGATTAAAAGTTTTGGACTCTTTTTGTGTGGAATAAGGAAAATCTCTAGCAAAGGTTGTCTGACTAAACTTCACCCCATATTTTACTAGATTTACGGGTGGATTTTTGCTCTTATTTTATATAGGACTAAACCTGAAGCATAACGTCTTTAATAAAAGATAATTAAAATCGTTTCAGGTTATATACATACAATATAAAACATAAAATTGAGTTGTTAACCTCCTCCTTGTTTTGAAGTCCGTTAAAATATCACATTTCTCAACAATTTTTTTACGTGGTAGAACCATGCTGCAGCTATATTAGTAGTATTGTTGTAGCACAAATGGACCGGATCGACCGGGGAAGGACCACGCTCTCACAGAATACCAGCGTAAAATAGCAGCTTAACACTGCTGTTTCGTAAGGTGAATGTAGAGAACCGGAGACCCTTTTTACTGGAAAAGAGGCATTCCATCTTAGTCCTCACGGGTGACATCTGCATTTTGATTCTTTATTGAGGCTAGACGTAGATGTCTATGGGTCACAGCAACCACTTACCATCAGGTGGACTGTGTGCTCGTTTGTCAACCTATACGATAAAAAAAGCTTGCCATTTTATACAATTTCTATAAATTTTAGAAAAATCCTAATTATAATATATATTTTCCATTACATATTCTCTATCTCTGTATATTAAAATCTATTGCTGTCAGTTAGTTTCGCTAAAACTCAAAAACGGCACGACCGATTTTGATGGAATTTTTGTGTGGGGTTGTTATAAATTAATTTGCTTAGTTCCGCGTAAAGAAAGAAAATGATGTGTCCTGCCCAGTTTTAAGTGATCTTAGCGGCCAGCCTCCGCAGAGTCTACTTCACCTGAGGATGCCTCGTGTAGAGGCGAAACACGTGTCGTATTTTCGAGAGTGGTGTGTCGTACCTAGTGTGGTGGTACTGGGGATGGTAGTGCTGGGAGCAACGGTGACGGGTATAGTGCGCGCGATTGAACGAGGGTGGGAGGTCCCCTTAAAACTGGGCAGGACACATCATTTTCTTTTTTTACACGGAATTAAGCAAATTAATTTATAACAACCCCATTATAATGGATTTCCGCAAATTAACGTCTGATTCTATCAATAGAATTTTTGTGTTTTTGAATGGACCTGGTGGGTGGCGCTGGTGTCGAGATCCAGAAATCACGCGTGCGAAGCCGGGGCGGATCGCTAGTAATACATGAAAATAAACATACGCATAAAGTTAGTCCCAAAGCTCCTCCAATCCCATCCATCAAACTACAACAATCAATAAGCGCGTAGACAGTTGCGTGTGGGTCACACTGGCTATAAAGGATTAGTTTATACTCAAAGTTCTAGTCTCTGTTGATACTTCTCATATAACATATTCGATCCTTAATAGTAACTCAAGTTAAGTTTCAATAGGATTTCAACTTGTAATTAACAAATGTATTGTTTCTCAATACCTTTCTTAGTGTGACGATAATTGGTGTGACGACAGTCTTCTTGTAGCGCAATCTACAGAGTTGCCAATGGGGCCAAGATGATAATGGGATGACGTTGAGTATTGTATGTACGTACTCTGTAAACTCTTTCCATCTATTGACTTCACCATTTAACCAACCAAGAACTACCATGAAATCAGTCTATGGGTATATCTGCACGTGTTTTGGCATAATGTTCATGATATTTTTCATGAGTCGTGATAACAGTAACGCGCCACAAATCTCAAGTATAATGCATATGTGTGCGTCGTCTCGTCTTCGTGCGTATTACTTGAAATGTACGCAGCATTCCGTATTTCCTTCTTTGTTGGTCTGAGTCTCACTATAACAATTTTTATATTGAGTTGGTTCTTCGCAAGACAGAAGTTTTTTTCCGAAACAATAGCAAACAAAAGGGTGACTATCAATAAGTATTATTTATTTCCTATATTGACTAAAAAAGTTTCTGTTTCTGCTATATTCTTTTTTTAAATTACTTACAAAATAAAATATATTTTACTTTGAATCTTACCGTTGTTTTCTAACATTGTTGTAAAAGCACTGCCAAAATAAGAATATAGTCTGTATCATTCATCTCTATATATACAAATCAATTGCTGTCCGTTAGTCCCGCTAAAACTCGAAAACGGCACGACCGATTTTGATGAATTATTTGTGTGTATTTGACTGCGTCCGTGGATGCTTTAAAAACTCAATTAGACCCTGTGGCGTTATTATATATAGTATAGGTGGCGCTGTTGTCGAGATCCAGAAATCACCCGTGCAAAGCCGCGGCGGATCGCTAGTAATTTATAAAATTTGTTTAATGATAGGGAAAATATTCGGATTTTAAATTATTATTTTTAAATGTTGGCTCGTAGCTCGCAGCTGCCACTGTTTTAATTTTTTTACATAATTTGATTAAACTAAATTTAATAAAAATCTTGCCTTTTTGCCTAATTTGCACCTTCATTCATTGCTGTTATAAGATATGAACACTTCATTACACCGTCTCAAAAGTATTACATCAACTGTTTTCAGTTGGCTTCAATTTGTTGATGAAAAAAAAATATCACGATATTTTTTATAATAAGGAAAATAATAAAAGATTTCCAATTACCTCAAGGTGATTAATAATGAATATTTTATTTTTGTTTTACAAACAAACTGGATGGATACTGGATACAATACATTAATTATTAATACAAAAGTATAAGTAAAGTTACCTATATCCATCCCACAGCTGTGTACAGGGCTCCAATCATTACTGTGAGGGTTTTATGACAAGAAAATAGTGTCCACCGCGCTACCCCAATACGTGTTGTCATAATTCACATGTCTTCAATGTTTTATTTTATATCTTAGAGACATACAGGTTTCCTCATTACCTTTTCGTGTGTAATGTAGTAATTCAGCACTTTAAATTGCAATTCACAAATTCATAGGTGCGAGCGGAGATAGATCCTGTGATGATCGCTTACTGTGATATTTACGGCGAGCGATTATGTTCTGAGCTACCGAGGCTCTAAAATAATAATATACTACTTTTATATTATTATTGGTAGTATCGATAAAATATATTACAAACTTTTTCGGCTACCTTTTTCTATTCTAAATAACTTATATCTTTTCGTAAATGCGATAAATTGGCTTAGTAGCGTCGTGGCCAAAAGTTTGGTTGCGACGCTGCGGGACCGCAGGTTTGAATGCCGCACAGAACATTTGTGTTGATTAGAAGTAGTTGGATGTGGGATGTCTGTACAATGCACACGTTTGTCAAAGTAATTTTAATAATCACCTGTAGCTGTACAAGAAATATCAGAACTTCCTAATTATACAAAGAGATATGAACGGAAGAATAAAAATGACGTTTTCTATCTGAGGACTCACGAATCGCATCGTCTAATTGCTCGGAATCCTTTTCACAAAGTTACCTCAAATCGAGGCATATAATCCAATTATTCACAAAGTGTATTCCCTTTGTGAACTGAGAAATGTTTTATTGAATTTCCTTAGCATTTTATTATTATTTCTTAAAAATGTATATGAATTTATTATTCTCCAGCGATTTAATTACGTAATTTCTTTTTTATGTTCGATTAACGTATTATGAATGTCTGCTCGTGGTTTCAGATTTATTCGTGATTAACTAAGTATATAAACTAAGTTTTTTTACAAGTTAGAGCTACACTGGGGGTGTATAGCTGCCACATGAATGGGTCTACCGGGAAACAACCACGCTCGTACTGAATTAAACTTACCATCAGATGTACTGTGTGTCCATTTTCAATGTTCTTACGTGTCGGATATCTTTATTACGGATACTATCACGCAGAGAATCTTCGATCATAGCCTTCTTCATAGAACGCTGAACGACTTTAAGCATCCTCATATGACCAGCACTGAAGGAGCACGTAACAGATATCCATATTTCATCACTGACACCCACTGGTTAATATAAATAATAATATTTCGAAATTGTCTCAGTAGTCAAAATCAATAATAGTACGATCTGGTTTTTTGAGATTATTAAATTTCTTTTAAGATTACTAGCTGCCCTGGCAGACGTTGTTTTGCCATATACATTATTTCTGGTTTTAAAAAACTCGTTTGAAAATAGGGGTTGATCGTATAAGGGTGAAAATTTGAAGTTTTATGTATTTTTCAAGGCTAAATTATAATAAAATAAAATAAATTTTTTGTCAAAAAAAAATTTTGGGGGTGGGTCACCCTTATCATTGAGGGGTTTTAAAAATAGATGTTGGGTGATTCTCAGACCGATATGCACACAAAATTTTATACAAATCGGTTCAGCCGTTTCGGAGGAGTTTGTTAACAAACACCGCGGCACGAGAATTTTATATATTAGATTTTCTTTTGAGAAAAAGGAGCCCTTGTCTTAAATAAAAATTATGATAGGTATTTGACAAACGAAGCGTAAATTTTCTGTTTTCACACCTCAATAAACTCCTTAATTTTATTTTGTATACATTTATTTGAATTTCGTTTTTTTTTTTTTTATAAAACTAAAATGACATACGAAAGTACGGAACTCCAAATGGTAAGTGGCTACTGTAGTTCATGGATACCAGCAGCTAGTTTCAAACAGATGGGTATAGATGTGTTGCCACCTGTGAGGACTAAGATGGAATGCACCACAACCTGTAATCGTACTGGCACGTTATACATTTCAGATTAAAACACAGTAGTATAAAATTCGTTTTCCACTCTTATGACATGGTCACAAACATTCTTCCAAAAAATTTTTTTAAAGATTTTTTATCTACAATTTAATTTGTTTTAATGTTCAAGTACCAAAATTCGTCATTCCAGCTATACTGGTTCAGTATTATCAACAGATGCTTAACTTCAAGTGTTAAAGCAATAAAATAATCACACAACAATAGATTAACATTACAGCTGTAATTGCTAAGTCTCAAGTGGAATCCTGCCATCCTATTTGAAATGAACTATACATGCATTGCTATTTGGCAGCAAAAATAATTAAGAGTGTGATAATTAATTTTTTATTAATTACGTTTCGTAAGTTAGATTAGATTAGGATGATACCAACCCAGACGGACTCATTTTTGTTCCTGTTCATTGACATTCACCATCATCATCATTTTCATCATCATCATTATTTTGCGGCCTTTTCACTGGTAAACATAGGCCGCTCTCAAGGAATGCCACAAAGCACGGTCCTAAGCTACCTCCATCCATCGCCTTCCGGTATCTTTTTAAAAATCATGTTATTTTTGAAAGGTTTTTTTATTAATTTCTAAGAAATGCCGATTTCCTCACGATGTCTTTCTTCGCCGCCGAGAACGTGGTAAATCAGCACTTAAAACTGCAATTAACAATTGACGGCGGGGTTCGAACCCGGGTTGAGAGCCGTGATAACTCAGGAGTTAAACTCTCGCTGTAAATTTGGTTAATTAATTTTTGATCATTTATGTTTATAGCTTTCATTGTAATAAATACTTTATACTATTATGTTTTAGACCTGTATGGGAAAACAAAGACCCACGGTTGTTTAAAAAAAAATCTTAAAAATTGTAGAAGTTTGCCTTACATTATTAACATATTCTCTGTACTACATAATAATTACTGCTATTGCCTTACTATTGTTTTGATAATTTGACGATAAAAGTGACACACTTGTTTTTTTTTTCTTTAGGGTAGGGTGATAAGCGAGCACACAATACACCTGATGTTAAGTGATTACTGTGGCCCATAGACCTCTAAATCTATCCTCGTTTGCGAATCAAAGTGCAGACGCGTTTTCAGCCGTGAGTACTAAGATGGAATGCCTCTTTTCCAGTAAAAAGGATCTCCGAAATAATTACACCTACCATCACCAACTGAAACGGTGCATCAGACTGGGATTAGTCACTATTGACGTTCTATCCCGAAACTCTTAATCACACCACGTTGGGTTCGAGAACAACAAGGCGGTAGTCCCGGTCTCGACGTCTTCTTATATCAACTTCGATGGACTGTATGCATAGGTGGTGGAAGATGTTTTAGGAATAAAACAGCAATTATCTTCAAAATTTCTCCGTAAGAGTGCAATTATTTACTTATTGTATTTCCTATCACTTACCTATGCGCTTTTCTTTCTTGATTTAAATAAAAACTGGTAGCAGGTCCCGCACGAATTGTTACCATTTTCTACACTCACCATACGAAACAAAGCAGTATTAAGCTGCTATTTTACGCCGATATTCTGTATGAGCGTGGACCTTCCCAAGTCGAACCGACCCATTCGTGCTAAAACTATACCAGTAACATAGCTGCAGCATGGCTCTACCACGTAATAATGCATGGTGAATTTCATTATGAAATTTAAAGGGGCAAAATTTATTCATCATCATCATCATTACAGCCCTTCACAAGTCCACTGCTGAACATAGGCCTCCCCCAAAGAATGCCACAAAGCACGGTCCTGAGCCACCTGCATCCATCGACTTCCTGCATGTCTTACCAGGTTGTCACTCCATCTCGTGGGGGGACGCCCTACACTTCGCCTACCGGTACGAGGCCGCCACTCGAGAACCTTTCTTCCCCATCGGTTGTCGGTTCTTAGAGCTATATGGCCGGCCCACTGCCACTTCAGCTTACTAATCCGTTGGGCTATGTCGGTTACTCTGGTTCTACTGCGGATATCCTCATTCCTAAGTTTATCACGCAGAGAAACTCCGAGCATAGCCCTCTCCATAGCTCGCTGAGCGACCTTGAGCTTTCTTATACGGCCAGCAGTGAAGGACCACGTCTCAGTTCCGTAAGTCATCACTGGCAACACGCACTGGTTGTACAATTTCGTTTTAAGGTTTTGAGGTATGACTGACGAGAAGATGTGTCGTAGCTTCCCGAACGCTGCCCAGCCGAGTTGAATCCGTCGATTGACCTCTCGCTCGAAGTTGGACTTACCTAGTCGGACTATTTGTCCCAGGTAAACATACTCGTCAACAACTTCGAGCTTAGTGTTACTACCGGCATAGGTGTGACATGGACATTAAACATGGATACATAGACATTAGACATCAAACAAAATTTATAAGTAAATCACAATTTAAGTAGAGAAACTTGATGAAATACTATCAACCCGTAAAGGACTTGTTAGGGAGGATTTGCCTTAACCGTCACAGGATTGGACCCGGCATTTGGCACTGTTGTCGAGATCCAGAAATCACCCGTGTGAAGCCGGGGTGGATCACTAGTGTTATATAAATAGTTATAAATAGTCATTAATCACTAATTATCTTAGACCAAACACGATAAGTGAACAGTCAGCCATATCCAAGCCACAGCTCGAACGATATACTCGTAAAGGCACTTAATAATATCTGCTAGTCTGTCAACAAACAATTGAATTTATGGAATAAAGAGAACCAATAATCTTCAAATTTGTTTGTTATAGCGGAGCTCATCAGTGCCTAACAATGGAAACTTATTTATGCGCTCTTTGTAACAAACGACTGTCGCAAATTGCGTCCACTTTAAAGTAACTATCGACTGCAGAACAAACTTGGCTCTATTCATGAGGAATGAGTTATATAAAGTAGTAGCTTTGAGTGCTAGTTATATGATAATAGAGGTTCATTTAAAAATTAAACAAAGGTCGAAATTTGAAAAGGATTCTCAGGCTATACTAACAGCACTGGGATATAGAAATTAGGCCTCCCCCCGTAGATCAGCTCATAGGGTCGATATTGCTCCTCCTCGAAATTCAAGGCCATTCCCGCGGCCTCCGCCTCCATCATGGCGGCTGCGGAGGCCAACTTTGCTGGGGCCGGGCCTAATGCGGACGAGGTGGCGAAGCTGCGGGCGGACGTGGCCCGCCTGACGTCCGACATGGAGACTCTCCAGAAGGAGAATGAGAAGCTCCGCGCAGACCTGGCCAGTCTACATGAGCCTGCCTCTCGCGCGGCGCCCCAGACGCAGCGCCCAAGCCAGCCCGTGCCGGTGGAGAACCAGGTTCTGAACCTGGTCCGGAAGGAGCTGGCTGCCTTCCAGCACCGGTTCTCCGTGCTGGAGGGCATCGTCCTGCGCCCCCCCCTAGGGGCAAACAAGACGGCGGCGAGGCCGGCAACGGTTTCTTACGCTACGGCCACGGCTGCCGCATCCAGGCCAGGGCCGTCCAGCCAGCCCTCGGGTGGGGCTGCAGTTGCCCCTCTACCCCCTGAAAAGCCGGCTCCGGCAAAACCGATACCGGCTGAACCGGCTCCGGCTAAGCCGGCGACGGGAAAGAGAGGCAAGGCGAAGGCGAAAAAGGGCAAGGCGGCAGCACAGGTGATGGCTGCGCCAGCCCCAGTGCCTGCGGCGAATGGGCCAGCGCCAGCGGCAAGCCAGCTGCCGCCGCCGCCACCGCCCCCCCAGCTCCCTACACCTCCCGCGGCAGAAGCCGGTTGGCAGGTGGTCGGGGACAAACAGAAGGGGAAGAAGGCAGCCAAAAAGGCCAAATAGCAGGAGCGGCAGCGCCAGTTCAGGGCGCGCAAGATCGCGGCTAGGCTCCGCGCCCCGAAGACCGCAGCTGTAGTGATTACACTACAGCCGGACGCGGAAAAGAAGGGCGTTACCTACCGCGATCTGCTCGCGAAGGCGAAAGAGGCGGTGGATCTCGGGGAGCTCGGGATCACTGGGGGCCTCCGGCTCAAAGTCACCCAGACGGGGGCCCGTATGCTGGAGATCCCCGGGGAATCCAGTGGCGCGACTGCTGACGGTCTGGCTGTGAAGCTCAGAGCGTCCCTGAACGCGGACGAGGCCCGAGTGTCCAGGCCCGTCAGATGCGCAGACCTGCGCATCATGGGTCTGGACGACTCGGTATCGGAGGAGGAGCTGGTGGCCGCCGTCGCCAGGTCCGGGGGGTGCACTACTGACCAGGTCAGGTCAGGCGCCATACGCCCGGACCAACAGGGTATGCATGCCGCCACGGTGTGCTGCCCTGTTACGGCGGCCAAAACCATAGTGGAGGGCAGAAGGCTTCTGGTGGGCTGGGTCTCAGCGCAGGTTAAGCTGCTGGAGCCCAGACCTCTGAGGTGCTACCGCTGTCTCGTGGGGCATCACGTATCAGTGAAATGCGCCTCGGAGGTTGACCGCAGTGGCCTCTGCTTCCGCTGCTGTCAGCCCGGACACATATCGGCGACCTGCTGCGCTACGCCGCACTGTGATGCATGTGCGGCGACCGACAAGCCAGCCGATCACTGGGCCGGAAGCAGGGCCTGCGTGTCACCCGCCAAGGCCAAGGCCGCGGGTAGGGGAGGGCCCTCCTCCGCCGCCACCGCCTCTATGGCCACCGCCGCAGCTACAACTGCCGCCGCCGCCGCTGTCACTGTCGCCGCCGCCGCCGCCGCGACACCGACGCCTGCAGAGGGGCGCCCCGTGGAGGAAGCTGAAATGGAATGCCTATAACGGCCCCATTAAGCTTCCTCCAGGCGAATATCAACCACTGCGCCTGCGCTCAGGATCTGTTGCTCCGAAGCATGGCGCAGTGGTCGATTAACATCGCTGTGGTCGCTGAGCCGTATTTTGTCTGGCCTAGGAAAGACTGGGTGGCGGACCTTAACGGCTCAATGGCCATCATTTCTTCGGCCGCCGCCGGTACCCCGACCCTTGAAGGTGTCAGGAGGGGTCAGGGGTGCGTAGCAGCACGGTTCGGGGAGTTCGTCGTTGTGGGGGTGTACTTCTCCCCGAACCGATCTCTCGCCGAGCTCCACAACTCTCTTGCAGAGCTGAGAGCAGTCGTCGTCGGAAGCTATCCCCTCCCCGTGCTTGTCCTCGGGGACTTTAATGCCAAGAACTTGGCTTGGGGTTCTCGTCGTACAGATGTGCGGGGTAGAATGGTGGAAGACTGGGCTCTGGAGACAGGCCTGGTCGTCCTAAATCGGGGTTCTGTCCCCACGTGTGTGCGGATGCGGGGCGAGTCGGTGGTGGACATTTCGTTCGCTAGCCCCGCTCTGTCGCCGCGTGCCATTGACTGGCGAGTCATGGAGGGGGTGGAGACCTACTCCGACCACCGGTACATCCGGTTTGACGTCTCCACCCAGCCCTCGAGCGCGCCAGTCCAACAGGCCCCGAGTGGTCCGCGTTGGGCGCTGAAGCAGCTGGACCGGGAGCTCCTCCTGGAAGCCTTGATCGTGCAGGCCTGGGTGTCATCACCGGATAGGCCTGCCGACGTCAATGATGAGGCAGGGTGGTTCCAGGAGGCCATGTCCGAGATATGTGACGTGGCAATGCCCCGCGTCCGGCCAGGAAGCGCCCAGCGTCAGGTGTATTGGTGGTCGCGTGAGCTGACGTCTCTGCGCGAGGCGTGTGTCGCCGCGCGGCACCTGTACGCCAGGCATCGCAGGCTTCGCATTCGTCCACCGAATGCGGCAGCCATTGAGGCGGAGCTGTACGAGGGATACAGAGCGGCGAAGACCGCCCTCCGGGAGGCTGTCATGCGGGCCCGGGATCGGGCCCGTGAGGAGATGCTGGAGACTCTCGACAGAGATCCGTGGGGGCGCCCTTACAAGATGGTGCGGGATAAACTCCGCACCTGGGCCCCCCCGCTAACGCAGAGTCGCCGGCCTCAGCTCGTGGAGGACGTGGTGAGCGCTCTGTTTCCTGCGCGAGGGGAACATCCGCCCCCGCCTATGGCTCCGCCACCTGCGGTGCCGGAAGCGGACCACCAGGACGACGACGACGGCATCCCGGAAGGGACCGGGGTAGACCTGAGAGTGGCGGTACGTAGGCTCAAGGCCAGGAATACCGCCCCAGGACCCGATGGCTTGCCTGGCAAAGCCTGGGTCCTGGTCTCGGAGGCTCTCGGGCCCCGACTGGAGGGGCTCCTAAGCGCATGCTTGGAGAGAGGCCAATTCCCGCTTAGTTAGAAGACGGGGAAGCTGGTCCTCATTCGGAAGCCGGGGCGCCCCGCGGACTCTCCGTCCACATACCGGCCCGTGGTGCTGCTCGACGAGGTGGGCAAGCTCTTTGAAAGAGACAATGCAAACCGCCTCGCCGAGCACCTTGCGGGGACGGGGCCGGATCCAGCCAGTTTGGTTTCCGCAAGAGGCGCTCTACGGTGGACGCCATCATGCGCGTGAGAGCCCTCACGACGGGGGATGCAGTGGCCAGGGGGGGGGTTGTTTTGGCGGTGTCTCTCGACATTGCCAACGCCTTCAACTCCATGCCCTGGAGCTGCATTAGGGAGGCACTCCGGTATCACCGGGTGCCGACCTATCTCCGTCGTATAGTCGGGGACTATCTGACGGATAGGGCCGTCATCTACCCCGGTCGCAACGGTGAGTGGAACCGGCGAGAGATGTCGTGCGGTGTCCCACAGGGTTCAGTTCTGGGGCCGCCCCTGTGGAAAATCGGTTACGACTGGGTGCTGCGCGCCGACCTCCCTACCGGCGTCAGCGTAGTTTGCTACGCTGACGATACGCTGGTACTGGCACAATGGGGTCGTACGAGGCGGCGGCGGAAACTATGACACGCGGGGTTGCGATAGTCGTTGAGAGGATCCGGCATCTGGGTCTTGAGGTGGCTTTGCACAAGTCCGAGGCCATGCACTTCCATGGTCCTCGGAACAGGCCACCACCGGGATCCTCAGCGATGGTAGGAGGGGTATCCATCGGCGTCGAGTCGACGTTGAAGTACCTAGGACTCGTCCTCGACGGCCGATGGAACTTCGTTGAGCACTTCCGACGTTTGGCTCCCAAACTGGAACGGACCGGGGCTGCCTTCAGGCGGCTCCTGCCGAACCTGGGGGGGCCAAACGCCTCCTGCCGGAGGCTCTACGCGGGGATTGTGCGGTCCATGGCCCTCTACGGGGCCCCGGTGTGGGCGCGTGGTTTGGCGCGGCTTGCCGTCCACCACCTGAACGCGCCCCAAAAGGTGGTTGCCGTGAGAATGGTTCGCGGCTACTGCACTATCTCCCGCGAGGCAGCGTGCCTCCTTGCCGGATTGCCGCCGTGGGATCTGGAGGCGATAGTCCTCGCGCGCCTGCACGAATGGCGCGCGGAGGCACTATGCCGGGGGGAAACCCCGCTGCCGCGGCAAGTTGTCGTGCAGCGGACAGACTTCCGGCATGATCTCATGGCGACATGGAGAGAGCGACTGTCGCAACCCCGTGCTGGGCACGCCACTATAGCGGCGATAAGACCCCTCTTTGAGGAGTGGCTTGAGAGACGCCACGGCGTCCTCACCTTCCGCCTGACGCAGGTCCTCACCGGACACGGTGTGTTCGGGAGGTTCCTGCACCGAATCGGGCGGGAGGAAACGCCCGGGTGCTCCCACTGCGAGGATCGACCGGAGGACACGGTGGAGCACACCGTGGAGGTGTGCCCTGCCTGGGCGGAGCACCGCCGTGTCCTCGTAGCGGCGATAGGCGGCGGCGACCTCTCGTGTCCGGCCCTGGTCGAAGCCATGGTCCGGAGCGAGACGGAATGGGATGCCGTCACCACCTTCTGCGAAGCAGTGATGCTAGCGAAAGAGGTGGCGGAGCGGGAGAAGGAGAGAGCAGCAGCTTTCCTTCCCGGCCGCCGCGGGCGTCGGGGGCTACGTCGTGGCCCCCGGCCACCGTAGGCGCGGGCCTGTGGACGGCGAGCAATGGGTAGCTCGCCGTCCGTCCGTCTAACGACGACAGGCCGTGTCGACGGCGCGTTTTGTTCCACGCGCGCCTCAAAGAGCTGTCAGCAGCGTGAAGGGGCCCGCAAGGGCCGACGCCTGCCGGGGCTGCGGGCTGTTCGAAAGAGATACCGCGGCTCCGGAACGTAAGGGCACTGAAGGAACACGGATGGTTTTTATTCAGTAAAAGTCTGACACTCCCTTCCGCTCCACCCAGAGCGAAAGGCGTCATTTGATGATTTTCCATCCGCAAAAAAAAAAGGGTCGATATTGCCACACTTGCCACGCTTGGCAGGCAGGTTGGCAACCGCAGATTTTTATCACCATTATCTATATCTATAAGCTTACTAACGATCTATTTCTCAAATTTTAACAAATAATAGCAAATTATATTATTATGACCTTATCTAACATAAATAGGTACCTATTTGCGTTCCAAAATAAGTTTTAATATATTTTCATTTAGAGAAAGAGTAGATTCAACTGGTCTATCATTACTAGTTGCTGTGCAAAAAATATTATTTCTAATGCACAAAAATTTAAAAACATTATTAAAACATATTTCTTTTAAGATTAAGAACCTCGATTAAGAATCAATATGCAAAAACGTCTCTGGTTCTCTACACTCACAATGCGAAACACAGCAACATTAAGCTGCTATTTTACGCTGTTATTCTGCATGAATGGGGAATGGGACCACGCACTATCCTCATTCGTGCAAGTTGCATTTATGGTAATCACATGCCCATCGTGGCATTTATCGTGAATATCCTTCCTATCGGATAATCAATGGTGAAGGTTGTGCAGCAATGAACTTTTAATAGACTGCAATGAATTAATAATTAGAAAAATTATTTATATACATAGGCTGCACAAAAAGTATCGGGAATGGAATATTTCCACTATTCCTGTCATATTAAAATCTGTTTAATTGAAAACTCCTTGGTTTTAAAAATCGAATACCATTATTTATTTAAAAAAAGATTCTCGGTCTTGCCACAAGGTTTTATCAAACTTGTTTAGTCGTTGAGAAAATGGAATTGACTCGAGAAAATTCAAGAGCGATGATTTATTATGACTTTCGAAGTGGTTTAACACAAAAACAGTGTGTTGACCGGATGATTTCTGCATTTGGTGATGAAGCCCCATCCAAAACCACACTTTATCGCTGGTTTGCTGAATTTCAACGTGGACATGTCAAGCTCAGTAATGATCCCCGTCAAAGTCGTCCAAAAACTGCAGTCACCCAAGAAAACGTTGATGCTGTGCGTAAGCTGATTGAGGAAGATCGACATGTGACATACCGCGAAATTTAGGCAACTTTAGACATTGGCATGAGTCAAATACAAATAATCTTGCATGAACAATTAGGTGTAAAAAAGTTGTTTTCCCGATAGATACCGCATTCCCTCTGTGAAGAGCAAAAAGCGGCTCGCGTTACGTGGTGCGTCAGAACTCTCGAAATATTCCACGCAGGATCCTCAAATGCTGTATACAACATCGTATCAGGTGACGAATTCTGGATATACGCGTACGAACCCGAAACAAAAAACCAGTCTCGAGTTTGGGTGTTCGAAAATGAGTTAAAGCCAACAAAAATAGTTCGTTCACGGAGTGTTGCAAAAAAAATGGTCGCCAGGTTTGTCTCCAAAACCGGCCATGTTACGACTATTCCTCTTGAGGGACAAAGAACGGTTAATGCAGAATGGTATGCTAGCATTTGTTTGCCACAGGTCATTTCTGAACTCCGTAAAGAAAACTGCAACCGCCGCATCATCCTCCATCACGACAATGCGAGTTCTCACACCGCACACAGAACAAAAGAGTTTTTAGAGCAAGAAAACATAGAATTATTAGACCATCCGCCGTACAGCCCCGACCTAAGCCCTAATGATTTCTACACTTTCCCTAAAATAAAGAATAAATTGCGTGGACAGAGATTTTCATCACCTGAAGAAGCTGTGGACGCCTACAAAAAGGGCCATTTTGGAGACCCCAACTTCCGAATGGAATGGTTGCTTCAATGATTGGTTCCATCGTATGGAAAAATGTGTCAAATTTCGCGGAGAATACTTCGAAAAGCAATAAATACATTTTTAAATAGTAATGTTGTGTCACTTCCTTGATTCTCGAAATTTTCTTAATATATTCTATTATAATAAAAACGCGCCTCAAAGTTATTTCAATATTACCTATTTGTAATCTAGAGCATAATTTATTCTGCATTCATTGCATTCATAATTAACTCGCCATTTAAAATTAGGACGCCATTTGCAGCACCGTTTATTATGAAGGCTAAATAAAATATTAAATAACCATAGTGGATTCAAAGAGCTTTATAAACAATAATAAGAAAGATATTTTTTTAATTGGCCAAAAGCAGAGAAGCGACAGCAAGAATTATCAAAATAAATATATTATAATATTAAATAAAACTACTTTTACGGATTCTATCGCGTTTAATTAACTTGTTTTTTATTGATTCCTGATGTTATATAAGAAATCATTATCTATTATAATATTAATTTTTATTTCAAAAGTTAATTAGAAATTTTTCCTGATTCGTGGAGGCATTTTCCATACGATACATAAATTGCATGTAGATATACATCCAGACGCGGAATTTTACGAAGACCAACAGCCATTTAAAACATATGCTTTATATCATCTTCATCATCATCATTACAGCACCACACAAGCACACTGTTTTTTATAGAATTAGGGTGACAAACGAGCACACAGTCAACCTGATGGTAAGTGTATGCTGTGGACCATAGACATCTACATTTTGATTCTTAATCGAGGAATCAAAATGTAGATGCGTTGTGGGCCTTGAGTACTAAGGTGGAGTGCCTCTTTTCCAGTAAAAAGGATCTCCGGTTCTCTACACTCATCATACGAAACACAGCAGCATTAAGCTGGCATATTACGCTGGTATTCTGGGAGTAGTCCCACCCCGGTTGAGCCAACCTATTCATGCTACAACCATAATATAGCTGCATCATGGTTCTAGCACATATAATAAAATGAATTGATGATGATGAAAATGTTTGACTTGGTCCTACCCCAAAACGCGGTCCTGAGACTATAGATCTCCCTGTATGACACAGACAGTATCTATCGACTTCCCGCATGTCTTATCAGGTTGTTGTTCCATCTAGTGGGGGCCGCCTTTCACTTCAGTTTCCAGACCGAGGCCTACCCATTGTCACTTCAGCACAGAGTACATTATATATGGGGGTCACTTCACGTAACCTTTGGACAATGTCGGTTATTCTGGTTCTACTGAGAATAACTTGATACTTTCATCATCATCCTTTTCATAACCGCTCTAAACCCACATAATACGGTATTTCATAACTTTATCTTCATTTAATTAAATGGCAAATATTATTGAGGTCCAAAATATATGCGTTGAAGAGTGGAGGACAATATGTTGTTTTTGATGTTTTACGTTACTGTTCATTGAAACACTATATTATATTGATTTCTTATATACGCGAATACTACCCGTTGAATAAAGATATTTTTAAACTCGATAAAATTCGTAAAATTAGTTCAATTTCATGTTTGGAAAACTTATAAAATATTAGCAGAATCTAAGGAACAGTTACGGTCTCTGTGTGTTCGATGTTAAAAATGTAGCGCAGTTTTCAATAGTCCTACCCTATCAATGGAAAGCTGACCAATAAGTTTCCATTGTGCAATGTTACAGAATATCGCTCCAATGGACGATGTTGGAGAAAACCGGTTTTCAATTTAACCAGAACTACACTTTGTTCAAATTATAAAGTGATAAAAAATCCGTCGGTCGTTGTTAATAAAACATTTATTAACTACTTCTCTGTGTTGTATTTAATAGGTATGTCCATGTTGCGGGACAAATGTGTAGAGGAAATATTTACGAATATTATACATAATCAATATCTTTATGTGTAAAATTCCAGTGTGGGTATGTTCGTAATTATTTTCCTACTAAACGGCTTGACCGACTTTGATGAAAATCTTATGTGGTACATATGCAGTTACTAAAACGATTCTTAGCTGTGGTTGGATGCAAAAATATTCTTACATATTTTTTTATTTTTTGTATTATATTAACTAAATTGAATTAAAATTAAATTGCTAAACGAGCGACAAAGCCGAAAGAACTGACTCGACTCCTCGCCGTGTGGTAGCGGCGTAAAAAATACCACAACTTACTTTCGCACCATGAGACAAAAAATTAACGAAATGGCCCCGAGTTCCCGGCGCCCCTTTCATGGGGCAGGGGTGCGAAGAATCTCCGGGAGGAAAACCGGCGACGAGGTTCACCACCCGTCACGTTCTGTCCCCCGGAGGGGCGAAAAGTGGATTGCGGCAGCCCGTCTGGCTACATTGAATGTATGTGGAGGAATGAATGATAATATGGATGAAGTACGCGTACGTATATGTGATAGAGGAATAGACGTGTTATGTGTAAATGAGACGAAACGGAAGGGAAAGGATGCCACTACACATGGCATGTATACCGCGTACTGGTCTGGTGTAGACGAGACCAAGCGGGCATGCCAGGGAGTCGGTATCATCCTTTCAGAAAGAATGGGTCATTGTGTGAAAGAGTATGAATGTGTAAGCCCGAGACTGCTATGGATACGAATGAAAGTGGGCTTAAAGAAGTTGTTTGTTTTAGGGGTCTACGCCCCAGACATGTCTAAGCCCACTTATATCCGAGAGCAGTTTTGGGAGTTGGTAAGGATGGTGCTAATGAAATGCAAGGTTAATGAAAATATTGTGATATTAGACGATTTTAATGCAAGGGTTGGGGTGAGGAGGCTTGGTTATGAAAGAATATTGGGAACGTTTGGTGATGAAAGTATACATGAGAATGGTGAAAGCCTTCTCGCCGTATGCGTGGAAAATAATCTTGTTGTGACGAACACTTTCTTTCGTCATAAAAAGATTCACACGTATACATGGGAAAGAGGTGATGATAGAAGTATGATAGATTTCATAATTGTTGATGAAAGAATGAGGAGCGCGGTGATAGATACAAGGGTTTACCGGGGCTCTAACGTAGGGACGGATCATTACTTGGTCTTATGCCGAATTAATGGTCTTTTCCGACGTTGGAGGCATCGGACATCTGTGTCTACCACTGCGTTACAGCGTATAAGAACAGAGAGGTTACAAGATGAAGGTGTGAAAGAGAAGTTCAAACGTAGATTGAGAGAAAATATAAGTGATATGGCTGAATTGTGTATGAATGATTTAGACTTGGAGACTGTGTGGTATAATGTCAAGAAAGGTTTAGTGGATGCAGCTACCGAAGTATGTGGTGTAAGTAAGAGAACGAATGAAAGGAAAAATAACACGTTATGGTGGGATGATGAGGTACGAATGGAAGTTGAAGCAAAGAAGAAAGCATGGCTAGATTTACTAGCAACCAAGACTAGTAATTCTAGCAGTATGAATGATGATATTGAAAGGAAAAAGGCAGTTTTTAGACACCTAAATAAGAGAATAAAAGAAGTAGTTGAAAGGAAAAAGCAAGAAAGAACGGATAAGAATGATAGAAGAATATCGGATAACTTCCAGGCAAACATTAAAATGTTCTGGAAACTCGTAAGAACTACCAGGGGACATTCAAAACAGCCTAGAATGAATGATATACGAGACCAGAATGGCTGTATTCTGAATGACTTCGTATCGTCATTCAGAATACAGCCATTGAGTTTGAGGAGATGGAAGGAATACTTTGAAAGCGTGTTTATGAGTGATCAGACGTTTGAATTAAATGAAATAGAAATTCCGAAAGAAGAGGAAATAGATAGAGATATAAGTATAGATGAAATAATGAAAGCAATGAAAAGTATGAAAGCAGGTAAGGCAGCCGGTTATGATAGAGTATCTCTCGAAATGCTAAGGGCTGGAGAAGGAGTGGTGGCAGACCTGCTGTACACCTTGTTTAATTTATGTTGGGAACTTAAGCGGGTACCGGGAGACTGGTGCAAAGCCGTGATAGTCCCAATATATAAGGGAAAAGGATCACAGCAGGACTGTAAAAACTACCGTGGTATCAGCCTTCTTAGCATTGTGGGAAAACTGTATGCTAAGGTACTAATTGAAAGAGTTATGAAAGAAACTGATGGAAAATTTTGAGATATGCAAGCGGGATTTAGAAAGGGAATGGGATGTACGGATCAGGTCTTTTCCATGCGCATGATCGCGGAGAAGTTTTTGGCCAAAAACCAAAAAGTTTTTGTGCGTTCATAGACTTGGAGAAGGCTTATGATAGAGTGGACAGGGATGTGTTATGGCAAACACTGAACTCATTTGGGTTGACCGCTGGTCTGATACAGGCATTGAAGTCTCTATATAGGGACTCTAGTGCTTGTATCAGGATCAACGGGGCCTACTCGGACTGGTTTGGCATCCATAAAGGTGTCAGACAGGGCTTTGTGGCTTCCCCGTGGTTGTTCAACCTATTTATGCACAGTTGTTTGGAAAATTTGAAAGTAGAAGAATGCGGGTTAAGAATAGGTGAGTTAACCGTCAAATGCCTTTTGTACGCCGATGATCAAGTCATACTTGCATCGTCGGCAGCCGAGTTGCAAATTATGGTTACTTTAATGAACAGGACATTAAAAGAAAAGGGAATGAAAGTGAACGCAAGTAAGACGAAAGTTATGGTTTTTGAAAGAGAAGAAAGTAAAACGATATGTGAAATAAGAATAAAAGGGGAGTTGGTAGAGCAAGTAGATGAGTTTGTATATTTGGGATGTGTGTTTAGCAGGGATGGTAGATATGAAAAGGATATAGAACGACGAGTGAATGCAGGAAATAGAGTGAATGGGGCTCTACACTCTATTGTAAAAAGTCAGAATGTGTCCAAAAAGGCACGTATGGCAATTCACAATGCTGTGTAAGTACCTACTTTAATGTATGGTAGTGAAAGTTGGGTGTGGCAGAAGAAGCATGAGAGTAGAATAAATGCTGTAGAAATGCGTTCATTAAGGAGTATGTTAAGGATGAAGCTGAATGACAGAGTGAGAAATTGTTTAATAAGAGAAGAGTGTGGTTTGCAAGATGATGTTGTGACCAGGATTAAGAAAGGAATGCTTCGGTGGTTTGGCCATGTAGAAAGAATGAATGAGGAAAGAGTGACAAAGCAAATTTATGTTGCAGAGGTGAACGGCATAGTCGGGAAGGGTCGCCCTAGGCGAAAGTTTATCGACCAAATTGGCGATATATTAAAAATGGGCGAAATCAAGAGTACCTTTTACCGACGAGCGTGTATGCGTAGGTATATTGATGTGGACGAAGCGAGAGAGGTGTGTCAGGATCGTGCCAAATGGAAGTCCATAATCTCTGCCTACCCCTCTGGGTGACAGGCGTGAGTATTTATGTTATTTTATGTATTATATTATATTATTAAATACTTTTTTTAAATTATAGACGAGTTAATCGACTCTTCTCTAAATTAAAATATATTAAAACTTATTTTGGAACGCAAATAAGTACCTATTTATGTTAAACAAGATCATAATAATTCGAGTATTATTTGTTATTATTTATTAAACTTCGAGAGATAGATCGTTAGTAAGCATATAGATATTGATAATTGTAATAAAAATCTGCGGTTGCCAACCTGCCTGCCAAGCATGGCAAATAGGGCAATATTATTCCTATAAGTTAATCTACGGGAAGGGGGGGGAGTACGTTCAGCTGAAAATCTTCTATATCCCAGTGATGTTAGTAGTATAGCCTGGGAATCCTTTTTAACTTCGAACATTGTTTTATTTTTAAATGAACCTCTATTATCATATAACTAGCACTCAAAGCTACTAATTTATATTACTAATTCCTTTTGAAAAGAGACAAGTTTGTTCTGCAGTCGCCGGTTACTTTAAAGTGGACGTAAAAAATGCAACAGTCGTTTGTTACAAAGAGCCCATAAGTTTCCATTGTTAGGAACTGCTGAGCTCCGCTATAACCAACAGTTTTGAAGATTATCGATTCTCTTTATTCCATAAATCCAATTGTTGGTTGAAAGACTAGTAGATATTATTAAGTGCATTTATGAGTATACCATTCGAGCTATGGCTTGTATCTGGCTGACTGTTCATATATAATGTGCGTATTAAGCGAGTTTGCGGTTTGACCACTATAATGACTAAGATGGGCCTAAATACGACGATGGTGACTGAAGGATTTATTTTTCAATCAGATTTATAGGGAGTGGTATTCAAAAAAGATTAAAAACTTTTCGATTTTGAAAATGCACGTGCCAATTACGTACAAAAATGGTGATAGTTGGGCTATCCATCTATATATACCCGGCAGTGCAACTCTAAAATATATGACCGTTACGAACATTCCGGTAAACCATCACTGCCCTAAGTTATCCTGAGGGTCGCCCGCGTAAACCAAGAGTGTGACGAATGAAACTGTATGAGGCTATATGATTGTATGAATACTTTGAATGAGGCCTACAATAACTACCAACTAAAAAATAAGCGAAAGTGTAAGTAAGAAAGATCTACTCGGCCTATCCCGCATAGAAAAAAGTAGTAGTAATGCATATAAGTTTAATGAGTTTCTTCATAAAATGTTTATTTCTTACAGTTTACAATAACATTACAAAGTTAAAATGCAGCTAGGTTTAGGTTATTTTCTATGGAGAGAACGAAATTTTTACTAATTTAACTGCATTTTATAAGTTGGTTGACTAATACTCGTTAAATTGTTAATTCTACTTAGCTGCAATAGCTTTCATTAGCTTCATTATATATACTACTGTCGTGTATACTTTTCACATTTTCAGAAACAGTGGTTTAGTTGGTAGACGGACGGACGGAGATGGCGAAACTATAAGGGTTCCTTGTTGTGTAACTACGGAACCCTAACAAAGGAATCACAAAAGGGTATATAAGTTTGAAGAAAACTATCCACCTCCGATACGACTTATAGATCTTTAAGAAACGAGCTTACTGCTTTTTTAAGGGCCGGCAACGCACTATGCAATTCCCTTGGTGTTGTAGTTGTTTGTGGGCAGGCTGAGAGTACATTTTTAATTGCTTAGAAGGTGACCAGACAAGAGCAGTTGCTCTTGAAAAAACGGAAAAGACATTTTTTTTATTTATTGCGGGCCCATACAAAGACAGTAACTGTTGATTCTTACGGAATGGTCGATACTCTAATAAACGGTTACAGCGGTGGCAGTATCGTGCGAATCTTTTTAAGCTTGCAGTGAATTTTGCTTAGAAAAACTTACCCATGTTCATTAAATCCAGTTAGAAATGTAAAATGAATACTTTGTGTCAATACCAGCTTAAGCGCGGCACAGTTGGTCTAGGACTTATAATAAAAAAGAATGTGAACTTTGTACAACCAACTTCAATATAAATTATTAAGAATAACTCAAAAAGTATAAGTCAGACCTTAATCAAATGTCTATGGGATCACAGTTGAAGCACCAGCTTTCAAATAAAGAAAGAATCTTTGAAATCAGTTCACCCGATAATAAGTTATGAGGTAACACATACAAAAAAATACAGTCGAATTGAGTACCGTCTCCTTTTTGACGTCGGTAGAAAAACACTGTTGCTAGTAAATATAGAGTAATAGTTTCAAGTACTAAACGCAAGGTGCGAGTCTGTGTAATAAAATAACTATTAATTAAGACGTGGTAGAGCCATGCTGCAGCTATATTAGTAGTATAGTTGTAGCACGAATGGGTCGGCTCGACCGGGGAAGGACCACGCTCTCACAGAATACCAGCGTAAAATAGCAGCTTCATGCTGCTGTGTTTCGTATGGTAACTGTAGAGAACCGGAGACCCTTTTTACTGGAAAAGAGGCATTCTATCTTAGTCCTCACGGGTGACAACGCATCTGCATTTTGATTCGCAAACGAGGATAAATGTAGATGTCTATGGGCCACAGCAACCACTTACCATCAGGTGGACTGTGTGCTCGTTTGTCACCCTATCTTATAAAAAAAAATTCACGAGCTTATTTATCCTTTTGATAAATTATTTTTCCTTTTTACTGATAAGAAGGAGCGTTTTTCTAGTGATTTTAAACGTAATTACTGATCCAGGGGTCTAATGAGGTCGATGATCTGATGAGCTCCGGGTTCGAATCAAAGGCTTGGCCAAAATCAGTTAGGGTTTTTTAATTTTGTTTTTAATAAATTACCAGCCCGCAGTCAGAAGGTTGGGGGTTTTTCACTCGCATGCCTCGCGTATAACGTGATAACGTGAAGCCATTGGTTCAGCGTCTGATCTCCTCCGGTGTTGTCGGATTATCGTCCCATCGAGCTATGAGATTGAGGCAATAGAGACCGCACTTGTGCTTGCGCACTATAATCCAGTCCAGCGCAAATGTCTAGATTCAGTTATAACTGGCCTCCGTTACTGAAGTTCGGTCTGGAGGACATTATTATAATTATAGGATACTCTGTACAACACTTCACAATCATTGAAAGATTTCTTTATTTAATTGATTACCATAATTATTATCTAAAATTATGCTCTGAAAATATTTCCACAATAAATGTAATAAAACATCCGTAAATGTAGATTTGGCTTTTTGCCAACATTCAAAGCGTTCTACCGTAGTTGTTAATCATTTTACATAACGTTTGAAACTTGTAAACAATACGCTACATCTAACACTCAGCTCGGTAGCACAGTGGTTAGGCTGTGGGTTTGTTGGTCTGCGAATTCGAATCAAACGCAGAACAAGTATTTGTATGGCTTACAAATAATTGTTTCAAATCTGAATGTTTTTAATAGAAGAGAAAATCTTACATGCTGATTTTTGTGACTTATCACTACAATGTTTTGCAATCACGTTTTCAGAGGCTGGCTAAAAGAGCTCGTCGTCGTCAGTCGGCACATTGCTATCCGAGTACAGAATCAGAGTACGAAACCTATCCAACTGCAGAGAGGTGTAAGACAGGGTGACGGTTATCCCCAATACTCTTCAACGCTGCATTTTTCAATATTTTTGGAAATAGAATTGTAAGACTGAAATAAAGAATTAAATTTCAGCAGAGTGTATTGCACAAGGTTCCATAGGACAAAAGTACAACATTTCCAAAGCGAAGGAGTATTTCAGTTATACTTTTCAGAGTTACCGCAAATCGATATGACGCTAATCCCGCGTAGAAGCCATAGTCCACGGGATTATGTATACGTCGAGACTTAAAACGGCCAATCTAATTAATTTTATGTAATATAGAATGAAAGTTTATGTTCATAATTGTGTTGCTTTTCATTTGTTTATTATATTAAAACTTTTCAGTTCCATCAGTTTATGTATATATAAAATTTAATGATCCATTCGTTCAATTTTTATATACATATCTCCTAGTTTTGATAGATTTGCGGTCCGCCACTAGATGAAGTGATCACCTGGAAAGGCATGCAGGAAGTCGATGGATGCAGGTGGCCGTGTCTTGTGGAATTCCTTAGGGGACCGTGGCTAAGTTAAGTTGTGAAGGGCTATAATGATGATGGTGACGATCTCTCAGTTTTGATGCACCTAGAGTCCAAATCGACTTTTTAAATCAATGTTTTTTAAACAATAAAATTGAACATACATTTTTTTATAGAATAAGGGTGACAAACGACTACACAATATTTATCCTCAATTAAGACATAAAATTCAGATGCGTTGTTACCCTTGAGGATTGACATGGAATGCCTCCTTTCCATTAAAAAGGGTCTCCGGTTCTCTACACTCACAATACGATACGCAGCAGCATTAAGCTGCTCTTTTACGCTGGTATTTTGTGAAAGTGTGGTCCTACTCCAGTCAAGACGACCCATTCATGCTACAACCATAATGTAGCCACAGCGTGGCCCTAACACGTACAAAATTTGTCACTAAATGGGTAAACTGACATTGAGACTAGACCGGACTACGAGCCTATTTTTATTTAGGTTTTTATGGTTATTTAGCACTGTGTAGTGGCGGTGTAAAAATATCCACTACTATCATTCTGTGGGTGTCTTAAGAGGTGACAGCGGGAAACAATCAGAAGGTGGGCAGCAGCGTCTTCCTAATAACGACTAAATGTAAAAAACTGCGGTTGAACCCATACTTTTCATTCGTTGTTATCCTTGAAGACTAAGAATGAAAGACTCATAGTTTTTGATTATTCTAGCTCTCTTTCAGGTAGGAACACAGATTTAAATTAATACTCGGATTCCAAGGAAGGAAAGGAGGTCAACGACATAGACCTCATAATTTTGTCACATGCAGTCCTTTATATATAAACAGTCCTTTATTTATAAAGTTAAAATGCTCTATTAAATTGAAATGCCCCTCATAATTTTTTCAATATTATTTGTAATCTAGAGCATAATTTGTTGTGCATTAATTGCATTCGTAATCAGCCCGCCATTTAAAAGTAGGAAGCCATTTGCAGCACCGTATGTGATAAAGGCCAAATAAAATATTTAATAATCATAGTATCTCTCTGAAGCTTCAAAAACAATAACAAGAAAGATAATTATATTATTTTAAATTAGCCAAAATGAGAGACTCGACAGCGTTCTTGGCACGGTACCGCTGGGAGTAGGACTGTATGATAATTAAGTTACTTGTTTTAGTTTTTTTTTTTTTAATTATAGTTTTTGACTTCAACTTCAAAAAAGTTTATTAGGGTTTTGTCCGAAATCGTGGACGCATTTTACATAGATAAATTGTATGTGGACAATCAATATACATTCACACCCGGAATTCTTACAAATGCCAGCAGCCATTTACAACTTCTGCTATGTATCGTCATCATCATCATCATTACAACCCCTCACAAGCTCGCTGCTAAACATAGACCTTCCCCTCAAAGGGGGTCTGGGAGGACTATAGACCTCCCTAAATGACAGACTGTATCTATCAACTTACCGCATGTTTTATCAGATTGTCGGTCCATGTAGTGCGAGCCGCTCTTCACTTCGCTTTCCGATACGAGGTTGGCCCATTGTCACTTCAGCGTACCGATCCTTCAGGTTATGTCAGTTACTTGTTCTACTATAAACAACTTCATTCCTTGATCAGTATTATGATTGCTATCATAACAGCTCTTAATAAGTCCACTGCTAAACATAGGCCTCCCCAAGGAATGCCATGCCACAAAACAATAATTTATAACTTCACCATCATTAACTTAAATAGTAAATATTATTGAGGACCAAAATATATGCGTTGAAGAGTGGAAAAAATGTTGTTTTCGATATTTTTAGGGTTCGGTACCTCAAAAGGAAAACACGGAACCCTTATAGGATCACTTTGTTGTCCGTCTGTCTGTCTGTCAAGACCCTTTTTCTCAGGAACGCGTAGAGGTATCAAGATGAAATTCATATCAAATACTCAAGTCTACTGTCTCTTAGAGCTGTGAAAAAATCAAACTTCTAAACTAACGCATTCAAAAGATACAGACGTTTATACCGCATATTTTCGACATTCGCAAGGGAATCAAAACCTATAGGGTACTTCCCGTGAACTCAGAATCTTAAAATTTGATACGAAGAAGCGTATTATAGCACAGATAAAGGAAAAGTTGCGAAAAGCATAAATTTTTAATTACATCATATAATAAAAATATTTTTAATAATTTTAAACTTATATCCCTACGGATTTGTTCGGAACCCTCGGTGCGCGAGTCCGACTCGCACTTGGCCGGATGTTAGGTTACTGTTCACTGAAATACTTAATAATGATTTCTTACATACCCATTGAATAAAGATAATTTTTGAAACGTGATATAATCCATAAAATTCGTTTATTTTAATGTTAAAATGGAAATCGCATCTAACATTGGCAGAATTTAAAGAATAATGTACTGTCTCTGTGTGTATGATCCACCGATAATTGTTGAAAATGTAGCGCAGTTCGCATTAGATCTACCCTATCAATGGAAAGCTGACCAATAAGTTTCCATTGTGTAATGCTACAGAATGTCGCTCCAATGGACGATATTGGAGAAAATCGTAGGTTTTCATTTTTACCAGGACTGCACTTTATTCAGTTTATGAAGTGATAAAAAAGTTCCGTCGCTCGTGTTTAATAAAACATATATTAACTCCCTGTTGCGGACAAAAGTGGGGCAGAGTTATTTACGAGTATTATAATAAATATATTTATGTATAAAATTCTGCTGTACTCGTGTTGCAGTCTTCAACAGTTTTGACAGCATACAGTCAACTGAACCGACAGATATCCAAATGCATGCAGTGAGAATTACGTAACTTCAATACAATAAAGAAGCGATCGAGCGGAACCAAGGCTCCAAAGTCTTTGCAAGAGATCTGTCTGCCAGAAAAAGCAAACTGTCGAAGCTGAAGACCGAGTGTGGCAGTATCGTTTCCGGGACACCTGAGATTTTTAGTGAGATTAAAAGGTTCTATGGGCAGCTGTACACGTCATTATTGGAGCCACACGCAAGTGTGATTAACGATCCAAGAGCAAGTCTTATGCGACACTATTCCGGTTATATCTCGAACTTAAGTCTGAGCGAGATTACAATGGCTCTCCAGTACCTTAAAAATGGCAAAGCTCCGGGCGAGCGGAGCTTTTGAAAGCGGGTGGAAAACCAGTACTTAAAGTCCTTCAGAAGCTCTGTAGTACTGTCCTCCATGGTGGGACTACTCCTAGGCGTGAAGCAGAAGTGAACTCTTTTGAAGAACTATAGACTAATTTCCTTTCCGAGCCGCGTCTACGTGCTGTTTTTGAGTCATTATGAATCCTGTCGTACGCATACTCGACGACTTCTAGCCTCCCGAACAAGCCGTGCTAGTGTAGCTCAGAACCGTGTTTTGTGGCATTCCTTGGGGGAGGCCTATGTTCAGCAATGGATTTTTGGAGGGCTGAGAGATGATGATGATTATGCAAAAATATTTTAAATAGTATATAATTAAACAAAAAATGCATATTTTTTGCACAGAAATAATTAATTATTAGTGCGTTGAATCGACTCTTTCTATAAATGAATATAAATGTTATTGTGGAACGCTAATAAATATTTATTTAATATAAATACTTTTTTAATTTACAAGATTTTAATAGGAATCAAAAAATCGTTAGTAAGCTTATAGATATAAATAATTGTAATAAAAATCAGATTAATATGTATGAATATTTTTTTTATAGGATCGGGTGACAAACGAGCACACAGTCCACCTGATGGTAAGTGGTTACTGTGACCCATAGACATCTACATCTATCCTCAATAAAGACTCAAGATGCAGATGCGTTGTCACCCGTGAGGACTAAGATGGAATGCCTCTTTACCAGTAAAAAGGGTCTCCGGTTCTCTACACTCACCATACGAAACACAGCAGCGTTAAGCTGGTATTTTACGCTGGTTTTCTGTGAGAGCGTGGTCCTTCCCCGGTCGAGCCGACACATTCGTGCTACAACCATAATATAGCTGCAGCATGGCTCTACCACGTAGAATATGTGGATGAATTTGTAATATACATACGTGTAAATACCCAAATGCTCAAAAATTTCTTCTGGCGCTATTGGGAAAAGTGCTGTTAGTATAGCCTGAAAATTCTTTTCAACTTTTGATCTTTGTTTTTTAAGGAACCCCTATTTTCATATAAACCAGCACTCAAAGCTACGATTTTATATTACTAACCCATCTTGAAAAGAGCCAAGTTTTTTGTGCAGTCGCCGGTTACTTTGAAACGGACGCAATTTGCAACAGTCGTTTGTCACAAAGAGCCCATAAATAAGTTTTCATTGGGAGGCTGCTGCGCTCCGCTATAACCAACAGTTTTGAAGATTATCGTTTCTCTTTATTCCATAAATCCAATTGTTTGTTGAAAAAGTAGTAGATATTATTACAAGCATTTACGATTAAATCAGTCGATCTGTAGCTTTTGACTGGCTGAATATTCGCTTAAGTGTTTGATCTAAATATAATAAGGCTATTACTTATGTTTAAAATAAAAATTATCAAATATAGCACTTGAGTTACGACGACTCTCAACAGGTTCGATTCTCCGGGACCAATAAAATTGTTAATTGCAATTTTAAATATTGATTTATCACGTGCTCGGCGGCGATACAATATATGGACGAAATCTGCATGTTAGAAAATTTATAAAAATATATTTCGAAGACATTGTAGAGTCCACCGACGAGCATTACACAACAGTACAGTGGACAATTCCTTATCCTAAAGCCCTCTTCGAAATGTGAGGAGGCCTGTGCCCAAGAGTGGGATATACATAGGCTATATCTTTACTTTAGTCGTTCTCAGCTTAGGATTCTGTAAGGGAATCGTAATTAACCTAACTTACCTAAAGTAATTAATTTAAAAATTAATTACCACACTTTTAATTATGTTTGCTGCCAAATAGCAATGCTAGCTACTGCTTGCTTGCTGCTTTGTTCTAGTCTGGGGGGTATAAATAGCCAGTGTAATTACAGGCTGTGTAGCGTTCCGTCCTAGTACATCTGTAGCGTTCTTTGTTTGAAATTGGCTCTATGTGTGTGTCCATCCGTGGAAGTCATGGGGTCAATCCACCTCGACTGTAAGTTTGCTCCACCTGTACTGTAACTTTGTTCCACCTAGACTGAAAGTTAATTAGTTAATTACAGGCTATGTAGCGTTCCGTCCTAGTGCATCTGTAGCGTTCTTTGTTTGAAATTGGCTCTATGTGTGTGTCCATCCGTGGAAGTCATGGAGTCAATCCACCTCGACTGTAAGTTCGCTCCGCCTGTACTGTAACTTTGTTCCACCTAGACTGAAAGTTAATTAGTTAATTACAGGCTGTGTAGCGTTCCGTCCTAGTGCATCTGTAGCGTTCTTTGTTTGAAATTGGCTCTATGTGTGTGTCCATCCGTGGAAGTCATGGAGTCAATCCACCTCGACTGTAAGTTCGCTCCGCCTGTACTGTAACTTTGTTCCACCTAGACTGAAAGTTAATTAGTTAATTACAGGCTGTGTAGCGTTCCGTCCTAGTACATCTGTAGCGTTCTTTGTTTGAAATTGGCTCTATGTGTGTGTCCATCCGTGGAAGTCATGGGGTCAATCCACCTCGACTGTAAGTTTGCTCCACCTGTACTGTAACTTTGTTCCACCTAGACTGAAAGTTAATTAGTTAATTACAGGCTATGTAGCGTTCCGTCCTAGTGCATCTGTAGCGTTCTTTGTTTGAAATTGGCTCTATGTGTGTGTCCATCCGTGGAAGTCATGGAGTCAATCCACCTCGACTGTAAGTTCGCTCCGCCTGTACTGTAACTTTGTTCCACCTAGACTGAAAGTTAATTAGTTAATTACAGGCTGTGTAGCGTTCCGTCCTAGTACATCTATAGCCTTCTTTGTTTGAAATTGGCTCTATGTGTGTGTCCATCCGTGGAAGTCATGGAGTCAATCCACCTCGACTGTAAGTTCGCTCCGCCTGTACTGTAACTTTGTTCCACCTAGACTGAAAGTTAATTAGTTAATTACAGGCTGTGTAGCGTTCCGTCCTAGTACATCTATAGCCTTCTTTGTTTGAAATTGGCTCTATGTGTGTGTCCATCCATGGAATTCATGGAGTCAATCCACCTCGACTGTAAGTTCGTTCCACCTGTACTGTAACTTTGTTCCACCTAGACTGAAAGTTAATTAGTTAATTACAGGCTTTGTAGCGTTCGATAAATGTACACAAAATAAAACTAAGGTGTCTATCGAGGTGTGAAAACAGAAAAATTACGCACAATAAAACTACCTTAAATGGTATTGGTGGCTACGTGAAGGAACACCGAAGATTGGGTGACGTTTTTATAAAACCAATTTTGTAAACGGCTCAAATATAAAATTCAATTTGGAATTATCCACAACTTACACACATTATTTAAAACAAGGGCTCCTTTTTCTTAAAAGAAAATAATCTTATAAGAAATCTAGTAACCTCAAATAACCTTATCGTACGATTATTGATTTCGACTACTGAGACAAGTTCAAAATATTATTCGAAGAATTCAATTACTAATTATTAGAAAGATTACCAGTGATGACAAATGGAACTGTGAAGTTCTACTTCAGTGCTGCCCGTATGATGATGCTTAAAGTCGCTTAGCGTGCAATGAAAGGGGCTATGCTCGAAGTTTCTCTGCGTATTATTTTTTTTTTTTATAGGATAAGGGTGACAAACGAGCACACAGTCCACCTGATGGTAAGTGGCTGCTGCGGCCCATAGACATCTACATCTATCCTCTGTTACAAATCAAAATGTAGATGCGTTGTCACCCGTGAGGACTAAGATGGAATGCCTCATTTCCAGTAAAAAGGGCCTCCGGCCACCTGCACTCACCAAGCGAAACGCAGAGGTAAACCTCTACTTCACGCTGGTTTTCTGTGAGGTCGTGGTACTACCCCGGTTCGAGCCGGCCCATCCGTGCGACAGCAAAAGCTGCCGCGTGGCTCTACCACGTAAAAAAATTAGAATCCATAATAAAGATAGACTCCACAGACTCCACAGAATCAGTAATTCATTTATGGGGCAATGTATACGCTTTTACAACAAAATCCCAGAACATATTCAAAGTTTGTCAATAAAAAAGTTTAAAAGTTTTATTAAAGAAAGACTGTACAATAAGGGTTATTATAATATCAAGGAATACATGAATGAAAATAACCCCTGGGAATAAGGTGATCGCCACCATGCTGGTTCTATGATAAATCATTTAAAAATTGTATAAACGAAGTTATTGTTAAGTGAAATATGTTTGAAAAAAAAAGGCCCGCTGGGTTTCTTGCTGGTTCTTCCCTGGACAGAGGTATTTTCCGAACCAGTGGTAAATAAAAAATGACTTTCAATAAGAATTTCGTAATAATCAATATTGAATAAAAAATTATATTCTATTCGATATACGGCTCATAACAAAATCGAAAAATGTATACACAGTTCATCTATTGGTTAGTTTTATTCAGTACAAGCGTGTTTTTTTCCCGGTAGACATATTCATGTTGCAGCTATACATATCCAGCGTGGCTCTATCGTGTAAAAATCTAAGTTTATATTTTTCTTTTCCTTTTTAAAAAACGTAACCTTCACATAAGTATTCTCTCTTGTATCGTGGGGGCAGTTTACAAACATGAATTGTACAATTACAGACATCAAGTAAGCCATACAAATACTTGTTCCATGCGGGATTCGAACCCGCCCGCGGTACTTAGCGCTGCTACTCAATTGCTAAGCCACTGCGCCACGGAGCCGTCTAAATATTATAATAATACTTAGTTAATCACGAATAAATATGAAACCGAACAGACATTCATAATAAATTATTCAAAATTAAAAAATAAATTACTTAGCACAATTGCTCGAGGGTAATAAATTCATAAACGTTTTAAGAAATAAAAATAAAATGGTATGGAAATTCAATGAAAATGGCTCAATATACAAAGAGAAGACACTTTGTAAATAATTGGAATATATTAAGCCTCGATTTCGAGATAGCTTTGTGAAAAGGATTCCGAGCAATTTGTCGATGCGATCCGTGAGTCCTCAGATAGAAAACGTCATTTTTACTCTCCCGTTAATATCTTTTCGTGCAATTAAGAAGTTCTGATATTTCTTGTATAGCTACAGGTGATTTTTTAAATTTATTCTGACAAACATGTAAAAACATGCAAAATCCAATTATTTATGTATATATAGTTACTAGCTGTGCCCCGCGGTTTCACCCGCGTCATCATGTGTCCGAGGTGCGCGACATGACCTAGTTCAAGCAAGCGTCGTTTGCGCGCCCAGCCAAGTATTGAATTATTTTAATTTTACATTATCTCTTAAACTATCCCTCCAAATAACATGGTATAAAGAACAAAGTTTATCTTCATAAAACTGTATTGATGATGAAGAAACTTTCGTTCGTAAGGATAAATAGGCCATGCCTAATAATAACGCTCATAAATCACTTTTAAATTTTCAATATTTTTTTGTCACAAAATACCAAATTATGGCTTATGTATAAGAAATAGACATATGGTATCGCGGACTTTTTTTTAGACGGAGTAAAGATCAATATTTTTCTAGAACATTGTATTTACGTATCCCTAACGATATCACCAGCATACGCGGATAAATCATTTCGGGGGTGCTTTTTCTTCTGACTTGCTTAACAAATATCCATATCTAAGGCTAGCTGAGTTATACAGCTTAATGCTATATAGCCTATACTATTCCACATGAATCTGGCTATAATATACAAAAATAATTTTTCAAATCGGACTGGTAGTTCCAGAGATTAGCGCGTTTAAACAAACAAAAAAAAAACAAAAAAAACTCTTCCACTTTATTATATTATTAGTATAGATTACTACAACTACAACCTACAATAAAAAATTGTTCTGTGCGAAATTTGAACCTGCGGTCTTACAGCGCTGCTTAGCCAATTCATCGTAATTACGAAAAAATATTAACTATTCAGAATGGTGAAGTAACCCAAAGAATTTTGAGATACTTTTTTATTGGTAATAATGTTAAATTTATTATTATATAAGAAAAAAGTCATTACAGCCATTTACAAGTCCAATGCTGAACATAGGCCTCCCCCTAGGAATGCCACAAAGCACGGTCCTGAGCCACCTGCATCCATCGACTTCCTGCATGTCTTACCAGGTCAACAATCCATCTAGTGGGGGGATGCCCTACACTTCGTCCGCCGGTACGAGCCACTCGATAAACTTTTTTCCCTATCGGCTGTTGGTACTTCGAGCTATATGGCCGGCCTATTGCCACTTCAGCTTACTAATCATTTGGGCTATGTCGGTCACTCTGGTCCTACTGCGGATATCCTCATTTCTAAGTTTATCACGCAGAAAAACTTCGAGCATAGCCCTCTCCATAGCTCGCTGGGCGACCTTGAGCTTCCTCATACAGCCAGTAGTGAAGGAACACGCCTCAGATCTCCAGGTCATCACTGGCAACATGCACTGGTTGTACAGTCTCGTTTTCAAGTTTTGAGGTATAGCTGACGAGAAGATGTGCCGTAATTTCCCGAACGCTGCCCAGCCGAGTTGAATCCGTCGATTGACCTCTCGATCGAAGTTGGACTTACATAGTCGGACTATTTGTCCCAGGTAAACATACTTGTCAACCATTTTTGCTCCCAACAACTACCGGCATAGGTGAGACATGGACGTTATACATGATCTTTGTTTCGTCCATGTTCACCTTAAGACCTATCCGTTGGGAGGCACTATTGAGGTCATTGAACATAGTGCTTAGGTCCTCCAGCGATTTTGC
Organism: Parnassius mnemosyne; assembly: GCA_963668995.1. Taxonomy (NCBI): domain Eukaryota; kingdom Metazoa; phylum Arthropoda; class Insecta; order Lepidoptera; family Papilionidae; genus Parnassius; species Parnassius mnemosyne. Next base: position 15,661,290 of record CAVLGL010000084.1, on the reverse strand, counting down.
CATGATGACTATATCGTCGGCAAATCAAAAATGAGTGACGACCTCGTCGTTGATGTTAATACTGTATCCTTTCCAGTCCAGAAGCTTGAAAACGTCTTCCAATGCAGCGGTGAAGAGTTTCGGGTATATAACGTCACCCTGTCTTACACTTCTTTGCTGTTGGATAAGTTTCGTATTCTGGTTCTGTAGTCCGTTAGCCATCGTAGCCCTTCTGTACAAATACTTCAGCACTTTGATATACTGACTGTCAACTTGGCATCGCTGAAGGGACTGCAGCACCGCCTGAATTTCGACGGAATCAAAGGCTTTCTCGTAGTCCACATACGCCAGACATAGTGGCAAATTGTACTCCTCGGACTTTTGTACACTTTGCCGAAGGGTATGTATGTGGTCTATGGTGCTAAAGCCTTTTCGGAATCAGGATTTCGGATGACTAAAACATAAGAATACAATAATATTTAACCTGATATTGACATAAATAAGCAATTCTAATTAATGCGTGTGTACTTATGTACGCACGTAGCAAGTTAAACTTCTTCCCATCAGTTCGCATGAAAACTTGAGAGACAATTACCCACTGAAGTTGTCGCTTTGAGGTGTCAGTGTGCGCGCGCATTGTAAGAACTTCATGGTTTTGTTTTTAGGTGTCGTTGTGAATTTTTTACGATGCGCGCGCATTTTAAAAAATTCACTCTCATAATATTTCCCAAATGCCCCAAAAGAAGTATAACTTTAAAAATATAAAAGAGGGGGCAAATCAGCATGCATCTCACCTGATGCTATGTTTCAAACGCCGCCAACGAACACCTGGTGTTGCGGTTGCAACACAGGTGTTCGTTGTCAACCCAGATGTGGACTATCATGCACATGCAGGCGCATTTTTGCATGTAGGCAAAGTAACCAGTTGTGTCAGAACATAAGCCATGGCAAAGTCATAAAGAGATCTATCCGCATGATCGATTTAACGGGAACCAAACCTTTCAGCGTGGTGGGCGTTAAAATCACCGAGGATCGTGATCTCTGCGGGTGGAACCTGTTGTGGCATAGAGTCTGTAGCCATTTGGACGTGGTCGATGAGTCGATCTGTGTCGGCATTACCTCTATGGGACCTATACAGGCACCCGTAAACCCGGAGATGGTCGTCGCTGTCTACGCGCAGCCATAGGATAGACAAATCCGTACCTTCGAGACTGTCGAGGCGTCTAAAACAGATATTCTCTCTGACGTATACGCAAACTTCAGCCCGGGACACAAAAGTGTGTTCTAATTTACCCCGGGTACGAGAGATATGAAGTATCGGCCGGGGTGTTCTCGGTTAAAAAGAACAAGGCTGGCTTCGCCGTCTCCAGATGATAGTGTACGGCGTTAAGGTTTGAATGAAGTCCTCTAATGTTGCAAAAATTATACGGATAGCATGACAGTCGCATTCGCCTTGAATTTATTGCTCCGCTTGCCCCGAGCAGTTTTAATCGCGAGCGGAATTTCGGCCCCACCAGATACGCGGCCAAAATATGTTTTTTTATATAATAGATAAATCTCGTGACAAGTTTTTATATCTTTTAAATTATGTAATATAATTAATTGATGGGTTTGATTTAATTTAAATTTTTCTTCGTTTTAGATCATTTAAATAAAAGCTTGTTTTTAAAAATGTTTTTTTACTAATACTTTATTTCACCTTGAGGTGAGTGAAAATCTTTCATTATTTTCTTTTTTATACGAAATATCTTAACATATTTTTTCATTAAGAAATTGAAGCCACCTGAAAACGGTTGATATAATGCTTTTGAGACGGTGTAATGAAGCGTTCACATCACTTTACAGCATTGAATGAAGGTGTAAATTACAAAAGAAGGCAAGATTTTTATTAAAAATTCAGTTTTAGGTTCTAGAGTAAAACAGTGGCAGCTAAGAGCTACGAAATATCATTTATAATGAATATAAAATTCAATTTTTTTCAATATCATTAAACAAATTTTATAAATTATAAATCACGCAGAATATATCATAGACTTCGTGCAAGTATTTCTTTAAGTTTTTAAATAAATAAAAAAAAATATAAAAATTTACTTTGAGACAAACAAAGAAAGAAAAGTGGTGTACTGCGTACATTTCAAGTGATGCCTAAACCATGCTCAACTTCTATACGCACTCACGAACACATCTGTCTTCTTTCCTTCTTTATTAGTCCATAAAAATTCACCGCTGGACGCACACATATGCACTTAAAAGTATGTCAATGGTTGCAAATGATTTTTGGTGCATTTGTGTACGTGAGTGTGTGTTCTTACAATTGGTTTTGGCTTAGTTTTTGCATCACCTGAAATTTACGTGTCGCTCACTCTTTCACTCTGTCATGGCTTTTGGTTTAAAGGATATGGACAGCATAATTACGGTCTATGTGACATTTCATATTAGTCATGAGCTCATTAGGGATGAGAAGCTGTAAATTGTTAAAGTTGTTAAAGTTAGTTGCAATTTTCCAAGGTCTGTAGAAGCCAATTGTACTGGTAGCTAGTAGCTTTTTTTTTATAAAATAAAGTTCACAAACGAGTACACAGTCCACATGATGGTAAGTGGATGCTGTAGCCCATAGATATATACATTTATCCTCGAGTATGAATTAAAATGTAGATGTGTCGTCATTCCTACGGACTAAGATGGAATGCCTCGTTTCCAGTAAAAAGGATCTCCAGTTCTCTATTATCTTACGCTGGTATTCTGTGAGAGCGTGGTCCTACCCCGGTTGAGCCGACTCATTTGTGCTAACACCATAATATAGCTGCAGCATGGCTCTACCACGTAGCTTGTTTGTCAATTTTATGTTTTAAAGTAAAACTTTAATATTTCACTTGTTTATACGCTATGTCTTAGCACTGACTTCACGATGTTAAAATATTTTATTATTCTTTGTTCTTAGAAAGAAGAACTTAAGAAGCGTCAGTAGCCGGGCAGGGCGCGATCCGCGAACTTGAAAGGTCGTGGGTTCGAATCCGCCATTCGACTACTGTCGTGAACCACTTCTAACACAAGCATTTTAAGCTTACCAGAAGAGGTTAAAGGGAATATTAGTAATGTTTAATAACATTACTAGTATTTTTTAAAGAAGCCAGGTTTTACTTTTGATTAAAAGTATTTGACACTTTTTGTGTGAAATAAGGAATATCATAAGATTAAATGTCGTCTAACTAAACTTTACACCCTATTTTGGAGACTTACGGGTGGATTTTTTTATATTGTATTGTATTTGTATATAGACATAATTAAAATCGGTTCAGTTTTCATACATACATAATAAAACGTACAATTAAGTGGTTAACCTCCTCCTTTTTTTAAATCGAGTAAAATATCACATTTCTCAACAACTTTTCATTTTATACAATACCTAAAATTAAACTTATATATTTTCCATTACATAATATAAACATAAATTTAGCCCCAAAGCTCTTTCAATTACATCCATCAAACTTCAACAATCAATAAGCGCGTAGACATTTGCGTATGGGTTATACTGGCTATAAAGGGTTAGTTTACACTCGAAGTTTTAGTCTCTGTTTATACTTCGTATACAATATCCTTAATAGTAATTCAAGTGACGTTTCATTAAGATTTCAGTTTTCAATTAACAAATTATTGTTTCTCAAGATCTTTCTCGCTGACTGGTGATATAGACTGCATATGAATTAACTATAAACGACGTTTATAGTCGACTTCAAAACGGAGGAACTTCTCAATTTCACTGTAAAGTTTATAAGTGTACGAGTACTCGTATGTTACGTGATATCGTCGTCAATTATGAACGGATCTTTTTGATCGATTGTACATTGATGGTCGCACACAAATTTGAAGAAAAAACTCTACCCGTAAATGTGAGAAAATAGAGAACGAAGTTTTAATGGAACTATTTAAATGAAAAGCTAGTTGTTAACCTGAGTTTGCGATGTTCCTTTGTTCACTTAACAGGGCTTAAATAATAAACTTTTAATAAAAAGTAAATGACGACTTCAAATAACTACAAAGACTTAAATAATTATTACATAACATCTTTTGAAATCGGTTCTTTAATTCCCCTATACACTATGACTTAGCAAAGACTAGTCGCGTATTGATTACGCGCTCCTGGCGCGCGCGCCATTAATGACCGCGCCGGCCAGTGCGTTCCGCAGAACGTGCTGCAAATGTTCGAAGTGTATCAACTAAGCGCTCCTGGCGCGCGCGTCAGCTGTTCCAATGTTTGACCGTTCACCATGTATGTTGGTCGTGTACAAGCAGCTGCCAGTTTCATAGTTCTATCCATCTTCTCTGAGCGCTTTATTATGATAAAAACGACAAGAAAAATAAAACGATCTTACAGTCCTAATTCCCGCGGTATAGTGCCAAGAACGATGATCTGCTGCTTTATATGCTGGTTGGTAAACCAGCAGATCACCTCCACTACCAGCACAAAAACACGATTAACAACAGAGTGGAGCCACGGATTTTACACATCATGAAAGATGACCATGTGGGCAGATAAACTTTTTTTAAAGGAGAGGGGCAAACGAGCATGCGGCTCACCTGATGGTAAGTGACGTCCATCGCCCATGAACAACTGCAACACCAGAGGCAATTGCAGAAGCGTTGCCATACTTTTAAAAAGGAGTAGGCTCTTTTCTTGAAGGTACCTAAGTCGTATAGGTCCGGAAAAATCGCTGGTGGTAATCGTTTCTACAGGGAAGTTGTGCGAGGAAGAAAACATCTTCGAAATCCAATTGGATCACCAGCTTTCTTGCAGATTGGAGCATCAAGGTCATTGTAGACGGTGCATGCTCCGACTACAAGCCTATTAACGCTGGTGTTCCACAAGGCTGCGTGCTATCACCAACGCTGTTTCTTCTGCATGTCAATGATATGTTGCAAACCGGTAGCATTCATTGCTATGCGGATGACATCACTGGTGACAGCACTGGTGATGCTCTATACACCGGCCGTGCCAATATTTCTCAGGTAAACGTCGCCGAGTGCCGGAACAAACTTGTATCTGAAGTCGAGTCTTTGCTGAACAAAATCTCGGATTGGGGGTGACTAAATGTAGTCAAGTTTAATCCTCTGAAGACACAAATTTGCGCATTTACCGCTAAAAAGAACCCCTTTGTCGTATCTCGTCAGTTTCAAGGCACTCCCCTTGTTGCCTCAGCCAGTATCGAAATCCTCCACTTCCATTTGGAAGAGAAGGCCAAATTGGCTTCTAAAAAGCTTGGCGTGCTCAGCAGAGCGGGACAGTATTTCATGCCGGCACAACACCTGCAACTTTAAAAGGCGTAGGTTCGGCCTCACATGTAATACTGTTCCCATCTCTGGGCTGGGGCTCCCCAGTGCCAGCTCCTTCCACTTTACCGTATCCAGCGCATAGCGGCTCAAATCGTCGACGACTGATCGGCTCGATTCATTGGCGCTGCGAAGAGATGTTGGATCTCTTTGAATTTTCTTTCGCATTTACCACGGGGAGTGCTCTGAGGAATTGTTCGGATTAATCCCAGCCAACAAATTTCACGAACGCACGTCGCGGCAGAACTCCCGATACCATCCACACCATCTGGATGATTGGCGGTCCACCACTGTACGATTTAGAAGATGTTTCTTCCTCGCACAACTTTCTTGTGGAATAGTTTACCACCAGCGATTTTTCCGGACCGATTCGACATAGGGACCTTCAAGAAAAGAGCCTACTCTATTTTAAAAGGCTGGCAGTGCATCTGCAATACCCCTGGTTCCCCCTGGTGTTGCGGTTATTCATGGATGGCGGTAGTCACTTACCATCAGGTGAGCCGCATGCTGGTTTGCCCCCTCTCCTATAAAAAATCGCACAGTGGTGGATCGCCAATCATCGAGATGGTATGGATGATACCATCTTTCACGAGCTTTGTCGCGATATGCGATGGTGAAATTGAGTGGCTGGAATGAATCCGAACAATTCCTCAGAGTGGTACCGTGGTACATGCGATAAAATACGCAAAAAGATGCAACATCTCTACGCAAAGCCAGTGAGTCAAGCCGATCGGAAAGAACTCAGTCGTTGACGATTCTAACCGCTCTGTGCTGGATCCAGTCAAGTGGAAGGAGCTGGCACTGGGGAGACCCTGCCCAGAGATGGGAACAGTATTCCATTTGAGGCCAAACCTGCACCTTGTAAAGTTGCAGGCGGTGTGCTGGCATGAAATACTGTCACACTCTGCTGAGCACGCCAAGCTTTTTAGAGGTCAATATGGCCTTCTCTTCCAAGTCACCACGAAACTGCACGTCACTCGATATGTCGACGCTGAGGATTCCAATACTGGCTTAGACAACAAGGAAAAGAAAGAACCTTGAAACTGAGGAGATACGACAAAGAGGTTCCTTTTAGCGGTAAACACACAAACTTATGTCTTTTAGGGATTGAACTGGACTAGATTTAGTCGCTCCTAACCCGAGACTTTGTTTAACAAAGTCTCGACTTCAGACACAAGTTTTTTCCGGTACTCAGTGACGTTTTCCCGAGAAATACTGGTACGGCCGGTGTATAGAGCATTACCAGTGCTATCATCTGCATAGCAATGTATGTTACCAGTTAGCAACATATCATTAATATGCAGAAGAAACAGCGTTCGTGATAGCACACAACCTTGTGGAACACCAGCGTTGATAGGTTTGAAAAGAGAGCATGCACCGTCTACTACGATCTTGATGCTCCGATCGACAAGAAAACTGATGATCCATTTGCACAATTTCTCGAGAAGCCCATAGGAAGGAAGCTTGGTGAACAAAGGGGTTCCTTGAAGAATATTTTTTTTTTACTTTTAGTCATTAATTTATTACAATCGCATACAAAGATAGTTGCTGTAGATTCTTATGGAATGGCCGATACTCTAATAAGCGGTGACAGCGGTGGCAGTATCGTGCGAATGTTTTTAAGCTTGTACGGAACTTTGCTTAGGAAAACATATCAAGTTTGTTTGTACTTTGCGTCAATACCAGTTTAAGTGCGGAACAAGACCACTATAGTTTTGTCCTATCTTGATCTGTGACTTATAATAAAAAAGAGTGTGCCAAGTGTGCTACTTGCTTAAAATGGCGTAAAAGGCGAACAATGGGATATTAGCTTAGTGACTGTGTAGGCGATGTGCTGGTCACCTATTTCTTATTTCACAATTATCTAAATTCATATAATATTGGCGAAACGTGATCCGAGTAGCTCGTTACGCACTACAGGCCCATCTCCTCGGAGATTGCAGGCTATTTATGTAGTAGCGGTGTAAGAATATCAACTACCCGATTTCGTACCGTGGTTGTCGTAAGAGGTGCCAAATAGAAACTGTAATAGGAGATTAGCAGTAGCATCTTCCTGATAATATCTCAATAAACTGCAGTTGCCGACTTACTTGCCAAGCGTGGCAACTTAAGAGAAATAGGCGTGGTCTTCTCCAATTTTAGGAAGAATGTGTCAAAATCTACGCGCAAGACACGACTACTACGGCGAAGTCTTTCTCTTGTGGAATAAATCCGTGTCCAGCAGTGGACTCTTTAATTGCCATTCACTCCAGTCACTTACTTATTAGTTAACACTTTTTATTATTGTGTTGTGTGTTAAGAGTCCGTTCGGGTTGGTATCACCTACTTATTGTCGAAATCTGTACAGCAACGGTGCGGTATAGTTTACCAGCATCTGACAGTCAATCTGCTTAGAATGTGGGTGTCGTCAAGGCTAGAGCGAATAAGTTTTTTTTTTAAGTTTTGTTGTTTTGTAAAGCTAATTCAGTGCGTTTTGAAATTTTCGGCTGCATCACCACATACCATCAGGTGAGACAGTAGTCAAGCACTGGATTTTAAAAGTTAAAAATTGTGCTACTAAACGTAAGCGGAGCCACTGTTTTGTTCTCGTTTGAAGAGAAAGATATAAGAAAGCTTTGACTATTTTTGAAAACTGCAAATAATTGTTTCTGGTCTGGATGTTAGTCCTTGTGAAATTTATATATTTAAACTGCCTCCACGATACAGGAAAAAATCCTAGTGTGGGGGTAGCGTGTTTTTTAACAAATTATAACTCTAGACTTCGATGTGTGGAGAGTGTCGCAGTGTCTATAGGCTACAGTCGCCATTTACTGTTTAGTCCGTTGTGTTCTAACTCCACAATTGTGAGTGGGAGGTGCTTAACAAATGCAGATCTTAGCTTATTCTTCTTTATTTTTTTAATGTAATAAATTTCCGCATAGTAACGCCTGATTTTATTCATATGCTTTAAAACGTTTGCTTACTTCTTCTTCTTATTTATCGGCCTCTTAAAGTCCGCTGCTGGAGATGGATTTCTTTTTCTATAGGATAAGGGTGACAAACAAGCACACTGTCCACCTGATGGTAGGTGGTTGCTGTGGCCCATAGAGATCTACATCTATCGTCGGTTACGAATCAGAATGCAGATGCGTTGTCACACGTGAGGACTACGATAGAATGCCTCGTTTCCAGTAAAAAAGTGTCTCCGGTTATCTTCACTTACCATACAAAGCACAGCAGCATTGAGCTGCTATTTTACGCTGGTATTCTGTGAGATGTTCCTTTCCCGGTCGATCCAACCAATTCGTGCTACAACTATACCAGTAATATAGCTGCAGCATGGCTCTATCACGTAAAAGCTTCTCCCGTCGCATGGAGAATTTGCCTTAATTATCACGCTTGGCGGGCGGACTGGCGGTCGCACTACCAACGTCTGGCACCTTTAACGATACTGCCCGCCGTCGGTCAGAGCTATTTACGTATGGCATAAACGGTGGTTATACCGCCATCAATCGGAAGACATGATTTTTTTGCATTCCCCCATAATTGCCTCTTACGACACTCACGATGTCAAGACGTCAGGATATCAGAACTTTTGTGCTCTTGTTACGATTGCAGTCGGATTTTGGAAAAGTCGTGGGAGGGGTATAATCTGCGTCATGGACCGATTGTGAGAGTGCACAAAAACGAATTATTGATTGTTTTTTTCACGTCAAATTTACGTTTGAAACAAAATGTCAGGAGTTTTTTATTGAAATCAATTTATTTTTATAGAATGCCTCGTTTCCTGTAAAAAGAACCTCCGGTTGTCTATATCTTACGAAACACAGCAATTTTACGCTGCTATTTTTTCGCTGGTATTCTGTGAGATCGTGGTTCTTCCCCTTTCAAGATGACCAATTCGTGCTACAACCATACTATAGCTGCAGTATAGCTCTACCACGTAAAGGCGTCACTTATCAGGTTTTTTTAAATTTTCCATCTGGTAACCCTAGTGACGGGATTTTGCTAGTCTTTATAATATTATTTCAGTAATATATTCATATGTACAAGTTGATCATCAAATTTTTACATAACCCCAATGTTCAAAGTTCAAACTAACAAGCGAACAGCTTAATCTGAAACGTTCGTTTGTTTTAATTTATGGGAACAATGTAACACAAACAACATAGAATGCTAAATTACTCTATAAAATTGTTGAACCCTTGCTTTAATTTCCTTAGGGCTCGTTGTTAGTGCAATAACAGCTCTATTTGTATATAAAAATTGCTAGCATAATTGTATTACAGTGTAAAAATACAATTCATTCTTATAGTATAAAAATAAGAATTAAAATGCGTTGAACAAAGGTAACAAAGTTGGATTAGCCTAAGGCCTGAGTAGGGAGATTTCGGCGGAGGTGCGGCGTAGTTGTGCGGCATAATATATCACTTTGCCCGTGGCGGTCATTTAGACTCACATCACTGTTTGTATGAAGTTATAGTTTTTTTTTTATGTTGTGAGAAACAAACACACAGTGGACTGTGTGTTTGTTTCTCACCCTTATTCTTAGTAGATTATGTGGCCCATATACATTTATCCTCAGATAAGAATCAAAATGCAGATGCGTTGTCACTCCTGAGGACTAATTTAGAATGCCTCGTTTCCAATAAAAAGGGTATCCGATTCTCTACACTTACCATACGAAACACGGTAGCATTAGGCTATTATTTTAAGCTGGTATTCTGTGAGAGCGTGGTAGTTCCCCAATCGAGCCGACCCATTCATACTATAACCATGATATAGCTGCAGCATAACACGTAAAAATGTGAAAGCACGCCCGCCGTGAGTGGGCCAGTGTTGCAGCGGGAGTTTTCAATGTTGGATTTGCGCGTATACATCTTGTATATAAGCTTTTACACGGGCGCTTTTTGCGCTTTGGTAAAGCGCGTTTTAAAAACCATCTAGTCCGATACATAAATATATATCCCAACACGCGCGTCTATTCATAGAATGGAAAATGTAGTGGAAGATTTTATCGTAGAAGTTGGAGAAACTAGTGACGAAGAGTCACTACGTGCTTGTAGCGATGATAGTATGAGTTCATTTGATATTGATTGTGATGAGTAAAATATTATTATAAAATATTTTTTCATTTCGCTTATAATAAACCTTATTTAATTAATTTTACTGTTGAAGTGAAACTTTTTACGGGAGGACTTTGAAATTTGATCCGCAACCTTTTTGTACACAATTTCACAATATTATCTAATGCATAATTTGTGTTTAAGCAATCTAGCGTCTTTTCTACATACCGTCGTAAGAGTTAATCAATTTTGGTTCGATAAAATGACTTTATATATAGAATGAAGCGCTATTAAAAAATGAACAAGGGAAATGATTTGAAGTCCAATAAGGCAGAGCAGCCAAAAGTCAAAAGTAACAATTTGTATATTTTCATTTATATAAACTTTAACAAATTATAAATAAAATTACTTAAATAATATATAATTAATAACCTAATTAATAAACTTTAATGAGTATATTTTTTACACTGGCATCTATAATAATTACTTCATTCACTGTGGTGAGGTGTTGCCTAGTTTAGCCCAGTCCAAGTCGCCAAAAATATGACGCAGAGTAGTCAAGTCAGTGTTAAAAAGTCGCCCAAATTTGTAAGTAATGTTTTAAAAATGCTTCAATTTAAACTCGTGTAACCTTTAGGGTTATATTGTTAATCAGAAGTAATAATTATTGTAACTGTGACACATATGTAGATAATTTTATGTAAATAATTGAAATGTTTCCCTGTAATACAAAAGTTTCACTTCTATCGTGGGTCTTCACGCCACACGCTGTTTTTTTTATTTTTTTATTTTGTTGCATTGCAAAAAAAACATTATATAAACTACCTGGTACATGATGCCGCATCACTAGAAAATTGTTATGTCTTGTCGCGTACTATATCGTACGCGACAAGACATAACATACTTGCTGAGTAAGTTGTTAAAAAATAAAAAAGACGTATGTAATAGAAATAACAAATATTTACTGAGATTTGATCTAAGTGTTTAACGTAAATAAAGCTTGTTACTGGGACCGCTCCCTAGGACACAATTTTCTGCCTCAAGCGTCTTGTAACTTATCTTTTAAATAACAACCCTAATGAGGTTAAATATAATTATTGCGAGAGAGAAAAACTCGGTTGCTTTTCTACAGACTTTTGCGGTTTGAAAAAAATATATATCAACTTTAATTGTAGGATATTGTTGAGCGCCACTATTAATGTCTTGTACATGGCGAACACTAGTTACCACTAGCGCCATCTAGTATCGAGTAGCAGAACTAGAGAGTCCTAGAAATTTAGGGACCGATATGTACTCGAACATTCTAGATGTTTCTACAGTAGAAGGTTCTGGAAACTATCTGAGGCCCTATATAAGGCCGGTATAGACCACGACCGAGACAGTATTGAATTGGCGACATAAACGAATACTTTGAAGCGATTCAACGGCGAACTAGTGATCAGTAGTAAAATTGTGTTTTATTATTAGTGTGGTTTAAGTTGTAATTAGTGCCCTGTAATTAAAGTGGCGATTTTGGTAATTCACTCGGCAGTTTTTAATTGTCTCAAACCCCAAGCTCGTAACAATTGATGTCAGAAGTGGGATCAAATCATGCCGATTTTAACTAAAGACGACATGGAGGGTATCCGTACCCAAAGTCAACGCCAACAGGAGACGGACCAGAGACGTTTTGGTGGTGCAACGTTGCAGACGTCGGAGGGCCAGCTGCCGACCACGGAGGCTGGCCCGTCAGCAGCAGCAGAACCCCAAGCTCGTAACAATATGATACATTTTAACATTGAGGAACTACAGTTGAATAAAGAAACTATTATTTCTTTTTTATTGGTACTTGGTTAAAAAGAAATTTATCTAACAGTTTCGATTGATTCATTACAGGATCTTGCAGAATTCTTCTATTTTTATTTAATTAACTAGCCCCGTGACTTTGCCCGAGTGTAATTTAGGGTTTTAATTTTTTTTGCGCGTAACTTTAATTCTTATTATAAAATAAAAGTAGCCTAAGTTACTCCTTATAGCATCAACTATCTGCCAGTGAAAGTCCCGTCAAAATTGGTCCAGCCATTTCGGAGATTAGCTGGAACAAACAGACAGACAGACGAAAATTTTAAAAACTGTGTTTTTGTTATAAATACGTTCGTATGTAGTTTCATATAAATTTAGTAAAAAGCTGTTATTTTGACATTATAAACAGACACTTGTATGTGTGTACGTATAGATTAATGGTAGTCGCCGTAGTTTCATTTGCGTCGCAATTACAAGGGACCGGTGGAGTTACTATCGTGATAAAACGTTTCAAAAGAACTTATAAACTGTGTTAGCAACATGAACAAATAGTAGTAATAACCTTCTTGCAAGTACAAGCAATAAGTTGACAAAGTTTTAACGCAATCTGATGAACGGTATGACAGCGTATAAAATACGAACAAACAAACATTAATTTTTATATGTATATTAGAGATTACACAGTTTTATTATGGAATATCTGTCAGTTTTACATCTATATCTATATACAAATAAATAAAATTGAAGTGTCTGTTTGTAATGTCAAAATTACAGCTTTTTACTAAATGCATATGAAAGTAAATACGACACCTATAACTAAAATACAATTTTTAAAATTTTTGTCTGTCTGTCTGTCTGTTTGTTCCGGGTAATCTCCGAAACGGCTGGACCGATTTTGACGGGACTTTCACTGGCAGATAGCTGATTTCATAAGGAGTAACATAGGCTACTTTTATTTTAGAAAAAGAATCAGGGTTCCGCGCAGAAACATAAAAACCATAACACGCGAACGAAGTCGCGGGGAACAGCTAGTTTAAAATAAATAACGAATTCGTGTCACCTTTACGACTTTTTTATCGAGCCAATTATTATGAATCGTATTTCTGTTTTCACACAACCCTTGCCGTACGTTCAACTTTTATAAAATGGTTTTGTTTATACGCAACGATCACATTTAATATAGAGAGATGCAAAAAAGTTAAAAATACAGCAAAGTCGCTTTATATGAAGTTCTCTTTCTTCTTTTTAAAAAAGATGTTCGATTTTTGTCATTTGGCATACGAAACCACTCGAAACAATGCAGTTTTATGCTGTAATTTTAGGCAGGTAGTCTGTGAGAGCGTAGTTCTTTCTCGGTCGAGCCGGCCAATTTTTTCTACAGCCATATTACGCTGCATCGAGGCTAGAAGTAGGTCTATTGGAGACATTGCAAAAATTCGAATTGTCTGATTGTATGCATCTTAACGCAATGTACATACAATTCACTTCACTTTTAAGTAAATTGAAAATGGTTAGAAAAGTGTCGACTTTTCAAATTCCGTTGACAGTTTTGATAAAAGTTAAAACGTTTTTATTATTTTTCTTTGTTCTAAATCTGTGGGTCGTGAAGACTTTTTCGTTACATTAAAGAATTCATTATAATTATTGTTCATTGTAATGTGATAACCGATTGCATTCCATTTTTAAAGTTTGGTAAATACTTAAATTATTTTCATTGAATAAGGGAGACCTTGATTTTATTTTATTTAGTAATTAAGAGAGACAAAATAAATGGAATGATGTGCAGTTTCGTGGTCACTTGGAAGAGATGGACATTATTTCATGCCGGCACACCGCCTGCAACTTTACAAGCTGCAGGTTTGGCCTCACATACTGTTCCCATCTCTAGTGTTGGTAGATTACTTTACCAACAGACGGGTGGGCATCTTTGTAGGTGAATATGTGAAAGCGAAACGCTCGACCATGGGCTGCCCGCAGGGATCGGTCTTAGGACCGACCCCAGTGGAATCTACTGCTGGACGATTTGTTGAGGCTGCCATCCCCTCCCCCTCCCCCCAATGCGAAGATGATAGCGTATGCAGACGACGTAACGCTCCTGATTGAGGCGAACTCTCAAGGTGACATAGAAAGAACAGCCAAGTCTGCACTGGAGCTGGTAGAGTCATGGGGGGAAAGGAATCGTCTGTCCTTTTCCTCGGCAAAGTCATGTACGATGATCCTCAAGGGCAGGTTTTTGCGACCACCTGTAATTCAATCAAAACAAGTAGTAATTCAATAATAAGCGTAGAAGTGACTAAGGTCTTGGGCGTTACGCTGGATACAAGGCAGTCCTTTGTTAAGCATGCTAAAGACATGGGAGAAAAGGCCGGGAGATACTTCGGCAAGACGTCACGGGTGTCGGCGTCCTCCTGGGGTATTCGTTACACATCTACATCTATCCTCGATTATAAATCCAAAAAAGGATGCGTTATCACCCCTGAGGACTAAATAGAATGCCTCATTTCCAGTAAAAAAAGGGTCTCCGGTACTCTCTGTACTCACCATACGAAACACAGCAGCTTAAAGCTGCTATTTTACGCTGGTATTCGGTGAGAGCGTGGTCCTTCCTCTGTCTTTCCCTTCGACCCATTTGTACTGCAAACATAATATAACCGCAACATGGCTCTACCAATTATAAAATCTTTTGCCGCTTATGGATTCATCATCATCATCATTACAGCCCTTCACAAGTCTACTGCTGAACATAGGCCTCCCCCAAAGCATGCCACAAAGCACGGTCCTGAGCCACCTGCATCCATCGACTTCCTGCATATCTTACCAGGTCGTCACTCCATCTAGTGCGAGGACGCCCTACACTTCGCCTGCCTTTCTTCCCCATCGGTTGTCGGTTCTTCGAGCTATATGGCCGGCCCATTGCCACTTCAGCTTACTAATCCGTTGGGCTATGTCGGTCACTCTGGTTCTACGGCGGATATCCTCATTTCTGAGTTTATCACGCAGAGAAACTCCGAGCATAGCCCTCTCCATAGCTCGCTGAGCGACCTTGAGCTTCCTCATCCGGCCAGCAGTGAAGGACCACGCTTATAGATTATTCCGATGATTATTTAAACAAATGGGAACAGTAAGCATTTTCATAGTATTTGTTTCAAAGAAAAAATAAGAAGGTAATTCAAAGTTTCAGATGTTTTTTTCGATTCAGTTAATAAAATGATGATTAATGTGTCTATTGTTTGTAGTAGCTATTTGACATCAGGTGGCCTGTTCTTATGCGTGTCGCTTTTGAAAAAAAAGCAATTTCGCAGAGTAATTGGAACACATTTGGCGTGATTTCACACCGTTGCTATTGGATAGAGTAATTAAACTGAGTGTTTGCACAAACGCCGAAGATTTCACTTATTAGTGGTGATTAAGCCACGTGCGTATTGTAGCATTAGCACGTAAAAGCTAACACAAATATACTGAGAACGAAATGTTAATCTAACTGTTGTAAGACGTAACTACTTTAAAGAGTTAATTTAAAATAGTAAAATAATAGACTTGTGAAGCTTTTGTGATCAAATAACATGATTTTATTATCATTATTTTTTTTAAAACATTGAAGTAAACAAACGAACATATTGTCCACCCGGTAGTAAATGGCTACTGCAGCCCATGGACACCTGTAACCAATTTAATACAATGAAGGCTACAGATGCGTTGACACATCTGAGGATTAAGATGGAATGCCTCAGAGCCATGCAGAAAAGATATCCCATAACATAGATTATTCCATTTGCTAAAAAAATAACTATTTGGTCCTTAATGGACATCATTTGGTAGAGCAAAAACATTGTAGTGACGCGTTCGTTATACATATTGCCACATTACGTGAATATTTAGTAAAGTAAAATACAGTAAAGTTACAGCCTGTACACGTCCCACTTCTGGGCAACGGCCTCCTCAATCTCTGAGAGAGTTTTAGAGCAAGGCAATATCAACCGCACCAATGTGTGTTGATGGACATTCCATCATCTCTTTTTGTAATATATATTTATGAAGTGAAACGTCTTTAGTATCGTTGTGATTTGAAACGCGATGAAACTAAAAGGAGACAAACATATATATCTATATGATTTAGCCTGGGAGAGGATGAGGTAGAATCTAAACTTAATATAATAAAGCAGAATACTTAATATAAGCAAGTCTGAAGAAAAAGCGCTCCCGAACTGCTTGATTCGCGTGGTCTGGCGTAATGGTTATTGATACGCAAATACTATGTTCTACAAAAAAACACTCGACTCAGCGTGCGAACGACGCCTAGCCACCCGATGAGAACCGAGAGAAACCAGCAGTGAACGCCTCTATAAGCGAAGTGTCATGTCGCGCGGCTCAGGGCGTGATATACACGCGTGGTACTGCGGGGAACAACTAGTTCAGTATATAGATGTTTCCTAATTCCTTTATCTCGGTTTCCTCTGTGTGTGGTGCTTTAAAAATGGTTAATATAACTTTTAACTGTTAAAATAAAAAATAAAAAGCTTTAATGTCTCACCGATTCATGGACCACCTTGAGAGTCATAAATTTTGTTCGATAAAATGACTTTACTTATAGAATGAAGTAGACGTCTATTACAAAGCAATTTTAGTGAAAAGAAAATATTATTTTGATTTAATACCCCAAAAAGGTTCTAAATGTCTAAAAATAAGGATTGTAACATTTATTTGCTTTAAAATAAAACTTTTATCTTATACTAGATTTGTGTGTGTGGAGACTTTAATATCAATCTCCTGGAAACTTCTTCCATCAGTATTAAATTTTGATCTTTGTTCAAATCCTATAATCTTGATAATTTATTCTTTGAAGTTACACGTATTGCAAGGTGTAGTGCAACTTGTATTGATAATATTTTTACAGGTTTTGTACCAATCAACAAATCAATAATTTATAAACTTAGTTCAGATCACTGCGGACAACTGGTTTCGTTACCTTATATGCAAAAAAAGCAGGTAATTGAGATAATTGTGTTTGTAACCTATTAATGCAAAACGTCATGGGAGATTTAGAAGTAATATGGTAAACGACCTTCCATCGCTTTTTCATAAGAACAATGCAGACTATTTATATGGAGAAACATTTACCCTTATAAGCAATGAGTTTAATAAAACATTTACTTCTAAAACATTCTCCAGATACAGGTTAATACTTGTATCGATTCTGGTGTATTTCCTTATTTAATGAAGTATAGTAAAGTAGTACATTGGACCCCGCTAATTATTGACCTATTTCTGTACTACCAACTCTCAGTAAAATTTTTGAAAAAATAAATTTGGATCAATTGTTAATTTTTTTTTAACAGATATAATTTACTTCACAAAAACCAATTTGGTTTTACAAGGGGTCGCTCGACGTATGACGCCGGTGTTGAGCTTATGGAATATATTTTAATGCCTGGGAGAATTCACAAGACACCTTAGGTATTTTCTGTGACCTTTCCAAGGCTTTTGATTGTGTTCATCATGGGACATTAATTAGGAAGCTACAACATTACGGTGTAAAAAGTTTGGCGCGTAGACTTATTACTTTATATTTAAGTAACAGAACTCAATAAGTCGTGATCAATGGTAAAGGTTCCTCCAGATGGGTAGCATCAATGGGCGTTTCTCAGGGCGCGATTCTTGGCCCATTCCTGTTCTTAATCTATGTTAATGACTTACCTTAACTTGTAGAGGACAATCACGATATAGTATTATTTGCTGACCATACTTCTTTAATTTTCAAACTCAAACGGCAATCAATTAACTATGACGATGTAAATAATGCTCTATCGAAATTAGTACATTGGTTTAACGCCAATAATTTCCTCTGAAACGGTACTAAGACAAAATGTATTAAATTTACAATACCTAATGTAAAACATTCGAAAACCAATGTGCTCTTAAATGGAGAGGAGTTGATTCTTGTGGATACCACTGTTTTCTTGATATTACTATTGACGCAAAACTTCAATGGGGCCCCCATATATCTAAATTAGCAAGCAGACTTAGTTCTGCAGCATATGCTGTAAGAAAGATTAGAAGTCTCGCAGATGTTGAGACAGCTGGATTAGTGTATTTTAGTTACTTTCACAGCGTAATGTCTTATGGAATTTTGCTATGGGGTAATGTGACTGATATTGAAGCTATATTTGTTTTGGAAAAGAGAGCCGTACGGGCGATTTATAACCTAAATTGTAAAGAGTCCCTCAGAGAAAAATTTAAAGAAATAAATATATTAACTTTGGCATTGCAATATATTTATGAAAATGTAATATATGTACATAAAAACATAAATAGCTTTAATAAGAATAAGGATTTTCATATCTTAAATACTAGGAACAAACATAAGCTTGTAATGCCAGTTACTAAACTCCACAGAATTAGTAATTCATTTATGTGGCAATATATACGCTGTTACAACAAAATCCCAGAACAGTAAACAAGTTTAAAAGTAATATTAAAGAAAAACTGTACAAAAAGGGTTAATATAATATCAAGGAATATATGAATGAAAATAACCCCTGGGAATATGGTGATCGCCACCATGCTGGTTCTATGAAGATTTATTTAAAATTGTATAAACAAAATTATTGTTAAGTAAAATTATGTTAAAAAAAAAGTCCCGCAGGATATCTTGCTGGTTCTTCCCAAGACAGAGGTATTTTCCGAACCAGTGGTAAATAAATAAAAAATGACTTTCAATAAGTATTATGTAATAATCAATATTGAATAAAAATCATTCTATTCTCTTCTATTCTATGCCCGCGGCTTCGCTCGCGTTGGCTTCGATTTAGAAATATCATTACTACTAACTACTTCAATTAAAGTAAAAATTTCATAACTGTAATTCAACTGTACTTCAATTAAAGTAAAAAAGACAGGGACTATATTCATGAACGGGAGTAGAAATATAGAGAAGATGAGCAGCAGCGTCTTTTTGATTACAGCTCAAAATAATAAAAAGATGCAGTTTGCAACCTGCCTGTTAAGCGTGGCAACTACGGCTAATATCCAACTTATTTCGTAATCTATGGAGGGAATCGAAATGATAAACGGGTAGAGGCAGCGAAATAGAAACCAATACCTCATTTCATCTCATGGGTATCGTAAGAGGCGACAGAAGGGAAATTGAAACAGGAGATGGATGGCAGCATCTTCCTGATAACAGTGCAGAGTAATAAAAACCTGCGGATACTAACCCACTCGCCAAGCGTGGCTACTACTGCAAATATCCGGCTTATTTGACAAACAATGGGAGAAGCCTATGATCAATAGTGGATAGATCTATTAAAAGTAACAAAGTAGCAGCCATACATTCCACTGTTAATTTATTTATGCTAGCTATGAAACCAGGACTTTCACAAAAATCTCAATAGGTATGTCTGAAATCATGAAAGCTATCTTAATATATGACAAACTGTTTTAAGTGTTATTAAAAGTAAAAAAAAATAAAGAAGCAGCTTACATACGTCTTACGTCTGTGCACAGGGCTACTAATTACCCATGTGCAAAATAGTGATTTCAGATGTCCACGATTTTTTTTAAACTATTTAGACATCAAGGTTTGGTCGCCAAGTTATTCTTTACGACTTCATTGAGCACGTGGAAAATAAGCAAATAAAATTTTCTTACCAGATTCATTCGTCCTCGCGGGAATCGAACTCTCTTGTTCCTGTGCTTTGAAATCTTACGGCGAGCTACACAGCTCTCGTATTTATGACACTATTAATTCTAAGATCTGGCTAATACATATATAAAAAAATCTCTTTATTTAAACTATATGGATAGTGAGACGTTTGACGGCTCCGTGGCTCAGTGGCTTAGCAATGAGTTGTTGCGCTGAACTTTTTTATAGATTATAAATTAAACTTAGAAACCACCAACCACTAATTTGGCCTCAGTGACCTTTATTTAGCCCCCTGGAATTGTTTTTTCCAGAAAATATTAGAATTACAGACTCGACTTTTCTACAGATTTATTATATGTAAGTATAGATTTTGTGCCGCACTTGTGGTTGAAGAATCATATGCCATAAAATTTTTTTTCAATTATTTCAATTAATTAAATAATATTTTGTGAAATGTTTTCATTTCTACACATGTTTTTATATTTTTAGTTTCTCAGACTTGCAGGCTTACTTACGATGTTTTTCTTCACCGCTGAGCACGTGGTAAATCATCATTTAAAACTGTCATTAATAATTTCATTGGCGCCGGCAGGAATCCAACCTGGGTTGATCGCATGCTATATTTACGGCGAGTGATTAACCCCGGAGCTGCTATGACTGCTTGTTTTCAAAATTTGTAATAAAACGGTTATACTTCATACGTTATTCGTGATTGGCTCTGCATTAATCTTTTTCATGAGTATTTTTTCATCAAAATTTTTGTGTAAATGAAATTACTGCTTGCTCTCATGTTATTAATTCCTGAGCACTCACCGCGGTCGTTCTCGGGCAGTGAAGTAAAGTCGAGCTCGCTTATTATGGGTGAAACAATTTATTTTTCTGTAAAAATAAACATGTTTTATATCTGTAATAATAAACTGATTTTATTAATATATCAATATAATGTTTGATTATTATATAAAATTAAACTTTTTAATAAAAATAAAAACAAGCTTCACAGAATTAAAAAGAATTAAATAATTTTCAAATAAAGGCTTCTAAAGTCAGCGTCGGATTGGGGAATTAGTCTCGATTTCAGAAGAAGCTATTATGTGGAAGTAATTTTTTATTTTTTTTATTTTATGGGTTTTTAATTAAAATAAACTTTTTTCAGAGCAGTAGTTACTGTAGTGGAGGCATGAGATAATGCCATCAAAAAAAATAGACTCGGCTCCTCGCCGTATGGTAGCGGCGTAAAATCTACCACCCCTTAGTTTGCACCATGAGCCAGCAATTAAAGGAAATGCCCCAAGTTCCCGGCGCCCCTTTAATTGGGCGAAGAATCTCCGGGAGAAAAACCGGCGACGAGGTTCGCCACCCGTCACGTCCTGTCTCCCGGAGGAGCGAAAAGTGGATTGCGGAGGCCCGTCTGGCAAAGCTGAATGTATGTGGAGCAATGAATGATAAGATGGATGAAGTATGCGAAATGATGAATGATAGAGGAATATATGTGTAAATGAGAATAGAGGAAAGAGAAGAGATGTCACTGCACATGGCATGTATACCGCTTACTGGCTTGGTGTAGACGAGACCGAGCGGGCATGCCAGGGAGTCGGTGTCATCCTTTCAGAAAGAATGGGTCAATGTGTGAAAGAGTATGTAAGCGAAGTGGGAGCTTTATGCAGGGCTTTCTTATCGTTCAGACGTACACTTCTTCTTGACCATAGGTGTTATGTGAAGTTAAATAAAACTATTCTTTGTATAAGAAACAAGAGCTGCTTTGTAGAGTGTAGCTTGTAGGGCAGCGTGGAGATGACTGTTGACAGAGCGAGTGAAGAGCGAGTAACGATTAATGAGCTGGTAATGTCAGAGGTCGATTATATCATGTTTTTTATTTTGTATTTTTAGTTGCACAACTCGTGTGGGCGTATGTGAGGCACACATGCTCTATTCGACCAATGAGAGGATAGGAGAGGAGGAGAGTGGGGTATGTGTTGAGTGTGATTTATCATTTATTTTATAATCATACATTTGTCACACAATTCATTGACATACAACAATTCTTTATAGGCATACAAACAATAATTAATAAGTATACGAAAAACACTATAAAGACATACAACAATTCTTCAAATAAAGGACAATTAAACATTAATAAGCTTACGTACTAGATAATTATGTTATTTACAGTATGAATGTGTAAGCCCAAGGCTGCTGTGTATACGAATGAAAGTGAGCTTAAAGAAGTTGTTCGTGCTTGGGGTGTACGCCCCAGATATGTCTAAGCGCACTTATATCCGAGAGCATTTTTGGGACATGGTAAGGCTGGTGTTGATGAAATGTAAGGAAAATGAAAATATTATTATGTTAGGAGATTTTAATACAAGGGTTGGTGTGAAGAGGTCTGGTTATGAAAGGATATTAGGAACGTTTGGCCATGAAAGAACAAATGAGAATGTTGAAAACCTCCTCACCGTATGTGTGGAAAAGAATATTTTTGTGGCGAATACTTTCTTTCGCCATAAAAGGATGGATTCACATGTATACATGGGAAAGAGGGGATGGTAGAAGCATGATAGATTTCATAATTGTGGATAAAAGAATGAGGAGCGCAGTGGTAGATACAAGGGTTTACCGGGGGTCCAACGTAGGGATGGATCATTACTTGGTCTTATGCCGAATTAATGGTCTATTCTGGCGTTGGCGGCATCGGACATCTGTGTCTACCACTGCGTTACAGCGTATAATAATAGAGAGGTTACAAGATGAAGGAGTGAAATAGAAGTATAAATGCAGACTGAGGGAAAATATAAGTGTGTTGAATGAATTATGTATGAATGACTTAGACTTGAAGAGTGTATGGAATAATGTTAAGAAAGTTTCGGTGGATGCAGCCACCGAAGTATGTGGTGTAAGTATGAGAACGAATGAAAGGAAAAGTAATACGTTGTGGTGGGATGATGAGGTACGGATGGAAGTTGAAGCAAAGAAGAGAGCATGGCTAGATTTACTAGCAACCAAAGCTGGTAATTCTGGCGGTATGAATGATGAGATTGAAAGAAAAAAGGCAGACTTTAGACGTATAAATAAGAGAGTAAAAGAAGTTGTTGAAAGGAAAAAGCAAGAAAGGATAGATAAGAATGATAGAAGGATATCTGATAACTTCCAGGCAAATATTAAAATGTTCTGGAAGCTCGTAAGAACTGCCAGGGGAAATTCAAAACAGCCTTGAATGATTGCTATACGAGACGAGAGTAGCTGCATGCTGTATGATGAAGTTTCAAATTTAAAGAGATGGAAGGAATACTTTGAAAGCGTGTTTAAGAGTGAAGAGTCGTATGAATTAAGTGAAATAGATTTTTTTTAATGAAAATTTAAGAAATTCCGAGAGAAATGGAGAGAGGTAAAGAGATAAGTGTAGATAAAATAATGAAACCAATGAAAAGCATGAAAGCAGGTAAGGCAGCCGGATATGATAGAGTATCACTCGAAATGCTAACGGCTGGAGAGGGTGTAGTTGCAGGCCTGCTGTACACCTTGTTTCATTTATGTTGGGAACTGAAGCGGGGTACCGGAAGACTGGTGCAAAGCCGGTATAGTCCCAATAGAAAGGAAAAGGATCACAGCAGGACTGTAAAAACTACTACTATTAATTATTTATTTATATTAGTATATTAAATATATTTATTTATTTTATTTATTTATTCTTTTTTGTACACACTCTAAATTGGTAACAATATTAAATATTTAAATAAGATGTATAAAGGCGAGCTTAACCCTAATAAGAGTTCTCTTCCAACAAACCTATTGGGAATGAGAAATAGTTTTATATATAAAGCAAGTAGGTAGCAGCGTACGTACTTAATATTTAACATAACACTACTTAATAGAAATTGGCTAAAGTTACAGTTAACAATTAACATATAAGTATATAAAATGCAAGTATAATTTATTTTCTTATTTCTATAGATTTACATACATATATATTTATAAATATATACATATATATACACACACACATATATATAATTATACATAAAAATACATAAAATATGTAAATATTTGTAATTCGAAGTTGATAGATAATATTTCTTTACTCTGCTCCGAAATATATCAAGAGAAGAGCTAGCACGTATGTCATGTGGAAGTGAGTTCCATAGCTTGACCGCCCTTACAGTAAAGGATCCACCACATCGGCTTGTGAAATGAGAAGGAGTTTTGTGAAGCAGCTGTTTAGTGGTCCGGCACTGAGTTTCACGAGGTACAAGATACTCAAAACGCTCGCAGAGATATGGAGGTGCAAGAGGATTAAAGAGTAGAAAGTAAAGAAATGATAGCACATGTAAGTCTCGACGTCTACGCATAGGAAGCCATTTTAATTGAGCCCTATACTCTGAAACATGATCAAACTTACGAAGACCAAAAATAACTTGTATACACAAATTTTGAACACGTTCCAGTTTCTTCAACAGCTCCTCTGAAGCATCCAAAAAAACCAACATCAGCGTAGTCAATGAGAGGAAAAAGAAGTGCTTGAGCTAAGTTTATCTTAGTTTTTAACAGTAAAAACATCTGGAGGCGCTTAAGAGATTGAAAAGAGTAGTTCACTTTTCTGCTAACCATATTAATGTGAGTAACCCAAGACAAATTATTATCAGAATTAACACTTAAGTTCTTAACTGTCTCTGTATATGAAATTTGAATATTATCATACGTTACTGCAGGTATCTTCGAACGATCTAATAAATTAAGCATATATGAGCTGCCGATAATCATTACTTGGGATGTAGCAGGATTAACAAGAACACCAAACGATTTTGCTCAACTGCTTATGCTACTTAAGTCAGCATTCAGCTTATTAACAGCCTCATCTATATCTTGGATTTTGAAATGACGATATAATTGCAAGTCGTCAGCATAGAGATGAAAATGAGAGGAGAGAACTGTTGTGAGAGCATTGATAAAAATAGAGAAGAGAAGTGGGGAAAGAACACCACCCTGAGGAATACCCGCCGTAAGATCACACCACTCGGAGAAATCTTCCTCATGGCGGACACACTGCGAGCGACCCCTAAGGAAAGAATTAAACCAAGAGATTACTAATGGTTAAATGTTTAAGGATGAAAGAATACCAAGAATTATGTCATAATCAACGGAATTAAATGCACTGCTGAAATCCAATAATGTTAGAACAGTGAAAAGTCTTTTGTCCATGGCCACTTAATCAGACACTTTAATTTTTGATTTTGATTGACACTTTAATCAGAGCGCTGACTGTGCTATGGCCTGGACGAAAAACAGATTGAAAAGGACTCAGAAGGCTGTGAACAGTTAGAAAATGAGATAGTTGCCTCTGAGCTATATTTTCTAGTACTTTAGATAAGATCGGAAGAATAGAAATAGAGCGGAATTGGGTAAAGATGTAGGATTAGAAGTTTTTGGAAGGGGAATGACGAATGCCTTTGTCCAGCAAGTCGGAAAGGAGCTCGTCTCAAGCGAAGAAGAGATAATGTGAGTGATAATAGGGACAAGTTCATTAGTGATAAGTTAATCTAATAAGTAATAAGGTAATCATTTGCATACAAAGGTTGTCATAGCTAATAGATTTAGTGGAAATAGATAAAAGGTATTTTTTTATGTCACCATCAGTAACTTTACTGGAATTAAAAGTAGAACACAGCGGCTTAGGAATATTGGAGAGAAGATTAAGTGTAGCAGACTTAACAGAGTCATCAATAAAAATCAGAGGCTTAGAAAAGTTCCTGTTGAGTGCAGTCAAAACAAACGAGATATAAGAATCATTATATGATTTGCCTATACCCAGAATTCTAAGAAATTTCCACATCTGAGCGGAATGAGAATTTTCAACCTCATCATTAATATGTCTCCTCTTAGCATCACGACACATCTTACTACAGCGATTACGTAGTTTTTTATATGTGAATAAATTTTCATTAGTAGAGTGCTTCTTATAACGCCTCTTAGCTTTATCTCTTTTGAATATTACTGCTTTTACAGATTCTGAAAGCCAGGGGGCTGGAAAGTGTTTAACCCTGACTCGCTTAAGTGGTGCATGTGTATCAAAAAGTTTTAAAATGATGGGGTTAAAAGCATAAACCTTATCATTAACATTTTCGGAATTTAGAACAGGGGACCAATATATATGTGTAGTTATTATATCCTTTAATATATTTATTCAGCCCAACCAGACGAGAATACTCGATAAATACCCCAAAACATAATAATAATATAACTTTATTTCAGACATAATTAGTCCATATTAAGTGTAAGTATATTAGTATAAATATCTATATATGTACATAATTCATTATTATTTGAATTCTATTGCCAGCTCTACCCAGTGTCGCTGAAAGTGGCCATCTGGTCTCGCCGCGATCATTTTTAGAATGCTGTTGTTACTGTTTCGCAGAGGCTGTAACATTGAGGCTGTTTTTTGAACAGCATGAAATCCATCAGTCCTAGCGGTCGTATGTACCGGTTGTACCGGTGCCATGGTAGTTCCAACAGCATCCTAAAAGCGTTATTGTATTAAATGCGAAGGGCGCTGTAATCTCTAAGCCTGTATGATACCCATAGGCTATTCGAGTAAAAAGATTGGCAAAATGCTTTGAAAAGAGTGACTTTTACGTCATCTGTACTTCGAGCAAACCTGCGGGGAAGCATATTGCTCCTAACTGCCAGCGCCCTGCGCTCCCTCTCTATATCGAAATCATCGCTTAAATTGCTCGTTATAATGTGACCAACATACTTAAAAGTATTAATAATATTTAGGGCTATACCATTGAGGTATACAGGAGGAACATGACGCGGTCACTGTTTCGGGGCGCAAATAATTATTTTTGGGTATATTAGGTGAAGTTTCAAACAAAAAATGTAATAAAAATCTTAGTTCTATTTACAAATAACTAATATACAAAGAAACAAGAGAGAAATTTTAACTAAACGTTCAAACAAATTTTTAGGCACAAAAAATAGTAATAAATGGGGGATTTCATCCGCCGCCGGCAAAATTGCGTTTAATTAATTGGAATCCATTTTTCAAACCACTTTTGGATGAAGCTCAGTAATTACTTTGTCTAGTCAGTTATTAAGACGGGCGAACTTTAAAATGCCAAAAGAGGTGACATTCGGAACTTGTACTCATAAAGTCGTATACAATAAATTTACAATACAGCACGAAACTTCATATTAAGTATAATAAAATGCAATATTATTGATTACATAGGTGTATATAGAGAGCTATGGTAGCTCAGGGGCACATCAGTGAACATTTTCAGTGCCGTTTTAGTAACAGTAATCCTCAAGGTACCTCATGAGTAGGCGTAGTCAGTTTATAATTGTTTCCATTTATAAACTGACTACGTCTACTCAGGTGTACTCTTTTGGAGAATAAAGAGGTGATAGCGATAGGCCTGTAGTAGTATTACATTTAATTCCGCTACCATGTTGATAGGACTGTGGGGGGGGGGGGGGGGAGAAATTGGGCACGTGTGACAAAGTACGACATCCTACTCAACTTGTTACTCCATTTAGTGGACATTTAGCCTCCTTATACTACACTTATTAATACTAAACTACGGAGTAGGATCTCTATACGAATGTATGTTCTTTTTTTGCATATACGTTATTCGGTGTCTTATTTTATTGATTATTCTTTTATTAAATATTTTAAGCTCTAGGGGTGGTCTCGTAAAAATTAGAGAAAATTTTTACCTACAAGGATGGAAAAATAGGGGGATGATGAATAGAATAAAATAGAATAGAATAGAATAATGTTTTATTCAATATAGATCACATGTGTAATTCTTATTGAAAGTCATTTTTTACTTTACCACTGGTTCGAAAAAAAAAACCTCTGTCCTGGGAAGAACCAGCAAGAAACCCAACGGGACTTTTTTTAAAGCATATTTTACATTAATGGTTGGTACAAAATTTATTTTAGAAACAGCTTGGAAGCGATCACCTCATTCCCAGGGGTTATTATCAAGCATATATTCAATCATAACCCTTTTTATACAGTTTCAACTTAACAAAACATTTAAACTTGGTAATAGAGAGAGCCTGTACACTTTCCGGGACCTTGTTGTAATAGCGTATACATTTCGCCAAGAATGAATTACTGACTCTGTGGGGTCGAGAAACTGGTACCACTAGCTTGTGTTTGTTCCTAGTGTTTACAGTGATATACATCACTTTTTTTACTAAAACTACCTTTGTTTTTGTGAACATACTTTAAATTTTCGTAAATATACTGAGAGGCCAAAGTTAATATATTTATTTCTTTAAATTTATCTTTAAGAGACTCTCTCGGTTTAAGGTTGTAAATAGCTCTAATGGCCCCCTTTTTCGTAAAACTAAAATAGTTTCTGAATCAGCCGCATTTCCCCATAGCAAAATCCCATAAGACATTATGCTATGGAAATAACTGAAATAAACTAATCTAGCTGTGTCGGCACTAGTGAGACCTCTAATATTTTTTACAACAGAGGCTGCAGAACTCAGTCTGCTTCCTAGTTTGGACATATGGGGGCACCACTGAAGCTTTGCGTCGAGAGTGGTGCCAAGAAAAACAGTGGATGCAACAGGGCTCAGTTCCTTCCCATTAAAAAAGACGTTGGTACTCAGATTTTTAACATTCGTTGTTGTAAATTTAATACATTTAGTTTTATTTCCGTTTAAATGTAGATTATTAACGTTAAACCAATGCACTAATTTTGATATAGCATTATTCACTTCGTCACATTTAAATGATTGATGTTTAAGTTTAAAAATCAAGGAATTATCATCAGCAAATAATACTATATCATGATTACCCCTACAAGAGAAGGTAAATCATTAATATACACTAGAAATAGGAATGGGCCGAGAATGGAGCCCTGAGGGACACCCGTTAGTACAGGTGACATGGAAGAACTTTTACCATCGTCGGATGTTTATCAATGTAACCATTTTGACTACATTCGAGCTTTTGTTATTCCCTATTGCACTCAAAAGAATTAAAAAAAAATAACTTTTAATAAAAACTAAAAGCCGACTTCAATGAACTAAAAATAATAAAATAATTTTACATCCTTCTGAAATCAGCTTTAAGATATAGTATATTCGGATTTTTTTAAAATTATATTTAGTTCCTGACATTCGGCTTTTTTACCTAGACAAATTTTGTATATTAGAAGTAATAGAGTAGATTCTGTAAATTACGAAAAAATTAAGAACGATCTATTGTACTAAATGCCTTTTACTACCAAGCCTGGCAATATGTTTAGTATTTTTGAGCTTCGATCTTTTTTGAAAAGCCACCTCTACAATTTTTCTTACATCGTAGGCTTCACAAACATAAATTGCATAACGTTATATTCCCGAAACTCTTCACCGTTGCATTGGAAGACAATTTCAAGCTTCTGGACTGGAAAGGATACGGTATTAACATCAATGGCGAGTACATCACTCACCTTCGATTTGCCGACGATATAGTCCTTATGGCAGAATCGCTGGAGGATCTAAGTACCATGCTCTAAGACCTCAATAGTGTCTCCAAACGGGTAGTTCTTAAGATGAACATGGACAAAACAAAGATCATGTTCAATGTCCATGTCACACATATGTCGGTAGTTGTTGGGAGCACTAAGCTCGAATTGACGAGTATGTTTACCTGGGACAAATAGTCGGACTAGGTAAGTCCAACTTCGACCGAGAGGTCAATCGATCTGAGACGTGGTCCTTAACTGCTGGCCGTATGAGGAAGCTCAAGGTCGCTCAGCGAGCTACGGAGAGGGCTATGCTCAGAGTTTCTCTGCGTGATAAACTTAGAAATGAGGATATCCGCAGTAGAACCAGAGTGACTGACATAGCCCAACGGATTAGTAAGCTGAAGTGGCAGTGGACCGGCCATATAGCTCGAAGAACCGACAACAGATGGGGAAGAAAGGTTCTTGAGTGGCAGCCTCGTACCGGTAGGCGAAGTGTAGGGCGACCCCCCACGAGATGGAGTGACGACCTGGTTAGACATGCAGGAAGTCGATGGATGCAGGTGGCTCAGGACCGTGCTTTGTGGCATTCCTTGGGGGAGCCCTATGTTCAGCAGTGGAATTATGAAAAACTGTAATGATGATGATGATGATGAATTGCATAAGCACTAACACTCAAACCCGCAACAATTACTGTTATATGCATGGTTATAGCACGAGTGAGTCGGCTCGACCTATGTAGGACTACACTTTCACAGAAATACAAGCGTAAAATAGCAGCTTATAGCTGCTGTGTTTTATATGGTGAGTGTAGAGAACCGGAGTCCCTTTTTCACTGAAAACGAGACATTTTATCTTAGTCCTCAGGAGTGACGTGTGAGAGTTTATATGTGATAGGGGGCAAACGAGCATGCACCTCACCTGATCGTAAGTGACTACCGCCGCCCATGAACAACTGCAACACCAGAGAAATTGCATTTTTTTTTCAACAGTGGTAGAGCCACGCGGCAGCTTTTGCTGTCGCACGGATGGGCCGGCTCGAACCAGGGTGGTACCACGACCTCACAGAAAACCAGCGTGAAGTAGAGGTTTACCTCTGCGTTTCGCTTGGTAAGTGCAGGTGGCCGGAGGCCCTTTTTACTGGAAATGAGGCATTCCATCTTAGTCCTCACGGGTGACAACGCATCTACATTTTGATTTGTAATAGAGGATATATGTAGATGTCTATGGGCCGCAGCAACCACTTACCATCAGGTGGACTGTGAGCTCGTTTGTCACCCTCATTCTATAAAAAAAAATGTACGTTGCCGGCCTTTTAAAAAAGAGTAGGCTATTTTCTTGAAGGTCCCTAAGTCGTATTGGTCCGGAAAAATTCCTGGTGGTAGTTGATTCCACAAGGAAGTTGCGCAAAGAAGAAAATTTCTTGTAAATCGCACAGTGGTGGAACGCCAATTATCCAGATGGCGTGGATAGTACCTCGAGTTTTATCGCGATGTGCGATGGTGAAATTGGGCGGCTAGAAGTAGTCCGAACAATTTCTCTGAGCACTCCCGCGGTAGATACGATAGAATACTCAAAGAGATGCAACATCTCGTTGCAGTGCCAGTGAGTCAAGCCGATCGGAAAGAGCTCGGTCGCCCACGATTCGAACCGCTGTGCGCTGGATGCGATCATGTGGAAGGAGCTGGCACTGGGGAGCTCCGGCCCAGAGATGGGAACAGTATTCCATGTGAGACCGAACCTGAACCTTGTAAAGTTGCAGGCGGTGTACCGGCATGAAATACTGTCCCACTCTGCTGAGCACGCCAAGTGTTTTAGAGGCCAATTTGGCTTTCTCTTCCAATTGACCACGAACTGCACGTTGGTCGATGTGTCGACGTCGTGGATTCCGATACCGACTGAGGCAACAAGGGAAGTTCCATGAAACTAATGCGATACCACAAAAGGGTTCTTTTTAGCGGTAAACTTGCAAACTTGTATCTTCTGGGAATTGAACTGGACTAGATTCAGTCACCCCCAATCCGCTGTGTCTGAAGTCGAGACTTTGTTCAACAAAGTCTCGACTTCAGAGACAAGTTTGTTCCGGTACTCAGCGACGTTTTCCGGAAAAATATTGGCACGGCCGGTGTATAAAGAATCAACTGTGCTGTCGTCTGCATAGCAATGAATGTTACCGGTTATATATCATTGATATGCAGAAGAAACAGCATTAGTGATAACACGCAGCCTTGTGGAACACTACCGTTAATAGGCTTGTATTCGGAGCATGCACCGTCTTCTACGACCTTGATGTTCCGATCAGCTAGAAAACTGGTGATCCGTTTGCACATTTATTAATATTCATTTCATATAGAATTTTTTTAATTTTATAAAGGCGCGTATTAATAAAAAAACAAGAATTGTGCAAACAACAAAATAGCAGCCTATTTTAAGAACAATTATACGAAGGAATAAGCAACTACTACTGATTTTACCTGTGGCTCCGCACGCACTTAAAATAAAGCCAACAATTTTTTTCATTACGTTTTGTCACTCTTTTCCATATTGATTGCAAGATTAAGCATCTTCATCGACAGTAATAAAGAACGTCTGCTATTATTACCATTATGGTACGAGTAAAAGATCCGATTCTTAAGGGGTTCCCTTACGGAATTGGGTTTTTTTTTATAGGATAAGGGTGACAAACGAGCACACAGTCCACCTGATGGTAAGTGGTTGCTGCGGCCCATAGACATCTACATCTATCCTCTATTACAAATCAAAATGCAGATGCGTTCTCACCCGTGAGGACTAAGATGGAATGCCTCATTTCCAGTAAACGATATAAATACGAAAAGAGTATTATTTGGAGAGTGAGACATTCTTACCTCTTACGAAGAATGTTTGTTTTTGCTTATTACGATATAAAAAAACAGCTTCAAGGCTTTGCATGAAGTTTTGCAAACAAAAATATTAAACTAGATGCAAATTGAAGCGGCTCGTAAACTAAAAGTCAGTGTGTTTTTAGCTCAGTGAGTCTATTAGGTATTTCCCGTTACCGTTACAGCCTATTAAAGATATATACATAGACCTTCCCCATAGATTGCCTGGTAGGGAAAATATTTTCCATAGTTGCCACGTTTGGCAGGCGAGTTGGCAACCGCAATTTTTTATTTTAGTCGTTATTAGGAAGACGCTGCTACTCATATCCTGATTTGTTTTCCTCTCTCGTCTCTCATGACATCCTGTGATGATATGGGGTAGTGGATATTCTTACACCGCCACTATTCGATAAGGTATTTAAATTAATATAATCACCTACTGATAATACTACCCTTTTATTTAAAAAAATAATTACAACAATCGTATTACAAACTTGACTTGAATCTTCTAATGAATAAAACTAATTTAAGTTATTTATTTTAATTTTTATATTGATTAAAGAAAACACTCTCAAAAGTTATTAAAAAATACAAGGTACGAAAAATATACGTCCAGTAAAGATCCGTCCCCAGACCGCTTCGCACTGCTGCAGCTCGTGTGGCCAATTGCATTGACAAAAGAATACAGAGCCCGCCGACTGCGACGCGCTGTATTGCACCCAGTCTGCGTGACGACCACGTGTTCGTCTTTGCGTTCTGTACTTAAATCTTTATTCTTCTTTATCGACCTGTATAAGTATGGCTGCTGGACGTGAGCCTCTTCTGTTGTAAGAGCCTTAATTGTCACGCTGGCAGGCGGATTGATAATCCTAGTACCAGCCTTGAGCACCTTTGACACTGCTGTCCGAGTAAACGAGAATTTTATACCGCCATTTATAGGAAACAATTTTTCTGGCATTTTCCATAGTCGCCTCTGACGTCACACACGAGATGAAAAGGGGCGTTTGATTCTCTTACTCTGTGCAACACGACACCCGCAAAGGTTTTGTAAATCCCGATTGTAGATAAAAGGTAAGTGGCAGACTATATAGGCCCCACCTGAGCTTTTGACGACGGACTTCATATATCCTCGGAATATATTATTTTTTTTATATTATTGTATGCCGTGAGCGCTCTAAGCGTGTCGGTATGTTCTACTAGGGCCTAAAAATTAAGATTCCAACGTTTTGTCGCATGAAATCGTATCTAGTAATCATATTGTCAGAAAGATAAATAATTGTTAAACTTATTAATATTTTTTTTAAATCGATTAATTGCCATTTTTAAATAAAAAAGGGGTTTTAGTGGCTTATGGTGTGGATTTATCAAGTCCGCTAGGCTTGTAAACACGATAACTTTTGAAAATATCAATTGTTCAACTCTCTCACTTTCAAAATCTCTCAATTGTCAAACTCTATATTTTTAAAACTCTTCATCTATCATGTAGGAAGCGATTGAATAAAAATGGCAGTTTAATTTAGTTTATTTTAGTTATAATAATTTTTTTTCTGCTGCGAAATGGCGAAATTTTGAGTGTATTTGGCAGCCTTGTATAAATTAATTATTACTAAATAGAGACTACGTCACTCAGTTAGTTCGGCGTCAGTAGCCGTCGTGAGTGGACATTGTTTCGGTTGCTTGCAGCGGCTCAAAAAGATCGCTGTACAAATACACAATATTCGAATAACCAAATTTCTTAACTATTTGATTATAATAATAATGAGAGATTTTTTATTACAATATTTTAAAAGCACAGAATAAATAATAATAGTACGTACTAAAATTAAGTAGTATGAATTTTTTCGTCATAGATGTCATTTTCATAGTTTTCGAGGGTGCCAAAGCCGATAGTGCTGTGGAAATGTTAATCCAAGGTGACGGCTGACATAGGTATCAATTTTTTCATCTTGGGTGTCATTTTCATGGTTTTCGAGGGTGCTAAAGCCGATATTGCTGTGGAAATGTAAATCCAAGGTGGCGGCTGCAATAGGTATCAATTTTTTCATCATGGGTGTCATTTTCATGGTTTTCGAGGGTGTTGAAGCTGATAGTGCTGTCAAAATGTAAATCCAAGGTGGCGGCAGTAATAGGTATCAAGTTTTTCATCATGGGTGTCATTTTCATGGTTTTCGAGGATGTTGAAGCCGATAGGGCTGTCGAAATGTAAATCTTGATAAATCCACATCATAAATCACTAAAACCCCTTTTTTATGTAAAAATAGCAATCAATCGATTCAAAAAAAGAATTAATATGTCCAAAAATTATTTATCTTTCTGACAATGTGCTTTATATATCATTTATATGTATAATATGATTGCTAGATACGATTTCATGCGATAAAACGTTGAAATCTTGATTTTTAGGCGTTAGTAGAACATACCTATGCGCGTTACGCTTACGGCAATACACGATTGCCCAAGCAACGCTACTCACTTCATTCATTATAAAATGGATATTTTAGAATGTAGTAACAGATTATTATATACTTAAATATCCATTTTATATGGGTAATTCCGAAAAATAACTGAAACCGACCCCGCGTCCGCTTACAAATATTTTAAAGCTCGTTTTTCTAGATATTTTTCACCCTGGAAAAGTTGTGCTTGTGACCAATAGAACCTTGTGCGATATACTCTGCTGAACTTTTATATTTCCACTGTGCATTCTGTGCCGAGCTCTTTTTGTCAGATTCTGGAAAACTGGTTGTAGAGAAACTGTAACGATAAGTCTCCAAAACGAGCCAACTAAGATTTTCTCTTCTAATACAAAGCTCCAAAATCGAAACAATTAGTTGTAAGCGATACAAATACTTGTTCTGCGTGAAATTCGAAGCCGCAGTCTCGCAAAGTTACAGACAAACGCTTAGCCACTGTGTTACTGAACTGAGTGTTAGATGTAGCGTATTGTTTACAAGTTTCAAACGTTATGTAAAATGATTTACAACTACGGCCTAACCCTTTGAATGTTGGCAAGAA
Organism: Parnassius mnemosyne; assembly: GCA_963668995.1. Classification (NCBI taxonomy): domain Eukaryota; kingdom Metazoa; phylum Arthropoda; class Insecta; order Lepidoptera; family Papilionidae; genus Parnassius; species Parnassius mnemosyne. The sequence goes on along the minus strand of CAVLGL010000084.1, from coordinate 15,626,171 downwards.
GCCAGATCTACCATTTACGGATGTTTTATTACATTTACTGTGGAAACATTTTCATCTATGAGCATAAATCATTGGCAATATGAGTTACATCACATGTTATGTGAATAGAATTTAAATGTATAGCGCCCGCCTATCCACTTTGCTGGTCGTATTAAACTGTCCACGGTATAATTGACTTCTATGTCAAAATTGATGTAAGTACACAATCAAGATAGGCAAAGTATGCATCGCAATACGACATCTGATTTTGTATGAAAAAATTGCATTAGAAACACATTTATTGTTTGCAACGCAATCACACCCTTCCGACGCAACGTTGACCTACAATGCTGGACATGTTCAGATCAAAAACCTTTAGAGTATAGTTTAAGACTTATTGTTATAATATTAAAAGTATTTACAGGAAAAGGCTACAGAATCTTAATAATTTATCTAGTTAACTATCCAGTTATGGAAAGGATATGTTTCCCCTAAATCAAGCTATTTTACCCTAACCTAGTTTAACAACAAAAATTATCTACCCTTTACCAATTGCAGAAGTAAATATATATATGCTTAATTATGGTCATTGATCTACTCGTACCTGAAGAATGTCTTTAATGTCTTTAATTCGTCTATGTGACTCTTTTTAATGCATAAGTTTGTATCTTTATTTTTTATATTTTTTTTTTTATTTTAGTGCACTCTACCCATTGTTCTTTTTCTTATTTTATTTATTTCTTTTTCTGGGTTGTCTGGAAGACTCATAATACCTCCCGTCCTTTCTTGTATTCATATCTACCTACTTTCCTCATTTGTCATCATCTTGTATTTGTAATTTTATTTTATTTTTTAAACTTATTGTTTAATTTATGTACACTTCCTTTCTAGCCATTCGTTATGTATATATACAATTCTTCGCGTAATAACATTTTCTGGAAGAGATCACTTCCAGTGCGATAAGACTGCCTATTTCTGTATTCTCTGTTAGACTTCTTATTTATTTATTATATTTAGGTTTTTATTGAAAACTGCATCAAATTAGTTTCCAATGTTATAATAGCTTTCATTCCCTATTCCTGCCTTTAGGGCACGTGTATCCAATAATCCTTAAACACGTATTTAGCTTCTTATCGAAAGATACACGTATAAATAAAATTTAAGTGTCTGTCTGCAATAGCAAAATAACTGCATTTTATTTGCAGCCATTAAGACATAAATAACCAATAAAAAAATCTATCTATCTGTACGTCTGTCTGTCTGTCCGGGTTAATCATCGGAATGGCTAAAACGATTGTGATAAAACTGCACGAACAAAAAGAGAACAATGCTAGGAGTGATCTAAGCTATATTTTATCCGGAAAGTTTTGAAATTTTTTTGTGAAATTGCTAAATTGATAAAATAAAAATGGTAGTTGAAGAGTAACAAACGGAAAAAAGGATTATAGGAATTGTAACTAAAAGTTTCAAATAATTAGATATTATTTGAAATATTTTTTGGAAAATTACTAAACAAATGTTTGCCTTCACTTGCTATGAACCTCCAGTTTAAGTGGTGAAATGGCGTGTAGGTAGACCTGCTAACACGAAGCACTAATAGTGTAGGTATACCGATTTTTATTATTTCATTTTAAAAGCAGAACTATTAAAATTAGTTTTTATGTTGTCATCCCATCTTAAATGCCTCTGTCTCCGATAGATGGCCATATAATCATTTCGTACACACCCATATCGCGACAAAAAGTAGCGTCAAATGTGCAAAAGATCAGGCATATATTACTAGGGAAAACACTCACGTAATAACGCTGCTTAGCAGTTGCGGAGTATGTAATATTTTCCTCATAATTTATGTTTATATCGATAACAATTTATGTTTACATCAATAATTCTTCGTGTTTGTGCTAACGCGATTTAAGTTATTTACGTGTTTGTGTTGCCAGATAAAATATAGAGTCGTGAGAAATATTTACTTTAAAATGAACAAATACAACCCGTACGATAAAATGAACACTTCAGCAAAAATATAAAAGTAAATAAATTTAACATTACATTGCACAGATTTCACTTAACTTAAAATAAATATTTGAGACTTTGTAAACTATCTAGGCAATTTTAAACTGTAGAAATAATATCTTAAGGTTTATTTTACAGTATAAAAATTTTCTTCCGCTTCCGACTGATCTGGCTGAAACAGCTTCAAAAGTCAACTTTAGTCAGAAATAAACCAGTTACATTGAAGTTGGAGTTTGCAACAGACGTTTGTTTCAAAGAACCGATAGACAAGTTTCCTTTGTAAAGTACTGCAAAGTTACTGATAGTTGACAAAATACCTAAACATAACCCGCCTCAAAACATTTCATTGGAAACTAAGCGAGTGTTGCTTTGAAATTGCAAAATGTAGTCTGTGTTTAATCTCCATCTTCCTTCTTTATTATCAGCACATAACTTTAGACCAACAATAAAAGACAGAAAGAACTACATCATTATTCATTACTAATCTTGCATAATAACATAAGACCTGACACCTGACTCGGATGACGTTAGAGCGACGTGCTTGTACAGTGCACAAAAAAGTTACAAGAGTGAAAAGACGAGCGCCTCGTCTTACGTCGTGAGGTAATGAAATGAGACTTGCGAATATATTATCAGTCTGTTCGCTAAGAGAGTATCGGTAGACCCGGAGGAATACTTATTATTTTGTTTTTATTTTATTATTCAAACACTTCAAACTTCTTTAGTATCGTTGTGACTTGAAACACGATAAAACGAAAAAGTGAGACTAAAAAGAGACAAACATATAAATGTATATGATTTAGCCTGCGAGAGAATGAAATAGAATCTATACTTTTATATATTATACTTTCATTTATTTTATATATTAAAGCGGAAAAGGTTTTTCGTTTGTTTAAACAGACTAATCTCTGGAATTACCTGTTCAATTTGATCAATTAATTTGTATATGATAGTCAAATTTATGAGTAATAGTATAAGCTATCTAACATTGGTATACACGTCTCAGCTAGCATTAAATAATGATTTTAGTCAAGCAAGCCAGAGGAAAAAGTGCTTAAGAACTGCTTTATCCGCGTGCGCTCGCATTATGGTTAGTGGTCCGTAAATACAATGTTCTACAAACATATAGATATTTCCTTCATCTTAAAAAGTCTGCAATACCATAGGTCTATTTCTTATACATAAGTCACAATAAAGTATATTGTGACAAAAAAAAATTCAAATTTAAAAAGTGATTTATGAGTGTCATTATAGATATGGCATATAAATTCTTAAAGTTCCTTCATCATCAAGACAATTTTATGAAGATAAACTTTGCTTTTCATTGTATGTTAATTGGACGCATAGTTTAAGAAATAATGAAAATTTACAATAATTCAACAGTCGGCTCTGTCCGTGATCGATGCCTAGCCACCTGATGAAAATCGAGAGGAACCAGCAGTGAACGCCTCTTCAAGTGAGGTGTCATGTCGTGCGTCGCAGACACGTTATATACGCAGGTGAAACCTCGGGACAGAGCTAATACCGTATAAAGTGTTTCCTATTATCTCTGTCACCTATGTATATGATGTGGTGCTTTAAAGATGGTAAATAGAAGTTTTAAGTGTTAAAATAAAATAGAGAAATAAATAAAATTAATTATATTGTTACGAGGTTGGGGTTCGAGACAATTAAACACTGCCGATTGAATTACCAAATTTGACACTTCAATTACAGAACACTAATTACAATTTAAAACCACACTAATAATAAAGCACAATAGTACTACTGATCACTTTAGTTCGCAGTTATTTCGCTTTGAAGTATTCGCTTATATCGTCAATTCAATACTGCCTTGGTCTTGGTCTATACCGGCCTTATATAGGGCCTCAGATAGTTTCCAGAACCTTCTACTGTAGCGACATCTAGAATGTTCGAGTACATATCTGTCCCGAAATTTCTAGAAGGATCTTGACGCTCCTAGTTAAGCTACTCGACACTAGAGGGCGCCAGTGGTAACTAGTGTTGCCATGTACAAGACATTAATTGTATATATTGAATAAAATGATCATATCCTTACGTGTTAGAGCCATGCTGCAACTGTATTAGTAGTATAGTTGTAGCACGAATGGTCGGCTCGATCGGGGAACGACCACGCTGCTGTGTTTCGTATGGTGAGTGTAGAGAACCGGAGACCCTTTTTACTGGAAATGAGGCATTCCATCTTAGTCCTCACGGGTGACAACGCATCTGCATTTTGATTTATAATAGAGGATATATGTAGATGTCTATGGGCCGCAGCAACCACTTAGCATCAGGTGGACTGTGTGCTCGTTTGTCATCCTTATCCTATAAAAAAAGTTAAAAGAATTGTTTTACTAAACTCCTTTTGAGCCCTAAGCAGCATTGCATTGACTATTGTGTTCCGGTATTTATAATGATTATTTTCCCCCCAAAATTTACCGGGCCCATATTGCCATGCAGCCTGCGTAGCATTATATTTTAGTACTCAGACACTGCTTCAGCAACCTTATTTGCTAGAATTTAGTTGATCCATTTCGACTCCAATGAGGCCGAAAAGCTATGAAAACGCCTTCAAAGAAAGCCATTTCCGTCCCTAGGATTTCTATAATATAATTCTCTGGTATATTTATTTTATCTCGTGTTATTTTTTTTTTGTAATGGCAAATAAAGTTTTCTTTCTTTCTTTCTATAACATAACTAAAGCGCTACCCCATATCAAGCCGCTGGGGTTGTTAGGGGCGACAAAGGAAAATGAAACCGGAGATGGGCAGCAGCATCTTCCCGATAACTACTCGAAGAAACCGTGTTCACCAAACAGCCCGATAAGCTTGGTAATTATTGCAAATATCCCTCTTATGAGATAGATTACTATGGGGGAGGCCTATGGTCAGTAGCGGCCTAACAGGCTTTAATGAATAATGATGATGAAAATGAATAGAGCCATCAATGAACTTCCATAGATAAGTTCATAATTAATAGTAACTAAACAGTGGACTTTAAAAACGAATGCAGTTTTTTTACAATTTAAAGTTAAACGTAAAGTTACAGCCTATATACGTCCCAATGCTGGGCACAGGCCTCCCCTCATATTTGAGTGGGTTTTAGGGCAAGGAAATGTCCGCCACGCTGCCCCAATGCGTGTTAGCGAACTTCACATGTCTTCAAATTTTTGTCTTATTTCTCACACACGCAGGTTTCGTCACGATGTTTTCCTTCACCACCGAACACGTGGTAAATCAGCACTTAAAATTGCAATTAACAATTTGATTGGTATGATTAATAGAATCGGGCGTTACTTTGCGGAAATCCATTATATAAAAGCTTTTAAAAAAAAATTTTACTTCGCAAATATCCGCGTTATAAAATAAAATGATGTGTCTTACCTAGTATGAAGAGCACCTCCCGCCCTCCCTCAGTTGCGTGCACTATCCTCGTCACCACTAATCCCAGCACCGCTACTCCCAACACCTTGCCTAGTGTAGTGGTGGGGATTGAACCCGGGTTTCTTGCGTACTGTGAAATTTACACTAGTGACGCTAACCATCTGAGCTACCACGGCTCTATTTTTTACAATCGTTAGATATAAAATAAGATAAATAAATTTTGCATTTGTAAATACTTCGCAGTACAGCTTCGGCCAATCTGCTACCTAATGAAGAAGAATTAAGATAATAATTGTTTTTATAGGATAACGGTGACAAACGAGCACACTGTCCACCTAATGATGAGTGGTTGCTGTGGCCCATAGACATCGACATCTCTCCTCGACTACAAATCAAAATTTTTGTCACCCGTGATGACAAAGCCAGGTACAAAATTTATTTATTTTGAATAATAGTTTTATTTTTGTTTTTACATTCCTTGACTTAACGTTATACGTTATAACGTTGTTTAGTTTATGCCACATGAGTAAAATTATTTTTTTTTAAAGTAAAAGTGGACTTCGTAGAAATGAAAAGAATAAAATAATTTCACATTCTGAAGTCGGTGCTCAGCCATTTAGCATAAAAATATTAAAGCCCCAACTTCAAAAAGAAGGCTACAGATGTGTTTTTCGTGTATATAATGTACTCTATGATGTGTTCTTACCTCTAAGAATTAAGGGAGGTTTGATGGGAACTTGACCGGCGGCGGATTGCTGCTCCTGTATTATTGTTTAAATAATGGTTTGTAGTGGATATTGATATGTAAAAGTGGTGCGATTTTATGTATTAAATGTCTGCGCATGTGAACTATTAGTGGAAACGGTGAAACAAGCGCTCTGATGGTGATGTAATTCTCAAGATCTATGTATATCTTAAGGCGCCTATGCAGACAGAAGGCGTCTGTCTGCATAGGCGCCTTGAGATACCATCGGCAACTGTCAGCTGTCTGCTGGCTCAATTTGCCGCTAAAATCTCCCAAGAGCTGCACAATGTGACGCATCAATATATTGTGAAGCAATGTACTATAAAGGATAATTATACATTGTAACTTCAGGCTCAGAAGGGCTAGCACCCAGAGCCGTAAAGCCAGTTATTAAGAAGAAATCTAAGAATTAAGACGGAATGCCTCACAGCCTATAGTTAAACACAGAGTACATTGTATATACACGAATGAGTTGTATATACTGACCCTCTATATCCTTCAGGCCGGAACAGAGCAGTGAAAACACTGCTGCTTGTTGTCAATAATTAAAACGGTGGCACCTACCTATACGGACTCCTAGATAGAAAAGTAGTCCTCTAACTAAAAAAACTTTTATAGTAATCAACTACATTTCCCCTTTCTTATTTGTATTCTTTTCTTGTGTTCAGTGCTAATAAGGGACTCGCTTGAGGCTACAATTGCTAAATTCAAGGGAACTAAGTTTTATTGACTTTGAAGGAGGTAAAAGACATTTTTATGTTGGTGGTATAATTTTATATCGTGTATCAGTAGTTTAGGACGAGGTACATACATTTGTGAGCGTGACGTACACGTACGCTGCACGTTTGCGTTGTCACATCTAGTGTAATTATATTTTATACTAGCGAAATGCCCGGCTTCGCCTGGATAGCATCTATTATAGTTATTTAGATTTAAGATAAGCAAAAACCATTTATTTCATCAAATATTAGCTTTTTTTAAATCTTCAAGTTTTTCGGATAAAATACAGCCTAGATCCTTCCCGCTCTTTATTTGTTCGTAAAGTTTAATCTCGCAATCGATTCAGTTATTTCGTAGACTAGCCCGGATAGACAGGCAGACATTAAATTAAGAAAATGGTTACATATGTCTTAGTATCATACAAATAACCCCTGAGCTTAATAAAAGTCACTTATTGTAATACTCGTATTATAAATAGACACTTCAATTTTATTTATAGGTATGGATATAATATACTAAAGATACAATTCCGTTGCCGACCGCAGACAGTACCAGCAGACGACGTGTCGTCGCGTCATCAAATCTACATTTACGGATGTTTTATTACATTTACTGTGGAAATATTTTCATCTATGAGCATAAATCATTGGCAATATGAGTTACATCACATGTTATGTGAATAGAATTTAAATGTATAGCGCCCGCCTATCCACTTTGCTGGTCGTATTAAACTGTCCACGGTATAATTGACTTCTATGTCAAAATTGATGTAAGTACACAATCAAGATAGGCAAAGTATGCATCGCAATACGACATCTGATTTTGTATGAAAAATTATGCATTAGGAACACACTTATCGTTTGCAACGCAATCACACCCTTCCGACGCAACGTTGACCTGCAATGCTGGACATGTTCAGATCGGCGTGGGAAGATGGAAAATATGTCACAATAAAAACCTTTAGAGTATAGTTTATGACTTATTGTTATAATATTAAAAGTATTTACAGGAAAAGGCTACAAAATCTTAATACTTTATCTAGTTAACTATCCAGGAAAGGATATGTTTCCCCTAAATCAAGCTATTTTACCCTAACCTAGTTTAACAACAAAAATTATCTACCCTTTACCAATTGCAGAAGTAAATATATATATGCTTAATTATGGTCATTGATCTACTCGTACCTGAAGAATGTCTTTAATGTCTTTAATTCGTCTATGTGACTCTTTTTAATGCATAAGTTTGTATCTTTATTTTTTATATTTTTTTTTTATTTTAGTGCACTCTACCCATTGTTCTTTTTCTTATTTTATTTATTTCTTTTTCTGGGTTGTCTGGAAGACACATAATACCCCCCGTCCTTTCTTGTATTCATATCTACCTACTTTCCTCATTTGTCATCATCTTGTATTTGTAATTTTATTTTATTTTTTAAACTTATTGTTTAATTTATGTACACTTCCTTTCTAGCCATTCGTTATGTATATATACAATTCTTCGCGTAATAACATTTTCTGGAAAAGATCACTTCCAGTGCGATAAGACTGCCTATTTCTGTATTCTCTATTAGACTTCATATTTATTTATTATATTTAGGTTTTTATTGAAAACTGCATCAAATTAGTTTCCAATGTTATAATAGCTTTCATTCCCTATTCCTGCCTTTAGGGCACGTGTATCCAATAATCCTTAAACACGTATTTAGCTTCTTATCGAAAGATACACGTATAAATAAAATTTAAGTGTCTGTCTGCAATAGCAAAATAACTGCATTTTATTTGCAGCCATTAAAACATGAATAACCAATAAAAAAATCTATCTGTCTGTACGTCTGTCTGTCTGTCCGAGTTAATCATCGGAATGGCTAAAACGATTGTGATAAAACTGCACAAACAAAAAGAGAACAATGCTAGGAGTGATCTAAGCTATATTTTATCCGGAAAGTTTTGAATTTTTTTTTTGTGAAATTGCTAAATTGATAAAATAAAAATGGTAGTTGAAGAGTAACAAACGGAAAAAAGGATTATAGGAGTTGTAACTAAAAGTTTGAAATAATTAGATATTATTTGAAATATTTTTTGGAAAAATACTAAACAAATGTTTGCCTTCACTTGCTATGAACCTCTAGTTTAAGTGGTGAAATGGCGTGTAGGTAGACCTGCTAACACGAAGCACTAATAGTGTAGGTATACCGATTTTTATTATTTCATTTTGAAAGCAGAACTATTAAAATTAGTTTTTATGTTGTCATCCCATCTTAAATGCCTCTGTCTCCGATAGATGGCGATATAATAATTTCGTACACACCCATATCGCGACAAAAAGTAGCGTCAAAGGTGCAAAAGATCAGGCATATATTACTAGGGAAAACACTCACGTAATAACGCTGCTTAGCAGTTGCGGAGTATGTAATATTTTCCTCATAATTTATGTTTATATCGACAACAATTTATGTTTACATCAATAATTCTTCGTATTTGTGCTAACACGATATAAGTTATTTACGTGTTTGTGTCGCCAGATAAAATATAGAGTCGTGAGAAATATTTACTTTAAAATGAACAAATACAACCCGTACGATAAAATGAACACTTCAGCAAAAATATAAAAGTAAATAAATTTAACATTACATTGCACAGATTTCACTTAATTTAAAATAAATATTTGAGACTTTGTAAACTATCTAGGCAATTTTAAACTGTAGAAATAATGCCTTAAGGTTTATTTTACAGTATAAAAAGTTTCCTCCGCTTCCGACTGATCTGGCTGAAACAGCTTCAAAAGTCAACTTTAGTCAGAAATAAACCAGTTACATTGAAGTTGGAGTTTGCAACAGACGTTTGTTTCAAAGAACCGATAGATAAGTTTCCTTTGTAAAGTACTGCAAAGTTACTGATAGTTGACAAAATACCTAAACATAACCCGCCTCAAAACATTTCAGTGGAAACTAAGCGAGTGTCGCTTTGAAATTGCAAAATGTAGTCTGTGTTTAATCTCCATCTACCTTCTTTATTATCAGCACATAACTTTAGACCAACAATAAAAGACAGAAAGAACTACATAATTACTAATCTTGCATAATAACATGAGACCTGATACCTGACTCGGATGACGTTAGAGCGACGTGCTTGTACAGTGCACAAAAAAGTTACAAGAGTGAAAAGACGAGCGCCTCGTCTTACGTCGTGAGGTAATGTAATGATTATCACTGTTCGCTAAGAGAGTATCGGTAGACCCGGAGGAACACTTATTATTTTGCTTTTATTTTATTATTCAAACACTTCAAACTTCTTTAGTATAATTGTGATTTGAAACACGATAAAACGAAAAAGTGAGACTAAAAAGAGACAAACATATAAATCTATATGATTTAGCCTGCGAGAGAATGAAATAGAATCTATACTTTTATATATTATACTTTCATTTATTTTATATATTAAAGCGGAAAAGGTTTTTCGTTTGTTTAAACAGACTAATCTCAGGAATTACCAGTTCAATTTGATCAATTAATTTGTATATGATAGTCAAATTTATGAGTAATAGTATATATAAGCTATCTAACATTAGTATACACGTCTCAGCTAGCATTAAATAATGATTTTTGTTAAGCAAGCCCGAGGAAAAAGTGCTTAAGAACTGCTTTATCCGCGTGCCCTCGCATTATGGCTAGTGGTCCGTAAATACAATGTTCTACAAACATATAGATATTTCTTTCATCTTAAAAAGTCTGCAATACCATAGGCCTATTTCTTATACATAAGTCACAATAAAGTATTTTGTGAAAAAAAAATCAAATTTAAAAAGTGATTTATGAGTGTCATTATAGATATGGCATATAAATTCTTAAAGTTACTTCATCATCAAGACAATTTTATGAAGATAAACTTTGCTTTCCATTGTATGTTAATTGGACGCATAGTTTAAGAAATAATGAAAATTTACAATAATTCAACAGTCGGCTCTGTCCGTGATCGATGCCTAGCCACCCGATGAAAATCGAGAGGAACCAGCAGTGAACGCCTCTTCAAGTGAGGTGTCATGTCGTGCGGCGCAGACACGTTATATACGCAAGTGAAACCTCGGGACAGAGCTAATACCGTATAAATTGTTTCCTATTATCTCTGACTCCTATGCATATGATGTGGTGCTTTAAAGATGGTAAAAAGAAGTTTTAAGTGTTAAAATAAAAATAGAGAAATAAATAAAATTAATTATATTGTTACGAGCTTGGGGTTCGAGACAATTAAAAACTGCCGATTAAATTACCAAATTTGACACTTCAATTACAGATCACTAATTACAATTTAAAACCACACTAATAATAAAGCACAATAGTACTACTGATCACTTTAGTTCGCAGTTATTTCGCTTCGAAGTATTCGCTTATATCGCCAATTCAATACTGCCTCGGTCGTGGTCTATACCGGCCTTATATAGGGCCTCAGATAGTTTCCTGAACCTTCTACTGTAGCGACATCTAGAATGTTCGAGTACATATCTGTCCCGAAATTTCTAGAAGGATCTTGACTCCCATAGTTCTGCTACTCGACACTAGAGGGCGCCAGTGGTAACTAGTGTTGCCATGTACAAGACATTAATTGTATATATTGAATAAAATTATCATATCCTTACGTGTTAGAGCCATGCTGCAACTGTATTAGTAGTATAGTTTTTTTTTTATAGTATTGGGTGACAAACGAGCACACAGTCCACCTGATAGTAAGTGGTCGTTGTGGCCCATAAACTTCTACATTTATCCTCGTTTGCGAATCAAAATGCAGATGCGTTGTCACCCGTGAGGACTAAGATGGAATGCCTCTTTCCTAGTTTCCTAGTTGTAGCACGAATGGGTCGGCTCGACCGGGAAAGGACCACGCTCTTACAGAATACCAGCGTAAAACAGCACCTTAACACTGCTGTGTTTCTTATGGTGAGTGTAGAGAACCGGACACCCTTTTTACTGAAAAAGAGGCATTTCCATCTTAGTCCTTACGGGTGACAACGCATCTGCATTTTCATTCGTAATCGAGGATAAATTTAGATGTCGATGGGTCACAGCAACCACTTACCATCAGGTGTACTGTGTGCTCGTTTGTCACCCTATCCTATAAAAAAAATATCCAAACCATTTTTAACAATCCACGATTTCATATCTTACTGATTTATGGACCACCTTGAGAGTCAATCAATTTTTCTTCGATAAAATGACTTTACCTATAAAATGAAGTAGACGTTGCTATTACAAAGCAATTTTAGTCGAAAGAAAATATTCTTTTGATTTGATTAACACACTTAAATTTAGACTCTACATATCTAAAAACAAGGTTGTTAATCATTTATTTGCTGTATAAAATAAAACTTTAGCTTATATTTTATGCCGCACTTGTGATTGAAAATTGTCAAGTTAAATAAATCATTTGTTGTGAAATATTTTTGTTTTATATTTCATTTTATTTGGAGGTTTCACTTCTACCACGTGTGAACTGCACACATGTTTTTTTTTTACTTTGTTTGTTTGGTAAATGTTTTCTTCTAAGAATTCTAAGAATAAAATAGAATACTATTCTATTCTTATGGTTATTGTAATAAAATACGAATATAAAAAACATGCGTGAGTGTCGTGCAACACTCGGTTGAAACGAAGTTCCTATCTTAGCATAGTATTATTGATAAACGTATTATATTATTGATTAATAAATTGAAATAAATGAATTACAGCGTCTATTAAAATGAAGCGGTATTTAAAATAAAATAATAATTCTTTCATGGCAAAATAAGAAAAGTGCGAGGGAGATGGATATTATTCCATCTCGTTTCCTTATAGCCGCCAAGGCCGTCTACACTACGCCATCGTGACGGAAAAATCTTACACGTTTTCTCGCTTAGCCCAAATCCGCCAAACTCTTCACTTCGTACCGTGCGATATAGAACTTCGTTCCAATAATAAACATAAGTTAGGTTGTAAAGAAACTTTCACGATAGCGCTTCGTATTAAAATGCCAAGTTCCAACCATCCCGCGGTGTGAGTGATCAATGTGCGGGTAACACAGCGCTCGGTTAGCAAAGCACTCCTCTTTCTGGACGTCAACAAGACAAGTGGGCCTGATGGAGTCCTTGCCATTGTGCTGAAGACCTGTGCTCCAGAGTTGGCATCAGTTTTAACGCGTTTTTTCCAGTATTCCTACTCCCAAGGCGTAGTCCCAAACTCGTGGAAGATAGCTTTGGTCCACCCGATCCATAAAAAAGGCGCCCGCTCAGACCCGTCCAACTACAGGCCCATCGCCATCACCTCCTTGTTCTCCAAAATAATGGAGTCCATTATAAACTGCCAGCTCATGAGGTAGGCGCCTTGAGGATCACCAGCTGATTAGTGACCGCCAGTACGGTTTTGGTCGGAGCCGATCAGCTGGTAATCTTCTAGTCTAACTGACTCATAGATAGGCGGAGGCAGTAGAGTCCAAGGGGGAGGCATTAGCCATTAGTTGGGACATAGCGAAAGCCTTCAATCGGGTCTGGCACAATGCGCTTCTTTCGTAGCTCCCTTCTTATGGACTTCCCTAGAAATTGTGCGATTGGATCACCAGTTTCCTTGCTGATCGGATCATCAAAGTGGTAGTAGACAGTGCATGCTCTGATTACAAGTATATTAACGCTGGTATTCCACAAGGCTGCGTGCTATGACCAACGCTGTTTCTTCTGAATATCATCATGATATGTTGCAAACTGGTAACATTCATTGCTATGCAGACGACAGCACTGGTGATGCCTTATGGCGGCTCTTAACGTTGGCCAACATAGTGGCGAATGTGTTGGCAAAGATATTGGCCAAGAATTTGTGATCGCGTCCACACGTTGAAAGGTCGTTCAGTTTGCTTCGGTTAAGGCCAATGTGCGGACGAATTTATTAAAATGATTATTGATGCGCTAACGACTGCTGCGGTTTATTTATTAACAGCATACCACTATAACGTGAATGTGTATAAGAAAAGGGTGATCGAAAAGAAATGGAAAAAAATAAATTTTATTTCTTGAAGACTCCGTGGCGTAGTGGCTTAGCAATGAGTTGCTGCGTTGGGGGCCGTGGGTTCGAATCCCGCACGGAACAAGTATTTGTATGGCCTGCAAATAATTGCTCCGGATCTGGAAGTTTTGTCCTTATGCAATTTATGTTTGTAAACTGCCTCCACGATAAATCCTAGTGTGGGTGTAAAGTTTATTAAAAAAAAATATTGAAAAACTTATGTTTCACAAACAATTTCCGGCTTGGTAGGGCGCTATAAAGAGAAAAGTTTTTTCATTGGTCAATGTTAATGCCATTATGTAGACACTAGTTACGATACGTACATATAAAATTTAAATAAGGTGCGTGTGATCACTCTGGGAGCTCGTAGCAAACTGAACGTGCGCCCAACGTGTGGACGCGACGGCCAATACTCTGCCACAACCCTTTGATCTTTTGCAAAAAACCGACACCACACGGATCACGTGCCAACTTGTGGGCCATCGTTCCAATACATACCAAGGTAGCTTAAACACCCGCTCTACACGATGGCCATCGTTGTTGGCCAACACATTCGCCAGTATGTTGGCCATTGTGAAGAGCCGCCGTTATACACAGTTATCCTGTTTGCTTTTTTTTTTTTTCAAAATATTCTCCAAGATATTTAAACAATTATCCCGTTTGTTTTTTTTTTTTGCAAACTACAAGATTTTCGGATATAATATAGCCTAGATCACTCCCGGCATCGCTCTTTATCTGTTCGTAAAGTTTCATTACAATCTGTTCAACCATTCCTAAGATTATCCCGGACAGACATAAGACAAAAATTTAAAAAAAGGTTATTCATGTCTTAATGACGTGCAAATATAATAAAAGCAGCATCAGCTTAATAAGAGGCAGTTAATTCGATATTACAGACAGACACTTCAATTTTATTTATATGGATAGGATTGTATATTATTTGGGATATACCACAGTCAAAGGAAAATTATGAGTTATATATATATGGTAGAGCCATGCTGCAGCTATATTAGAAGTATAGTTGTAACACGAATGGGTCGGCTCGATCGGGGAACGACCACGCTCTCACAGAATACCAACGTAAAATAGCAGCTTAACGCTGCTGTGTTTCGTATGGTGAGTGTAGAGAACCTCCGGTTTTTACTGGAACTGAGGCATTCCATCTTAGTCCTCACGGGTGACAACGCATCTGCATTTTGATTTGTAATAGAGGATAGATGTAGATGTCTATGGGCCTCATCAACCACTTACCATCAGGTGGACTGTGTGCTCGTTTGTCACCCTTATCCTATAAAAAAAGTTACAAGAATTATTTTACTAAACTCCTTTTGAGCCCTAAGCAGCATTGCATTGACTATTGTGTTTCGGTATTTATAATGATTATTTTCCCCCCAAAGTTTACCGGGCCCATATTGCCATACAGCCTGCGTAGCATTATATTTTAGTACTCAGACACTGCTTCAGCAACCTTATTTGCTAGAATTTAGTTGATCCATTTCGACTCCAATGTGGCCGAAAAGCTATGAAAACGCCTTCAAAGAAAGCCATTTCCGTCCCTAGGATTTCTATAATATAATTCTCTGGTATATTTATTTTATCTCGTGTAATATTTTTTTTTGTAATGGAAAATAAAGATTTCTTTCTTTCTGTTTATAACATAACTAAAGCGCTACCCCATATCAAGCCGCTGGTGTTGTTAGAGGCGACAAAGGAAAATGAAACCGGAGATTGGCAGCAGCATCTTCCCGAAACTACTCAAAGAAACCGTGTTCACCAAACAGCCCGATAAGCTTGGTAATTATTGCAAATATCCCTCTTATGAGATAGATTACTATGGGGGAGGCCTATGGTCAGTAGCGGCCTAACAGGCTTTAATGAATAATGATGATGAAAAAGAATAAAACCATCAATGAACTTCCATAGATAAGTTCATAATTAATAATAACTAAACAGTCGTCTTTAAAAACGAATGCAGTTTTTTTTTTACAATTTAAAGTTAAAGGTAAAGTTACATCCTATATACGTCCCACTGCTGGGCACAGGCCTCCCCTCATATTTGAGAGGGTTTTAGGGCAAGGAAATGTCCGCCACGCTGCCCCAATGCGTGTTGGCGAACTTCACATGTCTTCGAATTTTTTTCTTATTTCTCACACACGCAGGTTTCGTCACGATGTTTTCCTTCACCGCCGAACACGTGGTAAATCAGCACTTAAAATTGCAATTAACAATTTCATTGGTATAATTAATAGAATCAGGCGTTACTTTGCGGAAATCCATTATATAAAAGCTTTTAAAAAAAATTTTACTTCGCAAATATCGCAAATTAAATGATGTGTCTTACCAAGTATGAAGAGCACCTCCCGCCCTCCCTCAGTTGCGTGCACTATCCCCGTCACCACTAATCCCAGCACCGCTACTCCCAACACCTTGCCTACTGTAGTGGTGGGGATTGAACCCGGGTTTCTTGCGTATTGTGAAATTTACAGCGAGCGCTAACCATCTAAGCTGCCACGGCTCTATTTTTTACAATCGTTAGATATAAAAAACGATAAATAAATTTTGCATTTGTAAATGCTTCGCAGTACAGCTTCGGCCAATCTGCTACCTAATGAAGCCTAATGAAGAGGAATTAAGATAATAATTGTTTTTATAGGATAAGGGTGACAAACGAGCACACTGTCCACCTAATGATAAGTGGTTTTGTTGCCCATAGACATCCACATCTCTCCTCGATTACGAATCAAAAATTTTGTCACCCGTGAGGACAAAGCCAGGTACAAATTTTTTTTTATAGGATAAGGATGACAAACGAGCACACAGTCCAACTGATGGTAAGTGGTTGCTGCGGCCCATAGAAATCTACATCTATCCTCTATTACAAATCAAAATGTAGATGCGTTGTCACCCGTGAGGACTAAGATGGAATGCCTCATTTCCAGTAAAAAGGGCCTCCGGCCACCTGCACTCACCAAGCGAAACGCAGAGGTAAACCTCTACTTCACGCTCGTTTTCTGTGAGGTCGTGGTACCACCTCGGTTCGAGCCGGCCCATCCGTGCGACAGCAAATGTTGCCGCGTGGCTCTACCACTGTTATTTATTTTGAATAATAGTTTTATTTATGTTTTTACATTCCTTGACTTAACGTTATACGTTATAACGTTGTATAGTTTATGCCACATGAGTAAAATTATTATTTTTTAAAGTAAAAGTGGACTTCATAGAAATGAAAAGAATAAAATAATTTCACATTCTGAAGTCGGTGCTCAGCCATTTAGCATAAAAATATTAAAGCCCCAACTTCAAAAAGAAGGCTACAGATGTGTTTTTCGTGTATATACAATGTACTCTGTGATGTGTTCTTACCTCTAAGAATTAAGGGAGTTTTGGTGGGAACTTGACCGGCGACGGATTGCTGCTCCTGTATTATTGTTTAAATAATGCTTTGAAGTGGATTTTGGTATGTAAAAGTGGTGCGATTTTGTGTATTAAATGTCTGCGCATGTGAACTATTAGTGGAAACGGTGAAACAAGTGCTCTGATGGTGATGTAATTCTCAAGATAAGGTGTCTGTCTGCATAGGCGCCTTGAGATACCATCGCCAACTGTCAGCTGTCTGCTGGCTCAAGTTGCCGCCAAAATCTCCCAAGGGCTGCACAATGTGACGCATCAATATATTGTGAAGCAGTGTACTATGAAAGATAACATTGTAACTTCAGGCTCAGAAGGGCTAGAACCCAGAGCCGTAAAGATAGTTAGTTATTAAGAAGAAATCTAAGAATTAAGACGGAATGCCTCACAGCCAAAGAGAATATAATCCCTACAGTTAAACCACAGAGGACATTGTATATACAGGAATGAGTTGTATATACTGACCCTCTATATCCATCAGGCCGGAACACAGCAGTGAAAACACTGCTGCTTGTTGTCAATAATTAAAACGGTGGCACCTACCTATACGGACTCCTAGATAGAAAAGTAGTCCCCTAACTAAAAAAACTTTTATAGTAATCAACTACATTTCCCCTTTCTTATTTGTATTCTTTTCTTGTGTTCAGTGCTAATAAGGGATTCGCTTGAGGCTACAATTGCTAAATTCAAGGGAACTAAGTTTTATTGACTTTCAAGGAGGTAAAAGACATTTTTATGTTGGCGGTATAATTTTATATCGTGTGCTGGGGTTGCAAACGCCGTGTCTAACAATTATCGGAACTGAGACTTGTATCAGTAGTTTGGGACGAGGTACACACATTTGTGAGCGTGACGTACACGTACGCTGCACGTTTGCGTTGTCACATCTAGTGTAATTATATTTTATACTAGCGAAATACCCGGCTTCGCCTGGATAGCATCTATTATAGTTATTTAGATTTAAGATAAGCAAAAACCATTTATTTTATCAATTATCTGCTTTTTTAAATCTTCAAGTTTTTCGGATAAAATACAGCCTAGATCCTTCCCGCTCTTTATTTGTTCGTATAGTTTAATCACGCAATCGATTCAGTTATTTCGTAGACTAACCCGGATAGACAGGCAGACATTATATTAAGAAAATGGTTACATATGTCTTAGTAACATACAAATAACCCCTGAGCTTAATAAAAGTCAGTTATTGTAATATTACAGATAGACACTTCAATTTTATTTATAGGTATGGATATAATATACCAAAGGTACAATTCCGTAGCCGACCGCAGACAGTACCAGCAGACGACGTGTCGTCGCGTCATGTCGCTGCAGTCATGATTGTGAACCCGACTGCAGGCGGCAGCAGCCAGTGTTCCAATCTGTTCCGAATGTTCTATGGGTACTCTATTTATGTAAACAAAATAGGTACTATATACCTATATACTTATTTACCGCTTTTATTTAACTCCTATCCTAAATCTTTTCAAATATTATCTTTTATCACACTGTTTAAATAATTATTGTGAGATGCATCGTACAGTGCGGGATATTGGGCCACCTGGTTTATCAGTTTCTCTTCCAGGGAATCGGTGAAACTCATTTTTTGAGCAAAATTTAACGTGTCACTCGGGCGTTGACGGCACTACTGATCTACGGTCGGGCGACATGTCGTCTGCCGCTCCGGCAAACAACGTGTCGCTAGCTACGAAAGGTATTTCATAGAACTGCATACAAAACCAGTAGTTTCGCAACGACACGTCGCCTTCTGCTGCTGTCTGCGGTCGGCTACGGAATGGTACTTTAAGGGTCTTTCATCCGTCCAACCTGAAACCAGCAACACAGTCGTTAACTATTCACATCATTTAAGTTACGCGGTCCTCGAGTTTTATGACCATAATGTAATGTGGCCATTCTGGATTTGCCATAATCGTCATACTTGATACTGCTTCCCATCATCGATATGGGTATTTAACATTAAGTATTTATATTAAATTTGTTTATACCGCCATCTGTCGGAAGCCATGAGATATCTCTGACACTCCCCATATTCGTGGGGAATATTCTGACATTTTTTATATAATATGTACGTGGTAGAGCCATGCTGCAGCTATATTAGTAGTATAGTTGTAGCATGAATGGGTTAGCTCGACCGGGTAAGGACCACGCTCTCACAGAATACCAGCGTAAAATAGCAGCTTAACATTACTGTGTTTTGTATGATGAGTGTAGAGAACCGGAGACCCTTTTTACTGGAATGGAGGCATTTCATCTTAGTTCTCACGGGTGACAACGCATCTGCATTTTGATTCTTTATTGAGGATAGATGTAGATGTCTATGGGTCACAGCAACCACTTACCGTCAGGTGAACTGTGTGCTCGTTTGTCACCCTACCCTATAAAAAAAATCATCTCTTACAATACGGGACTATAAGGAGTAATGGATTCTCTTGCCGCCGCCATAATAGATATAATATAATACACATACAAGGTACATATTCTGCTTTTTATTTTGGCGCAAGATACATACACGAAATAGTAATCATGAGCTTTCTCCTAATATCGATAAAACGTAATATAATGACTGGCTGCTTGTAATTTAGTTCAACCCAAAAACATAAAGATATCTTTTACAACTGTTATTTATTATTATGGTTGTATTTCTTCGACTTTAGTACTTTGTGGTTATGCACTGAACCCCAAGAGGGTATCATTACATAAAACTAACATTGGAACATAGGTAATTTATTAAGCATGTAAAAATGTTTTTGATCGGCTACTGACTTTTGCCAAACACGTGGGCAATTTGATTCTTGAAAACGTTTCTAAGTTCTAAAAATGTGGATCAGTTCTTCATACTTACGACTTCTAAAATAAAAAAAAAAACAAAATTAAAATTTTTGAAAAATCTATGGTGAATACTTACGGTACGTCGTACGGACGTATATAAAAGTTGGAATCAAAAAATTATTAAATAAAAGTTTTGATTAACCCCCGACTAAAAGAAAATATATCACGAAAGATAAATATAAAAACGTAGTGTTTAAAAAGGGTTGATTCGTCGCGAGGTCTGTCATAATAAATAACTAATTATGACTTTCCTTAGTCCTTCCTACCTTTTTGTAGGTACCCTATTTATTTCTTGTAGCGATAGACACTGCAATAACATCAAATATAAGTAGTACACATATTCACCTACCTAATAAGGTATAATAATTACAAACCCAAGTAAATCCGTCGGGGCTGCAATTCCCTACCCCGAAATGAACTAAAATTTTGCATTTAATAAGTCTGTGACTAATTGAAATTTCGTTGGGTACGTTAATATGATTTCTTTGTAATAATATGTTTTGATTTAAATTTCTGCATTTCAAAAATACAAAAGTATATTTCGAAACATGCTGTGATGTCCTCCAACACGTAGTTTGAGCAACGCAAAGTACTCTTTTCTTCTTCAGAAATATTGTTATTGGCAGTGTAGGCAGTGGATACCTACGATGGGCAGTCACTAATATGTAACTAAGCGATTTAAAGATCTTTTTTTTATATTCTACTAAGCCTGCGCTTACCTGCAATCCCATCTGATAGTAAGTGGTGACGTAGCCTACTCCTACAAAAATGACCTCTGAGATATGCTACATGAAATTTACAAAAGGATAGCGGTACCTTTCATATACAGTTATTTTGCAATAACCGGCCAAATTTGCAGAGATATTTTAGAAAAAGTAACATAGGCAAAGCCCTCGTCCACAGTGCGAGCCTAGCGCGGTTGTGACGACGGGCGCGTATTATCAAACATATGAAACCGCCGTTTGCGTCCATAGTGTAGTGACTAAGGCGGACGCCTAGCGCGACGGGCATGAGCGATATAGCGCGCGTAGTTTTCAAACATTCATATCCGCGCGTTTTGGCCACACTACAAGCGATCCAATGCGCGGATGCGGGGGTATCAAACCAGTTCGGTCTTATCGCTCGGCGTAAAAGCGTCTTCATTTTTTTTTTTGTTAAAAAATTTGTATCTTCTCTAGTGATTTTAGGTGACATTTTAATCAGGACGTAATCAAATGTTGACATGGACATTCGAGTATACTCAAAGAATTTTCTAGGGTACAATCTCAATACTTCATACAAATTTAAAAAATCACCGTTTATTTGTCGATTTTTATTTATTTCGTGCACACCCTCTCTAATGTTCAAAATCTCCCATCCCAGGATCGGACTATCTAGTAGAAATACTACATCCTCGTCCATGGTTTACAACACCTGTAATATATCTAAGCACACCAACAGCTCGCTCGTCACTGTGGCCACGGCACGCGCCCGTCGTCGCGCCCGCAACAGACTCAAGTCACCGCGCATTCACTGTGAACGCACACAAAGGGTGAATAAAAATTAATTTAAAAAAAATCTTAAACATTCTGTCATTTTAACCGACTTCAAAAAAGAGGAGGTTCTCAGTACGTCGGAATCTTTTTTTTAAATTATATATGTTCACCGATCATTCGAATACACCTGAACCGATTTGGAAAATTCTTTTTTATTGGAAAGCTGGTGCTTCTCATGAGGTCCCATATAAATTTGACAGTAGTTTTTGAATTATCCTTAATAATGCATATTTAATTGACTTCGACTACAATAATGATGATCTCATTTTATTTATATTGAAGTCGATTGTACATTTTTTTTATTTTACCACTTGTTATCTTTTAAGTTCAAAATGTGTGGTAATGCATTATTTTAACTGATTGTCTGACGCGTACTATTCTCCACACGCACGCATTCGTAAGGGTTGCTCGGTAAGGTACCTTGTTGTGCGTCTTCCCGCGCCCATCTCTTCTATTTACTATTACACCGCTAAGTACATACCATAGATATAAGAAAAATAGAGGATAAGCAGTAAATTGCATATATATTTTTGGTTATACAAATATCATGCAAACATGAACCTTGCCAACAAATCAAATGTAAAAAAAGATAAGTACATATCTTAGACTTCAATTTTCTGTTGACAGTTTTCATAATTTCTCCAAGCTCCACCTTGAAGCATGATGCCATTTTAGGATGACGTTCATTTGTGGTAGTTCGTCTGTCATCTAAGCCTTGTTCGGAGTTATTTTTCAGTGTTACAGTGAATTTTGACTATTTTGGAGCTTTTTTGTTCATTAGTAAAGGGTAATTGAGCAAACCAACATGATAAAGTGTAGCATCAATGGATGTAATTCAAATTCTCGTAAAAATGAAGAGGGATTGTCATTTTTCAGGTTAGTTGTAATTTTTTTCCATAATCGTATATTTTTTCGTGTGAATTGGGTTTCGTGTTCATGTTATAGGTTCTAAAGCGTGTTTTCCGCTATTATCTAGAATTTCCATTGAATATTATCATGTAAATTTAAACAAGTAAGCATTTTGATTGTTTACATTTTTACATACTGTTGCAGCACTGTCATGTTTTGAAATTATCGATATAAATTTTAACAATAATATTAATGATCAAATAACGTTTTAGATACGTAAACTGTATATTTAACCAAACGATCGATTGAGAGCCTTTTATTTAAGGAAATAACTTGAAAATAGTGTAAATCGTAAATTTTCTATAATAGTTTTTTTCATCAAAAGATTTGATGATGTTAAGATTATTTTCGATTGGTACTTAAGGATGCATAAATTTATTCAAAAATTGTGGATTGATAATATAGGCCAGGAAAACATAAAACCTACTGTAGTGAGAAGAATATGCTCCTTGCATTTTGAAAAAGAATGTATAAATAGAACGCTGGATGTAGTCCGGCTTAAGGGTATTGTGGTTGTCTAAAATATATTTTCTGACTAAATAATATTATTTCGTCACGAATAAATGATTTTAATCAGTATACATTATTGTTATTTTATTTATTTTTAATCCTTACTCTCTTGTTTACCTCCAGTATCCACCACCAACTACGCTACTGGTGGAAGTCATTACAACTTGCAGATTATAAACAGTAAACACTATAAAATTGATATTTTGTGGTGTTACACAAATGGGATATAATTAGAAATGAATATGGAAGTGGAAGTCTGAAGTGACGCAGTGTTTATTGATCGAAATGTTGCATGGAAATTGGTTGTCATATGGTATGAACATGAGATTCTGTAGATTGAGGAATACGTTAGGATAGTTAAATGATTAATGGATTGTGTGAACGGTGATATGGTTAGAAAAGGGCTGCTCAACTCGATTAGATTACTTAGATAAATAAATAAATAATCTTTATTATCAGAAAAAGAGAGATGGTGGCCAGTAACTATGTATGAAAGAACACATGCTCCACAAAGTTTAAATAAATCAAGATAAAGGTCAGTCTATTGCACGTTCATGGTAACTTGAACTGGTAACCGACCATTACGACTAAAGAAAGGTGTTGTCAATGTCAAATCTTTATGGCGGCTCGGAACTTAAGTGCGAGCGCTAGTCCGTGCAGATGTAGTTGAAAGAAAACTTGATGGTGTCTCAGATCACTGTATATAAAGCGAAGCGTGAAGGTACAGGACTAGCACTCGCAACTAACTTCCCAGCCGCTATAAAGTCTATATATATATATATATATATATATATATATATATATATGATATAATTCACGCAACCTGGACGCATACGGGGGGCTGGTTCGATGTGGTGCAGGACAAAACCACTTGGAAAAACTTAGGAGACACTTCTGCTTAGTAGTGGGACACCGTGGGCTGGACAAAAAAATCATACGAAGCCTAATACATTGCCTATAGTGGTGGTTTCGTTAACCTCTGCAGAGAAGAAAAAAAATGCATGCGTCAACCCAGGGACGCACGGATGGAGTGCCTATATTCAGATTGCCGTCGTTACGAAAAAACGTTACCTCGTTACACGAACTCAGTGTAATATTCTTGTGGTCGTATACGTGTTCTGAAAAGAAAGGAGTTAAAGCTCCAATCAAGTGCCCTTTCCTTGATCTCTTCGCTCACTTTTGACTGTTGCTTCACCATATCTTATAGCAATTACAGTTTTAAAACCTTCCTATTCTGAGTTGAACGTAAGATTTATTTATTTATTATCTCAATACAACTATTATTACAGGATTAACCCAATGCAATAGTGTAGTGATCTAATATTTGTTTATTTAATATATACCTATGAGATGGACAATACGTCATAATTTATACAGCATTGATACTGAAAATATCGACAAAAGATATTTCTTGTGGGTGGAGTCGTCGCCATAGTTGAGAAACACTTGGCTTCAGATCACGTGACCACATCTGATATCCTCTATTTTTCTTATATCTATGGTACATACGGCCGCTCGCCCAGCAGACAGCTGATAGTGTTGACCACGGAGCAAATACAAAGAGGAGACGGCATAAGCAACTGTGCACTGTGAGTTTAACTAGGTCCTGACGTCAACACAGTGGGCGTGGCTTTAGTTAGTATACTGTCAGCGTTCGTCCTGTGCGCTTATGTGTCGAAAATCGTAAATCAGTGTTTTTTGTAGTATTAAGAAGAAACGGATGAAGTATTGTGTTTTATCGTGTAAAAACTACTCAGATAGACATTCTGATGCTATCGATGGCATCATATTTCATTTGTAAGTAATTCCATACCTAATTTATTAAAATAGTTCTAGAAAATTCTCTGCGTTGGCTTTCCAATATAACTAAATATATTCGACCCTAGATGGCGACACTTTGTGTCATGGGAACTAAAAATATAAAGGTACATAGAGCTCAGTATTGGTAAACTAATCATACGAAGGTGCTGTTATTTGTATTGCATTCACCCCTAAAGAATTTTTAACCGCCAAAATATTATTTTATAATTTTTATAATCATTTTGTGAACAGGCCGTCATGTATCGTCAAGGCATCTAAACTACATTGCAATACCAATATGGAACGATGCGAGCAGTTTTACTATTTATCGGTAGATGGAAAATAGTAAAGTGGGCGGGGATCAACACCTCCTCACCCCGCAAATTGTCACGTGTTGTTACATAGTGACATCTAATTACAACACCTCCTCTTTGTATTTGCTCCATGGTGTTGACCGTGACCTCAAACCATATTCTTTAGGCATAAACGAGCACGTTTATGCCTAAAGAATATGGTTGCACGGCCCGGCCTGTTTGACCTTTCGGCAATCTTTGGAAGACCGACTGGTTCGGTTTTTTTTGCCTCGCCAGTCGATCCGATCATCCGACGCTTTCAGGCCGCTCGTTCATGTTCCGTTCCGCTATTTTGAATTTACGTTTTTGTATAAACGGTTATTTAATATGTGGCGTGTTCGTTATTTATATCCCGACAAGAGAAACGGATTACATTTTGAGGTACCAATATTAGATATTAGGACTTCTTGCGTAATTTAGTTGTAAATAGTTTATTCCAATTTTTAAAATTACGCTATAATACGGACAGTTGTCCGCTACGTCATTGATAAGCAAAAATATATTTTTTTTTTTATTATTTAATTTTATTTATTACTACTATCCCCACGACTTCACCCGCGTGTATTTTAGGGTTATAATTATTTTCGCGGAACCTTTTTTTAAATAGAAGTTGCCTAAGTTACTTATTATAACATCAGCTGTCTGCCACTGAAAGTCCCGTCGAAATCGGTCCAGCCATTTTGGAGATTAGCCGGAACAAACAGACAGACAAACGTTTTAAAAATTGTGTTTTTGTTATAAGTACCGTATATACTTTCATATGCATGTAGTAAAAAGCTGTTATTTTGACATTACAAACAGATACCTCAGTTTTATTTATTTGTATAGATCACGATCCTAAGCCCGTTAAAAGTGAAAAAGGAAAATTGGAATCATAATTTGCTTCATGTAAAATAAAATAAAGGAAAATTGGAATCATAATTTGTTCATCATTACTAGTAAGCGTGTCACTAAAAAAGTAAACAGTAGGCAAAACTTGAGAAATGAAAACGTGAATTGAAGCACACACACAGGAGCGTGCGTAAAAATAGTTGTTGCCTATAAATCATATTCAATTAATAGAGATAATATATGAGAGAATTATTTACTCGTATTTTCGAAAAATGTAATATCGGTATGTATATAATAATGACATCACCCGTAGAATGACGCAAGCGGAATCTCTCACGCCCGGCACCTACACTAAACTTTGTACTGCACAAACGAGTGGAGGGTTTCTGGATATACCCTCTGGATATTCTATCCCGGCACCATCGATATGACGCTCTGCTAGAGTGACGCAACCTCTCCCTTACTCTCGATCCATCCGGTATTTTATAGACACACCTATAAACTTAAAAATTACAGTAATAACGGTCGTGTTATTTCGGATATGTTTACCAATACAGCCCGCTCGCCCTCATACAATATCGAGCGATTGATCCGAGTCTGTATCCGAGTTGTCGCTGTCACCGAACGATTCTGTTATAATGCATCATGTGTTTGTGAAATTGTTAGTTTATTGTTTTAATTGTTGTGTGAGTTTTGTAGCGACTGACGATTGTTTGAGTGTACGTAGATTTCCCCCGCAAAAAAAGACAGTTCTGCATCGAAGGAAAACGCTGTGGTTACTCCCTTCCGGTCCGCCATTGTTGATCAATTCCGCTAAAACAAATTGTGGCTCCTGTATATCGTATAAACAATAATATGATGTGGATTTGATTATGATACGTAAAAGTTGTGCAATGTTGTGTATTAAATGATTGTGTAAATTATTATTTGAAACGATATCAACAAGTGCTTCGATATAAATCTCAAGTTTTTTATATCTACTTGTTCGTCTTGAGATACGTCTCCAACAGTCTGCTGAATTAACTTGTCTTCAAAATCTCTCAATAACTTCACAATGTAACGCATTAGCATTAGCATTTAGAGAAGATTTTTGTGACAAAAAAATACACATCAGACTATTATAGGATAAACTTTTATTTCGACTGAAAAGTAAGGTATCCATCTTACCGTATTAAATTTAAAAAAAAGCTAAATGACATTAGAAATTTTGAATTTGACTTTGACTTGACGTTAGCAATTGCCAAAGTTGTGTTAAATTTCGGCGGTAATAAATAATAAATATATTCTACAAATTGAAACAAACGCACATAATACTTTTTAGTCATTGAATTTGAATTGAATAAAATAAGTGGATTTTAGTTCTACTATTACTAAAGACCATGAGTTTTACATTTGGCCAGTCAACTACTACCACAACAGGGTCCACTTTTGGCACCAATACCTTATCAGGGGGTAAGAAAGAATGTTTTTAAACTATTGATATTCGGTTTAAGTTTTCAAGAGTAAATATTGGAGTTTTGTTTTCATTATATTTGTAATTTAGTTTAATTTTTCTTACTTTTTAATAGGTTATGACAACATAGACAAATTGTGTATTAAATTTTCAGGGAACTTGTTCGGGGCTGGTGATTCCAAACCTTTTCAAAGTCCTGGAACCGGTAAGTTTCAAGCATTATCTTCTTATTATTTAGATAACCTGTAGAATGTGCCCAATAATACAATGCGCTTAGACCTGGAGTTGCGGAAAAAAGCCCGTCGTAATCTAATGTAATCTAACCTATAGAACATACTTTTATGCTTAAGTATTTTTCCCTAACTTGTGTCTTTATAATACTGGTGGTTTTACATTAAAAACTTTATTTTAGAGAGTCATGAAATGCATATATATTGAGGGTCATGATATTTATTAATACCTTTAAGAATGCCTGTGATCCTACAGCTTAATAAATTTTGTATTAAATATGTCATTATATTTGCTTTTGTCTCTGGCATGATATCATGTTATGACGATAATGATACCAATATCCTTATTAAACATTTAAATAAATGAAATCATTTT
Source organism: Parnassius mnemosyne (assembly GCA_963668995.1). Taxonomy (NCBI): domain Eukaryota; kingdom Metazoa; phylum Arthropoda; class Insecta; order Lepidoptera; family Papilionidae; genus Parnassius; species Parnassius mnemosyne. The sequence goes on along the minus strand of CAVLGL010000084.1, from coordinate 15,598,058 downwards.
GTTATTTAATAATAAATTGCTTCCAAATCTTAGACTGTTTTAAAAAGTAACTTATATCACAAATATTTCTGTTAAAGTAATTGTTTTTTCCAGATAACAAAGTGAATTTCTTCACAAGTCCCACAACAAGTGCACCTGCATTTGGCAGTTTCTCGTTTGGTCCAAAAACTACAGCGTCTACTTCAGGGCTTTGTAAGTAGCCTTTCTTGTTTTAAAACTCAATCACTATCAGTTATAGCTTTTCTGTTAGCAAAGAAATCGTAATGTGGAATGGGAATACAACATAACTATAGAGAGAACAGATGTAGGGCCAACAGCTTTGCCAACAGCATGCCTTCTGAGGCTGCTACAGAGCAATTCTTGACAGAAAATCATTTTTAACATCTATTTGTTTTAATTATAATATCTTCAACTTTTTATTAAAGAAGGTTTGATATATATTTTTTATATAGGATAGGGTGACAAACGAGCAAACAGTCCACCCGATGGTAAGTGGTTGCTGCGGCCCATAGACACCTACATCTATCCTCGTTTGCGGATCAAAATGCAGATGCATTGTCACCCGTGAGGACTAAGATGGAATGCCTCTTTTCCAGTAAAAAGGGTCTCCGGTTCTCTACACTCACCATACGAAACACAGCAGTGTTAAACTGCTATTTGATGCTGGTATTCTGTGAAAGCGTGGTCCTTCCCCAGTCGAGCCGACCCATTCGTGCTACAACTATACTACTAATATAGTTGCAGAATGGCTCTACCACGTATAAAAAAAATCTTGTCGTTTTATGTATATAAAAAGCACAAAAAAACGGTTAAGTATAATCGATGCTTGCAGTGTGCCATTGATATTTTCAAGTAAATTATGTATTGTTGACTATCCTACAAAAAAAAATATTGGGTAAAATACACTTCTCTCCACAATCTTACATTATCTTTGTAAAAACTCAACATCAACATCGATATTTAGGTTAATTATCACTCATTCATATTTTAGCTTTATTACTCTAAACTATGAGTGATAATTTTGCACCTACATAAAAAAAATTTGGTTTAATAATATCTATTGTCGTTTTCTTTTGTACCCAAAAAATAAAAAGACAGATGAATTATAGTGACTAGTATAATTTATTACTGAAATGTGAATGAATGAATTTTAATGAAAACTGAATTTGTGGCTCAATCTACAATGTAACTATAATGTTTAACAGACATAACTAAGTCTTGAAATTTTATGTAGTAGAGCCATTCACTTCTTTTCTCTACCAACCTGTGGCAGTCAACAGCTGACACTGACCTATCCTTTTGTAAAGAGGCCTTTATTGTTGCTTAGAAAAGGTTCTAAAAAAATAGATTGTATTTATTTTGCTTTGGCTCAGAAGATAACTCAGTTCTGGGAAGAACTGGCAAGAAACCCAGCAGGATTACATTTTAGTCACGAAATATTTCATTACTTTTCTTTAATATTGCAGTTTCAAGTCCGACAACAACAACCGCCAGTTCAGCGTTCGGAGCATCTAAGCCACTATCATTTGGAGGATTCACATCTCCTCCAAATCAAACTGTTGGTAGCCCTGGGTTTGGACAACCAGCCACTCAGGTAATGCACTCATCACGCACAACTTTCTAAAATAATTCAGTACTTTAAAAAAAGAATCCTGCAACCTTGACTATTTAAACATTGTAGCGGCGCGTTTGTTTACATATTGAACAACACTACTCCAATAGTTATGAAAAGTAAAGTAAAACAAAGTAAAGTTACAGCCTATATACAACCTACTCCGTGGCACTGACCTCTCAGAGAGGTGAAAGGAGAAGGTTTTATGGCAAGAAAGTATCCACTGCGCAGCCTAAATATGTGTTGGAGAACTTTACATCTATTCAAAGTATTTTTGTTCCCCTGAGCTACCAGTAATTTAAAAAAATTAAGCACATTTTATTATATTTTGTCATAATAAAGTTTCTGATGAAAATTTAAGTAAATGGGATTTAATGCATAGAGATGCTGTCAAAGGCGGCTGATAATTGGTGCTCCTTTTTAGTAAACTTAAAACAAGGAGTTTTTTAATTCGAACATAATAATATGTTCTTTTGCTTGTGGTGTAAAGAAAACTATTCAATAGAAACAAAAGACTAAAAAATACCAATAAAACTAAATAAATAGTCATGAATTTTCAAAGTTTTAATTAAAACATAAAATTCCGAAAACAGCTGCAGTGTTTAGGAATTCAGTTTCTTACTAAATAATGGATTGTAACTTTATATGGAGTCATAAAAACTCAGTTTGAAATTTAAAAAGATAAAGCGGTCCAACGTACTATGGATTTAGATAGAAATGGGCACAGATCTTTTGCCATGACAAAAATTCGCCAAATCACTCCTTCTAGTGAATAATAGGGAATAGGCTATTACACAACTTTAGTATTTAAAATCCGTTTTTATTACGGTACGTTATTTATTAAAAATATTTTTGTTTATTATTCCAGAATGCACCACAAAATCTGTCTTTTGGTCAAACATCCACAACACAACAACAGTCCACACTGGCTTTTGGGACTCCTGCAACCCAAGGTAAACCATTTAGGTTTTATTTTCTATCGACTTCAAAAACAAGGAGGTATTCAATTTAACTGTATGTTTTATTTATGTGTGTTACCTCATGACTATTTCCTTGATTAACCAATTTCGATGATTCTTTTTTATTTGAAAGCTGTTGCTTCTCATGTGGTACCATATAAATTTGATCAAGGTCTGACCAGTAGTTTTTGAGGTATCCTTAATAATTTATATTGAAGTAGGTTGTACAAAATTTTTCAATTTTACCACGTTGTGGTATGCAAGCAACCAAATTCAATAAATTCATTGAGAAGATATGAATATCTCATTGTGTGCCTTTTGACGCCACTAGTTATTTTGAAAAGGTATTAACAAATTTTATCTAGAATTTCGTGCTTTAAGAAAACATCCATTATATTACCAAAAAGTTCCAAAGATATTCCAAGTAGAGCAATACTGATTACATACATCGTTACTGTAGACTTGGTGCCATATTTATACTATAAATATATACAAGTTATCAAATAAGAGGATTAAAAAATGTATATGTTTGTAGCAGCCTCTTCTTTCGGATCTCCAACTGCTTCTGGCTTTGGCTTCTCGAAACCAGCCACAAATACCGGTTTCACATTAACTCCTACTTCGGGTTTCTCAGTCCCGCAACCAACTGCCGTAAGTATAATTTTTAATTTATTGATTTTATTTGAAATATTGTATTTGTGGTGCTGGATGTTTCATTATGTACAAATAAAAATGTGATAAAATCCAAAACAAGGATATCTGCCGTAGAACCAACATAATTGGCACAGTGCAATAGTATCTAATATATATAATAATAAGCTGAATTTGCAATAGACTGTATCCATATTGTTAATAAAAGAACAGGCAACTGGTTGTTAAATTTTTTTATTGAACATCAGATTCGTACTGGTAAGTATCATCAGCACACAATCCACCTGATGATAAGTTAATACTGTGACCCATAGACGCAGACTAAGATTCAATATTCAGATGCATTGTCTGCCTCAAACCGTCTGCGTTACATTGTTTGTCTGCCTGAATTCTTTACTAGTAAAAAGGGACTTCGGTTCTTTATGAATGTCAAACACGATCCAGTTTACCGTCAAGTTTGCAGCGCGCTTGAAGCGACGTCCGGTAAACTTGACGGTGTATGGCTATCAGTGTGCATGACAAGTCTACTTGGAGCAAAAATTGAATTTCGATTCTGCCGACTTGATTAAGTGTACAGCGTCATGTAATATGGATTGCGTATGAGCGGTTAAGTATGCATGAAGTTAATTGAAGCAATAAGCGAGAGACTCCATAGTTTCAACTGGTGCGATATCATGCAAACTTGACGGCGAACTTGAACGTGAGTGGTCAATATGGATGTATTACAAACTGGATGCTGCTTCAAGCACACTGCAAATTTTGAACCCCACTGCCACTAATAAAACTGCCAAATGCAAATTTAAATCTGGATTGTGGATGCTCCGAGGGTAAAGAATAATGTCACAAGTAAACCTGTGAAGTCTGACAACACTTAATGGTGCAGTGTGGTGGATTCTCATTACACTTAATACCCTCACAGAAATAATAGGTCTTTGCCCGGCTGTGGGACAATGTAGGCTTTAATTAGGTAACTATAAATAGGTTTTAGTAGTTTCGATATTGGATACACTTGAATTTTTTTATCATTTCTAGACCTCAGCAACGACCCAACCAGCCCAATCAAGTTTCTCACTGACGCCAGCTACAACCTCGGCTAGTGGATTTGCACAAAGCACTCCAGGTTTCTCACAAATGTTTGGGAAACCATCATTCAGTTTTGCACCGACCACTACCACAACGGGGACTGCGGTGGCTGCTACTACTAGTGCAGGTCAGTGTTTATGCCATGATTTCTTATATTAATGTGAATACTACACATTGAATAACACAAATTTTACAAAAATGTAATCCATTTCAGACCAAAAATAGATAATTTAAAGCTGAAGGTGGCCTGGTTAAACTATAACATCAGGACATTCAACACCTAAGTTCTTATTGACCATGACTACAGTAAAATAAAATGTTGGTACTTAAAAATGTATGAAAAGTAAACTCAGTAAAATCCACAGACTTACTACTAAATGGGCTCTGCTCTGCTTCATACATTGCACACTAAGTTAACGTCAATTATCCATAACTCATTCAATCGACTGCGAGTGGGCGAGAAGACTTCTTTGTTTTGTAAACCGCTATGTTCAGCAGTGAACTTTGGATAGGATGTAACTATAACAGTTTATATCTTCATGATGTGCTAATTTATTGCTTTTCTTTAAATTATGGAGACATAAATAAATTAGATATATTTGCTGCCTCGCAATACAAATTACAATAACTTAATACAATATTTTAATATTTTTTTTTATAGGATAGGGTGACAAACGAGCACACAGACCACCTGATGGTAAGTGGTTACTGTGGCCCATAGACATCATCTACATTTATCCTCGTTTGCGAATCAAAATGCAGATGCGTTGTCACCCGTGAGGACTAAGATAGAATGCCTCTTTTCCAGTAAAAAGGGTCTCCAGTTCTCTACACTCACCATACGAAACACAGCAGCATGAAGCTGCTATTTGACGCTGGTATTCTGTGAGAAATTAATAAACAATTTCGAAACATTTATTTCAGCTCCATCTTTTGGCACACCAGCAACATCCAGTTTCACGATCCAACCACAACCGCAAACAACTTCAACCGGTTTCTCCTTTGGCCAGCCACAAACAACTACGACAACAACAATATCTTCCGGTTTCTCCTTTAATCAAGGACAAACACCAACAACTAGTTTTGCTACAAGTCAACCTCAAACAACAAGTCAAGCCCAACCGAGCTTAAGCTTTGGAACAACACAAACAGCCACGCCGACAACAAGCCAGCAAACTACATCCACCCTGAGTTTTGGTGGGGGTGGTGCGTCAAAGCCCGCGACTGGGCTAACATTCCCGACAAGCCAAGCCGGCTTAAGCCTTAGTACGGCTCAAACAACTGGTCTTAGTTTTGGTGGTACTTTAACAACATCAACGGCTCAAGCACCAAGTGGTTTTGGTGTACCTGCAGCTACAACTACTACAAGTTTTGCGACAAGCCAACCCGCAACGACGCCAGCGACATCTGCGATCAGTTTTAGTGCAACTACTACGAGTAGTGGGTTTGGTGTTACTGGAACTAGCGGTGGACTGTCGTTTGGTAAACCCACTACTACTACAGCTACTTCTGGAACGGGTAAGTGCGTTTTATTTTTAATTGGGTATTTCACACTAAGAATTTTTTCAAGAAGGTTTTTTGGGTACATATGTATACTATATTGCAATAAAAACTAATAATACTACTAATACTAATAACAATATTTTGTAGGCCATGTAAACACTTATACCGTGCGGGATTTGAACCCGCAACCTGCATCGTCGTAGCCAAACGCTCAGCCAATTTGCTACGAAACTACCAGAAATGTTTCCAAAGCTATGAATGTATCAACTTTATTTCGTTTTATGGTGATACTCATATTATTATTCCGTATAGTAGTGTCGCTAAAGAGACCCAATAATTTATTTTATATATAGAAGTAAGAGACAAAACCCCTCTCAGAAGTGGATGAAGAGGAGGTCTGTGCCCAGTGGGACGTATATAGGCTGTACCTTCTTTAGTACTTACTACTTACTTAGAACTTCTATAGAAGTAAGAGACAAATAAGCGCTAATTCCATCTGCAGGGCATGGGCAGGAGATAATTTTATCCCTGGGGATAGGAGAAAATGTTTATCCCCTCACTTAGTTTTATCCACTCTTCGAGCATGGGCAACACCGGTGGATATAATATCGACAGTAGATAAAATTTGAGATAGACTTAAACTTAGATAGATTTTTTGTATGAATATAAACTTAAACCCACGTTCAATGAACAAGGATAAAATTGTCCCTTTCAAATGTCAAAAAAGCATAATTGTTTATTTTTCATTTGGCTCCATGCTACGGATGGGGATATATGTCTACTCGTTATGTCAAACGATGATATACTTCTCCCCGATGCTTTGGCATAGGGACAAGATAATTTTATCTCTTGTCAGTGGATATAATCGGGGGATAAAAACTTTGTCCCCAGCCCATGCTAGCCGTGCTGGTGGTAAGAGGATTCTGTGTCCTATATATATATGTATATTTCTCCTCAATTAGGAATTAAAATTAGTTATTTCATTATCATTATTGTAATGAATCAAGGATTTTTGAAGATATTTTCTTTCCTACGTCCATGCCCATAAAAATTGGCCACTCTATTTACAGTACAATGATTTGGTCAGCTCAATACCCACTTACACTTTTAACCTTTGCCTTTATTTTTAAAAGTCTAAATAAAAAAAACAAAATGTCACTTTGACTACTAATTATCAATGTCAGAATTATGTAAATAATAGCTTATATTTTTTTTAGATTTATAAATAATAAAGTATAAATAGCACGACTTTTAAGTAATAGAATTGATCATCTTATAAAATTAATAATCCTGAAATCACGCATAGAGTCCTGTTTTATATTGGGCTGAAATTGTATGCAAAACTCATGAGCGATAAAAATACCAGCGAAGTTTCACCGTTTCTTCTCTGATTAGAGAATCTTCGTAGTTTTGGAAAAAAAATACTTTTTGACAAATGAAATTTTATTTTCCCACTTTGAAGAAATTAATATAATATTTCATTTCATAAGCAATGGTCATTCATCATCATAATAGAGATATTGCTATTGAAGATCAAGTAATATCAACATTATCTATGTCTATTGTCAAGCTGCAATGAACCCAAGTGTTCTGGTTTGAAAGGTATGGTGGAATAGTGTTGCTACAAGCTTTGAAACATTCCATTCTAGTCCTAAAGGTGACAAAGTATTCCTTTACTGATAAATAATTTCTCTTTTTAACCGACTTCAAAAAGGAGGAGGTTCTCAATTTTTTTATGTATGTTCACTGAATACTTGAAGACGCCTAAACCGATTAGGAAAATTCTTTTGTTTCAAAGGGTATACTTCCCAGGTGGTCACATTTAAAATTTTTGAAAATCTGTCAGACGGTTTTAAAAAAATCAAGAATAAATTATTTTTTATATTGAAGTTGGTTGTACAAAATTTTTAATTTCACCACTTGTAAATCTAATAAATACTCTATTTAGAGCCAGAAAATAAGGGTAATGAGGCATTTTATTTCTTCGTCAGGGGTTTTAAGCTTATTATTTAGTCATGATAATGATAGTCTTTATTACTATAAAAAGTGTCAAAGTTAATAACATTTTAAAGCTCAAGTTCCATCAATAGTCTATAATGACAACTTGGGCTCAACACTTCAAACATATAGATGGATAAGGCTCAGATGGCAGAGAATCATCCAAAAACTTCCTCTTCATTATCAGCCTGTAACAATCAATTGCTGAACATGTGCCTGTGCCATTGTAGGGAAGAATTTGCCTTAATCGAGCTAAACAGATGTCGATCGCAACACCAGCTGCTTAGGCTGTGAGATTTTTTTGGCATTTTCCATAGTCATCTCTTACGACAACCACGGGGCGAAGTGAGGAAATGGATTATTTTACGCCACCACCACACGGTATTTCAAAAATTTGCTGGTCCCTAATTTTAAAATTGGTGATGGAGAGCCAAATGTAGTAGCCGAGAATCCTCTGGCCCATATCATCCTGTGGGTGTCGCATAAAGGGCGACAGAGGAAAACTGAAACAGTAATATAATAAACAGCATCCTCCTGATAACTCGTCAAAATAATAAAGAACTGCAATTGCAAACCTGCCCTTCAAGCGTGGCAACTACGGTTAATATTCCCGTTTGGGGCGATCTATGGGGGACGTCTGTTTTAAATTGCAGCAGCGAATTGCCAGTCTCAGTTACAGATGTCTAACACCTTTACTAAATATACAAAAACTGAATTCCGCCAAGTTTAAAAACTTCACAAAATAAAAGTTATATAATAACAAATTCAACATTTTAAAAATCCCTGAAAAAAGTGCTGATGATCTTCAAAGGGCTCAAAAGATTCTCTTGAATCATAAATAAGAACACTCTCTGATCGAGATCGAGTTACCTTTCAAACAAGAAAAACTAAATCTATATCGGTTCATCCCTTTGGGAGCTACAATGCCATTGACAGACACACAGATACACATGTTGAACATATATAACACCCCTCTTTTTCGTCGGGTTTAAAAAAGGTTATTATAATATTTATGGATGATAATAATAATAACCACTGGGAATGAGGTGACCGCTACAAAGTTATTTCCAATTTGTTTAGTGTTGTTAATTATCTATATCTATACACATAAATAAAATTGATTTGTCTGTTTGTAATGTTAAAATAACAGCTTTTTACTAAATGCACATGAAAGTATTATACGGTACTTGTAACAAAAACACAATTTTTAAAATTTTTGTCTGTCTGTTTGTTCCGACTAATCTCCGAAATGGCTAGTCCGATTTCGACGAGACTTACACTGGCAGATAGCTGAAATTATAAGGAGTAACTTAAGTTACTTATATTTTAGAATAAGAATTAGGATTCCGCGTAACATAATTAAAACCCTGAATTACACGCGGGAAAACCCTAAATTACACGCAGGTTACAGCTAGTTGTATAACTATAATTGTAAACTATTCTTTTTTCAAATAAAGTCACAATGGGCTTCTTGCTGGTTCTTACCAGGACAGAGGTATTTTCAGAACCAGTGGTAAATTAAACTTAAGAGTGACTTTCAAACAATATTATTTATAATCTATATTGAATAAAAAAAATCGGTTGTCTGTAAAGTCGGTTTACTGACGATAGTTGAACGTGACAACGTCATAAGAAAATGTTGCTATAAAGAATTGTCACCACATTCACTTTTCACTGCACTTCATACTTGATGAAAACATGGAAATGTAATATTGTATAGCAGCTGTCCATGCGAACGCATCGCTCACTCAAGTAGGAGAGAGACAGATGTCGAGCGCTGCCGAACACGGAGGCCGATTGTGCCTCTTTGTCGCTCGTTCCGCGCTCTCCTTGCACTTCAAGCCTTAAATGGAACGCCTCAGAGCGAGGTAACGCCGCATGAGTCATGTTTTTACGTGCGTGCAGCCAGCTTCATCGAATTAGAAGACGTTGTCACATCAAAAATATCTATTTTTATTTGGCTGTATCGGTGATATCAGAAGCCACAAGATCACACACCCACAAGATGAAATGGAGTGATAGAATCTCTTAAGTCGCCACCATATGGTAGCAAAACAGTGTTATTTTATAGAAATAATTGAAAAGTGACAGCCGAATATGTATTTAAACAGTTTCGTGAAGTCAATAATTTAATCCTTCATGTGTTAGGTTTTGCACCTAGGGACCAAAAACTGTAATCTCAGCATATTTTGTTTATACTATGTATTAATAAAATTTTTGCCATTCTTAATTTAGTATAATATTAGTAGTATAGTTACTATTTTACATTTTCTTTTCAGCTACATCAGCGCCCTCTGGTATGTTGTCACTGGGTAAATCCACCGCAGCTTCTACTATGCCGACTCTAACTACCACCACAACGTAAGTTGTCTAACACAAACTACATTTTATAATATTTGTATTATTTAAGTTGTTAACACCTATGATAGGATTAATGCAATTGACTTTACTACGTGCCGTCTGAGTAAATACCACTCTGTCATTTATTATTTGGCGGCTGAAATTGATGTAGAGTCAGTATAATTCCAGGCTGTGAGGTATTCCATTTGTCCCAGTTGTGATAATGTGCCTGTACTCTTCTTTGCTTAAATTTGGCTGTAGGTCACCTTCGACTGCAGTAGCCACTAAAAGTTAAGCAAAAAAAAAGATTAGCATCAAAAAAAGTTAAGCATCTAAAAGTTTACAGTCGGTTATGATTAATCCAGCTTATAATAATAATATTAAGATATTTTTTATTTCAAAATTAATATCCAATTATGCTAAAATTATTTTGTAAGTTATAATATCCTCTAGACCGAATTTCGGTCACGGCGGCCAGTCTTAACGGAGACTAGCCATCTACGCAGGATAGGATTTTGGTGCACGAATATGTGCGCAAACACAAGTGCAATTGCTAATCCCTCACCCTGTGTCCGATTATATGGTTATCCGATACGCCAGGAGAGAGATCTGGCTTTCTGAGGCTCAGTGGTGAGAATTTTTTGACAGAAAAACCCAATAATGTTTTTGAAGTTACTGCCATAATAGAATGTTTTGACACACATCCAAACCCCTTTGTTGGCCATACAAACATTTGTTCAATGCGGGATTCGAACCGGCGTCCCTGCATAACTAAACGCTTAGTCACCGTTCAAATATTATTTATAAGTAAGTACAGAAGAATAGACAAATCACTGCAATGTGGATTTTTATTTTAAACAATAATTACTTCTTACAGTACAACAGCCGCAGCTCCGCCGCAACAGATCACCTCAATAACATTCGCTCAACTCGAAGAGAACATAAACAAATGGACGCTCGAATTGGAGGAACAAGAGAAGATATTTATAAACCAAGCCACACAGATTAACGCTTGGGACAGACTGCTCATTGCTAATGGAGAGATGGTAAAGTTATTGACTATAGTTCAAGGTTAATATAGTAAAAGAATAGGTTTGGTTAGCACTCAGTTCATCTGACTAGAGTTGGTTTTGAACCCTTTAATATAGGTTTTGTTGGACCTTGATTAATATAGACTTGTTGTTGATAACTAGTGTTTTACAGCCTTTTATCTAGGTAAGGGTAAGAGAGTTAGTTAACTCTCTTTTCCTTTAGACCGGAATAGTGGTTACGCTGCTGTTTAGCACTATCAGTAGGTAAGAAGGTAGTACCAACTCCTAAGTACTTCGTGGTACTTTCTACTTACCAGATCAGTAATTTTTCGAACGCAGAGCGTCTGGTACAATGATTGTCAATTAACTTCATAAGCTTCGCAATCAAAAACATTAATTTGGAAAAAATAAGGTTTATGATTAATTCATATTTACAAATGTCACTATCGAGAATGTGACTATTCTACGATACCGAATTACCGCGGAGACTTTTCAGTATGGTTTGGCTTTTCTGCGTGTTCTATCTAAGTGTGTTTAATTTTTATTATTGTATGTAACATAGCAACGATTATTCTTTTTCCTTTTTTTTAATTAAATCGTAAACGCAAGTGTATTTCTTAGACAGAGATCGATGACGACAAAACTCAATGTCAGAACGTCTGATTAGTAAAGAGTAAAGTGTAATATAAAGGTAAGTGTTTTCAAAAATAAAAAAGAAAACAATACCTAGATATGCCGGCCGGCCGGCGGCCGAAAAATAGACTCCATTTTTTGCGAACTTTTTTTATGCATGTACATATATGTATGCGTTCGAACTGTTTAAAGCAAAAATAAACCTTATACTATTACCAGAAGAGCACATGGTACTTCGTAGGCCCATTCCGCCATATGATAATAATAAGATGGCAGTTTAACCATTTTAAGCAAAATTAAACCATAAGACAAACGCATTATGTTTTTTTTTTTTAACAGGAGACTTTCCAGAAACTTTTTTACAGCTTGAGTTCGTGAGCTATTATTAGTTGCTCATTAGAGAGTATTTTTCCACAACATGATTTAAAAAGCCACTCAATAAAAAATAATGCCAACCAGAAGTTTAAAAAGGTTGTCAACCCCTGACAATTTCAAATTCACAAAATATCTAGAAATGAAGACTGCAATGAACTACTTGCAAATTAATGTATATTTTGCTCTACATAAATATTCCAAAAACTCAATTTGAGCGAGTTATAATGATTTTTAAAAATGACACCACAGAAAAAAATCGATACATCCGCAATGAATCGGTTAACATGCATTGGGGCAGTGTCCTGGATACTTCCCTGCCCTAAACCCCTCTTAGAAATTACAGGTAACCAGAAGTGGGACGTATATAGGTTTTTATTACTTTACTTTTATGATATACATATTTTGTGTATACCATAAAAGTGTCTCAGACCCGTTCCAAACTTTCTGATTCTTAATTTAGACTGTAATTATGGTACAAAATTTTAATATAGTTCCAGTTAAGGTACCAGAATCACAAATACCAATTCTATGCTCAGTTTTTTGGGTGTTGAAGATGTAAGCCTATAGGGAGTTTTAGTTTACTTTTTATTTTATAGCATTTTAACAGAGACCCTTTTTACTGGCATTATATCTTAGTTCTCGGGGATGACAATGTATCTAAATTATGATTTTCAATTGAGTCTATAGACCACAGCATCCATTTACAACCCGGTGGACTGTGTGCTTGTTTGGTAAAAAAAAAATAAGGACATAATACATGTATACTCCGCCAAATCTAAGAAATACCTTTAAAAGGTCAGCTGTCACATTTATTTGACTAGGCGTTTCAACTGAAAAATCGAATTTTTTTCGAAACCTTCAATATTCGATCACTAAAAGTAATCGATATCGATTCTTTAGAGTTGTTAATCATTTACAGTTTTATCTAGACTAATACCAGAATAAATTGGAAATAGGTAACTCAAAACACAAAATTTATCAGATTTTCTTTTCATATTTATTGCTTACTACTGATTTCTACAGAAAAGTTATATAAATTAAAGCCTGCACTAGATTAAAAATAAATTTATTTCATCACTTTCACTTGAGTTCAGTTGAGCTGTCGTCTTTACCATCGTTTACAATTATTATTATTTGATTTTCTACAAATCCTCCTCCGCCAATTCACGTGGAAATTATGAGGTACCCACCTTTTCCCACGGTCAGGTGACATCTGTCCATGTTGATGCGGTTGGCATTTAGCCATGTTTTATCAATGTATACGTTGTCCCAATTGGTTATATTTTTAGTTTCTCTTAAAAATGTTATTCTTTACATTAATGTCTCCAAATAATTATTTTGTATTCGTTATTTTTTTTTGTACTGGAAGCCAACTCCTTTTTAGATGGTCTCCATTGAGAACACCTTGTACAATGGTACTGCCGGCTTATACAATGGTAGTATAGGCCGGCATCTTTTATAATTCGTCGTTAAAAATATTCAAATAATCGAACCATCGTAATTTACTATTTCCTGGTTTAAAAATTTATTTTTGGAGTTTCATAAATTATATGAATCAAGAATGAAACGAGTTAATTTTTTTAATTTCTGTGAACTCCACTGTAGCGAAGTTGCGAGTAGGTTTAGAATCTAAACAAGGAAATAGTAAATTACGATGGTTCGATTATTTGAATATTTTTAACGATTATTCCCATTAGCATGAATTTGAATCATCCAAACACTATGGTAAGGTGCATAACGACACATTGATACAATGTCAAACACAAAAGTTGATTCTGGTTAAATTTTATATATTTTGTTTTGCTTTTTAAATTCTAATGCCAATGAAATATAGAGAATTTCATAATTCTTTGGATTTAGGTAAAAGGTTATTTTAAATCGTATGAGGGCACTTGTACAAAGTTATTGCAGAATGAATAATGTGAAACGTCTAAAGAAAGATATTTATTAGATTTGGTTGAGTATAGTGAATAGAAATCCAACATCCAAAAATAATGAGGCCAATTGGCCTGTATATTTTTGGATTAGTTTTATTATATCAAGTGATGTAATAAAAACTACGTTGTTATTTCACAAACCTTAATTTTTAAGCTCATCTGACATTATGTTTAGTTTTGATGATATAATCTATTTTGTATAATATATATTATACCATAAATACCTTTAATTATTTTCAACAGATTGTAGAACTAAACGACACAATACAAACCGTTAAGAATGAGCAGCAGAGCTTAGAACATGAACTAGATTTTGTGTTGGCACAACAGAAAGAACTCGAAGACATTCTGACCCCTATGGAAAAACAACTAGTCAACGAAACCGGCGATAGATTGCGTGATCCGGAGAGAGAACACATGTAAGTACACCAGAATATGTACTAAATAAAACTGCACAATGGAGACGAGACTTCGGTACCTTTAAAAAAAGCCTACTCTTTTTAGAAGTAGTTCATGAGCGGCGTGGGTTTCCATCAGGGAGCCGCATGCTCGTTTGCTCCCCATTCTATAAAAAAAAAATGTAAATTTTATATTTATTTTGTCGTATTTTTATTATTTGTTAAAAACAGAATTTGATATTAAAACTATATTCCTAGGATTACACTCTATATTGGAAAAAATATTATTTTTTTTCTAATTTTCTTAATTTATTGTACATCCACAAATCCACAAATGATTATGTAGAAATTTAGCCTTTATTCTCATTGTACTTTTGAAATTTATGAATAGTTTTTTGTATAGTGATATAACTTAATATTCCTTTCAATGGAAGAAGCCGCAGGATGTAAGGAAGGATTTTAGGATTTTCATAAGCGACAAATCCTATCCGATATAGAAAGCAAACATTATCCAGCAGGTGTATAGATACTAGATAGACTGATTATTTATTTTGCCTCTCGTTTAGCAAGTTTAATATAAAATACAAACTTGTATTAAACTTAAACCTCTCCCAAATTCCAAATTAAGGGAACTCTTCGGCTCTTTTAGGCAATTTCAATGCGGCAATCTACTTTTCACTATTAACACAAAACAAAATTGTTTTGTTAAAATATATTGGTAGTATCAATTATTCTTTTTTTTACACACTGGGCTGTAGGGAATGCGACATGTAACAACACTATATATGCTATCATTATATGTGCTAACACTTTTTTAAAATGCCAAATGAAGCTCCGATCTGTCCAAAACAGCTGAACATGATACTGTCGTGATTGTATTCTGACGCATTCTCGAAAAGGCGATTGTCTAACTGTGGATTTAAAGCCTTTAATATGTTTGTGTATTTTTCTAACAAAACATTGATTAGGTTTTTTTGTAATGCAGGTATTCGCTAGCTGAGAATTTAGATACACAGCTAAAAACAATGTCTGAAGATCTGAAAGAAGTTATAGAACACCTGAATGAGACCAATAGAAGTCAAGATACCAATGACCCTGTAAGTTATTTTTCTATATTGTCAAATGATATGATAACATGTGATTTGTTAATTTATCCAGTTAACAATCTTTTTTTATCGATTTTACTGTACGACTTTGTTTACCGCCTTGTAGTGGCGACGTGGCTTAACCCACTACCCCATCTCGTTGGTGTCAGGCGACAGAGAGGGCCAGCAGCATATTCCTGAAACTGAGGTTAACAACCAGCTGCCGCTGCCAAGCGTGTGGTAACTATGGCAAATATCCCCATCCCCTATGAGGCAATCTCTGGGGGAGCCTATGTTCATCAGTGGACATTTGATAAGGTGTTATGATGATGATGATACCGCCATTTACTATTGGAGGCTATTTCTTTTTTTATTTCTTGTCTCTTACAACTATTTCCTCCATTCAACTAAAACTTTATTCGCTCAATATTTGTTACTGTATTTTTTCAGATCGTTCAAATCGGTCGTATTCTGAACGCACATATGTCGTCAATGCAGTGGATCGACAACTCAATCGCACAGATATCAACAAAACTTGATCAGTTAAAAGCGACACACGATACACTGAGAAGAGATAATGAAAGATCTTTCCAACTTACATATAACTGATTTTCTTAACCAATTGCAGTGGCATAAGCAGACTTACATCAAAGTGATTACACTGTAGTGTTGGAATTTAATTTAAAACTTTTAAATGTGCCATGGGCGCCAAACTTTCGATAATTCTGTTTGATTTTGTGTTTAAATGATTCTTTGTCAGGCTGAAACAACTGAGTGTTCAATAAATAAGTGTTACATCATGAATATATCAATTATGATTAAAAGTTTAAATGTATTGTTGTGTTTACTAATATCTTTCCTTCGTATTATTAGGTTGGGAAAAAAGTTTGTTCGTATTTAAATTACATTTATTATTTTAATTTATTTAAATTACATTTTTATATTTATTTTAATTAAATTTAAATTACATATTGTTTGATAACCTATTGCAATCTTGTAGGTAGTGACACATAGATTACCCCCTAATAGATACGGCATCATTGAATATTTGTTCTGTTTTGAGTTCACCAAATGTGGCGGTATGTAAGGGTTGCGGGGGACGTGTCAAATGCGCTGTGGTTGGACATTTACAGGTCAAACTTAAAATATACCAAACCGTAGTGATGGAATAGGGTTGGGATGTTAATCGATAAATTTGGGATTTATTGATTATTGATAAAAAAATATATTGATCAATTTTTATTTGATGTATATTAAAAAATAAAACAATGTATACATATATTTTTACATTTAACTTATAAATATATATTTGACTGATTTTTAAAATGGATAAGCTTAGTATAAAATTGTCTCACCGAATTCTTAGGATCTGTCTTCCTGGATAAGTAGAGTAATCATATGTCTATGTATTTTGCCATGACACTCTTTGCTAAATCAATGACATGATTACAACTTTCGTGATCGAATTGGTGATTTTTTATTTCAGGAAAAATATCCTCATTAACAAAACTGCTTAATATTTATATTAAAAAAAACCTGGACGACCATCTACAGATCTGTACCAGTTTCCTAGTGTTTTACAGAGGATAAACAAGAATTAAATGTTTTGCGTACAGAATTATAAGCCTCAGTTAGTAAAAATTTATGGTGAGTGTATAAGCTCTCAACTGTAGTGAACATTTTTTTCTAACAATTTTGTCTATTTTTCTTTTCAATATTTGACGACACATAATTTCACCACATTTGACCCCTAAGGAACTTAATACGTCATTGTTTTCAGCTGTTAATAAATTTTTGTTTCCTAATTCTACCAATAATGACTTCAAAGAAACTATTTGTCTTTTTAGTCTTCTGTTGAAATAACTTAACTTTTTAATTTTTTTATCTTTTCTGTTCATTACGTTGGTTAATTTGATGATTCTTCTATAAAGATGTTTTTAACTGGAGTATCAAATGTAGATGGCGTATCAGGTATAGGAGAAAATTTTCTTTTTTGTTTTCTATGCGTTTCTAAGCAATGTCTCTTATTTTTACCTGTTAACGAGTTTTTGCGTCTTCCAGCGGTGAACCAGTAATCTGAAATACGTATTCGTTTCTTTTAAAATATTACCAATAATTATTAAGGTACTTATAATACGTTTATGATTTTTTTATACAAATTATAATCATTTAATTAATTCTTATTATAATCATACTGTTGCGCGCCACTATTAATGTCTTGTACATGGCAACACTAGTTACACTAGCGCCCCCTAGTGTCGAGTAAATGAAAGTGTTGCGCGCCACTATTAATGTCTTGTACATGGCAACACTAGTTACACTAGCGCCCTCTAGTGTCGAGTAGCAGAACTAGGAGAGTCGAGATCCTTCCAGAAATTTCGGGACCGATATGTACTCGAACATTCTAGATGTCGCTACAGTAGAAGGTTCTGGAAACTATCTGCGGCCCTATATAAGGCCGGTATAGACCACGACCGGGGCAGTATTGAATTGGCGATACAAGAGAATAGAATTCGAAGCGAAATAACGGCGAACTGTGTTTTATTATTAGTGTGATTTTAGATTGTAATTAGTCTTGTGTAATTAAAGTGTCAATTTTGGTAATTCAATCGGCAGTTTTTAATTGTCTCGAACCCCAAGTCCGTAACAATTGGTGTCAGAAGTGGGATCAAATATGCCGATTTTACCTAAAGACGACACGGAGGGTATCCGTACCCGAAGTCAACGCCAACAGGAGACGGACCAGAGACGATTTGGTAATGCAACGCCGCAAACGTCGGAGGGCCAGTTGCTAACCACGGAGGCTGGCCCGTCAGCAGCTCCTGCATCTGCAGCACCTGACTTAGGTGCTCTGATGATGATGCTGCAGGATCAGGCTCGCCGACAGGAGGAACAGGCCCGCCGACAGGAGGAACAGGCCCGCCGACAGGAAGAACAGGCCCGCCGACAGGAGGAACAGGCCCGCCAACAGGAAGAACAGACCCGTCGGCTGGAAGAGCAGCTGCAGCGCGGTATGGAAGAACAGATGCTCCTCAGGAAGGACCTTCACGCTACCTTCGGGAAAGAGATAAAGGAGGTGAAGGATAGGGTTGCTCAACATGACAACCGCCTGTCGGAAGCTGAAACCCGAATCGACCAAGTGAACAATCGGGTTGACAACGTGATGGCTGATGTGAAGAAAACGCTGGACGACCTCAAACTTGGGGATGGAGTTACAGCTCCCGTGGTAGCTACAACACCTTCGCTACGTGGATTCAAAGTGCCACCGTTCGACGGGACTTCTTCCTGGTCGGCCTATAAAATCCAGTTCGAGGCTGTCATGAAAGCGAACGGCTGGAATAAAAGTCAGGCCATGACTGCTCTCACCCTAGGCCTGCGCGACCAGGCATTAACTGTTCTGGAAGCTCTCGGTAAGGAAGTGACTTACGAGCAGCTCCTTGAGGCATTGGAGGCGAGATATGGCGACGCTCACCTGGAACACGTCTTTCGTGCGCAGCTCAAAGATCGCGTGCAACGCAGTAACGAAAACCTGCAGCAGTGGGCCCTTGAGGTGGAGAAGCTGGTTCGAAAAGCGTACCAGTCTGTACCTGCGCTTATTGTAGGGAACCTGGTGCAGACATTCATCGACGGCATCCGCGACCTTGAAGTCAGAGCTGCTGTGAGGCTCGGGCACCACGAGACGCTTAAGGACGCCTTGACCCATGCACTAGAGGTGGAAGCCGTGCGGCAGGATCATCGTTCCCACCGCGTCAGGGAGGTTGCAGCAGCTAAAGTTCAGGACCGCAATAAAAGCTACAGCCCTAGGTGCTACGGCTGTGGAGAAAGGGGCCATCTTCGATCCAGCTGCCCTAAGCGAACTGTAAAAAGGGAAGGTGATCGATCTCGAGAGGGTAGTGCGGATAATAGCACCGCCCAGCAGCAGCAGGGAAACTGGCGGGTGCTGGCTGATGTTAAAAGAGCCCCAAGGATTTCGATCTCACAAACTCATGATGGGAACAGCCTAATCATCAAGGGCGAAGTCAACGGAACGCCATGTAAACTGACCATAGACACTGAAGCCTCTCGCACGGTTGTCAGTTCCCAACTTATAAGTCGGTTCCTTGGTGACTCCGCATACAACCGAGAACGCATTAATTTGGTGACAGCCACTGGTCAGCGCATACCCGTCCGTGGAGAGAAGGAGATGGAGTTGAAGCTAGGCAACATGATCTGCGAAGAAGTTGTTACTCAAGTACGCCAATGTTTTCTCGTCAAACGAAGCTGACATAGGAAAGACTGGCTTAGTTCAACACAAAATAAACACAGGACAAGAATTGCCTATTCGTCAGCGGCCAAGAAGATTGCCTGTAGCACGTGAAAAGGAAGTGGAAACCATGATTGAGGGAATGGTGAAGGATGGTGTTATTGAACCTTCATCTAGTCCATGGTGTTCACCTGTGGTGCTGGTAAAGAAGAAGGACGGCAGCATGCGGTTTTGTGTTGACTACCGCCGCCTGAACGACGTTACGAAGAAGGACAGCTATCCCTTGCCTAGAATTGATGACACGCTGGATATGCTCACAGGCGTAAAGTGGTTTAGTACGCTGGACCTGAAAAGTGGCTACTGGCAGGTTGAAATTGACCCTAAGGACAAGGAGAAAACTGCATTTTCCACAGGAAAGGGTCTGTGGCAATTTAAAGTCATGCCGTTTGGATTGTGCAATACTCCAGCAACGTTTGAAAGGTTGATGGAGCTTGTACTTACCGGGCTAATTGGAGATGCCTGTCTCGTCTATTTGGATGACATCATCATCGTAGGCCGTACGTTTGAGGAGCACCTTCAAAACCTGGAACGCGTGCTCATGAAGATCCAGAGTGCCAACCTCAAGTTGAGTCCAAAGAAGTGCTCACTATTCAAACGGCAAGTTAGTTTTTTGGGGTATGTAGTGTCGGAAGAAGGTATCCGCACGGATCCAGAGAAAATTGCTGCTGTCATGGAGTGGCCGGTCCCAAAAGACAAGACACAGGTTAGAGCATTTTTGGGTTTGTGCTCTTATCGGCGATTTGTGAAGAACTTTGCAGATATAGCCAAACCTCTGCACAAGCTAACCGAGGAGAAGCGACAATTCTGCTGGGATGAAAGTTGCGATATTGCATTCCAGGAGCTCAAGAACCGCCTGTGCAAAACGCCTATTTTGGGGTACCCTGATGCGGGCAAGGAATTCATAGTTGACACAGACGCAAGTGATATAGGACTTGGCGGTGTGTTGTCTCAACGGAATGGTGATCAAGAGATTGTGATAGCGTACTTCAGCAAGTCGTTGTCAAAGCCGGAAAGGAACTATTGTGTCACAAGACGGGAATTGCTTGCTGTGGTAAAGTCCTTGCAGCATTTTAGCAAATATCTTCTAGGGCGGAAATTCCACTTACGAACTGACCATGCTGCACTGAAATGGCTATTGCAGTTCAAAAATCCGGAAGGACAAGTTGCGAGATGGATAGAACTACTGCAGGAATACGACTTTGTGATCGAACATCGCAGCGGGAAATCTCATGGCAATGCAGATGCATTGTCAAGAAGACCTTGCCCTGAAGATTGCAAGCATTGTACTAGGCAAGAGGGTAAGGAAGTGGTATCTGTGAGAATGCTCAGGACAGACCAGCTCAGCAATGAGTGGAAGGACAGCCTACAACATGCACAGCAGGAAGATTCGGACATTAAGCCGATTCTGGAATGGATGAAGGCCAGTGCTCCTAAGCCCAAGTGGAGCGACGTCTCAGCAATGAGTTCGACCACGAAAAGCTATTGGGCCCAATGGGACAGCTTGCTGATTCAGGATGGAGTCCTGTGCCGTAAATGGGAAAATGGTCGGGGAGACAGGTGTCATTTGCAAATGGTTGTCCCTAAGGCTAAAGTGCCGAATATTCTACAGCTGTACCATAGTGGTTGTTCAGGAGGCCACCTGGGAGTTAAACGAACTCTACTGAAGATCCGAGAACGGTTTTACTGGGTCCACTGTCGTGACGATGTCGAGGACTGGTGCCGCAAATGTACAAGTTGTGCGGCTGTAAAGGGACCTCAAATTCGTAGTAGAGGCGCATTGAAATTGTACAATGTTGGTGCACCATGGGAGAGGATAGCCATTGACGTTGCAGGGCCGTTTCCGGAAAGTGAAAGTGGTAACAAGTATTTCATGGTTGTGATGGATTACTTTACTAAGTGGCCAGAAGTCTTCGCCATTCCAAATCAAGAAGCTTCAACAGTTGCAGATAAACTAGTTCATGAAGTCTTCTGTCGTTTTGGAGTACCTTTAGAGATTCACAGCGATCAAGGAAGGAATTTTGAGTCTCAAATATTCCAGGAAACTTGCCGAGTTATGGGTACTCAGAAAACACGAACAACTTCTTACCACCCACAATCTGATGGAATGGTAGAAAGATTTAATCAGACATTGGAGAGGTACCTAGCAAAAGTTGTGGAAAACCGGCAACGAGACTGGGACAGGCATATACAACCGTTTTTGTTGTCATATCGAAGCGCTGTTCACGAAAGTACATCAGTGACACCAGCTTTCGCAAACTTTGGGAGAGAATTGCGGCTGCCTGCAGACCTGATCACCGGAATACCACCTGATGCCCCACGCAGTATAACCGATTATGCAAATGACTTGCGGAACAAAATGAATGACATTTATGAGCACGTCAGACAGACGGGCCAGCAAACGTCTGAGAAGATGAAAACACGGTATGACCGCAAAATGAACAACAAGGGGTTTGATGAAGGTTCACTAGTGTGGTTACACAATCCAGTTCGCAGCAAAGGGAAATCTCCTAAGCTTCAAGCTAAATGGGACGGACCGTACCGGATTGTGACAAGGATCAATGATGTAACCTACCGCATACAGAAAGGTGCCAGAGGTACTCCTAAGATTGTCCATGTGGATCGACTGGCGCGTTATTATGGGGCCAATAATGCTCGGAACGAGCATGTCTTAGGAGGGGGCAGTGTTGCGCGCCACTATTAATGTCTTGTACATGGCAACACTAGTTACACTAGCGCCCCCTAGTGTCGAGTAAATGAAAGTGTTGCGCGCCACTATTAATGTCTTGTACATGGCAACACTAGTTACACTAGCGCCCTCTAGTGTCGAGTAGCAGAACTAGGAGAGTCGAGATCCTTCCAGAAATTTCGGGACCGATATGTACTCGAACATTCTAGATGTCGCTACAGTAGAAGGTTCTGGAAACTATCTGAGGCCCTATATAAGGCCGGTATAGACCACGACCGGGGTAGTATTGAATTGGCGATACAAGAGAATAGAATTCGAAGCGAAATAACGGCGAACTGTGTTTTATTATTAGTGTGATTTTAGATTGTAATTAGTGTTGTGTAATTAAAGTGTCAATTTTGGTAATTCAATCGGCAGTTTTTAATTGTCTCGAACCTCAAGCTCGTAACAATACCAATTTTTTCAACGATGTGCCGGCCACATGAATTTACGTATTTTTAGCTGCAATATCTGCACTTGAACCTATGGTAGGAATGGGTGCCTAGAAGCAGTATTATTAATGAATACACTATACGGCACGTCTTCCAAATTTCGATGTACTTAATAATAATAGAAAGATATTACTGAAGTTCATGTAACATGTCAAAACAATAATCGCATTATAACTTTTACTTGTTTTATGATTTATAAATCCTTTAAAAATAATTTGATTTCGACATGTAACATTCACCTTAATATTAGAATATCTTGTTTCACTCAACCACTCAATGCTATTATTGAGTTATCTACATTGGTACTAATCTTTAAAAATAATGTAAAAGTCCATACCAAAACTGGCAAGTATAGAGATGATATAGCGGAATCCAACAGCCTCCTATGGTTTTTCGTAATATGAAGATTGTCGTCTGTGAAATGTCTTGAGAATAGCACACTATTTTTGGTGGAAAACCATTCGTCACCTCGACAAGTTGCGTCGATCCACATCTTTTTCCTTTCGGGGCATTTAGGAAACCTATAACATATATGTAGGTAAAACAATGATACGTCATTATTTTTATAAAATAATATGACTTCAGAAAAAATAATTAAATGATGACCAAAAAATATCGACTAAAAATCACAAATGGGTTAACGTGATAAGAATAGAATTTACTTACCGATGAAATGTTATGCCATTTTTTTGATAACTAGATATTTTAGATGACTTGCCACATCATTTCACTGCACAAGAAGCCATTTGTAATGTATTTTGGATATAAAACTATTTTTAAATTGTCAAGAACTCGGACGTGCCTACGGGTCACAAACTTGGTCGAAACTGATGTCGTGATTCTTAGCGTTACTTCGTATGCTAACTACAGCAAGTATGTCTTGCGCGCGGTTGTGGCCCTGTATGCGGAATCTATTAGGAGGTAATCTATGTAGTGACATAATAACAGTAGGAGTCCATAAGAGCAGGCATAGGTTATATGATCTTTACCATGAAAGGTCATATAATCATAGCGTCGAATTTAGGGAATATGTAAAAAAATATTCAAAAATATTTAAAAGAGTGTGCTCCATAGCCAAGTCTTTGCATTTGAGCAACAAAATTAAGACGGCTTCCAATAAAATTAAAATGACATGGAGTATAATTAATAGCGAAACTGGTAAGATCAACTCTCGCAATTCAAATTACCAGTTAAGTGTTAACAACAAATTAACTGTATCAGATCAGGACGTAGCAATGGTTTTTGAAAAATATTTTACTGATATTCCGATCTTGACCACTAAGTCACTGAATTCTTCTCCTGCCGTCGCCGAATCATTACTTAAACAAAATGTAAATGTGTGTACAAAGAATTTTACATTTCATAAAGTGTCATCAAAAGATATTGTAAAATATTTTAAAACTATTGATGTTAAGAAAACTGCGGATCTGTGGGGGATTTCCGTTAAAGTTATTGCGTCTATAATAGATACAATCGCGCCTCATTTAGCTATTATTTTTAATACTAGTATCGAATCTGGTGTGTTTCCTGATTTAATGAAGCATAGTAAAGTAATACCTTTATTTAAATCTGGTAGTACATTAGACCCCGCCAATTTTAGACCTATTTCTGTACTACCAAAACTTAGTAAGATTTTTGAAAAAATTGTTCTTGATCAAATGTTAATTTTTTTTAATATAAATAATTTACTTCATAAAAATCAATTTGGTTTCACAAGGGGTCGCTCGACAACTGATGCCGGTGTTGAGCTGATTAAATATATCTTTAATGCATGGGAGAATTCACAGGATGCTTTGGGTATATTTTGTGACCTATCCAAGGCCTTCGATTGTGTTCACCATGAAACATTAATCAGGAAACTTCAACACTACGGTGTAAGAAGTGATGCCCTTAAATTAATTATTTCATATTTAAGTAAGAGAACGCAAAAAGTTGTCATTAACAATATGAGCTCTTCCGGATCGATGGTACAAATGGGCGTGCCTCAAGGATCAATTCTCGGCCCCTTTCTGTTTCTTGTATACATTAATGACTTACCTTACATAGTAGGGGATAACCATGATATAGTATTATTTGCAGATGACACTTCTTTAATTTTCAAATTAAGTCGACAGTTACTAAAATATGACGAAGTAAATAATGCTATATCTAAATTAGTAAATTGGTTCGATGTTAATAATTTGCATTTAAATGGCACTAAAACAAAATGTATGAAATTCGTGACTCCAAATGTCAAACAATTAAATACTAATGTAATTTTAAATGGGGAGAAACTGAGTCTTGTAGATACCACCATTTTTCTTGGAATCACACTAGACGCGAAGCTTCAATGGAGCCCCCATATATCAAAACTAGCAAACAGACTTAGTTCTGCAGCATATGCTGTAAAAAAGATTAGAAGTCTAACCAGTGTTGAAACAGCTAGACTAGTTTACTTCAGCTACTTCCATAGCATAATGTCGTATGGTATTTTGCTATGGGGACACGCAGCTGACACTGAAATTATATTTGTTTTGCAGAAGAGGGCCATAAGAGCAATTTATGATTTAAAGCCTAAAGAGTCGCTGCGACAAAAATTTAAGGAAATTAATATATTAACTTTGGCCTCTCAATACATTTATGAAAATGTAATGTACGTACACAAAAATAAAAGTAGTTTTATAAAAATAAGTGATATTCATTCTGTAAATACTAGGAACAGACACAAGCTAGTAGTACCAGTTACTCGACTCCATCGAGTCAGTAATTCATTCTTGGGGCGATGTATACGCTTTTACAACAAAATTCCAGCAAATATACAAAGTTTGGCCTGTTCAAAGTTCAAAAACTTTATTAAACTAAGTTTGTATAAAAAAGGTTATTATAATATTAAGGAATTTATGGATGATAATAACCCCTGGAAATGAGGTGATCGCTACCAAGCTATTTCTAATTTGTTGTGTTGTTAATTTGTGTAACATCATGATTGTAAGCTGTTATTTAAAAAAAGTCCCGCTGGGTTTCTTGCTGGTTCTTCCCAGGACAGAGGTTTTTTCCGAACCAGTGGTAATCAAACAAAAGAGTGACTTTCAATAAGTATTATTTATAATCTATATTGAATAAAAAAGTTTCTGTTTCTGTTTCTGCTGTGGAAATCTTGGGATTTTTGATCAAATAAATTCTATATTATTTATTCTTTATTGCACTAAATATTTGTACAAAAGGCGAGCTTAATGATATATGGCATTCTCTACCAGCTAACCTTGGGTAGAGCAGAGAGTGAGTTTGGGCAGTTAAGTTGTCATGATAAAATTCAGTTCAAATATATAATAAAATAAGTTTACTCAACTTTGTAGGCTACGGATATGCTCATATAGTTTTCTTTCAAAACATTTTTGGCTGGTATTATTCGCAGGTCAACAGGCAATTTATTACAGAGGGTAATGGAAGTAACTGTGAAAGAATTTGACATAGACTCAGAATGGTGGAGAGGAGTGGACAGGAATAAACTTTGTGAAGAACGGAGATTGAGAGAACGAGTGTCACTAAAGAATTGAAATCTTTCTTTTGGATAAAGGGGTGAGGCCACGACCATGCTATTCCACTCTATAGATAGTATTCTGGGGGGGGGGGTGCAAAATTCACTCACGCTCCCCTCGCGGTTGCGTTCTGGCGTTCTCTGCGTTCTGGTTCTGGCATTACAGGTCGGCGGATTGGGACGGAATGCGGACTTTCTTTGCTTCCTACGCATGGGGGCGGGTTTGCTTCTCGCCGGATGATCCAAGCGCTGTTGCTGACTCTGTCACTGATGTGGTGCTACAGGGAATGGAACTATTTATTCCATCATCTGTTGTACCCATCAGTGACAGATCTCAGCCTTGGTTTGGTCGCTACTGTAAGACTGCTTTACGCAGTAAGCAGGAGTGTTATCAAGTCTGGGCTGCGGCTTCGGCGACTCGGGATGTAAACACCAGCATACTTAAAAAGAAGTATAACTTCGCCTCCAAGTCTTTCAAAAGAGTTATTGCCAAGGCAAAGTCCGTCCAAAGTCGTCAGCTGACAGCGCGAGCGGTCGGTCAGAGGTTGTTGACCTCTAGCGAGATGAGTAAACTAAAGTGTAATAGTTGTCGGATTGTGATAAATGAAGTGTTATGTTTTTGCCAAAATAAATTAGACGTCATGAACAATGTTAGTTTGGCACTGTTATGCAAGCAGTCCTTTGATGAGGAGGAGATTTACGAGGCAAAGTGTTTGCTGTTCGAGTCGATTCCGCAACGACTGGTCAAACGAAAGGGTGACGATCGTAAACAGAAGAATATAGATGACATTATCGGGGTATTAAGAAGTGTTGAGCCCGATGACATTCCTATATTTGTGGCAAAAGATCTACATAAGTTGCCGCCCGTTACATTTGACCATGTCGACGCTACGCGTCTATTGAAGGATATTATTTTGCTTCAGACCCAGGTACGTAACCTACAAGGGAAACAGGACGAGTATATGACAAAAAAAGATTTTGAAAAATACGTTGAAGACAAAGAAAACAATCCAGATACATTGGATAGTAAAATGAGGGAAATGGAACCTAGTGTGAACAGCAGAAGGGGCGGCTTTTGCCTGCAAGATAGCTATGACTCCACAAGCGGGCCGATGGGGTTAATGACCGACCTAGAAAGTGACACACTGCCGCACCTATCTATGCAAGAACGAGTTACCGTGCGCCCATCTCCATCCTACGCGAGCGCTGCAGCGATGTCAACCGGTGAGCCTCTCTCTGTCGCTCCCGGGCAGAAACGGCAACACGTGGAGGCCCA
Organism: Parnassius mnemosyne; assembly: GCA_963668995.1. Classification (NCBI taxonomy): domain Eukaryota; kingdom Metazoa; phylum Arthropoda; class Insecta; order Lepidoptera; family Papilionidae; genus Parnassius; species Parnassius mnemosyne. The sequence continues at coordinate 15,570,180 of CAVLGL010000084.1, read as the reverse complement.
CCGCGGACAGGAGGCCCACTGCGGTGATGAAGCATGCATTTCGCACGTGCTAAACGTGTCGTCGTCTTCGCTGCCAGCCGATGAGATGACGTCACGTGAGATTAAAACGGGCGATGCGAGGGAAGCTGAGATACAAAATAATAGTGAAGGAGAATGGGTTCAGGTAGTAAGGCGTAAGACATCGCGTTTTAAAGGCATGCGGGGAACGGCTACGATAGATCCGTCACTTAAATTAAGGGCAGCCGATGTGCATATCCCGCTTTTCATTTATAATGTCTCAAAGGAGAATACAGAGCAAGATGTTGCGGATTATGTATTCGAAAAGACACAAATTCGTATTGTGCCAGAAAAAGTACATATGAAATCTGCAAGGGACTATATTTCTTTTAAGTTCTATATACCTAGGAGTAAGTTGTCCTTATTTAGTGACGATAAACTATGGCCGGAAGGGAGACGGTTTATAAGATTTAGAAATGTGAAAAAGACACTGCTGAATCAAGAGGACTTAAATAATGGATCAGGACAAAAATAGTTATAAAAGTCGGACATTAAAGCTTGATAGCTTTAACTGTAAGTCCCTGAAGCGGTCAGTAGACAGTGTGAGGGTGTTGTGTGAGACTGCCTCGGTAGTAGCATTGCAAGAAACCTGGCTAATGGACCACGACCTCTCATACCTCAACACCGTTCACAAAGACTTTGAAGCCACGGGAACGACAGCTGTAGATTCAGGCGTGGGCATTCTGCGCGGGCGACCACATGGAGGAGTCGCGCTGTTATGGCGTAAGAATGTGTTTTCATCGGTATCTGTAGTGAAATGTAATAATGTGAGGCTGTGCGCGATTAAGTGTCAGGTACAGGAGCAAACTATGCTTATTTTTTCTGTTTATATGCCGACAAACTGTGTCGAGAACCTTGCGGAATTCACAGAGTGCCTAAGTGAAATTAATGCAATTATCGAGGAATGTGATATTAGTATAGTTTTTATGTTAGGCGACTTTAATGCTCATCCGGGGGAGCTGTTTTTTAATGAAATGATTAGTTTTTGCGGTGAGCAGACGTGGGTATGTGCTGACTATGAAATGTTGTCGAGTAATTCGAATGTGTACACATACACTAGTGATGCTCACGGCTGCTCACGATGGTTGGATCATTGCCTCGTAACGACTATGGCTAGGAAATATGTTGAAAGCATACGCGTAAGAAACGATGTGACGTGGTCCGATCACTATCCCTTGGAAGTGGACTGTAAAATTAGCTTAGGTTTCTCGCAGGTCCAGCCCATCCAATCTAAAACTACAAATAGGGTAATTTGGGGGCACAGAGATAGTGAACAGATTAACATTTATACAGAATATTGTAATAATAGATTAAGATTAGTAGATTTTCCTGTAGAGTTAAATAATTGTTGTGATAAATTCTGTGATAAATCTGAACATAAATTAATTATAAATAAATTGTACAAGAATATCATAGGTATATTGCAGGATGCTGCAATTTATAGTCATAAAAATATACAGCGTAACAAAAAGCGACAGATAGTGGGATGGAATAGGCATGTGAGGTCGGCTCACGCCAGAGCTCGTCTTTGTTTTCAGTCATGGGTATGTGTTGGAAAGCCAACGTGTGGGGCAGCATACGAGGATATGAAAGAGTCACGTAAAGCTTTTAAAAGCAAACTCAAGTGGTGCCAGGATAATGAAGAACAAATTAAAATGGATATTCTGGCATCTTCGTGTGAGGCTAAGCAATTTGGTAAGTTCTGGCAGCATACGAACAGACTGAAGGCAAGGTCGAGTCTCTCAGCTCAAGTGGGGGGCGTGAGTGGGTGTCGGAATATAGCGAACTTGTTCAAGTCGCAGTTTGAGGTGGAACCGTGCAAGCTTAATTGCATGTTAAATGACGGTGACGCTGGGGACAGTGTGAATATGGGGGGTAGCCCGCTGCGCTTCACAATCGATGAAGTTAAATCTGCAATTAACAATATGAAGCATGGGAAATCACCAGGTCACGATGGCCTCAGCGTCGAACACCTCAGATATGCGGGTGTGCACCTTCACAGAGTCCTCAAGTTGCTCTACAACCTATGTGTTGGTCATGGTTACTTACCTGATACAATGATGATGACAGTGGTCGTGCCTATACTTAAGAATAGGACGGGCGATGCAGCGGATGAAACCAACTACAGGCCGATATCCTTGGCGACCATCTCGGCTAAGGTTCTGGACAGTCTGCTTGATACACAGTTAAGTAAGGCAGTTAAGTTACATGATGCTCAGTTCGGGTTTAGGCCTGAACTTTCAACGGAGAGCGCAATACTGTGTCTCAAGCAGACTGTGCGGTACTATACGGACAGGAAGACTCAGGTTTATGCGTGTTTCCTGGATTTGTCTAAAGCCTTCGACCGAGTGTCTTATAAAATTTTATGGCAAAAATTAAAACGGGAAAGTAGCTTGAGACCAGAGTTGGTTTCACTGTTGGAATATTGGTACGGTAACCAGACTAACACAGTTAGATGGGGTAACACCTTTAGTGATCCCTACAAACTAGGGTGCGGAGTGAGGCAGGGAGGGCTGACATCACCCAGGCTGTTTAATCTTTATGTTAACAGACTGATTGAGAGGCTCAGCAGAGCAGGTGTCGGTTGCTCAATAGACGGTGTACCCATGAATAATTTTAGTTACGCAGACGACATGGTTCTGTTGAGCCCCTCAGTCAGCGGGCTTCGAAAGCTGTTGAAAATTTGTGAAGCATATGCCGAGGAGACTGGACTCAGTTACAACACAAAAAAGAGTGAATTTATTGTCTTCAGAGGTAATAATAAACCACTTGACTTCACGCCACGTATCCAGCTATGTGGGATTCCTCTGAGACAAGTGGCTGAGTTTAGGTACCTCGGACATATTGTAACTGAACGCCTGGATGATGACAGTGACATTGAACGAGAGCGCCGAGCGCTGTCGGTCCGGGGCAATATGTTGGCTCGCAGATTTGCACGTAGTACGACTCAAGTCAAGCTAACTTTGTTCAAGGCGTATTGTCAATCCTTTTACACGTGCAGTCTGTGGACTGACTATACGCGGCGGGCCTACAGTGCTCTGCGTGTTCAGTACAACAATGTGCTGAGGGTGATGTTGAGGAAGCCTCCACACTGCAGTGCGTCGGCCATGTTTGCGGATGCTCGTGTGGACGACTTCTACGCGATCATGCGCAAGCGTGCCGCGTCCATGATGAGCAGGCTATTGAGGAGCTCCAACACCCTTCTCTGCGCATTGGCTGTGAAGCTGGATTGCCCGCTCTGGAGGGCTTGGAATGTTGCACACACCAGCACGAGGAGAATTCCACATGGAGTTCGCTATGTGAGGCTGGGGGTAGGTTAAGCTACTAATATAGGATAAGTAATTTTTTGACTAACATTTTAATATTAACTTCTATTTTATTTTATACTAACATTAGGCTAAGTAAGTTTTACTAACAATCTATGACTATTGTTGGTCGAAATAAAGGATTTATTATTATTATTATTATTATTATTATATAGACAGAATTGGCGAGAAACTAGTTCGCCTTCCTTCAGGAAACCGTGCATTCTGGTCTCTCGCCAAGGCTGTCCAAGGGAATTTCTGTAAGCCATCACTACCATCTCTGCACAGGGAGGACGACTCACTGGCCCACGACGCAAAAGAGAAAGCCGATCTGTTGAGCTCTCTCTTTGCGTCCAACTCGACTCTAGATGACGGGAGGAACACACCGCCGACCGTCCCGCGATGTGAGTGCTCCATGCCGGATGTGCGGTTTACATAGCGCTCGGTTCGCAAAGCACTCTTCTCCCTAGACGTCAGCAAGTCGAGTGGGCCCGATGGAGTCCCTCCCATTGTGCTGAAGACGTGTGCTCCGGAGTTGGCACCGGTTTTAACGCGTCTTTTCCGGTACTGCTACTCCCAAGGCGTAGTCCCGAATTCATGGAAGACAGCTTTGGTCCACCCGATCCCTATAAGAGGCGACCGCTCAGACCCGTCCAACTACAGGCCTATCGCCATCACCCCCTTGTTCTCAAAAATAATGGAATCGTTATAAACTGCCACCTCATGCGGTACCTTGAGGATCACCAGCTGATTAGTGACCGCCAATACGGTTTTCGTCGGGGTCGATCAGCTGGTGATCTTCTGGTCTACTTAACTCATAGATGGGCGGAGGCAGTATAGACCAAGGGGGAGGCATTGGCCGTTAGTTTGGACATTGCGAAGGCCTTCGGTCGGGTTTGGCACAAAGCGCTTCTTTCGAAGCTCCCTTCCCGAGAAAGTATGCAATTGGATTACCAGCCTTCTTGCAGATCGGAGCATCAAGGTCGTAGACGGTACATGCTCCGACTACAAGCCTATTAACGTTGGTGTTCCACAAGGCTGCGTGCTATCACCAACGCTGTTTCTTCTGCATATCAATGATATGTTGCAAACCGGTAGCATTCATTGCTATGCGGACGACAGCACTGGTGATGCTCTATACACCGGCCGTGCCAATATTTCTCGGAAAAACGTCGCCGAGTACCGGAACAAACTTGTGTCTGAAGTCGAGTCTGCTGGACAGTCTCGGATTGGGGGCGGCTAAATCTAGTCAAGTTTAATCCTCAGAAGACACAAGTTTGCGCGTTTACCGCTAAAAAGAAAACCCCTTCGTCGTATCTCCTCAGTTTCAAGGTACTCCCCTTGTTGCCTCAGCTAAAAAGAAAACCCCTTCGTCGTATCTCCTCAGTTTCAAGGTACTCCCCTTGTTGCCTCAGCCAGTATCGGAATCCTCGGCGTCGACATATCGAGTGGCGCGCAGTTTCGTGGTCACTTGGAAGAGAAGGCCAAATTGGCCTCTAAAAAGCTTGGCGTGCTCAGCAGAGCGGCAGTATTTCAAGCCGGCACAACGCCTGCAACTTTACAAGGCGCAGGTTCGGCCTCACATGGAATACTGTTCCCATCTCTGGGCTGGGGCTCCCCAGTGCCAGCTCCTTCCACTTGACGGCATCCAGCGCAGAGCGGCTCGAATCGTCGACGACCGAGTCCTTTCCGATCGGCTCGACTCATTGGCGCTGCGAAGAGATGTTGCATCTCTTTGCATTTTCTTTCGCATTTACCACGAGGAGTGCTCTGAGGAATTGTTCGGATTAATCCCAGCCGCCAAATTTCACGAACGCACATCGCGGCAGAACTCCCGATACCATCCACACCATCTGGATGATTGGCAGTCCACCACTGTGCGATTTAGAAGATGTTTTCTTCCTCGCACAACTTCCTTGTGGAATAGTTTACCACCAGCGATTTTTCCGGACCGATACGACTTAGGGACCTTAAAGAAAAGAGCCTACTCCTTTTTAAAAGGCCGACAACGCATCTGCAATTCCACTGGTGTTGCGGTTGTTCATTCATGGGCGGTGGTAGTCACTTACCATCAGGTGAGCCGCATGCTCGTTTGCCCCATCTCCTATAAAAAAAAAGTAGAGATCCGAATCGATGGTTTTGCCCGGCGGTAAATGCTCGTAATAAACGATGCCCTTCCAATCCCACCAAACACACAGCATCACCTTATTGAGCGTGTTAATTCGAGTTTCGCTAGTCTGGAGCTTAACTACCCTTTGACCATGATCTTTTTCGCACGTTATTGTCCTAGGCAATCTTTTCAAAAATGATTCGGATTCATTACGTTTCAATAGAGAATCGCAAATGAGTAAACGATTAATTAGGTTTCTTTCAGTGAACACGTATGGTGCCAAAATATCGAGCTTTTTTGTATAGCCAGACTTTTTCTTCTTTTGTGGTCAATCCTCAATTTCTCGGCTATGTTGTAATTACTAATATGCCGATCTTGCTATTTCAAAAATGGCATCGACTTTTATCCATATGAGGGCCAGTTTTAATATTAACCGGAGCCAGCTGTATCTTTGACCTCAAAATTCTCGGACTGAAAACGCTTAAACCAACTTTGTGCTACTCTTACTGACACTGCATTAGAGCCATAAATGTAAAAAAAAAATTACGGGGCTTAAGTCGCATTTATCCCTTTTTTGTAATAAATCTTCAGAATGTATCGAATTTCTTCGTTAGATTTACTCATTTTGGTGAACAGAAAAACTTTTACAAAAATTTACTTCGCAAATATCCGCGTTATAAAATAAAATGATGTGTCTTACCTAGTATGAAGAAGCACCTCCCGCCCTCCCTCAATTGCGTGCACTATCCCCGTCACCACTAATCCCAGCACCGCTACTTCCAACACCACTACACTAGGCAAGACACACCACTGACGATAATACGACACGTGTTTCGCCTCTACACGAGGCATCCTCAGGTGATATAGACTCTACGGTGGCTAACCGCTAAGTGAGCGGCGAGCCAAAACAAGTGCCTTTTATACAAACCGATGACGCAACCGCTCTCTACCTAACGAGCGAGCGATTGCGTCATGCGATAAAACATGCGACCAATCACCGCTGGACTTACGCAGCCGTTTGTAAAATTAAAAACAAACCGCCGCGCAACGCCCACATTATTAGAGAGCAGGCTTGAAGATATTTAAGAGAGGTGAGTTAGTAACATTTGTTTGTTCATTCAGCAATGCAACGGTATTATTATTACTTTTTAATATCTCTAACTGTTCCAGCACACACAGCCGCAGCCCTTTATTACACGTATGTAAGACTTTAAAGGAGTGGTCGTTGGCTAGGTTGTGTCCAGTGTCCAAAAGATGTTTGGCAAAATGGGATTTATCGGGATTGCAATTCCTGTACGCGGCTAAATGCTCTTTATAACGTGTCTCGAAATTGCGACCAGTCTGACCCACGTAAACGGCGTGGCATTCGTCACAAACAAGTTTGTAAACACCTGACTTTTGACGAATATCTAACTTATCTTTACTATTACAGATATTTCTAAGAGAATTGTTTGTTTTGAACGCCACATGAACGCAGTTTTGTCGAAGAGTATTAGCTACTTTTTCAGATATGGGGCCTAAGTAGGTCAAACTGCTCACATATCGATGAACACTTTGAGGTTGAACCGCGTACAGAGAGTTGCGAATAACATGCTTTTGTTTCTTTTTAATTAAATTGTTAATGAGATTTTTTGAAAAACCGTTAGAGACCGCTATTTGATAAATTATATTAAGTTCTTTTAAATAATTTTCTTTACTTAATGGGACAGTGAACAAACGGTTAATGTAACAATAAAAAGCGGCTACTTTATGTTGCCATGGATGACATGATGACGCGGGGATGACCGTGTCGGTGTGAGTTGGCTTTCGATAAATTTGGAAAACATGTGACGATTCTTTTCTTGTTATTGTTAAGTCAAGAAAATTAAGGGAACAATCTTGTTCCAATTCAAGTTTAAATTTAATTTTGTCATGGACTCTATTTATTTTATTGAGGAAAACATCCAGTTGTCTCATTGTGCCAGTCCAGCAAATAATTATGTCGTCTACATATCGATAGTAATATAAGATATTTTGATTGACAACTATATGTTGTTTTTCGAAATTATCCATGAAAATGTCCGCCATAAGGGGACTTAGAGGGGACCCCATAGCTAACCCTTCTTTTTGTAGATAGAAACGGTTATTAAACCGGAAATAGTTTTGTTTCATACAGAGAGAGGTTAAGTTAAGAAGATCATTTGTTTCCCCGGGATGTAGACGACGTTTTTCAAAGAGATCTGCGAGTATACGCAAACAGTCAGGGGATGGGACATTTGTGAAAAGACTATCAACGTCTAAAGATAACAATATGGATTTAGGAGGAATACGAATATCTTTAATTTTGGAAATGAGATCTAAGCCATTTTTTAGGCTGTAAGTGGGGTTGAATCCAGATTTCTCTCGAAGGAGGAAGTTTAATTTTTTAGCAAGGAAATAAGCTGGTGCACCAATATATGAGACAACTGGACGAATAGGAACATGTTCTTTATGTATTTTTGGTAACCCATATAAAATGGGTGCTTGAGGATTCATTGGAACAAGATTGCTCCGAGACAAGTTATGATCGGGAAAAACATATGATGACTGTTGTATACATAACTTAATATCCGAAGTAAACTTTTTGGTTGGGTCAGACTCCAATAGCTCAAAGTCATCACCTTGGATAACATCGTTAACTTTCTGGCTGTACCCACTACTCTCCATAATAACAACAGTATTGCCTTTATCGGCTTTAGTAACAATAAGGTCGTTTTCCCTTATTCTCTGCTTTAGGGACTTAAAAACAGGGAACTCAGGATTGAAATGGGAAGACGTGGGCACAGCCCGAATTTCATTAGCTACCAAACTTTTAACGATGTTATCTTTCCTCCCGATCACAACAGCCACCTCCGCGTCAACAGCCATAGTCTCTAACGATTTTTGGGAGACCGAAGGTGTTAAATTATACTTTAGGCCTTTATGTAAAAGGGACAACTCATCTGTTGGAAACTGGACATCGGAAAGATTTTTAACTCGGGGATAAAATTGGTGATATTCTGTATGTATGTCGTTATTACGATTACGGGATGAAGAGGATACAAGTCGTTGTAATTTACGGGACTGAATTTGATATTTCTCATAAACAGCCATTGAAGCAAGTTCTCTGGCTTTCCCATCCAAAATATCAAATTCAATATTATGTAATTTATATGAAAGTTCAGAGTATAATACTTTAAGGTGGATTTTTAAATTATCTCTATTGGAAAACCAACGACGACACTCCTCATTAAGCCAAATGTTCTGAGCTTTAGAAATAGCAATACTGGCCGCTCGACTATTTGTGCTGGAACGTATTTGAATATAATTGGGAATAACATGAAGTTGTTTGCACTGCTGATTGAACCAAACATTTTGGGCAGCAATACGATGGAGTTTTGTTAATTTGACATAGAGTCTTGCCTGGTCGGCCGTGCTAGCCTTTTTAATATAATTAATAGAATCAGGCGTTACTTTGCGGAAATCCATTATATAAAAGCTTTTACAAAAATTTACTTCGCAAATATCCGCGTTATAAAATAAAATGATGTGTCTTACCTAGTATGAAGAAGCACCTCCCGCCCTCCCTCAATTGCGTGCACTATCCCCGTCACCACTAATCCCAGCACCGCTACTTCTAACACCACTACACTAGGCAAGACACACCACTGACGATAATACGACACGTGTTTCGCCTCTACACGAGGCATCCTCAGGTGATATAGACTCTACGGTGGCTAACCGCTAAGTGAGCGGCGAGCCAAAACACGTGCCTTTTATACAAACCGATGACGCAACCGCTCTCTACCTAACGAGCGAGCGATTGCGTCATGCGATAAAACATGCGACCAATCACCGCTGGACTTACGCAGCCGTTTGTAAAATTAAAAACAAACCGCCGCGCAACGCCCACATTATTAGAGAGCAGGCTTGAAGATATTTAAGAGAGGTGAGTTAGTAACATTTGTTTGTTCATTCAGCAATGCAACGGTATTATTATTACTTTTTAATATCTCTAACTGTTCCAGCACACACAGCCGCAGCCCTTTATTACACGTATGTAAGACTTTAAAGGAGTGGTCGTTGGCTAGGTTGTGTCCAGTGTCCAAAAGATGTTTGGCAAAATGGGATTTATCGGGATTGCAATTCCTGTACGCGGCTAAATGCTCTTTATAACGTGTCTCGAAATTGCGACCAGTCTGACCCACGTAAACGGCGTGGCATTCGTCACAAACAAGTTTGTAAACACCTGACTTTTGACGAATATCTAACTTATCTTTACTATTACAGATATTTCTAAGAGAATTGTTTGTTTTGAACGCCACATGAACGCCGTTTTGTCGAAGAGTATTAGCTACTTTTTCAGATATGGGGCCTAAGTAGGTCAAACTGCTCACATATCGATGAACACTTTGAGGTTGAACCGCGTACAGAGAGTTGCGAATAACATGCTTTTGTTTCTTTTTAATTAAATTGTTAATGAGATTTTTTGAAAAACCGTTAGAGACCGCTATTTGATAAATTATATTAAGTTCTTTTAAATAATTTTCTTTACTTAATGGGACAGTGAACAAACGGTTAATGTAACAATAAAAAGCGGCTACTTTATGTTGCCATGGATGACATGATGACGCGGGGATGACCGTGTCGGTGTGAGTTGGCTTTCGATAAATTTGGAAAACATGTGACGATTCTTTTCTTGTTATTGTTAAGTCAAGAAAATTAAGGGAACAATCTTGTTCCAATTCAAGTTTAAATTTAATTTTGTCATGGACTCTATTTATTTTATTGAGGAAAACATCCAGTTGTCTCATTGTGCCAGTCCAGCAAATAATTATGTCGTCTACATATCGATAGTAATATAAGATATTTTGATTGACAACTATATGTTGTTTTTCGAAATTATCCATGAAAATGTCCGCCATAAGGGGACTTAGAGGGGACCCCATAGCTAACCCTTCTTTTTGTAGATAGAAACGGTTATTAAACCGGAAATCGTTTTGTTTCATACAGAGAGAGGTTAAGTTAAGAAGATCATTTGTTTCCCCGGGATGTAGACGACGTTTTTCAAAGAGATCTGCGAGTATACGCAAACAGTCAGGGGATGGGACATTTGTGAAAAGACTATCAACGTCTAAAGATAACAATATGGATTTAGGAGGAATACGAATATCTTTAATTTTGGAAATGAGATCTAAGCCATTTTTTAGGCTGTAAGTGGGGTTGAATCCAGATTTCTCTCGAAGGAGGAAGTTTAATTTTTTAGCAAGGAAATAAGCTGGTGCACCAATATATGAGACAACTGGACGAATAGGAACATGTTCTTTATGTATTTTTGGTAACCCATATAAAATGGGTGCTTGAGGATTCATTGGAACAAGATTGCTCCGAGACAAGTTATGATCGGGAAAAACATATGATGACTGTTGTATACATAACTTAATATCCGAAGTAAACTTTTTGGTTGGGTAAGACTCCAATAGCTCAAAGTCATCACCTTGGATAACATCGTTAACTTTCTGGCTGTACCCACTACTCTCCATAATAACAACAGTATTGCCTTTATCGGCTTTAGTAACAATAAGGTCGTTTTTCCTTATTCTCTGCTTTAGGGACTTAAAAACTATTCCGGTTTAATAACCGTTTCTATCTACAAAAAGAAGGGTTAGCTATGGGGTCCCCTCTAAGTCCTCTTATGGCGGACATTTTCATGGATAATTTCGAAAAACAACATATAGTTGTCAATCAAAATATCTTATATTACTATCGATATGTAGACGACATAATTATTTGCTGGACTGGCACAATGAGACAACTGGATGTTTTCCTCAATAAAATAAATAGAGTCCATGACAAAATTAAATTTAAACTTGAATTGGAACAAGATTGTTCCCTTAATTTTCTTGACTTAACAATAACAAGAAAAGAATCGTCACATGTTTTCCAAATTTATCGAAAGTCAACTCACACCGACACGGTCATCCCCGCGTCATCATGTCATCCATGGCAACATAAAGTAGCCGCTTTTTATTGTTACATTAACCGTTTGTTCACTGTCCCATTAAGTAAAGAAAATTATTTAAAAGAACTTAATATAATTTATCAAATAGCGGTCTCTAACGGTTTTTCAAAAAATCTCATTAACAATTTAATTAAAAAGAAACAAAAGCATGTTATTCGCAACTCTCTGTACGCGGTTCAACCTCAAAGTGTTCATCGATATGTGAGCAGTTTGACCTACTTAGGCCCCATATCTGAAAAAGTAGCTAATACTCTTCGACAAAACGGCGTTCATGTGGCGTTCAAAACAAACAATTCTCTTAGAAATATCTGTAATAGTAAAGATAAGTTAGATATTCGTCAAAAGTCAGGTGTTTACAAACTTGTTTGTGACGAATGCCACGCCGTTTACGTGGGTCAGACTGGTCGCAATTTCGAGACACGTTATAAAGAGCATTTAGCCGCGTACAGGAATTGCAATCCCGATAAATCCCATTTTGCCAAACATCTTTTGGACACTGGACACAACCTAGCCAACGACCACTCCTTTAAAGTCTTACATACGTGTAATAAAGGGCTGCGGCTGTGTGTGCTGGAACAGTTAGAGATATTAAAAAGTAATAATAATACCGTTGCATTGCTGAATGAACAAACAAATGTTACTAACTCACCTCTCTTAAATATCTTCAAGCCTGCTCTCTAATAATGTGGGCGTTGCGCGGCGGTTTGTTTTTAATTTTACAAACGGCTGCGTAAGTCCAGCGGTGATTGGTCGCATGTTTTATCGCATGACGCAATCGCTCGCTCGTTAGGTAGAGAGCGGTTGCGTCATCGGTTTGTATAAAAGGCACTTGTTTTGGCTCGCCGCTCACTTAGCGGTTAGCCACCGTAGAGTCTATATCACCTGAGGATGCCTCGTGTAGAGGCGAAACACGTGTCGTATTATCGTCAGTGGTGTGTCTTGCCTAGTGTAGTGGTGTTGGAAGTAGCGGTGCTGGGATTAGTGGTGACGGGGATAGTGCACGCAATTGAGGGAGGGCGGGAGGTGCTTCTTCATACTAGGTAAGACACATCATTTTATTTTATAACGCGGATATTTGCGAAGTAAATTTTTGTAAAAGCTTTTATATAATGGATTTCCGCAAAGTAACGCCTGATTCTATTAATTATATTAAAAAGGCTAGCACGGCCGACCAGGCAAGACTCTATGTCAAATTAACAAAACTCCATCGTATTGCTGCCCAAAATGTTTGGTTCAATCAGCAGTGCAAATAACTTCATGTTATTCCCAATTATATTCAAATACGTTCCAGCACAAATAGTCGAGCGGCCAGTATTGCTATTTCTAAAGCTCAGAACATTTGGCTTAATGAGGAGTGTCGTCGTTGGTTTTCCAATAGAGATAATTTAAAAATCCACCTTAAAGTATTATACTCTGAACTTTCATATAAATTACATAATATTGAATTTGATATTTTGGATGGGAAAGCCAGAGAACTTGCTTTAATGGCTGTTTATGAGAAATATCAAATTCAGTCCCGTAAATTACAACGACTTGTATCCTCTTCATCCCGTAATCGTAATAACGACATACATACAGAATATCACCAATTTTATCCCCGAGTTAAAAATCTTTCCGATGTCCAGTTTCCAACAGATGAGTTGTCCCTTTTACATAAAGGCCTAAAGTATAATGTAACACCTTCGGTCTCCCAAAAATCGTTAGAGACTATGGCTGTTGACGCGGAGGTGGCTGTTGTGATCGGGAGGAAAGATAACATCGTTAAAAGTTTGGTAGCTAATGAAATTCGGGCTGTGCCCACGTCTTCCCATTTCAATCCTGAGTTCCCTGTTTTTAAGTCCCTAAAGCAGAGAATAAGGGAAAACGACCTTATTGTTACTAAAGCCGATAAAGGCAATACTGTTGTTATTATGGAGAGTAGTGGGTACAGCCAGAAAGTTAACGATGTTATCCAAGGTGATGACTTTGAGCTATTGGAGTCTGACCCAACCAAAAAGTTTACTTCGGATATTAAGTTATGTATACAACAGTCATCATATGTTTTTCCCGATCATAACTTGTCTCGGAGCAATCTTGTTCCAATGAATCCTCAAGCACCCATTTTATATGGGTTACCAAAAATACATAAAGAACATGTTCCTATTCGTCCAGTTGTCTCATATATTGGTGCACCAGCTTATTTCCTTGCTAAAAAATTAAACTTCCTCCTTCGAGAGAAATCTGGATTCAACCCCACTTACAGCCTAAAAAATGGCTTAGATCTCATTTCCAAAATTAAAGATATTCGTATTCCTCCTAAATCCATATTGTTATCTTTAGACGTTGATAGTCTTTTCACAAATGTCCCATCCCCTGACTGTTTGCGTATACTCGCAGATCTCTTTGAAAAACGTCGTCTACATCCCGGGGAAACAAATGATCTTCTTAACTTAACCTCTCTCTGTATGAAACAAAACTATTTCCGGTTTAATAACCGTTTCTATCTACAAAAAGAAGGGTTAGCTATGGGGTCCCCTCTAAGTCCCCTTATGGCGGACATTTTCATGGATAATTTCGAAAAACAACATATAGTTGTCAATCAAAATATCTTATATTACTATCGATATGTAGACGACATAATTATTTGCTGGACTGGCACAATGAGACAACTGGATGTTTTCCTCAATAAAATAAATAGAGTCCATGACAAAATTAAATTTAAACTTGAATTGGAACAAGATTGTTCCCTTAATTTTCTTGACTTAACAATAACAAGAAAAGAAGCGTCACATGTTTTCCAAATTTATCGAAAGCCAACTCACACCGACACGGTCATCCCCGCGTCATCATGTCATCCATGGCAACATAAAGTAGCCGCTTTTTATTGTTACATTAACCGTTTGTTCACTGTCCCATTAAGTAAAGAAAATTATTTAAAAGAACTTAATATAATTTATCAAATAGCGGTCTCTAACGGTTTTTCAAAAAATCTCATTAACAATTTAATTAAAAAGAAACAAAAGCATGTTATTCGCAACTCTCTGTACGCGGTTCAACCTCAAAGTGTTCATCGATATGTGAGCAGTTTGACCTACTTAGGCCCCATATCTGAAAAAGTAGCTAATACTCTTCGACAAAACGGCGTTCATGTGGCGTTCAAAACAAACAATTCTCTTAGAAATATCTGTAATAGTAAAGATAAGTTAGATATTCGTCAAAAGTCAGGTGTTTACAAACTTGTTTGTGACGAATGCCACGCCGTTTACGTGGGTCAGACTGGTCGCAATTTCGAGACACGTTATAAAGAGCATTTAGCCGCGTACAGGAATTGCAATCCCGATAAATCCCATTTTGCCAAACATCTTTTGGACACTGGACACAACCTAGCCAACGACCACTCCTTTAAAGTCTTACATACGTGTAATAAAGGGCTGCGGCTGTGTGTGCTGGAACAGTTAGAGATATTAAAAAGTAATAATAATACCGTTGCATTGCTGAATGAACAAACAAATGTTACTAACTCACCTCTCTTAAATATCTTCAAGCCTGCTCTCTAATAATGTGGGCGTTGCGCGGCGGTTTGTTTTTAATTTTACAAACGGCTGCGTAAGTCCAGCGGTGATTGGTCGCATGTTTTATCGCATGACGCAATCGCTCGCTCGTTAGGTAGAGAGCGGTTGCGTCATCGGTTTGTATAAAAGGCACTTGTTTTGGCTCGCCGCTCACTTAGCGGTTAGCCACCGTAGAGTCTATATCACCTGAGGATGCCTCGTGTAGAGGCGAAACACGTGTCGTATTATCGTCAGTGGTGTGTCTTGCCTAGTGTAGTGGTGTTGGAAGTAGCGGTGCTGGGATTAGTGGTGACGGGGATAGTGCACGCAATTGAGGGAGGGCGGGAGGTGCTTCTTCATACTAGGTAAGACACATCATTTTATTTTATAACGCGGATATTTGCGAAGTAAATTTTTGTAAAAGCTTTTATATAATGGATTTCCGCAAAGTAACGCCTGATTCTATTAATTATATGAACAGAAAAACAATTGAAAAATGGCGGGATTAGGAATGGATTTTATTTATGTCCTATATGTTTTAATATTAAAAACCAGCCATATACAAACAGTAGAATCAAAGAAATTTTTCTTCAATTTTATACAAACAAAATCTGAAGAACCTTTTTCCCCGACTTATTATATTTTTAATAAAGGTGTGCATTTATACATAAAATAGAGTAACAATACAGTCATATTATCGTTGTAGCACGAATAGGTCGGCTCGACCGGTGAAGGACCCCGCTGTCACAGAATATTAGCGTAAAATAACAGCTTCATGCTGCCATGTGTCATATGATGAATGTAGAGAACCGGAGACATTTTCACTGGTAACGAACCATTTCACCTATGTCTTCAGGAGCGATAATGTTAACTAAGTTATTGGTAACAAGGAATTTCATCTAGTTCTCTAGGATGACAACCCCAAATGTACATTTCGATCAAAGATAGGTGTATTTATGTTGAACTTTCTTTTTTTATAGAATAAGGGCGACAAACGAGCACACAGTCCACCTGATGGTAAATGGATACTGCGGCCTATAGACATCTCCATTTATCCCCGATTAAGAATTAAAATGCAAAATCACTCTGTAGGATTAAGATGTAATGCCTCGTATCCAGTAAAAAGGGACTCCGGTTCGCAACACTCACCATACAAAACCGCCAATATATTGAATTATGTTGAGAGGTATGTCAGATTCACTGCCAGACACTCCAAAAAACTTCGACGCCCGGAATCAAGTCATAAATAACCTTAATTTTAACAGCAACCATAGTATGGTCTGAGCTAAACTTTGACTCAAGATGTTTAACAGATCTTTTAAAGTAAAGCAAAGTAACATTACACTACTAAAGAATACTGAACGACTGATAGTAAAATTAGAAAATTTTATAGAAAACACAAAGGATCTAAATACTAAAGACACGTGCAAAAAGTTTGAATACAAAATAATTACAAGAGTGAAGAGTAAACCAAGTAATATAATAAAATGGCTAACAAACGAAACCAAAGAACGGTTAAGAAACAAATCCGTACTAATATCTATGGCTCAGAAAACAAAAGAATCAAGGTATACATACTCGTATATAGCTGAGATAAATAATAGAATAGACCATAGAATAGTTATTTATAAATGTGATAGTTATCTAAGAGGTGAAAATAAACTATTACTAAATAAGAAAATCCTTTTACCAATTCTGACGTATCTATTTAATAAAGAGTTGCTGAGCGAGAAAATACCTGATCAGTGGACAACATAAACCATAAAACTGCTACACAAGAACGGAGATAAGAATAATATAATCTATTAGCCTAATGTGAAATATTTACAAAGTTTTCGCTAAAGTAATTCTCAACAGAAAATCCAAGATGCAACATGAAAATCAACCGAGAGAACAAGCCGGATTTAGAAGAGGTTTTTAGACCATATACATGTGGTGAAGAAAATATTCGAAAAAGGTAAATAATTTAATATAACTTTCTACTGCTGTTTTGTAGCTTACAGTAAGGCCTTCGATTCGCTTGCCGACATCTGGCAAGCGCTTAAAAACCAGGGTATCGAAAATAAATTTATAAGAATAATAAAAAACATCTACAAAACCAGCAAAGCTAGAATCAAACTAGAAAGAGAAGACAAGGAAATATGTGTATCTAGGTCAAATAATCTCGCCAAAAGATTCAAATTCAAAGGAAATTAATAGACACATTGGAAACGCATGGAAACAATATTGGAGTCTGAAAGAGATAATGAAAAACAGAGAAAATAAGTATGACCATCAAGCGGAAACTGCAGATTCTTTTATATTGTCTGTACTAACATATGGTTGCCAAACGTAGGCACTCACTAAAGCTCACAACAGAAACCTTGCAGTGTTTGGGGGAAAAAAATAAGAACTATTCTGCATTTGAGCTGGGGGCGGTCCGTCACGGAGTCCCAGTCGCCTCAGATGACCCGAAAGGTTGACTGGGATTAGTCCGTTCTTAGAGACAACTTCGGTCGGCAGGCCACCGCACATGTCGGTCACCTTGTGAGCCAGGTCCAGATATTTTGTTTTCCTATCTGCTTCGGCTTTCACGTGGTTCTCGTCATGCGGAATGATAATGTCGACCAAAAATGTCCTTACTGTGCCTGGTCCATCACCACAATATCAGGCTTATTTGCAAGAATAGTGCTGTCTGTGATGATGGCCCGGTCCCGGTAGAGCCTGGCGCGGTCATTTTCGAGCACGGCTTCCGGCATGAATTTTTTTTTAAATTTATTTCAACAAAGTAACTGTTTTAATTACAATATAATTTCTTCATGCCATTAAACACGATTGTGAGTGAACACTTATAATAAGGCAGTTTCCGATCCATGAGACCGTATTTCAGAGCGAGCTCCTGGTGTAGAATCCTGTTCAGAGCAAGCTCCTGGTGTAGAATCCTGTTATTGTTGTTAACAGTGGTAGAGCCAAGCGGTAGCTTTTGCTGTCGCACGGATGGGCCAGCTCGAACCGGGGTGGTACCACGACCTCACAGAATACCAGCGTGAAGTAGAGGATTACCTCTAGCGTTTGGTGAGTGCAGGTGGCCGGAGGCCCGATTCCCCCCTCCCCCCCCATCAACATGGTAGTGGAATTAAATAAAAGACTACCCCAGGAGGGTACCAGCAGCCATCACCTCCTTGTTCTCCAAAATAATTGAATCCATTATAAACTGCCAGCTCATGAGATACCTTGAGGATTAGTGACCGCCGGTACGGTTTTTGTCGGGGTCGATCAGCTGGTGATCTTCTAGTCTATCTGACTCATAGATGGGCGGAGGCAGTAGAGTCCAAGGGGGAGGAATTGGCCGTTAGTTTGGACATAGCGAAAACCTTCGATCGGGTCTGGCACAAAGCGCTTCTTTCGAAGCTTCCTTCCTATGGGCTTCCCGAGAAATTGTACAAATGAATCACCAGTTTCCTTGCTGATCGGAGCATCAAGGTCGTAGTAGACGGTGCATGCTCTGATTTCAAGCCTATCAACGCTGGTGTTCCACAAGGCTGCGTGCTATCACCAACGCTGTTTCTCCTGCATATCAATGATATGTTGCTAACTGGTAACATTCATTGCTATGCGGACGACAGTACTGGTGATGCCTTATATACCGGCCGTGCCAATGTTTCTCGGGAAAACGTCGCCGAGTACCGGGACAAACTTGTGTCTGAAGTTGAGTCTTTGCTTAACAAAGTCTCGGATTGGGGGCGACTTAATCTAATCCAATACAATCCCGACAAGTTTGCGCGTTTTCCGCTAAAAACCCCTTTGTCGTATCTCCTCAGTTTCAAAGCACTCCCCATGCTGCCTCAGCTAGTATCGGAATCCTTGGCGTCGACATATCGAATAGTGTGCTGTTTCATGGTCACTTGGAAGGGAAGGCCAAATTGGCCTCTAAAAAGCTTGGCGTGCTCAGCAGAGCGAGACAGTATTTCATGCCGGCACATCGCTTGTAACTTTACAAAGCGCAAGTTCGGCCCCACATGGAATACTGTTCTCATCTCTGGCCGGGGCACCTCAGTGCCAGCTCCTTCCACTTGACCGCATCCAGCGCAGAGCGGTTCGAATCGTCGACGACCGAGTTCTTTCTGATCGGCTCGATACACTGGCACTGCGTAGAGATGTTGCATCTCTTTGCGTATTTTATCGCATCTATCACGGGGAGTGCTCTGAGGAATTGTTCGGACTAATTCCAGCAGCTCAATTTCACCATCGCACTTCGCGACAAAACTCGCGTTACCATCCATACCATCTGGATGATTGGCGGTCCACCACTGTGCGATTTAGAAGAAGTTTTCTCCCTTGCACAACTTCCTTGTGGAATCAATTACCACCAGCGAATTTTCCGGACCGATACGATTTAGGAATCTTACACGTTTCTAAAAGGCCAGCAACGCATCTGCAATTCCCCTGGTGTTGCGGTTGTTCATGGGCGGCGGTAGTCACTTACCATCAGGTGAGCCGCATGCTCGTTTGTCCCCTCTTCTATAAAAAAAAAATTATTAATATTTCTTTGGAAGGCGGTTTTATTTTGTTTAAGAGTTTAATTTTTGACCCTTTAGAGTGGAATAAGCTATATCAAACTCATGGCAATAACTAAAATACCTTCTAAACAGTTAAATAAAACATTTCATACCGTCATTTTGATCCTTAGGGGTGAATTTTTTTATATTGAAATGACTCTTGAGGTATAGCTTATCTAATATATAAAAATTGATATTTGTTTATTCGTATTTTATGCGATGCCATAATGTTCATGAAATCGCGATAAAACTTTGTCAACTTGCTTGCACTTGCGAGAAGATTATAGGTAAAGTACAATTAACTTACACTAGGTGGCATGCTAATCGTACCGAAAATGTATTTGAAATTTATATATCATTCAATTTTTAAAATTCAATTAATGAATGTATTATCATTCCTAATTACACATTATAACTCTCCAAATTTAAAACGATATTTCCACAATTATTTCTTCTGTAGCAGCATCGCGCCGGGTACCAGCTAGTTTAATATAAAAATAAGCATTAAAATTGGTTCTCATTGGCGAAAATATGACGTAACTTACATACCAAAATTGTTTATATATGATTTAATATAAAAATACTTGTCAATCTGAATTTTTATCTATACATATGATAAATCTGTAGAAAAGTCGTGTCTGTAATTCTAATATATTCTTGAAAGAACAAGTCCAGGGGACTAAATAAAGGGTTCTGAAGCCAAATTAGTGGTTTTTAGAATTTTTGTCTGTCTGTCTGTCTGTGTATTCCGGATTCACGCAAAAACTACTGAACCGATTTACATGAAATTTTGTATGTAGTCAGTAGCCCGGGGCAACTTATAGGCTACTTTTTATCCGATTACGGAACTTCAAAAAAGGACGGTTAAGTATATTAATTTCCTTTAGATGTTAATTTTCTGTTGTATCTTAGTTATAGGCGGAATGACGGGTGTTTTTCAAATAAATACCATATTACCATATTTGTAAATAAAGTTTACAATATAGTTATAATCTTGGTAAAATAATTTGAAACTACACCGATTTCGTATTCAAAAAAGCGCCATCTATCATCAAATGGAAAAAGTTGTATATTTTGCCTTCAGTTTATGGAGTGTAGAGTAGAAGGAGGACCATCTCTGTATATGAAAAGTGTCCCTAAAAACGTGTCCAATAAGGGTGGCGCTGCAGTAGCATAGGATAAATTAAAAAAGAAGCGCCAAAATTATTTAGAGTAAGATGGAGAAATAAATAAGGACCGATCAATCCGCTTGGTTTTGTACCACGTAAATAGTTGAGATTTTGTATATTGGCGTTTTACTAACTACTCTAGTCATGAAATATTTGAATTCAGCTAACTTCACTCCGTTCATAACAGCTATCTTCATATCGTAGTTTTTCAGACGCCAGCGCTATTGTGGTAGGTTTTGGAACCTCTATTTACAGTAAATAGTAGGACACTTTTTCAACCTTCGCTCCTTATAAGATGGTTCTCCTTCTACTCTACACTCCATACTTCAGTTACTAATAAATGAAATAATATAAATAACTTACTTTTATATGATTAAATTATTAGATTTTTAAAATTATTAAAAAATTGTAACGTTCAGTTTTTTAGTATTTTGTTATTTTATTTTAAAAGTGTAATAATTTCAATAGATAATAGTGATGTCTATCAAAAATATGAAAATTGATAAGGTATTTATTTCAATTACTAATATAATATATGTAAAGTGATAAAAACTTGTCTATCTGCAATTGTTGCAGAATTTTCATTATCATCATAGTTTTATTAAAGAGATTTTTATGTAAGTCGTGGCCAGATTGTAGAATTGATCATAAATCATAAAGTAGTCTATCATTTCGTGAAAACACTGAAAAAATGACTGAAATGAATGTGTATTTAACACTATTTGATGACCGTGTCATTATATAGCTTGACCAAATCAATGAATAGAAATCTATTGAAGGTATTAGTAACTAAACACAACGTTGCTATTTCATAATATGGTCATATGACGATATCATTATCGTTTTTCACCGCTAGCGGCGCCGATAGCTTATTTTTAACAGAAACAGAACCTTTAAGAGAATTGACATCACTTTATCCCTTATTGATTTGATATAATAAATAAATGTTCGTTTCTATTGCTGATATTACTAGATGGTATAGTTTTGGCTTTCATTATTTCATGTAATATTAGCGCCACCTACTTACTTCTAAATAAATTAAAATGGCAAGACATTGATAAAATGAAATAATACAATGCTACTGAATATACGATGTAAATAATTGAATCATTTACATTACGTTCATCCCGCGTTGGAATCAGTGCAGCGAACTCTTTTTTGGCCAAAAACTCTATAGCCTGTGCCCAGTAGTAGCATGTATGTAAGCTGCTTTTTTTACTTTTCATGGGGCAATATATGCAGTTTCTATTTCATTCGTGTTTTCGGGTATGATAATTTATGTTTTCACTCTACCGTAAATATTAAGGCTTGCAAAGATGAGTAGAACTCATTGTCGTTAGCCTATCAAAAGTCCACTGAAATGAACATAGGCCTCCCCCATAAATTGTCAAGTAGCTGTATATTTGCTATAGTGGCGGGTTGGCAACCGCAGCTATTATTATTTTGATCTGTTATCAAGAAGATGATGCAGATCATCCCATCTATTGTTTTTTTTTTCTATGTCGCCTCTTACGACGGGACGATATGATGTGTTGGATTTTCTTTCACCGCCACAACAGTGCGAACATTTTTCTACTCCCGTTCATGAGTGTAGTGTTCCTCACGTTCACTGTGTATAAAATTTATAAGGAATAAAAGTAATTTTAAGGATTTTATTCGCGTTTAATTTTAACTTTTTTAAATTTACGATGGTTTGGGCAATTTATAGCACCCATGGTTACGCGAGGGGTGGGAGAACTGAGGTGTTTGACGATCTCATGTCATAGTTAAAATAGAATAGTTAAAATGCAGTAGTAGTTTGAATTTAATTTTATTAATCATGGAGTCCTTAGCAGATAGTAGCACTCAGCCATCTTCCCTTTTAAAATTAGGATATTTTTAATTTTAATAGCCTCGCGAATCATCATTGGTAGGATTCGGTGTTCTATTGCAAGAATTTGTTGTATATAATTAATGGTTGGGACGATACTAAACATGTTTACATACTTTAGACTTCCCGGAGCTTCGGTGCTTTCATTCGGTGAGGAGTCAAGATGCGTAAAAAACCCGTAACATTAGTTTTAATCCATGTGTGGTATTCATTATTATAGAACTGTATTTATGAAATTTTCAAGTCTACTCGAAGTACATAAAAATATCTATATCTTTTTATGGTGCCAATCAATATTAAATAGGACAAAAAAATAAACATTATATTACTTTGTTAAAACTGAATTTACTTTAACTATGAATATATATATGTAAAGAGTAAAATGTAAGTAATAATAATACATTTTGATTTCAAGACTATATTTACCTTTCTTATGGATACATCGGAATCGGAAGACACGCCATATATAAAAAAAATAGTAGGAGTTTCTAGACATTATAAGTATATTCACGTGTTTCTGTAGCATGTTACCGATCATCTACGTCTAAAAGTATTTTAGAATGAAAAAAATCTCTGACAGACATATAGATATAGACACCAAGGTGACTCTAAAAGTGATCGAATATTTCTAAATTTGACACGCAACAGCATTTAATGATGTCCCTAAATTCAAGCGCACGCGAGCGAAGCCGCGGGTAAAACGCTAGTATATAATAAGAGTGACAATCGAGCACACAGGCTACCTCATAGAATTAGTATATACTTACGGTTTACCTGATAGCAAATGGATGCTGTGGCCCATAGACATCTACATTTATTGTCAATTAAGAATCAAAATACAGATGCGTTGTCGCCCTATTACTGTTAAAACTACTGCGAAAACAAATAAAAAATAAGATAGAGATCAGATATGTACATACTAGAGAAGGCAGTTGCACAAATCTAATCCAAATTACTATTATAAACACTATTAGAAATGGTTGTTTAAAAAACTTTAATATACAATCCCAGTAATAAAACACTGCAACTTAACATTTTCATCAGTCTGTAAGCACAATATCACCAATCGTTTATGCACTATACTACAAATTATCCGGTTGTGTGATATTTGGTCTGCGCTTAAAAACATGGATAGCTTTTTTGCGTCCACTCGACACACACAGACTCGCGATAGATCTTCATTAATTTGACTCTCCGTTTCGGAGTCTGAATGTTCAATGGGACCTGTAACAAATACTTTGATTATTTATATTTACCTTTAGGAATCAACATTGAATGCAAAAGCTAACATTAACTTATTTTAAAGATAGTTTCAGCTCAAATTTACGTTTTAATCAAGTTATCTAACAACTAGTTATACCAAACTAAATGTATATGCCATCAAAAACATAACTTGTAAAAAAAGCCAAGTCTCGCAACTCAGTTTTTCTACCGTAAAAAGTAGTGAGATCCATGTAATATCAAGTCGGTTCCTTAATTTATTCAGTCTCTACTTAAGGGTCATTCTGTCTCAAGTTATTAAGTAATTAGCTAACCTAACAACATCTTATAGTGACCATATCAATATTAATAATTTATATGTTTTAAATAAATAGATTGACTTGGCCATCGCATTAAAACACAATATATCTCACAAGTAATACATATTATATTAAATTAGATTATTTAATGCGCTTGCCATAGTTGGTATTCAAGAAATTGATGATCTACTTTTTGAATTTGCGGGATTTTGGTAGAACTTCATAAGACATGTTCCATTCTTGCTTTCTCATAACGTTGACCATTTTACAAGTTACCTTTAAACATAATTACATCTAGGTACCTATCTACATATATTCATTCACTACAAATGTAAATTTGTAATCCTATATAAGTATATAGGATTACAAAGTTATTTATGCAGTTGGTGTATCTAGAAAACTGGACCGAAATTACATAATATTTTAGTTTTTCTTTTATTTATACACTAAACACTATTTGTATTCTAAATATAAAACTTCTACGTTTGCTACACGTGCCTTAGAGTTTTGATGATCGGTCAGTCAGTGAGTGACAAAATTAAGAAACATTTGACTACTTATAATTCTTAAACTACTGGTTCAAATTGAATGAAATTTGAAATATGCCGTGTTTATACAATGATGCTTGGTTACTGAAAATTCAGGCTTCTAGTTTTATCCACAGCGAAGTTATAGGGGTCGAAAATGGCCTGAATTGTTTCGAGAAAAGGATGGTACGGCCGTGCCGCTTTTTTGCTCGACTTGGCCGGGGCACTACCCCAGATATGATATAAATAAAATTGAAGTGTGAATTTGCATGCTATTATGACATATATTAACCATTTTTAAAAATATTGTATGTCTGGATTAATCTTCGGAATGACTGAACTGATTGTGATGAAATTTTACGAAAGAGCCCAAAAATATCACAAACTATGGAAAATAAGAGAAAAAAACTTGAAATACCTCATTGGCCTATTCTTTTTATTGGATAGGGTGACAAACCAGCATACAGTCCACCTGATGGTAAGTAGTTGCTATGGCCTATAGACATCTACATCCGTATTCAACTACGCAAAAAAAAACAGAACGAACAGATGGGCATTGCTCTCTATCTGTTCGTAAAATTTATCCAAAAAAACTTAAAGAATATTTTTAAACAAAAACTCCATAAAATAAATGGATTTTCATTTAAATAAAGCCACATTAATAGATCCCATTGAAGCGAAGCCGGGGCGGGTAGGTAAATATAGTATTTATTACATATTATGCAATAAGTACTATATTTATAAATAAATACCACAGAGTAAAGAGGACCAGAGGGGAAGCTTCCTAACAACGTCGAAAATCTATACCTATTCTGATAGGGTTGTCACCTGATGCATGTGAAAATTTTAAGGAAAAAATAAAAATATTGTATAGCATAAGACATCATGTGTATTAATTATAACTTATATTAATGTAACAACATATTTATTAATTGTTCGAAATCAAGATTTTTGTGTAAGTGGTGGTGGTGGTAGTTGTGGCCGTGATGGTGGTCGTGGGCAGTGACGGTGGTGGTGATAGTAATGGTGGTGATGGTGGTGGTGTTGATGAAGTCACTGTTGGTCCACTGCCTACTACCATTGCCTACGATACTACCACCCCCACCACCACTAACACCATCAGCAACACTATCCACCAACACCAACACCAGCACCACTTCCACCAACACTATCCACCAACACTATCCACCAACACGAGCACCACTTCCACCAACACCAATCCCTGGCGATTATATTCCAACCATAATGCAGTGGTATTTACCCCTGCGGTCGCGACTCGCAAAAAGTAACTTATATCCTACCCCAGGAAGCAACCTACCTCTATACTAATGTGGGTGGATAAAGTCACACATTTAACCTTATTACGTAGGATATTCTGCCATCTACGGCACTGTCAAAGTTAGACTGACTAACGTTTCAAGTAGGTGAGACCGACATCATCACTCGGCGACGCACCTTTCTAACACATTCTCACTTACCTATCAATGTTATTACCTAGTATTATTGTATACGTAAAAAAGTACTTACTTCACTTGATCTCTCGGGTACAAAAAAAAGGAAATATCCTTATTTTCTTTAGAATTATTCATGCATACTGTACAACTATTAGGCATTTTTGCTTATACAGAAAACTTATTATTTACCTATATAAATTTATAATAACTTAATTCTTAATTATACTTATTAAAAAAACTTTAATCTAATTATTTAATAATTGCAAAAATACTTAATAAATTAATTGATGTATAAAATATCGAAATATATTTGGTCTATTTATTTAAATGCGCACGACTAACAGCCCTTTCATGGACACTCTGACTGAGCCGGCGCAAAACCGGTTTGTACCCCGACGGAGCGTCGGTGAACCTGTCGGTGAGAGCTCACGCACACATCGCTGCGCTATGTATGGGTGTACTCACTGCGAGCCGTTTGTATGTAGCTTCCCCTCTGGTCGGTTTCTTTACTCATGTGTAAATACTAAATATCGTATTTACAGACAGACAAAAATGTTTAAAATGTTTATTATATCTTAATAGCATGCAAATAACTTATTAGAAGCAAGTTATTTGAATATTACAGACAGACACTTAAATGTATGTATTACTTTATTTTTATATGTTTTATTACTATACACATACATACATACATTTCACGTCAAGCGGACAGGGAAAAATGTGAGGTTCTGAAATTTGTTCATATTAGGTCCATTTATACTTCTAGTAGATATAAATACGAACACAATTGTTTTTCTCATATGTTGTGTATTTGTCTAGTTATGGGCTCCTAAAGAATCGTCTAAATCGAAATTAGGAATTTTATGAAGAATATTTTCGTATTGAAAACAATTCCAATAAATTTTCAAACTACGCGATTTATATAGAAAATTTCCTGATCTTCTTAAAAAAGGAATGTAACTTGTAAATATTTTTTTTTAGTCTTAGTAGTTGCTAGTTTTTTTTTTATAGAAGAGGGGGCAAACGAGCTACGGCTCACCTGATGGTAAGTGACTACCGCCGCCCATGAACAACCGCAACACCAGGGGAATTGCAGATGCGTTGCCGGCCTTTTAAAAAGTAGTAGGGTCTTTTCTTGAAGGTCCCTAAGTCGAATCGGTCCGGAAAAATCGCTGGTGATAAACTATTCCACAACTTCTTTTCTTGAAGGAAGAAAACATCTTCTAAATCGCACAGTGGTGGACCGCCAATCATCCAGATGGTGTGGATGGTATCGGGAGTTCTGCCGCGATGTGCGTTCGTGAAATTTGGCGGCTGGGATTAATCCGAACAATTCCTCAGAGCACTCCCCGTGGTAAATTCGAAAGAAAATGCAAAGAGACGCAACATCTCTTCGCAGCGCCAATAAGTCGAGCCGATTGGAAAGGACTCGGTCGTCGACGATTCGAGCCGCTCTGCGCTGGATGCGGTCAAGTGGAATGAGCTGGTACTGGGGAGCCCCAGCCCAGAGATGGGAACAGTATTCCATGTGAGGTCGAACCTGCGCCTTGTAAAGTTGCAGGCGTTGTGCCGGCATGAAATACTGTCCCGCTCTGCCGAGCACGCCAAGCTTTTTAGAGGCCAATTTGGCCTTCTCTTCCAAGTAACCACGAAACTGCACGTCACTCGATATGTCGACGCCGAGGATTCCAATACTGGCTGAGGCAACAAGGGGAGTACCTTGAAACTGAGGAGATACGACAAAGGGGTTCTTTTTAGCGGTAAACTGGACTAGATTTAGTAGCCCCTAATCTTAGACTTTGTTCAGCAAAGACTCGACTTCAGACACAAGTTTGTTCCGGTACTATATTATACTATACCACAGTAAATATAAGGAACAGTACGGAAACTTCCTACAAACGCTTGAAACGGCACACTCACTCACACAAACATGCGCAACGACGAGACTTCTAAGCGCTCGTCGCGGTGCTCTCGGTAGCAAGTGTCGCCTCAAGACTAAAAATGCCACGAACGTATTGCGTAGTATACGAATGTTTGAACTCGGCTTCATCAAAACCGGAGCTATCTTATTTTAAGCTTCCTGCTGATTTTGAAAGGTAAGAATGATTTTTATTGTCATTGTTATAATCGTTATCGAATTGTAAGTCCGTGTGATCGATCATAATGAATTCGTGAACTTATTTGTACATCCAGAATGCGGCGGTTTTGAGGCTATTTAAAGCTGATAGTGTAATAGTGATAACAAAAAGTAAATCCAAGATGGCGGCTGCAATAGGTATCATTTTTTTCGTCATGGGTGCCATTTTCATGGGTTTCGAGGGTGTTGAAGCCGATAGTGCTGTCGAAATATAAATTCAAGATGGCGGCTGCAATAGCTATCAATTTTTTCGTCATGGGTGCCATTTTCATGGGTTTCGAGGGTGTTGAAACCGATAGTGCTGTCGAAATATAAATCCAAGATGGCGGCTGCAATAGGTATCAATTTTTTCGTTATGGGTGTCATTTTCATAGTTTTTGAGTATGTTGAAGCCGATAGTGCTGTTGAAATGTAAATCCAAGATGGCGGCTGCAATAGGTATAAATTTTTTCGTCATGGGTGTCTTTTTCATAGTTTTTGAGTATGTTGAAGCCGATAGTGCTGTTGAAATGTAAATCCAAGATGGCGGCTGCATTAGGTATAAATTTTTTCGTCATGGGTGTCTTTTTCATAGTTTTTGAGTATGTTGAAGCCGATAGTGCTGTTGAAATGTAAATCCAAGATGGCGGCTGCAATAGGTATTAATTTTTTCGTCATGGGTGTCATTTTCATGGTTTTTGAGGGTGTTGAAACCGATTTTTCGTTGTTGCTTTAAAAAAGTACACATAAACTGCAAAGTAGCTGATCTAATTTACAAAAAAATAAACAAAATCGGTTTCATAGTACCCGTTCCTTGTTTCCCAACAGTTTATTTAAAAAAAAAACCTGTTCGTTAGAATGATATTTTTTTACACAGCTAAATTCAATAATAAAGAATTCCGAACTTGCCGTAGCAGACGAAAATATTTTTCTACAATAATCTATACAAATAAATAAAATTGAAGTGTCTGTTTGTAATGTCAAAATAACAGCTTTTTACTAAATGTATATGAAAGTAAATACGGTACTTATAACTAAATAACAATTTTTAATATTTTTGTCTGTCTGTCCGTCTGTTTGTTCCGGCTAATCTCCGAAACGGCTGGATCGATTTTGACGGCACTTTCACTGGCAGATAGCTGATGTCATAAGGAGTAACTTAGACTACTTTTATTTTAGATAAAGAATTAGGGTTCCGCGCTAAAAAATAAAAACCCTAACACGCGAGCGAAGTCGTAGGGAACAACTAGTGAAGAATAAAGTTACGGTTTCGTCCAACTGCGGCTCGCGTACGTTCCCGCCGAAACTTGTAAAAGGTTAATTAATGACAAATTTAAAGTTCTACAAGTTGTTGTGTGTTAATATTAAATTGTTTTCCGTGTTTAAACTATCGTTTTTTGCTGAGATTACCTATTTAAATTGTATTTGTAAGCTAGTTATTTAAATTCGATTGATTGATCACTACAGAACAAAAATATAAAAAAAAGCCATATCAAACATTAAAAGCTACAACCCTATTGCTTCAATGGAGTATATATATATATATATATATATCGTTTGTATACATACTGTATATATACATACTGTTCATATTAAACTGTGACTATACTACTGTACCTATACCTAGCGTTCGTGGTTTTGTACGGTGACCACAACATTCTTCCGGAATTAGTATAACTAATTTAATAAATAATCAATGCATAAACATGTTTAACTAAGGATTCAGTGTATGTATATGATTATAACATAATATACTAATTGTGGTGTCTCTGAGGATGTGCATTAATTACATTAGATGTTGTATATGCATATTTGTGTACCTTTTGCTGCATATAATCTGCATTTTAAATATAATTTTCCCTTTGAATATTTGAGTGTGGGTGTACATACCAATAACTGGTACCCTTAAAACTTGTATGAGGTTACAAAATATAGATTAAAGACTTGTATAAGAATGGTGATGTCTATGATTGTGGATATACAAGGTGTACATACCAATAACTGGTACCCTTAAAACTTGTATGAGGTTACAAAATAGATTAAAGGCTCGTATAAGAATGGTGATATCAATGAACGTGGATATACAAGTCTTACATCCATTCCCAATACTTAAATAAGAAAACAGAGTTTATGTAAACAATGTCGTTTTAGGAATACCTTCAAAAGTGTCAACTCTCAATCCTTTATATCTAGTAGAAACTTTAGCCATATCAGTTTTGATCTGCAACGTAAGCCTACCCTCAGCTGAGGCTCTTATCACCACATCTGAAGCCATTGTTCTCATACGGTCTATTGATGTCCTGAGCTGTTTTAACGGTGGCAGCTCTATTGAGATCTGAAAAAATTTATGAAAAATAGAGTGGTAGAGCCATGCTACAGCTATATTACAGGTTTAGTTGTAGCACAAATGGGTTGGCTCGACTGTGGAAGGACCACACTCTCACAGGATACTAGTGTAAAATAGCAGCTTGTTGCTGCTGTGTTTTGTATGGTGAGTGTAGAGAAATGGAGACCCCTATTACTGGAAACAAGGCATTCTGTCTTGGTCCTCATGGGTGACAACGCATCTGCATTTTGAGATGCATAGTTGAAGATGGATGTAGATGTCTATAGGCCACAGCAACTACTTACCATCAGATGGACTGTGTGTTCGTTTGTTACCCTATCCTATAAAAAAAATGGCCATGAGGATTTTAAGATATTTTCTCTTATTTTCCATAGTTTGTGATATTCTTGGGCTTTTCTTCGGATACATCTTTATTATGGATGCAGAGAAGAGTTGCATAAATGTACAACATTACATTACAAAATAAAGCAAAATTATCCCAAAGGAGTCTCATGTTCGACCCATGTCCCACATAAAGCCTATTAAATGCCCAGGCCCAGTTTGACCCAAGCCAAAGAAACACGATAATAATAATAATTTTTATGAGAAAACTACAAAAATTGCCCACAAAATAAAATGTAGGTATAAAAATATACATACATCTGGCTTTGGCACTTGTGGCTCCTGAAAATCTGACCAAATTTTTCTAGGCACTACAATTGCTGGTATATCATGTGTGACATGCCTTGTTTGTGGAGATGTCGATGAAGGCTGAAAATAAATAATTTGATATCACCATATTTATATTGTTTATAATAAAAAACTAAAAACAAATTCCAAATATAAGCTTTTATGCAGAACCAACTTTACAAAAAAAAAATTCAATAAATGAAAGGTTATTTACCATTTCAATTTCTAATGTTAGACATGGACATTGTTTCTTTGTTAATTTCATCTTCAATGTTTTAGCTGATTTCAGTGTTACCAGTGGTCTAGCTAAATTGGCTTAAAAGTAAAATTCCCTCTTTAATGCAAATAATTAACCAACTAACTAAAAATTTAAATAGAGTATTTTTAACACTTTAAAAATATAACTGCTAATTCAACTTATTTCTTGCGCCTACAGTGGATTTTTTTAAACCATCAGTGACAATCAAACTTACAGTCCACCTGAAGGTAAACAGCTTAGATGGCTTGTCACTGCTGAGCAAAAAGATGAAATGCCTCACAGACTGTAATGTTAGCAGCAGAAATAAGTAAGATGGTAAAAATGGAGTTCTACCACCTGTTTTACATAATTTTCATAATATTTTACTACAACACAGTATGCGGCAGGTGTTTTTCATAAGTATCAACATACCAACCATTCAACAAAATGGCTGGTTTATATTTTACACTTTAAATTTATATGGCATCTTTTAAAATCTCTCATACTTCAACGCGAACACTTTTATATCTATAGTATATAATAAAAAAAATCTGCATGTTTGCAAGAACCGACAAAGAACAACCTTCCAATGTGTGGACTGACCACAAATTGCTAGGCCAATACCATTAGCAGATAAATTGGCCATCATTAAAAGGCAGCTTTAAGACTTTTTTATTCACCATAATGCTCAAGTGATAAGATCAGTTAAAGCCTGTCATACAAGTTTGTAGACTGACTAGTGATACGCCCTGACTTCGCACAGGTGATTTCAGGATCTTGATAACAGCGCCACCTATATATATATATACAGTGGTGGTCACATAATTAAAGACACTAGAGGGATATTAAAACAACAAAGTTTATCTACTTTTATTTTCTTGTTGAAATTTAATATGAGCTAGAAACAATATTAAAATCATTCGGAAATTCATTGTGAAATGTTGGAATTGAACATCGAAAATAAACCTCACGTGTCCCGAATATTTATTCAGTTTAACTACATTTAGACCACTATGACCTAAGCAAAGACTTGGCCAACTAATTAAAGACGCACAAACTAAGTAATTATTTAAAAAATATGTTGTAAATATTGAAATCAACTTTATTTTGATAAATTTAAGACATAATATAAAATCAAAAAACCACGTTATTAATATTTTGTCGCGTGTCCTTCAGCAGCAATAACAGCTCGCCTTGGCATTGATGTGATCAATTTATTGCAAGTTTCAATTGAAATTTGTTCCCATGCTTCTTTAAAAGCCGCATAAACTTGGTGTACGTTAGTTGTATGTTTTAATGCCACTATTTTCTTGACGCGGTACCACAAGTTTTCAATGGGGTTGATGTCAGGGCTGTACGGTGGCCAATCTAACACAGTTACTGACTGGCTTCTTAGGAATTCTTTGACAACTTTTGCTGTATGTTTCGGGTCATTGTCGTGTTGGAAAGTCCAAACCACCGGCAAACTTTCCTCAGCATAGGGTATCGTGACTTCCACTAAAATATTCTTGTACTGGAATTTATTAATGTTTCCTTCTATTTTCTTGATTAGAACCTATCAAGAACATAGAAGGTAACATAAATAAATATATAGGTTCTATACTATGACTAGAAAAACAACCCCAAACTTTAATGTTTCCGCCTCCATGTTTTACTGTTTTCTTTCGTGTACTTCGGATCCATTTCTTTTTTAGAAGGACATCTCACGTACATTTTTCCATCAGAAGTAATCATATTAATGTTCGTTTCATCAGAAAAAAGTACATTTTTCCACTCACGTTCTGTCCAATGTTCATGTTTTTTTGGCAAAAACTAATCTAGCTTGGATGTTTTCCTTCTTTAATAGTGGCACGTTACGAGATATTCTTCAGAATAAGTTTGCTTCACACAATCGCCTTCTTATTGTTCTTGCAGACACCCCTCTCAATCTTTCCTCACCAAATATTTCTGAGCGAATCAGTTCTGATCCTTTAAACGGTTCCCTTGTTGCCAACAACATATTACACATATTCAGTAGTATTAAAGTTCTTAAAATGCCAGATAGCATTTAGAACCATATCTTTAGAGCATCCTAACTGATCTGCAATCTTCCTACATGACCAACCTTTGCCATAAAACTTGAGAATCGTCTTCCTTGTAGATGGATTGCAGCTTTTGTTTTTTCCCATAATAACACTAATCAAATTTAATTATTTCTATTAAGTACAAAGCTAGCTTTTATTTTTATTCTAGGTACCGTGAAATTCGCGTCAAATGAAAAATAACATAATTGTTTTAACATTATATTTTAAAAGTAGAACACGAAAAACACACTGTTTAACACACAACAATTCTTCTGTCCATGTACTTATATAAAAAAATAAAAAATAAACAAACTGAACTCGATCATACTCATTCTTATTTCAACTATTACAGACTCATCTACAAGCGCTATAATTAATTTTTAATTTAAATTGTGTAGTGAAATAATACCACCATATTATTTGTATTAGACACATTACTTTTAACCTCCGATATCAATCATGCTATGTTAAAACTAACATATAGTATATATTTAAGTAAATGTTGTCCAGTGACAAACCATTTTGTAATATCACATGCCAAGGTCCTGAGATACAAGCTGCGTTTAGTTTAGGTCGCACAGTTACCTGTGTTTTTTATACTTATATTGTTAAATAAATAAATAAAATAAATAAATATATATATATATATATATAAAGAAATATATCTGCAAATGATGTATGATCAACATCTTTATTAAGAGTCCTATCATTTTTATATCATATTAATCCTGAAGATGTTTCCATAACACTGGCTCAGCCAGGCAAAAGGCAAGGAGAGTAGTATTATATATTATAAATAAAAAATAAAATTGTTGTAAACATACCTGAAATGAACCCTAAATATATGTCTTTGTGTTCATCATCCACGCCAATCAATTGGTACTCTGAAAAAAACATCGACTGCGGTATCTCGCACCACAGTATTGGTGGTGTAGGGCCGCTGTTATCATCACTAACTATAAAATAAATCTGGTCTGTAGACAACCTCAAGACGCATTCTTTTGATAACTTTGAAATTGTTGTTACAATATCTAAAAAGAAAACTAATCGATTTTTGTGTGTTCTTTGTGTAACTTAAAAAATATACAAAAACTTATCTATAAAAAATTACTTGAAAATTCTCTCATGGGGCCAGTATCAATCATAACAGCTCGAAACTTCATTACAAAAAAATCCTATTTCAAATATTCAATTAAATTTATTAAGAACGCCGAGATTTAAATATAAAACTCTTTGTATTTGGTAACTAAAACAATTGAATTCAATTTAAGAAAAAGATGAATTGCTAATAAAATTTTTAGGAATTCGCGGGTTGCTTAATCTATAGATAAATAAATATCTGTGATATAACTGGATTTATGGCTCTGGCTCTGGGCCTCTGGGTTCTAGTCCTTCGGAATATCTGTGATAAATATGTAACTGATAGAGATGAGCGTATATACTAGAACAGATCCAGGCACTAAGTATTAAACGAGACTAGGTTGCACTAGGTACTTGTAAATACTCGATGTTAATGGAGATTAGAAACCACTAATGCAGTCGAGTGTCTTGTACGGACTCATGAAAATGTGATCTCGGCACCGTATTGACACTTACTCGACTTGTTTAATAATAGGGTTAGGTAACGAAGTTAGTAGTGGCTATAGAACTTTCGATTTATTTTTTATTAAGATATTAGACATTAAAGTGTGTATTGTTCAAAAAAAAATGGCTTCCAAAGGAAACAGTGTCTTTTGGGATCATTTATGAACAAAAGTCAACAAATGGCTGAATTTAACATTTTGTAAAATACAATTGTTTTAAAAATTCTTAAGACTGATTTTTGCGTGTATAGAAAAACAAGGATTTTAGACAGGTAATTAAAAAATTAAACAAAAATAATTAAAAGAAATAAACGGAAAAAATACAAAAATCGGATTACTCTGAAAAAAAAAATTAATTGAAAGCTTATACGCCAACAATCTAGAATTTAGATAAATCTTGACGTTGACAGTCTTAAGCCTATGTAAAGTATGAATGGATGATTACTATTCATTACCTTCACGTATCGGCTGTACTACTAACTAAGCATACTTTAAAGTGTAAGCTCATACTAAACTCCAACAATATCAACAAAACATCCAACCGTACCAAACTTTATACGTACTTCATGTACTAGGAGGAACAGGTATTTGGATCGAGTATTTATACGGAATTGGACTAAATGCACCTAGTACAAAATTTACCTAGTACGACTCATCTCTAGTAACTGACATGTCGAAAGTCGTACGTAGCCTTAAAAGGCTAACTTGAAATGGTATCACTTTGCGTACATCTGCTGCAGTTCTAAGCCTAAAGCCCGCTTTTCACTATGGGATATAATATAATATATATTACATCTCGAGATATAAATTAATATCGCTCACCATACATTTCCTATGGAACCGTTTACACTGAGCTATAATATATATTACATCTCAAGCTATAAATATTGTTTCGATCGACCGAGCGATATTTTCCGTTTTTGGTACCGTTCCGCGCCCCCGCAAACGGTGTACGGGGTAATCCAATGACCAATGACGAACGCACACTGGTTAAAAGTATCTCATAGTGTGAAAGCCAATCGCGGGATATAATTTATATTCCGGAATATAATATATATTATATCCCACAGTGAAAAGCCAGCCTAATAATTCCCCGATATATTACTTCTCTCAGTCCTAATAATTTTATAGATAAATAAATATCTGTGATAAATATTATTAATTAAAGAGTAGTAGAAAAGAACTTACTACTTTCATTGGAACCGGACATGAACGGTTGTACTTTTGCCAGTGTCACGTGTAAAGAAAATAAATTATCTATTAAATTAATTTGTTTAAAAACTTCTTCACAATATGTTTTTTTTTTTGGAGTTTATGGCCTGGTATCTAGACCTTTAGGCCATGTCTTAAGTATTTTTATTCGGTTTATTGTAATTTCCCCACTCCTTCATAGTACACTGCTTCACAATATGTTGATGCGTCACATTGTGCAGTTCTTGGGAGATTTTGGCGGCAACTTGATCCAGCAGACAGCTGATAGTTGGCGATGGTATCTAAAGGTGCCTATGCAAACAAACAGCTTATATTGAGAATCCATCACCATCGAAGCACTTGTTTCACTGTTTCCACTAATAGTTCACATGCGTAGACACTTAATACACAAAATCGCAACACTTTTACATATCAAAGTCCACTTCAAACCATTATTTAAACAATAATACAGGAGCAGCAAACCGCCGCCGGTCAATTTCCCGCCAAAACTTCACAATATGTTAATGCGGCGCATTCCACAGATTATTAAAGTGCTTAAGTAGACACAATGACTTGAGGTTCACTATCGGAGCTACTGTTTTACCGTTTGAACTAACAATTCAAACGGTAAAACAGTATTAATATTATTAATTATATTATATTATATAATAACAGTAAAAATTCACACGCGGAAGAAGTAAAACCTTCAGATAAGGAGACCGAGATAATAGGAATTCTCTCATTCTCCCACAGGTTCAATCCTATAGATGTATAGATTTTTCTGTATTTCGTGTCACTTTTTGATTTTATGGCTGTTTCAAATCACGACGATTCTAAAGAAGTTTTTACTTCAAAAATCCGACTTCGTTAAAAGTTTACTGAAATAAAAACTTCCCCACCCTTTTTTCTATTTGCAGATGAAATAAAGAAATATCATATAGTTTATGTCACTCCCACAATTAAGGGGAAACTAACGACACCTAACATGTTAAAATACCTCAAGCCGTTTAGGATACAGAGCGATTTAAATAAATTGACACACATACATAGATATTCTCGAAAAACATTATCCTCTTTCTCGAGCAGTCGGGTAATTAAACTACAACGATATGGTCACGGCCCAAACCTGTCTAAACCTGAATTAGTTTTCCCTAGGATGTTTTATGAGCGTTTAGGCACAAATCCACAGATGTGAGCTTATTAGATAGGGAACGGTGGGTTGTTATCCGCTTAGGGGCCTCGAGATATTATCGTCATCAACTGCCCACTAGGTCAAGCTGTCGTCAAAGTTCCTCAAGATTTTCGCAATGTTACGCATCAGGATATTACTGTGATATTTGTGAACGAAATACAAATCAAACTAGGACACCACAACTTTTTCTGCTTTCAGGGTGGTGCCATTGGGAGTGAGATGAAATATTTGACAGATTTCATGATGGGTAAGTTAATTTGTTATCAAAACGTAAGGGTTAACGCTTAAAATATACATATGTTATAGAGCGTGCGTATCATTATGCTAAGCTCCAGTAATCTATGATGCTAAGCGTAAGCAGATGTTCTATAGATACTGCTAAATAATTAGAGCGGTTGAATAGTGATGCACCAGGTTGACGCCTATGCATTAATATATTTAAATTATTAGTCTAATATCGTAAGTATTTTAATGGGGTCGTTATAAACTAATTTGCTCAATTACGCGTAAAGAAAGAAAATGATGTGTCCTGCCCAGTTTTAAGGGGATCTCCCATCCTCCCTCAATCGCGCGCACTATACCCGTCGCCGTCAATCCCAGCACTACCATTCCCAGCACCACCTTACTAGGCATGACATACCACCCTCGAAAATACGACACGTGTTTCGCCTCTACACGAAGCATCCTCAGGTGAAGTAGACTCTGCGGAGGCTGGCCGCTACGTCCCCTTAAATCTAAACTACGGATATTAATAAAAAGTTGAGAAATGTTCAAAAACATTAAAGGAAAAATCAGGCATTGGTTTATATATTTAAAGAATACTTCAGAAACCAATAAACTTATAGTTAATACGCGACTTTTTAATTATAATGACATTTTCTAATGCCTCATCTACTACGCGCGAAGTAACTTTGACGAATGACGTCACGAACGTGACTACACACTTTTGCTACTTCGCGAAGAGCTCAGTCGTGTTGAGATGTACTCTGTGGTGTTGAGTAGAGTTCAAAAGGCAGCTGCTATAAGTACCTAATTGTGTGAACAGTACGACGTCAATGCGTTAACTAAATAAATAATTATGTAGAAAGCTTCATATTATTTAATATTTATATATATATGTACTACGCGAAGTCCTTTGACACTGGCGCCAAAAACCGACAGCGATCGGAAGTCGCCCGAGGCGAAGATAGGTTGCACGAAGCGAATCGAAGTACTTCTCTACACTATTCGCCTCGTTCAACTTCGATCTACTTCGCGAGTAGTGTAGAGGAGGCATAACAAAAACTTCACCTCAGTCCCAACTAACGACATCTGGTGAGCGGAAGATTATTAGCCCTCATTGGCGAGTCGTAAGAAAAAGCGTAGTGATTATAAATTTTCTAAAATAAACTTTCTTACAATGTGCGGCCGACCCTCCTCGCCTTTAAAACTTTCGATAGGCTTGGTAGCACTGAATAAATATAAGTATTAGCATTGCACATTTTGCATTAAGCATAGTATCTAGTTGTATATACTGTATAACCATATTATACTAAGACTGAGAAGAGAAGAAACAAATTAATTATCAGTATCGATTTAAATTATCGATATTGATCAACATCCTGACTGACAACTCAATCTTAAGGAAGGGCATCCACGACTTTTCTGCCGCCAGGACGGCGCCACTAGAAAGTGAGGTATGATATTTGACAGATTTCAAAGCGGGGAAGTTAATTTATTCGTAGAAATGTGAAAGTTATTGTCTCTTTTTGTACTATTAGCTATATTTTATATTAATAATGTTATTAACATTAAAAATAAATAAACCAAACCACGGATATTCATAAAAGTAGAAAAATAAAAAAAGAGTTAAAAATGTGCAAAAAATTAAAGCGCAAACTACTGACGCATTGATTTGTGTATTAATATAATACTCTAGAAACTGATAAACTTTTATTAAGAACAACTTCTCATTTAAATTACATTGTGTAACAAAAAACTTTACCTCAGTGTCAACTAGCGACACTGGTGAACAGAAAATTATTAGCCCTCATTCCAGGTGTTTTTTTTAGATTATGGGTGGTGAACAGTGCACCTGGTGGTAAATGGATACTGTGGCCTATAGATAGCTACATCTATCCTTGATTATGAATTAGGGATGGGCAAAGGGAAAAAATACATCGATATATATCGAATCTATATTTTTAAACTGTATCGATATATATCGCGTTATAAATATCGATATATATCGGTTGGACGACGAAAAAAAAACAATACAGCATTTAAAAATATATCGATATTGATACGAATTCGATACTCTAAAATAAATGTCGATATATCGATAGTTTTTGCCCAAGCCTATTATGAATAAAAATGTAGATGCGTTTTTACCCCTGAGCACAGCAGCATTAAGCTTCTATTTTACGCCGATATTATGTGAGATCGTGGTTCTTTTCTGATCAAGCCAATTCATTTGCTATTTAACTACAGTATGCCTCTACCACCTTATTCGTACTTATTAAAGATACGATATATTTGTTTAAAGCTGGCTGCAGTAGCTGAAAGTTTGTTGACTTCATTTATTTTATAAAAGAGCAGGATAAAGCTGTTACCTTTGGGGACTAAGAACTGATTCCTCACAGCCTGTGATTATACTGGCTATTTACACCATTTTAATAATTTTGATAAATTAATATAACTTACTGTATTAAATATCCGTAATTTCTTCATTAGCTCGTAAAAGTCTACTACTATAAATGGCCATTAATAATAGAATTTGAAGAATATTTATTGTAAATATCGGATTATTAAGAACCCTGCTTTTCATTATTTTAACAATTTTTTTCATACACAAAATATATATAAGTTATATAGGTTTATAAGAAAAATTACTTTAAATTACTAGAAAAATGTTTTTTTGTTACAATAACAATTCTTTAGTTCTTTATAAAATTCAATTAAATTAAGTTCTTTATAGCAAATCGAGCTGTTCATGATATTCAATTGTTGTATATTTTGTAAAAGAATTTGAAATGGCAACATTTTTTCCATAGACAAAAAAATTCACTTCCGTTTTAAGATGGCGCTAGACTGCGCTGGCATTTCTGATAAGTTTATTTACAGTACTTGTTTTGCATCTCACTCTTACATATAGTGATTATTATGCACTAGACTGAGATGGCATATATCTACGTTTGATTGTAACGAATGTTAACGAATTGTGGTTATTTTAGATAAAGTTTTTTATATATTTTACGGGAAAATTGTGCAATTTACATTAATATATTCTCATATACAGTTAATATATTCGTTATTATTTTAATTACTGTCTTTAATTCCGCTAAATATTCGTTATCGAGGGATATATGGAGAAAAATGCACAGTCAAGGTATGTGTCCGATCAATACTGTCGTCATTCTAACCACAAAATATGATTGCTATTGCTACCCACTTGTTTACTATTGAAATTAATATACAACAATTCATGCTATTGTATATTTTATTTCAGTGTCCTCATGAACGTTATGCTCAAAAAGTATTTAAACCTGTGT
This sequence comes from Parnassius mnemosyne, assembly GCA_963668995.1. Taxonomy (NCBI): domain Eukaryota; kingdom Metazoa; phylum Arthropoda; class Insecta; order Lepidoptera; family Papilionidae; genus Parnassius; species Parnassius mnemosyne. Next base: position 15,529,152 of record CAVLGL010000084.1, on the reverse strand, counting down.
ATTAAAATAGAGTTCCGTCAATTGGGTCAAGGAACACCGTTATCTATAACGTTTTTGCTTCGAATTCGATCTTTAAATATTTAACGGATTTGTGTTTTTAAAATGATATTTATTTATTTTGACAGGTGAGGATGTGTAGAAAAACATGTTTGAAAGGGTTCCTTTAATTTGCACCACATTCTACCTGCGTAAATTCATTCGCTTTAGATTCAATGACGCTGTTTCGTCCGTGATTATGCAATGATGAATGATGCTATGTGATGTGATAAATTCGATCCGTATCAAACGCAATAAGATTTTGAAGATTTTTGCATAAATATGTTTACGGATTGACATTTTTAATTTTAAACTTCTTTAGCAACAAATTACCACAACCTTGGAGGTTAGTTTGTTGTGTAAATATAATAAAACGTCAGATAACGACGAGTTTGTCCAATTGGAAAGTACTAATAGGTATATAATTAATAAGCTATTTGTAAACTATAGGGTCCTTAACTATTTCTATTTAAGTAAAATAAATATTCTTTGATGTTTGTTTTTTCTTAGGTTTGAACGAAAGAACATAAAATCTGTTTTGTTTGTACATAAACCAGTTCCAATAAGCAATAAGTATTGCGTAGTTACGTACCTACCTAGTAGGTATCTAGTAAGAACTTTGAGTTATGTTATTTGCGTTACTTCTGATTTCACTTCTGGCGGCAGAAGTGAGTGGCAGAGACGGCATGGACGCCTTAGACGAAAGTTTACCAACAAAATTTACGGTATATTGAAGATGAAGGGAAGATACCTACCCTTAACCGACAAGCATGTATGTGTAGAATATGGATGTGAAATAAGCGAAAGAGGTGGTGTGTCAGGATCATACAAAATTGAAGTCCGTAGGTCTCTGCCTACCCCTCTGAGGAACAGGCGTGAGAGTTTATATGTATGTATGTATTAATAGCGCCTTACCACCTTATACCCAAATCCCATTTTTAACTTCCCGCTTTGAAAATAAATAATTTTGAAAAGTAGGAAGTTATAGATTTCGGCCCGATTTTGAGAATGCAAGTTTTCATCAGATCTCCACGTTTTGAGGTCATAGGAAGCCGTTCCGACTATTCCCGGTTGGACGTCCGGCCGTGTGTGTGTGTGTGTATGTATGTATGTAAATAAAATTTTGCAGTACGATATCTTTAGAACCAACCGATCGAGATAGGAGACACGGCGTTCGAAAGTGTTAATTGAGACTTCGAGCTGATTAGATTTTAAAGTCAATCGATCAAGCCGTTTCAAAGATTTTCAAAAAATAAAAATAAAAAAAATAAATAAATGGTGTTGCAGTTGTTAATGGGCAGCAGTAGTCATTTACCATTAATAGTATGGTTGTAGCACGAAGGGGTCGGCTCGACCGGGGAAGGACCACGCTCTTACAGAATACCAACGTAAAATAGCAGCTTAATGCTGCTGTGTTTCGTATGGCGGGTGTAGAGAACCGGAGAACCTTTTTACTGGAAAAGAGGCATTCTATTTTAGTCCTCACGGCTGACAACGCATCTGCATTTTGTTTTACGAAGATAGATGTAGATGTCTATGGGCCACAGCAGCCACTTACCATCAGGTGGACTGTGTGCTCGTTTGTCACCCTTATTCTATAATAAAAAAATTATTAGGAAGACACTGCTGCCCATCTCCTGATTTGTTTCCCTCTGTCACCTCCTACGACAACCACGGGATGATATGGGGTAGTAGATATTCTTAACTTCCTATTTTCCGCCTCAAGAGACAAATGATCACGAAACTTAGAAAATACGGGATTTTTCTTTCTTACCTAGTACAAATTAAATTTGGTATATTAATTATTCCATATATCCATTTTAGACTCATTTGTGAAAATACCCTTTGACGAAACAATTTGAGCTAGAAATCCTACAAAATGAAAGAAAAACCACACTTTCCTCTCCTAGAGAAAACGGTAAAACAGTTTTATTATTTTCTTCCGATTCTCAATTTTCGAAATTCCTTTCTTCTTCAGCAACAGAAATACAAAGCACCGTAACACGTCGATCTGCTAAATCAACTTTTTTGGCTTTTTAACCATTTCCTCGGTCACTACTGTCATACGGCGCCCCAAGCAAGACTGTTGGTTCTTCCACGTTTAAATTCAGGACACCAACGTACAATTGTAGAAAACGACGGAGCATTAACCCCTGACGTCCTGTGAATCTTGATAGACTTGTTCCGTAGTGAAATTTTTCAAACACAGAGCGTAAGCACACAGTTTAATTATTTCCTTTTTCGCTGACACCCTACTACAACTAAACACAAACAAATAACTTCTATTTTTTTTTAATCAAAACACATCGTCATCATTATTGTAGCCTATCAAAGTCCGTTTTTAAACGTAGGACTCTCCTCTAGATTGCTGAGATATATGTATACTATAAGAGATATTTGTCATAGTTGCAGCGCTTGGCTGGCGCTCAATTTTTTTATTTTGAGTTGTTATTGGGAAGATGACCATCTTCTTTTTCAGTTTCCCCCTTTTAAGATATAAAACACCAACCGTGTAATATGGGAAAGTGGATTATCTTATGCCGCCAATACACGGTGTTAAACACAGAATCCATAAGTAATAATTTTAATGTTTTTTTTTTTAATTTACATGAACACATGTAATAAAACTAATTTTACGAACTTTATCGCGTTTAATTTAAATTTTTTTAATCCCCGATTATTCCAATCGGGCGCTTACAGAAACCATAGTCACGAGCGAGACTGTGTTTGATGTCGTGATGTCATAATTGTCGTGAAGGCTAGTAGTCAGTAGTAACTTCAGATGAGCATTTTACTTGGTTTGCCCCCTCTTATGTAAACAAAAGGCTATCTTCAACTTTTAAATATTAGTTTTTGTTCCAATCTGTGCCTTACTGTATCTTACGAGGACGAGCTTACTGTATTTTATCATGTAAGTTTTAAGTTTCTCATGTAAGTTTTGCAGTAGTGCGCTTGGGTTTTATTAATAATGGGACCCAAACAGATGATCAACCCAGGTAATTTCTCTATTAAAATTAGATTTCTGGACACCGGGAAAATGTTGTTTAGCGTATAGCTTCAATGTTGCATCACGTTTATGAACTCAGTTGCAAGTCGATACACATAACATACAGATACACTCTCTCACGCCTATCTATACGTGGTAGAGCTATGCTGCAGCTATATTACTGGTATAGTTGTAGCATGAATGGGTCGGCTCGACCGGGGAAGGACCACGCTCTCACAGAATACCAACGTATAATCTGCTGTGTTTCTTATGGTGAGTGTAGAGAACTGGAGACCCTTTTTACTGGAAACGAGGCATTCCATCTTAGTCCTCGCGGGTGACAACGCATCTGCATTTTGATTTGCAAACTAGGATAGATGTAGATGTCTATGGGCCACAGCAACCACTTACCATCAGGTGGACTGTGTGCTCATTTGTCACCCTTATCTTATAAAAAAATACTAACAAAACTTCTTCATTCGGACATGATGTTGATATTTTAAATCTAGAATTCTCTGTTTGATGAATTTTTGGTTCATTTTAATTTCATATAATGTATTTCTTGAATTTTTGAGAAAATCTCAGTGTCATTTAGTATTCTACAATTTTTCAATTAAAAAAGTGGTTTTTAGAAGTCACTTATACTATAAAATAATGTACGATACACGGAACTTAAGTAACCGATTATTAAAACGTGTACCTTAAGTTATTGCGCACTTGCTTCGCTCGTGCACTAACTTCACACGGTTCAGTAATGGGCTATTTAAATCCCTTTTATCGTAATGTGCTATTCGCCAATTTGGCCGATAGACTTCCGTCTGGAGCGCTCATTGGCGACTCTGGCACTCACTTCTACAGCATCAATTTGCCTTGTCACTCTTTCCTCGTATGTTCTTTCTATGTGTCAAAATCAGCGAAGTATTCCTTTCTTAATCTTGGTCACAACATCTTTTTAACGACACTTCTTTTATCACACAATTTCTCACTTTAACGACGGCACTTCTACAACACTAATTTTAATCTCATGCTTCTTCTGCCGTACCCAACTTACAGTACCTACCATATATTAAGGTAGAGACTAATATAACAGTTTGAATTGCCATATCTTGTGACTTTTCGACACATTCTGCCTTACAGCGTAAAAAGTACAATAGAGTAAAAAGCCCCATTTACTCTGTGTCCTGTATTCACTCTTCTTTCTATATCCGTGTCATGTCTCATATACAAACTCGTCCACATGGTCAACCAACTAACCCCCGACGAAAACCGAGGGGTGTTGTATGTATGTTTGTAGTGTGTATCTGTGTGTCTGTCTATGGCATCACAGCTCCTGAACGGATGATCCGATTTTGATTAAGTTTTTTCATTTGAAAGATGTCTTAATCGAGAGTAATCTTAGCTATGTTTCAATAGAATCTGTTCAGCCGTTTGAAGATCTTCAGCTCTTTTGGTTTCGGGGGATTTTAACATTTTAATTTAAGTTATTTTACATGTTTTACTTTCTTCCCTTTCAAAAATCAAAATTTTCGTCTGACTTGCGTTCACTTTCATTTCCCTTTCTTTTAATAATATGCACAGAATATATAATAGTATGTCCACTTAATCGTCGGCGTACAAAAGGCATTTGCCGGGTAACTCACCCATTCTTCGTCTTTAAAATTTCCAAACAACTGTCCATAAATAGATTGAACAGCCCCAGGGAAGCAACACAACCCTGTCCTCTTTGATTACCAAACCAGTCTGTGTGGGCTTGGTGAGCCCCATTCGGATGTGTGTTGTGGGCTGCGGTGAGAGGGGTGTCCTCTCCCCCTACTGCTGCAGCCGAGGTGGAGTCGCGGAGGAAGAGGAGTGTTGGTATGGCGATGCGCCACTCACCCTATCCTCCGCGACTGACGGGGCCGCACCGCTGATGTGGTGGTGGTGAGGCCGCGGGGGGAGAGGAGTGTCGGTATTGCGAGGCGCCGCTCTCCTTACCCGCCGAAACTTGGTTGGCAGCGGAGCCAGAGACCAGATCCGTCGTAAGGTCCCAGGTCGGTAAAGCGGGTGCTACTAAGCGCACGATTTTCCTGGCCCCATGGCTTCCGCGTATCGGACTCGAGAGGGTCCGATTCGCAGGTGGAGTTGGAGGCCGTGGAGGGGGGCGTGCCTTGTGTTCCTGGTATGCCTTGCCTGAGAAGGAGAATGGGGAGGAGCGGTCCTCCCCCGAGAAGGGGCTGCCATGGGGCGGCCGGCGCTGCTGGTGTGGATGTGTGAAAAAGTGTTCCCGTGGCCCTGCCAATATGCGGCGAAGGTGGAACACCATGGGGTTTTAGTCGGTGCGAGTCCGACATAACACGTCCTTGCCCCCGCGAGGCCGGTATGCGTAGGCATTTCCCCATGGAAAAAAAGGGCCCGTTGATAACACAAGCATTAGAGTCCCTATTAAGATATTTTAATGCTTGTATCAGCTCAGGTCTGAATGCAAACGAGGCCAGCATTTGCCATAAATGCCTGTTCTCCACAATGCTGTCCTGTGTCATAGGTCTTTTTCAAATCTAATAAAAATACACAGAAAACGTTCTGGTATTTGGCAAAAACTTTCTCGTAATCATGCTCAAAGAAAAGGCCTGGTCCGTATACCGCATCCCCTTTCTAAATGAAGCGTGCACATCCCAAATTTTTTGTCAGTTTTTGTCAGTCTTTCATAATTTGTTCAATCAACACCTTAGCATACAGTTTTCCGACAATGATAAGCAGGCTGGTTCCATGGTGGATGGTGGTCTAAACCTATTACTTATTTCCCTTATACACTGGGACTATAACGGCTTTGCGCCATTCTTCCGGTATTCGCGTTCCCAGTATAAATTAAAAAGTGTAGAGCAGCCGCCCTCTCCAGCCTTAAGCATTTCAAATGTTACCTACTTAATAATACCTAGCTGCTTTACCTGATTTTCATTACTTTCATTATTTCCATCTATACTTATCACAATACCTTCTGCTTTATTTTTAAATTTATTTCAAATGCCCCCTCAAACTTAAATACGCACTCGAAATATTGCTTTGATATGTCTGAGGAGTAGTTCCCCTACTCCCCAGACAGACTTCATTAATTCCAATTTTATACATAGCCACCATATCTTATTCGGCGAAATAGTTTAAGCATAAAGTCGTAATATACTCTATAACATGTTGCAAAATCACATTGCAGCAAAAGTACTTGTATCGCTAGCAATGTTGCTGAGCTACAGTTTTCAGCAAGATGCAATTTTTATAGCTCTATTTTACGATTTCTTTAATGCTACAATCTTTTCGAGTACAGAAACAGAGTACGATATTCATCCAACTGCTATTTTTTATGTTTTAATTCTGGACACTGGACATTGAACTTGCTATTGCACTGCAAAGGATACGCCGTTAACAAGAATTGTCCATACATCTTTACGACGGTATACTCATTTAGACAGAATCGCTTGAAGACTTGAATACCTACTATACACATCCGGCTCGTAGGACCAAAGAAACTGTAGTGTGTCTACAGTTTTTTTATTGCGAATTTAAGGATTTTTTATAGAAAGGGTCGGCGGAAAGGGCAGAACAACGTCTGCTTGGCCAGCTAGTATATATATCTCTATATATTTCTTGTTCAAAATATATATTGAACAAAAGATCAAACGTGGACCTGCAACCAATTTTAAACAAGGAGGGCTACAGACACGTTGTCACCGCTGCAGTCTAAAAAGGAATGTCTCACAGCCTGTAAATATACTGGTTCTTTATACCCTTTATATCGAAGTATACCAGTGCATACACTGCTGCTTGGCCATAGAAATATGTAAAAAAACCTTATATATTTTTGAAGTTATACTTCTTTTGGGGCGTTCGGTAAAAATTATGAGAGTGAATTTTTTAATATTCGCGCGTACACCGACAGATAAAAACGACACCTTGAAGTTGTTACGATGCCCGCGCACACTGATATCTCAAAGCGACAACTTCATTGGGTAACTGTCTCTTAAGTTTTCGAGGGAACTGATAACTATATTTAAGGTTACGCTAAAGAAGTACATTGAGTTATATGTACTACGTACTAGAGAAGCTATTCCAAACAAAAAATGTGCGCTGTTCTATGTCTTCGTGCATGTGCGGTAGATCAAGGAACATACTACTCTGGCGAGAGCGGTAGATAGTAGAGTCGCGCATGCGCAGTTGATATAAGCGCGTTGCACCTGCGTCATGGTAGAATGATCAGTATATAATAATTATTGTTTATTTAGATTGTATGGTTTATTTAGAGTGTATAACATTAAATAATATTTAACATTTGTAAATATTAATGAATCATAAACCTTATTTTATTCCAAATTAAGGTTCTTGATTGTTTGATATTTAAAAATATTATTATTAGGTGAAAATTTAATTTAATAAAAACCAAGGTATTCCAGGGTGATTTAGCTGTACCTACTTATATAAATAATTTTTTTATAAAAAAATAAATAGTACAAAAGGCTTGTAATCTCTTCATAAAAAAAGTCACTCTCAATTTCAAAGAAAACACGTAAAAAAACACGTAGTTACCCACTAAAAACAAGTATCCTTCCATTTGTAACTTATGTTTGATGTCAAATAAACTTAATTAGCTCTAAACAAGTAAAAAAGCATAAAAAAGAACACATGGCTGATGGCACAATAGGCGTGTCATCAATGTCTGTGGCATGTGTTTAGTCTAATTGACGGTCGATCGTTCGTCTCTCAAGTAGCCTATTTGGGGGCCAGTCGCTTTTCAGAATTTTTCGTAGCCGATTTCTATCCCGAGTAGCCTAATTGGCGGAAAATCGCCTACGTTGGCAACACTGCCGCGCGACCGCAAACGACAATACCCCTGCCTCCCCCCAAAATTGGCGTGACAAAATCAGAATTTCTTATGATATTCATAATAATATTGAACAATATCGCAATACAGGCCGCACACATAATATTATTGACAATACGTACTTTATTGTCAATATTATTGTGTGTGTGGCTAGCCTAAAGTGTACGGATACCTAAGGTGTATGGAGTGCAGTACAGTTCTTTTTTTTTTTATGGGATATAGTGACAAACGAGCACACAGTCCACCTGATGGTAAGTGGTAGCTGTGGCCCATAGACATCTACATCTATCCTCGTTTGCGAATCAAGATGCAGATGCGTTGTCACTAGTTGAGGACTAAGGTGGAATGCCTCTTTTCCAGTAAAAAGGGCCTCCGGCCACCTGCACTCACCGAGCGAAACGCAGAGGTAAACCTCTACTTCACGCTGGTATTCTGTGAGGTCGTGGTACCACCACGGTTTGAGCCGGCCCATCCGTGCAACAGCAAAAGCTGTCGCGTGGCTCTACCACTGTCAGAGTCAGTTCAGTTGAACATACAACATAGTGAATGTTCGGAATTCGAAATCTAGTCCGTAGTACATATATATCGATGAAAAAGTATAACTCCCTACGTGCGCATAAGTACACACGTTTTTTTGTTTTCATGCATATTTGGCTCTTTATGAACATCATTTTAATTTTATAATACCAATTTACGTATGGTTAAAATTGACTGCCGTGTTGATATAAATTGCGCATCTTAGATTGCGTACAGACTCGTGCACTATATTCCTGTCTTGGGCAGATGGCTAGTCTCCGTTGAGACAGGCTACCGTGGTCAAAATTCGCAAAACTGCAAGGACATTATGGTTAAATAAATTTTTCTTTTCAGCATGGAGGATGGAAATACCAAATCATACCTTCAGTTCCAAATAGAGCGGTTAAAAGCTCTGCAGGCGAAGCTGTCTACAGAAGCAGAAGAGGATTATGTCATCATTAAAGAGGAGTAAGTATTATAAGTAATAAGTTTTAATGCTATATTTACAAGATCGCGCGACGAATAAGAGGGTAATGTGTTTATTAGCCTATATAATATGTATGTTTGTTTCTTTGTGGCGCTTTGGAAACCAAACGTGTGACCCGATTTTAATGATTCTTATATCAATCGATTCGTATTAATCTTGCGAGTGTCACTAAAGATATGACAGTAATAAAAATTCAATATGGCGACAACTAGACGCCATGTTGGGAGAAATAAAAATAAAAGCTCAATGTCAAATGGGGTATCATTGAATAGGTCTTTGAAAATCATGTTTAGGTTTCTCTAATCATTTTTAATTTTTAGAGACCATTTAAGAACTAAAACGATTTGAAGTTGGTTAGCAACCATTGTCTCCAAAATTCTCATAACCTTAATAACTCTTAAGATATTATTAACGTGAAATATAATTATTGACTTTTCAGTAAACTGTTTTACGCAGTCGGTATTTTTAAATTAATGTTTATCCATTAAACTTGTTAGTTTTATAAATGTCAAAAAACGCCCGTGAGAATTGTGAAACATGTTTCCATTATTAAAATATGGTCTATGAAGGCAAAAAAAAAATTACGGTCATTGTTTGGCAAGGTTAATACTGATACCACGCGCGGCACTTACAAAGTGTATTACCCATCCATATTTTCTGCCGACTTCCAAAAAGGAGACGGTACTCAGTTCGACTTTATGTTTTTTTTTTGTGTGTTACATCAACTTTTTACTGGGTGAACCGATTTCGATGATTCTTCTTTTATTTGAAAGCTGGTACTTCTCGTGTGGTCCCATATGAATTTGATCAAGGTCAGACCAATAGTTTTTGAGTTATTCTTAATAACTTATATTGAAGTCGGCTGCACAACATTTTTTATTTTAAATTATTTATATGCCGCTTGTAAGCCGTGGTAGCTCAGGGGCACAGCGCTCGTCGTAAATTTAACGGTATGCGAGGAATCTGGTTCTTTTTTTTATAGAGTAAGGGTGACAAACGAGCACACAGTCCACTTGATGGTAAATGGATGCTGTGGCCCGTATCTCCATCTATCGTCGATTAAGAAGATGCGTTGGTGGACCTTTGAAAACGTTTTCAGTAAAAAGTAGTCGCCGGTAGAGAACTTACCATGCGAACCATGGCAGCATTGAGCTCCTATTTTACGCTGGTATTCTGTGAAAGCGTGGTTCTTCTCCGTTCGAGTCCCATTCGTGCTACCACTATGATATAGCTGCAACTGGCTGGCTCTACCACGTATACAATCAGTTGCAATTTTAAATGCTGATGTACCAAATGCTCGGCGGTGGAGGAAATCTTCGTGAAAAACTGCATGAGACATAAAATATTTTGAGGAGGAGAAGTATGTCTGAAATCATGTTAATCTGCTAAATTTTAAAATATTTTTATGATGACTTTTTAAAGTAGAGTACTGTAAAATAAACAAATACTTGTTTTCTTCTCAGAAATGTAATACCTTCGTTGGCTAAGCTCACTGTTCATTAATTTCTTATCATCATCATTCACAAGTCCACTGCTGTACATAGACCTCCTCCAAGGAATGCCAAAAGGCACGGTCCTGAGTTAACTGCACCCATCGACTTCGTGCATGTTTTACCTGGTCGTCACTCCATCTAATAGGGGGACATCCTACACTTTGTCTGCTATTGAGTTTGTCGAGCGGAGAGAAGTGACACGCGTAGGGGGGGATGTGATGCTGCCGACGGTCCGCGAGTACGATAATGCGCCGAACATTTCTAGACATGATTATTTTTCAACATATTACGTGTCTTTGAGGTAAAACCTAAGATTTACCAAGTTAATGCTGGTAAAAGCCCGAAATTAACGATTACCACAGAACAGTTCGGACATTTACCATGAGTATTACTTGGTAAATATTATGGTGCCTTTCCACGCTTGCCAAGCCTCGGCAAACGTCTTCAAGCCCCAAGCGTCCACAAGTCTCGTTTGGCGTTTGGAAGTCGTTTCCATGCTTGTGAATGCGTCAGTGTGCTACGTAAACCCAAGCATGGCGGTCACCGAACTTGTGTCGGCTATTGCGTTTGGTTTAACATACTTTTATTTGAAATACAAGCAAAGTAATACAAAAACAAGGAATTTTTGGCTATTAACTCTTTTACTGGCTTTCTCGTTAACTCGGCAAGACGACTCCAAGCATTTGCAACATTCTTTTTATTTTTATGATTAACGTCTTTGGGGTTCCAGATAGACGATTCGGTCTGGTAATATTCCAGAAACGATAAACTCTCTTCGTTCGACCAGTCACTGATTTTAAACAAAGAACTAAACATGCGCTCGTCGCGAAATCACAATTTCTACTAAACGCGCACCAACGTGTGAATGCGTTGCAAGCGCTTGCCGCAAGCGCCCTTTGATCTGTGTCCAAAAACCGACAGTGATATAGAAATGAGTATATCTGCAGTAGAACCAGATTAATCGATATAGCCCACGGATTAGTAAGCTGAAGTGGCAATGGGCCGGCCATATAACTCGAAGAACCGACATCCGATGGGAAAGAATAGTTCTCGAGTGGCAGCCTATTACCGTTAAGTGAAGTGTAAGGCGGCTTCCCACTAGACCGAGTGAAGACCTGGTAAAGATAAGTCGAAGGATGCAAGTAGCTCAGAACCGTGCTTTGTTCAGCAGTGGACTAGTGGAGGACTATAATTACTATCGAGAACAAGTAGGTATTTGTTAGATGTTGCTATGAGCAACAATACATTCTATCGAAATATATTGCAAGTCGAATAAACAATAATTAATTTAAATTAAACCAAAAAAAGTAAATATACTTTACTGGTTTAACCGATTTCAATATAAATTATTAAGAATAACTTAAAAACTATTGGACCGACCTTGATCAATATGAGAAGCACCAGCTTTCAAATAAAAAAAGAATCATCGAAATCGGTTCACCCAGACAAAATTTATGAGGTAACACAAAAAAAACATACAGTCGAATTGAGTACCTCCTCCTTTTTGAAGTCGATAGAAAAAAGGTGGCAGCCCTACCATATTCTTAAAATGTAGGTATATATTTTTAAAAGGAATTTTGGATTTATTTTATAAACACAATTTGACTAAGAGTATGTAAGTTCCAATTATATAATCCTGTAGAAAGGGTACCTTTTTTTTTAAAACATGTGCTCTAAAAGTTTTAAGTTTTATATATTCTCATGCCCAATATTTACTCAATATAATATCAGGTTTTTCAAGTTACGTTTGAATACAGATCGAGTAATTTTCTGCCGACTTCCAAAAAGGAGCCGGTACTCAATTCGACTGTATGTTTTTTTTTTTTTCGTTTTTTTTTTTTTTATGTGTGTTACCTCAGAACTTTTTTCTGGGTGAACCGATTTCGATGATTCTTTTTTTATTTGAAAGCTGGTACTTCTCGTGTGGTCCCATATGAATTTGATCAAGGTCAGACCAATAGTTTTTAAGTTATTCTTAAATAACTTATATTGAAGTCGGCTGTACAAAATTTTTAATTTTAAATTATTATAATGACATCAGCGCACGCCGCCGTCTTGCGTCTGGCGGCGGTTCGACCATACTACACCGGAAAGACCACTTCCAGGTTTAAGATAAGACTGTTCTTTTTTATTATAGAACGCTAAATAAGTATTTGTGTCAATAAGAACAAAGTTTAATATAGAGTTAAATAATACAATTCGACCGTATGATTTATTTTGTGATCCGATTTTGATGATTCTTTTTTTTTTTAAAAGCCTTAGTTTAATTTAAATCTTGAAATGGGCTTTCATTCTTCTATACACACTACCGTCTTAGCACCGACTTCAGAATTAAAATTTATTTTAATTATTTTTAGTTCTTTTAAGTTGACTATAATTTTTAATGAAAGTAATTTTAATCACAATTTTAGGCACGCGTGTCGTAAAAAATGACTAACCATCTCGTCATCGAAAAATATAGGTGCTACAAATCAGTAAAACATAGTGTATAGAATCATTATAAATTATAATAAGCGCGGACTTTGGAAACTCTACCTAGCTGTATTTTTCAAACTTTTTGAGTCTACTTAGTTTCAAGCTCAAGGTAATATCTAGAATGTCAACTAAATAGTTATATTAAACACTCCAAATTTATATGGGACCACCGCTGAAGTATAAACTATTAAATAAAAAAGAATTATTAAAATTGGTTCACAATTGACGGAGCTCTCCCGTAATACATGCAAAAAAGAATAAAGTCTAATTGAGAACATCATCCTTTATTGAAGTAGGTTAAAAAGGATGTGCTACAGCTGCAACTGCGGTTGCAGCTATAGCACATTCCTGACTCTGTATCCTATACGGGTTCCGTTTTTTCTTCTGAAGTACGGAACTCTAAAAAAAAGAAAAAGGTTCCAGTTTTTCATGGATGTAAGGAAATGTCGCTCGCTAACGTTAAATATCAAACATTCAGAAGTAAGACAAAACAAGTACCGTAAAATTTAAAATTTTGTACAACCGACTTCAATATTACAACTTTGACAGAAATGAGGGTGCACCGTGTAGGGTTTATCCTATTATACCGAACCATATGGAACACATCTACGTACGCCTTTAGAGGTTCAGGCTATTTATTCTGTAGTACAGACATGATATTGTTGTGTGATTGCGTAAACAATGCATAGTTATGCGATTGCCGCAATCGCGGTTGTTCCGTTGTCTGTCTCCGAAACTAGAGATGGATAACTCAGGAGAGATAGATACAAATGATATGAATCAATCCGTTTCCATCAATCACTCTTTATATAATGTCTTGTACGTGGTAGAGCCATGCTGCAGCTATATTATGGTTGTAGCACGAATGGGTCGACTCGACCGGGGAAGGACCAGGCTCTCACAGAATACCAGCGTAAAATAGTAGCTTAACGCTGCTGTGTTTCGTATGGTGAGTGTAGAGAACCGGAGACCCTTTTTACTGGAAAAGAGGCATTCTGTCTTAGTCCTCACGGGTGACAACGCATCTGCATTTTGATTCGTAATCGAAGAATGATTTAGATGTCTATGGGCCACAGCAACCACTTACCATCAGGTGGACTGTGTGCTCGTTTGTCACCCTAATCCTATAAAAAAAAATATCCATCCGCATCCGAATGTACCTACTCGTATCAGTGTATTTATAAAGTATTACAACTCATTCACTCAAGGCGTCTTTTAACTGCTTCTATCTAACGTCTGTGTAGCACATTGCACACGCGGCTTTCTATTATACCTTGGCCGGGATCGTCGGCCATTCCAAAGACAATTTAAGGAAGATTTCGGAAAGTCCATAGTACAGCCTTTTTTTTGCACCTCACCATTTAGAATGTTCTGTCGCGCTTTCGCAAGACGGAGAGAGTGAGTTGTTTTACCATTATAAACTGTCATACGTCGGCACAAAAAGTTAAATTGATAACTCTATGAATGATACATAGGGCATACATTCAATATGGTGGAGGACGAAGAATTTAAATTTGTACATATGCTGTGCCCAGGGTTACACGGTGCCAACAATGAAAACATTGTCACAGTCGTTAATTCCCAAAATGTGCAAAAAAACAGGAAGAGAAATTGAGGCACAAGATGGTAAATGCCAACGCAGTCTGCCTCACGACTGACGGCTGGATGTCGGATAACAATGACAGATATTTAGCTATTACGGCACACCAGACGACACGAAATTGCACTCAAATTTACTGGGATATGTGGATTACAACGACAGGCACACCAGCGAAAATCTCACTGAATTCCTGAAAAACATCATGCGAGAATGGAATATTGATCATAAAATTATCGCATTCGCCAGCGATAATGCCGCCAACATTACAGCAGCTATGAGGGAGGGTGATTGACGGCAAATTCCATGCTTTGCCCACACATTAAACCTCTGCGTCCAGTCGGCGCTGTAGCAATTCGCCCCAGTTTTAAATAAAATGAAAAGCGTCGTCGAGTTTTTAAGCGGAGTACCCAAGCGAATCAAAAATTAGTCACAATGCAGAAACTACTATGTCTTCCAATCCTTAAACTAAAACAAGACGTCGCCACCAGGTGGAACTCTACCTACGACATGCTGCATCGGTTTAACTCGATGAAAGATGCTATTATAGCCACTATAGCCCTCACCAAACCTGACTTAGCACTGACTGATTACGAATGGGTGGTAATTCAATCGGTTCACTCTGTATTGAAAATGTTTTATGACGTTATAGTCGAAGTGAGCGGCGAAAAAATATCGCTCCATTGTGCAGAATCACACTGGGTCATATTAGAAGCAGGCTACAAGTGCAAAATACGGATGCTAATAATGATATACCTATCAGAAATAAAAAATATCATCGAGCATTTACACAAGGAGCTGAATCATAGATTCGGTCACATCGAATCTAATATATTAAACGCGGAATCTACAATTCTGGATCCATGTTTTAAGAATAAGGGATTCCAGGACTTGAGATTGCACGGTAGGGCTCTGCAAGACTTAAAACTTAAAATTAGACGAAGTTTTTCAGGGAAAACAATAAGGCCAGCGGTGGAGGCAGTGCAACCAGAACCTTGCCCTAATCACTCAATTTGGTTTGAGTTTGACCAAAAGTTGTTAGGCAAACACCGGACAACCCAAGGGCGCGGGAATCGTAGAACTCGATAAATACCTACAGGAGCCAGGATTTTCGTTAATCATTAATTAAATTATTTATTTAAAGTAAATATTTAAGTTAATTTTTCGAATAAGTGCATATTAATATTAATAATAAATAATAGCGCTAGCTGTAAATTTCACAGTACGCGAGCAACCCGGGTTTGACCTTCGCCAGCACCAATGAAATTGTTAATTTCAATTTTAAGTGCTGATTTACCACGTGCTCGGCGGTGAAGGAAAACATCGTGAGAAAACCTGCATGTCTGAGAAATAAGAAAAAAATATATATGTCGAAGACATGTGAAGTTCGCCAACACGCATTGGGGCAGCGCGGCGGACACTTCCTTGCCCTAAAACCTTTCAGAAATGAGAGGTCTGTGCCCAGCAGCTTTAACTTTTTAATCATAACAAATAGATACAGAGAAAGAAACAGCAGCCAAATATATCAGAAAGATACACAATTTAGAATTTTTTTTTATAGAAAACTAATCTATAAAGGTAAGAAAAAACCAATTATTGAAATAGCGAAAGCCTAGCTCTTGCGTTTGCAAATAATTTATAACTTGTTTCATCTCAAAACAGGATATGAGTCATACTTAAGAACAATCGCGCATATTATCACAATAAGTATGTATAACATTCGTCCGGACGAATACCGATAAAATAGTATTTTTAACCTTATTCATACGAAACATTTGAGTACATTACATTTTAAAAACACTGTGAAAATGAAAAAGTATGTAAAAAAATAAAGTTAAATGTATATATGTTACTGTAAAAGTTATAACTACGGTAAATCCTAAGATTTTCCAAGAAAACCTAATGCCGGGTTTCCACGCTTGCCAAGTCTCGGCAAGCATCCACAAGTACAAGTGTGTAAAGAGGGCGTTTGGCTTGACTTACGTGAGCTTGTGGACGCTTGTCCCCGAATCTGGGCTAGTGTCCACAAGCTCACGTAAGTCAAGCCAAACGCCCTCTTTACACACTTGTACTTGTGGATGCTTGCCGAGACTTGGCAAGCGTGGAAACCCGGCATTAGGTTTTCTTGGAAAATCTTAGGATTTACCGTAGTTATAACTTTTACAGTAACATATATACATTTAACTTTATTTTTTTACATACTTTTTCATTTTCACAGTGTTTTTAAAATGTAATGTACTCAAATGTTTCGTATGAATAAGGTTAAAAATACTATTTTATCGGTATTCGTCCGGACGAATGTTATACATACTTATTGTGATAATATGCGCGATTGTTCTTAAGTATGACTCATATCCTGTTTTGAGATGAAACAAGTTATAAATTATTTGCAAACGCAAGAGCTAGGCTTTCGCTATTTCAATAATTGGTTTTTTCTTACCTTTATAGATTAGTTTTCTATAAAAAAAAATTCTAAATTGTGTATCTTTCTGATATATTTGGCTGCTGTTTCTTTCTCTGTATCTATTTGTTATGATTAAAAAGTTAAAGCTGCTGGGCACAGACCTCTCATTTCTGAAAGGTTTTAGGGCAAGGAAGTGTCCGCCGCGCTGCCCCAATGCGTGTTGGCGAACTTCACATGTCTTCGACATATATATTTTTTTCTTATTTCTCAGACATGCAGGTTTTCTCACGATGTTTTCCTTCACCGCCGAGCACGTGGTAAATCAGCACTTAAAATTGAAATTAACAATTTCATTGGTGCTGGCGAAGGTCAAACCCGGGTTGCTCGCGTACTGTGAAATTTACAGCTAGCGCTATTATTTATTATAATATTAATATGCACTTATTCGAAAAATTAACTTAAATATTTACTTTAAATAAATAATTTAATTAATGATTAACGAAAATCCTGGCTCCTGTAGGTATTTATCGAGTTCTACGATTCCCGCGCCCTTGGGTTGTCCGGTGTTTGCCTAACAACTTTTGGTCAAACTCAAACCAAATTGAGTGATTAGGGCAAGGTTCTGGTTGCACTGCCTCCACCGCTGGCCTTATTGTTTTCCCTGAAAAACTTCGTCTAATTTTAAGTTTTAAGTCTTGCAGAGCCCTACCGTGCAATCTCAAGTCCTGGAATCCCTTATTCTTAAAACATGGATCCAGAATTGTAGGTTCCGCGTTTAATATATTAGATTCGATGTGACCGAATCTATGATTCAGCTCTTTGTGTAAATGCTCGATGATATTTTTTATTTCTGATAGGTATATCATTATTAGCATCCGTATTTTGAACTTGTAGCCTGCTCCTAATATGACCCAGTATAATTATGCACAATGGAGCGATATTTTTTTCGCCGCTCACTTCGACTATAACGTCATAAAACATTTTCAATACAGGGTGAATCGATTGAACCACCACCCATTCGTAATCAGTCAGTGCTAGGTCATGTTTGATGAGGGCTATAGTGGAAATAATAGCATCTTTCGTCGAGCTAAACCGATGCAGCATGTCGTAGGTAGAGTTCCACCTGGTGGCGACGTCTTGTTTTAGTTTAAGGATTGGAAGACATAGCCGTTTCTGCATTGTGATAAACTTTTGATTCGCTTGGGTACTCCGCTTAAAAACTCGACGACGGTTTTCACTTTATTTAAAACTGTGGCCAATTGCTGCAACGCCGACTGGACGCAGAAGTTTAATGTGTGGGCAAAGCATGGAATTTGCCGTCAATCACCCTCCCTCATAGCTGCTGTAATGTTGGCGGCATTATCGCTGGCGAATGCGATAATTTTATGAACAATATTCCCTCGCATGATGTTTTTCAGGAATTCAGTGAGATTTTCGCTGGTGTGCCTCTCGTTGTAATCCACATATCCCAGTAAATTTGAGTGCAATTTCGTGTCGTCTGGTGTGCCGTAAGTCGTAATAGCTAAATATCTGTCATTCTTATCCGACATCCAGCCGTCAGTGGTGAGGCAGACTGCGTTGACATTTACCATCTTGTGTCTCAATTTCTCTTCCTGTTTTTTTTGCACATTTTGGGAATTAACGACTGTGACAATGTTTTCATTGTTGGCAGCGTGTACCCTGGGCACAGCATATATACAAATTTAAATTCTTCGTCCTCCACCATATTGAATGTGTGCCCTATGTACCATTCATAGAGTTATCAATCTAACTTTTTGTGCCGACGTATGACAGTTTATAATGGTAAAACAACTCACTCTCTCCGTCTTGCGAAAGCGCGACAGAACATTCTAAATAGTGAGGTGTAAAAAAAGGCTGTACTATGGACTTTCCGAAATCTTCCTTAAATTGTCTTTGGAATGGCCGACCATCCCGGCCAAGGTATAATAGAAAGCAGCGTGTGCAATGTGCGACACAGACGTTAGATAGAAACAGTTAAAAGACGCCTTGAGTGAATGAGTTGTAAAGATACACTGATACGAGTAGGTACATTCGGATGCGTATGGATATTTTTTTTTATAGGATTAGGGTGACAAACGAGCTCATAGTCCACCTGATGGTAAGTGGTTGCTGTGGCCCATAGACATCTAAATCATTCTTCGATTACGAATCAAAATGCAGATGCGTTGTCACCCGTGAGGACTAAGACAGAATGCCTATTTTCCAGTAAAAAGGGTCTACTAAAAGGGTAAACTATTTTACGCTGGTATTCTGTGAGAGCGTGGTCCTTCCCCGGTCGAGCCGACCCATTCGTGCTGCAACCATAAGTACAAGACATTATATAAAGAGTGATTGATGGAAACGGATTGAGTCATATCTTTTGTATCTATCTCTCCTGAGTTATCCATCTCTAGTTTCGGAGACAGACAACGGAACAACCGCGATTGCGGCAATCGCATAACTATGCATTGTTTACGCAATCACACAATATCATGCCTGTACCACAGAATAAATAGCCTGAACCTCTAAAGGGGTACGTAGATGTGTTCCGTATGGTTCGGTATAATAGGATAAACCCTACACGGTGCACCCTCATTTCTGTCAAAGTTGTAATATTGAAGTCGGTTGTACAAAATTTTAAATTTTACGGTACTTGTTTTGTCTTACTTCTGAATGTTTGATATTTAACGTTAGCGAGCGACATTTCCTTACATCCATGAAAAACTGGAACCTTTTTCTTTTTTTTAGAGTTCCGTACTTCAGAAGAAAAAACGGAACCCGTATAGGATACAGAGTCAGGAATGTGCTATAGCTGCAACCGCAGTTGCAGCTGTAGCACATCCTTTTTAACCTACTTCAATAAAGGATGATGTTCTCAATTAGACTTTATTCTTTTTTGCATGTATTACGGGAGAGCTCCGTCAATTGTGAACCAATTTTAATAATTCTTTTTTATTTAATAGTTTATACTTCAGCGGTGGTCCCATATAAATTTGGAGTGTTTAATATAACTATTTAGTTGACATTCTAGATATTACCTTGAGCTTGAAACTAAGTAGACTCAAAAAGTTTGAAAAATACAGCTAGGTAGAGTTTCCAAAGTCCGCGCTTATTATAATTTATAATGATTCTATACACTATGTTTTACTGATTTGTAGCACCTATATTTTTCGATGACGAGATGGTTAGTCATTTTTTACGACACGCGTGCCTAAAATTGTGATTAAAATTACTTTCATTAAAAATTATAGTCAACTTAAAAGAACTAAAAATAATTAAAATAAATTTTAATTCTGAAGTCGGTGCTAAGACGGTAGTGTGTATAGAAGAATGAAAGCCCATTTCAAGATTTAAATTAAACTAAGGCTTTTAAAAAAAAAAAGAATCATCAAAATCGGATCACAAAATAAATCATACGGTCGAATTGTATTATTTAACTCTATATTAAACTTTGTTCTTATTGACACAAATACTTATTTAGCGTTCTATAATAAAAATGAACAGTCTTATCTTAAACCTGGAAGTGGTCTTTCCGGTGTAGTATGGTCGAACCACCGCCAGACGCAAGACGGCGGCGTGCGCTGATGTCATTATAAAAATTACTCGATCTGTATTCAAACGTTACTTGAAAAACCTGATATTATATTGAGTAAATATTGGGCATGAGAATCTATAAAACTTAAAACTTTTAGAGCACATGTTTTAAGAAAAAGGTACCCTTTCTACAGGATTATATAATTGGAACTTACATACTCTTAGTCAAATTGTGTTTATAAATTAATTCCAAAATTCCTTTTAAAAATATACACCTACATTTTAAGAATGTGGTAGGGCTGCCACCTTTTTTCTATCGACTTCAAAAAGGAGGAGGTACTCAATTCGACTGTATATTTTTTTTTATGTTACCTCCTAAATTTTTTCTGGGTGAGCCTATTTCGATGATTCTTTTTTTATTTGAAAGCTGGTGCTTCTCATATTGATCAAGGTCGGTTCAATAGTTTTTAACTTATTCTTAATAATTTATATTGAAATCGGTTAAACCAGTAAAGTATATTTACTTTTTTTTTGGTTAAATTTAAATAAATTATTGTTTATTCGGCTTGCAATATATTTCGATAGAATGTATTGTTGCTTATGAGCAACATCTAACAAATACCTACTTGTTCTTGATAGTATCACTTTAACAGCATTTTTCTATGTCATTCATTTCAACGTCATTACAGTCCTCCACTAGTCCACTGCTGAACAAAGCACGGTTCTGAGCTACTTGCATCCTTCGACTTATCTTTACCAGGTCTTCACTCGGTCTAGTGGGAAGCCGCCTTACACTTCACTTAACGGTACTAGGCTGCCACTCGAGAACTATTCTTTCCCATTGGATGTCGGTTCTTCGAGTTATATGGCCGGCCCATTGCCACTTCAGCTTACTAATCCGTGGGCTATATCGATTAATCTGGTTCTACTGCGGATATACTCATTTCTATATCACGCAGAGAAACCCGAAACCTATGTTTAGGGTTATGAGGGCTATCCCTCTCCATAGCTCGCTGAGCGACCTTGAGTTTCTATATCTAAGTTATTTAATATTTTTTTATTTGGGATGCTGTTTGTTTTTTTTTTTTTCGTCCTGCCACTTAACATTCGTCAGATTCACGGATAGTAAAAGTGTAGTACTCAATAAACATGATGATTTCTGATATTTACGCTAACACTACACATTTACATAAAACTAATTTTACGGATTTTATATTTTATATTTTTTTTATAATTTAATATACGCGATATTAAATTATTTTATATTCCCAACGTTTCGGGCACTTTCCAGCACCCATGGTCACGGGGACGACTGAGGTGTATGACGTCCCAATGTCATAGTTAACCATGGCTACCTCCAGATTAAAAATTATTAATTTTTGTTCCGATCTACGCAGTATGAACTTATAGTATCTTGAAGTCTTACATTTAATTTTGTTAATTAGTTCGGATTTAATTTTGTTAATTATGGGATCCCAAGCAGATGGTAGCACCCAGCCATCTTCTCTATTGAAATTAGGATGTTTTTTGATTTCAATAGCCTCGCGAATCATCCTTGGAAGGAATAGGTGTTCTTTAGCGAGGATTTGTGTTCTATCAAATCTAATGTAGTGACAGGGCGATCCTGTACGTGTTCACAGACTGCAGACTTCCCGGAGCGTCGATTCTTCACCAAAGTCACGATTCGTGACCATGGGTGCTGGAAAGTGCTCGAAACGTCGGGAATATAAAATAAGTTAATATACGCGATAAAATCCGTAAAATTAGTTTTATGTAAATCAAGTAACGTCGTCCATATTCAGTATTCCTCTTTAAATCTCTATGGTCATTGAATAGAGCCAATTTGAATACCTGCATTCGAAACACTTATACAATTACCCTTACGGCTTTATCAAGAATTAATGATGAAAATGAGATTATTTTTAAATTTCATTACTACGGTCGGTTGAAACAGACGGACAGGAACGGAAAAATAATTACTTCACTCTCAAAAACACACAGTGCGTCGAAGAAAATGACAAGTTGACAATTGGTATTGAGCTTTAAGTTGTCCTAAAACCGAGTTTAGTGATCATTATTTTATCGACGCGATCTGGTATTTTTATAAACAATAAAATAAAACTTTGAAAATTTAAATAGATAAAATAAAGGTTATTTGACGTAATTTATTGCTTTCACAAAGTTTAAAGTACGTTTGTTAGAAATACTTTGTGGCAACCCTATGCCTAAGCTTATATAATAATATGTCTATTTAAGGTTTGAATGAAATAATTCAAAATAATTCTTTTTTGAAACACTGAAAGCCAAGTTCTTCTAATTCGAATGAAGGCGGAACATTCCGTAATTGTATTAAATAATTCCCTGAGGTAGTTTCATTGTTTATCGGTTAGCATAGTCTTGAGCGAGAAGGGGACGGAGGGATAAACATGCGTGTTTGGTGTTGGCTGTCGACTCGGATCCCGCGCTCGCGGCTAGCTAGTGGCCCCGCCGGTTTCGTTCAGTTCATTGTTCATTCGGTTCAGTCAGTCCGGCTCCGCGTGCGCTGCAGCCGTGATTCGTCGCGTTCACTGCCAAAGCAAATTGAAGAAATAAACTTTTATAATCTGTTGTGTCTTAACTTATTTGGCGGTATTGATAAATTATTTTATGTACCTAATGTATTCTTACGTTTGTTTCGCCGAAAGTGAAATTGTTTAGCATGATTTGTGACGATGATTCTAAGATCAAATGATAAGGGTGGTTCATTTCGTCACAACGCCCCGTATTAAGTGTGTAAGCAATGCAATATCAAAGTAATGAAGAGGACGACTTGCAATATCGGATTTTTGGCGAATCCTTCAATTTCCCTATTGAAAGTAACAGCTCAAACGCCGGCCGTCGTCGAAAGTGAGTCTTGTATATTTTTATTTACATATTATTAGTTCGTAATATAATGTATATAATATTCAGACATTCTCTTAATTCGATGGTTATATATAAATGAGTTTGTAAATCAAAACTTACTTTAAATTTAAAAATAGTGCTGCAAAATACCACCTAGGAACTTTGGACTGTGTAAAAAGCGTGCTAAGAGGCTTATTGAGGACCTGCATCTGGAGCACAATCGTAAAGTAGTCAGCCTTTCGGGAATAATACAGGATACACTCGGAGTTCGAAGAGTGTGCGCAGGAATGCACGACTTAATTTTTTCTCCTTTCCCTTTCACCATCGGATAACCACGTAACCGGACGCTTAGCCAGTCTCCATCACACTACTTTATTGTCGACATGCCACTACCATCATTCGAAACAAGTGGTTTGCTCCGCCTTTGTCATGCGTACTACATCATGGGTAATGTGATGACCATGTGATAACGAGGTAACCATGTGATTACAATGTGGATGTCTTGCAAGGCAAGAGTGAATAGGATTTTGGTAAGCTAAGTCTACGTTTTACCATATTCGGCTACATCACCAATTATAATCAGCATTCAAGCACTGGCTTATAATAGTTAAATAAGTGTCGCATAAAACGGGGGTAGGATGAATATTATAAAATAATATTAAAACAATATTAATAAACTGAATTTCATTACATATGTTCCTACTTCGTTTTTTTTGTCGAAACGTAGGAGTACGTACCTACATAAAGTTTGTTTCACACTTGCGATAGGCGAAATTAAATAGTTACGTAAGGAACTTGAAACTTAAAAATAAAGAACTTATTTTTTTTTTGTTTCATACATTCCCACATATTATCATATAGAATAAAAATAAAATATATTTACAAAAAAAAGTAGGTTTGAATAAGACATGTCATGAAGAATAATGAATCTCATTTTATTTTTTCTTATTATCTATAATAATTAATAACCAATGAATGAGTGCTTTAATTATCATGACTAGGTACTCACTCACAACTACAAATAAAATAATGTTCCTACTACGTAATCTGAACTTGCAATCTGTGATCACTGATATAGGTAGTAGGTACCTAATTTGTTTTTATTTGACCATTTTCTGAATTTTGTCATAATTTAGTGCGACTGCACATTGACTGCATTTCCTGATTGTTGGTGTTTATTACGGTTAAAACGTCACCAAAATAGTTTAATCTTAAGTAAACTTAATGTTTTGAGTATAACTAATATGCAATCTCAATTAATGTTTTACTTTTATATTTGAGATGAGAAGCGAATGTTATTTTTATTAAGGTTCACATGTAAATTATCTTTGAACATCACTCCTTTGTCTTCCACATACCTATTTCTGCACTAGATAACCATCTCCACTGGGCAACACCTCGCTGATTGATGTAGTGTAAATTTTTACAGGTCACGTGGTATTGCCATCTTAAGTACTAGTCAACTTTTTGTTCTTCCGCCATTTTTATTAGTAAAGGTTAGGTATTTCCATTAAAAATGACTTTTTCTTCCATAAATGATTTATAAGTACCTAAAATAATATATATTTTTATAGTATATTATATTGCTTCCTCTCCTCTTTAACATTCCAAAAGCGATGAGTAAGTACTGTTGCCATATGATTTACAATTCGCAAAATTCAAAAGCGCTCCGATATCCAGCGAGCAACCTTGAACTCGCAAGATTATCCTGCGTGCTTACCGAGACCTTGAATCGCCTTCAAGGTCTCGCGTGGAATACATACTTGACAGTATACTGGATATAATAATGATATATTCACACTAGAGATTTTGACGTTTTTCTAAGCGTGTGCGGAGAGATAAGTGCTTTACGTACCTATTTAGATTTGTTTTTATGTGTAATACGTAGGTACCTTAAGGCCATTATTTTTTTTGTGGGCGATGTCCAGAAAAGGTTCTTTTGTGTTATGTGTATTAAATAATACTTACGCAGAATAAAAAATCGGACTGATTCGGTGCGATAGGGCTTTGTTTTATATTTTATAGGTACCTTGTAAGTTATTGTGGAATGGCGGTGTAAGAATATCTTCTGCCCTATATCATACCGTGTTTGTCGTAAGTGGCGACAGAGGGAAACAAATCTTGAGGTGGGCAGAAGCGTATTACTAATAACGACTAAAAATAAAAAATAAAACTACGGTTGCCAACCCGCTTGCCAAGCGTGGCAACTATGGGGAAATATCCCCCCTATGAGGGAGGCCTTTGTTCAGCAATGGATAGCAATGACCTATATGTAGTGCACGGGACGGCGAAAGGGTTAATAGGCTGTAAAGCCGCGTATCCACCGAAAATGTTAACAACATTTATGTTTCCAACTGTTTGCAACTCAACAAAAGTTACCAACTTTTGTTCCGATGTTTTCGCACCGAATTGAAACATGTTGCCAACAATTTAAGAAACATTTTAGTTGACAACTAGCCGTCTCCACCAAAGTTTTGTTGGCAACAATATGTCTTCAAGTGACTATATTATGCAGGTAGCCGCAGTATTTATAATTTTATGAAAAAAAAAAACCAGTAGTTTTGGAGTTATCCCTAATAATGCGTATTAATATTGAAGTCGGTTATAGGCAAAATTTTTAATTTCATTAGTTGTCTTTCTTCCTCTCTTTTTAAAAAACGTTACCTCCACACTAGGTTTTGATCCTGTATCGCAGGGACAGTTTACATACATAGAACAGACCTAGAACAATTATTTATAGGCCATACAAATATTTGTTCTGTCCGGGATCCCGTGGCCCTTAGCGCTGCAACTCATTACTAAACCACTGCGCCACGGAGCCGTCGCTTGTCCGTTTCATATTTTTTGCTATTTACAAACATGCGACACGCGACTTCATTATTAATGAAAGAGTGGCAATGAAAAGTTGAAACTACTAACCAGTACATGCTGACCTTGCATTAGTAGGGAGCAATTACTACTGGCAGGTCTACTTAAACTGAAAATTTTTTTAAGGTCATTGGCATTATACGTGAAAAAATCAAATAATAAATCTGTAATCTGTATCTGTATATAATAATATAATTTTGATTTCACATATCCCATAATATATTTTGTGAACGATATAAATTAATTAATGTGTCGATTAACTCGTTCGTCCACGTGACAGACATGTTGCCGACAAATGTTTCCAACAAGCGTCTCCACAGAGGGAACAAATGTTTGCAACAAGCGTATTCCTTTAATGTTGCCGCCGAAAATGGAAACACGGTTCCCGACATTGTTTACAAGTTTTGTTGCCAATACTAGGTAATTACAGAAACATTTGTTACCAACACGTGTTGACAACACAAAAGTTGGTAACAAAACTTTGGTGGAGACACGGCTTAATGGTAAGTTAGCAAGGATTGAATGATATCTTTAAGTATGTCCACTCACATCCGCTAAGTGACGGGCGTGTCGGGTTGTCAGGGTTGTGGACTTTACCGTGGATACTGATTTGCATACGCCGGCACTGCTATCCATCAGTGATATTGTGATATCCACCTTTCATGTGATATTGTAATTCAGGGCATAGCTCTCTCAATTCAAGGTTTCGGACTTAGATATGGGGTATAAAACAATTTGGCAGCATATTCCGTGTGTAGTGGCTGCACTGACGACTCCGTGGCGTAGTGGCTTAGCAATGAGTCTAGATGTTTGTCCTCGTGCAATTTATGTTTGTAAACTTCCTCCACGACACAGGAGAAAATCTAGTGTGGGGGTAACGTTTTTTTTTTTAAATATAATAAAAGAAATAATAAAAACAAATAAAACACTGACCCGTAATAGACATGTGTCAATCGTGAATGATTCATTCACATTTGACCCGGGTCACAACAAAGTATTGATGATTGCAATTACATATTTTGAATGTCTCGGATCAAACTATTGACTGGACCTACGACCAAAGAGTATAGTCATTTCAGAGCGGGTCTCATAGATCACAGGGTACTAAAACTCGACATTATCCATTTGTATGTTTCCAGTTTGTAAGACGAATCAATTCTTGAATGATCGGGTCTCTAGAAATGAATGAATGAATGACACATGTCTAACCCGTAACTACTTAATCTAGCAGTCATGAGGTGGTAAGGGTTAATAATGCTATGTGAACGGACGATATGATTAATAAGAAACCGATCTACAAATTAATATCAAAATCAAAGGACGTTACGTTATAAACATTACACGTATACGTCGAATTAATTTTGACTAAACCAGTGGTGCTGTTCATTGAGTAAAATTGCTGTTTTTATGCACGATGGGTCTTTCGATTGCCCGTTGCATTAAAAGGAAAATAAATACCTAAAAGAAGTATATCAATGTTTTTTTTTTATAGGATAAGAGTGACAAACGAGCACACAGTCCACCTGATGGTAAGTGGTTGCTGTGGCCCATAGACATCTACATCTATCCTCGATTACGAATCAAAACGCAGATGCGTTGCCACCCGTGAGGACTAAGATGGAATGCCTCGTTTTCAGTCAAATGAGTCTCCGGTTCTCTACACTCACCATACGAAACACAGCAGCGTTGAGCTGCTATTTTACGCTGGTATTCTGTGAGATGTCGACCAATCATTGACGCAAACCGCCGTTGGTTGGTTTTCGTGACACCAAACAATGTTCAATATTGTAATTAAATTTGGACTGGTGAAGGTGGCTTCTTCCGAATATATAATTGTTTTTTTCCAAATTTTCTAAATACCTGACATTAAGCACAGGGATATTTCCTCCAAGCTCCAAGTTCTTGGATGTATCGAAAATTGTGTAGGTGCTAGCCATGTTCTTGAAGTAGCTTCTTTGAATCGTCTTGCAGCAATCTAAGTACATTCTTGAAGGTTTTCTTCCAAGTATTCAAGAATGGAATCAAAGACAGGACACAGCTGTCGTGCACTTCATTGGGCATATGTTGGCACATGAATTGCATTTTTTGATCGAATCTTTTTTAAATTGGTAATTAATGGATAAAAATCCTAATGTCAAAGGCATGTAAGAAAATTCTGCTAGTAGGCTGTAAATTTTAGAAAATATAATATGCTCAATTGCTGTACATAACCAAGTAATTGCCGTAGCAATGGCAACACTGGCCAAAACACACCAAATGTTTGTGCGTGAGGTGCGTAGCATGAGTCAATTGGGACATCAGTTGTTGGGTATAATACGAAACAATGAAAAGTAGGTAGGTACATAAAAATAATAACGCTTACGTTCAGGCACGATGCAGACGGAACACAACCGGTGTTACTGTGACCTTTTTATATTTTAAATTGGTGTACCAATCCATACGTTCTGCACACGTCATGTGCACGCACGTATTTTAGTTTATTATAGTACATTGGCCAAAATAGATTCATTTATATATTTAAGGAATGGAATAATATCTTGGATCAATAATTTAATAAAGAAGAAATATAAATATCTTATTATAACCTTGATTTTCATATTATGATGATCGGATTAAGTACTGACCAAAAATTTATATCGATACAGCTTTTTACTAAATGCACATCAAAGTATATACGGCACTTATAACAAAAGTACAATTTTTAAAATGTTTGTCTGTCTCTGTTTGTTCCGGTTAATCACCGAAATCCGAAACGGTTTAACCGATTTTGACGGGACTTTCACTGACAGATAGCTGATATTACAAGGAGTAACTTAGGCTAGGTAATTTTATTTTGGTAAAAGAATTATGGTTCCGCGCAAAAAGAATTAAAACCCATGAAATCCAATCGTAATATACTCCACGCGGAGGAAGTCGCGGTCAACAGCTAGTTTTTATAAAATAAGTTATTATTTTTATGACACTGCAAATGTGACTTATTTTTTTAAATCAAGAACACGTTCTGTTTCCTTACTTACATTTCATAATATGACTTCTTCAAACTATCTCCAAAAGCTACCTACACCGTGAAAAAAACCTGTATTTTTTTTAAGCCGTAATAGTCTTGCAGTCAATAGTCTTTTGGATATAATATAAGAACAATACAATAAACAAGCATACATACATTGACCGCTTCAACCCCTCGTAAAGGTAAACGACCAGGTCGAGGAGGGTGCCACCCCCGAGCGCCTTAATTACTTCACGTGCACCGCGGCAGATGGCAGTCAAGGTGCGAGCCAGTGATGCTCCTTGTTTAAAGATAGAATTTATCGATAGTTATGGGAATATGAGTTGTTTATACGTGGTAGGGCCCTGCTGCAGCTATATTAATTGTATAGTTGTAGCATGAACGAGTCGGCTCGACCGGGGAAGGTTTTATTTCGTATGTTGAGTGTAGAGAAACGGAGACCCTTTTTGCTGGAAAAGGGCCATTCCATCTAAGTCCTCACGGCTGACAACACATCTATCGGCAGACGAGGATATATCTATGGGTCCCACTCAACCACTTACCATCAGGTGAATTGTGTGCTCGCTTGTCACCCTTATTCTATAAAAAAAAAACTTGTTCATATGTTCATTAAAGCTATTTTACTTATTTAAATCTATTATTTATATCTTAAATCTCTAATATCTATATAATAAATTAGGAACGCTCGTCTTTAGGGATTTTTTTTGTCTTCGTTTTGGATAGGGTACTTGTAAATGTTTTTTGTTCTTACGTTTTTGCAGTTAATTAAACCCTCATAAAAACTATTCAAGAATCTTTTCATGGTCTCATTACACCTTTACACACTGCTAAGTTAAAGTTTATTGTTTTCGATTGTTAAATTTTAATTAATAGACGTTCACTTATTAGAGTAGATTTACTTATTGTAATTCGACTATATTTCGATTTTTGGTAGATTACTATCCGTTTTATATGTATTAAGGTATGAAACTGTTTTCTTTTATTTGTTATCGACAGTCGATTTTGTGACTGGTGCATCCTTATTTTATTGTAGTTATTCTATGAATACCGTCATAATTGGGGTGAGTGCAGGACGCAACTTTCACACGATGCAACAACTGCTCCCACCGTACTAGTGGTACTATTCTAATAACATATTGATGTATACGCTTTGAACTTTTTGCGACGGTAGTTGATATTTCTGTGAGACTTTCAGGACGTAAACAACGCGTTCATTAATTATTAATGTTTTTCATAAATTATATTTCTGATAGTTTCCACAATTATGTAATGGTTTTGTGCGCAGGTGTTGTCCATTTGTTAGACTTATACTATATAAAGATGTTTTTTTTTAATTTATTTAAATATTTTACTGAGTAAGAAAACCGCGGCGCTTAGGTTCACGGGTTCGAATCCCGCACGAAACAAGTATTTGTATGGCCTACAAATAATTGTTCGGGGTCTGTACAAACATACAGACCCCGAACAATTATTTGTCCTCCCTTGTCCTCCTTGTAAAATTTACGCATGTAAACTGCATTCACGATACAGGTGAAAATCCTAGTGTAGGTCTTGTATTTCGACGCCATTTTTCTGTCCCCATGTTAAAGTTATATAATATTGTCATTATCGTGTCGGCACGTTGTCAAATAGGATCATAAACATATGGTCATACATAATTTGAGTCAAATGTACAAACTAAATATATATATATATATATATATATATATATATATATATATATATATATATATATATATATATATATATAATCATAATATCCCGAATTACTTAAATTAAATTAATCAATGCAAAAATATGTATCGAATATGAAAAATTCAAAATTCACAATACTCTGGATTCACGTAAGCCGGTGTAACCTTCTTCGAGGTATTACTGTATATAAAACTAGATTTTGAATCGTTTATTACTTTTTAGATTTTTAAAAATGACGGACTGCATAGCAGCGAGCTCATGTGGATGTGCGAATATTGAACATTTAAATAAGGGGGTTGTTAAAATTCTTTTTCGAGCTGGACATCAGAATTATTTTTAAAAAAAACATTTCAAGAATTTATCAGAAATTTTGGAATGCATTAAAAGAAGAAGGGAAAAGTTCAATGGATCAATTACAGTAAAAGTGAGTAGAGGACTTACATATAAACGAAAAAAAAAACTATTTTACCTAAAATCATGATGAATATTTATCTAAAATAAATTAAAAAGAAATGAGTAAAAAATAACAAGCTAATATTAACAAAAAAAAATATTGCAAATTTTTGATGCTTAAAATTATATTAGGTAATACATATTACAAAAATTTAAGGCCTTATATATAAATTTAAAATTATATTATGTGTTGCGTACTTTTTCTTTGAACTTTTTTGCTTTGCCAATATTTAATTTGCCCTGTGCTACATATTTTTCACATCCATTCAAAAGTTTATTGTATTGAATGGTAGGCAATAACCATAATAAACAAAAGAAGTATATGTGTTTGTCAAGTCCATAGAACTTTCTTTAACATCTGAGAATCCCGACGCTATTATAGTTAAAATCTGGCTGATTTTTTATTTTTAAGAGGATCTGTGATTTCAGATATTATGTAAGTAAATATTATCATTAACGTTGACTGTGATTTCTGTAGATAGATCCAAAAAATGTTATAAACAATATGTAAATCTAAGACTTATATTGATTACAATTATTTAAAATTTGATGATTTGTTTTTTTTTTGTTTGAATAACACTTCTAAATCTTAAAATTTGCTTATGCCAGCCCTAGTGGGGAAAAGTGGACGAGGTTTATTTTAACAGTGTAATTTGTCCCACCAAGAAACGATTAGTGGGAAAAAGTGGAATAAACCTTTTTTGATTATTGTTAATTTTTACGTGTCATATATTGAAAACTAACATACCTGTATCTACTAATTTTTGAACTGAGTACCTTGTAACTTTGCTGCTTATTACTTATGCTGGCTGACATTATCCTCACCCCAATGATTGATGAGGATGAAAAAAAAAACATGTTTGTTTTTATTTTTATTCAATTTTATTCCTACATACGTAACTATATTTATTTACAGATAAGGGTTATAGGGGTTTTTGGGTTGTAATTAAATGATGCCTGGGTAGGTATTAGTACCTACATAGTAAAAGTAGGTAACTATTTAGATAAGTACCTTTTATCTAATCATAATAAATACCTACATTGTGTTTAGTTATACTGGGTAGGTATATTAATAATACCTACTTAGATACTTTTTACTTAATTACTATACCTAGTAAGATATTGTGGTTAGGTAATAGGATTATTTTTAATGATAGAGACAGCACGAGACTTAACGGCATCTTAACATTGAGCAGCGTTTTATTATTTGGACATTAATCTAATAATTAATTCATGTATGCTATGCCATAAAGCAGGGTTTCCCAACCTTTTTTGACCAGGGACCACTTTGATTTTTTTGTAGTTAGCAGGGACCACAAGGTGAAAGAAAAAACTGTGTTAATCTAACAAAAAATCATAATCACAAATTTTAACATATTAAACTGAAAAAAAAGCATTCGTTAGAGTATTATTTGTGTATTTATTGTAAAAGCTAGTAGGTACTTACTAACGTGACGCGTGGTGTTGCTGCTTGTGTGACGAGAAAATAATAAATGTGTTATTTAAAACGAATAGGTAGGTAAAATATTTAAATCTTTCACGGACCATATTTAAGCTCTCAGACCACTGGTTGGGAATCTCTGCCATCAAGCGTGAAGGTCTTATAGTTAATCTTTGATAAAATGGTTTCCCAAATTAATTTCTTTCTTATACAAGAACCTTCTTTTAGGGACGAAGGTTATGATTTAATATATTCCTTTTACGGATATACTACAAGCCGGATGTTTCCTCGTTTGTATTTAATGTCCTTATCAGGTTTTCCTTGAGTTAATAGTCGGTAAACTTTAATCCACTACTAGATATATATGTTTGTCATTATTTGTATTATTATCTATATTACTCTAATATTTAGTTGGCTAAACAATATTGTAATTTTATTGCTGTTTTTTCGTTTATAAATTATTACTAAGATAGTACATGTAACCATGTCAACTATATTTGATTAGGAATCATTATCGTAATATACCTACATAATTAAAAAAAATGTAAGTGGTAAAATGTATGATTCTGTACTCATAAACGAATAGAAATATTTCTGTAAGGTATATATTTTTGTTCTTACGTGGTAGAGCCATGCTGCAGCTATATTAGTAGTAGGTATAGTTGTAGCACGAATGGGTCGACCGGGGAAGGACCACGCTCTCACAGAATACCAACGTAAAATAGCGGCTTAACGCTGCTGTGTTTCGTATGGTGAGTGTAGAGAACCGGAGACCCTTTTTTTACTAGAAACGAGGCATTACATCTTAGTCCTCACGGGTGACAAGATCAAGAAGAAGAAGAAGCATCTGCATTTTGATTCGTAATCGAGAATAGAGTACCTACATGTCTATGGGCCGCAGCAATCACTTACCATCAGGTGGACTGTGTGCTCGTTTGTCACCCTTATTTAAAAAAAATGCTCTAAAGTTTTACAAAATTTACAATTATCATGAAAACAAATGGAATAACATTGGCAAACTTTTTAGTTTATATGAAACAATATTGTTTTTAACTTTGCT
Organism: Parnassius mnemosyne; assembly: GCA_963668995.1. Classification (NCBI taxonomy): domain Eukaryota; kingdom Metazoa; phylum Arthropoda; class Insecta; order Lepidoptera; family Papilionidae; genus Parnassius; species Parnassius mnemosyne. Next base: position 15,495,368 of record CAVLGL010000084.1, on the reverse strand, counting down.
AGCGTGAACGGAGTTTTATTAATAACTAGCGATCCGCCCCGGATTCACACGGGCGATTTCTATATCTCGACAACACCTACCTGGTCCAACTAAGCTAAGAACATCCATAAGAATCCAGATGACCCTATAAGTAGGTACTTACCCCATAAAAATTTCATCCAAATTGGTTAAGCCGTTTACTAGGAGAAGAATCTCAAACACGCGAAGACCGGAACTTTATATGTAGATATTAGCATTATACGTGGTAGAGCCATGCTGCAGCTATATTAGTAGTAGGTATAGTTGTAGCACGAATGGGTCTGCTCGACCGGGAAAGACCACGCTCTCACAGAATATCAGCGTCAAATAGCAGCTTAACACCGCTGTGTTTCGTATGGTGAGTGTAGAGAACCGGAGACCCTTTTTACTGGAAAAGAGGCATTCCATCTTAGTCCTCACGGGTGACAACGCATCTGCATTTTGATTCGCAAACGAGGATAAATGTCTATGGGCCACAGCAACCACTTAACATCAGGTGGACTGTGTACTCGCTTGTCACCCTATCCTATAAAAAAAACTAAATGCATATAATATATTATATGCACTTAGTTAACAGGAATACTAGAATTTTCAATAACGTTTTTTCATGTTGTTTTATAAAATATATTAGTAATTGCAGTTTTCTGGTTCAAATTAAGGCGGCTAACTTCTTCCACAAAGGCTGGTAGCGTGGCAGTGATATAGCTAATCTAAAAATTGCAAGAGTAGTTAACTTGGTTGATTTCGCTCACGGCTGGAAGTTACGAACAGTCAGAAGCCACACGGCATTATCGTACGGGCAAACACAAAACTACAAAAAAAAACGAGCACTCTGACACTCGTGCAAAGTCCAAACTTATCCGCTGTAACGCGAGTCGGGACGCGCTCGGAAGTAGATTCGGATGCAGTGATACGCGAGAATAGTCCCAACGCAGCCGGCCCACAGATTAACTAATAGTTACTATGTAAGCGAGACTCCGGAACTAAACCGTGTAGTGACGTTGTTAGAATATCCACTACCCCATATGATGGGCAGCAGCGTCTTCCTAATAACGAATAAAATAAAATTGCGGTTGCCAACCCGCTTGGCAATCGTGGCAATTATGAGAGAATATCTCCATAAGAAGTAATCTATGGGGACGACCTATGTTCAGCAGTGAGTTTTGACTGGTTGTAATTAATAATGAACAGAAAATGATTTCTTATATTTACGCGAACACTACACATTGAATAAAACTATTTTTTTTACGGATTTTATCGCGTTTAATTTACTATTTTAATTAACGACGTTTCTGGTGCTTTACAGCAACCCATGGTCACGTGTGGGACTGAGATGTTTGACGTCAAACGTCGGGAATTAAAATAGTAAATTAAACGCGATAAAATCCGTAAAAAATAGTTTTATTCAATTAACAGAAAAGTCAAACGTCAAAATGAAGTTAACCACGATTTCTACCAATGTTACACAATACGAGTACGCCGAACCTAGAACCAGTCGCCTGGTATTCCAACTGCTAGACTAGGCTACGTGATCGTCAATACAAATTGATAAACGTGCTATTATCATCATTATGCATAACATACAAAATTATTAAAAAATTTAACAAGGGTAACTAGTTTCTTCAGCCACGTGTTTCGTCAGCTTGCTTATGTTTTCTTTAAAAAAAAAAAGTTGAATAGGCCAGCTGGTTTGGCGTCCGACAAGAGAAACATTTACAAAAATGGGGGACTAAGAAATTTTGGGGAGCGTTATTATTTTGCTTCCGACTGTCTTAAGTCACCGGTAATTTGGTACCGTATAGGCTTTACAATAGTAACCACGTTCCTTTGTGAGTGACGAGACAGATTCGCAATGGTTGTATGAAAGGTAGGCTTTTTTTTTGTAACATGGGTCTGCCTTGTGTATGTCATAGTTCATCAGGGCAATTTTTTCGCTTGAGGTAATTTTGGATTGCGATATTATTTCTTTACGCGTATTTTATTTTTTATTAAAAACTTGGTCTTAATAAACGTCTCTTCATGGGAACTATTTTTTTTGTAAAAGTGTTTCATGTCTTGCTTTTTGAAATTTCAACTTTTTTGTCACTATTAGAGGCGTCTTACAAATATTATTTGCTTGTGGACAAACGTTCAGATCCGAAACAATTATTTGTAGGTCATAGAAGTTCTTGTTTGTGTGTGTATCGAACTCGTGGCCCGCAGCACCACAATTAGGCTTTTTCAGTGCAGTTTAAAAGAAACGAGTACACAGCCGGTAGGAAAGTGGCCGGCGAACCGAATGTTGTGGCTTTAATATTCACCTACATTTAAACTAAATTACTTTTATTAAGGATATAAACAAGGATACAAAATCAACTATACACACTGAGGCATTGTTTTGTGTATTAATATAAAACTCTAGAAACTGATAAACTCTTATTAAAAACTAACTTCTCAATTAGACGATATTGTGTAATAAAAACTTTACTTCAGTGTCAACTAGCGACATCTGGTGTGCAGAAAATTATCATCCCTCATTCACAGAATAAATAAAAGTATTACCTCATAATGTACTAATTTTTTGTACTTCGTATTAGCTTTTTAATTATAGTCTTGATTAGATAAAAAATAATTTTAAATTAAAAAAATAATGTTTATTTACAAGTATATAAGGGTGAATCCTGAGATTCGGCATATTCAGTTGATTCCCTTGGCGAAATTTATTTAAACAGATTTTTCATAAGTAAAAATGTAACATAAAATTTATGTTAATTATAAACACATTGAACGAACAGGCATCACTTTTGGCCGGATGGTTCCCAAAATATAGCATTTTAAATTTTTTTGGCCAGGGGAATCAGTAAACGACGACAAGGGAATCAAAATTAAAACAAGATATATAAGAAAATCAAGTTCTATTATAATTTTACAGTAGTAGTAGTACCTCTATATAGTACTAATCAGTCTTTTGGTAGCAGAAATTGGCACTTTTACCTTAACCACTTACCAATTAATAGGAAAATGTGATTAAAACACTTAAAATATACCTTTTTTTAAAATCAACTTAAAACATTATTAGCCAAAATTATAAAAATTCAACAATCTATATTTTTGGTAACATAATTCTTAACAGATTATCAATTAACAATTAAAAAAGAAATATCTCAAAACAAATATTTTGTTTTTAAATCAACTACACTCAGATTATTATTCAAAGTTATTATCGATAGCAGAGTAACACTTAATTTAAAAAATGTTGTAATCTGAGCTTGAATCATCATCTTCACAATGGCGGGCTGTTAATACGGCTTTGGTCATGGTAGTAGACATTAAATTTTCATTCATTGAAGGAACGTCAGTCCAGAAGCTATCATCAGACGGTACATTAATGTCAGGGCGGTCTTCGACTGAAATTTCATCCAGTCCATGGTCTAGGTTAGAAATGGAAATTCCAAAAGATGTCCTACTGCACCCAGCTATAGCATTATTTTTCCTAGTTTTTGATGGATAAGTATTGTTGCTCAAAGCTGTATTCCCAATGTTATAGAAGCCAATATGTTGTCCATGTGAACATTGCACTGATTCTTCAGAGCATATTCCCATATCACAACTAAGACGCCTCATGACTAATACTTCAGGATTATTGCAGCTCCATATAGCTTGGTGAACTGCCATGGTACCACGAAATTCTTTTAGATCTGAAGGGATCAATAATTCCTTTTCTAAAATGCCTGATTCTACAACTTCCTCTATTGAAACACCCGGGCATCTAATTTTAAGGTGGCTGATTAAGGCTTCAATATTTGGGATATCATTCCTTTTAGCAACAATTTGATCAGCAGTTCTTTTTAATACTCCCCTCACACCATCTGGAGCTCCCTTTCCATGCCCCTTTTCGGAGTAATTCCAAACCACGCGATGTAAACTTGGATAGTTCCAATGAAGTTTGGCCATCACGTAAAACATTTTACGGTTACGGTACTGTGCAGATGGGGAATCAGATATAAAATTTAAAAACTTCACTTCAGAAACCTCCTTCTCAATGAAATTCAGGATAGGAATCAAGTGCTCCCAAATTGCCACAGCATCGTGTCGTAAGCACTCGCTCAGGGTGCAAAATGATTTGGTACTAATCTCTTCATTTTTACATAATAAATGACAGAAGTGTGTAGGGTCACTTGTTGTCTTGAACTCCCAAAATGAAAAGACTGTATCTCAGAAGCGTATTTCGTATTGTAATTTTCGCTGAAATCACAATGTACAATAAATTCTCCTGATTTGAGATTTGACTTCAAATTCTTAATGTATTTATTCTGAGCAACAATATTTGCGCAATGGCACATATATGGCTCTAATAACTTCTCAAAATACTCTATTATATTTTTAGGATACGCTAATACTTTTTGCTTCAATGATTGCACGGTAACCTTTTCTTGTCCATCCTTGATATATTTCTTTTTAGACTTTGTTCAAAACCAGTAGTGGCCCCCCTTGGCATTATCAAATTCCTGGTAATTCAAATGCCTATTTTTACAGCAGTTACAATTTCTACTCAAACATTTTACATTCCTCGAATCACAACACAGGAATTTAAGAACATCATACGTCGATTTTTCTGCTATTATCCCGTGTCTTTTAAGAACCATAACAGCTAGGTCCATATTCTCGTGAGCAATGCAGAGGCACGTCTCTCGGGCGTTGACGTTTGGAATTACTGTCCAAAATGGTCGCAAGGTGCAAAAAAAGCTGTAACTAATTTTATACTTGGGATGCTACTTGAGGAACTTTTGATGTAACTGATGTAAGTTGAAATTTAGGTATAGCTTTTGTTTTCTAATTTTATGCCGTGTTACATATTCTTTCTTTCCGGGGCAAAGTCTACTATTTTCATAATCTTCGAAAAATTTTTTTGTACTTCTCATTTTTTAGTTTCAATTCTTGAATTTTTCTATCTTTTGTTAGCAATTCCTTATCTGTCCTATATTTCATTTTTCTTAAAAGGTATTTCCAGGGCGATGTTTTCTTAATAGACTTTTTGTGACCAGCTTGATTTTGTTTTTTGCTTAAGGATCGAATTGGATTTTATATTGATTGGATAGCTATGTCACTAATGGGACTTCGAGATGAAGATGTATCGGTGTCACTGAATGAAGTTGATTCTAATTCCAAACCAAGTTGATGTACAGAAGTCTGATCGAGATTTTTTCTTCTTGTAGATCTTGTGATTCGACTTGGTGTTGCGTATATATCACTATCGGGACTTGGAGGTGGCGATGATTCAATGGCAAAATAATTAGAAGAGTGATGTGGAATCAGACTTAGAGGACCTTCGTTGTTATCGCCATTTATTTCTGAATCTTCCTTATCTGAATAATTGACTATTTCTTCAAAATCATGAATTTTTTTAAGTTTCTTCTTCTGGTTGTAACGATTTGAACTTTCTCTACTTTTCTATCTTGCAAGTTTTTGCTGCCGCAGACTTATTTCACCTACTGGTATAATCTTCCCAGATTATTTTTCTTCAAATATTTTTGCCTTTCTTTTTCTTGCAATTAGGCTTTAAGTTCGGGACCATTCTTAATTGTTTGTAGTCTGCGACGCTCAGCAAATCGTTTCTTTTCTAACCTTTCTTGCCTTGATGGTTTTGGAGGCATTGCTCAAATCTGAAATATGTATATATGTATAGTGTGTAGTGATTTAAAAACTTAACATCGCTGATCTCTATAATCTGTTTCGTAGTTAGTTTGGGCTTTGTTTGCGATACCAACAAGGACATTAAGATATTCATATAAATTGTTCATATTGATAAAATTGGTCGTTTTCAAATAACACGCAGGCAAGTCGCGCGAATTAATAATAATAAATTATTTTTAATCGATAAGACGGGTAAAAAATAAATATATGTGTAAGAAATAATATGCAGACTTTCTTTTTTTAATTGAAAACTAGAAAAATTTCGATTTTTCATCATGAATTTTGATTACCCCGGCGCAAATACCAAGGGAATCAATGCCAATGGAATCAAAAATTAGGATGTTTTTATCGATTCTGATAAAAAGAATACGTTTTAAATAATAACAATGAAATAAATAAATAATGATCAATAAAGCTGTTCCATCAACACCCGACAACAAATCCTTAAAACTCAAATTACATTTATAAACGTAGTTAGGGTAATCAACGACCTAGCCAAACAAAACCAAGGGAATCAAATATTTACCTTCGTAATTTGGTCCTGGACCAACCAGCGGCGCAACCCTCTGCAACGAAGTTCGAAGCGATACTAGTAGCGCTCATGCGAAGAAACGGAGGCACTCCTACAGAACATTCCACTAGGGATGTACGTAGTTTAGTGACGCGCCACGGGAATCACTGTTTAGTCTCGGACAAACTTAATATTATAATTCTTAATAAAACTGTCATAAACACACATACGGTAATTTTTTTTTATATATCAACAACAAACCTGGTAGCGATTAAACTGCATTATTTATTTTATTTCCGTTCATAAGTAAGTGTTTTGTTGGTAAGTTGTTCGGGAAATGTGAAGTGGACGCGCCAGGGGTATCAATATTTAAACCTTTCGGATTTTTTTCCGACTATATTATACCAAATTAGACACAAAAACTATCGTGCCTCAGTTAGATTATACTTTATATTATAGCATAAAAAATATTTTGGTTTCTAATTTTAATACTACGGGTACTTTTTTTCCCCTGACAACGTAAATTGAGCCTCTCAAGATTCACCCATAATATACCTATATAATATATTATATACATATACTTAGGGGTATGTTCCATCTCGTTGTTATAAGAAATAACGATACTGGTTATTTCTCAAAACAATATTTTAAAATTATTATAACGTCTACCATAACTATAAAAAAAAAAATTGTTGCGTTCCAGTAGCCGAATCTAGTGAAGCTCCACATCATAAGTAATATTAACTATACTTTATAGGAAACATAAAACGTATGGTCGAGGGCACTGTATAATCGATTCAAAATCGATCGCCATATGCCAGCCGGAAGTATGTAACAACGTTGCTTAACTTATTTAAAGACCCTCATGCTAAGAGTAATAAATATTTCCTTGAAGAAACAATCGCCGAGTAATAGGGGCGCTTAGGATGTTCACCCTTTAATGTTTTACATGGTTTAAACTTCACCCGCATATCGATACGAAAGATGTTAGTTTGGTAATTTGCATGTTTTATGGGTGTAGGTGTGGTTTTAATGGTTGCGAAAAGGACTTTTTTTTAAATAATTACGACGCCATATTATTTTTAAAACGTGTACATAGTATATTTAAAACGTTCTTTACGTGGTAGAGCCATGCTGCATCTATATTATGGTTGTAGCACGAATGGGTCGGCTCGACCGGGTTGGGACCACGCTCTCACAGAATACCAGCGTAAAATAGCAGTTCAATGCTGCTGTGTTTCGTATGGTGAGTGTAGAGAACCGGAGACCCTTTTTACTGGAAACGAGGCACTCCATCTTAGTCCTCAGGGGTGACGACGCATCTCCATTTTGATTCTTAATCGAGGATAAATGTAGATGTCTATGGGTCACAGCCTCCATTTACCATCGGGTGGATTGTGTGGTCGTTTGTTACCCTTATTATATAAAAAAAAATACATTTTTGGTCCACTTTACTACAATTTTTGCTAATCTCTGGGTGCCATTTTTTATATCGGCAACCCTTAGCGGCAAAATATCTGCACTCATATCCAGGTTTTAGAGACCGAAGTTTTTGAATTAAAAAAGGATGTTAAATGATTCAACACTGGAATTACAACCGATCGTATGATGACACCCGCTCAATACTCTAGTTGTACTTATTAATATTAATTTATGTGTGTTAATGGGTGTCGTTTAGACGGTAACATGCGTGACCGCCATATTGCACGTCACGCTAGGGAATGTAGGGATCGTGGGAACTGAATTTCCATAATTGCTTTATAAAATTTAGATCATTTCCTAAGTAGGTATTGTATCCATTAAAATATGTTAAAATTGTGTTATTATTAGACCATTACAGATTTCTTTCATAGTTGTATTGTTTGTTTTATTAAATTCAAGAGCTGCTCACAGTTGAATCTTGATTCGTCATCTTTGAATTAACATAATAATGTGTAACAATAAGAAGGAAGGAAAACCCATGACTGTCCATTTTATCAATAGAAATCATAAACAATTTTATTTATATAATCTACTAGCTGGTACCAGGCACGTTGTTGCCGCAGAATAAATGATTGTGGAAATTACGTTTCAAATTTGGAAAAGTTATATTGTTTAATTAGGAATGACAATACATTCATTGAAGTTAAATGATATGTAACTTTCTAATGAATTTGTGGATACGATACGCGCGTCAGCTACTGGAAGTTAATTGTATTATGGCTATAACCTTTGCGCAAGTGCAAGCAATAAGTTGACAAAGTTTAAGATAAAGGCAGCGCATAAAATTGAACAAAAATATTTTTTTGTATATTAGATACTGTAAAACTTGGTTAAGTGGGACCTGGATAAGTGAGAAACCTCCATAGCTGGAACTCATGCTAGGGTCACGACACTTTAGCACTGAATTACCTCTGTTAGTGGGACAATGCAAAACTCTATATCTGGGATTAGTTCTTTCGATTTTATCGTTATAATTACCTCTATAATTGAGACAGCGAGTGTATTTTACTTCTTTTACTGAGACTATATTTTGTGTACCTTTTTGTTTACTAATTCTTATTCTACCCGCAAATTCCGCACTTGGCTAATTGTTTATTATATTATATGTATACAGTGAAACCTGGTTAAGTGGGACCTGGATACGTGACACTGGGTAAGTGGAATACCTCTTTAAGTGGGACAAATTTGCAGGTCCCTTAAGGTCCGAGTTATCCAGGTTTCACTGTATAAATAAAGATGTTCTCTTCATTATTTCTTTTTAAATAAAAGTTAATTTCGTTTTTAAAATACAATGGGTAAAGTTGTAAACTTATTTCTTTTATATAATCGACCGTATGAAATGTAATAAATTATAATTCATAAAATAGTTCTTAACCAAAATTACCAAATCATGCGTGAATAAAATCAAAATACTGATTATTATTTATTGCACTTATAATTAAAGTAAGGGTGCCATATTCACAGGTAATTTGCCGCACCTTATTTTCAGCTAAAATTCTCTATTCTATCATTTTAATTTCAACTCTATACCTCTTCTGAATAAGTTTGAAAATCGATTGTAGATTTAAATTCTATATATGTGTTTGTACGTATTATTCCCACGTTTTTAAGGGGGACTGCATTGGACAAAAGAGGTTAGTTCATTGGTGCATGTCTCTCATCTTTTCTGTGTCCAAATTTGTTTGCGATTCACCACCAGATGGAATGACGTGATTTTTGTTTTCTATACGAGTCTTTCCCATGACGTTTTGACCCCACAAAATTTGTTGACAATGAAAAAGAAGATTTAGTCTGTAAAGTGGGCACACCCAATATAAAATTAAAAGTTTCAAGCCACTTGTCAATCAAAAATTGAAAACAAGGTTGAAAAATAAATATACATTTTTAATAAGAAACTACTATAAAAAGGAGAATGTTATTCATTCGACTGCAACTTGGTTAATCAATTAATCATAATATTGTTTAAATGATAAAGAATTCTTTAAAAACGTTCTTTTATATATGTTATAAATTATAATAATTTTTCATCGAAACATGAGAAAAACTGCATTTCGTTCATCTGAGTTTTTTCGTTTTCGGCGATTGAATTTCATCTTTTTGAAGGATTACTATTCGTTGCAGTCTCTGAATTTTCTAAATCATTTATTTCAATATAATTTAAAGAAAAGTAATAAATCTTATGAACTCACACCTCATGCACTTTAACAAACTCTCAACATACAATAAAACAAAACACGTTAATTTATTTTCAAAGTATAATCTAAACGCCCAGACAAACATCCTTGCATCGCACGCATAATGTTACTTTTAATTTATTAAAACAACTATGAAACCACTGGAAGAAATTAGTCAAATTTACTTCTAAGCTTAATTGACTTTTACTATTTAAATTTTACTTTTGACTTTTAAAATTTACTTCATATAAACCGCAGCATGTTAAGTTAGGTACTGTATTACTTACTAGTAAAATAATAAATGATCGTTGAATTTACGAAGATCGGGCTAAGTGGCGCGCCTTGGGAAAGGCAAGGTTCAGCAGTTGACTGGGGCAGGCTGATGATAATGATGATGAATTGACGCAGTCGATGTATAGCGCGGCAGGGCGGGTGGAAGCTGGTGGCGAGACAGAAAAAAGAGGCAGCATTAATTATATCCGTATCTCTAATACGCGCGAAGTTTTAAACTTTTATGTTGACTGATTTAGTCTCTGACTGGTGAGAAAATACGAAAATGTAGTAGCAGATTACAGAGGTTTTATTTGTTGCTGTCTAAATTACAGATTAAAGCTGTACTTTAGGTTTGTAGGTATATCTGTACTAAGGATGTTAGTGAGGAATCGGAATATTTAGCGTCCCGATCATGGGTGAAGCGGGACGTGTGATCAAAATCCCTCAAAATCGGGATATCCCGCGCAAATCGAGACTCCTGGCACTACACTACACTACACCCTGATTTTCTACGTAATTCTGCCCCCAAATAGTAGTGCTTGCAATGTTGTGTTTCGGTTGGTAGCGAAGAGAGTCACAGGCTGTGATGCGTTCTATATCTTAGTCTTCAGAAGTTACAACGCATCTACATTTTTCCTTGTTTTTAAGTTGACTGCAGATGTTCATGGTCTGCAGTAGCCACGTACGTGGACTTTGGTGCACTGTAAGATCGCTTGTCACTTGTTTTATATGAAATAAGCTAAGAGTTCAAATAATTAAAAATTAAAAATTTTGTACAACCGACTTAAATATAAATTATTAAGATTAACTCAAAAACTGTTGATTAAATTTATATGGGACCACATGAGAAGCACCAACCAGCTTTCAAATAAAAAAAAGAATCATCAAAATCGGTTCACCCAGAAAAAAGTTATGAGGTAACCACAAATAAAAAACATACAGTGAAATTGAGTAGGTACCGTCTCCTTTTTGAAGTCGGTAGAAAAAACTTAAACAAAACGCATTGATGAGCCTGATAATTGTTTTATTTTATCCTGGTGATCCTAATCAGGACACTAGGATAAAGCTATTAAATTATTGTTTTGTCTTCGATCGGCCGTCTTCAAGCTGGTGAAAATTCTATTAAAATTCCGTTACATAGAAGATAGATTTTTGTATGACGATGAATATGTAGCAATGCGTAGCAATAATATAATGTAGCACTAAACAAATTGTTAAATGCTTTTGGTTTGAAATTAGTTGCATTTTACGTAGGCCTTATGTAGTTCCAGTCTTGCTTTGTAAAAAACACCTAAGACCTTATTTTCTTACTAGCTGTCCCTCGCGTTTTCTTCCGCGTGGAATCTACTACGATTTCATAGTTTTTAAATTTTTGCGCGGAACCTCAATTCTTTTTCTAAAATAAAAGTATCCTAAGTTACTCCTTATAATTAACCGGAACAAACAGATAGAACAGACAGACAGACAAAAATTTTAAAAATTGGTTTTTTGTTATTAGTACCGTATATACTTTCATATGCATTTAGTAAAAAGCTGTTATTTAACATTACAAAGAGACACTTCAATTTTATTTATTTGTATAGATTAAGACCTTATATTATATTTTTATTTAGACAAAAATGTTCATTCCTATTTTCATGGTAAAAAAAAACAGAACACATTGTTAGTACTGCCTTAAATGAACGTCCAAACTTAGGATTCTGATATCCCTCTTGAAATACTACAGGTCATTGTTATCGACATCGGGTAACCATTGTTTAAAAACCCCTTTACGAATAAAAAACTCGAAGGGGAAAGTGGTATCCTTTAGAGTGGAGAAATTCACAGTGTAATTATGCACTGTAAATTTCTGTCTCGAAAATGTTGTCCCTCTGTATATAGGTTAGTAGTTTTAAGCTTCATTAAACAATTTGATTAAAATATAAATTTATTAAAATGTTATAAAGAGAAGGTAGACGGCAAAAAAAATTGCTGAGGCGATGAGCGAAACTGTAATGGAATAATTATAATTAAAAATGTTGTGCAACCGACTTCAATATAAATTGTTGGTCAGACCTTGATCAAATTTATATGGGACCACATGTTAAACACCAGCTTTCAAATAAAAAAAGAATAATCGAAATCGGTTCACCCAGAAAAAAGTTATGAGGTAACACACATAAAAAAATATGCAGTCGAATCGAGTACCTCTTCCTGTTTGAAGTCGGTAGAAAATACGCTTCGCTTAAACTGCAATAAATCTTAGGAATATTTTTTTTCTCTAATTGGTAACTTTACTAGGGATAGTATTATTATATAAGTGCAGTGTTATTAGTATGTATTGTTATGAAACTATATTATTGCTAGAACCAATTTTGAATTAGGTATTACATTATTTTTTATTTCCATCGTCATCATAAACCCAAAGTATTTTTACAGTGACAGGGTATACTAATACAACTCCCTACTTTAATAATGTTGTATTTAATGCGTTTACAAACATTGGAAACATTTGTCGGTATAATATCGAATTACTCGGAAGTGAAATCAAGTTATCACGTCGTTAGACACATTTATTCTAAAGTAAATGTTATGATTGTTATGTAATATCATTTGTTTGGAAAAAAATTGTATGTAAGTAAATAATATAAAACTCTGCGTTTCGCTTGGTGAGTGCAGGTGGCCGGGGCCCCTTTTTACTGGAAATGAGGCATTCCATCTTAGTCCTCACGGGTGACAACGCATCTACATTTTGATTTGTAAGAGAGGATGTATGTAGATGTCTATGGGTCGCAGAAACCACTTACCGTCAGGTGGTCTGTGTGTTCGTGTGTCACCCTTGTCCTATAAAAAAAAACTGTTTAAATATAAAGTTGTATGGCTTGTTAATAAAGAATTTAGATTTATAAAAAATCAATCAAACCATATTTTAATATGTAACGTAATTAACAGAGGTTATTAAAATCTACGTGAAAAGAGATAATAATAATAGGTAAAAGTTTGTTTTATACATGTCATTGTTTTTTAAAATTTTGTCAAATGTTATTTTTTCCAAGTTACGCCAGAAAATACTTTCTAGAATTCGTTGAGATAAGGAGTTACTTAAATGGTTTTTTATTTATTCGAATAAAGTTAACTTGATAATATGTACATATATATATATATATGTATGTTTATTATAGGTATGTTTTTGATAAGTCAACTCAATCACGAAAATCTTTCTGATACCAAAATATCATGGTAAGTATGACCGAAACTTCCAAATCTATGTGTTACCGCATTCATAGAAATGCATTTATGTGAGGACTTAAAAGAGTCTAGATTCAAAACTTAAACAAGTGGTAAAATTATGAAAATTTTGTACAACCGACGTCAATATAAATAAAATGAGAACGGCTTGTCAAATTTATATGGGACCACACGAGAAGCACCAGCTTTCAAATAAAAAAAAAATCATCAAAATCGGTTCACCTAGTAAAAAATAAACAAAACATTAGTCCAATTGAGAACCTCCTCCTTTTTTGAAGTCGGTTTAAAATGTAATCAACTAAACTTTTAATCTACCCAGTATTGCTTCATCTGCCAATAAAACTTCATGCGCTTTGAAACTAACTCTCTGCCAAAATATCGATCGAGGATACAAAAGTAATGTGTGCTAGACCCATCCCCCGGTCTGCGCAGCTGTGCGTCGTCGGCCATTGTGTATGGGGGGCGCAGATGGCACGCGCACTCCCGCCGATTTTGACTACGCGATAAATCGATATCCATGTCCGATTACGATTGTTTTTTTTTTTTAATTTATTTATTGTATAATACTTAATTCGCCAATGCTAGGTACTATTAGTATTTTTATAGATGCTACTTTTTTCATTTAGGGATAAAAAGTTTTTACTTCAAATATTCATTCTGAATTGTAAGTACTATAATTAATAATTTTATAATTTTTGATTGCATTATTTATTGAATAAAACTATTTTTACGAATTTTATAGCGTTTAATTTACTTATTTTTCGTTGGAAATTAAAAATAAGTTAATTAAACGCGATGAAAACCGTAAAAATAGTTTTATTCAATGTCATTATTTATATTGGATGATGGGTGTTCAAGGTCAATAATTTACAAGTTTCATTTTATAACCAATTCAGCATATATTGGAGATGGATCGGAAAGGAGGCTACCGTGGGGGGATGGTGCCGTGAAATGATTACTAAATTTGGGGTAAGCACGTCTCAACGTGTTTTCGACATTGTTATTGGTGACGAATTTATCAATACGATTCAGAAACGAAGCGCCAGTCGACAGTTTGGCAGTTTCAATGAACCAATGCTTAATCAAAGTGAAGCGATCGACAAACGCAGGCATGAGTTTTTACTTTGTCTGGGTATCATGGTATCAATTCTATTACGAAATCGGAGTGGCATCAACGTCAAATGGTATACTACCAAAAGTCCTAGAAGTGTTTACTATTGTGAGCAACAAGCGACCGAAAACGGGGCTCCGCAGGTTACTACTTCACCGTGAAAACGCGCCCACGCAGCACGCAAAACAAGCTATGCAGGAATAGCACACCGGTTAAGCTTTTGGGTCACCCTCCTTATAGCCTTGAATTAGCACCGATAGCTGCCATTAGTTTCCTTAAGTAGATTGAAAAGGGTACAGCTTTCATTACCCTGAGATGCGCTAGCAGCGTTCGAACAGGCCATGGCACAGTTGTCTGAGGCATACTGGAAAAAGTGTTTTGAAAATGGTTTCGGACGCGTGAAACTTTACATAGATATATACATCTCCATACATCTCCTTTTTAAAAGGCCGGCAACGCATCTGTAATTCCCCTGGTTCCCCTGGTGTTGCAGTTGTTCATGGGCGGCCGTAGTCACTTACCATCAGGTGGGCCGCATGCTCGTTTGCCCCCTCTTCTATAAAAAAAATGCATAGAAGAGGAGGTAACAATCAAAACGTGATTTGTCACAAAAATAAAGAAAAAAAGTTGATAATACCATTTTCCTCTACTCTATGGGCTCCATATTTTTTAAAAGAACAGTTTGCATCAAAACATGTTTTCTCTAAATATTTTTAATGAGTAAAATAGGCAGTAAAAACAAAACGCGTTCTGTCCTTCAGCAGGCTAACATCATAAAATGTTTTGTCCGAACAACCAATCACAAATAAGTGGACGCCATTTTGACATTTGACTTAACACAGTTTGAATGAATCTGAATGAACCACTTGTTGTCATTCATTACCTATGTGAGGTTATTTTACTGTGTCGTATTTTTCGATTTTTGAATAAAATAAAATAATATTGTGACGCTAATTTTTAATGCAATAAAAAATGGACGATATCGTAGACGAAACGGATACTATAGAAGTACAAGCGGGGAATAGTGGTAGCCGTAAAAGACGTATCACTGGTGGAAAAAGAATTGCTGCGAAAAAGATGAAGTATTTAAAACTTTATAATTCTAATGTTATTCACCCTTGTGCACACGACACGAAAATCTTTCGTTGCTCAAAAGTTACACCAAAGCACGTTATGCATATGCGAACAAAGTTGTGTTCGGTTCCGGAAAAACTTGCTCAAGATGGGATCATTTCATCTTTAATTCAGACTCACCAAGTGAAGCGAAGAAGACCTAGAGTAAAACCTAACAAGAAGGTTGTGTCAGAACATCTATTCAATGTGAAATACTTCTTTACAGTTGATTCTCAGAGGGTTCCAGTTTGCAAGAAGTTTTTTCTTGAAGTAACTAAGATGGGTCGAACTAGGCTTCAAAATATAGCAAAAAAGCAGTTTCAGGGTGAAAGAATTAAAGAAAATAGAGGAGGTGACCGAAAAAGTCATTTAAGCCGGGAGAAGAAAGACAATGTAAGAAAATTCATTGGAAAACTTCGAGGAAGTGAAAGTCATTATGGAAGAAATAAGTCTAAACGAATCTATTTGATGGCAGGCTTGAGTATTCAAAAATTACATAAAATATACAATGCGAATACCACTGATGAACTGAAAGTGAAACTTTCAATGTTTAGACGAATCTTTGTTAGTGAATTTAATATTGGTTTTAAATCGCCAGCTACCGATGTGTGCAGTTATTGCACAATTCTAAACCACAAAATAAAAACATATCCATCAGGGTCAAAGGAGAGAAATGATGTCATTATAGAAAAAAGAATTCATAAGAAGAGAGCGAATGCATTTTATCAGCTAATGAGGCAGGATGTAGAAGATTCGATAAGCTACTGTTTTGATTTACAACAAATCCAACCGTTGCCAAAAGCACCGGTACAGGAGGCATACTATTTGAGACAAATTGGATTTTACAACTTTTGCATAGTCGATTTAAAAGGACTGAAACCACAGTTTTACTGCTGGTCTGAAGAACAAGCCGGTAAAGGAAGTACAGAAATATCATCTGCTTTGTTACATTTCCTTCTGAATACTGATTTCCAATCACACACCATTTTAAGACTGTTTAGTGATGGATGTATCTCTCAAAATAAAAATAATATTGTAATACGTACTATTATGTACTATTTGCAAACTACAAGAACATCTCTTAAGGAAATTCATATGCATTTTCCAACTCGAGGCCATTCCTTTTTGCCTGCCGATAGTGTTTTTGGCAGGGCTGAAAAACTGTTGCGAAACAAGCCCACTATTATCGCAAAAGAAGAATATATAGAAATTTTTAAAGAACTGGGACAGTTGTATTCATTAGGACAAGACTGGGAACTCAAAGATACCAAGGACTTAAAGAAGTTCTACAAAGATCTAAAAAACATAAGCAATATGAAAAGGATTTTCTTCAAAGTCAGCGAGGTTAATGGTAAACGGTCAGTCAGAGTTCGAGCGATGGAAAACTTTATTTATGAAGGAAATGAAACATACGAAAATTTAAACAAGAAATCATTCACCATTAACATGTTAAACAGAATGCAACCAAAAACACTGCCTTTAAGCAGATCTTTATCTAATGAAAAAAAGATGGATGTAGACAAATTACTACAGTCTGTTTTTGGAAACTGGCAAGAGATTGAGACCATCCGTTTCAACTGGTATAAAGAAGTTCTTTTCAATACTCCAACCACTATTCAGGAAACAATTGATGATAATGAAAATGAGTGTGATTGTCTGGATAGTGAGATTTGTATGAGAATTTAAGTATTACTGATTGTAGTGGTAAAATAAGTCAATAAAAGTTTTACTAATTAATATTGCTAAAATAAACATGTTTTCTAAAATACTGTTTTTTTTTAATCAAAACAGATCCACAACATACACTAATCTAAGACTCAAAAGATTGTAGTTAGAAATGGACAAAACACGTTTCGACTGCGTGTTTTCAAGTCAAAACATGTTTTGTCCATGTGGTTCATGCATGACGTGTTTTGTCCATTTTTCAAAAATTAAAATAAAGAGATAGAGACTTGACTTATCCATTAAAATATAATAATATTATTCAGTAGTAATAATTTGTTTTTTTGACTTTTATATGAATCTTAAACTTACACTCAATTCGCTAAAATCAAAAATGTTTATTTTTCTTTGTTCCATATCCAAGTGACATATCACATTTTGATTGTTACCTCCTTAGATACTGGCAGAAAGTTCTTTGAAAATCTTTTCTGTTAAAACTTTTTGTTAGTTTCGCAAAATTTTCTGAGTAGTCCACATAAATACATAGTATGAATCTTAGATATATTTTCGGGTATAGAAATAGTACTGTTAACTTTTAACCAAATACCAACCTCACCCTACACGTACATAATACATCTTGCTAATTGACAGACAAGACTCTGGCGATCGACTGATGTCGAATAATTAATCTCAAATAGCTTAGCTCACATGGGAGATACTACTAAATTGAAAACTTTTACTACTTTGAAAATTCCTAACAGTGGATTCTGAAACTTCCAAAAAATTCGAAGCTTTCTGTCGTACAAATAACGAGCGCCGACTTCAATTGTTCTGAAATTAATTTAATAGTTAAGTCACATTAAATTTTATTTTGTTGCTTTTTTCACACCTAATAATAGAAGTCCCTTAGTTTTTATAAACAACCATAAATTTCCGTGTTTTTGTCCGTCAGTCTATTAAAACCCGATAAAGCTTATCGACACTCCTGCTTATAACCATTAAAATGCCGTTTCAGAAGTCGAAAATCGAATTTCCGATAATTGCCGATTGGAAGTGAATTCGCGCGTTGACACGTGGTTAAAACCAGATGGCTTATCACCTGCTCTCCGTCTACAGACGAATTTTGTAAGGGTTGTCACACATAATATTCAAGAAAATTACCCAAAAACTTTGTTTTACCTTTATTATTGAATTTTCATCGAATACATTATTTATGTATCGTCGAGCTGTTCTCAATAAATGTTGTAAAGAAATTTAAGAAATCAGATTATAAAAAGTGGTATTGCTGATAACCCTAACACAGTCTGAGAGCTCTGCGATCGCGGCTTGCCGGAACTCGATTGTCCGGGACTACATTCTTTGGGAATACATTCCCATCACTACAAACAACATACACATCGGCCATTGACATTAAAATATTCGATTTTTGAATTTAAACTTCTGAATAATGGATTTTTGTGCATTTGCATGTTTTTTTTTTGTGTTCATTTGTTTTATCCGACTTCTTAAAAAGGGAGAGGTTCGTAAATCGTAATTCAACTGTGTGCTATTAATAATTGTTACGCGATATTTTCGATAAATGCAAACCGATTTAATTCTTTTTTTTTTATTAAATAGGTTATACTTGGGTCACATATAAATTGAGATTAAGAAAAAAATTATCCTAAAGGTTGAAATATACGGGAATGAAGTTTTTAATGTAACTATTCTGATGATATTTTTCTTGTTACATTAAGCTTAACCGACTTCAAAGAAAGGTGGAGTTACTCAATTGGAATGTAGTTTTTGTGTGTTACCTCCGATCTTTTTTTTAGGTGAACCGATTTTCATGTATCTTTTATATTTGAAAGCTGGTGCTTCTCGTGTGGTCACATATACATTTGATCAAGATCTGACAAGTAGTTTTCGAGTTATCCTTAATAATGCGCATTTAATTGACTTTGACTACACTGATGATGTTCTCATGTTATTTATATTTAAGTCGGTTGTACAAAATTTTAATTTTACCACTCTTTTCGTGGGGGGGGGGGGGGGAGGCTCTAATAATAATTTTACACATTATGTCTTATATTCTTTTTAGTTCTTTGAAGTCGTCTTTTACTTTTTATTTAAAGTGTAATTTTAACTTTTGGTCAATTTTATCTCAACTAAATTTTATCTGACATGTGATGGGAACAATCATAGTAATAAGTTTAAATTGAAGTTTTGAATTTATGAAATAATAAACTGTCAATTTATTATCTGGCGCTAGGCACGATGACCTCATACCTACAATGAACGCGATCGTCTGGGGGGGCCTCCCGTTCAATCTGTTCCACATACGCCCTCATATCTGTACCAGTTCGCTATACAAGACAAATGAATACGAAATAAATTGCGATTTGTTGTTGAGAACCAAATGTTTCATAAACTTAAAAACCGGATTTTTGTCGATATGGATTAGGGTATATTTTTATACCACCACTACAAGATATCTATACACACATTAAAATACAGTATAATTGAGAATCTCCTCTATTTTAAAAGTCGTTATGTTGAAACGCGGTAGAAGTTTACTTAGAGCAATGCTGCAATTAGATAATGTTCCTAAATAGGTCGATTTAATCTTAGTACGGACTATGAGCATTGTCGTATATGGTAACATTCGTCGTTAAGTTTTTTAACCAACAAGGCGACGTATCTTCATCATTGTATCATATTTCTTAATTCATCGTGGATTGTGTGACGCTATCTATAAGTTACAATGAACACTAACCCCCTGGGATGGCTTTTACAAATACATAAGTTTCGAAGGGAAGGTATGGTTTCAAGTCACAGCTTATACAAACCTTGCCGGTTGCCGTATAAGCCCTGTTCAATCAACAGAATAAAATGTCGTGATTGTTGCATAAAGTAGATGTATATAAAGAAAAAAATACATTTGTTTGGCACATACAATATTACTAAGAAAAAACAAGCAAGACATGGAAAAAATAACTTAATATTTACAGAAATAAACAACAAAATATGATTAATAGTATCAGGCGTTATTTTGCGGAAATCCATTGTATTAAAGATTTTAAAATTTTATTTGCTAACATCCGTGTAATAGAATAAAACGATGTGCTTACCTCTATTTCTGTTGTACTCTTCAAACTAGGCAAGACACATCATTTTTTATTCTATTCGCTCGGATCTTACCAAATAAATTTTTAATATCTTTAAAAAAATATAACTTAATATACACTAAAATGGTCACCACTCGGCTATAATGCTCGTATATATTGTAAACAAAAATATTGTTGTAATCTTTCTAGCTATAATTTAGTTTTTCTGAAGCTTCACTATGTACGACGTTACGTCAGATATTAATCATCTCACGACAGTATAAAGGAAATTATGTTTATGAGCTGTTCGAAGTGTAAAACAATTGTAAGTTTAGTTCTAAAAGCGACGCAGTCATAACAAGTTTTTGTACCGCGGCGCCTCCCGCATCGATATCAAGTCTCGTCGGTATTCTAGAGGTGCGATTTTTCAAAGAATTAACGTTGACAGGCGAGCATACATCCAAGTGATGGTAAGTTGTTTCTTGTGGCCCGTAGACACTTACGTATCCCCATTAATAATCAAGATGCAGATGCGTTGTCACCCCTGAGGACTAAGATTGATTCTCTCGTGACCAGTAATAATTAAAAATTAAAAATTTTGTACAACCGACTTCATTATAAATTATTAAGAATAACTCAAAAACTATTGGCCAGATCTTGATCAATTTATATGGGACCACATGTGAAGCACCAGCTTTCAAATAAAAAAGAATCATCGAAATCGGTTCAGCCAGTAAAAAGTTATGAGGTAACACACATTAAAAAAAACATACAGAAGAATTGAGTACCGGCTACTTTTCTGCCGACTTCCAAAAAGGAGATGGTACTCAATTCGACTGTATGTTTTTTTATGTGTGTTACCTCATTACTTTTTACTGGGTGAACCGAATTTGATCAAGGTTAGACCAATAGTTTTTAAGTTATTCTTAATAACTTATATTGAAGTCGGCTGTACAAAATTTTTAATTTTAGGTTTAATTTTAAGTTGGTAGAAAAGTCAGGACCACTGCTATTTTACGCTGGTATTATATGCAAGCTAAGGTCCATTAGTAAGTGAAGCCGACCCATGTAGCAGTAATATCAGCTTGTAATATTATTTTCTTGTGAATATCTTTGTAATCTCTGATCATGATTTATGAATCTAGTGTTGTTAACACAACCGTATAGTAAATTAGCGTCAGCGGCCTGTTAATAGCCCTATGATGGGTGGGTCAGCCGTCATCGTTAGTTCGGCGAGGTGGTTGATAGGATTTTTTCCCTCCATGGATTACATCATCCCCGATGTGAGTTTATTGACTTTTGTGGTCAGAACATAATACGGTTTATTTTAACTATAAATATTTCTATTGTGGAAAAGATGAATAACGTGGTAATGCCATTTGATGCATTGAACGGGTTCTAATTCTAATAGAAATTATTTAAATGTTGCTAATGTTTTATTTTGACTTACAATTAGAACCTTATGCTCAGATAATTAATAGAATCAGGCGTTACTTTGCGGAAGTCCATTATATTAAAGTTGGTAAAAAATTACTTCGCTCGATAAAATAAAATGATGTGTCTTACCTAGTTTGAAGAGCACCTCCCGCCATCCCTCAATTGCATGCACTATCACCGTCACCACTAATCGCAGCACCACTACACACACCATTGACGACAATACGCCACGTGTTTTCACCTCTACAAGAGTCGTCCTCAGCACGGTTAGCATGAACTGGGGACAAAAAAAATTATACCCCGATTATATCCACTAACAAGAGTTAAAATTATCTTGTCCTTATGCCAAAGCACGGCAACGGGGAGAAGGATATCCCCGTTTGACATAACGAGTAAACATACTCGTATATCCCCCGTCCGTAGCACGAAGCCAAATGAAAGATTCAAATTATGCTTTTTTGACATTTGAAAGTGGCCATTTTATCTTAATTCGTTGGACGTAGATTAAAGTTTGTATTCATGCAAAAAATCGATCTAAGTCTAAGTCCATCTCCAATTTTATCTACAGTGGATATTATATCCACCGGTGTGCCTGATAAAACTAAACAATGGCATAAACATTTTCTGCTTTCCCCGGGGATAAAATAGTCACCTGCCCATGCTAGCCCTGCAAGTGAAGTAGTCTATCTAATTAGCGGTCAGCCACCGGAGACATATCTATAAAAATAAATAAAACTTAAGTGTCTGTTTGTAATGTCAAACTAACAGCTTTTAACTAAATGCATATGAAAGTATATACGGTACTTACACCAAAAAAAAACAATTTAAAAATTTTTGTCTGTCTATCTCTGTTTGTTCCGGCTATTCTCCGTAATGGCTGGACAGATTTTGATGGGACTTTCACTGGCAGATAGGTGATGATTTATACATATATTAAAAAAAAAACTATAAGGGTGCCGTGCGAAAAAATTGAAACTCATGAAATTCAATCTTAATAAATTCCACGCGAACTAAGTCGCGGGAAACAGCAGAATTAATTAATATTTGTTATAAAGAGCCGTGGCAATTCAGAAGCAAAGCGTTCGCTGTAATTTTGACTTTATGCTAGCAACCCTGGTTGGTAATTGCATTTTTAATGTTGATTTGAGTTGACGGGTTCGAATCCTGCACGGAACAAGTATTTATATGGCCTATAAATAATTGTTCCGGGTGTTCCGGTGCCCCCACGACATAGGAAAAAATCTTAGTGTGGAGGTAACGTTTAAAAAAAATTGTTTGTTCTTGAGCAATTTGTGTTTGTAAACTGCCTCTGCGATACAGAAGAAAATGATAGTGTGGGGGTAACGTTTAGAAAAATAACGTTTTAAAAAAAATATATTAATCGCCTCGCTTGGCAGGTGGATTGGTGATCGCAGTGCCAGGCGTCTCGCCTCTTTGACGCTGCTTCTGTTTGCCATCGCCGGTCTGGGGTTTCTATTTTAGATCTGGCTCTAGCGTAAACAAAATGGTAATACTGTGATCTGTCGGAAGCCATGAGTACTTTCTGGAATTGCCGGCAGTCGCATATTATGATACGGGGTCTGATATGAAATGTATATGGTTTAATGAATTATCTTACGTTGTCTCCAAACGGCAATATTATGTTGCATAATAATATTTCGTTTCCATGGTAAAGTATCGTGTAATGGCGGCGCAAGAATATCCACTACCCCATATCGTCCCGTGGATGTCGTATAAGGCGACAGAGGTACAGATTAAATAATGTTACTAACAGAGGGAACAAATCAGGAGATGGGCAGCAGCCTCATCCTAATAACGACTAAAATTAAAAAAAACTGCGGGTGCCAACCCGCTTGCCAAGCGTGTCACTATGGCAAGTATAGTAGTAAAGTAGGCTGGAACGGTGTAACGGATGGTAAAGTACCTATGGTCAATTCAAATTTCGTATCTATGGTAAATTTAAATTACAGTGCAGGCCAAAAGTTTAAGACCACCTTAATTAAATTAGGAAAATTAAATAAAACTCCAATAAGATATTAAATGTTTAATTAAACTGTTCAATCATCCAATAAAACACTTTTTGACAATCTTGTAAAGAAATATTAACAGTCCATGTTAAAAAAGGCTTTATACATTCGTGACTATGTGAAATTAAAATTATGTATTTTTATTTAAATTTAGACACGACTAGTCTGTTTCATCCGATTCCCTAAACCAACCAGAACAGAGGTGCGGGTATCGCATGTTTTACAAAAATAAACTAAAACATATATAATTTAGGTTTAATTTGTAATATCTTATCATTAATTATCATTGCATTTAAAAGTCTAATTGGTCATTAAACGCAATTACATAAAACTAATGTTCTCATGGTAATGTATAAATACAACGCTTCATTAAAGCTTTCACTAAACACCTTTCGAGGCGCGTGCTGCCAGTAATTACATCAGTAATAAGGGGAGCAAGTTAAAAAAAACAACACAGGGTTGAAATGTCAGGCCATGTGCGAGGGAGTCATTGTACTGAGTTCCTTAGACATTAATCTTGGGGTAAATAACCAGGTGAACACCCTGTAGACATTTGTACTGGGAAGAATGATTTTTTGCACCGTGTGACAAAGTCTGTTGTTCGACTTGAATGGACATAGCTCTGCATTTTTATGTTCAGTTACTTAGTATATTACAAAATATAGCAGATTCATTATGATACTCTCTGAAACAAAGTAATCAACTTAATTATACTCTTACACTTAGTAAACACCTAGATCCGTTCAAATATAACTAGTTTTTACGGATTTTATCGCGTCTATTAACTTATTTCATTTTTCCGACGTTTCGAACACTTTACAGCACCCATGGTCACGGAAGGGACTGCTGAGATGTTCGACGTCCCGATGTCATAGTTAACCAGGGCTGCCTCCAGATTAAAATTATTAATTTTTGGTCCTATTTAGTATGAACTTATAGTAGATAGATAGATAACACTTTGTTGTACGCTAAAAAATAACATAAATATTAACAAAAAATGAGAAAAAGAAATGTGGTACAATGGGCGGTCTTATTGCTAAAAGCGATCTCTTCCAAGACAACCTTTGGATGGATAGGATTGCAAGAAAACAATAAAAACGTGTATGGTTTGGCGACAAAAATAATATTATAGTATCTTGAAGTCTTGCAGTATAGGATCCCAAGCTAAAGGTAGCACCCAGCCATCTTCTCTTTTGAAATTAGGATGTTTTATGATTTGAATAGCCTTGCGAATCAAACTAGTTTTAAATTTAAATGTTATGGAGTGTTCGTGTAAACATAAGAAATCATTATCTAGATCCGTGTTTTTATTACTGTTCTTTCTTATTCCTAATTTGTATGACGAACCGGAATTTCGGAAAAAACGCTTATAAACAACTTTAAATTACGAATACTTGAGCCAAAATAAACATGATTGAAAATTTCTAGGTACGTTTGTAAGTGGTAGAGCCATGCTGCAGCTATATTAGTAGTATAGTTGCAGCACGAATGGCTCAGCTAGACCTAGGAAGGACCACGCTCTCACAGAATACCAGCGTAAAATACCACTTACAATCAGGTGGACTGTGTACTCGTTTGTCACGCTTATACATTAAAAAAAAAAACGAGGATGGGAGTGGGATAATATGAGAATAATTTTGTTCTTCAGATTTTCATCTAAACACTAAGTATAGGGCTTAGCGGGTAGGGATTTTGATTGGCCTGTTGTATATAAGTTTCTAAGGGGTGGTCGTCACTGTGATCGCTTATCCACAAATTCCCCAACGTGAGAGGTGTGCATGTGCATGTCCAGCATTAAGATTGCTACAGACCTTACATGCCAACTAAGAATGAATTTATGAGGTTAGTTTCTGTCAGCAGTGGATTGCAATGATTCACCATCATTATTTTGGTGTTAACCTTATAATATACGTACAAGTACGCCGTACTATTCAATTTCAAATGTGGTTCTTTTTGACTGGACCTCAAAGGAGATCTAGGTACTTGTATTTGCTATCTTTTTTAATATTACAAGATCAACATTTCAGTTTGGCGATGATTTTTCTTATTTTATGTTATACTAGCTGTTCCCCGCGAATTCGTCCGCGTGGAATTTATTACGATTGGATTTCATGGATTTTCATTTTTGAGCGCGGAACCCTAATTCTTTTTCTAAAATAAAAGTAGCCTAAGTTACACCTTATAATATTAGCTATCTGCCTGTGAAAGTCTCGTCAAAATCGGTCCAGTCATTTCGGAGATTAGCCGGAACAAACAGACAGATAGACAAAAATTTTAAAAATAGTGTTTATGTTATTATTACCGTATATATGCATTTAGTAAAAATCTCTTATTTTGACATTACAAACAGACACTTAAATTTTATTCATTTGTATATAGATTGTTGCCTAAAAAACTATTGCGATAAGAGAAAGTGTCATCAAATTAGAATCCCGTGTCGTTTTAAATGTCGCTAATCAGAAATTAAAAAGGGCCTGTTCAAAAGAAAGAGACAAAAACTCTTTTTATAGGTAACGCTACTTGTTGGGTTCTATCGCGATCGTAATCACTATTCCGAGGGGAGCAGCTGTCCTTTTATTCCTTGCACCCCACTTTTATACCTATCCTAATGACCTCCACGTACTCCTTAATGTACGTGGAAAATGTATTCATGGTTTTAGGAATGTTTCACGCGATGTCTCAAGGTGCTTGCTATATATTTTTTTTTAATTTTAAACACGATCAAAGCTAGCTGAACCATCTGCCTTTTTTCTTGTCGTTTTTAATAGAAATATATTTTCTGTTAATTGTATACGATAATATGTCACTATCATTAAACAATTTGTTATAAAAGGTTTTTGTCTACAATGTATGCAGGTATGGTAGAGAAATCGTAGCATGTTTTGATTAAGTCGTAAAAATATTACTTGTCTCATGTGACCATGGTGAGGTACACCCGTGCGAAACCGAAGCCAGTCGCTAGAATCAATTTGTCGATATTCAAGCCAACATACATACAATAAAAGAGAAAACAAACATATAGTCGAACTGAGAACCGCCTTGAAGTCTGCTACTAAATATGGATGTTTCTTTGTTTCTCCCGTATGCGTTTCTATGTTATTCATTTGATTACGATGAAACTAAGGAGAGTTATTGTTGCACCTGTAAAGGTTTCTGACAAAAATGAATGTGTTAGTTTGTTCGTTTTCTATGCGTTACTGTTCCATACATACCATCACGCCTATAGGTAGAGTCCAAAGAGCAGCGAACTACTTGGATCACGTTTAGGCAATTGAAATGGGTATAGATTAGGGTTACCATATCTCAGGATTAGTCCTGACATTTCAGGATTTTTAGACTTCTCAGGTTGCGGCTGGATTTTGCAAATCTCATGAAATCTCAGGATTTTTAGAACTTTCAATATAATACAGATTACAATTTAAAGATCTCTTTAATATAAAGTTAAACAAACTAAAAATAATTTTCCTTTGGTATTACCAATTTATTCCATAATTATTCCATAATTAAAATCAAAACTTATTTATCCAAGTAGGTACTTAAACAGTTTTATCATACTTAATATGTGAAGATACCTTTTTAAGTAAGGTTTTCTTCTCAAAGTGTAAAAATATCTCAGAATTTTTTAATGGAAATCAGGCCTCTTCTCCGGACTTTTAATTTTTTCATCTGGTAACCCTACGGAAAATAGTGAAATAAGTGAGAGCTAGCTCATCGCCTATTATTAGTATTATGTAATCACAAAACCCAATATTCTATTAGTCTCGCCTTTTATGATATGATAAGCAAGTAACACAGTTGGCACATTCTTTTTATTAGAGTTCCGTACCTCAAAAGAAAAAACGGACCCCTTATAGGATCACTTTGTTGTCCGTCTGTCTGTCTGTCTGTCAAGACCCTTTTTCTCAGGAACGCGTGGAGGTATCAAGCTGAAATTCATATCAAATACTCAAGTCTACTGTCCCTTGGAGCTGTGAAAAAACCAAATTTCTAAGCCAACGCAATCAAAAGATACAGCCGTTTATGCCGTAAATTTTCGACATTCGCAAGGGAATCAAAACCTACAGGGTACTTCCTGTGAACTCAGAATCTTAAAATTTGGTACGAAGCAACGTATTATAGCACACATAAAGGAAAAATTGCGAAAAGCATAAATGTTTAGTTACATCCACAGATTATTAGGGGGTAATCTATGGTTACATCATATTATAAAAATATTTTTAATAATTTTAAACTTATATACCTACGGATTTGTTCGGAACCCTCGGTGCGCGAGTCCGACTCGCACTTGAACCGGTTTTTATAAGTCTCACATAGCCTTGTAAGGTTTAATAGTTTCCAAGAGAAGGTTCCAACCTAGAAGTCTTAGACCAACATAAAAACGTTAATATTCTATTCATCCGATTTCGGTAAAACTTTGATGAATTGTTAGACATGCGTCCGCCTGTCAAAAAATATTCACCCGATTTTTGTTTTATATGGGATAAGGGTGACAAACGAGCACACAGTCCACATTATAGTAAGTGGTTGCTGTGGCCCATAGACATATACATCTACCCTCGATTACGAATCAAAATGCAGATACGTTGTCACCCGTGAGAACTACTGATTCAATGCCTCGTTTCCAGTAAAAAGGGTCTCCGGTTCTCTACACTCACCATACGAAACACAGCAGCGTTAAACTGCTATTTTAAGCTGGTATTCTGTGAGAGCGTGGTCCTTCCCCGGTCGAGCCGACCAATTCGTACTATAAATATACCAGTAATATAGCTACAGCATGGCTCAACCACGTAAAAATCTACGATAAAACTTTGGTAAGTTAATGTACGTGCGCGCTCTCGTTATGTTTGGCAACGCATCGCTTCGCTAGTTTTTGATTAAAAAAAAAACGATGTGTTCCTGTAAATATTCTTATTGAATACATATTAATATGTTACAAATAAAAGCAGTGCCAGTCAGCTTGTTACTTTATAGCTAATTCTTGCATATGTTCAAAATGTGTCATCGAAGACATATGGCCGGAATGCAAGATAAAATATCTTCCCCTCGTTTTGTCAACGAGTCGGAAGTCGCTTCCAGATTTTTTGTTGTTAATTCTTTTTTTTTTGAGATCACACCTTTGGGCTTGTTTGTATTTTTTTTTCTTTGAAAACTATAATTATGTATGTTTCACTTAAAAATACTGGTACTATTAAATCAAATAGCTATATGTATTTATGTTTAAAACTAGCTGATACAGCTGCGACTTCGTCCGCGTTGCTTACACATATCAATGCACACGTAGTGCTTAAAAAAATCGTTGTTTCTTAAAATTTTTATTAACTTTATATTAAATGAAGCTATCGTAATATTTTTTTTTAGATAATGGCCAATTGTCTAAGAAATAAAACTTAGAAAACCCAATTGAAACCCAATATGAAATATAATTGAATATATATAATAATGAAATAATATAGATGATTATTTGATATGGAAAATGAGCCTACCCGAGATATACATATTATGGTTAAGAGGTGCAGATGTGTGACAACTTGTACCATTATTTCATTAGTCCGATGGGACGCTAATGTGGTTAATCAGCAATTAAAATTATCCTTGATGCTGGCGGGGATCGAATCCGGTTTGCTCGTGTACAGTGAAATTACCAGAGCTCTTGATAAAGTAACACCTATATGCGTCCCACTGCTGGGCACAGATCTCCTCTAATTTCTGAGAGGGTTTTACAAGGAAAATTCCGCCGCGCTGCCCGAATGCAAAAAAATATTTCGACAACAAGGCGAACTTCACATGTCTTCGAAATATTTTTTTAATTATTTTTCAGACATGGAGATTTCCTTACGATGATTACGTTCATCGCCGAGCATGTGGTAAATCAGCACTTAAAATTCCAATTAACAATTTCATTGGTGCTGACGGGGATCACACCCGGGTTGCTCGCGTACGTGATATTTTACAGCCAGCGCCTAACTCCTGAGATACCACGGCTCTAGATAACAATTAAAATTATGAGGTAAGTATCAAAATTTCAAGTAATTAAAGAAAAATACTTGCATAAAAAACATACACATTCACCTGTGTAATGAATAGTATACTAAGATCGATAATGTTTACTCTTCTCTTGAAATGAATCTACACTTGTAGATTCATTTCAAGTACTTTACTTGCAGTACTTACTGACAGTAATCGCTCGATATATCTTCGCGGTAGGTCAGAAAAGTTTTCATAAACATTCTTCATCATATATTATATGATATTAGAATATTATATATGTATAATGAATTTATTATAATTTTCTTATATATACTAGCTACCCGCCCGGCTTCGCCTGAGTAGGATCTATTAATGTGGCGTTATTTAGATATAAGATAAGATAATCAAAGACCATTTATTTTACTAATTATTCGTTTAAAAAATAGATTACAGTCCAGATATCTCCTCCTGAAATTGATCGCTCTCTATCTGCTCGAGAAGTTTCATTAAAATCGGTTCATCCAATTCGAAGATTTTTAAAAATGATTATTCATGTCTCCATGGTATACAAATAACTCTCACAGTTTAACATAAAAGTATAGATTAAAACTAATATTGCTTTTTCAAACGCGTTACAAATAAATCAATTCTCGCGACAACTAAATTCAGTGTGTGAAAAGTACGTATTTAAGGCGCTTTGGTTAGAAGGGTGCGTTTTGACGTATTCTAGTATTTTAATGTCGGTATTACCGTCTTCAGTTGGTCTGCAAGTTCATAGATACCTGCTGCCAACATGAAATTGCCATGAACTTGCAGTAGCCACTTACCATCTGTAAGTTCGTTTGTCACTTCAGTATTTATATCAATTTTTTTTGGTTTATAACATGCTTTCACCTGAAGCGCTTTTATCTATACAAATACAAATAAATAAAATTGAAGTGTCTGTTTGTAATGTCGAAATAATAGCTTTTTACTGTATCCATATGAAAGCATATACGGTACTTGTAACAAAAACACAATTTTTAAAATTTTTGTATATCTGTCTGTCTATTTGTTCCAGCTAATCTTCGAAACGGCTGGATCGATTTTGACGAGACTTTCACTGGCAGATAGCTGATGTTATAAGAAGTAACTTAGGCTACTTTTATTTTAGAAAAAGAATTAGGGTTCCGCGCAAAAAAATTAAAACACATGAAATCCAATCGTAATAAATTACGCGCGGGCGAAGTCGCGAGGAACAGCTAGTATAATCTAAAATTGTATATTATATCTAAAATAAGAATTAAGTACTGTACATACCTAACTTGAGAAGCCCTATCCGACACTAACAAAAAACATAGACAACCAACCTACGGGACACATTCCTGTGCGGGCATCTCGGCTCTCAGGTTTTCTTATCAATAAAGAAACCTGTATCCCACGTGTACCAACTTCGTAATTATAAATTGCGTAGGTCTTTCGCGTGAGAATATATCACATATAATAGACAAGTAAGCTCATTCGCATCACTACCCCTTGGTGAGGATCAATCTCTATTGTGCACGAGTCTCACGTGGGCATAGACAAAATTTACGTTTGTCTACTCTTGAAAGGGTAGTGAACCTGTTTCTATTCAATGAAAGTATTTACTTTAGATTAAGAAGGGCGACTATCATAGATAATGTTTCAATTTTGTTTATTTATGACTTATGACTGAGTAGTATTGTGTTAAATAATATATTAAAGCTAGCACATTGCATTTATGGGTAAATAATAAATGAATTTATATATTTTTAAAGTTACACTAACTAGGATTTTCGCCTGTGTTCCGAGTTGCTTTTACATACCTATATCTTAGGGCTGCCCACCGTCCTAGTTTTTGTAGTATCCTGGGATGTCCTGGATAGATTTTAAACAGTGCTCTAGGCTTTTTAAAATTCCCTGATTAGGTCATGTATTTTAAAATTCGCGTGCCACTTCTACAATTCTTACGTTACGGGTGCCCTCACGGCGTTTTTATTTTGTTATATGTATGGTATCGTGGGGTGTTTCAATTTTTCTAGGTTACCATAATTTATATTGCCGAAATTAGGTTTGAATGATATTTTTATCTGGTCAATGCTCAACAACCCGCCTACTTACCGAGCATGGTAAGCAAATCTTCCAATTAATGTACACATCGGTTGGCGCGTTCTTGGTTAGGCATAGACCAACGAGCACACAGACCACCCACATCCAACCGTGCGGACTGAGGTAGAATGCCCTTTCCAAGTAAATTATTCCGGTTCTCTACTTACCATACGAAACACGGCAGTATATCATGATAGTTTATATAAAATTGAAGTGTCAATGCACTTACACTCCACCTGATGGTAAGTGGTTGCTGCAGCGCATGAACACCTGCAACCAACATCGAATAAAAAAGGCTACAGGTGCACGAATGACGGAATGCTTCACAGTCTGGAATTATACTTGCACTATGTGCCTTCCAGTTGGAACACAGCAGCGCACGCTGCTCTTTGGCAGCAGATATAAGTAGGAAGTAAAAACAATCCTACCAATTATTAGTATTTATTTATTTATTTGTATAGATCTCGAACAGTTGTACATAATAACTTACGTCTAACACATGCCTTATATCTACAAATTACTATGTATTACCAATTATAAGAGAACACATCATTCTATAGCAATAACAGTGTCGTATAATTTGTTTTTATGAGTGTAACAATTTTAATGGTAGTTGGGACAAAAATAAGTTTCATGAAGAAAAGATATATAATAGTTATTGTAACAAAAAAAGTTAAGTTTTACATAAAATTAGTGACTAATAAATTTTTTAAACTGTAAATATTTACTTTGGTATTCTGCGACGCCAAGCAGTGTATTTAAAAATAATAGGTAAGTGATTATATAACATCTAGAAACCCACAGCGCAGGTTCATATTTAGGGCTTAGAACAAGATAAGTGTAATTAGTTCATGCGTTCGTCATTAATTTTTCTTCATCAGTGATATTAATAAATTAAACCCCTTCGAATTAACCACTAATAACAAAACTCTTACCAAATTACCTAAACTTTACATATTATGACTGTTATATAAAATTTTACCTTGGTTGTTATACGAGGTGTGCATTAAAAAAAAGTGACTTCAAATTATGCTACGGCTACGTCCGTTCGACCTTCAATTTCTTTTTTTATGTTGGTACACTTGTCTTGAACATATGTGAAAAGCTTAAAGTGTATAGCATTTTTTGTTGGTTTGTGAGAGGTATATTAAGGTCAGAATCAGAAGTATTTTGCGTGCTCGGCGATTTTTCACTGTCGAAAAACATGGATCAAGGACTTTGCATTAAATTTTGTATAAAAAATGGAATCAAGTGCTTTAAAACTTAAAATGTTGACAGTGGCATATCTAGTCTACATTAAGTAAAAAAAAAATTATTACAAATGGTATAAACTCTTCCACGACGGCCGAGAAGACACCTATATATATTTATTTATTTATATATATTTATTTTATTATATTATTATATTAACAGGCAGGCAGTTGAGACTGATAATACCTGTATCTGGTTTTTGTCCACTAGTTACTCTTTTTGCAGTTCAGAAAGTGATTATCTAATCTATTTTTGAATTGGTTCACGTTTTGAGCTGAGACTACGTTCTCTGGAAGCTTATTCCACTCGGTGACTACACGGTTACAAATGAAGTGCTTGTGGGGGTTGCTGTTTGAAAAGCTGGTACATAGCTTAAGATGGTGGCCCCTGAGGTGAGTGTTTTCATTACGAATAAACAATTTCTCAAACTCTTCAATGTCGTAATGCCCATTTAAGATCTTAAAGGTCTCAATTAGAAATATATATATATATATATATTTAGAATATTGATGAATAAATAAATATTTTTTTATAAAAATAAAGTCACCTTAGGTATCCCGTGTGTGTCGTAAGAGACAACAGAGGCAAACAAATCAGGGCAGCAGTGTTTTCCCAATAATTAATTAAAATAAACGACTACGGCAACTAGGGCAAATATCCCCCCTATGAGGCAATCTTTGTGAGAGGGCTATGTTCAGCAGTGGATATAAATTATAAAATTCTTACATTCGTTAGTTAAAATTCCTATGTAATCCTTTTACAAAAGGATATTGTATTATAAAAATTCTTTTGAATATTTTTATAAGCTATATAAAGAGCGAGGCGGTCACCGTATAAATCATGAACTATCTTTAATGTAGGCCACACACACATGCGAACGCGTCTCGGTTACGTTTAGGGTTGACTCAATGTTTCGGTACACGACCTTATGGATTGGCCAATAAGCATTACTAAAATGACTCACAATGTCCGAGTTCAAATCCCAGTGGGAACAAAATTGAAAAGGTGCATAATATATTGGTTTCCCGTATATCCGGTATTATCTAAATATATAATAGCTAAATCGTTGACGGAGAGCGGAGTCAGAGGTACGAGACGTCTGGGCTGATCGCCAATCTACCTATCAAGCGTGACGGTTACCGTTTATCTATATTATAGGCGAGGCTCATATCATCAATCCCGTAACAAACCACTCCTTGACATAGCAGTGGGCTGTTACGGGTAGTGGTGATGATGAATAAGTTTCCTAAATAAATTTCTGTTTTTGGACACTGCGTGATATGATGCGTGAGTGTCGCCTTATTGCTTGAAGATGGTTACAGGTGTCAATGAAGTGCAGTAGCTACGCGTCGTCACGTGAACTGATAGCTCGTCTGTCAGTTTAATTACAAAAGATTTAAGTACGTCTTAGATTTTTAACAACGCTGAGTTTTAGTAGCCCGGGGCAGAGTAATAACTCTTAATTTCATACTTCGGTAGGATCTGACTTTCGTCAACAATTAAACTGGTACTACCACTTTCTCAACGGAAAAGAAAACATTGTAAAAAGACCTACATGTAGTCTTACAAATAATTATAGCACAAAATAATATTTTGATGATATGCCTAACATTCCTTTACTCTAATGCAATTTTGTTAATGAGAGGCGGCTTATGCGCAACATTATTAAGTTTATAGGTAAATAGCGTGTAATCAAATGACGTACCTAATATGTTTTGCTTTTTAATTTTAAAATATTTCCTGGCTACATTGTTACATTGAAACTGACATTAGGTTATAATTATATTATATCTAAGTAACATACTTTTGTGTTAGGTATAATTTGAAAGGGACGAAGAGAGAACGAAGTGTGAAATATGGGTAAATCAGGAATGTCTAGAACAGGTAAATGAAATTGTATACTTGGGGAGTGCTTTTAGCCGGGATGGAAGATGTGATTTAGATGTGGACAGGCGTGTCGCTGCCGGGAACAAAGTCAATGGTGCCCTGACTGCGTTAGTCAAAAGGCAAGGCGTAGCGAAGAGAGCACGCCTTGCAATACATAACGCAGTGTTGGTACCGACTTTGTTATATGGCAGCGAAACCTGGGTATGCCAGAAGAAGCATAAAAGTAAGTTGAATGCAGTGGAGATGCGATCTCTCCTTAAAATGTGCGGCGTTACCATGGCCGACCGAAAGCGAAACGAAGAGATTCGCAATATGGCAGGTTTGAAAGATAACCTTATCACAAAAATTGATAAGGGCGTGCTTCGGTGGTTTGGGCACGTTGAGCGAATGAGTGAAGACCGAATGGTGAAGAAAATATATAGCGCGAAAGTTAATATTAAAAGGTGTCGAGGTAGACCGAGACTAACTTTCGAAGACCATGTGAGCAAATTGCTCGAAGAGGGTAGGGTCAAGAGTACTCGGATACCTAGACGTGCATGCATGAAGAAGATAATGAATCTGAAAGAAGCGAAAGAGGTTTGTAAGGATCGTGACACTTGGCGATCTGTTCTCTCTGGCTACCCCGTCAGGGATTGTGCGTGAAGATAAGTAAGTAAGTAAGTAAGTATAATTTACTTATACGCTAGAGGCCTTATTTATAGTTTTTTTTAAATTAATATACTTTTGTGGCAACCCTACGTTATCATTTACTGAATGGCTTGCAAATGTGAAACACTTGAATAAATAGCTTTATTGTAATCGGCTGACGTAACGTTTTGCTTTTAAATTATTTTGTGAGTCCATTAGTTGCTCGTATCGATATCATGACACATACTTGAGGCCTTGACTTATGGGTTACCATGATAAATGTTCAAAATTTTTACATAAAACCCTACACGGAGGGACTTTTGTATCACGTTTAAAACCATTGTGGAAAGTATTGAAAACATGGTACATAAATAATTTTTAAATTTTTACATTTAATAAACAAATTTGACGTGAACACCGACGCTCCGGAAACTTGCAGTCTGTGAACATATACATGTATGTTCAAGATCATTTCTGCTATTACATCAAATTTGATAAACCACAAATCCTCGCAAAGAAGGAACACCGATTCCTGCCAAGGATGATTTCATGAGGCAATTGAAATTTAAAAAAAACATTTTGCTTGGGATCCTATATTCAATAAAATTAAATGCAATCTCAAGCATACCACTGCAAGACTTCAAGATACTATAAGGTCGTTCTGCGTAGATAACTGAAGGTTAACTATGACATCGCAGTAGGTACTCCCCGTGACCATGGATGCTGTAAAGCATCATCGAAACGTCGGCAATTAAAATAAGCAAATTTAAGTTGAATTAAACGCGATAAAATCCATGAAATTAGTTTTATTCAACATAAAAATAACCATAAACGCTACACGACTCATAATTCTGTTATGAGAAAACTAGAAAAAATAAGAAATCCGGTTATTTCACTGAACAGATTTAGAAATGTTTCCACAAAAAATTTACATAGGTTATCGATAGTACCCATAGCAACAACTTATACTTTTTAATTAAAGTACTTTTGCAGTGCCCCCAAAGTTAAAACTAACAAGTTTTAACTTTATTAATAATATATTATATATTAGGAAAGCTTATAGTATATTTTTATACGGTTGTAGGCTGTACACGAATGGGTCGGCTCGACTGGGGTAGGACCAGGCTCTCACAATACCAGTGTTAAATAGCAGCTTAATGCTGCTGTGTTTCGTTTGGTGAGTGTAGAGAACCGGAGAACCTTTTTATTGAAAACGAATCATTGCATCTTAGTCCTCAGGTGCGACAACGTATTTTGATGTGCGCTCGTTACTTTATCTAGTATATAAAAATTAATTTTTGTTTGTTCGTATTTTATGCATTAACATTAACAGTGGTAGAGCCACGCGGCAGCTTTTGCTGTCGCACGGATGGGCCGGCTCGAACCGGAGCGTACCACGACTTCACAGGATACCAGCGTGAAGGTTTACATAGGCGTTTTTTACCTCTGCGTTTCGCTTGGTGAGTGCAGGTGGCCGGAGGCCCTTTTACTGGAAATGAGGCATTCCATCTTAGTCCTCACGGGTGGACAACACATCAGCATTTTGATTCGCAAACGAGGATAAATGTAGATGTCTATGGGCCGCAGCAACCACTTACCATTAGGTGGACTGTGTGCTCGTTTGTCTCCCTTATCCTATAAAAAAAAATGCGTTGCCATACCGTTCAACAGATTGCGCTAAAATTTTATCAAATTATCCCTTGCACTTCCGCGAAGGTTATGGCCATAGTACAATAATTAACTTAAAGTAGGTGGTGCGCGTGTCGTACCGACACATTTATTTGAACGTATATCATTCAACTTCAATTAATGTATTATCATTCCCAATTAAACAATATTAAAACGATATTTGCGTAATTATTTCTTCTACGGCAGCAACGCGTCGGGTAGCAGCTAGTTCTATATAAAAAAGTTTATATCTATACAAATAAATAAAATTGAAGTGTCTGTTTGTAATGTCAAAATTACAGTTTTTTACTAAATGCATATGAAAGTAAATACGATACCTATAACTAAAATACAATTTTTAAAATTTTTGTCTGTCTGTCTGTCTGTTTGTTCCGGATAATCTCCGAAACGGTTGGACCGATTTTGACGGGACTTTCACTGGCAGATAGCTAATTTCATAAGGAGTAACATAGGCTACTTTTATTTTAGAAAAAGAATCAGGGTTCCGCGCAGAAACATTAAAACCCTAACACGCGAACGAAGTCGCGGGGAACAGCTAGTATAATATATATTTATTTGATTTGTGTTGGTGGAACATCCTGATTTCATAGCAGACCCTACCTTCAGCTTTTAGATATAATATAAGTTTTTGAATAGATCTATGCAGAACGAGCTTACACTATTTTAAGGACATGCAGTGGTATGGTTTATTTTTTTGGGTTTTGCAGACATTTTACTGATTATAGAATTCCAAGCAGAAAAGAAGCACCTAGCAATCGTGTCTATTGAAATTATTTTTTACACCTTTACTAATCAGTGGTAGGAATTATATTTATTTACGTGGATTTGTGTGTGTGGCAGCGACTGGCTTTAGACATGAAGTTCGCCTTTTGTATATTTTTTATAAGAGAATATGGTAAAATACAATACATAAAGTTGTGATCTGATAAATGTTATTTAACGTCGGAGCGATTCTGAACATGTTCACAGACTGCAGACATCCCTTAGGTTTCGCTTAGGATCGGTATTTGACATCAGCTACCTGTTAGATTGCGTTTGTCACTCTTATATTAGAAAAAAAACCTCCTTGTTAAAAAAAAAACATTATATTAATATGCTGATAAATCTATACATCTATACAAATAAATAAAATTGAAGTGTCTGTTTGTAATGTCAAAATTACAGTTTTTTTACTAAATGCATATGAAAGCTAATACGGTACTTATGACTAAAATACAATTTTTAAAATTTTTGTCTGTCTGTCTGTTTGTTCCGGCTAATTTCCGAAACGGCTGGACCGATTTTGACGGGACTTTTACTTGCAGGTAGCTGATTTCATAAAGAGTAACTTAGGCTACTTTTATTTAAAAAAATAATATTAAGGTTCAAATACATAAAAACCCTAACACGTCAGCGAAGTCGCAGGGAACAGCTAGTCAATCAATATATTCTTTGCCTACCCTACAGCAATACATATTTAAAAATATATAATGTATATAATATAAAGATGATTCAAAGAAAAAATGTTTCGACATTTCACAGCGACTTGTTTATTTATATACTTACGAGTATTATTAAATTATCAATTAGTATAATGACGAACGAGATACGCTCTTAATGAGATAAAATTTTAAATCAGTAATGTTTTTGGTACCGACCGACCCAAACGCCATTTAACTCCGGACGGGTTTTTTATCGTGAACGTATGCGGTTTGAAATATTTTTTCTTCTTAGTTTCGCTGGAAGGATGAAAATAATTACTTCCATTCCAGCGAATGGGATGGAGTTACGTAAAAAACCTTCGCCGCAACCGCTCTTGAGTTTTCACGTAGCAATGTTCCGGTGTCGTATTGCTATGAAAAAATAATTTCATGGCCGTTTTTAAATATATTTTAATTTATGAATAAATTTTGTTACTAAAAACTTCAGCTTTTTTTTTAAGAATAGTGGTGACAAACGAGCACACAGTTCACCTGAAAGGGAACGCCTCTTTTCTATTAAAAAAGGTCTCCGGTTCTCCACGTTCATCATACGAAACACAGCAGCGTTAAGCTGCTATTTGCGCTGGTATTCTGTAAGAGCGTGGTCCTTCCCCGGTCGAGCCGACCCATTCGTGCTACAACTATACTATAAATATAGATGCAGCTTGGCTCTACCACGTAAAAATGTTACATACAAGTTCAATAAGTTAAGAGTATTATCTACCATACGCGATCAAATCGTGACGTTGTGGATTTCAAGTTATAAAATGTAATGCAACAAGCTCATGAAACTTACCATTTTCTCCAATGGCGTTGTTAGAAAATCTAACGTAACTATTTTCTGGCCAACTTCAAAAAGGAGACGGTACTCAATTCGACTGTATGTTTTCTTATGTGTGTTACCTCATAACTTTTTACTGGGTGAACCGATTTCGATGATTCTTTTTTTATTTGAAAGCTGGGTATTTAAGCTGTAATTTTATTTGAAATGTGGTCCCATATTAATTTGATCAAGGTCAAACCAATCGTTTTTGAGTTATTCATAATAATTAATGTTGAAGTCGGCTGTACAAAATTTTTAATTTTAAATTATACTAGATGTGCCCCGCGGTTTCACCCGCGTATATCACGCGTCTGCGCCTTGCGACATGCGAACTTCGAGAGAGACATCATGACGGATGGTTGCTGAATTAACAAAGATTTAAAAGTGAAATATGTTACTAAAATTACATGGTTAACGTAATTGGTGGTTTGGTATGCATGATACAGGTACTGATACGAATAATGTGGCCTAGTTTGTACCGGCGTTACTATTTCACATTTTAACATCAAAAAGTAGTTATTGTGACATCACTGTAATATTTAAACATATGGTATCGCAGAATTTTTTGTAGATATTGATATCCCCTATAAAACTGATGTACGTTACTTTGCTCTATTATACTATTGATAATGGAAACTATTGTTCCGCAGCGTACGCGATTTAAGGATTCTTTTTGGTATTTTTTTCACACCTTGGTTTACATTAACGAAGTTTTCATACGGATCCCTAACTTTTTTGAAAATATTATATAGCCTATGTTCATTAGGGATAATGTAGAATTCTAATGGTGAAAGAATTTTTCAAATCGGTCCAGTAGTTTCGGAGTCTATTCAATTCAAACAAACAAATCTTTCCTCTCTATTTTAAATTATATTAAAAAAAATTATTAGCTCCTTTTCCGCCTAGGAATTCGTCTGGGTGGGTACCACCTTCTTATTTATTTCTGCCGCTTAATAATAGTACTGTGTTCTGGTCCAAAGGGTATAGACAACCTTGCGTTGATTACCTTACAGGCTGTAAGGTAATCAACGCAATCTGTAGCCATCTGTATTTGTTGAAGTTGGCTGCAAATGTCAATGGAATGCAGGTTAACACTTCCATCATATGAGCTGTGAATTGGTGTGTCACTTCAGTTCTATAACATCAACTTGCGCTGTACTTAAGAGCCGACTAAAGCTGAAGGTTACTGTATAACGTATACGTGGTAAAGCTGCAGCTATATTAGTAATATAGTTGTAGCACAAATGGGTCGGCTCGGCCGGGGAAGAACCATGCTCTCACAGAATACCAGCGTAAAGTAGCAGGTTCATATTTGCTGTGTTTCGTATAGTGAGTGTAGAGAACCGGAGACCCATTTTACTGGAAAAGAGGCCATCTTAGTCTTCACGGGGATAGATGTATGTAGATGTCTATGGGTCACAGCAAATACTTAGCATCAGGTGGACTGTGTGCTCGTTTGTCACTCATATTCTATTAAAAAAAAAACACTAGGGGCGCAGCGTGTACCTTGTGGCATATTTGTTGGTAGAACTAGGTATGTTCCTAGTTCACATTGAAAATTCCTGTGCATATTACGATGAGAACATAGGGACGGAATTAACTGGAACTGTAACATGATAATGAAGATAAACAGCTCTCTTGTTGCACGGTCGGATCGCATGTCCGCTGGTGCACAAGTCTGACCTGCATGCTTGTTGAATGAAACTGTAGTGCTTATCGTCTTGTTTTAAAATATTTATACAAGGTCTTAATGCATGGTCTAATTACAGCGGATAGCTGACCGTGACTTATATGTATTCGAAATATTCTTACTGTATAATAATAAACTGATTTTTTTTTTACTAAAGCGACAAACGGACTTCACGGACTTAACGGAGTCCACCTGATGGTTAGTTATTGTAGTCCATGGATACCTGCAATCAAATTCGAACAACTTATTATTAACTTCCCACCTGGTGGTAAGTGGTGATGGTAATTCGCACTGTCTTAGCGTACAACTGGCTTCTCTTTCGGATATTGCGTTTCACGAGGAGCAAGAGGTGTAAAGTTACTTGAGATTCAATTTTGTTATTTGATTAGCCAAATATTCTCAATTTTATGACGTTCTATGTTTTCTCAATTAGTTACGCTGTGTTCTCAAGTGTTATTATTTGGTCGCACAACGTGTCTAGACTCCTGGCGCCATTTCTGGTACTATGAGATCACCGGCGTGTATTTAAATTTGTTGTGACTGTTGAATATTTGAATACGAGTTGGGTTACAATAACTTAAGGCTATATTAATGTATATAGGTATAGCTACATATAAATAAAATTGAAGTGACTGTTAAATCGAAATAACTGGCTTCTATTGAGCTCAGCGGACTATTTGCATGATATTGAGACACGAATAAGGTTTTTTAAATTTTTCTGTCTATCTATACGATAGATAAATAGAATAATAGTACGTGGTAGAGCCATGCTGCAGCTATATTAGTAGTATAGTTGTAGCACGAATGGGTCGGTTCGACCGGGGAAGGACCACGCTCTCACAGAATACCGGCGTTAAAGCAGCTTAACACTGGTGTGTTTCGTATGGTGAGTGTAGAGAAACGGAGACCCTTTTTACTTGAAAAAAAGGCATTCCATCTTAGTTCTTCCGGGTGACAACGCATCTGCATTTTGATTCGCAAACGAGGATAGATGTAGATGTCTATGGGCCACAGCAACCACTTACCATCAGGTGGACTGTGTGCTCGCTTGTCACCCTATCCTATAAAAAATACTGTGAAACCTGGATAAAAGGGACTAGGGACCTGCAAATTTGTCGCACTTAAAGTGGTATTCCGCTTACCCAGTGTCTAAGATATCCAGGTATAAATAAATATCTGTCTCATTTACAGAGGGTTCCATTATTAGAGGTGAGAATAGAGGTTATTTCAGTTATAGATGTGCGATTATTAAATAAAATAACGTATTTTGTAAACATAATACGTAAACATCCGGACGATAGCAAAAGCAAACTAAACTGGAGGTCACTTACACAATTAGCCTAGTGATTTTTTGGAATTTTGGGGATTTTTTGTAGCATAGGTAATTTGCGGGTAGAATAAGAATTAGTAAACAAAACGGTCCACAAAATATAGTCTCAGTAAAAGAGATAAAATATACTCGCTGTCTCACTTATAGAGGTAATTATGACGAATAAAATCGAAAGAACTAATCCAAGATATAGAGGTTTATTTTGTCCCACTAACAGAGGTAATTCAGTGCTAAAGTGTCGGGACCTAAGCATGAGTTCCATCTGTGGAGGTTTCTCACTTATCCAGGTCCCATTTATCCAAGTTTTAAGCGCATTAAATAACTTCAAAAAAATCTTCGGGTCTGATTCAAACATTAAATTTTTATTAAAAACTAGCTGCTCCCCGCGACTTCACCCGCGTTTAATTTATTACGATTGGATTTCATGAGTTTTAATTTTTTTACGCGGAACTCTCATTCTTTTTCAAAAACAAAGCCTAAGTAACTCTTTATAACATCAGCTATCCGCAAGTGAAAGTCCCGTCAAAATAGGTTCAGCCATTCTGGAGATTAGTTGGAACAAACAGACAGACAGACAAAAATTTTTAAAATTGTATTTTTGTTATAAGTACCGTATACACTTTCATATGCATTTAGTAAAAGGCTGTTATTTTGACATTACAAACAGACA
This sequence comes from Parnassius mnemosyne, assembly GCA_963668995.1. Taxonomy (NCBI): domain Eukaryota; kingdom Metazoa; phylum Arthropoda; class Insecta; order Lepidoptera; family Papilionidae; genus Parnassius; species Parnassius mnemosyne. The sequence continues at coordinate 15,452,070 of CAVLGL010000084.1, read as the reverse complement.
CTTCAATTTTATTTATTTGTACTTCTTAATAAATAATAGTCAAAAGAACTATTAGTCACACCAGCTACTATGTAATAAGTAAATTTGTTTAAATTTCTTTACCTTCCAATTGTCTGTTGTTTGATGAAAGTAGAAAGCGGCTCGCGAGTGCTAATAATCAGGCCAAATATATGGGGGACGCAGCAGGAAGCACGGACGATGCGTGGTTTAACAGGACACTTCCTTACGCTCACCCCAGCTCCTTTTCCTTGTCTTTTATTGCGTAGTGAGGAAATTGTCGTTTGACTCCCCCTTGCGATTTATAGCTTGACCCGTAATTAGCCCTTGAGTGAAAATCTTAGAGCAATTGATTGTGTAAGTGGTTTAAGCAACATGTTTACATACTAGCAGTTCCCCGCGACTTCGTCCGCGTGTAATTTATTACGATTGGATTTCATGGCTTTTTTTGCGCGGACCTCTAATTCTTTTTCTAAAATAAAAGTAGGCTAAGTTACTCCTTATAACATCGGCCATCTGCCAGTGAAAGTCCCGTCAAAATGGATCCAGCCATTTCAGAGTCATTTCATTTTAGCTAGAATAAACAGACAGATAAAAATTTTACAAATTGTATTTTTATTGTAAGTACCGTATAAAAGTATACTTTCATATGCATTTAGTAAAAAGCTATTATTTTGACATTACAAACAGACACTTCAATTTTATTTATTTGTGCTTTACATAAACATGTATATAAACGTATTTAAAAATAACTTCATATAGAATAAAGGGGCATAGGAGAGTAATGGAGAATATTATGTGACCATTTTTATTTATTTATTTATTTATACTTTAATGCACAAAGTATGCCATATACTTTTTATTGGCCTGAGATGCCAATGGGCAACACTGAACAGTTTCATTTGATGGTTAAGTCGATGCTGTACCCAATAGACAACTCCATCTATCATTGATTGAGGATCAAAATTTAGATGCATTATTACCCCTGAGGGCTGAGATGTAAGGCCTCAATGTAAAAGTCTTCGGTTCTCGTTCGTTCGTTCGTAACAGATCGTAATGGAGAACGAAACGTTTTCTAAATGTAGTAATCAGACATTAATTTCATCAGAGATTAATTATATGACTGTTCTTCATAATGTAAAAAGAATGATAAGATATTTTTTTTTTTGGATTAGATTCTAGTAAAACTCTTTACTGAAGATTCCCCCTTACGATTTGACGGCTCCGTGGCGCAGTCACTTAGCAATGAGTTCCACTGGGGACCGCGGGTTCAAATCCCGCACGGAACAAGTACTTTTATGGCATACAAATAATTGTTCCCGGTCTGGATGTTCTTTCTGCAATTTTTTTTTTATAGGATAGGGTGACAAACGAGCACACAGTCCACCTGATGGTAAGTGGTTACTGTGACCCATAAACATCTACATCTATCCTCAATAAAGACTCAAGATACAGATGCGTTGTCATCCGTGAGGACTAAGATGGAATGCCTCTTTGCCAGTAAAAAGAGTCTCCGGTTCTCTACACTCAGCATACGAAACACAGCAGCGTTAACGTGCTATTTTACGCTGGTTTTCTGTGAGAGCATGGTCCATCCCCGGTCGAGCCGACCCATTCGTGCTACAACTATACTACTAATATAGCTGCAGCATGGCTCTACCACGTGGAAAATTGACCACGAGAATTTACCACGTGAAAAAATTATGTTTGTAAACAGCCTCCACGATACAGGAGAAAATCAATGTGATGGTAAATTTTTTAAATAAAAAAAAATATATATTTTTATTTCTCACTACCTGTATTTATTGTTGAAAACATAGAAGAATGTTCTAAGTCGCATAAACATAAATTTCCTGAATATCAAGCGATGCGTAGATTATAAGAACCTACCACATCCGTTCCTTTGAACAATCTCTACTTGAAATCGGGATTGTCGGAGGGCGGTTTGAGGGACAGGTGGAAATGACCCTTCCTCTTTCCTTGATATAATTAGTTAGTGCCAACTGTAACAATAAATTTTGTGAACAATTGCCTATTAAAAATATTCGTTTTACATGACGTAATAGTTTGGAAGTAGTGCAGCATGTGTCTGCTTTGACACAAGCTATTATTAATTAGTTATGTCACTTACGGCCGATTTTACAATCGTTAGTTAAAATTTATCCGTCGAATAAATTATAACCTCACTGATTATAAAAATTAAATAATTGAACTGTCTTCATACAGCTGTAATTTTTAATTATTTTATGTTGTATTTTATTATATGAATAAATTACCTACTGAGGATTGAAATGGACCATAAACACAAATAATTTTAAAATTACAAAGTTTTGTACAACCGTCTTCAATATAAATTATTAATAATAACTCAAAAACTATTGGTGTGAAGCACCAACTTTGAAATAAAAAAGAATCATCGAAATCAGTTCACCCAGTAAAAAGTTATGAGGTAACACACATAAAAAAAGATACAGTCGAATTGAGTACAGTCTCCTTTTTGAAGTCGGTAGAAAAAAACATGTGCAGTAACATCATGAAGTAAGAAAGAACTTACACCGATATGTAAATGTAGGAGATTTCGTACTTCTTAAGGATGACAATACAACTCATTTTATCTGGTCCATAACGTGTATAACTAAAGTATTACCTTGTAAAGATTATATCGTTAGGGCCTTTGACGTCATGACACCTAATCATAAAACATAATATACTAAAGTTTGCTAATAATTTGAATGCGTATCACTGACATCAGAAGCCGATCTGTAACGAATTGACACAGGCAATTTATCATTTACTTCTTCACTCCAGCATGTAACAGTCCACTGCTGGACACCGCTGATCTGATGATTGGTGATTGCAGTTCCAGACGCTTTGTACCTTTGACGCCACTCCCCATAACCGGTCTGAAATACACCTGATACACACATACGAAGTATTAATCGTTATTTTACAAAATACCTGAAATCGTTCTGGTACATACAATAGTCCCTCTCTACAGCAACGACGGGACTAATGGAGCCATGAATTCTTTCGCCAACCTCACATGGCAGTTTATCAATGCTCTTATTTTGAAAAAGATAATTAACAACAGTAGGACGTAAGGATTTTACTTAAGAAACTTGGTATTTCAGTGTCATAATTCGATTGTATCTGCTTTCTGATTTTTTTTTAAAGGATAGGGTGACAAACAGCACTCAGTCCACCTGATGGTAAGTGGTTGCTGTGGCCCATAGACATCTACATTTATCCTCGTTTGCGAATCAAAATGCAGATGCGTTGTCACCCGTGAGGACTAAGATCGAATGCCTCTTTTCCAGTAAAAAGGGTCTCCGGTTCTCTACACTCACCATACGAAACACAGCAGTGTTAAGCTGCTATTTTACGCTGGTGGAATACCAGCGTAAAATAGCAGATAAATATATTCTGTGAGAGCGTGGTCCTTCCCCGGTCGAGCCGACCAATTCGTGCTACAACTATACTACTAATATAGCTGCAGCATGGCTCTACCACGTCAAAAATGTTATCTTCAGACGGTATTTTGTAACTTACGACGTAAAAAAGTTTCGTTTATCAGTTCACTATCAATATCTGGCATTGCCCTATATCTTCGCCGAATTCACAGTACCACGCTTATCTCTGTGCATGCAGGAAGTGGTGTTAACTGTAGGTATCTATTTATTATGTTACAAATCAATGAACTTGTAGAAGTATCGTAACACTGTCAATTGTAAACATTTCGCGTGTGACACACTGCGACTGGATTAACCATAAAGCGAAACTTTTACTCCTGTACTTTTGCAATTTAATTAAATATACTTACTTTCATTGGAATACGAAATAAACAATGCTTCTTAAACATATTATAATATAAATGTTTTATAATAGGTTTATTTGTTGGATGGCGTTAAAATTTGACCTTTATATTCTCAAAAACAAATTGTATATATGTGGCAAAATTAACAGAATATATTTATAACAATAACCAAAAACCCTCCCCTCATCATTGATATATTAAAAGGGGCCACACCTTTCCCAACCTAACCTTTGAATGGTTTAATAAATCCTTGTATCGCGATATGTACTTATGATCTTTCCTATTCCTAAAGAAATTAAAAAAAAAACCTTACTAAAGTTTAATTTATGCCCAGCGGAGCGGACGTGTATTAGCTATTACACTGGTAGTATATATAGTATGTATACCTATTAGTATAGTATGTAGGTAAAGTAAAATTACAGTGTATAAACGCCCCACTGTTGGGTACAGGTCTCCCCTCATTTCTAAGAGTATTATTATAGAGCAATAATTCAGACTCCATGCTTCAGTGCTTTTTTTTATTACTCAGAAAAGTGTTCATACATATTGTATAATTGATTTGTACCTTTAAACAAAGCTTGTATTGGCTTGTTTAAGGATTTCACATGCCTTCGAAATATTTAATTCTATAGACATATTCCTCAATCAAAATTGTGGAGTTTGAGTTTAAACTCTAAATTGTCTCTGATTAACGGCTTTAAAGTACAACACTAGTCAAATAGAAAGAAAGATGTTGGGTTAACCTCCAAATAAATATTTTCGCTATCACAGACATCTGTGACCACTTGAGTCCCGGTATGCAAAAACGAAACGGGTCTCTGGGTTCGAAAATATCGCAGTATCCGCTATTCTTACCCCATGCATGTAATTTTTTTACAATCATCAAAAGGAACATTCCGATACAAAATAGGGCTGCAAAACATTTTCGGTTCTTTTGTTTCAATTTTTTAGATGATTAGTAAGATAAAGAGGAATTTTATAAGAAAAATTGCAATTGTTGCAAGAAATTTTACAATCCATATAATATATTAAATGAAGTAACTTTTTTTATAGTATAAGGGTGACAATCGAGCACAAAGTCTATCTGATGGTAAGTGGACGCTGTGGCCCATAGAAGTGGATGCTGTGGATAACTTATGTTGTTTCAGTTACAGCCCAATAATTTCTATCCTATTGTTGGGCACAGGCCTCTTATTTTTGACATAAGTCCGCAATAAAGCCGCCGCGCTACTCCAGTGCGTATTGGTGGACTTTACATGTCTTTAAAATATTCTTATTCCTCGGACATGCAGATTTTCTCATTATAGTAAACGTCTTCACGTGGTAAATCAGCACTTAATAATTTTATTCGTGTCGATGGGGATCGAACCCCGGCTGCTCGCGTACTGTGAAATTTACCGTGTTCTCTAGTGCCTCTTTCTGTTTCTTTCTTTTGTTTTTCTTTATGTGCCCGTACCATATACTTCCTATATTTGTTCGTAATGTGACCACGAGTATTATGTTTTATACTATCCTTATGAGAACTGTAGGTTTCAGGCTTAATTCCGCACATTATGTTGTTGTATGGTCTAAAAGCCTAACATTTGTATAATGAGAATTTCGTTTCAGAAAACAATTTGTAATATTATGGATATTAAAACTACATTATGTTAAAAGTGATGTTCATATTTAAAAAAAAAAACTGAAATCGATTTTCTTTGTTCTTTTCCCATGCATGTTGTATACACCTGCTTACCTAAGCTTTGCGTCACGTTTTCACTGGAGGGTATGACTGTACATGATCGACCGTCTCTTTTGCTCTTACTTTCTTTCTTGTTATTTGTCCTTTTTATTGTCGATGCAAAGCGTCCCTTCCAAGTTTTGTATTCTTCACCCTTATTGCGCCTTGCGTATGCGCTTCGTGTAGGTGTGAATATGTGTGCGTTCTCGTGAGAGCCAGAATGGGGATGGGGATAATTTTTTCTTTGTCAGTGTGTTTTTGGCCCTCAGTATGAGCGGGTGCTTTACATTATAGACATGTGACTTGAGAACTTTTGGCGGGAACGACGGGGGCCAAATTATTTGTGCAATTGTTTTATAGTTACTGTTATAATGTTGTTATGTGTTTTGTTTTTGTGAATATGGAGTGTTTGTGGGTTGGATTGTTGGAGTTTTGTTTTGGTTAATCCGACGTGATGTTATATGAGTAAGTCCTCTGTTTTTTTTTTCCTATAATACAACCGATTAACTCACATACCAGTATTCTTCAGAGGAGCTTGTATCGTAGTATAGAATGTTACCCTAGTTTTGAGCTTTCTTTTTCGTACTTTACAATTGGAGTAGACTAAAATAACGATAGAATAAGTGTGAACAAAAACTGAGTTGAATTATACTTTTGAATTATACTTTTTATAGGTATATTAAATTTACGTTCAATTACGTATAATAAACGCATAATACAACTATTGTAAAAATAAACGTTGGTAGAAATTTCTTGATGGCCATGAAATAGTGGTCTTTCACTGCCTTTTGTTCGGATTGTACCTATACGTGTGTTGCCTGTCACCACTAATGAACAACATATACAGAAAACATATTATCATATTTTTTTTTTTTAGCAGTATTTGAGTCTTAGTAGTTATTGTCCCTTTAGAAAATAATAATAATTATAATATGTTTATTAATTTCATTCATACATTTATAGGAAAATGTTGATACCTTCTAGTAAGTAAATAAGTACTTGTAGCAGAGGGTCTCACTCTTCTACAACAATTTCGTTTTACTAAATAAACATAAAAATTAAGGAAATGAAGCAGTATTTATTGCACTCTGGCACTTTCTTTTTATAGAGCGTAATTTCCATGATTATTTAGGTCTTACTTTTAATATTAATTTGGATCCGTAACCTAGACGGTAGAGTCCGTCTGGGTAGGTATAGCCATTTCTGCCGCCAAGCACTGCTATGTACCGGTCTGGAGGGTATGGATAGCCAGTATAATTACAGGCATTCTGTCTTAGTCCTCAGAGGTGACAACGAATGTAGCCTTCTTTCTTGAAGTTGACTGCAGGTAGGGTTACCAGATGAAAAAATCAAAAGTCCGGAGAAAAGGCCTGATTTCCATTAAAAATCCTGAGATTTTTTTACAGTTTGAGAAAAAACCTTACCTAAAAAGATATCTTCACATATTAAGTATGATAAAACTGTTTAAGTACCTACTTGGATAAATAAGTTTTGATTTTAATTGTGCAATTATTACCATAGGAAGATTATTTTTAGTTTGTTTAAAATGTTATTAAAGAGATCTTTCAAATGTAAGCTGTATTGTATTGAAAATTCTAAAAATCCTGAAATCTCAGGACGAATCCTGAGATATGGTAACCCTAGCTGCAGGTGTCCATTGACCGCAGTAGCCACTTACCATTAGGTTAACTGTAAGATGTAAGTTCGTTTGTCACTTCAGTTTTATAAAAAAATATCTTTAACTTTAGTCCTTATATGTAAAACGCACAAGTAAAACGTGTTCAGTCGTACGTGTTGGAGGTTGTGTTTTTTTATTACAATTATTCAAATTTCGAATTCGTAGTTCTTACTTGCCCGCCAAATATTTTATAATATATTAGCAGTTAATCACGTGTTTGGCGGTGAAGGAAAACATCTTAAGGATACCTGCATATCTGAGAAATTTAAAAAATGTATTTCGAAGACGTGATGTCCGCCACCTACTGGGGAATTTCCGAACATTTTTTTTGCCCTAAAACCTTCTCAGGTCAGATCTTGTGCCAAGGAGTGAAATGTAAACAGGCTGTAACAATTAATAATATAAATTTGAATATAGCACATTAACATTTACACACATAAAAATTTAAAAGCAGTCATTCTCTATATGGCCGCGTTAGCAATGAATGAATTCGCGAACACGTTCCGAATCAGCTGATATCGCCTCCGGTATGCATACATTACCTTAAACATTCTTATTTCTATTCTTACCTCATCGAGTCTCGGAGGCTGGGATTATTATTAGGCTTTTTTAAAACCGGTATACGTTCTACAATACAAAACTCGTTTCTTTGAAACTCAATCAATTTTGAACTGTATTATAATCGACATAAAGTTTTAATTTTTATATGATGCTATACGTTTCGAAGCGACAAATAAAGAGTCATAGTTCTGGGAATGTTTCAATACGTCTACAAATTGAAGAATGATTGGCGCCATTTTTTTCTTAATCGCTTAATAAAGATGTGTTTTGCTTTTGCAGGACGATATTGACCTTCATCGAATGCTCGCTTTAAGCACTAGGACTAGATGGTGCGCCCATTGCCTACACAATTACAAACCCAATATCACACCAGTCGCCTTTTACATGCTAGGCAAATAGCACTGTTGGAACATAATTTTTTGTCATAAGTTCCACATAAATATGGGACACATAAGTCCCATACTCCATGGGATCATAAATAAGTAATTACTCCCTCTTTCTTCCACCTTCGGAATACGAGACGCTCAGCCAGTCTCCGTCCCTGCGTTGTCGACTTAGGTACCACGCATTAAAATCAAACACTTTTTGCTTTGTTCGTCATACGTACAGCAAATAGTGGTATAATTCGCCAGTGTGTCTTTCCATCCGATTACAATGTGGGTGTATTCAAGGCAAGAGCTAGAGCTTTCATTAAGCTAAGTAAGTGCGCTTTATAATCATCGGCTTTCGCTCAAGCACTCGCTTAGACTAAAATTAAAAAATTTGTGAAATTCCAAGACACCGTAATGAAAATAATTAAACTTCTATTGCAAAAAGCGGCGGTTTCATTTGGCGGATGTTGCCCTAGATTAATTAATTAATTTTATTTTAGTTCTTTTGTATACCTACATAATTTTAATCTGCATAGCACATATTTTTATTTATTTTAATATGGTCTTACCACTTTCTTGCATTTCTTCAATACTCCTATAATATTATAGGTATTATTAATACACGTCCTCTGAGATTAAGGTCTTCGCTTTTGTTTTGTATTTTTTTTTAATTAAAAATAAAACAATTATAAAATACAAAATGGCGAAGCAGTTTTATACAAATAAGATCTTGATAGTGGTCCTTACAAACGTTGTGTTAATGAGATTAAGCCATTAGCATACATTAGAGATTGAAGATAAGGGCGGGTTGAGTCTTTTTTGTACAAACTGCACTTTTAATAATTTGTAGGTAAACTATATTAAATACTGAGATATGACAGAGGGAACTTGAAGAGAAGAAATGTAAAACGTCGAAGCGAGGCGATTATAAAAGTGAGAAAGATCTAACCGCCTGACATAAATGGCGGTAAACTCTTTCTCTCTCTCTTCTTTACGTAGTATATTATATAGCTATATTAGTAGTATATTTGTAGCACGAATGGGTCGGCTCGATCGAGGAAGGACCACGCTCTCACTGAATACCAGCGTAAAATACTAGCGTAAAATGCTGCTGTGTTTCGTATGGTGAGTGTAGAGAACCGGAGAACTATTTTACTGGAAAGGAGGCATTCTATATTTGTACCTACTCACGGCTGACAACGCATCTGCATTTTTTAATTCGCAAACGAAGATAGATGTCGATGTCTATGGGCCACAGTAGGTAGATACTATATTAAATACTGAGATGTGACAGAAGGAAACTGAAACAGGAGATAGCAGCAGTAATTACTATATACGATAATTACTCAAAATAAGTAATAAAAAATTGCGGTTGGCTCGCCTGCCAAGGCAAATATACCCCCCTAATATAAAAGAGTATTTTATAACAGCGATTAAGAATTAAAATGAAAAGAATGAAGAATTAAATTATGCGTTGTCACTGACACTAAACTAAAATTAAGAGTAGTTTCCAGTAAAATGGAAATCGCGTCACTAATGAAACACAGCATGTTGCTCTTTCACACTGGAGTTCTATCAAGCCTAGTTCTTTCTTGCGGCAGCCATAATATAGCCGCAGCGTGGCTCTCTTAGTGTTATTTGCTAATATTCGTAAATTTTCACGATGTTTTCCTTCACCGCCGAGTAGAGTTTTCAGGAGTTTTCTTCCTCGTACAACTTCTCTGTGGAATTGTTTACTACCGGCGATTTTTCCCGACCGATACGACTTAGGGACCTTCAAGAAAAGAGCTTACACCTTTCTAAAAGGCCGGCAACGCATCTGCAATTCCCTTGGTGTTGCGGTTGTTCATGGGCGGCGGTAGTCTCTTACCATCAGGTGAGCCACATGTTCGTTTGCCCCCTCTTCTATAAAAAAAAACGTGGGAAATCAGCACAACATATCCAATTACCAACTTCATTGGTGCCGAAGATCGGATCAGATCTCTGATCTATGTATACCTACGTCCAGTCCAATCATCCACGCAGCCTAAAGTACAGTCATCGTGAAACATATTTCTTAACATATTCCAAAGTTGAACTAATGGGGGCGCATTGTCCACAGACGTAGCGGCTATGATTCAGACACAAGCGAGTACTCAGAGGACTCGACGGCGTACGACGATGCGCCGGCTGCAACCAAAAGCATTGGGCCGAGGAAGAATATCAACAGAGGGCGCTGGACGAAGGAGGAGGTAAACTACAACCCTATTTTACACACTAGAATATAGTAGAGGTATTTATTTGTCATACTATGTGTTCTATTAGTCTTACTCATGCTGTTTCAATATCTAATAAACGTTAGGTTTTCCTTAAAAGTCCGTTCGACAAAAGTGCTTGAAAAAACCATTTTTGAAACCAAATACCTACTGCTACAACTGTTTACGACATTTAGACATTGCGACATAATAAAAAAGCAAATTCTTGAATTGTTAATTTTATTGCACTACCTACCAAGCGTATACCTATTTTTTTGGGTGAGCTATGGTAAATGTTGATTTAGTTTTTAATAAATTAAAAACGATTTTAGGAAAATTAAAATTATTGAAGAGAGGAAATGTAATGTGCCAAAGCGAGGCGGTTATAAAAGTGAGAAAGATCTAACCGCCTGACATAAATGGCGGTAAACTCTTTCTCTCTCTCTTCTTTACATGGTAGAGCCATGCTGCAGCTATATTAATAGTATAGTTGTAGCACGAATGGGTCGACTCAACCGGGGAAGGACCACGCTCTCACAGAATACCAGCGTAAAATAGCAGCTTAATGCTGTTGTGTTTCGTATGGTGAGTGCTGAGAACAGGAGACCTATTTTACTGGAAAAGAGGCATTCTATCTTAGTCCTCACGGCTGACAACGCATCTGCATTTTAATTTGCAACAAACGAAGATAGATGTAGATGTCTATGGGCCACAGCCACCACTTACCGTTAGGTGGATTGTGTGCTCGATTGTCACCATAATTCTATAAAATAAAACTCATAGTGTTTATACCAAAATACCCAGACTGGCGATGAGTTGGGAAACAACGTCATCAGGCACCGACAGCGACAGGGAAAAAAGTCCTACATTTGTCCTGTTTTAAATGTTCTGTGAGCGACATAGGTGCGATGCGAGACGTTTGGTAATTTGATCGTCTAGTCACCTGAAGTGTAATCATTATTGTAAATCCTCTCTACTATAAGATACCAGGGCTTCTTATAGGCTAATCAGGAAGAATAGTATCTCAAAATTAAGAATGATGTAGATATATTTAGCAATAGCATAGCATTCTTAATTATATGAAGTCAATAGGTACTCTACTATTTTCATCGAAATTGTTAAAATTCCACTTTTTTTTTGTAATAGTATTATAATTAATGTAAATTTATTACAATTAATAACTTTATCTTTATATTTGATTATAAATTGTTAAAATTAGAAAAAAAAGGTAAAAGTAGCTTGGTCGGTAGTCGGTTCTTCGAGCTATATGGCCGACTCATTCACTTCAGCCTAATCCGTTGGGATATATCGGTTACTTTGGTTGTCCTGCGGATATCCTCATTTCACTCTCTATAGCTCGCTGAATGATCTTGAGCTTCCTCATACGGCCAGTAGTGAAAAACCACGTCTGAGATCCATATGTCATTACGGGCAACACGCGCTAATAATAATAGATGGTTATCCTAAATAAAATCAATTAAATATTTTGATAAATTCAAATATCATGCCTTAAGCGCTCATGTAATACGTCAATTTTTTTAAAGTATTTTAAATACACACAAATTTCACTAACAACCTTATTACTTTACTTCTAATTTTGCGATAATTTTACGTCAAACATCAATAAAAAATCACTCCATCAAGGCGGGAGGTAAAGTCTCATCGTAACTAACAAAACGAGGTCAAACTCGGCACACCTAGTTCTACTGTTCGAGGAGTTCCAGTAGCATTCACCGAAGTACACCTTCAGGTCACTCTATCAAGTCCGGAGGTAAGGTCTCGTCATAACTAACAAAACAAGGCCAAACTCGGCACACCTACTTCTACTCCTCAAGGAGTTCCAGTAGCATTCTCCGTAGTACACCTTCAGGTACACCTTCACTCTGTCAAGTCCGGAGGTAAGGTCCATTATCACTAACAAAACGAGCACAATCTTACCTAGACACGAACTCAATCTCACAAGAACACGTATAAATATATTTGCATATAAATCCTACGTACTTTTAGGGAAACAAAATTTTGTAATAAAAAAAATTCTTCTTATTTGTCAAGTTTTTATCAAATTCGAATTTTCGAATATTTTGTATTTATTCTACAGCGATCTTTTTCGCTGCAAACAAGCGATACAATGTCCAATCACGACAGGATTTCTCAGCCGACAAAAATTTATTATAACTAAATAAAACAAATTTAAACTGCCATTTACATTCCATGGCTTTACCATGTGATAGATGAAGAGATTAAAAAAAAATAGATTGAGTTGAACAATTGATATTTTTAAAAGTTATCGTGTTTACCCCTCCATGCGGACTTGATAAATCTACACGATAGGCCACTAAAAACAGTACAACCAGTGCGTGTTGCCAGTGATGACCTATGGAACTGAGACGTGGTCCTTCACTGCTGGCCGGATCAGGAAGCTCAAGGTCGCTCAGCGAGCTTTGAAGAGGGCTATGCTCGGAGTTTCTCAGCGCGATAAACTTAGAAATGAGGATATCCGCAGTACAACTAGAGTGACCGACATAGCCCAACGGATTAGTAAGCTGAAATGGCAATGGGCCGGCCAAATAGTTTGAAGAACCGACAACCGATGGGGAAAAAAGGTTCTCGAGTGGCGGCCTCGTACTGGCAGGCGAAGTGTAGGGCGTCCCCCCACTAGATGGAGTGACGACCTGGTAAGATATGCAGGAAGTCGATGGATGCAGTTGGCTCAGGACCGTGCTTTGTGGCAGTCCTTGGGGGAGGCCTATTTTCAGCAGTGGATTTGTGAAGGGCTGTAACGATGATGATGAGGCAACTAAAACCACTTTTAAATTAAAAATAGCAATTAATCGATTTAAAAAAAATTAATAATTTCAATAATCATTTATCTTTGACGATGTGCTTTTTATATCATTTAATATCTTCAATACTGTTGTTATATACGATTTCATGGGGCAAAACACTGGAATCTTGATTTTTAGGCGTTAGTAGACATACCTACGGGCTTTGCGCTTAACGCATATAATTAATCTATAGTCAATTTCTCATAGTAATAGAGCGCATAATCACTTTGCGCTATGTGTAAAAGCTGTAGGTAGTGAACTACCTACAGTTTTTACATATTGTGCTGCTGCACATAGCTGTTTTGAATTTGATTCCCTGACAGTCTTTTTCGAAATTCAGTTATCCTAGGAGTTTGCTAATTACTATTATTTTATTTCAGGACAAAAGACTCAAAATGTACGTGAAAATGTACAGTGAGAATTGGGAGGCGATCGCGGCCCAATTCTCAGACCGATCCGACGTCCAATGCCAGCAGCGGTGGACGAAGGTCGTTAATCCCGAACTAGTCAAAGGGCCTTGGACCAAGGAGGTAATTATTAACAAGTTTTCGTGGATAATTTCATGTTTAGATTTTACTTATTTTAACAACAATTCCAGATGAAAATATTTAGTATAGGTACGGCTGGTTTTCATATTTTTTTACTTTGTGTCTATGGCTTGAAGAGTATAATATCAAATGGTTTAAAATTTAATATAATGGCTATTCTCCGTTATATTATGTCTATTTTTCTTTGATAAGTATATTGATGTGTCTGTTAATGATTTACCACAAGTTTCGAAAAACACTATACTTGTTTTGTCGAGACGATGGTTCATAGCTATGCTAGGATCGAGTTATTAATAAATGTTATATGATAATTCACATAATAAAATGTCTGGATTTAATCCGGAGTGAATCTCATTAATACTAGTTCATTAAAGTATTAATTATATTCAATAGAACAAAGTCTGCCGGACTTGTGGCTAGTAATAAATGTTTATAAGTTTTCAGTAACTAATCTTATTGTTCAAACTAGCTGTTCCCCGCGACTTCGCCCGCGTGTTATTTGGGGTTTTAATTTTTTGCGCGGAACCCTGATTCTTTTTTTAAAATAAAAGTAGCCTAAGTTACTCCTTGTGACATCAGCTATCTCCCAGTAAAAATCCCGTCAAAATCGGTCCAGCCGTTTCGGAGATTAGCCGGAACAAACAGACAGACAAGACGGACAGACGGACAGATTTTTGTTATTAGTATCGTATATTATTTCATATGTATTTAGTAAAAAGCTGGAATTTTGACATTATAAACAGACACTTCAATTTTATTTATATCTAGCTCTATATACCTAGCGTATACCAACATTATAGTGTCAAAAACTTTCTCAAATTACGTAATTCTCTCGGTAATGTGTTGCCCAACTTTCCCATGTATGATTACACCGCTAAGTGATAACGGTGTACAATACTGGTGTAATGCAAACAACCGTATGTAAGTTCATTGACGTGTGATTTGTGTTTTATCTTTAGTTAGAAACCACTTATTCCTGGTTTGTATGTTTAAAAAACGTTTCGTACTGCCTTACGACTCGTCTTTCAGTGTTCAACGCAGGAGTAAGGTGAATTAAAGTATCACAATAGTAAATGCAGATGGAGTCTCTTTTTATAACTTTTGATCGGTTTCTGTATCTAATAAATTGTACTTTTTTGTAATTTTTTTACGACACGTTCACCCGTGCAGAGTGCTTTAAAAACCATTCGTGAAACAAAACGCTTGTTCACCAATTCCCTAATGTTAAATTTCTTCATTTTAGTCGTTTTAAGTTTCCGAACCAACAGATATTGTTATAAAACCTTCTTTTTACAATTTCTACATAGTATAAAACGAAGACTCTTCCCTCCCGTCTGTACGCTTAGATTCTTTTAAACTACGCAACAGATTTTGATGCTGTTTTCATCAATAGACAGAATGATTCAAGAGAAAAGTTTATGTGTATAAGACATGCATATTATATGTCTCAACTATGTGACTGAACTCCTAAACGGTTATACCGATTTTGATGAAATTTTGTGTGTCTAATAAAGTTGATTAGAGAATGGTGTAGATTCACAATTTAGGTGGCGTTGTTGTCGAGATCCAGAAATGAACCGTGCGAAGCCGGGCCGGATCGCTAGTGACTCCGTATAATAACTTGTTAGTAAAGTTGACAGCAAAATGTAATAGAAACGCATACGCAGGTGACTGTTGCGAAGTATGCAATTAAAAACCGTCTTCCGATTCCGACCCACACACTTCCGTGCATAATGCAGAAAACGCCGGTGCGTCTATCATTGTAATGGACGATGACTCAGAGGTCACTAACACTGCAGCTGTCGCGCATAACTTGCATAATGCGGCTCCATTCATTGTTCACGCGGTCGACTGCAAAGTTTGACCTTCCACATTCCTTAAAGCCTTCCTTTCAACGCAGCTTCGACTTCCTTTAAATCTGTTTTAGTCCCGTAGCGTAAAAATAGGCAATGCACCTGGGATCTCTCAAATGTCTCAAATAGGTCTGAATAAAAAATGTAAATATACATACTACTACTAATATATATAATACTATAGCTTGTTTAGTAACCAAAAGTTATTTGGCGTTATTTTCTTTCTTTTTTATAAAATTTCTTTGATAAAATACGTTTTCCATTTTCACCGGAGTTCCTAATTCGATTGTATTTTTTTATGTGTGTTACCTTAGAACTTTTTTCTAGGTGAACCAGTTTTGATGATTCTTTTTTTAATTGAAAGCTGGTGCTTCTCATGTGGTTCCATATAAATTTAATCAAGATCTGACCACTAGTTTTTTGAGTTATCCTTAATAATGCGTATTTAATTGACTTATACTACAATTATGATGTTCTCATTTCATTTATATTGAAGTCGGTTGTACAAATTTTTTAATTTTACAACTTGTTTTACTTATTAAATGTAAGTGTTTAACTACAATTCCACCTGATGGTAAGTGACGATGAAGTTCTAGATTTGTAAATCGCAACAACCGCTTTTGCTAACAAAAGCATAATATTCACTCTTACCTTCAAAACACCCAGATTGTAATCGGTGATTACTCTATGATTAACATCCAAAAAAAATATCCAATAGGCGTTTCGCGCACTCAAAATAGCTTTAAAGTCAGCACACGATACGAGTACAAATGACAAATTCTTACAAATAACTACGTAGCTTCTAAGATTTTGTGAATGAATCCATTGTTGGTAGGTTCGCAGCTTGAATTTAAAGTTTATTTAAGCTAGCTAGGGCTAGCGACAAGGTTTGAAACTTTCGAAACCAAGAGAATGTTATCACTACGTTTTAGTTACAAATGGGATTTTTTTCTTTGCGGAATTATTCCTTAAATATTTTTTTAGCAGTAAAAATTATATAAATGCAGAACGTATTTTTTTGTATTTTATGTAAAATAAATTCAAAATCCACATAGAATAAAAATATTTTAATAAAGATAATATTTAAATATAATTTTATTTCCTGAATTCATCATGTCTAATTTTATTCGAAATTATCACTATTTAATTGTTATTATTTTTATAAGTACTTTTCTTGATTTTAAAATGTAATTCTATGGAACTAAAATTGTTTTTAGTACCACCTAGTAATACTAACTGTTACTTCGTTGGAGTATCTTTATTAATCTTGAATTCCTTTTAAGTGGCAACCCTTACTCATAGTCATTTATAACAACGGTCATTGTGTCATAGATAGCCTTTGATGGCTAATAATTTTTGAACTGTGTCCTTGGTGTTCTAAAGTTGACGTAATAGAGCACAGCTGATTAAATCTAGATAATTTATTACCTTTTTGCATTGACTTCTTAAATTAATATATTTGGATGTGAACAATGCTTTATAATTTGTCAATGTGGAATGATTTTTTTCCCTTTTTCGTATACAGACTTAAGTTATGTCTGTTTATTAATTTATTATATATATTTAACACCTTGCGAAATAGCTAATAATTACTTTTAAGGTTAATTGCTGTCCATTCAGTCAAACAGAGAGTAGTACTGAACGCTTAAAAATATGAAATCTAATAAGTTCTAAAATATTATCCAATACATTCTTTACGTGGTAGGGCCAAGCTGCAGCTATATATATAGTATAGTTGTAGTACAAATGGGTCGGCTCGACCGGGGAAGGACCACGCTCTCACAGATTACCTGCTTAAAATAGCAGCTTGACACTGCTGTGTTTCGTATGGCGAGTGTAGAGAACCGGAGACCTTTTTTTACTGGAAACGAAGCATTTCATCTTAGTCCTCAAGGCTGACAACGCATCTGCATTTTGATTCGCAAACGAGGAGAGATGTAGATGTCTATGGGTCTCAGCTAACCACTTACCATCAGGTGGACTGTGTGCTCGTTTGTCACCCTATTTCTATAAAAAAAATTATATGATAATATTAAAAAAACATCTTAGATCTTCTTCTAAAGCCAGCCTCTGCAGTTCGTGCGCGCAAATGACTAAATCTACGCTTAATCAGACGCCACGTTGATCTTCTTGACTGGTTCTGGGTCTTGTTATTTTTGATTGACCCGAGGTTGATTTTCTATGCATCACGGCTATTTTTCTACAGACTTCAAAAATAAGACGGTACTCAATTCGACTGTGTTTTTTTATGTGTTTTTTGTATTTACCTCATAACTTTTTACTAGGTGAACCGATTGATTCTTTTTTTTTATTTAAAAGCTGGTGTTTCACATGTGGTCCCATATAAATTTGATCAAGGTCTGACCAATAGTTTTTGAGTTATTCTTAATAATTTATATTGAAGTCTGTTGTACAAAATTTCTAATTATTATCTACTATTGGTGTCTAACGAACTGACTGTCCGGCTTATTGTAACACCTCCATTAACTAGCCAATATTCACGTGACAAATAAAAAAAGTTTAGAAAACCCAAAAGTGCACGCCTCATGAGCGTTTTATTTAATTATGATGAAAAAAATTTAAAAATAGAGACGATAATTTTTACAAGAAAAAAAAACAATCTGATCGTCTTGCATTAATAACTTTTAAACGGTGTTGAGTTCAACAACAAAAATTAATAGGGATCCTCAGAATGTCCTCAATCTATTGCTTACATTTCTATTAAGCGAGAAGACTCACCGACGCACAGACCAACGGACGACAGTCCATATATTTTTTCAACTAAATTTTTTGGCTAAAGTGAATCACTTAGAAAATAAACTAATCTTATAATTCAATGTCTATAGTTATTGTAACGTTAATAATAATATGGATTTGATGTCTAACTAAAAGTGTAACAACGATTTTATGTAGCGAAATTGAGTTACCTCACGTTGTGAGGCGTGGAATGATATGTCTTACCTGGTTTGAGAACATTTTCTTACCTCCGTAATAGGATAGCCATCGCAGATTCCATTACTCATAAAGATGCCTCGTTTAGTACCGAAACTTGTACTATTATCGATCGTGGTATCTTTCTAATGTAATGTTGGAAATACCGGTGACGGTGATATGATAGTGCTCGCAAACTACTCTTCTTCTTACTAGGTTTGTTTTTTCACGCGGATGTTAGCTAGTTAATTTTACGATTCTTTCATATATTGGATTTCTTTAAAGTAATAATAACGCCTGATTGTATTGATTATTTTATTATCTATTCAACTTATCATATCCTGTATTACTATTCAATGACGAATGACTTTACAAACGCCACTAAACTTATTTACGACTTCTTATTTAACGATTGTTTACTCGATTGTACCTACTCTATACGTATGTTAAATAATTATATTTTTATGTCACACCCAAGTCAACCAAATCCTGCGCGAGTTCTCACGTCCACTAATTCGGAATGCAGTTTAGTGTGACATCATCGTTTTACTGCGTATATGGAGTTTTTCTAAGGATCGTCCACGTTCAATAGTTTACCTTGAAAGCTTTTCTAAATATTATATGCTTAACGTTTTATCATATATTTATTCAAAATATTTATTGCCAATATTATGGATGTTATTCGATTCTATTCCATTTTAGGCATAAGTTTGACAAATAAAACTTCGACTATATTTTGCGTAACTATAATATTGTTCCGCGTGAAGTCGTTAGAATCAAAGTGTATAAGCACTGCGATACCCCATTTTTAGGTCGACTAAAAATTTGAAAAGTTATCAAATAAAGCATGGACGTTTGCGCTAACTTAGCTTTTTTTTTTATAAGATAAGGGTGACAAACGAGCACACAGTCCACTTGATGGTAAGTGGTTGCTGCGGCCCATAGACATCTACATCTATCCTCGTTTGCGAATCAAAATGCAGATATGCGTTGTCACCCGTGAGGACTAAGATGGAATGCCTCATTTCCAGTAAATCTTGATAATATATTATATTTTATATATATATATATATATATATATATATATATATATATATATATATATATAAAATATAATATATTATCAAGATTTATATTTTATATATATATATATATATATATATATATATATATATATATATATAGATAATAATTTAAAGCTAATCTTGATAATGTATTTCACTAGGCTTGTGAACTGTCGTCTTTTTCTCCTATATTATCTCTCTTGAATTTCTCCATATAACCCTACATAAAGACTAAAATATTTGTCCACGGCAATATTTTTTTTATAGAATAAGGGTGACAAACGAGCACATATCCTCGATTACGAATCAAAATGCAGACACGTTGTCATCCGTGAGGACTAAGATGGAATGCCTAGTTTTCAGTAAAAAAGGGTCTCCAGTTCTCTACACTCACCATACGAAACACAGCAGCGTTATGCTGCTATATTACGCTGGTATGCGTATGAGCGTGGTCCTTACCCGGTCGAGCCGACCCATTCGTGCTACTAATATATAAACTATACTACTAATATAGCTGCAGCATGGCTCTACCACGTCTATACCTGTGTGTCACGAATCCATGTTATAAGACGGGATGATCGCTTCTTTCATGCCGCCGCCAGACAATTTATTAGTGGAAGAATTAGATTCTGTCGCTTTACTTGGCGTAACCAAAACATCTTTGCCTCATTTTAAGTTTATCCTTTCGTAAATAATTCCAATGCATTCACAATTGATAGAAGTACGTACAACCGACTTCAATATAAATTATTAAGAATAACTCAAAAAATATTGGTCAGACCTTGATCAAATTTATATGGGACCACATGAGAAGCGCCAGCTTTCAAATCACAAAAGGTTCGTCAAAATTAGTTCACATAGAAAAAATTTATCAAGTAACACACATAAAAAAAAACAGTCGAATTGAGTACCGTCTCCTTTTTGAAATCTGGAGAAAATCATCTCGCGCTTCAACACCCACTAATGCTGTCGTATTTAGACCGTGACATATCCTGGACAACCTTGACTCGGTCACGTGCTTTTTTTTGTCAGTACATCCACGTGCTCGCTTCGCTACGGGTGGTATAATCTGTACTGTACACGTTAGATATATTACGATAACCTAATGGTTCTTTACATGTTTTTATTTTTAATTAATGACTCCTTTGTTTAGCCGATAAGAATAATGTTGCAATCACACTTGTTGTTGATAATTAGATTATTTAGCAAAATAAATTAATTTAAACAAGTTACTGTATGGGTGATTTTATTAAATCGGTTGAGTAACCTCAAATTTATTTTGTCATGTCGCGGCGACGTAAGAGAATCCGCTATCCCATATCATCGGGTGGGTGTCGTAAGACGCGCATAGCTTGATAACCCGCGTGTCAGACGAGCCAACTATGGCGAACATCACCTCTATGAGGCAATCTAAGGGTGAAGCCCATGTTCAGCTGTGGACTTTTGATGGGCCATAATGATGATTATGAAGAAATTATATATTTTCTTACAAACAAAATGATGTTAATTTGAAATTGAAAATTTTGTTAAAAAAACTATTGGTCTGACCTTGATCAAATTCATATGGGGCCACACGAGAAGTACCAGCTTTCGAATAAAAAAAAGAATCATCGAAATCGGTTCACCCAGTAAAAAGTTATGAGGTAACCACACATAAAAAAAAAACATACAGTCGAATTGAGTACCGTCTCCGTTTTGTGAGTCGGTAGGAAATACAATCGTATTGATAATTTAGAAATAGGACTGGTAACAAACCATGAAAATCCTCATAAGTCACAATATTTCGTTATATCATATGAAATATATATATTTATAGTGCCACCAACTTATCTGAGGGCCTAGACAAAGTCACATTTTCAGTAACGATAACGAAGTTAGAGAACTCCAAAATGTATGGAATTGACATATGCTTTCGAAAGATCACGTGATCGACCGTTTTCGATCGCTAATTGCTAGACAATGTCAAACTGCCTATCGAAGCGATAAAGAAAACGAACAACACGAACGATATTATCTTAGGAATGCGTAGACAAGTGGCACTTTTGACATTCTAAATCGCTAGATGTCGAAACGTTCATTCGACAACTTGGCGAACACTTGAACCCTTTAGAAAAGCAAAATAACATGGCTGATTGTTAGTCAGCTGTTGGTGTTGTTTGCATCAATTATTGCTTGTTTCTTATATTTCGTGGTTTTTTGATAAAAATGCATACGTTGCGTTTACTAAGGGCTGCACATAATGAAAGTGTGTGGTTGAGGCGTCAAAAAAGATACAATTACCGGCAAACAATGGAAAGTGTGGAAGATATGCCTGAGTTACTGTTTGTTGAACATTTTCGTTTAAATAAGAGCACCTTTCGGCGGCTTTGCAACGATTTGCGTGTTCATACGTCGCTAAGAGGATCTAAAGAAATCCCTTTGAAAATTAAGGTAACCTTACTAAACGTTTACAAATACTTAAATAAATAAACAATAGTTTTGATGCTACTACGTTTGATTTCAACATTTTCTTTACCTCATTACTTTATGTTTTTAGGTGCTCACTGCTCTTAATTTTTTAGCTACTGGTTCCTATCAAAGGATCGTGGGTGTTAGTCAAAATTTAACACAAAGAACAACGAGCCGGTGTGTCCGGCAAGTCGTTGATGCGCTCAACCACCCCACACTCATGAGCAAGTGGATTCAATTTCCACAAACATTACAAGAAAGATCATTAATCAAAGAAGAGTAAGTAATCATGCTTATGTTTCTAGGTTATGGTTAGCTAAAAAAATAAAGTATATTAAGTATATCTTAACTACAGTAATTATTAAATTTAAGTAACATGAATAGGTTGTTACTTCTCTGCCATATTATATTACAAAAATCTTCATTTTCAGATTTCAAAGGAAGTATAATTTGCCAGGAGTGATAGGATGCATCGACTGCACCCACATTGCTATAGTAAAACCATCTGAAGAAGAGCATGCTTTCTATAACAGAAAAGGATATCATTCCTTAAACGTTCAAATGGTTTGTATTTAAATCTAGAAATATTATTTCTGCTTTCATAACTACCAATTTTATTTGATACTACATAAAATTACATTTTCAGGTATGTGATCATAATTTAAAAATAATGAACATAAATGCTAAGTTTGGTGGAGCAACACATGATTCCCACATATGGTCATCGAGTCTCGTAGAACCCTATATGCGTCACCTTCATGAAAGTGGTGAACATGTTTGGTTACTTGGTAAGTAAGATATTATAAGAGTAAGATATTTATAAGAGACATATATATATATACCATTAAATATATAGAAGTAGTATAACATAGGTAAGTATGCTTTAAATCTTTTCTCATTCATAACTTCTTGCTTTCAGGGGATTCTGGTTATCCACAACGCCCTTGGCTTATGACTCCAATATTAATTGCTCCACATGGGTCTCGAGAGGAATTGTACACCACTCGTCATGTACAAGCCAGGACATGTATTGAGCGCTGCTTCGGATTACTTAAAACACGTTGGAGGTGTTTGCTTCGTGACAGGGTCCTTCATTATCATCCCAACGTTGCCAGCAAAATAACACTTGCATGTTGTGTGCTACACAACATCTCGCTTCATGCACACTTGCCTGCTCCAAGTGATATCCCTGTTACTACTGTAGATGATAATGATGACTCCAGTACACAAACCACCCAAAGCACCACCACGGAGAATCGAAATGAATTAATCCGAGGCAGGGCAATGCTCAATTATTTAATAAGTAGATTGTAGATGTAGTTAAGTATCTATATTTTTTAATTATTTAGCATTATAGCATATATATAATTGTTCAACTGTGCCAATATTTGTACAGAGTTGTTAAATATTAAGTATTGTTAGTTGTATAGACAAATAGTAATGTATAAAATTTGACTAAATGTTTCATTTGTTGCTTGGTTGGAAAAGTAGAGTAATGTGGTGTGACTATTCATTTTACAAGTTTTTTACTACCTTGCAATGTTTGTATGTTAGATCTCACAACTTTTTGTTATGTTTTTGGTGAGATTGTTTATAAAACATTGATTAATAAAATAGTCTACATAATTATAGAGATGACATTTTGATTTTTTTTATTGTGTTTCACCATTCACCTGTGCTAGTCCTAACTTAATTGAGGTCAGCGGCGTATGTGGTACTTTCCTTTCATACTCTTTCAGCCATCATCTTAGTACCCCATTCTGGATGTTATTAAAATAAAAATGGTCAAAACAAGTGTTATAATAATAATAATTGTTTATTGCCTCTAAAAACACAGTTACATAAGGTTAAAACAAAAGAATATTATAATTATTGGAGACAAAAGGAGACAGCTCAGCTTTGTCTGTAACGAGATACAGATCTGGTACAGAGCTGTTTTTCAGCCGCTCCCTCCTCCCTGAGGTGTTGTGCGGGAGTCCAAAGTTGCATGCTCCCCATTTACCTGACTTATACTTAAAAACTAAATTACGTACAAGGTAATTAAATGTGATAATAAATTTCAAATACAAAAAAAAAATGACTAAAAACATTAAAGACAAAATAAAACAATAAAAATATGCATAAAAACAACCATTACAAAATAAACTAACATCAGCTTAAATAAAAGAAAATGAAACCAACACGGGAAATAGAAAATATACATAACCAACTCTTTTATTTTATTAGAACTACTTGAATAATAACTATCTAGGTACATACACTGAACTATCTACTTATTAAATAACAATATTAAACTTTAAATAAACTAAGAATAGTATCAGTACTAAAAATAAATCTTATTAGTACTAAATTTAAAAGTCTTTAAAGCTGTTGAAATTAAAGTATTTCTAACATTATCTTAAACTAGTTTTTATGGACGAATTTCAATAGTAGCGGATATCTAACCGTGAGGTCTCGGATTTGATTCCCGGGTTGGGCAGTGTTATTGGGTTTTTCCATTAGAAATTCCTCCATATTAGCTTGGTGTATCTCTTATTGCGCCGTATTGTCCCTACTCCGATAGTGGTCAAACCACGCTTGCGCAATGTCTGCAAACATGCGTAACACTTGATTACGCTCGTGGTCAACCTCTATCCTTCGGGTTTCCAGCTCATACAGCTGCCTGTCTCTTCTCTCCTCCTGCCGAAGACGTAACTGTTCGATGGCAACGAACTCACTCGTTGCTCTGTCGAATGGTGTGAGTGTACGCCTCCGGCGAGCCCTTAGAGACGTTTGTGTGGGGGAAGCAGTTATCCCAGACCTCGGGGTTGGTGGGAATCGTCGCCTGCAGGTCGGCGGAGGGGTAGAAGGTGCAGGTTGCACTCTTGAACTCCTCATGGATTGCGATGTTGAGGTCTCCTGTGTGAGGGTGTGCGGTGGCTGCCAGCTGCAAGATGGTGTAGGAGTAGTGGGCGCAGGTGGTGATATTGCCACAGACTCTGTAAACAAAATGAACTTGAATTCAAATACCTACTTAATAAAGTATTTATAAAATATTAAAATATTTAGTAGTATGTAGCTATACATACGATTGGCTGTTGTGATTTCACAATCAATTGTGTCTTGTTGGTGCGTGGCTGGTGGTGGACTCAGGGCCAGAGTTGGCGAGGAGATGACTTGTGATAGTCCCTGCAAAAAAATGACTTGAAATCTTAATTTAACTAATACCTAACCATAACATATCATATAAAACCTCTTGTGACATTACTCATTTCATTAAACTAGGCATTTGATTAATTTTCCATTTGACTATTTTAATTAATTATATGTTATTTTATTAATTAAATACATGTTTTAAATATTCAAGTGATCAGTTAACCCTGAATTTTAAATGAAGAAGTGCGATACTTACAAAGCCTTGTTCCTGAATGCTTGGCAGACCATCCACAGTCAAATTCCCCATGATGGCCAACACCCTCTCCTCAAAAGCTGTGAGGGTTTGGCGAATACTCGGCCCACCACCAGTACCACTTGCATGACGCCTTATTAGTGATGCTTTTTTTTTGTTTTCGACTTCCAGTCGGCCCATACCTTCGAAATTAATTAAGCAATATGTAGGAAAGTTAGGTAATAAGTAATAATAGTGTATATTAACACTTTCACTGTCCGGTTTCCAGACACAATAGTAAGACAATAGCAGTGTCCTATATGTAGTGCACGGGACAGCGAAAGGGTTAATAGTAAATGGTTAATATAAATAAAGTAAAGCATAAAGTGATTATTACCATATATAGCTGTTGAATTTGTTACCTTTTTCCATTTGTCTGCCGATTTATTTACTCCACCACCGATGGAGTTTAATGTTACTGCCAACTCACACCACAGCCGCTCGGATTTCAAGCGCCCTTGAGGCCCACATCGGGGATTGGATAGATCGCCGTGACTGCAATTGAACAAACAATAGGGCAATAAGCAACGGATTGTTAACATCACGTCATTGTTTACATTGAGCATACTCAGTCATTTGAATTTAATTAAGTTCATGGTTTAGATGAATACTTCTTAACCTTTCCATGAACTCCAAAAGGGTCGAAAATTGTTGACCACTGGCTCGCACTCGTGGATCCATTGTAATTATCCTTAAAAACGGAAAAAAGCTTGTCAGTTCCCGCTTGTTTATCGTTATAAATATGTAATATACTCTCAATCATTGATATCCAGTAAACTAGTGTAATTTTGGCACTCACAATAATTTTACGAAGTTAAGAAACTTACCTTTCTTATAATTATATAATTCTTTACTTAACTAGTTAATTCAAAACTCCAATAACTTCACTTTCACCGAGCAAACTTTAATATAACGTTAACAAGTACACTTTGTTTCACAACCTAATAAGAAGTGGTTTGTTTGTTTATATTTAGCGCGCCTTGAATTTGACGTTTCATTTCGACACCATAGTCAAGAAGTTGTTTTTTATCGAAAGAACGTTTCGACTTAGCGTTAGGTTTGCCGATGTCACTTTGTCTACCACTTGTCGTTCGATATCGCTAAGACGAAATCGATTTTCGAAATGGATTAGACACGGAGCGAATGCCACTTGTCTAGGCCCTCTGTTCAGTTAACAGCGTCGCTAGTGGAGTGCTTACTATTGCCATTTAAGATTCTCACCGAGGAAATAGGTAACTACATATTCATTGCACATAATATAAAATAAAACAAATTTCGCGTTAATATTTTAAAATTAGTGAGAATTAGTGTTATTATATATATATTATTTATATTTTATAAAAATAATTGTGGTCATGATCTCGGAGTTCCAGCGGCCGAATTCCAGGAATTTCTGTTTTGAAAAATATACCCGCGTTAGCTACTGGTTCCAATAATTCATCTTCTGAGTTAGTGGAATTGCTTACACTATCGCTCTGACACTCTATAATAAAGTGTTCATTTAAATACGCGTCTTTAATCTGTATTCATTTTCAATTCTTTATACATGATTTCAAATGATTCTCCACTGCACCGGTGTAATTTTATGAAATGAATCTCTAATTAATTGGGGCATTAGTACATTAGCAGCACAAACTACAAAGCTAGGTACTTCAGATGAATTGCAGTAAATTGAGATAATTTTTTTACTATGTTTTACAAGTACATTAATTGGCGATTTTAATTTTCCATATCTGGCAATACTAACCTGTCGCGGCAGCAACGCCTTTATACAGCTTTTCAAATGGTATAGTTGGGACTTATACACGTTTCTCTTCTTCCATAAAATATAAAACTTTTAGGATAATCTATCGCTTATCACTTTTAAGACCTTTAGGCATTTTATTTACACTTTTTAAAACACTCACCTGATAGCTCAGAATAAATAATAGCTGACAACGAAATGTCATTTACAAAATGGCGACTTTAGTTCCAATTTTGTCCACCTGAACAGATAAGTTGGTGGCACTATATGAAATTAATATCATATCGTTTATTTTAACGTCCGAGATTTACATCTTGCGTGGCGTGAAATTCGTATAATTAAGTAGCTTGCACAATACTAGGTGATTTAATTCATTTATTATCTGCTTCTTACTTAAAAAGCTTTCATTTACGTTTATTACTATAAAAGTTTAATTTCACTTAGTTTAAGATTTACATGAGATCATATCATACATTGGTTTTCTATTCCTCTATTAGGCAATTACACACTTGAAATTACTTCTACTTTTGTAATAATAATTTCATCGGTGTTACAGTACCTATAATAAAGTTACAAATCAGTCTTAAATCATTCAGATTTTTACTATTAGGTAGCCATCTATGCTATGTAAAATAAAACATTTGAGTATAAAATAACAAATAAATTACTTTCATAACATATTTATAATGATTAAACCTACTTAAATGTATAAGACCATGCATTTACAAAAATTAAAAATTAAAACGTTAAAAATTTCAAATTTACATAGTTTTTTTTTTTAAATTCTAAATAATATCCAACTGTTATTTTCCCGTTTAAAAGTTCTATCTGGGCATCATGGATTATTTGATCACTGTATATAAATTTTTCTTAACTTTTCTTTTGAGATTGGTTTTGTAGGTGTTTTTTTGCTCATTATATTATATCAACGGTATTATATTTGTTGATTGTTCTCTGCTACCCAAGTGGATAGTGTACAACTGTAAAAATGGATGTGGGCAACTTTTAAAGGTAGGTACTATCTCCCAAAAAATGCTTACAATTTTTCAAATGATATTTAGATAATTCTGAACAAAAAACCAAGAATAACCGTACCCTCAAATGCATACGTGGTTAATATAAATTATTGAAACTTGTCTGGAATTTCGATTTCTGATAAACATTTGTGATATATTTTTTCACACCAGCTGCTTTATTTCTGCCTTTGTAAAGCCCAGATTTTATTTTTGAAAATATGGGAATTTTACTAACGATATTACTATCTTGGCATGAAATTAAATGTTTGTTATACGTAACTGGAATGCTTGGTACTTCTGTCGAATTAATTTTTCTCTTAAACTGTTAATTATGTTAGCCACTTTGTGTTTCAAGGTCCAGTTGACACCTATTAGGTTTTTCTTTAAGGATATGATTTCCCTGAAAAAATAAACAACTTATTTTTATTATCTATTAACAGATTATTGGTAGTTAGTTTCTATGTAGGTTCCCCTTTGTTGTTAGTATTGTTGATAGAAGAGGGGAAAAACAAGAATTTAATACATCTAATGGACTTAAGACCTTTCTAATAAAATAATAAAACTATGAATCTTTAATAGATAAAACATAAAAGCTAAAACTCCAAAAACACGCAGGGCACGCTCTCACGCTCTTTTTAGCGAATAACAATTAGACGCAAAACAACTTACAGTAAGCCAGATGTTAACTATAATAGCGTCGGGATTCTCAGATATTAAAGAAAGTTCCATGGACTTGAAAAACACGTGTACTTCTTTTGTTTATTATGGTTATTGGCTACCATTCAATACAATAAACTTTTGAATGGATGTGAAAAATATGTAGCACAGGGCAAATTAAATATTGGCACAGTAAAAAAGTTCAAAGGAAAAGTACGCAATACATAATATAATCTAATATTTTAAATATAAGGCCTTAAACTTATGTATTACCTTAGTCTTTTTATAATATTGTTACTTTCTGGCGAACGCCAAATGTAGTATTTCGTAGCATATCTGTGTGATAAATGCTGACGTATATAATACACTTATATTAATTGCAATTATTTAATTGTGATGATTTGTTTTTTTTTTCTTTGAATAACATTTCTTGATCTTAGAATTTGCTTATGCCAGCCCTAGTGGGGAAAAGTGGACGAGGTTTATTTTAACAATGTAATTTGTCCCAATAAGAAACGATTAGTGGGGAAAAGTAGACAAACTAATCTCAATGAGTCCACTTTGTCCCACCGGTGGGACATTAGGTGGGAAAAAGTGGAATAAACCGCATAGATGGCTAACTTATAGTAAAAACCTGAATGATTTAAGACTGATTTGTAACTTTATTATACTGTAACACCGATGAAATTATTATTACAAAAGTAGAAGTCATTTCAAGTTTGTAATTGTCTACATTTGATGGAAAAAAGTGGAATAAACCATCCATGCCCCACTATCTTATCGAGTCACTAGTATTCTTCGAAAGACTAGTCCTTTGCAATGTGTACTCATAATACACTAATATAAAATAATATTGAGTTCTGTCTAAAAATGTTTACGTGTGCATAGAATTTACTATCTGTCTATCATCTACAAAGGTATCAATTAAACATCAATTAAGTACACTGTTTAAAATTTAACAGTTGTTAATCAAGGTCCCGAATTGTCGGAACTTTTTGCGTAAATGTCGTCACTTAGTAGGATACAACTGATGGCGGTGTCGAATTGCAAAGCTTTATTTTTTTATCATGATAGTGTATTACGCGAAGGCCATCAATCAATACGGCCGAAATAGTGAAACAGTAGTTTACATATTTTTTTTTATAGAATAAGGGTAACAAACGAGCACACAGTTCACCTGATAGTAAGTGGTTACTGTGGCCCATCGACATCTATATCTATCCTCGATTAAAAATCAAAATGCAGATGCGTTCTCACGCCTGAAAACTAAGATGGAATACATCGCATCCAGTAAAACTTTCTTCGGTTCTTTACTCTCACCACATAAAACACAGCGTTGAGCTGTTATTTTACGGTGTTATACTGGAGACCGCAGTCCCCGGTTGGGTCGCCCATTCGTGCTACAACCAACCGTTTCAGCGTGGCTAAGTATTGAAACGTAAAATAATATAACGAAACTTATTTGGCCGATCGGTAACATTCTTTGAAGCCTGTAGTTAGAAGAAGAAGAAGACAGTGCACTTTGAATCGTAATAACTTAATTAATAGAATCAGGCGTTACTTTGCGGAAATCCATTATATAAAAGCTTTTAGAAAAATTTACTTCGTGAATATGCGCGTTATAAAATAAAATGATGTGTCTTACCTTGTATGAAGAGCACCTCCCGCCCTCCCTCTATTGCGTGCACTATCCCCGTCACCACTAATCCCAGCACCGCTACTCCCAACACCACTACACTAGGCAAGTGGTGTATATATATAATAACTTTTGACTGGGAACTAAAGCATTTAAATGTTTGTTTATGTGGGGAGGAGTTGTCGATGTATAATAATAATATAGTCATGATGACCGTATAGTGATGGTTACATAAGAGGAAATAACCTTTAAATTTTTCGAATAAACCTTGTGTATATGTCGCAGCCAAATAGCTTAAATTAGCCTTCAAGTTAAAAGACTAAAAAACGGCGACGCGCTGTTCTACTGGCGGCCTGAATAATATTCAGTCGATGCGTCTATAATTACACATTATATTACATTTATAATACAATATTGCTCATATTTTGTGATATCATCGATAGTAGGTTATGTTGCGGCTGGGGTGATCCTTGGGCCACCCTAAAGCCGCGTACGTTTATATAATATAGCACATAGCGCATAATTAGGCACAGATCAGCGACATTACGTGGACGGCTAAATTACGTTTATCATTCAGGCTTCTAGTTCAACGGTGTCGTTTAGTAAAAAGCCTTTCAACTTAAAGGATAATTATGCTAGTTGGCTATACATATACACCTCATTCCTCTAACATAAGTCAGACAGCGTCTCAGCTGATTGCGGATTTATTTTTTCCACCCACAAACCGGCTCACCTTGCGCTGTAACGTATTTTCGCACGATGTAAATCAAATGGATGGCTCTTCATATTGTTTTTTATTGTAATGCTAATATCGGCCATTGATTTTGTGATATTAATCGATTCATTCTAAGGTGCGGTTGAATTACACGTGGAGAATCACCCTAGTGATATACACTTGTATAAAAAAGGCGTGATACGTATGCATGTATAAAAAATTCAAAGCTAAAGAATTTATTTATACTTTTATATGTATGTATATCTATGTCGAAACAAATATGAAATATATATGAAAAACTTGATTTTCTTTAAAAAAAAAAACTTGTTGGGAGCTTCTTCTAATGCTTAGTAAAATATCATTACACGTGGTAGAGTAAAGCTGCAGCTCTATTATGGTTGTTGTACGAATGGGTTGGCTCGACCGGTGATGGACCACGCACTCACATAATACCAGCGTAAAATAGCAGCTTAATGCTGCTGTGTTTCGTATGGTGAGTGTAGAGAACAGGAGACTTTTTACTGGAAACGAGGTATTACATATTAGCTCTCAGGGGTGAAAACGCATATCTACATTTTGATTCTAAATCGGGGATCAATATAGATGTCTATGGGCCACAGCATCCACTTACCATCCCGTAGACTGTGTGCTCATTAGTCACCTTTTTAAAAAAAAATCTAAAACATAAAATTTTAAAGCATCTTAACGGCGTATGACAATAAATTAAATCTTATCAAGTAAGTAATTAAATTTGCATTATTTGAATTACAGGAGGACGAAAAAGTGATGGAGCTGGTCGCTAAATACGGTCCGAAGAAATGGACGCTTATAGCGAGGCATTTAAAAGGAAGGATAGGCAAACAATGCAGGTTGGTTACTTATTCATGGTGATACAGCTCTCGAAAGTATTTTTTTTAAGATAACATTTTTTCATAGAAATACCAAACAAGTATTAAGTTACAGTTATTCTTACACAATGTATATTTATTTTGCTATAAACTACTTTTGTTGAGAACAACTTAATTGCTATTTAGTTTGTGTTACTGCAAAAGAACTATCATCATCAATCATGTAGTAATGGATGAATTTTTTTTTGCAATTCGGCAACGAATACTTCCTTACATAATAATCTGTAACAACCATTAGGGTAAATGCTCATAAAATAAAATAATAATTCTGATTCTAATTTGATTTGATCAATCCTTGTAACTTAAAAGATTACGGATTTACTTTTACGTGGCAGAGTCATGCTGCAGTTATATTAGTAGTATAGTTGTAGCACGAATGGGTCGGCTCGACCGGGGAAGGACCACACTCTCACAGATTACCTGCTTAAAATAGCAGCTTGACACTGCTGTGTTTCGTATGGTGAGTGTAGAGAACCGGAGACCCATTTTACTGGAAAAGAGGCATTCCATCTTAGTCCTCACGGGTGACGACTCATCTGCATTTTGATTCTTTATTGAGGGTAAAAGTAGATGTCTATGGGTCGCAGCAACCACTTACCATCAGGTGGACTGTGTGCTCGTTTGTCACCCTATCCTATAAAAAAATATTAATAATCAAAACAATTTTTTTTTTATATAAGTACTTTATTTTTCAATGCAGAGAAAACTTTAAAAGTAATACAATAAAATATTGAAATTTCAGGGAACGCTGGCACAATCACCTAAATCCTTCTATAAAAAAGACCGCGTGGACAGAACACGAGGACAGGGTTATATATCAAGCGCACAAGCAACTTGGCAACCAGTGGGCCAAGATCGCCAAGTTACTACCGGGCAGGTAAAATAGCTAAACACTATTTCGCTCTATTAACTGCTAGCGGACACGGGCGCGGAGGTAGAGTAATAATAGCGGTGCGCCGCGGCCTGTGCGCAACGCACCGAACTGAGATGGGTGCGCCACCGCCCGCTGAAGAAGTATGGGTTTCGATGCCGATGCCGCCAGTATGACCATCTTTAAAAGACAGATCCTGTCTTACTTTGGTTAAAAACCTGCCTAATCCTGCCAAAGTCTGTAGTGAAAAATGCCTAAATACTGCCAACTTTATTTACCATTGTATTAAACTAAGAAAACTATAAATACAAATATAAATGCTATATTATTTTAAATTAAAATTAAACATATCTTTCGTTGGTTTGAATGCAATGCAATCGCCATGCTCACCAATGCCTTGTTTAACGTACAAGTAAACAAACATTTGGGGTGTATGTTTGTTTATAAATCATGCAGACTGTACCGAGGGTTGCCATGTTCGTCATTTTAAGTTGCCATAATGAAATCTATTTTTAATACCCCAATACTGCCAAATATTGCCAGGTTTTATAAAACGTCAACCGATCATGCTAGAGGCTAAAATAAGAGGCCAATCCTGCCAAAATGGCAGGAACCTGCCACATATGGCCACACTGGATGCCGCTTCACATTCACTCTTGTCCCACCACCTTAACTCGCTCCCACAACGCATCTCGCTCCTTGCATATAATATCAACGTATATTGCGCACGGTAATAATCACGAATTGTTGTTGAGTTGTTTTTACGATAGAGTTAGTGACTTTATAATTCGTAATTCTTATAATGTATTTCTCGGCGACTTCAACATCAGTCACGCTCATTGGTCTTATAATACATGTACTAATTCCCTAGATATACATACAAATAACGATAGCTTAGCTTGTCTTACAGCTGACTTTAGAGTTTATTCTTATTATCGCAACACAATAATCAACTTAATGTAAACGGCAGGCTTTTAGATTTAGTTTTTGGCAATAAAACATTCACTTCCACGTGTTACAAAGGTTCATCATAAAGCATTAGAAATTGTATATGATTACTACATTTTAGATAAAAGTTTCACAACTATCTGTTTGACTGAAATTAACTTAGTTTTAGAATTTTATTGATATAAAATGTTATATTTCTAGGACTGACAATGCGATAAAGAACCACTGGAACTCCACAATGAGGAGGAAATATGAGCCCGAACTGCTGGACAGTTTCGAGAACATTCGACGGAAGCAAGCGCGGGTAAAGCCAAGCAGGGGCTTCTATAGCGATAGTGTTAATGTAAATAATGAACGCGACACAACCACACACGAGAAGAAGGTGCAGGTCGCTTATAATGATGTTAGTGGTTTGCTTCTTGCTTTTGTAGTCGAGAGTGATTATGCAATTTGTAGCAATTTTTAACATAAAACCCAAGATTTAATTAAAAATTATTAAATAGAAATGCATAAAAAAGTAGGCGGTGGACTCCTTTTCTGCCGAGGTGATCATCTGGGGAGGTATCATCTATTTCGCTTACTTTAGCTTTGTAAAAAAAATAAGATCTAGGGTTGATCCACCTGACTGTAAGTGGCTAGTGCCCACGGGCATTAAACAAAGAATAGGAGCACTATCATCTCGAGCCACCTTTGAATACCGTACCCTTATGTGACCGACTATTGGGGGCAGGTGCTTCTTTGAAAAATAAAAGAATAAACAAGAGTCTTATAATATTTATATGTATATAATTAGCTGTTCCCCGCGACTTCGCACGCGTGTTATTAGGGATTTTAATGTTTTTGCGCGGAACCCTAGTTCTTTTTCTAAAATAAAAGTAGCCTAAGTTACTCCTTGTGACATCAGCTATCTGCCAGTGAAAATCCCGTCAAAATCGGTCCAGCCGTTTCGGAGATTAGCCGGAACAAACAGACAGACAGACAGACAGACAAAAACTTTAAAAATCGTATTTTTGTTATTAGTACCGTATATACTTTCATATGCATTTAGTAAAAAGCTGTAATTTTGACATTACAAGCAGACACTTCAATTTTATTTATTTGTATAGATTTTCGGTAGTCGAAAGAACTTCGTTGCACAATTCATAATCACTCTCCTGCTAATTCTTTTTGTTTTCGTTTGCACTAAAGACATTAAATTATTTATAAAGAATCAACCTGACGTTGACAAATGTATTATAACATAAGCCGTGGTATCTCATTAAAAAATCTAAACTAAAGTATCTACACACAGTAATCTAAACAGCACCACTTACCTGGTCCAATTGTTGAATCTAAACCATTCAGCGACCCACTCGAACACAAAAACAAAAATCATCAAAATCGGTCCAGCCATTTTCGAGTTTTTGCGAGACTAACATACAGCAATTGATTTATATTTAGTGATAATGACTACGTTTTAACTAAAGCTACCGTGTTTATAAAAAATATTTAGACGTCTATAATTATAGTACAATTAGTCCAAAGCGTTGTCCCGGTTCTTAATCAGCCCATAAAATTCCATTTCTGGATATGCTGCCTCTCATGTTGAAGGGAGAAAATAAATACACAAATTTATTTCTCTCAACACGAATTTCAACCTTAGCGTAGTAAGATTGCAAAACAAGTTAGATTAGTTCTTATAATGCTCTCTTATGTTTATACAAACATTACACACTTAATGAAACCATGTCTTACTGATTGTATCGCGTTTAATTTACTTTTTTTTTTAATGTAATTTAATGTCTTTGTTATATACATCATACAACCTATC
Organism: Parnassius mnemosyne; assembly: GCA_963668995.1. Lineage (NCBI taxonomy): Eukaryota > Metazoa > Arthropoda > Insecta > Lepidoptera > Papilionidae > Parnassius > Parnassius mnemosyne. The sequence goes on along the minus strand of CAVLGL010000084.1, from coordinate 15,416,294 downwards.
CTTTTGTTTAATATTTATTTACCGATTTGTAATTGTCATAACCATTTCTCACACTTAATATTTCATTTAAATAGGTTTTAATATCCTTTTTCTTCCCGTCATTTTTTTTGTTTTTTTTTTGTTTATAATTTCACTGTACTTAAGTATTTTATTTTTGATTTGCTGTGCTGCTAGTGCATTAATGTTTGTTACTTTGGGGTATTGTCTTAAGTAATTTTCCGTGTTGTCTTTTTCTATTTTAACATAGAGTAATCAAATTAATTTTAATAACCTAGGGTTATACCATATATAATAATTATGAATTTACTTGAGGGGTGATGTAGCCTATACCAATAACATATAGGCTATGGAATAGCCAATGAGGTATTTACCTATTATTTAAAAAAGTATAAGGGTTTTACTGTTACTTATTAATATTACTAAATCAGAAAGATATAGTTAGTCATGGAAACGGAGAGTTTACAATATCTGACATTTCTGAACATAACAAAATTCTCAACTATAAGTATGTAATGATAAATTGTAACATGCTTTGTCTTTATATTTCAGAGTTGGAATGACCCATTCAACGAGTCAACACAGAGCAATTCTTCAACAACAAGCCAACCACCGTCCAAGCAAGTCCTTCACTTCAGACAACTACTGAAAGACCAGTTAAACAACCTGCAGCAGCAGAGTCAGAGGCCAAAGTCTCCAGACAGGGGCAGTTTGGTTGCTGCGGACACTGTCGAAATTGTAGAGTCGCCTTTCAAGTGAGTTTTTTTTAAAGTTGTAACAGAATCTATAGTAAAAGTGAAAAATGATTTAATAAAAATTACTGGTACAGTCTGTACGGATAAAGATTGGGATTAGAAATGGCGGCTCATCGAGCACGTACCGTCAACATGCTCACTAGAAATAGCGAAAACCCACTAATAACAGTATATCGTTATATTATTCGGTAAATTGGAAATTTCGTATTATTGGGCAAATATTTGTAAAGAACTATACGCAAGTACATTCTTTAAAAAAAAAAAACATAACTAGTGAACCGCTCTGGCTTCGCCTGGTTGGGATCTATAAATATGGCGTTATTTAGACTTAAGATAATCATTAAAGACCATTTATTTTTAACCGACGTCAAATAGGAGGAGGTACTCAATTCGACTGTATTTTTTTATGTGTTACCTCTTAACTTATTTCTAGGTGAACCAACTTTTGATGATTCTTTTTTTTATTTGAAAGCTGGTGCTTCTCATGTGGTCCCGTACAAATTTGATCAAGGTTTGAGCAGTAGTTTTTGAGTTATCCTTAATAATTTATATTGAAGTCGCTTGTACAAATTTTTTTACTATACCACTTGTATCTTATCAATATTTCTATTTTAATAAAATTTCTAAATTTTTAGGATAACAGTTAGTCTAGATCACTCCTGGTATTACTTCTTATTTGTTCGTAATTTTTTTTACAATCGGTTCAGCCATTCCGAAGATTCCGACAGACAAACGAATATTTCGAAAATGTATACTCATGTGTCAATAGCATGCTAATATTTATACAAAAATATTAACTAACAAAATCAACAATAATTATAAATAAAACTCTCAAAACGCGTTGTAGCTCACCAATTAGCGAAACCGGACTGAATTTTTTTTTGTAGTTTATAGCATTTTGTTATCATTGATTCCAATGACAAGTTGGACTGAAGTTATAGAACGTACAAAGAACGCATATCGCAACATAGTTTTTTTGCAGTCTTTATCGGCGAGTGTGAGTATAGATAGCGACACTGTGCGAGCGAAAGGTGAATAGAGGCGACGCCATTTTCAATCCCATTCTTTAACCGCACGGGTAGTAATCCACAATTACTTATTGATTGAACACTAAACTCGAACCACTGTCAATAAAACTCCCTGTTTAGACTTTTGAGATAGTAATATATATCGTTGTAACTTGCATAAAATAGCTTAGAAATTAATAGGTTTTTGTTCAATTTTCACATGTCAGGAGATTTTTTGTTTTATATTTTTCTTTTTATAAACTTTATTCCTCACATTCGTAATGTCTCCTAAATCGTGGAGGCGTTTTACATACAAATATTGAAAACGGACAAACATGCAGACTCAGATGTAATATTTATAGACCATGCAAACACTTGATCCGTCTGGGATTTGAACCCGCAACCCCGCAGCCTCACAGCAAAATACTTAGCTACCGAGCTATCGATTCGTTGTTTAAAAATATCGTAATATCAATCTCTAATGAAAGTTATTATGAATTGAGCCATGAGGATATATGTATATATATATATAATATATTATTTTTATTGACTGTTGATAAAATTGTTTTCAGATATGTAAACATAGAATCTCTGCAGGCAGATTCACCGATTAAAAACTACTTGTCGCAAGCCGCTAACACAGATAACAATCAGAGTACAGGTAAATATCATGGTATCCCTTTACTGATTTTTCTTCTATTTTTTATTTACTTAGTGAAATTCATCATCATCATGAGCCCGTAAAAGTCATCATCTGAATATGGGATTTTCTCATTATTGGGAGGATTTAAATTAATTGTCACTCTTGACTGACATGAACTATCACGGTACCAAACGTTGGTAGGTAACGTGAAATCTGTACAGTTAGATTTTTTTTATAGAATAAGGTTGTCAAACGAGCACACAGTTCACCTGGTGGTAAGTTTTCAACATTTATCTTCATTTGCGAATTAAAATGCAGATGCGTTGTCATCCGTTAGGACTAAGATGGAATGCCTCTTTTCAAGTAAAAAGAGTCTCCGGTTCTCTACACTCACCATACAAAACACAGCAGCGTTAAGCTGCTATTTTACGCTCGTATTCTGTGAGAGTGTGGTCCCACCCCGGTCGAGCCGACCCATTCGTGCTACACTATACTATATTAATATAATATGTAGCGGCAGCATGGCTCTACGTGGTTTTATTAAATTTAATGTTATTTGCATAAATAAAAGAAACCATTAAATGATTTGGTTATTAAACTAAAACAACTTTTGTAATCATTCTATTGTGACTTATTATTTTATACGCGGTACAGCCATGCTGCAGCTATATTATGGTTGTTGCACACGTGGGTCGGTTCGGCTGAGAATGGACCATGCTCTCGCAGAATATCAGTGTAAGGTAGCAGCTTAATGCTGCTGTGTTTCGTATGGTGAGTTTAGAGAACCAGAGACATTTTACCGGAAACGAGGCATTCCATTTCAGTCCTCAGGGGTGACAACGCATGTGCGTTTTGATTCTTAATTGAGGATAGATGTAGATGTCTATGGGTCACAGCATCCATTTACCATCAGGTGAACTGTATGCTTGTTTGTCATCCTTATTCTATAAAACATAAAATACTTTTATTTGGATCATTGTGAAAGTACACTTTATCGTATATAGGTAAATAAAAAAATCAGCTGAATTGATTAACTAATTAACCTTGAAGATACGGTGTTACAAATATTGAAAAAAAAAACAACCTTAAAATGAATAACCCCTTTTTAGGGCGCCGTACCCAAAGGTAACTAACGGGACCCTATTATCAAGCCTCCGCTGTCCGTCCGTTTGTCTGTCAGCGGGCTGTATCTCATGATCCGTAATAGGTAGACAGTTGAAATTTTCACAGAATGTGTATTTCTTTTGCCGCTATAACAACAAATAATAAAAATAAATTAAAATTAAAGGGGGCTTCTCCTACTAGAAATGTGTTTTACAATGGTTTCGTACCATCATACGCGAGTCCGACTCCCACTTAGCCGGTTATTTTTTTAAGTTGGTTCTGTTAATATTATGATTTTTTTAGAGCTAGAATATTTTTTAATTCCAGTAACTTACACAGTGCAGACGGAATCAAGTAAAGAGATAGTAGTGCCTTCAGTGTATGCTTCACCTAAGAAGAAACCAACGGAATCCTCCAGCCCACCTCCAATACTAAGGCGAGGGAAAATTAAGAAGTCGCAACTCATCACAACCAACCCTAATGTGAGTTAATGTATTGTATCGAGGAATTTGATTTATTATTTTCCTACTTATTCAGTTATATTTCTTATTTAAATTAAATAAAACAGGCTATAAAACTATAAAAATAATTCTACCTCCAACTAAATTGGATTAAATTGAAATTACTTTAGGACATTGGTAGAAGTATTTTTTTAAAATTACGTCTCTGTATGAAAGTATTGCTATGCTAAAAATGCTTGCTATGTTAAAAATTACTGCCTACAAAAGTCTTAATTCTAGGCACACAGGCCCCTTCTCATTTCTAAAAGAGTTTTAGGACAAGGAAGTGTTCACCACGCTGCCCCAATGCGTGTTGGTGAACTCGCATATCTGAAAAATATTTTTGTAATTTCTCAGATATGCAGGTTTCCTCACGATGTTTTTTCTTCACCGCCGAGCACGTGGTAAATTGCAATTAACGATTTCATCGGTTCAGCGATGATCGAACCCGAGGTGCTTGCGAACGGTGATATCTTCTGCGAGTGCTAACCCCCTGAGCTGTCATGGCTCTATGATAATGAAATCAAATTAATTTTCAGTCATGGACGGACGCGATTCATAAAGCAATGGAGTCGAGGGAAACAGGTGTGACGCCAATCAAAGCCCTACCATTCAGCCCATCTCAATTCCTCAACTCACCAGCTGGCATTTCTTTCCCCGCTTTCGATTCTACACCATTACGGACACACGCCAAGGTAAATAAATATTAAAAAAAAACACACACACACACATAGTAATAAGAAACAATATCTGAAGATACTCTATCGCTCTAGAATACCAGTGCAGCATAATGCGTAAGAATCAAAGTGACAAATAACATTTTTTTTTCAATTACTAGGGTGTGCATCTGCATTTTAATTATTTATTGAGAATTACTTTTAGCTAGACATCAAATTCATATTATTATTAAAGTTACAATAATTACAGACATTGAATTATAAGATTAGTTTATTTCCTAATTGATTCACTTATAACAAAATATGTAATTGAAAAAATATATGGACTGCCGTCAGTTGGTCTGTACGTCGGTGCGTCTTCTCGCTTAATAGAAATGTAAGCAATAGATTGAGATATATGGTATTAAATGAGATACTATATATTCTAAGGAGGAGGATCCCTATTGATCTTTGTTATTGAACATAATACTATTTAAAAGTTTTTTTTAAATATATTAATATATACTTGGCCGTGCACTTTTGGATTTTCCAAACTACTCTTATTGTTCTTGTTGTTGTGCGATAGTACTTCATTTATATACAACCCAATAGATCGCTTATATATGAATAGCACCCTTTTTCGTCCATAAGTGAAAGACAAGTAACAGCAAGGCAGTTAAGATTTTTTTTAGATTATGAGACATGGCGGAATAACTAAATAATGCATGACTTATAATATACAGACCGGTGGGCTTCGCATGGATTAATACCCAGTCAAAGCAATTAGCCTTGTTATCGCTAAGCGGCGATATTTGAACATATAAGGTAGTGCAGCAAATACCAAAAAGGAATAAATTGAAACGTTAAATAAATACAAACAAACATAAATATTATATATATATATATATATATATATATATATATATATAATATTTATGTTTGTTTGTATTTATTTAACCTATACGTTAGTATATATATAGGTCTATTTTTTTTTTAAAACGTTACCCCCACGCTAGGATTTTCTCCTGTGTCGTGGAGGCAGTTTACAAACATAAATTGCACAAGGACAAACATCCAGACCCGGAACAATTATGTGTAGGCCATACAAATACTTGTTCCGTGCGGGATTCGAACCCGCGGCCCCCAGCGCAACAACTGATTGCTAAGCCACTGCGCCACGGAATGTGCGAACGGTGTTACTTACCTCGTATGTCGTAAGATGCGACTAATAGGATATTGGGTTAATGATACGAGATTGTGCAGGCGATGGCTAGCCATCTATGATTTCCTTAACAATTTTCTGTCTAAACCTTTTTTGGCTAAAATTGGTCCAAGTAGATATTGGGTTAATGATACGAGATTGTGCAGGCGATGGCTAGCCATCTATGATTTCCTTAACAATTTTCTGTCTAAACCTTTTTTGGCTAAAATTGGTCCAAGTAGATATTGGGTTAATGATACGAGATTGTGCAGGCGATGGCTAGCCATCTATGATTTCCTTAACAATTTTCTGTCTAAACCTTTTTTGGCTAAAATTGGTCCAAGTAGCTCACTGGTGTTTGGACTCTGCCTATCCCCTCGGGGATTACAGGCCTATCCCTTCGGGTATCCTAACTCTTTGGAAAAGTCTAATGCATAATTATTTTATGCTTTTCCAGGAATGGAGTGCAAGTCCACTACTTCACACGCCAACTCCATCCAACATTACACCTGGTGGGAGTCAAATACGCAATATTACGCCCAAGTAAGTCCAAAATTCTTAAAATGTAACTAATAAATTTAAGTATTCTGTATCCTTTCTCCATAACCAGCCCGTAATAGTCCACAGCTGGTCATGGGCCTGTATTACTATAGGGATTATCGTCATCGATTATCGGAAGGTCATAATAGACAATTTGGCGTAATGTTCGGAACTCATCGCTGTGGTCGAAAATCAACCAGGGAGACATAACTATAGTTAACATAAATATTGGATACAAAATATTCATACAGCTATTACTTCATAGTAAATTACTTACGTCATAAAATTTGTACGTGTATGTGAATTATGCTCTATCATACACAGCTCTCTATCAAACAAAAGAGACACTGAAAAGTTTTAGTGCCACTGCCGAATATTTTGGTGATTTAGTCGAATATTCGGTACTGCCGTATATCAGAAGCATATCTATATCTATACAAATAAATAAAATTTAATTGTCTGTTTGTAATGTCAAAATAACAGCTTTTTTAAATGCATATGAAAGTATACACAGTACTTATAACAAAAACAAAATTTACAAAATTCTTGTCGGTCTGTCTGTCTGTTTGTTCCGGCTGATCTTCGAAACTGGCTGGATCGATTTTGACGGGACTTTCACTGGCAGATAGCTGGTATTATAAGGAGTAACTTAGGCTATTTTTGTTTTAGAAAAATAATTAGGGTTCCGTGCAAAAAATTAAAACCCATGAAATCCAATAGTAACAAATTACACGCGGGGAAGTCACGAGGAACAGCTTTATATTATTAATGCTTTACCAGTTGGTGATAATAATAAGTTCCAAAAATGTTCTTATGACTTACGCCAAGCATGTGTTGAGATTGGGACAAGTGCTTTTTTGTTCACGCGTATTCTCGGTGGCACTTTAATACTTTCTGCCTGATCGAAAACCTATCAAAAAACATACATGGGTTAATAATTTTTTTTTTCATTGCACGGTGAATTGTGATTATTGTGTTCATTGTAGATAGTTTTAAGAAACTATTTATTGAGGATGGCCCCAATTTAGAGTACTCTGAATTAAAAAGCATGTATGTGTAGGTATATATGGAGAGAAGCGAGAATGTGAGTTAAATGTATGCCAAATGTAAGTACGTCGTTCCTGCTTACCCCTCTAGGTGCTAGGCATGGGAGTTTATGAACGTATACTATTGTGATAGACCAATATTTTCAATTTTCATTAATATTTTCAATTTTCATTAATATTTTCAGAACACCGACCCCCTTCAAAATGGCGATGGCGGAGCTGGGTAAAAAGTCAGGGCTGAAGTACGAGCCGTCGAGTCCCGGGCTGCTTGTTGAGGATATAAAGGAAATGATACAGCGGGAAGAGAATTCTGATACTACAGTCCAATTAAATGATTCCATGCTCTCCTCGACTGCCGATCAAGATGCCGCTAACGCTCAGGTAAGTAATATCAAAAGATTTCTAGAGAGGGTTGGGAAGAACAAGTGGTAAATTATAACTTTTGCACAACCAACTTCAATATAAATTATTAAGAATAACTCAAAAACTACTGGTCAGACCTTGATCAAATTTATACGGCACCACATGAAAAGCGAAAGCTTGCAAATAAAAAAAGTTATGAGGTAACACACATAAATAAACGTACAGTCGAATTGAGTACTTCTCCATTTTGAAGTGGGTTGAAAAAATAACACCAAGAGGATTAATTAGAAAATTTTGTTTATTTGAAAATCGGTGAATCAGCCATATAACGTTACCATTACAGCCTACTAAAGTCCACTGCTTAACATAGGCCTTCCCATAGCAAGCGGGTTGGCAATTAGTCGTTTTCGTTAGTGGAATTCAACGAAATGCAGAAATTATGGTTTACATTGGTTTACATACAGCGCTAGGGCAAGATAATCCACTACCCCAATATCACGTTGTCGCAAAAGGCGACAGAGAGAAACAAATAGAATATAGCCAGAAGCATCTTCCTTTTAAGAGCTCAAAATAATTAAAAACTGTAATTTAAAGAAAAGCTGATGAAAAAAACGACTTTACAATCCACCTGATGGTAAGTGGTTATTGCAGCCCATAATCCACTAAAGAAGACTATTTACCGACGAAGACTGATGACGGATTTTTAGATGGAATGCCTCACTCTCTATCGGCATTTATGCTATTGGCTTTCTATACCATCTAGACTGGAACATAGCAGTGTAAGCATTGTTATTTGGTATTAAAAATAGGTAGGTGGGTGGTATCTACCTAGATGGTGTCCTTGACAGAAAGGGATTACCACAAGGGATTTTTTTACGTGGTAGAGCCATGCTGCAGCTATATTAGTGGTATAGTTGTAGCACGAAATGGGTCGGCTCGACCGTGGAAGGATCACGCTCTCACAGACTACCAGCGTAAATTAGCAGTTTTACTCTGCTATGTTTCGTATAGTGAGTGTAGAGAACCGGAAACCATTCGGTAAAAAAAATCATTATTAATTTTTGATCGGATTGTGTACCCATTTCGCGTAACAACATCCAGCTCGAACGATACAAATTGAACGAATGATTCTATGAACGAACTGGTGTACGACACCGACTTCAAAAAATAGATTGCTCATTGTCAATTGCAGTGCGTCAGATCCCTTTCGCTTAGTTACATCCTGCTCAAACTGTACAAATGAGGACTAATAATCTTCAGCTCACTAGTTGTGGCTAGTTGACACTGATGTTTTTGTGTTGTAATTTAAAGTTTATAAGTTTTTAGAGTATTATATTAATATCAAAAACAATAAGAGAATATAATCACTGCGTTTAGTTTGCTCTTTAATTTTTTGCACATTTTTAACAATTAAAAAAAAAAACTTATAATTATCTGTGGTGTGGTTTATTTATTTTTGTCTAACTAATATAAAATATAACAAATAGTGTGGAATGAAACATTAACTTTACGTTTTTTTGAATAAATTAACTTCATCGTTATGAAATATGTCAAATGTTATAATTTGTTTACTGAGATAGGGTCGGTACACCCGGAGGTTCACTTATTATTATATTTAAATTTTTTGTTTTATTGCGTTTATTAACTATACGTGTTTCTATTCTAAGAATAAAATAGATTACTGTTATTCTTATGGTTATTGTAATTAAATACGAATATAAGTAAAGATAAGTTAGGTAGCAAAAAAAATCTGTCACTATAGCGCTTCGTTTTAAAATGCCAAATTCTCCTGCGGGTGTACGCCGCATGCGACGACCTTTCATGTCGCGGCGGTGCTTTTGACAAGATGCGGCAGGTGCCAAGGCGCGACACAAAGGCGAACTAAGCGAATTATCTAAGGGAACCGATTATATACATTTCATTTTTAAGTAGCGAAAACCTGGTGGCAGAAATATTCGTGGTTGTCATTGAACTATTAAACGTATTATGCATGTTGCATGAGGAAATCCGGCTTCAAAAAAATTCATAAGTAATCTTTGATCGGAGCGTGTACACCTGCCGTATAACGATATCCAGAGTGAAGGAAGGAACGTACGATGCACAGGTGAACGACTCGGGCATCGGCAGCGCGCGGCGCGGCAAGGAGAACGTGCCGGCGCACAAGCGCGCGCGCAAGGCGCTGGCCAGCAGCTGGGGCGCGGCCAGCAGCACGCCCGCCGCCAGCACGCCCGCCGCGCCCGCCACCAGCACGCCGCACGCCGCGCCCGCCCCGCTCGTGCCCGACGTGTCCTTCGTGCTCGAGACGCCGGTCAGTATGCCATCTCAATTGATCGTTCTACACCGCTTCTCAAACTTTTCTGCAACGGACACCCTTTCACAACACTAAATATTTTACCAAAAACTTCTATACACTGCTAGATACTAGCTACATCAGCACTACGCACGAGTCAAGGAATTGATACACGATTCTATAAAAAATATAATTTTTATTGAATAAAACTGAAATCTGTTATAGAGTACGATTACGAGAGTTTTTACGTGGTAGAGCCACGCTACAGCTATATTATGGTTATAGTACAAATAGGTTATCTCGACTGAGGACCACGATCTCACAGAATATTAGCGTTCTACGAGTCATTCTATACTCGGTATAAGTCCTTACAACTGACAACGCATCTTCACTTTGAATTTTAATCGAGGATAGATCTAAATGTGAATAAAAAGAAGTTTGTAGCTAGTAGTAGTAGCATACATAGAAGTATTATTTTTGCTAAAATACTTAATGTTGTAAAAGGGTTTCATCGTTTCAGGGTTTGATCTAAATCAGGGGTCGGCAACCTTTTGAGTCGGAAGAGTCAATAATTACAATTTACAAAATTACAAAATTTTTAAAGAGCCACAACTTTTTTTTTCTTGCCAACCATAAATAGTACTTGCATAAATATAGTTTTTTGATAAAAAAACTAATCTATTAATTCATAAAAAAATATATATTTATTTATATATATAAATATTGTTTTTCATAATAAATTAGAATGTAATTTCTATTATTATTTAATTATTATGGTATTATTAGATAATCACTTATTATTTAAGTAAAAAATGAAAACAAACATTTATTTACATTGTAAGTCTAATAAAACTAACTTGTACTTCAATAACAAACAATTGGAGCTTTAATGAGAGCTTTGGCTTTGTATGGTTATTCAAGTAGAAAATTTAAACTTTACTAAACAATGTAACTTTTATTTAAAAATAAAAAAAAACAATTGTTGTTTTAGGTTTCAAACGCGACTATGAATTTTCATTTATTAGTTGGCTTCTTACTTTTCTTTTAATTATATTCCTGCAAGAGAACGCTTGCTCGCACGAATATCGAACGATCCGAAGATAGTCAGTACTCCAAATGCCAACTTCTTCACCTCACTGTAGCAATCTGGAAGACTATTCCATACGTCGAATATAAGTGCCTCAACTCGCGGTATTTCTTTTAAAGCTGTTCATATGTGTTGCGTTACGTACATACATATTTGGACCTCCAACTCTTTCAACTTGCTTTTCAACTCTGTAAATATTCAACTCCACAAAGCTTTACTTTTTAAATCGATCAATTGCATTTCTCAGTATCAACTCCAAATGGCTCAGTGTGGATTGATTTTTAAAAGTTTATTTTATTATAAAATGCCGCATGTGGCTCGCAAGCCGCAGTTTGCCGACCCCTGATCTAAATCAACGGCCACCAGCACTTCGCACACCTCACGCACATCCGTCGGACTCGTGCCCAATGTATAGTTCATCGTCGAGACGCTGATGAGCATTTTTCTATTAAGACTCGAGGGCTGTTTCATACCGTGAATAAGTACTAACCAACCTAAATCATTTCACTATCCTTTCTCTTAAATGACTCACTATAAACGTCAATTTCCTCGGGTCATATTTAGCGGCCAGCCCCATCACATATTCGTTCTCCTGTAATTCAAATAATGCACATTTAATAACTTACTTTTTTATATAACTTTATAAAATTATATGTATATATATATATATATATATATATATATATATATATATATATATATTTCAGCCTATATACGTCCCACTGCTGGACACAGTCCTTCTCTCACTTCTGAGAGGGTTTTAGGGCAAGGATGTGTTTTCCGCGCTGTCCATATAATTCTATATGTCATCATGTCATCTGAATCAGCGGTTCTCAAACATTCCTGAAATCAATTACAATATACTGATAAATTATCTTTTTGCTTGTAGTTTTTACCAGAATGCACCAGAAAGCGGGTAATGTTTTTCTAGTGTACGTATGTATGTATGCCTGCCTGTCTATTTGCTTGACACGCTTTGTAGCCTAAACAGCTTGATAGATTTTAACATATGTATAATGACACACCAGGCGTGCCATCGATTTCTTTTGTGTGTGGCGTATGACACGCGAGTCGTGTCTTTTTTAAATCGTTATAACTCGCTCAAATTGCGTTTTTGGAAAAATTATCCAGAACAAAATATTCATTACTTTGCAAGTAGTTTATGCGTACAGCTTCGTTTCTGGATATTTTGAAAATTTGAAATATTTAGGGGTTGACAACATTTTTATGCCGTGTAGTGGCGGTCAAGAATATCCACTACCCCATATCCTCCCGTGGGTGTCGTAAAAGGCGACAAAGGGAAACAGGCAGGAGATGGGCAGCAGCATCTTCCTGATAATAGCCAAAATTATAATAAAAAAACTGCGGTTGCCAACCCGCTCGCCAAGCGTGGCAACTATGGCAAATACCCCCTCTATGAGTGTAACAAAGAGACGGCCCCCAGTCCCCGGCGGCCCCGCTATTCCTGGCTACGGTGGCGACCATGGTAACGGCGGGGCAGGGGGTGCTAAGAATCTCCGGTGGAGGTTCGGTTGCCACCTTAGACGACTTGACCTGGCAACGTACAACGCACGCACCCTGAGGACTGACGAGAAGATCGTGGAGCTGGAAGAAGAGATAGACAAGTTGCGCTGGCATATTATAGGATTATCCGAAGTCCGAAGAGAGGGGGAGGACACGGAAATCCTCGAATCCGGCAACTTGTTCTATCACCGGGAGGGCGACCATCTGTCCCAAGGAGGTGTCGGATTTATCGTCCACAAGTCTCTCGTTAACAACGTTGTAAAGATCGGGAGTGTGTCGACGAGGGTTGCGTACCTTATACTCAGAATCACCAAACGGTATTTGCTGAAGGTCATACAGGTTTACGCACCAACCTCGGCACACCCCGATGAGGAGGTGGAGGAAATGTATGAGGATATCTCTAGAGCCATGCATTCCTCCAAAACCCAATATACGGTGTTAATGGGAGACTTCAATGCAAAACTAGGCACAAGAGAGAACGGTGAGCTGAAAGTAGGGAAATTTGGAATAGGGCAACGGAACCCAAGGGGCCAGCAGCTGGCCGACTTCATGGAGAAAGAGGGACTCTTTATGATGAACTCTTTCTTCCAGAAGCGGCCCCACAGGAAGTGGACCTGGTCGAGCCCCGACGGTTCGACAAAAAATGAGATTGACTTCATTATGACGACCAGACGACAACTGTTCAGTGATGTCTCCGTGATCGCAAGGGTGAAAACTGGTAGCGATCACCGAATGGTTAGAGGCACACTGAACCTAAACGTTAAGTTGGAGAGGTCTCGTCTAATGAAGTCAACGCTCCGTCCCCCTCGTGCTCTGTTCCAAAGTCCCGAAACCTTTCAGCTCGAGTTACAAAACCGTTTTCAGTGCCTAGAAGACTGCAATGAAGTGGACGATATGAATGACAAGCTCGTGGAAACTGTCCATGCGGTCGGAGCTAAGTTCTGCAAGACCCGCCGAAGAAGAACACAAAAACTCTCCGATCACACTCTTAATCTCATGGCTGTTAGACGGGAGATGAAGCTACATTCATCAACAGACTTGACAGCATACAGGCATCTGAACAGACAGATCTCCAAATGCATGCGGCGGGACTTACGCAATTTCAATACAGCTCGTATTGAAGAAGCGATCGAGCGGAACCAAGGCTCCAAAGTCTTTGCCAGAGATCTGTCTGCCAGAAAGAGTCACCTGTCAAAGCCGAAGACAGAATGTGGCAGCATTGTTTCCGGGACACCTGAGATTTTGAGTGAGATTGAGAGGTTCTATGGGCAGATGTACACGGCATCGTTGGAGCCACACGCAAGTGTGAGTAACGATCCAAGAGCGAGTCTCATCCGACACTATTCCGAAGATATCCCGGACGTCAGTCTGAGCGAGATTAGAATGGCTCTCCAGCACCTTAAAAACGGTAAGGCCCCAGGCGAGGATGGAATTACAGCGGAGCTTCTGAAAGCGGGTGGAAGACCGGTACTTGAAGTCCTTCAGAAGCTCTTTAATTCCGTCCTCCATGGTGGCATTACACCGGAGGCGTGGAGCAGAAGTGCGGTGGTCTTGTTCTTCAAGAAAGGTGACAACGCTCTCTTGAAGAACTACAGACCGGTTTCCCTTCTGAGCCGCGTCTACGTGCTGTTTTCGAGAGTCATTACGAATCGTCTCGCGCGCAGACTTGACGACTTCCAGCCTCCCGAACAAGCCGGTTTCCGAAAGGGCTTTAGCACCATAGACCACATACATACCCTTCGGCAAATTGTACAGAAGTCCGAAGAGTACAATTTGCCACTATGTCTGGCGTATGTGGACTATGAGAAAGCCTTTGATTCCGTCGAAATTTGGGCGGTGCTGCAGTCCCTTCAGCGGTGCCAAGTTGACTGTCGGTATATCGAAGTGTTGAAGTGCTTGTACAGTAGGGCTACGATGGCTATCCGAGTACAGAATCAGAGTACGAAACCCATCCAATTGCAGAGAGGTGTAAGACAGGGTGACGTCATATCCCCGAAACTCTTCACCGCTGCATTGGAAGACGTTTTCAAGCTTCTGGACTGGAAAGGATACGGTATCAACATCAATGGCGAGTACATCACTCACCTTCGATTTGCCGACGATATAGTCCTTATGGCAGAATCGCTGGAGGACCTAAGCACTATGCTCAATGACCTCGATAGTGTTTCCCAACGGATAGGTCTTAAGATGAACATGGACAAAACAAAGATCATGTTCAATGTCCATGTCACACCTATGCCGGTAGTTGTTGGGAGCACTAAGCTCGAAGTTGTTGACGAGTATGTTTACCTGGGACAAATAGTCCGACTAGGTAAGTCCAACTTCGACCGAGAGGTCAATCGACTGATTCAACTCGGCTGGTCAGCGTTCGAAGTTCGGAAGCTACGACACATCTTCTCGTCAAACATACCTCAAAACCTGAAAACGAAATTGTACAACCAGTGCGTGTTGCCAGTGGTGACTTACGGAACTGAGACGTGGTCCTTCACTGCTGGCCGTATGAGGAAGCTCAAGGTCGCTCAGCGAGCTATGGAGAGGGCTATGCTCGGAGTTTCTCTGCGTAATAAACTTAGGAATGAGGATATCCGCAGTAGAACCAGAGTAACCGACATAGCCCAACGGATTAGTAAGCTGAAGTGGCAGTGGGCCGGCCATATAGCTCGAAGAACCGACAACCGATGGGGAAGAAAGGTTCTCGAGTGGCAGCCTCGTACCGGTAGGCGAAGTGTAGGGCGTCCCCCCACGAGATGGAGTGACGACCTGGTAAGACATGCAGGAAGTCGATGGATGCAGGTGGCTCAGGACCGTGCTTTGTGGCATTCTTTGGGGGAGGCCTATGTTCAGCAGTGGACTTGTAAAGGGCTGTAATGATGATGATGGTAATGATGACAACATTTTTTTTAACTTGTACATGGTACTCTTTTTACTTTGTGGGTTTTAAATCATGTAGTGGAAAAATAGTCTAATAAGTAACAAATAATAGCACTCATTTCGATCGCTCACAAACTCAAGTTGTAAATAAATTTCTGTAAAACAAGTCTCCTGTTAAAAAAAAAAAAACAATGCGTTTGTCTTATTGTTTAATTTTGATTAAAATCGTTGAACTGTCGTCTTGTTACTATCATTTGGCCGAATAGACCTACGAAGTACCATGTGCTCTTGTGATATGGTATTAGATTTATTTTTGCTTGAAACAGTTCGAAACCGTTCATGCATAAAAAGTTCGCTAATAAATAGTCTTTTGTCAACCCGCCACCGTATAACGCTGGCGTATTTTTCCTTTTTGAAAACACTTGTTTTGCTATTATTACTAATTAGACGTTTTCAAATCGACTTTACTTTTACATTTGTATAACATTAAATAATATTTAACATTTGTAAATATTAATGAATCATAAACCTTATTTTTTTCCAAATTAAGGTTCTTGATTATTTGATATTTACAAATATTATTATTAGGTGAAAATTTAATTTAATAAAAACCAAGGTTTTCCAGGGTGATTTAGCTGTACCTACTTATATAAATGATTTTTTATAAAATAAAAAATTAGTACAAAATGTTTGTAATCTCTGCGTAAAAAAGTCACTTACTCTCAATTTGAAAGAAAACACGTAGAAAAACACGTAGTTACCCACTAAAACAAGTATCCTTCCGTTTGTAACTGATGTTTGATGTCAACTAAACATAATTAGGTCTAAACAAGTGAAAAAAGATACACATGGCACATGACACGCCAGGCGTGTCATGTAAAAGTTGTGTATAGCTTTTCATAACCTTTCATCTTGTTTAATTTAATATTTCGTCGAAAGAGTTTACAGACATCTATATTTAAAAAATATCTCTGGATAGATAGATCTTTTTACACAATATTGACTATATTGCAAGCTTAAGGTGATAAGGGGATGCACTTAGTAAGAATGATACAGCAACAATGGAATCGCAATCACAAAATAGTCGTCATTATTCGCCGGCAGAATGTCTAGACTCAATGGCTAATGTCTCTCAACTGAACCTTGCTATTCCGAACGGAAATAAACGTATGTGTGTGATGCATTCACGGAATTCCAAATCGGAATATCGAAACGGAATTCCGTATGTTTGTGGCCGACCTAAAACAAAGTCGCTTCCCGCCGTCTGTACGCTTAAATCTTTTAAACTACGCAACGGATTTTGGTGCGGCTTTCATCAATACACAGGTTATATGTATAATACATGCATATTATAGAAGAGAAAAACCGTTAGTCTCGCTAAATCTCAAAAACGGCTCGACCGATTTTGATGAAATTTATTGTGTTTATGATAGATGGTATAGATTCACACTTGGACCCGGTAGGTGGCGCTGTTGTCGAGATACTGAAATCACCCGTGCGAAACCAGGGCGGATCGCTAGTGAAAGTATAAAAAAGGAGTGATTTGAATTGTTAAGTGTATTCAATAAACAATTTAACTTGAATTATACACTACTTGGAACAAATATCTATATCCATGTGTAATTTATGCGTGTAAAGTGTAGCGCTGCAGAGAAAAATCAATACTAGTGTGGTAATTAAAAAAATCCCAAAACTTTTAAATCTATTTATTTTATTTAAATAACTTTACGCTTCGTACACAACGAATCGTAACTGTAAATTAGAAGTTTTTTGAATGTAGAAACCGATCAATAGCCATTGTTCGTCATGGACTTCGTACTTGATACAACGAATGGTAACCCAAATCTAAAAGTGTTTTTAAATGTAAGGAACCGGACATAAGCCATATTGCATAAATATTGTATTCCATTTTAAAAAAAGTTGATTGTATTGTTTATTTTTAATATTTTGACGCTGAAGCTATGGATCAGAACCACATCCTTTTCTACCGAAAAATATCTCCAAAATATTTATATGTTATCATGGGTTGTGAAAATCTTATCAACATGGTCACCAATAGCTGTAGCTCCTAAACTTTTGTTTTCTAGGAAAGACCCAAGGGCGTGCGCACAGACCTTACCCTGTTGTAGGAGCATTACACAGGGTTAGATTTTTTGTGGTATTGAAAAAGTAAGTTTGGGAGAGGTGGGCAAGAAAATCTTTCTTGGGCGTGGTGTCAGAGGTGTCAGGCTCACACGTGTGCCTCTTCCCAGCTCACCAATCGAACATAGGCTAATAGTAGTTCTTATTTTGTTTCAGAGCAAAACCCTGGTCGGAGATAGCTCGGGCCTTTTCTCACCGCCTTCAATCATCAAAAACTCGCTTCTAGAAGAATCTACAAGCCTTCACAGTCTCATGAGCGCCGAGAACACGCCAGAGAACATGAAATACGAAGACATCGACATTGAAGCGGTCATCACTGAGAAAACAAAGGTACAACACAGGTCCAGCATCCCTACTAATTCCATACCTAACACCTACAATCCAAATGTAATATACGAGGAAATGTACAATACAAATCAAATGAACCCTAATCCGGACGTATTTAGGAATATAACTAATCTAGAATCACCTAGGACGTTTGCACGATTAAACGCAGATAGGTTACGCACAATAACGTCGTCGAACGAGTTAGCATGTGATAACGGTAACGGAAATAACGCATTAATAGCGCCTAAAGAAGTCTTAGCTAATGCTTTAGCAGACCATATATATAAAGTGACTAACCAGAAACCTTCAACATCGCGCATCGACGAAATACTAACAAATAAAATTACAAATAAAAGCGATTACACACAAAAAGAAAATCAATGGTGGCAAATGGAGAACAAAGATTCGGAACATACGGACGAAATGTTTTCTAATGATTATTACATGTTTATTAACAATTGAGGGCTATCTGATGTACGCTTGTGTAAAATATGATTACGCTTAACTGACTGACTGTGAATATTCTTTTATAAATATAACGAATAGGTTATTTTCTATTGGAGTAAACTTGACTAGTACTTGGAGAAAGTTTCAGAAGACACGGTTTCAGAAATTTTAATTAAGTATTTGAAGGAAATGGTAGTCACGCAAATAACACAAAGATCAATCGAGCCGGGCTGACTGTCGTAACTAAATATATAAACACGTCTTTTGATTATAAAAAAAACGATATAAAGACAAAAATAATTATCGTTAGTTACTAAACGAATAAACGCGTATTTTGCGTGTAAATAACGAGATATAGAGAGAAAAATAATAAAAAAAGCATTTGGATTATGAACATACATAGAATTTTTTACACAACATTTTTTTTTAACCAAATTGCGAACATTGGTAATTTAGTGTAAAACTAGCAAAACTTAAATTGGACGCTAAAAATTCATTAACAGTGCTTTATCACCAATCCAAAAAATATATGATGAAACAATTGGTAATTTTAATTAAAAATATCAATTAGCAACTAAATGACAATAGCATGTAACTGGAATAGAGGCTGGTCTAATTTATTGATTGAATATTTAAATAAAAATAGCTATTTGGTAATTATAACATTATAATGTTACCATCTAATAAGAAACTAAAACTTACACTATTATATTTTCTTTTATAAAATTGGGTAAAGTTAACTTCTAAATTCTATAGAGGGAATATCAAATCGACCATTTTGGAATAAATTTATTAGTTTCCAATAAATTTCTATTTTTGATTAAGATTACTTAATGAAGGTTATGCAGGATTTTTGAAATATCTAATAAAAAATACATAATATTTCGCAACTCGGTGTTGCGGCAGAGGATACACTAACACACTCTGTCTAAATACGTTGTATCTAGGTGTCTTATCGTAGTGATTTTACATCTATGCGTATTACATTATAGAAGATATCAGTTCATTGATTTTTACTAGTCAATGAATTAGTTTTTATCTGTACATTTGTTTTAGTCAAAACAAATCAGTTTGATTTATGAGCATCAGCGAAAAAAAGAGCTTAAATTTCGAACGCTGTGTTTTTACTTTTAAAAATTATTTAATATAAGAGCACCGATAGTTTTAGCGTTAGACGAGATTAGGGCGTAGGTACCAAAGATGAATTTTTCATCAAATGAATATTCGTTTTGAATTTTAATATATTGGTTTAATACATTGCTAGCTTTTAAACGAATTAGTGTTATGCAAAAAATATACCTCAAGTTTACCATGCACCAAATTTTTTTAGTGTTACTAGGTTTAAAAACTTTAAATTATAAGAATTTCAAGTATTACGGTTTTTTAGGTTAAAGCTATTGCAATGTCAAACGACGACATTATTTTTGAAGTATTAAAATTTTTGGCTCTAAGGAAATGTCCTTTATCAAAAAAAAAAAAATAAGAAGCACTAACCGATTCCCATAATAGTTAACCCATCCTTTCCTTTACTTTATTTATTTCTAAAATCTATTAATTAATAGTATTTGCTTTGTAATTTGCCTGTAAAGTTATTAACTTTTAACTTATCATATAATCATGACTTAAAATTGACTCAGTCGCGTTGGTTGTGGATTGTGTAATGTAATTACGAAACTATTTATTTCTATAACTTTTTTTTGTTAAAACTGTAAACAATTTTAATGTAAATCGGCAGCTATACTTAAGGGTACTTTATTTGAAATATTAAAATGACATTATCCCCACCTTTTCCCCCCCCTCTGCCTACATTTGCCCACCATCCCATTCCTATCACAATATTGACAGGCCAGTGTTGAATCTACATTTTTTTTTCTTATTTTAGAAACATATTTATTTATCTTGTTAATATTTAATTATTGTTTTTTGTTACTTAATTTATGTTTTTAAAAAAATTGTTTTAATTTATTCTGTAGCCGTAGTTGATTGGAATTATGGCAACATTTTGTAAACATTTTGTGTTTTATTTTTTATTGTAGTTTAGTGTCACTGTCAATATTGTTTGTATTCCATCTCCAATCCAAAATGATTCAATGTCATTTTTTATTTCAATAAATGTATTTTCACGTGATTTTATGGTTTATTTTTTCACCTCCACACTAAACGCATGTAAAGTCAGTCTAAACTTGTGTTATCATTCATTTTTCATTTCAGCGTATCAAAAGTTGACTACTAGACATAAAATTTCCCATCACAGATTGCCTCCTTTGCAATAGTTGCCAGGTCTTGCCAACGCTTGGTAGGCTGGTTGGCATCAGCACTTCTGTATTATTTTTGCGTTGTTATCAAAAAAATGCTGCTGTCTATCTACTGTCTCATTTCCCTCTACTGTGTCGCTTCTTACGACACAAACGTGGAGTTGTGGATTTTTTTACGCCGCTACTGCACGACTAAAATGATTTCACATATTATTATTAGATGAAGTATTAAGAAAGTTTAACTGATAGGTCTCCTATCAGCTTAGGAGCCTGGCCTAGTCTAGGGACGTCCGTTTAACCTATTTCTGCCGCCAAATAACAGTTCGTACACTGCTGTGTTCCGTTATGAGGAATATAGAGAGGCAATATAATGACAGGTTGTGAGGCTTTCTCCCTCAGTCCTCAGAGGTGACAACGTATACATGGCCTTCTTTCTTTGAAGTTGGTTGCAGGTGTCCATTACTGAAGTAGCCGCTTACGATCAGTTAGAATGTAGGTTTATTGAAAAAGTGAAAAATTGAGTTTTATAAAAAAATAAAATACATTCAATAATATGCTCTTCGTGAAAGTCTGTTTCGTATTGTAAAGTGAAATCAACAAAGCTTTTAACAATATTTATCCTCACAATAGACATGAGCTAATCTCATTGTAAGAAAGATTTGCCGTCAGGGAGGATCTTTGACGATTTGCTCGTCTCCGGTCTTGGTATTACATTAGTTGGTTATACCGCCATGTGCCGGAAGCCACAAAATCTTTCGGACTGAAAATGTAATGCATTCATACTTAATATGGCCGATTAATATGTTCGCATTTGTATAAAAACCCTCCGTTTTCCAATGAGGCGCACCTCGCATGAAGCTCCCTTTTTTAAAACGAAATACCAGTTATAAACTATTTAAAAGTTTTTTTTTTTCATTTTAAGTCATCCTAAGTTGCTGAATGAATATTTTGTAATGTTATCTCACCTTACTACATGCACCTCGTATGATATAAAACGGATCGTTGTGGAGAACGAATCGTTTCTTGTAGTGTGCATAAATTATTAAATATGCAGATAGGAATGAATACTACGGCATGAGCAGCATATTTAATCATTTATATATTATTGTAAAAGATACAATACGAAAAAAAAAAACAAGATAGAAAGAACTCTTTCCAATTATAGGTGCGTCGTTTGTCCGGTGAACCGATGGTCGTGAAGAAGTCCGCTGTTAGATCGATCAGATTCGATCAGGAAGTCGATATGAGGGATGAGAAGCCTGCTTTTATATTGGTTAGTATTGAAATCGTCAAATGATTTTAGCAAAGTGGATGAAAATGTTACTCAGTCAAAAAATTAAGTTATTGCCAAGTTTTTATTAAGGCACTTTTTTGTTTGTCTGTCTGTCTGACTGTCATTCCGGGTGGAATTCAGTATAGTTATTCTATTTCACGATGAAGGTTTCGCCTTGATTGCAGTAGTGACGTGTACCGGCAGGCGCGTTTGTGTGTGTAAACTGCGATTCGTTCGACACGCGATCGTGACTGAGCGATCCCGAGGCCTACGCACACCAACACAATGTGTATGTGCACGGCTAACAACAACCAAAGTCGAAACTTCATCGTGAAATAGAATAACTGTAATTGATTTTAAACTAACTTCCCGATGAGCTGCAAAACTTGAAATTTTGAATATAGCTCAAATTCGGATGACAATGCAAGATATGTTAAAAAACGTGGTATATTAAAAAAAATTATATAATAAGGGTGACAAGCGAGCACACAGTCTACCAGATGGTAGATTGCTGCTGAGGCCCATAGACATCGTCATCAATGTTCAAATAAGAATCAAAATGCAGATGCGTTGTCACGCCTGAGGACTAAGATGGAATGCCGCGTTACCAGTATACGGTTACGGTAGGTTTACGGTTCTCTATACTCACCACACTAAACACAACGGCATTATTCTGCTGTTTCATGCTGATATTCTCTGAGGATTAATAAGCTGAAGTGGCAATTGGCCGGCCATATAGATCGAAGAACCGACAACCGATGGCGAAAAAAGGTTCTCCTCGAGTGGCAGCCTCGTACCGGCAGGCGAAGTGTAGGGCCACTCTCCACTAGATGAAGTGACGATCTGGTAAGACATGCAGGAAGTCGATGGATGCATGTGGCTCAGGAAAGTGCTTTTTGGCATTCCTTGAGGGGCCTATGTTCAGCAGTGGACTCGTGAAAGGCTGTAATGATGATGATAACGATGAAAGAAGAAGATATTTAGGGTGGGTCTAGGGCGCAATTCGACTCAAATACTCTACTATATTATTTAATTTCGTCTTTATTATAGTAATCGTAACTTCAAAAAGTCCTATGCTAGACAGAAGCGCTTTCCAACTTGTTAAATGATTTATTACTACGCTTGGGTTGGCTACAGATAGGTGAATCAGACTTCAACTTGGACAGCGTTGTATACAATAATAAGTATACCTAAATATTTTGCATAATGTCGTCTCTTACGACATACCAATCATGAGCAAGTTATTCTGCCGACACTCGTGCAAGGGAAATTACACAATTTAGTCCGCCCATAATTCACATCGCGACAGCATATCATTACAGTCCTTCACAAGTCCACTGTTGAACATAGGCCTCCCCCAAGGTATGCCACAAAGCACGATCCTAAACCACCTGCATACAACGACTTCCTGCATATCTATTACAAATAAGTAAAATTAAAGTGTCTGTTTGTAATTTCAAAATAACCGCTTTTACTAAATGCATATACGGTGCTTATAACAAAAACACAATTTTAAAATTTGTGTCTGTCTGTTTGTTATGGCTAATCTCCGAAATGGC
The DNA here is from genome assembly GCA_963668995.1 of Parnassius mnemosyne. Classification (NCBI taxonomy): domain Eukaryota; kingdom Metazoa; phylum Arthropoda; class Insecta; order Lepidoptera; family Papilionidae; genus Parnassius; species Parnassius mnemosyne. The sequence continues at coordinate 15,392,707 of CAVLGL010000084.1, read as the reverse complement.
TGGACCGATTTTGACGAGACTGACTGGCAGATAGCCGATGTTAAGTAAGGAGAACTAGGGATCCACGCAAAAAATTAAAACCCATGAAATCTAATCGTAATAAATTACACGCGGAAGAAGTCGCGAGGAACAGCTAGTCTATAATAAAACAACCTATTGTTAGTTTTATTTTATTTCAATGTTTACTAAAAATAATAGTACTGTTTCTAAAGCGGAAGGCCTATGCACCCTACCTAGAAATACCAAAAAAAATTGCATTCGGAACATTTATAATAAGTACAAAATTTTTTTTATTAATTAGTTGTTTAACAAAAAATATATTCCAGGTTATAGTCTGCCAAACTCTCAAAGAGTTTGTCGATGTTCGTGTGTTCAAAATCGATTAAAATGTATGCTTGAGTGGTTGAAAATTATTTATTAATCAATTATTTCAGTTATGGTATTTCATCGCTTTAGAAAGACTGAATCAAATCAATTACACAAGTAATAGATACTTGATGTTATTATCATCCTTTTTTATTATTAGGAAATAAAGAATGGACAAAATTCTAAATCCTGATTTACGTTATTAGTTATTTAGTGCGACGATAGCACGTACATTCGATCAGCGCACGATCACTCTGAAAAACTAAAATCCTAGGGTTGATGTCATTACAAATATTATTAACCTACACGGAAATTATTATGTCGCTCTCATGGAATACCAACGTGAAATAGTAGCTCAATTCTGCTGCGTTTCGTACTGTGAGTGTAGAGAACCGAAGACCCTTTTTATTGGAAACTAGCTATCCCTCGCGACTTCGCCCGCGTGTAATCTACTACGATTTTATGGGTTTTAATTTATTTTACGCGGAACCCTTTTTCTAAATTAATAGTATACTAAGTTACTCCTTATAACATCAGCTATCCGCCTGTGAAAGTCCCGTCAAAACCGGTCCAGCCTTTTCGGAGATTAGGCGGAACAAACAGACAGACAGACGAACAAAAATTTAATAATTATTTTTTTGTTTATTAGTGCCCTATATACTTTCATTTGCATTTAGTAAAAAGCTGTTATTTTAACATTGCAAACAGATACTTCAATTTTGATTCTTATTTGAACATTGATGACGATGTCTACGGGCCTCAGCATCAATTTACCATCAGGTGGACTGTGTGCTCGTTTGTCACACTTATTCAAAAAAAAAAAATATTCCAAGCGTTACTTCAAGAATATCGTATAATAGTTCTATCGCCTTCATGTGACACTATGTCTCCTGTACTGTATACCCCGCCAAAATGAACTTGCGACCCGAGCCGGGATTTGCTGTCTCCTCCCGAGCCTCGTGCCGTTTACCGCTCTCTATCGACGCGTTAGTACTATCAACAAATTCAAAACCAATCCCACGCGTTGGATTCGTGTTATAGATTAGCCATGCAGCAGCTATATTATGGTTACAACCTTTCTTTATGTAAAACAAAAATATTTTTAAATGTAAAAAGAAATAAAACATATTTTTATTTCATATAATATAATAATAATTTATCTATTGAATCCAAATCACTCTTTAGAAAATAAAAACTTATAAAATTTATATTGACAAAGACTCATATACTATATTAGGATATAGCAACCGCGCTAGGTCACACACCTGTGTTACAGATGCTTAGCACTCCCCATTTAATACGTACCAAAACAAAATAATAAAAGCATAATAAAATAATTAGTAAGGTATATGCAAATCTGACAACACTGAAAAATTTTGTACCCAGCTATCCAAGAAATTTCCCTTGCCCGATATTATTTGGCAGACTACTTTTTGCAGCTAGTACGGCGCGTTTCCGTCATCCGAGCAAAGTATCAAGTAATTTTGGCGGGTTGTAAACAGTTTTGACAGTATTCAAAAGTTGTCGCCCTGGTCGAAATAAAAAAAAACTCATGTGAATTTTTTTTTCAGACTGATAATAAATGGGAGATATTTGCATGTGGCAAGACACAAGATCAGCTGGATTTGACAGTTTTAGCCCATCAGTTCTTGAGGAACACAGCTTTAAAACCCCGCTCTTTGAATTTTTAAGAAAATATTCGAACTATAATATTATGTAAGTTTTAGTTTGATAGGGAAATTATAAGTAAATAAGGAGTTTATTATTTGTGTATAGCAACACTGTGTGATTTTAGTTGTAACTGTAATATTTATAGGTTAATATTGCTAGTTATTTTTTGTAGTCTCATAGTTATAAGTTTTAATAAGTGAATTAGGTTTTATGGAATATAAAATGTTGCCATGTTTTTATTATTTTACAAAAAAAATTTGAATGCGATTTTTTTTAATTTTCGAATATTCCTGTATCTGGCAATAATATTTATAAGTTTATTATTACGCTGTAATTTTTGTGTTCAAAATATTTAATAATATTCTTTTGTAGATCATGTTTTGCTTCTGTGTTGTGTTTACAAGCAAGGTGTTTTTATATTTTTCAGTTATTAATTACAAATTGTGTAATAGATATTGTATAATTTGTGATTTAATGTGATTAAAACATATTAACCAATCAGATTAAACGTGATTTAAAACATATTTTCGGTTTATAAAGATGTTGAAGTTTTTATGTCTGTTCGGTCCATATTTTTGCAATGATATTTAGTAAGAATTACAGAAAACAGTTTTTTTCTTGCTGATAATGCATGTTATATTTATTCGAGTAGACGATATGCCGCAGTACGCAAAGCTATTTATGTTATTAATAAGATCCCATAACTACCTTGTTCCTTTAAATGTGGTTAAAATGCTTTTGTGTAACTTTACTTTGAATTAACAACTTAGTGCTTTGATGAATAAGGAATGAATGAATGACTGTTACTATCGAATATTGCTATTTTATAACATAATCAAACCATAAATCGTAAAGTATTTTAATGCAATGAACATGCCTGCAAATCACAAATGTTTGAAACTATGTTGGTCAAATATGTTGTTAGAATAGACTACAGTACAAATTAGATTTAGATCTTTTAATATGGGATACGGCTTAAAATTTCGAAAACATTTCGATGGTTCCGTAGTTGGTTTATGGTTTCGCATTAAAAATAGGAGGGTGTTGCAGTCGTCACGCTTGGTGGGCGGATTTTCGTAGCACCAGATGTCTCGCACTTTTACATTGTTCCTCGTCGCCGCTCCGAATAAATTACAGCTTCTATCTTAATAGATGGTATAATTATTCTATTTTACGATGACATTTTGAGTTTAATTGTTGTTAGCCGTGCACATACACATTGTGTTAGTGTGCGTAGGCCTCGGGATCGCTCAGTCATGATCGCGAGTCGAACGAATCGCAGTTTACACACACAATCGCGCTTATCGGTACACGTCACTACTACAATCAAGGCGAAACCTTCATAGTGAGTATTTCATTGCTCGAGAGTAGCGCTCCCGAGGCTTACGCACACTAACACAATGTGTATTAACAACAACCAAAGTGAAAACTTCATCGTGAAAAGAATAACTATATAACGCTATCTATCGGAGAACTTGAAATCTTTTGACTCTTTCCCATGGTCACCTCTTACGACACTATAAGAAAAGATGAGGCGATATTAAACGCCCTCATCACACGACGCTATCGATTCGAGTATAATGAGGGCATCCACGATTTTTTCTACCACCAGGGCGGCGCTACTTTACAGTGAGGTAAAATAATTGACAGATTTCATAGCGGGGACGATAATTTCTTAGGAAAATGTAATGTTTAAGGTTTCTTTCTGTAGTATTAGTTATATTTTATATTAATTACATTAGAAATGAATAAACCAAACTATAAATATAACTAAAATCCGATTTTGAAAAAAAAAAGAGTTATAAAGTACAAAAAATTAAAAATCAAACCACTGACGCATTTTGTTGTGTATTAATATAATACTCTAGATAATGCTAAACTATGATTTAAAATTAATTTTTCAAGTAACTGACACTGTGTAACAAAAAATTTTACCTCAGTCACAACTAGCGACATCTGGTGAGTGGAAGATTATTAGTCCTCATTGGGAACAATTCTTATTAAAAGAAAACTAATATTAATGTAAGCATTTGTCTTACAACCATTCCTTTAAAAATAACTAATATATTCTTACAAAAACTACGGTACCTGTTTGATTAGTTTCCTTTTCGCATATTTGTGTTATATTTGATAATGAAAACATTTCGTAGCGTCGTATTTGTGTACTATACAATTTAGGTAAGGAAGAATTATTTATATATTTTATAATGGTTAATGAAAAAAATAAAAAGGAATATTACTTTATTTTTCGTGTTTTACTTGGATTGTCTATTCGTGTATTAGTTAGCAGTTTGTAGCTTTTGTGAATATATTTTTTGAATATATTAGAATTCTAGGTAATATAGGCCATAAATCAAAGTATTCGATATTAAAAATTCGATCGCTATATTTAATATATTAACTTTCTTGTTTGTAATCTCGGAGCAATAAAGAAAAAGACGGAGCGCTGCGTACATTTTCAGTGACGCAGGAACCAAGCCAAAATCATTTTCAAGTTGAATATGGTTTTGGCTTGGTTATTGCAAGAACAAGTAGGTACTCACGTACAAGCATGGATCTAATATTGTTTGCAACTGGACGCTCACATATGCATTTCATTTTGGTGTATATGTGAACGGGCTTTAAAGAAAGAAAGAAGAAAGATGTGTGCTTGGGTCATTGGTCAAAAAGTTGTGCATGGTTTCGGAGTTGCTTGCAATTTATGCAGCGCCCTGTCTTTTTTCTTGATTTGAATTTGCAATGAATATTTTTATTTAAAAGTGACCTACTTTTGGCAGCTTGAGACATGGTTGGTTCTAAGATAAATTATTTATAGTCTCATAAATCTAATTTTTACTTAACATATTATTCTACAGATCAAAATATTATGTTTGAATTATTGTCTATGCTCTTTTGTATTTTAATAATTCTATATAAAACATTTTTTTCTAAATTGCATCATTTTTATTTTAGTTTAAAGAGTAAAAATAATATTATTTTGTCTATGGTCATTCCTAGAAATTCTGATAGAGATGTTAAGTAGGTAACTATCGATACGCGTTTCTTTTAAATTTTGACTTTCTACCAACACTTTATTTGTATTTTATTTGTGTTAAATAGTTTGTAAAAATATTTTAACTTAGTGACAACAGCACTGTATTCATAAGTCGACTGTAAATAAATAGTGTTAAGGGTTTTTAAAGTGAAATAAAGAGTTTGGTAATATGTTTGTGTTTATTTGTTTATTCTGACTACGTCCTGGATCTAGTGGTCGTAAGCGAGAGTGATGTCCATGTGTTCCAGTTTCGGGTCGATATCAGAGTAGCTACTGAGAATTTATTAAAAGAAAAATGCGTTTTTCTGTTAATAAATTTTCAGTAGCATCTCTCAGTATGGAAGTAGATCCTGCGCCTGATCTCTCTCCGGTCGTGTCGAAATATTGTCGCATCGTACTATGTTTTTTTTTTATAGGATAGGGTGACAAACTAGCACACAGTCCACATGATGGTAAGTGGCCACTGCGACCCATAGACATCTACATCTATCCTCAATAAAGACTCAAGATGCAGATGCGTTGTCACCCGTGAGGACTAAGATGGAATGCCTCTTTGCCAGTAAAAAGGGTCTCGTCATGTCAAATAGGGATTGCTTCTATGTCTGAGCCCTCACTCGTACGTTTGAGCACCTCATTGTTGTGAGCGTGTACAGACCCCCATGTTCTATATACGATACTTTTGAAAAATTTCGTAGGAAGTTTTTGCTAAGCTTAATAAACAGAATAAATCTGTTGTAATATGTGGAGACTTTAATATCAATCTCGTAGAAGCTTCCTCAATCAATATTAAATTTAGATCATTGTTTAAATCATATGGTCTTTTTCATTTATTTTTAGAACCAACGCGTATTGCTCAATCTAGTGTAACGTGTATAGATAACATTTTTACAAATGTGAAGCCGTTGCATAAATGTATAATTCAAAAATTAAGTTCTGATCACTGTGGATAAGTAGTTTCGTTACCTTATGTTCACAAAAAGCAAGTAGATGAGAAAAGTTGTGTTTGTTCCAGTAAATGCACGTCGCTTGGAGAAATTTAGAAGTAACATAGTGAAAAAACTTCCACCACTTTCATACCAAACTGATCCAAATTGTTTGTATGGAACATTATTTAAGCTCATTTGCAATGAATTTAATAATACTTTTACTTCTAAAACATTCTCCTTGAACAGTCGGAAGTCATTTAATGAATGGGCGACAGTAGGAGTCCATAAGAGCAGACATAGGTTATATGATATTTACCATGAAAGGTCATATAATCATAGCGTCGAATTTAGGTAATATGTAAAAAAATATTCAAAAATATTTAAAAGAGTGTGCTTCACAGCCAAGTCTTTGCATTTGAGCAACAAAATTAAGACGGCTTCTAATAAAATTAAAATGACATGGAGTATAATTAATAGCGAAACTGGTAAGATCAACTCTAGCAATTCAAACTACCAGTTAAGTGTTAATAACAAATTAACCGAATCAGATCAGGACGTTGCAATGGTTTTTGAGAAATATTTTACTGATATACCGATATTAACCACTAAGTCACTGAATTCTTCTCCTGCGATCGCCGAATCATTACTTAAACAAAATGTAAATGCGTGTACAAAGAATTTTGCATTTCATAAAATATCATCAAAAGATATTGTAAAATATTTTAAAACTATTGATGTTAAGAAAACTGCGGATTTGTGGGGGATTTCCGTTAAAGTTATTGCGTCTATAATAGATACAATCGCGCCTCATTTAGCAATTATTTTTAATACTAGTGTCGAATCTGGTGTGTTTCCTGATTTAATGAAGCATAGTAAAGTAATTTAAATCTGGTAGTACATTAGACCCCGCCAATTTTAGACATATTTCTGTACTACCAACACGATTTTTGAAAAAATTATTCTTGATCAAATGTTAAATTTCTTTAATATAAATAATTTACTTCATAAAAATCAATTTGGTTTCACAAGGGGTCGCTCGACAACTGATGCCGGTGTTGAGCTGATTAAATATATATTTAATGCATGGGAGAATTCACAGTATGAGATCTTCCGGGTCGATGGTACAAATGGGCGTGACTCAAGGCTCAATTCTCGGCCCCTTTCTGTTTCTTGTATACATTAACGACTTACCTTACATAGTAGGAGATAACCATGATATAGTATTATTTGCAGATGACACGTCTTTAATTTTCAAATTAAGTCGACAATTGCTAAAATATGACGAAGTAAATAATGCTATATATAAATTAGTAAATTGGTTCAATGTTAATAATTTGCATTTAAATGGCACTAAAACGAAATGTATGAAATTTATGACTCCAAATGTCAAACAATTAAATACTAATGTAATTTTAAATGGGGAGAAACTGAGTCTTGTAGATACCACCATTTTTCTTGGAATCACACTAGACGCGAAGCTTCAATGGAGCCCCCATATGTCGAAACTAGCAAGCAGACTTAGTTCTGCAGCATATGCCGTAAGAAAGATTAGAAGTCTAACTAGTCTTGAAACAGATAGACTAGTTTACTTTAGCTATTTCCATAGCATAATGTCGTATGGTATTTTGCTATGGGGACACGCAGCTGACACTGAAATTATATTTGTTTTACAGAAGAGGGCCATAAGAGCAATTTATGATTTAATAAAGCCTAATGAGTCGCTGCGACAAAAATTTAAGGAAATTAATATATTAACTTTGGCCTCTCAATACATTTATGAAAATGTAATGTACGTACACAAAAATAGAAGTAGTTTTACAAAAATAAATGATATTCATTCTGTAAATACTAGGAACAGACACAAGCTAGTAGTACCAGTTACTCGACTCCAACGAGTCAGTAATTCATTCTTGGGGCGATGTATATGCTTTTACAACAAAATTCCAGAAAATATACAAAATTTGACCTGCTCAAAGTTCAAAAACTTTATTAAACTAAGTTTGTATAAAAAGGGTTATTATAATATTAAAGAATTTATAGATGATAATAACACCTGGAAATAAAGTGATCGCTACCAAGCTATTTCTAATTTGTTGTGTTATTAATTTGTGTAACATACATGATTGTAAGCTGTTATTTAAAAAAAAGTCCCGCTGGGTTTCTTGCTGGTTCTTCTTTTTTCGAACCAGTGGTAATTATACAAAAGAGTGACTTTCAATAAGTATTATTTATAATCTATATTGAATAAAAAAGTTCCTGTTTCTGTTTCTGTTTCTGTACACTATAACGTTCCAAGTCTCCACTGAGATACAAAATACTGAAGTTCGTTCTGGAGGACAATTAATGTGATTATACTTACTCCCAACCAATGCATTGGATATAAATATCAAATAATAAACATTAATTTCCTATAATACAACTAACTCACCAACAAAGTCACGTAAGGATTATAGTGGATACTAACACCAGTTCACAGTACATTTTCATAAGCACTACTTTTAACTGCTCGGGGAATATTATTTTCTTACAGCGTAAATAACTCATAAACGATTCAATTAATTCCCCACGCTCAATCACTTAATCAAATACACAAAGTAAATTATGTCGTGGGGAACGTCAATTCTATATACCACAAATTTCGAACTTTTTTTTAATATTCTACTTAGCCAGCGCTTATCTACGATCCCACCTGATGGTAAGTGGTCATGTAGTCTAAGATGGTGAAGCGTACTGACTTAACACAAGCCTATTCACTCTTGCCTTGAAGACACTCACATTGTAATCGGATGGATACACAGATGCTGGCAACTTATTCCACTCCTTTGCTGTACGCATGATGAACGACGTGGCGAACCGTTTGGTTCGAATGCGTGGTAAGTCAAGAACGGAAGGGTGGAGACTGGCCGAACGTCTGGTTGTCCGATGGTGGAAGGGAGAGGGAGGAATTAAATTGTGCAATTCCTGCGCACACTCTCCGAAATACATCCTGTAGAAAACCGAACTACTTCCCCATAACTATAAACATGACAGGAGACTTGTACTCAGTATTGGGACGTATTTAGGCTGTAATCATACTGGCTTGTCGTTCAGACCGAAACGATAAATGGATAAGAAGTGGAGTTTATTTTATATTTACTTTTAAAAAATCACAAGTTAATAATTCATTTTTGTCATCATCACCATCATTACAGCCTTTCACAAGTCCACTGCTGAACGTATACGTGGTAGAGCCAAGCTGCACTATATTAGTAGTAAAGTTGTAGCACGAATGTGTCGGCTCGACCGGGGAAGGACCACGCTCTCACAGAATACCAGCGTAAAGTAGCAGCTTAATGCTGCTATGTTTCGTAAGGTGAGTGTACAGAACCGGAGACCATATTTACTGGAAAAAAAGCGTTCTATCTTACTCCTCACGGCTGACAACGCATCTGCATTTTGATTCGCAAACGGGGATAAATGTAGATATCTATGGGCCACAGTAACCACTTACCATCAGGTAGACTTTGTGGTCGTTTATCGCCCTTTCCTATAAAAAAGGTCTCACTCAAGGAATGCTACAAAGCATTGTCGTGAGCCACCAGCATTCATCGACTTCCTGCATCGCTTACCTGGTCGCCACTCCATCTAGTGGGGGTCGCTCTACAATTCGTCTACCGGTACGAGGCTGCCACACGAGAACCTTTCTTCTCCATGCTGCCCATCACCAGACTGGAATTAGGTTTAGTGTTTCTGCAAGGTACTTGGTGCTAGCACTTGGAAAAAGTTGGTATTTTCCCCCTATATCTCAGTATAACGTATTCCGATTGTATGATAGTTTTCACTATAAAGTATATAAAAGTTTATACATCAAGACATGTATAGGTGATGGCGTATTCTGGTCGAGCATTGCATATTACTATTTCTCGGGCGTATATCATTGATTTATACGCAGTTATATAATAGCCAATAGCGTAGGTATATTAGGTATATTGCCCACCAGTTTATATCTTAGAAAGTAAAATCTAGGTAGATCTCATCTATCATTAAAAATAAATATTACAAAAATAAATAAGTAGTTAAGGAAAAAATATGCATTTTGACATTAAACACGATTTTTAAATTCATTAAATCTTAGTAAACGAACCATAATTGGGAATCACCGTAGCACTGTACAGACACAGCCCTAGCGGCATTGAGTCATGACGTGTATGACATCATGACATGAGAACAGTGTACGCTCCTTATCAATTATTTACAGTAATAAAGTTAGTTAATGTTCGCAAATTTGAAATGGACTCGGGTAAAAGGGGAATAACATGTATGCATATTGTACGCTCGTCTCAAAAAGTCCCGATGCTCTCTCGGCGAGAATAAATACCATGGTGGTCCTGTATGACTATCATTCAGTCCTCCTATCCAGCGAACTAAAGAATTGGTGGAGATTTTTCCGTGTTCTACAATATTATTGGTAAGTTCACTTCTATTTGTAAATAACAGACGATTATTGACTTGAGAATTGACGAAATTGACGATTATTCTGATTATTTTGATATTTATTTTTTTAACGTTTAAATATTAACTCATAACGTATTTGGGACACCAGACATTAAAAGGAACAGAGCGAATTAAACAAATATTTAATTATAAATAAAAACCGACTTAAAACAAAAAATATTTAAAAAAGGCGCTGCTGAGACATAGACGATGGTTTTATTTTTTTAAATTCTTTAAAGTCTGCTAAATAAAAAGTAAATTGTTAAAAACTTAATTTTTGATCCTTTTGAGTGGACCGTGACAGCAAGCTTCCCACTCGTTCTCGTCGTGTCGTCGATGTGTCTATTGTCTATGATATTCGACGAACATATTCTTTACACCACTGTAATATATTTTGCCTAATAACTCTTACTTGACGTTGTTGTGGGAACCGGCAATGGCAATACCATCATGATGCATATTTAGGAATAGAATAAAGTAACCTTTCTTTCTTTCAAAGGATTATACAATATTATACAATATTGTTTGAAAGAAAGAAAGAACATACTTATGTATTTATTTATTGCTGCAAATACTACTTTTACAAAAGAAAAAAAGACCTTAATAACAAAAAAGTTAAGGACAAGTTACCGACTCAGCATATTACTGCAGCGCTGATATTCTGTCGGCGCCACATAAGCCGACTAGCAATATGTTAATATCTTTTTAACAATTTTATTTACAGAACAATGAAGTTCCTCTGTGTTTTGTTTGCAATTATCGCTACGGTTGTAGCTCAAGGCTATGAAGTCTATCCAATACATCCTCAGATCGTGGCCGACAGGTATGAACTAATTGCAAAAATTTTATGTATTGTCAACGCTATTAATATGTTAGCCAGTATATTTATTTTTATACCTATTTAGACCAATCTTCTTTCTTCTTTTAACCACCTTTAGCGGGGCGGTTTAGTCCACTGCTGGACTTCGCTGGTCGCATGGAGTTTCGCTGTTGAAAGCGTTTGCCTTAATCGTTACGCTTGACAAGCAGAGTGACGGTCGCACGACCAGACGTGTCACTACTATAACCTACATGCCCGTCGCAGATATGGGCTTCTTATATCTGGCGTAAACGAGATAGTTATACTGTTATTATTTCAGAAGTCATAAGATTTTCTGACATTTTCTCTATTCGACTTATATGACGCCTACAGAAGAAATGGCTGACCGCACGGAAATATATCGACTTTTAAAAGTAGCGTAGGTTGTATGTCGACCATAATCTTAGTCGTAAGCTGCATTACAAAAGTACCGGGCTGATTATAGGCCGTAGTTTTACCTAAATGTAGGTAAGGGTAATATTTTATAGGTTCGTTTATTTTGAGCTAAAAGAAACATTAATAAAAGTTTTATATCCTTAGATACCCTGAATGGTATATCCATTCGACAAATGCTGATCTACAACAAAGGCATCGTCGTGACGTCACCTTTGATCACAAAACCGATAATGGACGCGTGTTTGGAACTCTTGGCCAGAATGATGCCGGATTGTTTGTAAGTATAATTGGTTCTAAAATATTTAATACTTTGTTTTCTTTCTTTAACTTTTACGATAGTTTTTAAGATTCATCATCATCATCATCATTATTACAGCCCTTCACAAGTCCACTGCTGAATATAGGCTTCCGCCAAGGTATGCCACAAAGCACGGTCCTGAGCCATCTGCATCCGTAGACTTCCTGCATGTTTTCAACATAAAAAAATCTTAATTCGTAATCTAACTCTTTGCCAAATTTTGTCATTTGCCGTTCAGACGTTTTGAAGTATAAAACATTATCAAATATCCAAGCAAATAAACTTTCACATTTATTATATTAGTAAGACGTAAAAAAATTATTTTATCATCAGTCTCTATGTAGGAACTTGATCACGAATAAACGATTGCACATTTGGGGTGTTACAATAAGATCTTGCATGCTCACACTTTAAAAATTAAATTTCATTAAATTAGAGAACAGACATTTCTATCGTGTTGGTAAGATTAGGTTTCATCGTCAAGTTCAGACGTTACGCGTAATATAAATGCTTTTAATATACCACCAGTTTAGGAATTGGGAAAACGCTCTAATCTATAAAGTGTGGTGTTTCTAAAATATTTCCATTATCAGAGACAATAGAAAATATCTGATATGTTTTCAAATATATCTTTTATACAGAGCTTTGTAGTCGCAATTAGTGATCATTAAAATATATCATTTACATAATTAAAATTATTCTGTACAGGGTAAAGGTGGCTATGAACATAACTTCTTCGACGATCACCGCGGCAAGTTAGATGGACAAGTTTACGGAACGAGAGTGCTCGGATCTAACGGTGACTCAAGTCACCTGGGCGGCGCGCTCAACTGGCAAAATTCTAATGCAGCCGCGTCGCTCGATGTGAGCAAACAAATCCACGGTCCTAATTCGGTAAGTGATTTGTTTTAGTAGCTTATGATTTACTTTTGTTATGATATTTAGAGATACAGGCGATATTAGATGGATCAACCAAATTGAAAGAAATCGAATGAAAATCATTGAACATTCGCGTTCACTTTAGCGATGTCGCGACATAAACTCATGAAAAAGAAGAATACCTTGGCGTTGGTGCATGCGTCCAAGAATATTGCTTAGACTAAGGAGGAATGGTGTCCATCATTATAAGGGTTTCATTTGATATTCCATAAACACTTATAAGTTTTATTAAATTTCTTAAATTTTTAAAATATGGAAAACATGATTATCACGTCACTAGCTTTAAAAAAACACGCGCATATACAGTTCCGTACGCTTTGCAGCCATACGCGGAAAAAGACGTCGTTCAATTTACGAATGACACTTTTCAATTGCATTAATCAATGATCCGTGCTGATCATTCAATGTACAATTTCCTTGAAAGTGTCCGGGGGTGTCGAAGCTTTCAATCATTTTCGTGTTGTATTTAGAGGTCTTAATTTCGTAAAAGCCACCAACTTGAAAGCGATATTGAATCGAAACTGATACGTGTAATATCGTCTTTACTCATACTTTAATTATCATATTGCTGCTTCAGTGACGTCTTTCTAATCTTCTTCTTCTTTAGGTGCATACCTGTAAAGTTGTAGAAAGGTTTTGCATCGATCGTTACGCTTGATAGAGGGGTTGTTGATTGCAGGACCAGACGTCTCGATTTTTTGACGTTGCTACTTGTCTCTGGTCGTGGTATTTACGTATGACGTAAATAATATGGTTCTACTACTGTTTATCAGAGGTCATAAGATTATTCTGGCATTTCCCAAAGCCGGATCTTACAACACCTACGGGATGTAAATGGGATGTAACGGGAGGGGGGAATAAACAGTATAAATAGAATCAGTTAAATTGGACTCGGTAAAACCACACCACTGATTCTTGCCAGTTCTTTTCTGAAAAAGTCGATGGATGCAGTTGGCTCAGGACCGTGCTTTGTGGCATTCCTTGGGGGAGGCTTATGTTCAGCAGTGGACTTGTGATGGGCTGTTATAATGATGATTGAAAAAAACATTAAAAAAAAAAGAAAATTCTTATTGAAAATAACCTTCTATTTGTGATTTTTGAATCGTTGTAGCGTTATTCAATACCACATCAAGTACCGGTAGATAAGGATAAGCAAGTCTCATTTTTTTTTGTAAAACAGAAGTGACAATCAAGCTTAGCACAGCTGACGGTAAGTTTCTACTGCAGTCCATGGGCACTTGCAGCCAACTTCAAACAAAGAAGGCTCCAGATGCTTTGTCACCTCTGAGGCCTAAGATGAATACTTTCAGCCTGTGATTGTACTGGCTCTCTGTCCCATTCAGACTGGCACACAACAGTGCCATCACTGCTGTTTGGCAGCAAACATAGGTAACAGGGTGGGACCTGGACTACTAGGCAGGAAAGGAGTCCTACCTCTTAGAACAATGATAGCTTTCGGACTAGATTATTCGAAAGTTGTTGATGTTGATAATTTGCCAGACATTAACACGTAGTTCGATAAAAGATTTTGCTTTGATTTACATCCTATTGATATAATTTAATCAATATTTTTTTTTATAGATAACGGCAGGCGCTGGGGGTAGATGGCCAGTTGGTAAAAATGGTGAATTCTTATTGGAAGGGACGTATGGGAAGACGTCTGGGTACAATTCGGACTACGGTGGCAGAGGCGTGTTTAACTACCGTTGGTGAAAGTATTAGGAAACCTCAACATCCAAACCTAAAGGTGTGATCTCAAGTGGTTAATTTAATTTAAATAATTAATAAATATTATCTAGTGAGTACGTTAATAAAAACATTTTTCTAAATTTATTCTTGTTTATTTTCTTTCCTTTAAAACTTCTCTAAATATCTGTCTTATTAATAATGCATTGGATTTAGTCGGGAAACTGATTACGTAAAAGCTATATATTGGTGTAAAGTAATATGTACATAATACACTAATAGACCAACTATATATAGTTACTAATAAATTAACAAAAGGTATTTCGTAAAAATAAAAACATAAATACCAATATTTATTATTATTATTATTATTATTTATACTTTATTGTACACCACAAAAAACGATAAAAAAAAGAACAAATTACAAGGAGTAAAACTTAAGAGGTAGGTACAATAAGGCGGTCTTATCGCTAATAAGCGATCTCTTCCAGACAAATATGAGTATATACGATACAAATACGATATTTATGAGTTTTTGAAAATAGATAACAAGAAACAAGTTTATGCATTATTCCTAGACATGACCGAGGTTTTCAATTTTGTTGACCACAATATTTAATAAAAAATTTGACACATACGACATATTGATACATATATGAGAAAAAACAAATAACTTCGTAATTATCTATTATAATTTAAAATTTTTGTACAATCGACTTCAATATAAATTATTAAGAATGATTAAAAAACCCGGCCAGCCAGACCTTGATCACATTTATATGGGACCACATGAGAAGCACCAGCTTTCAAATAAAAAATGAATCATCGAAATCGGTTCACCCAAAAAAAAGTTACAATACACATAAAAAAAGAAAAAAAAAACATACAGTCGAATTGAGTACCGTGTCCTTTTTGAAGTCGGTAAAAAATAACCCAAATCAGATACATTTCTTTTAATCATAAAACGGAAAATATTTACTCCTCTGAATGTAGGCTAGTTCATTGTAGTGACAAGGCAGTGTTTTCGACCCATTATTATTTTTAATCTCTTTTTATAGGAATAGAAAACTCATTAATATGAGTTTTCTAATGCTATAAAAATGTCTTTTTTAATTGCTGATATGCAAACTGTTACGTAATATAGTGAAGTTTACACTAATTAAAGTTTGAGGAATATGATAAACAGGCTCCACAATAGAAATTTAAAAATAAACCTTGATAAAATTAAGATAATGAAATTTAAGCAATCAGATTACACGGATATGAATTTCATAATAGAATATGCCGATAAAGAAATTACAAAAACACCTATAACTAAACTACTATTCTAATTTGTCCTATGCTTTATTTAGACTGAGCAAACCACTGAGCAAAAATGTATTATATTATTGATAGCTTACTACGGATATGGTCTTAGAATACTGGGGTAACGGTAGTAATATAACAACAATATTCAGGCACAAAGAAACTGTATACTGAATAAAACGAACGGATAGTTGTAAGCCACATTTCAGAGGACTCAAAATATTGACCACGAAGAGCTTTTTACCCAATTTTTCGCTGTCTACACGACATACCTTATAGAATAGCCCTGATTAGGCAGAGCTTTCGTTATGTGATTAGGCAGGGATTTTTGTTTTTGTTATGAGCCGTGGTAGCTCTGGGAGGCCGTGGTAGTTCATAGGCTAAGCGCTTGCTGTAAATTTCACACTACGTGAGCAACCCAGGTTCAATCCCCGCCGGCACCAATTAAATTGTTAATTGCAATTTTAAGTCCTGATTTACCACGCGCTCGGTGGTTTAAATATTGATTACAAGTAATTCTTATTGAAAGTCATTTATTACTTTACCACTGGTTCGAAAAAAATCCTCTGTCTTGGGAAGGACCAGCAAGAAACCTTTTTTTTAAATAAATTTTAAAATACAAATGATTACAAACTATTTACAAAATTTATTTTAGAAACAGCTTGGAAGCGACCACCTCATTCCCAGAGGTTATTATCAACCATGTATTCTTTAATATTATAATAACCCTTTTTATACAGCTTTTGTTTAATTAAATATTTAAATTTGGTAATAGAAATACCTTGTATATTTTCTGGGACTTTGTTGTAATAGCGTATACATTGCTCCAAGAATGAATTACTGACTCTGTGGAGTCGAGAGACCGGTATCACTAGCTTGTGTTTGTTCCTAGTGTTTACAGAGTGTATATCACTTTTTTTTTTACGAAAACTATGTTTGTTTTTGTGAACATACATTAAGTTTTCGTAAATATACTGAGAGGCCAAAGTTAATATGTTTATTTCTTTAAATTTTTCTCAAAGAGACTCTCGGTTTAAGGTTGTAAATAGCTCTTTTGGCCCTCTTCTGCAAAACAAAAATAGTTTCTAAATCAGCCGCATTTCCCCATAGCAAAATGCCATAAGACATTATTTTATGGAAATAACTGAAATAAACTAATCTAGCTGTCTTGACACTAGTGAGATCTCTAATCTTTTTTACAGCATAAGCTGCAGAGCTTAGTCTGCTTGCTAGTTTGGATATATGGGGGCCTCCTGAAGCTTTGCGTCGAGAGTGATGCCAAGAACAACAGAGGAAATCTGCATGGCTGAGAAATAAGAAAAAATATTTCAGAGACGTGTGAAATTCGCCAACACGCAGTGCGGCAGCGCGACGGACATATCCTTGCCCTAAAACCATCTCAGAAATGAGAGGAGGCCTGTGCCCAGCAGTGGACCGTAACTTTACTATAATTTTTTATGGAAAAAATCTCTACAACAAACTGCCTGTTGGGAACTGGATGGTTTTAAAAGAAGAAGTAATTTTTTTTCATTGATAGTGCAAATTATTTTAAAATATAAGTAAATTAATGACATTTTTATGAATATTTTTTTTATTTGTTGTTATTTTTCTATCTACCTTTATATAAAAAAATTTCCAATTATGGGAAAGCCCTATATTCGGCAGATGACTTTGGATAGGTTGTAACGATTACTTAGTAACCTTTTACAGTAATTGCAATGAAACGTTTAGTAGTACTACTAAATTAATAGAATTTTAATCAATTATTGGTCTTAGCATCAGATATCGAAACATTTTTACTGATAATGATCGAACTTATACAAATTTACTATGGTATTTTGAAAGATTTAACTCCTAAGCTACCACAGATTATCAAATACGATGTTAATGCAAAAAGTAGATAGATTATTATGTTATCATTACAGACGTTTATGTAGCCGTGGTAGCTTACGAGATAGGCTTGTTAACAATCCCGCCAAATGTCTTAGCGTAATAAAAGCGTATTCACTCTCGGCTTGAAGATGTCCAAACTGTAATTGGACGAAAGGTAGACGCTGACGGATTATTCCACTCCTTTGTTGTATGCATTACGAAATACGAAGCACACAGAGAATATAGACAACAAAGGAGTGAAGAGCCGCAGACCGTCTGGTTGTCCAATTGTGGACAGGGGGTGGAGGAATTAAGTCATGTAATTCCTGCGCACCCTCTCCGAAATGCATCCTATAGTATATCGACAGGCTGGCTACTCTGCGCCTGTTCTCGATGCTGAAGATCGGTTTAAACGAACTCAGGGTCACCACTGAGCATCTTAACACGTAAGATCACTGATTCCAGCACTGCTAGGTGGCATTTTGCAGCACCAACCCATATGTGATAGCAGTATTCCATGCACAACCGGGCGTGCGCTTTATATAAGGTAAGAAGCTGCCCCGTTGTAAAGTCAGCCATCCTTGCAAGGGCATCTAGCTTAGCGGTGCTTGGGGCCACGGGTTCACTGAGCGCGAAACAAGATTCCGAGTCCGTTTGTCTATATGCAATTTATATAAATAATCGTATTGTAGATTATATGCTCGTACTTGTGTATCGGGCGAGTTGTGTCTAGCGCTCCATGGAGTGGGTTTTTACAACGTTACACGGCAATGCGGCAGGCCTAGACGGAGATTGCGGAGTAAACTAGACAGTTTTTGTACCACATAGACGCAAAAGAGTGAAAAGGAAGTTCTATTTGTGGTAGAGCCATGCTGCAGCTATATTATCTTTATAACACGAATGGATCGGCTCAAACGACGAAAGACGACGCTCTTAGCAAGCTAATAGCAGCTTAAATACTGCTGTGTTTCGTATGGTGTGAACCTTTTTACTGAAAACAAAGCATTCCATCTTAGTCCTCAGGGGTGACAACACATCTGCATTTTGACAACCAATCGGATCCTAATTGAGGATAGGTGTAGATGCCTATGGGCCACAGTATCCACTTACCATCAGGTAGTTGGCTTGTTTGTAATCTTTATTGTTTAAAAAAGGTAAGCCCTGAAATGCGTCACAACAGGCTGAAAGTTTAACAAAAATAAATACACTTTTTTTCGCGGGGTTCGAACTCGGGTTTGCTGACGCTTACT
Source organism: Parnassius mnemosyne (assembly GCA_963668995.1). Classification (NCBI taxonomy): domain Eukaryota; kingdom Metazoa; phylum Arthropoda; class Insecta; order Lepidoptera; family Papilionidae; genus Parnassius; species Parnassius mnemosyne. The sequence continues at coordinate 15,373,632 of CAVLGL010000084.1, read as the reverse complement.
CCGCAATTACTACGGATCATGGGAAGTTAAATAAATAGAAAACACATATCAAAATTTATGCATGTTGTTTCAATGTTGGAATTATTATATTTACTAATTTTAGTTACTAGGAGGCCTATGTTCAGCAGTGGATTTATGAAGGGCTGTAATGATGATTAGTTACTAGTGCATTAATATATTGCCTTTTCGCTCTAAAGCGTATACGCGTTCAGAGCTTGCGAGTTTTGGTAGTCAATCATCTAGAATTATTCGCCTACATTAACCTTTCAGCTGCAGCTTTTATATTGTCAAGAGTATTTTGGGCAGTAATAAAATGGGTCAAAGGATAATTTGCAAATGCTGTCGTTTTTCAACTTTAATCTCTACAAAGAAATAAAATTAATATTGGGTACATTTATTTTGCGTTAAAAGTAAAAAGTTACTTTCTATCCTATAAAAATACGGTACAGCTCGTTTACTGGTACGATGGTGGTACTTACCCAGACATACTCCTAGACACGTAAGGAGTCTTGTTAACTAGAATATCATTCTTAATTTCTAAGCATGAGACGTTAGTGAAGAGCATTTAGCGAGCCATTTGTTGAAGCAGAACTGCAGAACTGTTGCTGCATACAATTTGAGCGGTTGCCGCTCAGTACACTGAAATTCAAGAGTGTGTTTGTCGTGAAAGATAAAGATATGAATATATTCCATTGTCTGAAACACTATTGTTACTGCAGTGCTTGAAATCAGTCGAAAATATGACCAGGAGAACAATCACAAAATAAATAGGCCCGAAAACATTTTTTTTAATTTAAAGATGACTCCGATCAGCTGCAGCTCAAAGGCTCAAACTTGGAATCCCCCGATGTAGTTGTATAGTATTCTCAGTCCCAAGCCACAACTTCGTTGACAAACGATAATAATGTTTAATTCAGACAAGTGTTACTAAATTGAATCTGTTTAAACCATCATAAAATAGCGGATCTAAGCCTAAATCAACTCATTAAAGTCTCCAACGAACCGTTGTCAAAGAGACTTCCAAACTTAATTAAGGACATTTTCCAATTTAATCAGACGGCCAAGAAGAATGAGTCGAATAGAAATTTTAATTACCTCTACGTAGGCAAATTGAAACTAAAAGACGTAAAAGTTATGAGAGAGTTTAGTTGAAACTTTTGAATTAAGTATGAATTTATCGACATTTTGTAGTCCTTTTCGAGTTTTGAGAGGTTTCGCCGATTCGTTATACTATTCAGTAATTAGTATAAAGTTTAAGTCAAGTTATTATCATCCTTATTGTCATCCGCAGAGGTCAAGCACTCGAGTAGAATTTCAAAGTTCGAAAGAAAAAAGGTAATAATAACGTTCAATTCAACAGCTGTACCTAGCGTAAGAGAGCAGTCAAGCAGCAAAGCGTGCATTCCAGTATTTCGGTCGGAAGTTTATGGAGAGCGAGTATGGCTTTCAGCCATCTTGGTTTTCAGAGAAACAGATGTTATCTTCCTTGTTTGAAGCTCTAGTCTTCTTGGTTGAAGTTGGTTGCAGGTGTCCACGGGCTGCAGTAGCCACTTACCATGAGATGGACTGTTAGTTAGTTTCCCACTTCAATTTATATTAATTTATTTATAAAGATATACTAGCTGACCTGGAAAATGTTATTTTGCCATATACATTATTTCTAGGAAATATTTTTTTAGTTCAATAAAAATAGCTAACACTATAAGTATGTGGGGATGTATCTAATTATAATTGAAAGAGGAATGCCATCAAAAACATAACTTGTAAAAAAAAACCAAGTCTCGCAACTCAGTTCTTCTACCGTAAAAAGTTGTGAGATCCATGTAATACCAAGTCGGTTAATTTATTCAGTCCCTACTTAAGGGTCCGTCTTAGAGTCCCGAGCCACCTGCTTCCATTGACTTCAAGGCTGTCTTACCAGGTCGTCACTCTGTCTAGTGGGGGGACGCCCTACACTTCACCTGCCGGTACGAGGCTGCCACTCGAGAACCTTTCTTCCCCATAGGTTGTCGGTTCTTCGAGCTATAAGGTCGACCCATTGCCACTTCAGCATACTAATTCTTTGGCTAAACCTGTTACTCTGGTTCTACTGCGAATATCCTCGTTTTTAAATAACCAATTTAAGATAACAAACATCTAGATCATCGTCTAAAAGTCTAAATAATTATTTGAAAACTGCGTTCCTTGTTTTGATGTTTTATCCAAATTTATATGACACCACCCCTGTAGTACAACATAAAGAGACAAAAATACCTTAATAACAAAATACTCAAAAATATAAAGATCCAATGGCAGCAAAAAAAGGTCACCGACTCAGCATAATGTACTGTAAAAGTTTATACAAGAGAGTTTAATACAACAGAGTTTAATACCGCAACGCTCATATTCAGCGCCACATAAGCCGACTCGCAAAATTTTAATATTTTCTTAACAATTTTGTTTACAGAACAATGAATTTCCTTTGTGTTTTATTTGAAATTATCGCTACGGCTGTAGCTCAAGGCTATGACTATCCAATGCACTCTCGTGTAAAATCGTCAATAAATACAGATTGTGGCCGACAGGTATGAACCAATTACAAAATTTTATGAATTGTCAACGCTATTAATATGTTATTCAGTATATTTATTTTCACACCTTTTTCGGTCAATCTATTCGGTAAATCTTCTTTATTCTTTTTCATCACCCCCTAACGGTCCGCTGCTGGTCTTTGCTGATTGCATGGAGCTTCGCTGGGGGCAATTAACAAAGCAAAAAAAAAGCAAAAACAATCTGTTAGTTATGATGAGACCTTACTACCGGACTTGATAGAGTGACTTGAAAATGTACATCTTGTAAGATGTCTGCTACTAGAACTCCTCGACGAGGAGAACTAGATGTGCCGAGTTTAGCCTCGTTTTGTTGGTTATAGAATATAAAAGATATATAGAATAGACCTTACCTCCGGACTTGACGGACTGATTTCAAGATGTACTTCGTTAACTGCTACTACTAGAACTCATTGACGAATAGAACTACAATTTACAATTTTTTTTTAATTTTTTCACTATCTTTGGGCATTGTGAGTCGTGCATTTTAGGATTTTTTAAACTTTTTTTTTAATTGAAGTTTGACACAAAGATATCAGAAAATTGAAAGTATTTTAATATTAAGGCGTATATAGTGTGTTGTAAGGCGTATATGGTGTGTTAAAAGGTGTATATCAGTGAAAACTTGTGTGTATTTAAACTACTTAAAAAATTAAGTATAATCATGTTCCGCGTAATTTTTTTAATGCGCTTAAGGCATGCACAATTGTATTTCCCAATAGTTTTTTTATTAACTATAATGTTCCTTTTATTTTTGGCACCTATCACATTATTAATGCACGTCCCGGGTTGACTAGGAGAGAAGTCAAAATGCCAAAAGTCCGGACTTTGTCATCCTTTTAGTAAGTATAAATAAATAAATGACAAAAATCTACCATCAGGTGGTTTGCGTTTTGTCACTCTTATTCTATAAAAACAGTTAGAGATGCTTTTGCCCTGATGTGCGTCACAACAGGCTGAAAATTTAACATAAAATAAATATACGGGGTTTGAATCCTGTTTTACTAACGTTTATTAACGCTTATCCCCTCAATTACAAAGGTTCAGAAAAAAATAAATAAATGGAAAAAAAACCTATATGTCGGAGCGTCTATAGAATATCTATCTATCTATCTATCTAATAGTCTATAAACATATATCTGTTTCACTTACACAAGTCGCGAAAATAATACCGTCGCTAAGATTAGATAAAGATAGACACACAAACATGCAGTGACGGGTTGGTATTGCCTACTATATAAAATTTTACCCAAAATAAGCAATAAAAAGGAGTTTTTTTTTTAAGTTGCAGTTATTTGTTTTTATTTTAAATATGTATCTTTGCATATCCGATGAATAGAAGTATAACTAATGAAATGAAATATTTTTTTTCGAAGTATCTGTTATTGTACGAATAAATCAAACAAAAAATAAATCAAGTAATAAAATCAATTTAGGGTTTCTTAACCAAGAAGATCTGAGTTTGAAATATGCATCAATTGTGAAAGCATCGGCAAGTCTTTCTCTCCTAAATTTGGTCTCATGACATTAGTTACCACAAAAACTGTGGTTATTAATAAATTTTTAAGATAATACTAAATGGTGTTAATCTGTAATACTAATCCGCTTAAATAAACACGGTCGTCATCGCTTTTTGGTCCTAGTTTGTCTTGACCCGGGAAGTGCTTAGAACTAATGAGAGTAAATTTCGATGGCACCCAGTGAGTCTCCTTTCTCAGCAATCGTATTATTTCCACCCACTTCTTACGGTGTGCTGCATGCATCTTTAAATACCCTGCAAAATTATTAATATAAAATATAGGTAATAAAATATAATTTTATAGATCATTCATGAATATTCTAAAATAAGAATAATTAATTCCTTTGTATAAAAAGGTTGAAACATAGCTTTTATGACAATGTCCAAAATATTTAAAATTAGGGCTAACAAGTTAACTTATTGCATAAATTATATAGTCGTAGTAGTGTAATATGGGAAAATTGCAAAAGCAGAAAAGTGGCAACATCGAACATAAATTGCAATATTTGATATTTTATTTCATTTTTTTTGTGTTTTTGCGTTAATATGAAAACATAAACTAAAACTTACGTGTGGAAAGTGATTCCGCTTGATTAATTATGTTTTTGTGACCTTCAATAGCATTCTTTCATTACGTATTTACCCATTTTTTGTCGTGAAGCGTTCGGTTTAACTCAGTCGGCGTCACATTGAACGTTTGCTGGGCATATGGCTGTGGTCATATGTGAAGTGGCAACGCTTTGGCGCGGCAATTACTTATCTAGTGTAATATATAAATCAATGGGTCGAACTGTAATTCCTCTATACTGAATGTATAATGAGTTACACTGTTTTATTACTGATAATAATTAATTGCGTAAGCAAGAGGGCAAGTTGAACATCCGCTCTCACAATTTTATTATTTTTAACAATCAATGCTATCCCGGTGTATTTCCGAGATCAAAATTGGGATCTTCTGTTGAATTTCCGACATATATATATTTCAATTTTGGAATGATTATATTTACTAGTTTTAGTTATCAGTGAATGTATATATTGCCTTGTTGATATAAAGCGTTTATATATACGTTCAAAGCTGGAGAGCTTTGACAGTCAATCATATAGAATTATTCGCCTACATTAACCTTTCAACTGCAGCTTTTATATTGTTAAGAGTATTTTGGGCAGTAATAAAATGGTTCAAAGGATATTTCGCAAATGTTGTCGTTTTTCATTTTTAATCTGTACAGAGATATAAGTATTACCATTATTTCGCGTTAAAAGTAAAAGTTTACTCACGGTCTCTTCTTTGAGAGGGTTTTAGACCAATGAGAGGAGTTCGTGGGCCGTTTAGAGATAGTACTGGCTTAAGAGAGTACAATGTTAATTATGCCTTAAGTTTAGTAAGAGGTCAGAGAGAAACTGAAACAGGAGGCGGTCAGCAAGACCTTCATGATAATAAACTGACAAATATTTCACTATGAAGGCAATTTTAGAGGAGGCCTTCAATTTGCATTTACTTTTTCCTTAGCCAACTCCAAAAATAGGAGGAAGTGCAAACTTCTTTAAAATCGTTGTGATTTGAAACTCGATGAAACGAAAAATCGACCCTAAAAAGAGACAAACATATACATCTATACGATTTAGCTTGCGAGAGAATGAGATAGATATATACATATAGAATACAGTGTAGTAAGCGACGATAGCCTAATGGTAAGGTGTGGACTGCGAACATAAAAGATTATGGGTTCAAATCCGCCAATCGACTACTGTCGGAAATCGTTAACCACTCTTAACACAATCATTTTCAGCTTGCCAGTAATAGTAAAGGAGAATATTAGTAATTTTAATAACATTCCTAGTTTTATTTATAAAAGAACAGCGTCTCCTATTAACTCGATTTCCACGTTGTGCGGTGCTTTAAAATATTAAAATTAACAAATTTATTAAATAATTAAAATTAAACATATTGAATAAAACTATCATATCGAAATCATTCATAACAATCCATGATTTCATGACTTGACTGAGAGTGCCATCAATTTTTGTTCGATAAACTGACTTTAACTATAGAAAGTAATAAAGAATTAAAATATTATTTTAATTTATTATACTAAAATTTAGTTTAAAACAAGAATTTTAACATTTATTTTCTATAAAATTAAAGTTTTATCTTATATTTCATGCCATATTTGTGGTTGAAAATTACCTTATTAATTAAATCATTTGCCAATTTGCCACGAAATAGTTTGAAGTGTTATTTCTATTTAACTGTAGGAAATGGTATTTTTAACTCGTGGATGTAACGCTACTGGCTGAATTTTAAATATTCTTGGGCAGTCCTTTTTAGATGAGTGAGGAGGCATCTTAGGACACACCATTTTTAGTAACACTTAAACATTATCCGATTAACTAAAACCACTTTAATAAATCACTATCATAAACTAAATCATTTACTGGTTATTAACACCACACAATAATTATTCTGCAAAATAAACTAAATCTCCATAAAACTGAAAGTTTAGAAAAGTTAAACAAAACAAATTTCATTCAACTTGAAATTTATTTCAAACATTACCGTTTATAATAACTTCTCTTTGTTGAAAAATTGAACTTTAAACCTATTCCTTTTCGCAACAGGTACAAATACATTTTATTTATTTTCCGCAACAGACTAATTTGAATGGAACGTACATTTCTTTTATAGGATAAGGGTGACAAACGAGCACACAGTCCACCTGATGGTAAGTGGTTGCTGTGACCCATAGACATCTACATCTATTCTCTATTACAAATCAATATGTAGATGCGTTGTCACCCGTGAGGACTAAGATGGAATGCCTCATTTCCAGTAAAAAGGGTAAATAAAGTTGGAACATGTAATTTACACTTTAAAATCATGGGTTAAACTAATTTTGACCCGTACCATGCACTAATTGGCTTTACTTTCTATGGCCATGCCCTTTCGGTTTATATAAATGTACTCTATAAACTGTACCCCCCATAGCTTGATGTTAGTTTTAATGTACTTTATTGTTACGCTTATTGGCTCAAATGTCCTACTTCTCTTTCGCCTCTTTCGACTTTTCATTCGCCTCATTCTCTTGAAGCTTAGTTTTCTAAAGGTTTTACTTCTACCACGTGTGGACTGCACACGTTTTTTTGTATATGCCCCGATCGACCGAACGAACATGTTGCTACCTGTAATCTACTTCAAACAAAGTTGGCTAAACATGCGTTGTCACTTTTGAGGATTAAGATGGAATGCTTTATATCCTGTAGTTATACTGGTAAGATGGTGGACCTACCCAGCACACTCAGATAAGAAAGGAGTCTTAACACCTAGAATATCTCTCTTCCTAACATTTATTGGAGTTTACTCCTTAAGAATCGATTTTCATATATAAGCCCCGGGTATGAAAATTTATGGGGAGTAAAATGAAACGTATAAAATCAAATGTAAAAATGTATACGCTATTACAACAAGGTCCCGGAAAGTGTACAGGCTCTCTCTATTACCAAGTTTAAATGTTTTGTTAAGTTGAAACTGTATAAAAAGGGTTATTATACATAGGCTGCACTAAAAGTATCGGGAATGGAATATCGTAGTACAAATAAATACATTGTCGATAATAACCCGCTTCCAAGCTGTTCTAAAATAAATTTTGTACTTATATAGTTTGTACAACCATTAATGTAAAATTTGCTATTAAAAAAAGTCCTGCTGGGGTTCTTGCTGGTTCTTCCCAGGACAGAGGTTTTTTCGAACCAGTGGTAAAGTAAAAAATGACTTTCAATAAGAATTACACATGTCATCTATATTGAATAAAAAAAATTCTATTCTATTCTATTCTAAGCTTTACGTCATGCGTTACGTTATGTATTCATATTTCCATGACTACGTAATGTCGTGCGCAACTAATCTTGCGCAGCCCCCAGCACAGAGTACTCTCAGCTGGACTACTTTTTATAAACAAATAACAACTGTCAACCAACTGTCAACTTGCGGAGTTTTGATATTAAATTTCATATAAAATCGTTCGTAAGGAGTAAACTCCAGTCGTGTGTTGGAGCTGACACACACTTTTTTATTTCTAAGCATAAGGCCTTAGTAGAGTGCGTTCGGCAGGTGTTTGATGAAGCAGAATGTGTTGAACTGTAATATTGAATGTGAATACTCAAATTCAAAATTGTATTTATCATGAACTTCGAACGTCCTCTTTTTTGTTCAATAAGAAAAAACAGTTTAATATTATGTCATAAAGGTTTAATTAAGTTCCTATTGTAATAAACACGATTTTCGTTGTGGAGCTCAAAACCCATCAAAAATATCATGGATATGAGAACAATCAAAAACTATCGAGATTCGTAAACAAATGCTCTTTATCAATGATGGTTCTGACCTGTAGCTTAAATTCTGGAACCCCTCGATGTGGTAGCCCAATATTCTCATTACTAAGCCGTAATTTATATTTTAAATAGCGGATCTAAGCCTAAATCAACTCATTAAAGTCTCCAACGAACCGTTGTCAAAGAGACTTCCAAACTTAATTAAGGACATTTTCCAATTTAATCAGACGGGTAAGAAGAATGAGCCGGATAGAAAATTTTAATTACCTCTACGTAGGCAAATTGAAACTTAAAGTCATAAAAGTTATGAGAGAGTTTAGTTGAAACTTTTGAATAAGATGTGGACTTATTGACATATTGTAGTCCTTTTCGAATTTTGAGAGGATTCGCCGATTTTTAAACTATTCTATAATAAGTTTAAAGTATTAGTCAAGTTAGTATCGTCTTTATTGTCATCCGTAGAGGCAGCGCGCTCGACAATCATTCCAGTTTGAAAGAATAAAAGGTAATAAAGTTCTATTCAACAGTTGTACCTAGGGTAAGATAGCAGCCAAGTAGCGGAGCGTGCACTCCAGTGTTTCTTTCAGAAAGGTACAGAGAACCAATGTGGCTTTTAGGCATCTTGGTTATCAGAGATGACATCTGTAACCTTCTTGTTTGAAGTTAGTTACAGTTGTTCACGGGCTGCAGTAGCTACTTACCATGAGGTGGACAGTATGTTAGTTAGCCACTTTATATTAAATTGTTTATTTTAATAAACACATTTTCACTATATTTATCTTTACGATAATTTCCAATACCTATGGTTAAGGCGCAGGTTGAGCAAAATGTCGTGCTAGTCGTTATTTGTGCTGTTTTTAGGAGCTATCTACTTTTTATTTAAAAGATATATCAACAAATAAAAAACACATTATATTTCTACATAATCTTGATTCCATAAAAGCTATATCCAATTTTTTTTAAAGGAATAAATATTAATATAATCTCCTTACAACGAAACCACATAAATGTGAAATTATTATTGATAACATGCATCTCCTCGTAAAGTAAGTATTATTTTATTTTGCGATTTACACCAATGGATAGGCAATTTATTAATGAACATTTCTATAGTAAATTTTTTTTCAAAAGACCAAAATTTGATTTTATTAAGAATTTATTTTAAAATCTGGGCATATTCACTGATCACGGGCTTGCTGAAGTCAGTGAGCCCTGAGCTCTTCGACGTGAAGCCCGTGTCGTTAGAGCGTCGACCAGCACATACACTCACGTCATATCAGTCGATAATAATATTACTTATTAGGTTATTTATAGGTAGTATTATTTGTTTGTTTTGGGTATAATTTTTCGTATTAGTTATACATATATTTGTTGTGTTTTTTACTGCGCGATGAAGCTTTTTGCGTGTATTTTCTTTGAAGTAAATGCAAATAAAAAAATGAAGCACCATTAGCATGTAAGGTTCGAATCCATAATTAAAATTTCGACAAATATTATAATTTACACTATAAAAGGCTAATTCAATATTATTACCCAACCACAATATCTTATTAAGTATAGTACTGCTTCGTTGGTCTAGTGGTTGTAGTAGTGCGACTTCTGATCATGAGGTCCCGGGTTCGAATCCTGGGTCGGGCCAAAAAGTCAGTTATGAGTTTTTCATTTATGTTCTAAGTTATAATTAGTATTACTAAGTTATAGTTTTTTGCTAAAATATAGTATATTATTTATTGCTTGTTTTTTATTCTTTTTCAAAAAATAATTGAGTACATAAGGTGTTCTATACTTATAATTCGGTAAAAAGTATCGAAGTAGGTACTAATATACCTACTTTTTACTATTAACTAAAAAATTTTAAAACTAAATTTAACTAAAAAGACTAAACTGACCATTTATTTTTTAACTCAAAACAGGACATGGGTTTATTTATACTCTAAAAACTACAACTTTATACAATTAGTGTTCACTGTAAAATTATATTCGGTATAGACGGTAATTATTAAATGCAACATATTTTTTTTAAATTATTAATTACATTTGTAAGTGGATTAAATTTGCTTTAATAAAGTTGGTGATGATTTTAAATAAAAATAAAATTCTGCTCAAGTTTTTTTATTGTTATCTTTGTTAACAACATCGCCTTTAGAACTCTGGAACCGTAAGTGTTTCTTTCAGACGTCCACAATTTAATCAAAATAAAAAAAATACTCTTTCTACCGGAGCATTCGTACCAGGTAGACATAAAATATATTCGATTAAAAAAAATTATGTTGAAGATTGTTGACTTTGAATACTTCCATCCAACTAGTTACGGGACAATTTTGTGTCCCGGAGCTTTGTTTGGGGACAATGGGACAGGTGACCGAGAAAAGGGACAGTCCCGTTCAAAACGGGACGTATGGTTACTTTAGCTATAACCTGGCGACGGCTCCGTGGCGCAGTGGCTTAGTAATCAGTTGTTGCACTGGGGGCCGCGGGTTCGAATCTCGCACGGAACAAGTATTTGTATGGCCTACAAATAATTGTTCCGGGTCTGGATGTTTGTCCTTGTGCAATTTATGTTTGTAAACTGCCTCCACGACATAGGAGAAAATCCTAGTGTGGGGGTAACGTTTTTTTGCAATTGAAATTGAAAGATTGAACCCTTATACTTCTTGTTGATTTTTGTACGAGTATTACCTTTATTAAAGTTACCCTTATGTATAAATAAATATAATTACGTATGTAGAAATAAAATTGATTTTCATCCTCATCAATCATTGGGGCGAGGATAATGTCTGCCAGCATAAGTAATAAGCAGGCTAGGTTACAAGGTGCTCAGTTCAAAAATTTGTAGGTAGGATATGTTACTTTTCAATACGTGACACGTAAAAATTAACAATAATCAAAAACACATCTACGAAACATCCTATTTATTCATTTATTCTTTATTGCACCAAATATCTGTACGAAAGGCGAGCTATCTATTTATTTACCTATAGTGAATAGGTATCTTTTAAACTGACAATTTTCAATGTTTTATATATAATTTTAATATACAATTACGAGTAATTATAAAATTTCATAATTAGATAATATATGAGAATACATAATTCTAATATAATGCAACTAATATACCGAATAAAAAAATTAAAATACATTTATCATTGTACGCTGTGTGTATTTCCATAAATTAGTTTATTGATGTTGAAAAAATAATACTACATAATAGGTGGCGTCTAAAATAAGCAATATATTGAAGCGAGCGGCGTGCCGCCGGCAAATGCTCAAGGTCGTTCGCATGGAGTAGCCCCTTAATATACTTATAGTGTAGTGGAACGATAATCGTTCCATTACATTTCACCGGTTTCGAACTCTTTATTCGATGACATCCGGAAAGACACTAATAACATCGTTTTCAAAAGTCGTTCGTGTACAATTTTTAAAAGCATCAACACTGAGTTCAAACAAATAAAATAAAACCTTTATTGAATTTGTAAAACAAGGTTATATTTATGTATATACTAGCTGGCCAAGCAGACGTTGTTCTGCCCTTCCCTGAGATGACCCTTTCTCCAATAACAAAATCCTTGAATTCCTAATAAAAAATATTAAGGGTCACTTATCGAGATAAAAACTATCCCATCTCTCAAGTTGGACCAAACTGCACACAGTGTGCAAAATTTTATTGAAATCAGTTGAGTAGTTTAGGAGTTCATCGAGGACAAACAATGTGACACGTAATTTTTATATATAAAGATTATATGTATGTATGCGTATATATGTATATTTAAATGTGTATTACTAATTTACGGAAAATGATATGATATGTACTAGGTTTTCTTTCTTGGGCTGACAGAAAAGGGCAACAGGCGTTGGCACATTATTATGGTGAACAAAATAAAGATTGAAAATTTAAAAATATAAAAAGACTAAAAATTTCCATATTAGCCATAGCAAATAGAAGCTACAGTTCAAAGGCTTTGTAGACGAATCAAACGAGTTGATTGCCTTTATCTCAGAGTAATACCCAAACATTTCAAAGTAACAAACGTTCGGTCCCATCCCGGCTGACATAAATTAAGGCTATATACCTATATTATATTTTAACTTATTGAAAATGGATATCATAGTAATGCGTCCAATAATAGAGGTTTATATTTTATTTCAAAGGCGATGTTAACCACGAGATGCATTTTATTTTTTATTACGTAAACTTATAAATAGAAAACTCTCTTGGCACTTTATATGGCCCACCGCCCTGTAATGCAAATGCAGCGGCTAGTGAAGAAAGAGAAGGACTCCTTTCTGCCTAACTATCATTCTGGGTGGGTACTGCTCTTCTATTTCTGCCGCCAGGTATTAGACAAATATAGAGAGCTTAGTCCTCAGAGGTGGGAACATATCTGTAGCCTTCATTGATTAAAGTTAGCTGCAGGTGACCATGGACCACAGTACCTTGGGCCAATATGTAATGCACTTCATATAGCGAACCTAAAGATACCGCGCACCTTCTAGTGGTAGAAACGGAGGTTGAGGTATGTATGCTTATCATCTGCGGGCGATCCTTAACGAATGACGGTCAGCAAAGTCACAAAAATCGAACAAATATCTCAAAGAGAGAGCTTTATTAATAGTAAAATCACTATGAGCGCCTCCACTCTGCCTTTAAGTAGGCATTTTCAATGCACTTCTCCCGATGCTATTTTTCGGACATCTGGAAAGAGACCGACTTAATAGGAATCCTGAAACCAGGGAAACCTCGCACTTAGCATGCAGCTATAGACCTATTAGTCCCCTCAGAATGCTAGGAAAAATTTACGAGTGCATCATTTTAATTTGCAAAAATAAAAAACTTCTTCCCGATAAGCAGTTTGGCTTCAGACGCGAAAACTCGTGCAACACCCAAATGCATCGCCTAACACAATACATTCTGGAAGGTTTTAGTCATAACAGAAACCTCCAAACTCTCAACACAGAAGCCCACTTTTTTATCTCGCAAAAGCGTTTTACAAAGTCCAGCACGACGGCTTACTTTACAAGCTGTAAATAAAGCGTAGCTGACAGGCATTTATATCATTCGAGCTAACTTCAGTTGATAACCGCTTCTTTCTAAATCGAGTAGAGAGAACGCGCTCTTCGAAGCACCCCTTAAAGGCCGGATTCTCGCAGGGTTCTGTCTTCTCCCCACTTTTCTTTATAATCTACACGAGTAATATCCAAAAGGACCGATAGTAAGGACCGAAGGAAGAATAGTATTCTAAACTGCTCTCTTAGCCGATAAAATGATACACTTCATGCCACATACAACAATAAAATTCTCACCAAGTTGCTTCAAAGCACTACCAATCTCCTATGGGAGAGGTTTCGCTTATGGAAAATCGTAGTGAATCTATTGAAAAAGTGTAAAAATATAGTTTCAAAGGATTCCCTGTCTGAACCGCCGGAACACCCATCCGAAAAAAACCTTGAGGCACGATCAAGATCATGACGAATTCCACCTGTATAAAATGTGTGTATGACCTATTGAGTGCTACGCAAGCGTAGCCAGGTAGCGTACTAGTGACAAGTGTAAGCATAGCTTACATTTGTCGTAGTAATTAGCATGACCTCCATGTCGATGTAAACGGTTTAATCACAGGAGGGTCAGTAGAGGTTTGTGTTGGTTTGCCGATTTAGCGGAAAGTATGTCACGCATGGCAGTACGAATTACCGCGTTGTTTTCTCTGTCTGCTATTGTAGATCAAACCGTGCTTGAGTGTGTGCATCTGAAGACGCTTGTGTGAAGCTTTCACACATTCGTTCATTCTACTTTTACTCTCACAGAAGTAAAGAAACAATTTAAATGTGTAAAAGTAAACAGGAAGTATACACATTACAGTAGAAACCTCATCTGCCTTTTTATTACGTAAATAAAAGACAGATAGTATGAAATAAAATTAATCCAAATCCAAAAGAGCAGTACTAGATATCGACATCACAAGTAGCAAAGACGTAGTAATTTAGTTCCAAGAACTGACAACCGACTGAAAGAAAGTTTATGAAAAACTGCTCCGTGTTTGTAAGCGCAATATAAGATGACTGACTACTCGATGAAGTAGCGACCTGGTGAAGTATGCAGGTCGATTGTGGCAGGAAGCTCGATCACTCCTCTGGGGCTGTCTATGAAAGAGGTCCAAGCAGCGGACATCTGATGGGCTACAATAATTACGATGATGAATAATATCGTGAGTAGTTTAGAGTTTTCCAGATTATTTTCGTCATATGGCTTTTATCTATTTTGTATGAATAAGGCCGATACTAGGCCACGAATCTACACGACGGTAAGCAGAGTTGCATTTGAATTTTAATACGTTAACCTAGTAAAAGGCATTAAAGCCTGGGGACGTCAATTTTATATCGGCAAGTTCGAAACCGATAAAAAGACCCGATAATTTGCTATACATATCAAAAACGCAGTTTTAGAAGGTAATATAACATTAATTCTTTAATACAATTAATTTTAAATTCTTTTAAAATTAATCGACAACAACCGATGAAAACACTGTTTTTATATTTCTCTCATACTAATTAATATAAACCTCTTAAAATCGCCAAGTTTATTGAGTGCTTCACGTTATTCAAAAATTTCAAATCAAGTTGATACTTAAGCTAACTTCAATACTTCAATTTGAAATGCTTTGGCTTAATTACGGTAGCGGAAAGTTTTACTTGAAGTTCAAATTTGTGTAAGGAGTCCGGATCATACTAAATGATTCATTTATTTATTTATACTTTACTGCGACACATAGGGCGGATTTAGTGCCGATTTCACCGTTTGCTATAGAAACCAAATTGAATAGTTAAAATGTATCATTTCATCTCTGTTGTAAACATAATAAAGTATACATTGGTATATGTTTTATCACAATTATATAGAGTGAACTATTCAATATAAAAAAGTAACAAACGCAAGCTATTGGCTCCAGAGAGTTCGTAATTCATTCATGGAACAATATATACGCTTATACAAGAAAGTCCCAGAAAATATACAAGGCGACTATATAACCAAGTTTACTTTAACTTTATAAAAAGGTTTATTATGATATAAATGAGTAGATTTTCGACAATTACCCCTGGGAATGAGATAATTGCTTCCAAGCTGTTTTTTAAATTAGTTTTGTAAGTAATTGTACAATAACTTTTTTATTGTACAATGTTACTTTGGATAAAAAAGTCTCACTGGGTTTCTTGCACGTTCTTCACAGGATAGAGGTATTTTTTGAACCACCGATAATAGTAAAAATCACTTTACCATTACCATTACAGCCTTTCATAAGTCCACTGCTGAACTTAGGCCTCCCCCAAGGAATGCCACAAAGCACGGTCCTGAGCCACCTGCATCCATCGACTTCCTGCATATATTACCAGGTCGTCACTCCATCTCGTGGGGGGGTCGCCCTACACTTCGCCTACAGGTACGAGGCTGCCACTCAAGAACCTTTCTTCTCTATCGGTTGTCGGTTCTTCGAGCTATATGGCCGGCCCATTGCCACTTCAGCTTACTAATCCGTAGGGCTATGCCAGTCACTCTGGTTCTATTGCGGATATAGTCATTTCTAAGTTTATCACGCAGAGAAACTCCAAGCATAAGACCTCTTTATTACTCGCTGAGTGACTTTGAGCTTCCTCATACGGCCAGCTGCCAACTGGCAACACGCACTGGTTGTATATCTCAATATAATATTACAGAAGTAAAACTTGAATTAATCAATTTTGAATCTTATATTATAATTAACTTAAATTAACATAATTAAAAATGTCTTTTACTTTTTTATGGGTAAATCTTTATGAAAATAGATATATTTTTTTTTATCCATTCAGAGAGCAATTATTAACAGTAGGCAACATTAATTTAGTCCGTTTCTGAATTAATTCCCAATTCCGGCAGTAAAATTAATCCCAAAGGGCCATTATATAGAAGCCGGTTGCAATTTAGACATGCATAATTTAGTCCTAATTGATCTACTAAAGCCGAGTTCATATATTCTGTGGCTCTAATGCACAATAAACCATTTTTCTATGTACTAATTTTTAGTTAGCTAAATAAAAATATTTATTACAAATAAACGTAATATTTCTTGTTATGCTAAGTCCTTTTTCTATTGAAGGTGTTCGGCTCTGGAACTCCTCACCGTTTCATATTAGGTGTGAAATCCTTGAAAATTTTAGAAAACTTGTCAACGCCTACTACTTTTCCCCTAAATAGTCAGAGGAAACTTTGTAACTTTAGAAAGGAGTACTCGTACTTTAACAAATATCGTATATTTAATAAAATTACTACTTTTTTCCTTGCCTCATGGCTTTTATTTCAATTATGGTTTACTTATTAATAATCTTGTATGATTATTTCTATTTTTGTGTCCTTTAAAAGTATAGGATTATGTGTTTATATGTCTAATAAATATGGTACACGTTGTAACCTTTTTTTAAATATTATTGTATATTAATGATATTCTCGGATAGAAATTCTTCTACGCGATGAGGACGCCAACTGTACCTTTATAATATATTTAATTGTTATTTTCTTGCTTATTAGTGTAAAATAAAGTATATTTATTTCATTAATTAATTAATTCGTAAATTAAAATTCGTAATAAAAAGTATTTATTATTTACAGGATGATTGTGACTTTACTGTAGAAATAATTTAGTTATATCACTATCCAAGTCCCTAGGTAAACATGCTGCAAAATGCTGAAGAAGATGAAATATCTCACAACCTATAATTATTATACTTGATATCATTTGACTTAAGCCCAGGAACAGAACAGTCAGTGTCATAGTATAAGTTACTGCCACCAGAGGCCGCTAGAGTCATAAATATTACTCCTAAGCGGAAAAACGAAGGAAAGGGGCCCTTCATTTTTCCGTAAATATCCGAGAATATATTACAAAAACAGTAAAGTTTTAATTTTATTTAAAAATTAATAAAATAATATAGGTAATGTATTTTTTTTGTACTTATAATACCTACATTTTCAATGAAAAGTATACAGTAAAATCTATTTTTGATTTTTAAATATTTTACTGGTACTCGTATCATTTAAAAACTTAAGACGGGATTTTCTTTCTCAAAATGCCATCCCTGAGAATCCACCGCCTTACTACGCCATTGAGAGATGAGATAATTTCACTTAACAATAATTTTGTTTATATAATTTTAATGAGTTTTCATAGAACCAGCATGGTGGTGATCACCTTATTCCCAGGGGTTATTTTCATTCATGTATTCCTTGATATTATAATAACCCTTTTTGTACAGTTTTTCTTTAATAAAACTTTTAAACTTGTTTATTGACAAACTTTGAACATGTTCTGGGATTTTGTTGTGAAAGCTTATACATTGTCCCATAAATGAATTACTAATTCTGTGGAGTCTAGTAACTATATATATATAAGAGATAATTAGCGCCCCGGCTTCGCAAGAGTGGTTTCCGGATCTCGACAACAGCTCCACGTACCTGGTGAAATTGTAAATCTAAATCATCTAGGGACCGACTCAAACACACTCAAAATCTTTTCTAGTCTATCTAGTCCATCAAAAGTCCACTGCTAAACATAGGCCTCTCTCATATATTGCCTCATAGGGGGGATATTTGCCGGTTGCCTCACTTTGTAAGTGTGTTGGCAATCACATTTTTTATTATTTTGTATTGTTAACAGGAAGATGATGTCCATCTCCTGCTTCACTTCCTTCTGCTGGTGCTTACTGCACTTTGTACCGAGCACGTTGTAAATTAGCACTTGAAACTACTATTGAAACATTCAATGGTGTCGCTGGGTTCAAAGGTGTAGAACCCAGGTTACTCGCGTACGAAGTACGTAAGTAGCTATGAGAGATTAAGTTTCATGGGAAATGTATTTGTGAGACTAAGGAAACATTTATGTCCGTCATATAAATTGAAATACTAATATTTTACTATTGGGCATATGTAACTTTACTATTGGGAATATACAACAACGTTTAACACAACATTGAACACGTCTGCCTATATATACGTATAGAAGTAAACTAGTTATAATTCGTAAATTTCAAACTCCTTCATTGGATTGAGCTTGATTAAATCACAAACATCCAATCAGACAAACTTTGTTTTCATCCAGAAGCGTAGAGAAATATTTGCATACGACGATGCACAGTTTTAGATTTTCGGCAGTTATAATATGCTAAGCCTTGTTGTAATTATATACATAATATGCATGCATAAAGAGAACCTACATTTCTACATAAATTGAGTCAATACGAGTATACTTATTTCGCTTTGTCTAATTTTATCTTCAAATAAGGCAAAAAGAGAAACACTACTATCTTTGGTCTCTTTTTACTATGCCAAATATGAGAGTAAGTACACTCCTATCTTTTGATTTACTAAAAAAATTTCATCCCTATTGTAATACTTTTATGTTGTATGACATATTTTTATTGCTTGGATGTTTGTCCTTTAAGCCATGTCTTTATTTCATTCGGGATCTTTGTTTTTACCGAGTTTTTCTTCACAGAGGTCCGTATCACCAACAAGTAGGTTCTTAAAACCTTGCGAAGTCTAGATGTGAACAAAGCTAGTGGACCTGATTATATACCAGCTATAGTTTTAAAGGTCTGTGCACCTGAGTTGTCTCCTGTGTCGACGCGCTTGTTCCGCCTCTTATTCAGGGCTGGAATAGTGCCGAAATGTTGGAAGCTGGCGAATGTGCAGTCTGTGCTTAAAAAGGTAGCCGTGCAGACCGTGCTATCAGCCAATTTCAATTACCTCCATACTCTGCTAGATTATGGAGCGTATATTGAACATACATTTAATGGCATACCTAGAGTAGAATGATGTCCTCAGTGCCCACCACTACGATTTTCGCCGAAATCGACCTTCTAGCGTGCCACTCACATTTAGGGCGAAGCTCTCGAGAACTGTGGTGAAGCACTTGCTGTTTGCCTCGATGTTTCGAAGGCATTTGACAGGGTTTGGCACACTAGTCTATTGGGTAAGCTTTCAGCGTACGGCTTATCTGAATGTATCTTTGGAGTACACTGATCGTCTCCAGTTGCTAGGGGTTGAATCCTCTTCGAACCACAACTATGGGTGGTTCATTGAGTTCAGGGCCAAAGCAGTCGCAAAGAAACTTGGTTGCAAGGGTGCAGCGGTACTTCACACCGCGGCAGCTTTTTACCTTATATAAAACGCAAGTCCGGTCGAGCTTGGACTACTGCTGTCACATAAGGTGCTGCAAAATGCCACCTAGTAGCGTTGGACTCTGTGGAGAGACGTGCTAAGAGGCTTATTGGTGACCTTGATTTGGTTGAAACTAATCTTGTCAGCCTCAAGCACAGGCGAGTGTGCGCAGGAATTACATGCTATAATTCCTCCTTCTCCTTTCCACCATCGGACAACCGTGCGGTCGGCAGATCTTCACACTTTTGTTGTCGATATTCCATGCATTAGAACCAAACGGTTTGCTTCGTCTTTTGTAATGCGTACAGCAATGGAGAGGAATTACCTTATCCTATAAAAGAAACAAAAAAAAAACTTATTATGATTCGAGGGATCAAGTAAATTGTTTTCTTAATCAAGTGATGATGATTATATTACATTACAAATATTCGTGTCGCAGACTTTAAAAACTAATAGTTAGTCAGGTATGAATACTAAGTCTTGACAGTCACACGGTAAATAAGCCAGTTGGCTCCCATTCATAATCCCAATTTTATATGCTGATTTAACACTTGCTTAGCGATAAATAAAACTATCGAGAAAGCTATGCATAGTACTGCTGCTCTGTTCAGTTGCCTGTATGCTGTCAAATCTGCTGAAGACTGCAGCTTCATTTCCCATCTAACAGCCATGAGATTAAGAGTGTGATTTTTTTTATAGGATAAGGGTGACAAACGAGCACACAGTCCACCTGATGGTAAGTAGTTGCTGCGGCCCGTAGACTACGATTTACTTTCTCGATTACGAATCAAAATGCAGATGCCTTGGCACTCGTGAGGACTAAGATGTAATGCCTCGTTTTCAGTAAAAAGGGTCTCCGGTTCTCTACACTCACCATGCGAAACACAGCAGCGTTAAGCTGATATTTTACGTTGGTATTTTGTGAGAGCGTCGTCCTTCCCCGGTCGAGCCGACCCATTCGTGCTATTCCTACTACTAATATTGCAGCAGCATTGCTCTACCACGTAAAAAACGGATCGTGCTTGGAGATTATTTGTGTTCTTCTGCGGCGGGTCTGGCAAAACTTAGCTTCGACCGCTTGGACAGTTTCCACGAGCTTGTCTTTCATATCGTCCACTGAATTGCAATCTTCTAGGCACTGAATATGGTTTTGTAACTTGAGCTGAAAGCTCTAGTGAAAATATTTCGAAATCATGAAGTGGAGGCAGGATTGATAATGTCGTGTAGAGGCGGTTTAAGAGAATCCACTACCTTCTACCAAAGAATATATAATATTACTTAGAAGCTCTAAGACCCCATACCATCCCGTGGGTATCGTGAAAGACGATAGAGGGCAATGGAACAGGATATAGGCATCAGTATCTTCCCGATAACAACTCAAAGGAATAAAAAATTGCGGTTGCAAACCCACTGACTTAAAGAGGGAACTTTGACAATTATTCCCCCTAAAAGGCCATCTATGAAAAAGAACTATGTTAGGCAGTAGAATTTTGAAAGGCTGTAATTAATGAACGTATGATTGATAATATCTTGATGGAGCAGAGAAGAATGGTAATACGTACGTAATCGATTTATCGGTAGTTGCGATAGAGCCAGAAAAGATGAGGCAGACCGCTTTCTTGGTGCGGTTATAATACTATCGTAGCAGTGCCCTCTGTGTATGTTCCGTGAAGCGACCCGGTGTCGATTAGATAAACACACATAAATTAAATATTTCAAAAGGGTACTTAGTTACGTGGTTAAAGTTATTATTCCCTGTGCAACTCATAATTATAATAGCCAATAATTCAAATGTCTAAGGATAATATGGCAGAAATAGGTAAAGAAGTTGAGTAGATTTCACAGTGAGCTTTTCACAATATATTTTAAATTACCACGATAGTGCAAAATGCCGCTTTATTCGACAAATTATTTTTTTAACACTTTCACTGTTCGGTTTTCAAACACAATACTAAGACAAAAGCCTATTTATTAAATTATTACGAACCGGATTCTAAATGAATTTATCGACAACGTAATGATTTCTTATATTTACGAGAATATTACACATGCAATAAAAGTAATTTACAGATTTTAATAGCTGGGGACTGAGGTGTTCGACGTCCCGATGTCATAGTGAACGAAGGCTACCTTTAACGTAGTGTGCTTAGGTTTGGATTTGATTGAAATTATATTTATTTTGTTTTATTTTATTTTATTTATTTTTTACAAGATCCACTTAAAGAATGTCATAAGCGTTAGGCAAAGTGGCGCGTAAAATAGTGTTGTTCTCGCCACTTTGCACTACCGCCACTGTTTTAGGTTTTAAGTTTTATTTAAAGTAATTATAAAAATGTATTTGAAAAATTACTTCATGGAAATAAAAGTACGTAGTATGATCGCTAATTTATCTCCCTTTTTGTTGCGTTGAGCTTGATTTCGCTTTGAAACCCAATTTTATATTTTAACTCTCCTTATTTACTCGAGTATTCGAACAACTCGGGATTTTCACTGTTTCAGAAGCAATCCGATATTTCCCCACGGGGCATTTCTCGGGTCCGTTGTTTAGAAGCAATGAATATGCAATGTGAGGAAAAATTATTTTGTTCCTTTATAATTTTTTTCTTTCTTAGGCTTAAAAGTTTTTCGAAAATTATATTTGAATTGTGCTATTTATATAAGAGCCGTAGTGGCTAAGGGCTCGTATTTCACCTCATATTACACGGGCAACCTCAATCCTCGAGAGAATCACTGAAGTTGCTTATTCTATTTTTTTAAATTATTACAAGCCTTCCTCGACAATAATCTCACCTGGTGGTAAGTTGTGATGAAAACCTATATAGTAAATTAAACCGTCTTAGCGTAACATAAGCCTTTTTACTCATGTTTTGAAGACCCATAGATTGTAATTTCACTAAAAAACAGACACCTATTTCCAATCAATTTACGCGTTAAGCGATGAAGAAAACCATCGCAAGGAAACTATATCTAAGAATTTATATTACGAGTATTATAATTTGTTCGAGTATCATGAATTATGTTAACACTTTAAGGGTCGACTTCTCTTCTCTTCTTGCTCTAAAGAAAGCAGTGAGATATTTGATATATTTGTCATAATTGTTTTTGTGACGGCTCCGTTGCACAGTGGCTTAGCAATACTTACTGCCCTGATGGCCGCGGGTTTGAATCCCGCTAGGAATAATTATTTGTATGTACAAATATTTAAATATTATTGTAAAAATAATTTTTCGGGTCTGGATATTTGTCCTTGTGTAAGGGTAAAATTCAAACAAATAATACAAAAGAATTACTGTTACTTTTAATTATTATTTCTATAGACATAGGAATGATAATTATGATGATTAATACAGCCCTGTGTGTTATAGACAAGTCCACTGCTGAACATAGACAACCCCCAAAGAAAGCGTTACGGTTCTAAGCCACCTTCATCTATTGACTTCCTTTTATTATGTTGTCACTCCATCTTGAGGGAGGCCATACACTACGATGTAACACTACAAGGCTACCACTCGAGAACCTTTCATATCTATCGGCTGTCGGTTCGTAGCTATATGGCCGTCCCATGGCCACTTCAGTTTGTCAATCCATTGGAAATGTGTCGGTTACTCTACTTCTAACGCGAATATATTCAGTTGTGTAAAATTGTTGCAATTTATATAGATATATGTATCATATTGAAGACGTAGAACAGACGAACCAGAACTACATCATGAAAATATAGTGACGAATGCTTGGGACTGGACTGGCACTGGAGCACCACGTAATTTGTGTGAGGTTATGAAGCAAGTTAAGATGATTTATCTTGCTCCTTGAGTGTAACATTTATGATATAACCAAATAACAATTCCCTTATTCCATGTGTAATGACGAGACGACATTCATAAGGTGATGTTATAATTAGTTTTGTTTTTGTATAGCGCGTAATAACTGAACTCTTTTAGGTTCTTCAAACATTTGAACGTCTCACAACTTTCATATTTGATCCTCGTCTTACAATAGCAATATAACATATCCCTGAGGGCTATATCATATCTCTCTATAACTTTGTTTAGGACCAATGAATAAGAGATCTATAAACTTTTATTTGTTATGTTAAATTAGAATATTAAAAATTGTCGATAACAAGTGCATAGTTCATCAAGTTAACAAGTACTTAACTTTACCAAAGGTTTTATATTGCAATGGCTTTGGCAAATAATTCTTATATTGGTGGAGATCCGCACAACCACCCACTGCTAGTGAATTTTTGGGGGATATCAAAGAAAAACAAGAATGAATTTAATATTGTATTAAGCGTAGTTACATAATAATCGTTTATTAATTATGATTTAATTTAATTTCCAAAGTCCATGTTACAGCTATGCCGGTAGTTGTTGGGAGCACTACGTTCGAAGTTGTCTACAAGTATGTATACCTAGGAATTATAGTCCCACTAGGTAAGTCCGACTTTAATCGAGAGGCCAATCGTACATCGTACACTTCCACACAATATAGATATATCTTCTAGTTACGTGTACCTCAAAACTTGAAAACAACAGAGTATAACAAGTGCGTGTTGCCAGTGTTATGTGGTGCTTCATTAATTACCTTATGAGGAAGCTCAAAGTCACTCAGCGAGCTATGAAGAGGACTATGCTTAGACTTTATTTGCGAAATAGACTTCGTAATGAGGATATCCACAATAGAACCTGAGTAACTGACGTAGCTTAAAGGATCAGTAAGCTGAAGTGGAACGGGCTGGTCATATAGCTCGAAAAACTGACAACCGATGGAGAAAAAAGATTCTCGAGTGGCCTTGTACTGGTAAGCAAAGTGTAGGGCAGCCCTCACTAGATGGATTAAATTCCTGGTAAGAAATGCAGGTAGTCGATGGATGCAGGTGCTACAGGGCCGTGCTTCGTGGCATTCTTTGGGGGAGGTGTATTATTTTATTATTTTAAAAAACTTAAATGTAACACCTTAAGGTAAAGGGTACATAGGGCGGACTTAATGCCATATGACATTCTCTGCCAGTCGACCCTGGGTGCCAAAGACAATTGTAGGCAGGTCCATAATAATAAAGTAAATACACTTTATTATATTAAAATACAATATATACATAGTGCATACATACACATACACAACACATATTTAAATATATATAACATATATTTACATACAATAATACATATTATATACATTATCTACAGTATACATATGATGGGCTGTAATGATGAGTGACTACACAAAATCCACGTAAGCCTATGTTTACTAGTTCTTCGGGGATTACCCGAAACATATCTTTTGACAAATACTATGATAGCCTTGTTGGTCTAGTAAGTGGTAAGCACGACTCTGCGGATCCTCGTATCTTTATTGAGTGAATAATATAAATTACATAAATACCGGCGGCTTTGGAGTTGGCTCTTCTGCTCCCCAGACGAATCTTAACCTACCGACTACTAACAGTGGCAGAGCCACGCGGCAGCTTTTGCTGTCGCACGGATGGGCAGGCTCGAGCCGGGGAGGTAACACGACCTCACAGAAAACCAGCGTGAAGTAGAAGTTTACCTCTGCGTTTCGCTTGGTCTTCCATCTTAGTCCTCACGGGTGACAACGCATCTACATTTTGATTTGTAATAGAGTATAGATGTAGATGTCTATGGGCCGCAGCAACCACTTACCATCAGGTGGACTGTGTGCTCGTTTGTCACCCTTATACTATAAAAAAAACATTACTTGATAATATGTGGTTTCGTATTTTTGACGAATTGAACAAAAGTGATCGTTTTTAATTACAAAGAGAGATGATGAATAAATTAGAAATAAATAAAAAAATAAATTAATAATAATATTATGCAGAGACTATCGGTTCGTAGGGTCCACGTGCGGTGAGGTTCCTAAAGGAACTCCATCCGCGGCAGGTCGTTGCTGCTGGTGATAAGAGGGCTGGTTCTTTTCTCGCTCAAAGGCCATTCAGCGAGGAAACTCAGTCAGCGTTCTTGGCACGATACCGCGGGGAGTAGGACTGTATGATAATTAAGTTACTAGTTTTAGTTTTTTTATTATAGTTTTTAATATTGTATACATATAATAAAATATTGTATATTTTATATTAAAAAAATATAATTTGGTAGATAAAGTTTTTTTTTTAAATACTAGCAATGCTATTAACATTACTAACATTCCCTTAAATCACTCCTGGTAATCTTAACCATTTCACTGTCCAGTGAGTTATACGAGAATATGAACATTTCGGTTGTTTAACTATTGGATTAATTGTATTTATATGTCTCTTTCGTAAAATGATAGAATATACAAATAAAAAAATGTCATATCCTTTTTAGAAATATTAAATAAAAAATAAATTTTAATATGAAGCATTTCACATTAATAGTAAATTTTTTGTGAGCTACCAATGTATTTTATGGCACGAAATGGTTTTCTTAACGGAAACTCGGTCTCTAAGTTACTTAACTTTAATTGAAGACATTGCTCTCTCAAACGAATCGGAATTATGCTTAATAATTTAAAAGACCTTTTCCTGTTCAACTTTATCGACGGATAAAAATGATTTGTTGTTAAAAATCTTTATAAACAATCTTTATTAATTACATTTAGATAAATTCTAATTTGGTAAAAACCTCTGGGAATTATAATGTTGTGACTAATTGTGACACATTAGGGAAAGCAAATAGTACGAAATTGTAAGGTCTTGGCAACATGACCGCTGAAAACTAAAAAGCAATCTTGTCTTCTATTGTACGGAATAAAATAATTGATCACACTCTCGAAGCCACAAAGTAATCGATATATTTATGTAGGACAACTTTAAGTCCCAGTGAGTATTGGAGATGGGAAAGGTAACTTGGATTGATTGAGATGGGTGATGCTCTATTGGACAGAATATTTTATAAGACTAAGTTAACTATATGTAGTTCGATTACGTAAATTATTATTATTTCTTTTAAATAAGTGAAATTACAGACAAGCGTTATTTTATCAACCCGAATATGTACTAACACGAGAAAGATTTTTTTTGGAAATTTATATTGGCCCGTAAGTCTAAATGCACCCCAAAATTGTACTTAAAGTGAATCAAAGATATAACAAACGTTTCAAATGTATTATCGTATTAAAGTTAACGCTATGTACTATGCGTATGTGAAAAGACAAAACCTGTGGATTGGTACCCCTTCTGCAGAGCGTGGTAACTATGGCAAATATCCCTATGAGGTAGTTCATAGGAGGGGCACTAGTTCAGTAGTCGACTTTTTATAGGGTGTAGCGGTGGACTGTAACGGGATGAAAACTGTGCTGTAAAGATTTCGGTCGCCTTACAGCACAGCTTACAGCGATCGGCGAGAATAAAAAAAAATAAACGCGATTAAATCCGTAAAATTAATTTTATTAAAGCAATAATCACCTATTTGCATAAATTTATGAACCGCGATATGAATTTATATTGCATATTATAAATTATTAATTTTTGGTAATATTTTTAGTATAAGGGTTCCCAGGGTTGGGTAATTCTCAGAATGTAAATACAGAACCTAATGGTGAAAAATGCATAGAACGCGTAGAAGTACTCGTTCTATACAGTTTTCCCGATCTGCGTTAGAGAATAATTACATGTCGGAGCGTCCATAAAATAGCGCTTGGGTCGAGGTGAAATAGAGGGTATATCGAGAAACCCCCACTCATTTTTGCAGTATAAAGTTCACTGTAGGCGCCGTGCGCCAGAGATTCCGTTTAAGCATTCCGCATTCTACGAGTTTAGTCATTCTACTAGTGCTAAGATAGTGTCGTCCTTCTGTTCGTTGTTGTAATTCTTCTAGTGAAGGCAAGGAGGATTGGTGTTGCTGAGAGGCTGCCCTGTGTTACACTGAGATATGTAGTGTTGCTGTTGGTTTGCATACTTTGGTGTTATAATGTAATTACATACCTTACGTTACACTGGTGTGTGATCGTGACCGGGACGTGTTACGGTGTGGTCGACCTGTAATTTCACAGTAATTTGACACACACATTTTTGTAATTTTACACAATTTTACGCAATGATAATGATTCATTGCGTAAGCAAGAGAGCAAGTTGAATATACGCTCTCACACTTTTATTATTTTTAACAATTAATGCTATCCTGATGTATTTCCGAAATTAAAATTGGGATCCTCTGTTTAAATCTCCTACATATATTTAAGAAATAAATGTATATACCCTCGTATACGTTATAGAAACAGAATTTTTTTTATTTAATGTAGATTATAAATAATACTTATT
Organism: Parnassius mnemosyne; assembly: GCA_963668995.1. NCBI lineage: Eukaryota > Metazoa > Arthropoda > Insecta > Lepidoptera > Papilionidae > Parnassius > Parnassius mnemosyne. The sequence continues at coordinate 15,345,751 of CAVLGL010000084.1, read as the reverse complement.
GAAAGTAACTCCTATGTTAATTACCAATGGTTCGGAAAAAAAACCTCTGTCCTGGGAAGAACTAGCAAGAAACCCAGCTAGAATTTTTTTAAATATGACAGATTACAGTCATGTATTTTACACAATTAACAACACAAAACAAATTAGAAATAGCTTGATAGCGATCACCTCATTCTCAGGGGTTATCATCATCCATACATTCATTAATATTATAAGTTACAGAATAACTTTCATCGTCAGTTTCATTTTTTTACTTTTTGAACTTACTAGTTTATATCATCATTTTTAAGATCCGAAATCTTTATGTTTTCAAATTTTTAGCATTGTTAATAAATATTTCTTTTATTATTAAAATATTTTAATATTTTACTTAAAATTTCAAATGATAACTTGAAGGAAATAAAATAAAAAGCAATTGGGTAAACTTTTTAATATTTAATCTATATGTAAACATATTCTAATAATTGTTTCATAAGATCATTTTGAGTTGTCGGATTCCGAGGTCAAATTCCCTGGGCGTTGTTCTGGGCGATAGGGACGAAGTTTGGTATGTCTTTGGAAGTCGACTTCAAGCCATTTTCTCGATGTTAAACTACGTTTGGTTCTTAAGTTTGAAAGCTTATTGAGATCGACAAAAGTTTTGAGTAGGGCAAACATTATATTAATGCTCGATGTCTTAGTTTTGAAAAGTCCTTCTTTTGTGTACTTACTTCAAAATGTTCAAATTCAAATTATATATATCATAGTGTACGTGTATCAAGAACCCTAGTTTTTTATTCGTTTTATAGTTTTATTTAATGCTCAATGCTTATTGAGATTATTAATTATTTTTCGCCCAGCCTGTCCCAGGAGAGTATTTTTTACGATTGGGTGTCTATGTACACATACACACACACACACAAGCATACCGCTGAATAAGATAGTGTATGATTTACTTCAAGAAAGTAGATGCATAAAATGGCAGCATGAAACACAAAATTCAGTACTATCGAACAGGCTTGGGACGACGCGTCTGACGTGAAAAAATCTGAAAAAATCATATTTCGCGATAAGTGCGCTAATTAAAGAAAGGGAAAGTATTTTCACTATACGTTGTGTACATTGTGGCGAATAGTATGAAGTCAGTGTTGATAACATACAGAGGTAATACAAAATACTAAAATGTTTGAAAATGTATTCTGTGATTTAAATTCTTTAATTTGTCATTTACAGTTTTGTAGAAATAAAATATAAAATGACAGTATTGCTATTGATGATATATAGACCTGAGACGTGTTCCTTCTATGCCGGATGTATGAGAAAGCTCATGCGACGTGGTCCTTCACTGCTGGTAGTATAGGAAGGCTCAAGGTTGTTCAGTGAGCTATGGAGTGTACTACTTGGCGTTTCTCTGTGTGATAAAACTATCTGTGTGAGGAATCAAACATACTCACACGTGAAAAATATCAATTAGTATATTTGGGTAACTGCAAGCAACTAAAATACTGAAAAGTGGAAATAGTCTTCAATGAAATTGTCTGTGACAGATGGATCAACATCGAGGTGATTAGTGTTCCGTTCCACTAAACACAGAACGGTAACTGTAAACGATTTAACTTTTAATAAAAGCTATTTAATTATTATAATGATTATTCTTTAAATGTACATATATGGGACCGCCGTTTGAAGTATAATCTAATTATTAAAAGGATCATACATCGGCTCAGCTCTTTCAAAGAAATCTGAGAACATTCTCGTATTCTTGGAATTACTCAAAATGTTCTACAAAATAATAAAGTAAAATAACAGAGAAGTAATTATTTTTAATTAACTTCGAAACTCCTTTCAAAACTTTATTGACTAATTTGAAATGAGACGAAATAGTATAGTTAGTCCGAAAGTTGAAATTTAGTAAAGACTCTTCAAACGAAGAGCCTCTTCATAAAATATATTAATTATTATTCTTTGAAAGTTTTTTCATTTTGAAGTTTCGTAATAAACGTATAAGAGAACAAATTTAAGTAATTAGTTTTTTTATTGAGATAAGGGGGACAAACGAGCGATACAGTCCTTACGGTGACACCTACGAGTACATACATCTATATCTTATTTAGAATTATCATCTCTAAGGACTAAGATGGAATGTTTTGTTACCACTAAGAAGGGAAGCCAACAATGACACAATTTTTAACGTGGTAGAGCCATGCTGCAGCTATATTAGTAGTATAGTTTTAGCACGAATGGGTCGGCTCGACCGGGGAAGGACCACGCTCTCACAGAATACCAGCGTAAAATAGCAGCTTAATGCTGCTGTGCTTCGTATGGTGAGTGTAAGGATCCGGACACCTTTTTACTGGAAAAGAGGCGTTCCATCTTATTCGTCACGGGTGACAAAGCATCTGCATTTTGATTCTTTATTGAGCATAGATGACGATGTCTATGGGTCACAGCAACCACTTACCATCAGGTGGACTGTGTGCTCGTTTGTCACCCTACCCTATAAAAAATGACATTTGCTTTTTTGACTGCTTCGTCGGCCTAGTGATTTTAAGAACGGCTGCTGATCATTTGGTCCCAGGTTCGAATCCCGGGTTGAGTCAAAATCAATTATTGAGTTTTACCGTCAAGAAATTCTCAGTATCAGCCCGGAGTCAGAAAGTTAACAGTGTTTCATACCCTTGCCTCAACAAGTACATAAAGCTGTTGGTCCGACTCATCGGACTAACAGAGGAAGGGGATAAAAAGTGGAACTATTCTTGCGCTCACACTTGTGCACTATAATCCCGTCTTGCGTAGATGACTAGTCTCTGTTGAGTCTAGCTGCCGTGATCAAAATTTGGCTTGTGTGACGGCGCTGTCGTTGCGCCACAAGCGAAACACGGCTCTGAGCCTTACTGCTCGCCTCTGCTTCACGACACTCTCGCAGATTACTTGCCTTCTCCTCGACTCACCGCATACTACAAGGGAATTTTTTTTTATAGGATAAGGGTGACAAAGGAGCACACAGTCCACCTGATGGTAAGTGGTTGCTGCGGCCCATAGACTTCTACATCTATCCTTTATTACAAATCAAAATGCAGATGCGTTGTCACCCGTGAGGACCAATATGGAATGCCTCATTTCCAGTAAAAAGGGCCTCCGGCCACCTGCACTCACCAAGCGAAACGCAGAGGTAAACCTCTACTTCACGCTGGTTTTCTGTGAGGTCGTGGTACCACCCCGGTTTGAGCCGGCCCATCCGTGCGACAGCAAAAGCTGCCGCGTGGCTCTACCACTGAGAAAAACCTTCCCTTGCACTTGCGAATTCGTCGACATTCGGTCTGAGCGGGGGAGGGGGGGGGGTTATGTGGCGACGCTGTCGTCGCGCCACAAGCGAAACATGTCGAAGTCTAAATCGTGCTAACAAAGTTCCGAAGTTAAAGCAGCATATATAGAATAGCTCCGAACTACCAATCGGAGCGTTGGCCGCTCCCCGGGCAGAACAACTTGCCCGGCGGGAGATCACCCCTTTTCCTTCCACCCGCTACACTTGCAAACAGCATTATTATAAACTAATTATCGACCAGATACATACAAAGGCATATTAACCGCTAGCGAATAAATAAATTGTGCGGTAGAGTTTGTTCCAGAGACAGTAGAGTTAGAATGGTTAATTAGAACTGAATGAATTGGGTAAGATTTGAGGGCACTCGTAACTATGTTGCGAGTAAAGTTAAATTTATTGCAAATATTATTTTTAGTCAGTGTTTCGTAGAAACTTTAATTCCATGTAAAGTAATTAAATAGAGTAAGTCTTTTGTCAATGTGAAATATTTTTAGAGTGTATAGGAATAGAGTTATTTTTTGAATAAAGACAGAGTAAGACAATTTTTCACTCCCTTCCGTCCCGTGAGTATCGTAAGAAACAAATATGGAAAACCTCGTCGAAACCCATATCAACTCATGGGTGTCGTAAAAGACGACAGAGGAAAACACAACAGGTGATGGAAAGCAGCGTCAACCTTGGCTTGGCAAGCGGGTTGAGTACATTCCCCTGTGTGACAATCTATGGGAGAGGCCTGTGTCCATGTTCAGCAGTGGACTTCTGATAGGCTGAAATAAATAAATAATTAAATTAAATTATTAATAGTAATATAACTGGACAGTTACTCTGGCAGTCGTAAATATCGACATAATCATCATCATTACATTCCTTCACAAGTCCACTGCTGAACATAGGCCTCCCCCAAATAATACCACAAAACACTGTCCTGAGCTACCTGCTTCCATCGACTTCTTGCATGTCTTACCAGCTCGTCACTCCATCTAGTGGGGGGACGCCCTATACTTCGTCCGCCGGTACGAGGCCTCCACCCGAGCACCTTTTTTCCCCATCGGTTGTCGGTTCTTCGAGCTATATGGCCGGCCCATTGCCACTTCAGCTTACTAATCCGTTGGGCTATGTCGGTCAGTCTGGTTCTACTGCCGAAATCCTCATTTCTTAGTTTATCACGCAGAGAAACTCCGAGCATAGGCCTCTCCATAGCTCGCTGAGCAACCTTGAGCTTCCTCATCCGGCCAGCAGTGAAGGATCACGTCTCAGTTCCATAGGTCATCACTGGCAATGCGCACTGGTTATACAGTCTCGTTTTCAAGTTTTGAGGTATACTTGACGAGAAGATGTGCTATAATTTCCCGAACGCTGCCCAACCGAGTTGAATCCGTCGATTGACCTCTCGGTCGAAGTTTGACTTACCTAGTCGGACTATTTGTCCCAGGTAAACATACTCGTCAAGCCTCGTCATATCGACAAGTGGATATTTATGCAGAAAGATCTCTCTGTGTTTGTGTATGTTGAAGAAGAAATATTGTTAGCAACGAGGGTAAAAAATTAAAAGAAAATGTGAAAAAATAAGGGTAGAACTGTAATCTCCCACACCCTTTAGCAGTATAAAGTATCGTGGAGGTGACTAAGAGATATTAGTCGGTAATTCTACCAGACTTCGAATCGAATCGTTACTATGCCCGTTGGGTATTCTGCAAGTGTAGGCAAGGAAGATTGTGTTGCTGAGAGGCTGTCATGTGTTACATTGAGACTGGCAGTCTTGCTGTTGGTTTGCATACTTTGGCCACACTTTGGTGTTATCATATAATTTGGTCATTCACGCGACACTGGTGCGTGGTTGTGACGGGAACATGTTACGGTTGGTCGAACCGCTCTACGCTGAGTGTATGGTGCAGTGCGCTGTTTTGTTGCTGATAATGATCGGTCGATAGGTTTCTGATAGTAAGGAGGGTTTATTACTGAATAGTGTTCTTTTTGTTTGTTATTTAAATAAATTTGAGGATAGTTTCTAACAACATATTACATAAACTTAAGTATTAAACTTTTACGTGGTAGAGTCATACTGCAACTATATTATAATAGTAGTACGAATTGGTCGGCACGACTGAGAAAGGACCACACTCTAAGAGAATACCAGCGTAAAAAGTGGTAGTTTAATAATGCTGTATTTCGTATGGTGAGGGTAGAGAACTGGAGACCCTTTTTTATTGGAAATGAGGCATTCGACCTTAGGTTTTAGAGGTGAAAATGCATCTGCCAAAGATGTTTTATAGAAATATCTTTGGCATCTGCATTTTGATTCTTAATTGAAGATAGATACAGATGTCTATGGGCTACAGGCGGATTTTGTGCTCGTTTGATTATCGTTATTCTATATAAAAAATATCAAAGTTACAAAAATGCGAATACTCTGTAACATTTAAAATATTCTAGTCGTACAGCGTTAACTTAGTAAGGATATTCACTGAACCGGAAATATTTACACTGTTTGAATATACATCAGCCCGCGTTTGAAGTGCCGGGAAATATTTATCGCTAAATAACGCTTAGGCAATCACTGAAATAGAATTCCAGTGCTCTGAATACTAATGTTCAAAAAGTCAGGAATGAACGGGTGTCTTGGGTGTACTCTTAAATTTATACATACAAATAAAATTGATGTGTCTTTTATAAAATCAAATAACTATCTTGGGAGGGGTAATTTGAATACTATTACATAGACATAAATAACCATGTTTAAAATTTTTGAAGTGAAATTTCTTTATCGAGGTAGTGGAGAAATTTAGTGCGCTATTGAAATAAATGTCACGTTTTCTTGTAACGTTTCACCGCCAGGGCTGCATGAGTGTATTATTTAACCAAGTTATGTAAAATATAAAATAAAAGAAGAATGATATGTCTATGTATAAAGAAGTTTTACTTCGTTCGTGTGTACACAATTACACACACAATTTTTGTCTGTCTGTCTGGGCTAATATCTGGAATGACTGAACCGATAGTGATGAAATTTAATGAACAAATTAGATGGACGATTTTTCGTTGAAATTGAAAACTTATAAATTAACAGTTTTAAATAATTACCTCGGATTCGGTATTAACATCAATGAGGAGTACATCACTCACCTTAGATTTGCTGACGATATAATCCTTATGGCAGAATCGATGGAGCACCTAAGTACTATGTCCAATGACATCAATAGTGTCTGCCAATGAACATGGACAAAACAAAAGTCACGTGTAAAGATGGACTTTCACACAACATGCCGTCACATGTATGCCGGTAGTTATTAAGAGCAATACGTTAGAAGTTGTTAACGAGTAGTTAACCTGGGACAAATTGTCCGACTAGGCAAGTCCAACTTCGACTGAGAGGTCAATCGACGGATTTAACTCGGCTGGGTAGCGTTCGGAGGGTTACGACGCGTATTCTCGTCAGGCATACCTCAAAAGTTCAGTGGTGACTTATGGATCTGAGACGTGGTCCTTCGCTGCTGGCCATATGAGGACGCTCAAGGTCGCTCAGCGAGCTATGGAGAGGGCTATGCTCGGAGTTTCTCAGCGCGATAGACTTAACAAGGAATATACGAGTATTTGCAGTAGAACCAGAGTAACGGACATAGCCCAACGGACATAGCCCAACGGACTAGTAAGCTGAGATTTCAATGGGCCGGTCATATAGCTCGAAGAGGCTACAACCGATGGGGAAGAAAGGCTTTCGGATGGCAGCCTCGTACGGGTAGGCGAAGTGTAGGGCGTCCCCCCCCACTAGTATAATATATTATATAGACTTAAGTATTAGATCCTGAGATAAACAAAGTTATTGCTATTGATTCAATAGGATTATCTATTTAAGTGAATTTCTATTGAAAATTAGTGTTTACAAACGTTTTGTAAAACTTTGATTATGATTGACACAGAAACCAATATTCAATAATGACGGTGACAACTACTGCACTGACCACTAACAAAAGCTTACATGGTTATGATAATATGTGAATTGTCCATTTATTGAAACCGAACAACATATTATTTGCAGTTTCCCTATAAAATTAGAGATTAGAGTAAAGTGGTTGCAATGTTAAATAGATAAAATTGGAGTCCACATAAATCTTCAATGATATTTAGCAATCACTTTCACTAACACTGCTTTTCTGTTAAAAAAAAGAAAGTTGCAGTGGTGCTTTTCCTACCATGTGCTAACGTACCGGCATAGGTAAGAAAAAGCAATAGCCTTTTGAAATCATTCAGAATACCTATTAGTTTCACTTGTCAAATTAAACAATAATCATAGTGTATTCATGATGAGTTTTCAATTTTACGAAAAATAATTTGATGTACCTATCTAAGGCAGTATGATAAATCAAAACATCTGACATTCGTCTGTGAAACACAATGAAATAAATAATGAAAGCTGTGTGGCGGCGCTGTCGTCGCGCCACAAGCGAAGCACATCAAAACCTAAATCGCGCTATCAAAGTTCCGAAGTAAAAGCAGTATATATAGAATAGCTCCGAACTACCAATCGGACTGCGCTCTCTTTTCCCAAAAGAGGGTCGCTTCCGATTCGGCAGAGAGGCCTCAAAGGCCATTGCCGTACCCAAAAAGTGGAGTTTAGCGGGTACACTTAGGCTTAGGTAGTGTAGTCGCAGTGAGTCCCGCATAACCACGACAGCGGCTGTCGTGGTATGCATAAAGCATTCTCCACTTCCTAACGTAACGGGGTAGCCCTTTCTGTTGCTTCTGGGCGCAAAAAAAAAACTACCACTCGGAGCATTGGCCGCTCCCCGGACAGAACACCTTGCCCGGCGGGAGAACTCCTTTTTTCCTTCCACCGGCCACTACTGTAACCTATTTTACTGAAAATGGGTGTTTCAAAATATATAGTTCATAAATTTTGTATTACATTCATAACAAAAAAATGATGTTCTAAATATATTACTGCAAACATTAAGAATTGTTTAGACAAGTTGGATTATTCTTCTATATATTATTGTTAAACTATATTATATGTTAGATTGCTCTTTCATTACATAACTAACTAACTTTTACATTGTAAATGTTTTACAAAAGAAACTTAAGTGTAGAGTATCTCAGTTTTGCATTCTCAGAATAATGATGTAAAATCGTTAATATATTTATTTTATATCTTTATAAAGATAAAAGACGTTAAATTAATCCATCAAAAGACCTGATGTATGTATATTTCGTAAAACAATATCAAGAGTAAATATAGGGTTTAAAGATCTTAATAAAAATAAAAAATAAATAAAAAATATTGTAATTTTTTTTTAATGTAACTTCCACACTAGGATTTTCTCCTGTTTCGCGGGAGCAATTCACAGAGATTTCACAAGGACATAATTTATTTGTAACCTAGAACAATTATTTGTAGGCAATAAAAATACTTGTTCCGAACGGGATTCGAACCTGCGGCCCTTAGCGCTGCAATTCATTGCTAAACCACTGCGGAACGGAGCCGTCAATTAATTGTCACTAGGATCATATAATATAATTTTTTAGTTATTTTTGTTTTGTTACCCTAAATAAGTATAACTTCTTACGTGTGTACATACTTATGTGCGTACATAAAAAGTGTGTGTGTGTGTGTTTGACACTTTTTTGTTTAAACATTTTTGTGTGTGTTTGAGTCCATGGATGATTAAGATTCACAGTTAGAGGCCGTAGGTGGAGCTGTTGTCGATGAAGAAATCCCCGCGCGAAGCCAGGTGGATCACTAGGATTATACATACAAATAAACAGTCAATATCAGTCAATTATAGATCAAACACTTACGCGACCAGTCAGCCATATCCAAGCCACAGCTCGAACGATATACTCGTAAATGCACTTAATAATATTTGTTAGTCTGTCAACAAACAATTGAATTTATGGAACAAAGAGAACTGATAATCTTCAAAACTTGGTTATAGCGGCGCTCAGCTGTGCCTAATAATGGAAATTTATTTTAACAAAATTTTTACCATCTTATTGGATGTCGTCCAGCCGCCTGAACTTGAGACTCCCACTGTTTCCGCAGCCATACGGTTGACTATCCACCAAGCTCTTGATACATTTAAATAGCTTGGACTATATTTTTATTTAAATTATTTATTTAGTTACTCTTTATTGTACACCAAAATAAAAAATAACAAGTACAGTTAAATCTTAAGTAGAATATGTACAATAGGCGGTCTTATCACTCTGAAAGTTTTTTTTTATTGGAGAGGGGGCAAACGAGCATGCGGTTCACCTGATGGTAAGTGACTACCGCCGCCCATGAACAGCTGCAACACCAGGGAGGGAATCGCAGATGCGTTGCCGGCCTTTTAAAAAGGAGTACGCTCTTTTCTTGAAGGTCCCTAAGTCTTATCGGTCCGGAAAAATCGCTGATGGTAATCGATTCCACAAGGAAGTCGTGCGAGGAAGAAAACATCTTCTAAATCGTACAGTGGTGGACCGCCAATCATCCAGATGGTGTGGATGGTATCGGGAGTTCTGCCGCGATGTGCGTTCGTGAAATTTGGCGGCTGGGATTAATTCGAACAATTCCTCAGAGCACTCCCCTTGGTAGATGCGAAAGAAAATGCAAAGGGATGCAACATCTCTTCGCAGTGCCAATGAATCGAGCCGATTTGAAAGGACTCGGTCGTCCACGATTCGAGCCGCTCTGCGCTGGATGCGGTCAAGTGGTAGGAGCTGGCACTGGGGAGCCCCTGTCCAGAGATGGGAACAGTATTCCATGTGAGGCCGAACCTGCGCCTTGTAAAGTTGCAAGCGGTGTGCCGGGATGAAATATTGTCCCGCTCTGCTGAGCACGCCAAGCTTTTTAGAGGCCAATTTGGCTTTCTCTTCCAAGTGACCACGAAACTGCACGTCACTCGATATGTCGACTCTGAGGATTCCGATACTGGCTGAGGCAAGAAGGGGAGTGCCTTGAAACTGAGGAGATACGACAAAGGGGTTCTTTTTAGCGGTAAACGCGCAAACTTGTGTCTTCTGAGGATTAAACTGGACTAGATTTAGTCGCCCCCAATCCGAGACTTTGTTCAGCAAAGACTCGATTTCAGACACAAGTTTGTTCCGGTACTCAGCGACGTTTTCCCGAGAAATATTGGTACGGCCGGTGTATAGAGCATCACCAGTGCTGTCATCCGCATAGCAATGAATGTTACCAGTTAGCAACATATCATTGATATGCAGAAGAAACAGCGTTGGTGATAGCACACAGCCTTGTGGAACACCAGCGTTAATAGACTTGTAGTCGAAGCATGCACCGTCTACAACGACCTTGATGCTCCGATCCGCAAGGTAGCTGGTGATCCAATTGCACAATTTCTCGGGAAGCCCATAGAAAGGGAGCTTCGAAAGAAGCGCTTTGTGCCAAACCCGATCGAAGGCCTTCGCAATGTCCAAACTAACGGCCAACGCGTCCCCCTTGGACTCCTTGGACCCCTTGCCTCCGCCCATCTATGAATCAGGTAGACCAGAAGATCACCACCTGATCGAACCCGACGAAAACCGTATTGGCGGTCACTAATCAGCTGGTGATCCTCAAGGTACCGCATGAGCTGGCAGTTAATAATGGGTTCCATTATTTTGGAGAACAAGGAGGTGATGGCGATAGGCCTGATAGGACGGGTCTGAGCGGTCGCCTTTTTTAGGGATCGGATGGACAAAAGCTGTCTTCTATGATTTCGGGACTACGCCTTGGGAGTAGGAGTACCGGAAAAGACGCATTAGAATCGGTGCCAACTCCGGAGCACACGTCCTCAGCACAATTGGGGGGATTCCGTCAGGCTCACTCGACTTCTGGATGTCCAGGGAGAGGAGTGCTTTGTGAACCGAGCGCTGTGAGAAATGCACATCCGGCATGGAGCACTCACACCGCGGGATGGTCGGCGGTGTTTTCCCCCGTCATCAAGAGTCGAGTTGGACGCAAAAAGGGAGCCTAAAAGGTCCGCTTTGTCATTTGCGTCTTGGGCCAGTGAGCCGTCCTCCCTGTGCAGAGATGGTAGTGATGGCTTACAGAAATTCCCTTGGACAGCCTTGGCGAGAGACCAGAATGCACAGTTTCCCGAAGGAAGGCGAACTAGTTTCTCGCCAATTCTGCCTATGTGCTCTGACTTTGCCTTGGCAATAACTCTTTTGAAGGACCTGGAGGCGAAGTTATACTTCTTTTTAATTGTGCTGGTGTTTACATCCCGAGTCGCCGAAGCCACAGCCCAGGCTTGATAACACTCCTGCTTACTGCGTAATGCAGTCTTACAGGAGCGACCAAACCAAGGCTGAGATCTGCCTCCGATGGGTACCACAGATGATGGAATAAATAGTTCCATTCCCTGTAGCACCACATAAGTGACAGAGTCAGCAACAGGATCATCCGGCGAGAAGCAAACTCGCCCCCATGGGTAGGATGCAAAGAAAAAACGCATCCCGTCCCAATCCGCCAACCTGTAATGCCAAACACGGCGGCAACCTGCAGAACACAACCGCGAGGTGAGCGTGAGTGGCAGCACACTCCGGATCAGACAATGGTCCGAAGAGCCGAGAGGGGCATCGACGGAAACCTGATATCCGTCCGGATGAGAGGTCAGCAGAAGGTCCAACAGGGAAGGTGTATGATCCTCCACATCTGGAATCCGCGTAGGCGAAGTAACCAGTTGTGTCAGACCATATGCCAAGGCAAAGTCATAAACAGATCTCCCCGCATGATCGGTTAAACGTGAACCAAGCCATTCGGCATGGTGGGCGTTAAAATCACCAAGGATCACAATCTATGCGGATGGGACCTGTTGTAGCAAGGAATCTATAGCCATTTGGACGTGGTCGATGAGTCGGTCTGTTTTGGCATTACCGCTATGGGACCTATAGAGGCACCCGTACACGCACGGATGGTCGTCGCTGTCAACGCGTAGCCATAGGATGGACAGGTCCGAACCTTTAAGACTGCCGAGGCGTCAAGAACAGATGTCCTCTCTGACATACACGCAAACTCCAGCCCGAGGCACAAAGGAGTGCTCCAATTTGTATCCCGGGTAGGAGAGATACGAAATATCAGCCGGAGAGGAAACCTGCGTCTCAGTCAGAAAGAGCAAGGCCGGCTTCGCCGTCTCGATATGGAAGTGGACGGCGTTTAGATTCGAGTGAAATCCCCTGATGTTTCAGAAATTCACGGATAGCGTGGCAGGGGTTGCCTTGGTCTTGTTGCTCAGTTTGCCCCGAGCAGTTATGTTTTTAGGCGGAATTTTGCCCCCCCAGAATACGCGGGGCAGCCTGAGCACCCATGCTCAGGAGTGGAATAACATGGTCGTGGATGCTCAGCGAGGGATTCTCCAGGGGTACTGGTACCCTCCTGGGGTAGTCTAACGTGTAATTCCGCTACCATGTTGATGGGGGGGGGGGGAATTGGGCTTCCGGCCACCTGCACTCACCAGACGAAACGTAGAAGCAGAGCTTCTACTTCACGCCGGTATTCTGTGAGGTCGTGGTACAAACCCGGCTCGAGCCGGCCCATACGTGCAACAGCAAAAACTGCTGCGTGGCTCTACCACCGTTAATCTCTCGAAAGTGATCTCTTACAGAGAACCTTAGCGTAGAGAACTGATGCAGACCTCGGATAATCCTATAATATTCCAGCGTAACTTGTGTATTTTTCTTCCAGCTCCCGAATCTTCTCGTCAGTCCTCAGTGTGCGTGCGTTATATGTTGCCAGGTCGAGTCGTCCTAGGTGGCAAGCGAACCTCCACCGGAGATTCTTAGCACCACCTGCCCCGCCGCTACCATGGTCACCACATAACCAGGAATAGTGCCGCGGACTGTTCGTAACTTTATTCATGGGGGGGGGGGGTATATTGTCATAGTAGCCACGCTTGGTGAGCGGGTTGGCAACCACATCTATTTTATTGTTATTTTGCTGTTATCAGAAAGATGCTGGTGCCATCTGCTGCAGTTGCCCTCTGTCACCTCTTAGGAAGATATGGGGTAGTGGGTATTTTTACCCGCCACCACACGGGCCTGCTGCGATAAATAATGAAGTTTAAATTAGTATTAATTACTTAGCCCGATTTAACTTATCATTATTTATATGGCTATTAATAGTGTCCTGATTATCACTTGGTCCAAAACATAAATCTAAAAGATTGGTAGTTATAGTTAAAGACATACGAGTCATATGAAGCTAACGGGGTCTGAAGACTGCCGAAAGAAACCTTCACACTGTTTGCATTTACGTCGGCTCCTTTTGTAAGGATTCACGATGTAAGCATCAGTAGAAAATTAACTCCATTTGTATATTTAGGATTTCGGCTTCAACAAAAGTGGATTAAGAATAAATCACACTTTTAAATGCAATTGTAATATGAAGTTTTAATTTATATTGTGTGCTGTAGTTATAAAAATACATAATATTCATTATAAACAACGTTGCGATGGCAAACCCAGAAATTTATTACGCTATTTGTCTACTGCAGTCAGTTATTCATTAATTGAGCAATTAAATTTTAACACGATTTTGTAAGCTAATCTTGACCTGGACGTGTATAATATGAAATTTTGTATTTCAGTTTTCACCCACGTCGGGACTACTGAATTTTTTTTATATGATAGGGTGACAAACAAGCACACAGTCCACCTGATGGTAAGTGGTTGCTGCGGCCTATAGATAACTACATCTATCTTCTTTTGCGAATAAAAATGCAGATGCGTTGTCAATCTTGAGGACTAAGATGAAATGCCTCTTTTCCAGTAAAAAGAGTCTCCGGTTCTCTACACTCACCATACGAAACACAGTAGTGTTAAGCTGCTATTTTACGCTGGTATTCAGTGAGAGCTAGGTCCTTCCCCGGTCGAACCAACCTATTCGTGCTACAACTATACTACTAGTATAGCTGCAGCATGGCTCTACCACGTATAAAAATAACCTTAAATTTTACATACATATTAAGAACATATAAAAATATCATGACCATTAACTAGTATTCTTACTAGGATCCTCACAACTCGTGATCAATGAGTATAATACCACACACAGTTTTTTTAAACCTTAATATTGTTTATTATAATGTACTGGTATGTTACGTTGCAAAATTATTATTGCGCCCAAGTTGTATAACATATGGAGGATAAAACCTTTGGGAATAAGGTTGGTAGAACGGTTTCTAAAACAGTTTGTATATGGTAATAGGTCGTGCCAATATTTTGACCGAAGAGGCTGCTGCTGAGAATATCTGGGCAGGAAATACCGATAACTGATATTTTTTGGCTAAGCCCGCGATTCGAACTCGGGACCGAATGATCAATATTTTTTTATGATTGAGATTAATTCCTACGGGGCCTACGGGGCAATCTAAGCAATATTTATTACATTATCGTGACTTCAGGATTCAAATCTAAGGACTACAACTCAATATTTAAGTACATTCACTAACTAAGGGCACTTGCAGCCAAAGTTTTCTAAAAGAGAATATAATAAATAACTTAACTTTAAAGTATTCAAATATTACAAAGCTCCAACTAGCTCAAAGCGAGCTCACAGCGTCCGCCATCAATTACGTAATTTGCGGATACGTCAAGCGCTTGAATATGGAAGGGACTCTTAATCAACTCTACTATTTGATTGAAACAGTGCTTTATGCAATGGAGTGTATAACAGTTGCAATTTCTGTAACTGAAATGTTAATTATCTATGCTTCGTACACACAAAGGAATAATTATTATTTTAATTATACTACTTTACATTTTATTTTTTCATTTTAAATTGTCTTTCTGTTCTTTTATCAATTCAGTTGCGATGGTATTGATATTTAAAAAAAATAAAAAAATATTTCTACCACATAATCTAGTTACATTTAGGTATATCCTACATAGCTAAAACGTATTTAGTTTTTGTGGAAAACAGGAGCACAAGGCCATAATTTTATAGTCGTGCCTAATATATATATATTATTTAGTACAGATTCAATATGTTCTTCATCAGTCCGTAAAAGTGCATTGCAGGATGGGTGTTAGCATTATCAGAGGTCCCACACCTTTTATTTTCGGGTACGTATTTACATCTGGCATAAATAAGATGATATATCACGATCTGTAAGAGTCTATAAGACATTTTACGTATTTCCTTTAGTCACCTATTATATCACCGAGCGAAATAGGTTAATGATATTTATATCGCCGGCACCACATGGAACTCAGCACTTGAAATTACTAATTTATTAATCAATCTACATACTGTAAATATAACTTCTCGGGTTGTCTCGCTGTAGGGAGGATTTCCTTCAATCGTCACGCTTGACAAACGTATTGATGACCGCAGTTATAGAGACCGTCTTGCACCTTTGACCCAGCGTCAGTCTGTGCTACGACAGCGATACGTACACTCCTCACGACATCCATGTGTTTTTTTATGGTATAGGGTGACAAACGGGCAAACAGTCTACCTGATGGTAAGTGGTTACTGTGACCCATAGATGTCTACATCTATCCTCAATAAAGACTCAAGATGCAGATGCGTTGTAACCCGTGAGGACTAAGATGGAATGCCTTTTTGCCTGTAAAAAGGGTCTCCGGTTCTCTACACTCGCCATACGAAACACAGCAGCGTTAAGCTGCTATTTTACGCTGGTTTTCTGTGAGAACGTGGTCCTTCCTCGGTCGAGCCGACCCATTCGTGCTACAACTATACTACTAATATAGCTGCAGCATGGGTCTACCGCGTAAAAAATGTGAAATAGATTCACCGATCCTTATTTCTCTCTCCTAAACGACAACTTTATAAATTACTAGCTGCAATTTTGTCCGCGTATAAATTCAAATGACCTGCATATCTACATATATTATTTTATGAGTTCATCGACTTTACAAAAATAATTCATGTTTTTATGCTAAAAAAGCCCGCTTACATTAGTCTTGTAATTATTTTATATCTGTTTGTGACGTTTTATCACAATTGGTTCAGCTATTTCGAAGATTAGCCCGGACAGATAGACAAACAGATATAGTTCTTTATGTCTAAATAGATATATATATGATAGATATAGATATATATATATGTCTAAATAGATACATAATCTTAATGGAAGGCAGTTATTTCGATATTACAGACATACTTCAACTTTATTTATATATGTTAAAGTTAAAGTTACAGCCACCATACGTCCCACTGCTGGGCACAGGCCTCCCCTCATTTCTGAGAGGGTTTTAGGGCAAGAAAATGTCCGCCGCGCTGCTCCAATGCGTGTTGGCGAACTTCACAAGTTTTTGAAATAATATTTTTCTTATTTCTCAGACATGCAGGTTTCCTCGCGATGTTTTCCTTCACCGTAGAGCACGTGGTAAATCAGCACTTAAAATTGCAATTAACAATTTCATTGGTGCCGGCGGGGATAGAACCCGCGTTGCTCGAGTACTGTGAAGCTTACAGCGAGCGCTAACCATCTGAGCTACTACGGCTAAATGCATATATTAATAAAGTTAATTAACAACAGTTGTCTCCATAATTAAGATACGTGGTAGAGCCACGCTGTAGTTTTATTATGGTTGCAGTGCAAAAGGGCAGCTCGACCGGAAAAAATAGCAGATTAATGCTGGGTCTTGTATTGGCGTTCCATCTTAATCCTCAACGCATATGCATTTTGATTCTTATCGAGGATAAATGTAGATGCTTATAGGCCACAGCATCCACTTACCCAACAAGACAAGTGGACTGTGTGCTCGTTTGTCACTTTTATTCTGTAAAATAAAAACAGCGACAAACGACAAAAATAAATTTAAAAATAGAAAAAACACTTACCCTACATATAACTTTTCGGCATGTTTGAACTTTGAACGCTTTGGGATTACCCGAGCCAATCAACTTGATTGGATATAGGCTTCGAGCTGCAGCATTTCTCTGAACATTTCGATACAAAGCGCAGACTCCATGTCGTAATGGATCAATTTAAAACTGCAATGGTAATGCTGTGGGCTTTGTCCGCGGTAACTACAATTCCTAAATATACTAATAAAAGTAAGGTTGAATAAAACTACTTTTACGGATTCTATCGCGTTTATTTCGACTTATTTCGGGTGCTTTGCAACACGGGAATTCAAAGCCATAAAATCCGTAAAAGTTTTAATCAATGTGTAGAGTTCTGCTGCTGGTCACAGGCCTCTTTTTATTTCTGGAAGGGTTTTCAGAACAATAAGTCTCTCGTGCTGTTACAGTGCATGTTGGTAAATTTCAAATATTTTAGCAATATTATATTTTTCAAATATGCAGGTATTTTCACGATATATACTTATTAAGAGTAGGAGTACCGGAAAAGACGCATTAGAATCGGTGCCAACTCCGGAGCACACGTCCTCAGCACAATTGGGGGGATTCCGTCAGGCTCACTCGACTTCTGGATGTCCAGGGAGAGGAGTGCTTTGTGAACCGAGCGCTGTGAGAAATGCACATCCGGCATGGAGCACTCACACCGCGGGATGGTCGGCGGTGTTTTCCCCCGTCATCAAGAGTCGAGTTGGACGCAAAAAGGGAGCCTAAAAGGTCCGCTTTGTCATTTGCGTCTTGGGCCAGTGAGCCGTCCTCCCTGTGCAGAGATGGTAGTGATGGCTTACAGAAATTCCCTTGGACAGCCTTGGCGAGAGACCAGAATGCACAGTTTCCCGAAGGAAGGCGAACTAGTTTCTCGCCAATTCTGCCTATGTGCTCTGACTTTGCCTTGGCAATAACTCTTTTGAAGGACCTGGAGGCGAAGTTATACTTCTTTTTAATTGTGCTGGTGTTTACATCCCGAGTCGCCGAAGCCACAGCCCAGGCTTGATAACACTCCTGCTTACTGCGTAATGCAGTCTTACAGGAGCGACCAAACCAAGGCTGAGATCTGCCTCCGATGGGTACCACAGATGATGGAATAAATAGTTCCATTCCCTGTAGCACCACATAAGTGACAGAGTCAGCAACAGGATCATCCGGCGAGAAGCAAACTCGCCCCCATGGGTAGGATGCAAAGAAAAAACGCATCCCGTCCCAATCCGCCAACCTGTAATGCCAAACACGGCGGCAACCTGCAGAACACAACCGCGAGGTGAGCGTGAGTGGCAGCACACTCCGGATCAGACAATGGTCCGAAGAGCCGAGAGGGGCATCGACGGAAACCTGATATCCGTCCGGATGAGAGGTCAGCAGAAGGTCCAACAGGGAAGGTGTATGATCCTCCACATCTGGAATCCGCGTAGGCGAAGTAACCAGTTGTGTCAGACCATATGCCAAGGCAAAGTCATAAACAGATCTCCCCGCATGATCGGTTAAACGTGAACCAAGCCATTCGGCATGGTGGGCGTTAAAATCACCAAGGATCACAATCTATGCGGATGGGACCTGTTGTAGCAAGGAATCTATAGCCATTTGGACGTGGTCGATGAGTCGGTCTGTTTTGGCATTACCGCTATGGGACCTATAGAGGCACCCGTACACGCACGGATGGTCGTCGCTGTCAACGCGTAGCCATAGGATGGACAGGTCCGAACCTTTAAGACTGCCGAGGCGTCAAGAACAGATGTCCTCTCTGACATACACGCAAACTCCAGCCCGAGGCACAAAGGAGTGCTCCAATTTGTATCCCGGGTAGGAGAGATACGAAATATCAGCCGGAGAGGAAACCTGCGTCTCAGTCAGAAAGAGCAAGGCCGGCTTCGCCGTCTCGATATGGAAGTGGACGGCGTTTAGATTCGAGTGAAATCCCCTGATGTTTCAGAAATTCACGGATAGCGTGGCAGGGGTTGCCTTGGTCTTGTTGCTCAGTTTGCCCCGAGCAGTTATGTTTTTAGGCGGAATTTTGCCCCCCCAGAATACGCGGGGCAGCCTGAGCACCCATGCTCAGGAGTGGAATAACATGGTCGTGGATGCTCAGCGAGGGATTCTCCAGGGGTACTGGTACCCTCCTGGGGTAGTCTAACGTGTAATTCCGCTACCATGTTGATGGGGGGGGGGGGGAATTGGGCTTCCGGCCACCTGCACTCACCAGACGAAACGTAGAAGCAGAGCTTCTACTTCACGCCGGTATTCTGTGAGGTCGTGGTACAAACCCGGCTCGAGCCGGCCCATACGTGCAACAGCAAAAACTGCTGCGTGGCTCTACCACCGTTAATCTCTCGAAAGTGATCTCTTACAGAGAACCTTAGCGTAGAGAACTGATGCAGACCTCGGATAATCCTATAATATTCCAGCGTAACTTGTGTATTTTTCTTCCAGCTCCCGAATCTTCTCGTCAGTCCTCAGTGTGCGTGCGTTATATGTTGCCAGGTCGAGTCGTCCTAGGTGGCAAGCGAACCTCCACCGGAGATTCTTAGCACCACCTGCCCCGCCGCTACCATGGTCACCACATAACCAGGAATAGTGCCGCGGACTGTTCGTAACTTTATTCATGGGGGGGGGGGGGTATATTGTCATAGTAGCCACGCTTGGTGAGCGGGTTGGCAACCACATCTATTTTATTGTTATTTTGCTGTTATCAGAAAGATGCTGGTGCCATCTGCTGCAGTTGCCCTCTGTCACCTCTTAGGAAGATATGGGGTAGTGGGTATTTTTACCCGCCACCACACGGGCCTGCTGCGATAAATAATGAAGTTTAAATTAGTATTAATTACTTAGCCCGATTTAACTTATCATTATTTATATGGCTATTAATAGTGTCCTGATTATCACTTGGTCCAAAACATAAATCTAAAAGATTGGTAGTTATAGTTAAAGACATACGAGTCATATGAAGCTAACGGGGTCTGAAGACTGCCGAAAGAAACCTTCACACTGTTTGCATTTACGTCGGCTCCTTTTGTAAGGATTCACGATGTAAGCATCAGTAGAAAATTAACTCCATTTGTATATTTAGGATTTCGGCTTCAACAAAAGTGGATTAAGAATAAATCACACTTTTAAATGCAATTGTAATATGAAGTTTTAATTTATATTGTGTGCTGTAGTTATAAAAATACATAATATTCATTATAAACAACGTTGCGATGGCAAACCCAGAAATTTATTACGCTATTTGTCTACTGCAGTCAGTTATTCATTAATTGAGCAATTAAATTTTAACACGATTTTGTAAGCTAATCTTGACCTGGACGTGTATAATATGAAATTTTGTATTTCAGTTTTCACCCACGTCGGGACTACTGAATTTTTTTTATATGATAGGGTGACAAACAAGCACACAGTCCACCTGATGGTAAGTGGTTGCTGCGGCCTATAGATAACTACATCTATCTTCTTTTGCGAATAAAAATGCAGATGCGTTGTCAATCTTGAGGACTAAGATGAAATGCCTCTTTTCCAGTAAAAAGAGTCTCCGGTTCTCTACACTCACCATACGAAACACAGTAGTGTTAAGCTGCTATTTTACGCTGGTATTCAGTGAGAGCTAGGTCCTTCCCCGGTCGAACCAACCTATTCGTGCTACAACTATACTACTAGTATAGCTGCAGCATGGCTCTACCACGTATAAAAATAACCTTAAATTTTACATACATATTAAGAACATATAAAAATATCATGACCATTAACTAGTATTCTTACTAGGATCCTCACAACTCGTGATCAATGAGTATAATACCACACACAGTTTTTTTAAACCTTAATATTGTTTATTATAATGTACTGGTATGTTACGTTGCAAAATTATTATTGCGCCCAAGTTGTATAACATATGGAGGATAAAACCTTTGGGAATAAGGTTGGTAGAACGGTTTCTAAAACAGTTTGTATATGGTAATAGGTCGTGCCAATATTTTGACCGAAGAGGCTGCTGCTGAGAATATCTGGGCAGGAAATACCGATAACTGATATTTTTTGGCTAAGCCCGCGATTCGAACTCGGGACCGAATGATCAATATTTTTTTATGATTGAGATTAATTCCTACGGGGCCTACGGGGCAATCTAAGCAATATTTATTACATTATCGTGACTTCAGGATTCAAATCTAAGGACTACAACTCAATATTTAAGTACATTCACTAACTAAGGGCACTTGCAGCCAAAGTTTTCTAAAAGAGAATATAATAAATAACTTAACTTTAAAGTATTCAAATATTACAAAGCTCCAACTAGCTCAAAGCGAGCTCACAGCGTCCGCCATCAATTACGTAATTTGCGGATACGTCAAGCGCTTGAATATGGAAGGGACTCTTAATCAACTCTACTATTTGATTGAAACAGTGCTTTATGCAATGGAGTGTATAACAGTTGCAATTTCTGTAACTGAAATGTTAATTATCTATGCTTCGTACACACAAAGGAATAATTATTATTTTAATTATACTACTTTACATTTTATTTTTTCATTTTAAATTGTCTTTCTGTTCTTTTATCAATTCAGTTGCGATGGTATTGATATTTAAAAAAAATAAAAAAATATTTCTACCACATAATCTAGTTACATTTAGGTATATCCTACATAGCTAAAACGTATTTAGTTTTTGTGGAAAACAGGAGCACAAGGCCATAATTTTATAGTCGTGCCTAATATATATATATTATTTAGTACAGATTCAATATGTTCTTCATCAGTCCGTAAAAGTGCATTGCAGGATGGGTGTTAGCATTATCAGAGGTCCCACACCTTTTATTTTCGGGTACGTATTTACATCTGGCATAAATAAGATGATATATCACGATCTGTAAGAGTCTATAAGACATTTTACGTATTTCCTTTAGTCACCTATTATATCACCGAGCGAAATAGGTTAATGATATTTATATCGCCGGCACCACATGGAACTCAGCACTTGAAATTACTAATTTATTAATCAATCTACATACTGTAAATATAACTTCTCGGGTTGTCTCGCTGTAGGGAGGATTTCCTTCAATCGTCACGCTTGACAAACGTATTGATGACCGCAGTTATAGAGACCGTCTTGCACCTTTGACCCAGCGTCAGTCTGTGCTACGACAGCGATACGTACACTCCTCACGACATCCATGTGTTTTTTTATGGTATAGGGTGACAAACGGGCAAACAGTCTACCTGATGGTAAGTGGTTACTGTGACCCATAGATGTCTACATCTATCCTCAATAAAGACTCAAGATGCAGATGCGTTGTAACCCGTGAGGACTAAGATGGAATGCCTTTTTGCCTGTAAAAAGGGTCTCCGGTTCTCTACACTCGCCATACGAAACACAGCAGCGTTAAGCTGCTATTTTACGCTGGTTTTCTGTGAGAACGTGGTCCTTCCTCGGTCGAGCCGACCCATTCGTGCTACAACTATACTACTAATATAGCTGCAGCATGGGTCTACCGCGTAAAAAATGTGAAATAGATTCACCGATCCTTATTTCTCTCTCCTAAACGACAACTTTATAAATTACTAGCTGCAATTTTGTCCGCGTATAAATTCAAATGACCTGCATATCTACATATATTATTTTATGAGTTCATCGACTTTACAAAAATAATTCATGTTTTTATGCTAAAAAAGCCCGCTTACATTAGTCTTGTAATTATTTTATATCTGTTTGTGACGTTTTATCACAATTGGTTCAGCTATTTCGAAGATTAGCCCGGACAGATAGACAAACAGATATAGTTCTTTATGTCTAAATAGATATATATATGATAGATATAGATATATATATATGTCTAAATAGATACATAATCTTAATGGAAGGCAGTTATTTCGATATTACAGACATACTTCAACTTTATTTATATATGTTAAAGTTAAAGTTACAGCCACCATACGTCCCACTGCTGGGCACAGGCCTCCCCTCATTTCTGAGAGGGTTTTAGGGCAAGAAAATGTCCGCCGCGCTGCTCCAATGCGTGTTGGCGAACTTCACAAGTTTTTGAAATAATATTTTTCTTATTTCTCAGACATGCAGGTTTCCTCGCGATGTTTTCCTTCACCGTAGAGCACGTGGTAAATCAGCACTTAAAATTGCAATTAACAATTTCATTGGTGCCGGCGGGGATAGAACCCGCGTTGCTCGAGTACTGTGAAGCTTACAGCGAGCGCTAACCATCTGAGCTACTACGGCTAAATGCATATATTAATAAAGTTAATTAACAACAGTTGTCTCCATAATTAAGATACGTGGTAGAGCCACGCTGTAGTTTTATTATGGTTGCAGTGCAAAAGGGCAGCTCGACCGGAAAAAATAGCAGATTAATGCTGGGTCTTGTATTGGCGTTCCATCTTAATCCTCAACGCATATGCATTTTGATTCTTATCGAGGATAAATGTAGATGCTTATAGGCCACAGCATCCACTTACCCAACAAGACAAGTGGACTGTGTGCTCGTTTGTCACTTTTATTCTGTAAAATAAAAACAGCGACAAACGACAAAAATAAATTTAAAAATAGAAAAAACACTTACCCTACATATAACTTTTCGGCATGTTTGAACTTTGAACGCTTTGGGATTACCCGAGCCAATCATGATGAACTCTTTCTTCCAGAAGCGGCCCCACAGGAAGTGGACCTGGTCGAGCCCCGACGGTTCCACAAAAAATGAGATTGACTTCATTATGACGACCAGACGACAACTGTTCAGTGATGTCTCCGTGATCGCGAGGGTGAAAACTGGTAGCGATCACCGAATGGTTAGAGGCACACTGAACCTAAACGTTAAGTTGGAGAGGTCTCGTCTAATGAAGTCAACGCTCCGTCCCCCTCGTGCTCTGTTCCAGAGTCCCGAAACCTTTCAGCTCGAGTTACAAAACCGTTTTCAGTGCCTGGAAGACTGCAATGAAGTGGACGATATGAATGACAAGCTCGTGGAAACTGTCCATGCGGTCGGAGCTAAGTTCTGCAAGACCCGCCGCAGAAGAACACAAAAACTCTCCGATCACACTCTTAATCTCATGGCTGTTAGACGGGAGATGAAGCTACATTCTTCAACAGACTTGACAGCATACAGGCATCTGAACAGACAGATCTCCAAATGCATGCGGCGGGACTTACGCAACTTCAATACAGCTCGTATTGAAGAAGCGATCGAGCGGAACCAAGGCTCCAAAGTCTTTGCCAGAGATCTGTCTGCCAGAAAGAGCCAACTGTCAAAGCTGAAGACAGAATGTGGCAGCATCGTTTCCGGGACACCTGAGATTTTGAGTGAGATTGAGAGGTTCTATGGGCAGCTGTACACATCATCGTTGGAGCCACACGCAAGTGTGAGTAACGATCCAAGAGCGAGTCTCATCCGACACTATTCCGAAGATATCCCGGATGTCAGTCTGAGCGAGATTAGGATGGCTCTCCAGCACCTTAAAAACTGTAAGGCCCCAGGCGAGGATGGAATTACAGCGGAGCTTCTGAAAGCGGGTGGAAGACCGGTACTTGAAGTCCTTCAGAAGCTCTTTAATTCTGTCCTCCATGGTGGCATTACACCGGAGGCGTGGAGCAGAAGTGCGGTGGTCTTGTTCTTCAAGAAAGGTGACAACGCTCTCTTGAAGAACTACAGACCGATTTCCCTTCTGAGCCGCGTCTACGTGCTGTTTTCGAGAGTCATTACGAATCGTCTCGCGCGCAGACTTGACGACTTCCAGCCTCCCGAACAAGCCGGTTTCCGAAAGGGCTTTAGCACCATAGACCACATACATACCCTTCGGCAAGTTGTACAGAAGTCCGAAGAGTACAATTTGCCACTATGTCTGGCGTATGTGGACTATGAGAAAGCCTTTGATTCCGTCGAAATTTGGGCGGTGCTGCAGTCCCTTCAGCGGTGCCAAGTTGACTGTCGGTATATCGAAGTGTTGAAGTGCTTGTACAGTAGGGCTACGATGGCTATCCGAGTACAGAACCAGAATACGAAACCTATCCAATTGCAGAGAGGTGTAAGACAGGGTGACGTCATATCCCCGAAACTCTTCACCGCTGCATTGGAAGACGTTTTCAAGCTTCTGGACTGGAAAGGATACGGTATCAACATCAATGGCGAGTACATCACTCACCTTCGATTTGCCGACGATATAGTCCTTATGGCAGAATCGCTGGAGGACCTAAGCACTATGCTCAATGACCTCAATAGTGTTTCCCAACGGATAGGTCTTAAGATGAACATGGACAAAACAAAGATCATGTTTAATGTCCATGTCACACCTATGCCGGTAGTTGTTGGGAGCACTAAGCTCGAAGTTGTTGACGAGTATGTTTACCTGGGACAAATAGTCCGACTAGGTAAGTCCAACTTCGACCGAGAGGTCAATCGACGGATTAAACTCGGCTGGGCAGCGTTCGGGAAGCTACGACACATCTTCTCGTCAGACATACCTCAAAACCTTAAAACGAAATTGTACAACCAGTGCGTGTTGCCAGTGATGACTTACGGAACTGAGACGTGGTCCTTCACCGCTGGCCGTATGAGGAAGCTCAAGGTCGCTCAGCGAGCTATGGAGAGGGCTATGCTCGGAGTTTCTCTGCGTGATAAACTTAGGAATGAGGATATCCGCAGTAGAACCAGAGTGACCGACATAGCCCAACGGATTAGTAAGCTGAAGTGGCAGTGGGCCGGCCATATAGCTCGAAGAACCGACAACCGATGGGGAAGAAAGGTTCTCGAGTGGCAGCCTCGTACCGGTAGGCGAAGTGTAGGGCGTCCCCCCACGAGATGGAGTGACGACCTGGTAAGACATGCAGGAAGTCGATGGATGCAGGTGGCTCAGGACCGTGCTTTGTGGCATTCTTTGGGGGAGGCCTATGTTCAGCAGTGGACTTGTGAAGGGCTGTAATGATGATGATGATGAGCCAATCAACTTGATTGGATATAGGCTTCGAGCTGCAGCATTTCTCTGAACATTTCGATACAAAGCGCAGACTCCATGTCGTAATGGATCAATTTAAAACTGCAATGGTAATGCTGTGGGCTTTGTCCGCGGTAACTACAATTCCTAAATATACTAATAAAAGTAAGGTTGAATAAAACTACTTTTACGGATTCTATCGCGTTTATTTCGACTTATTTCGGGTGCTTTGCAACACGGGAATTCAAAGCCATAAAATCCGTAAAAGTTTTAATCAATGTGTAGAGTTCTGCTGCTGGTCACAGGCCTCTTTTTATTTCTGGAAGGGTTTTCAGAACAATAAGTCTCTCGTGCTGTTACAGTGCATGTTGGTAAATTTCAAATATTTTAGCAATATTATATTTTTCAAATATGCAGGTATTTTCACGATATATACTTATTAAAAATATACATCTATTGCGATATCAGACCATCAAAAATGGGTGCAAAGTTTTTTATTCATTATATTTATTTATTTATAAGGGTCACCGACATAACATATTATATGTATCATCACACAAAAACTAAAAACAAGATACAAGCATTGTGAGAAACATGCAATGTGCTCACTCAGTTATACGCAACCACAGATAACACAGAGTAATGTTGCTAAAAGTTAAATACTATATAGAAAAGTAGTGTTGCCACCTAGTTTGCTGTAAACATTCTAAAAGACGAACGAAAACGTTTCGTGCGAATGCCAGAATTAATGACTTCAGGTTATTAATAAAGCTGAAGAATTGGCTATAAAGCCACATGCACTAGAAAAACTGTAAAAGAACTACAGTACTACATAGTGTGTTTGTGGGCTTATATTATGTCCTGGATGTTTTCAGTGCATAGCATGTAAAATTGTATTGATCAACTTCATTGATGCCGCCGGGATTGTACTCGGTTTGCTTGCAAGTTATAAACGAGAGCTTAAATAAGGTTCTTGATGATGAAAAAAAAAACAGAAAAGTAATAAAATTATTAAAAAAATATTTTAGGTTAATAAGATTGAAAATTAGTTTAATATTACGGATGGCTCGGCTCAGTGAACAACATATAAATAGATTTACAGTTCACGTTTGTGCCTTCACTAAATACGGGCTAAATATTTATTTATTGAAAGCTTTCTTGATTGCTCAAAGACAGAAATTTTTGAGCAATTCAAGGCAAATTTTTATGTTTTTTTTTTTCGTAATTAAGTACCAATATTTGATAATACAATATTTTGCAATATTCATATTTATCCCGACTCCTCATCTCTCTCTTCATTATCTACGTAATTCATAAGTACCAAAATTATTATCCTTTAATTTTTTTATTATCTGATACAAAAAGCAAATCTATTCTTTATATTTTTTTTATAGGATAGGATGACAAACGAGCATACAGTCCACCTGATGGTAAGTGGTTACTGTGGCCCATAGACATCTACATCTATCCTCGATTACGAATCAAAATGCAGATGCGTTGTCACCCGTTAGGACTAAGATGGAATGCCTCTTTTCTAGTAAAAAGGGTCTCCAGTTCTCTACACTCACCATACGAAACACAGCAGTGTTAAGCTGCTATTTTACGCTGGTATTCTGTGAGAGCATGGTCCTTCCCCGGTCGAGCCGACCCATTCGTGCTAATATATATATATATATATATATATATATATATATACATATATATATATATATATATATATATATATATTTATTGGGTTTAGTATGCGCAAAAATGGGGGCTGCATATTTCATAACTGGTCGTATACAGACCTTACATAGGGTTCGCTTGTTACAGTGGGACATTTTACTGTGTCGGCCCAGCATACTGTTGAGCCTACCTAGATAGAAGCGCGTGTTGTGAGTTACTCTCTTGACATGGGGCCCGAAGGTGAGCCTCGTGTTAAAAGTGACTCCTAAATATTTGCCGGTCGTATGCCAGGGGACAGGGGTAGTGGGGCGGCGTCGTTTATGATCGAAATGAACGGCGGAGCCCCTTTCCGGGTTTATATCTATACGCTATTTTTGAACCAAGTTCCTAAGTCTTTAACTAAATTTTGGATCTTGTTCCGTATACAAGGTAGTGAGATACCTTTACAGTAGGGGGCAGTGTCGTCTGCAAAGAGGGAGAGCTGAAAACCATTCGACCGGATGGGAATGTCGTTGGTGAACAGGATATATAGCAGAGGGGCAGCCACTGAGCCCTGAGGGACACCGGATTTGATAGGACGTTGAGAAGAAAGTGTGCCTTCGTGCCTAAAACGAAAGGTACAATCCTTCAGGTAGGAGGCCACGAGACGAAAATGACATTTAGGGAGGTCTATTTTGTTGATTTTGTAGATAAGGCATTCGTGCCAGGCTCTATCAAATGCTTTTGCTATGTCGAAAAAGACCGCGATGGTCTTATGACGACGAGGATAGAAACCGCTGAGGATATATTCCATAATACGGTGAACTTGTTGGGAACAAGACTGTTTCGCTTGGAAACCAAATTGGTGGGGAATAACAAGAGGGTCGCCATCTGTGGGAAACAGATGGAGCCTCATGCGAGTGAGAATGACTCGTTCAAAGAGTTTGCCCATGGCCTTGAGGAGGCTGATGGGATGGTGACTGGAGGGGAGGTTGTGAGGCTTTCCTGGCTTGGGGATACCAATGACAGTTGCCTCTTTCCACGTGGTGGGAAAGTAACTAAGGTTGAAGCAGGCATTGAAGATAATAGGTAATGCTTATCCTACCTGCTCAGGAAAATGTTTGAGGGCTTGTTTGGAGATGCCATCCGCACCCGGGGCCTTTTTGTGCTTCAGTCCTTTGATGATGGACGAGATCTCTCATTGGACACAGTGATAGGGTCAGAGACTGTGGGGGGTGAGCTAGGAGAGCATTGAGCGGCGATGCTGTCTGCAAAGCACTCAGCCTTTCGTCCTCGTCCTCGAAGACAATAGTACCGTCAGGACGGGAGAGAGGGGGAGTGTGAGTGATAGCGTCTATGCGAAGGGATCTCGCCATCTGATAGTATGCTGTATGAGAGGGAGAGATACTCTCCATGAGATTACTCTTTTCGAGGTTTCGAAGATCACAAAGGCGTGATCGGACTTCTCGCTGAAGACGATTGGCCGTATGCCTATATTCAGGGGTGTAATAGAGTGCTGCTCTCCGGAAAGCAGCTCTCTTGGCTTTCATTAGGTTGCTAATATTTAGGGGAAGGCTATTATTATTAGCAACCGGGACGATCCTTTCATTCTTCTTAAAGGAGATTTTATAAGGGTGGTGAGAGAATCGATCGCGGTGTCGATTTTTTCGGTACTGTCAGGACGGGATGTCCGATGAGAGGGAGATGGGGGAGTCCTGTGAGTCCGTAGCTGTGGCTAAGGACTCCTTAAAGCATGTGGAAGGCCAGTTGGTGAAGGTTTTCGTGAAGGGGCTTGAGGGAGGTGGCTGATGGCCAAGAATGAGAGAGACAGAGGGGTGGTCGAATCCTAGATCGTCAAAAGTCTCGATTGCACTGAGGTTGAGGGTAACCCCTTTAATTAGCGCAAAGTCTAGTACGTCAGGAGCATGGTCGGTGTTGTCGGGATAGTGACTGACACCGAGGGGACTGTGAACGGTTAGGTCAAGAGACTGCGCGATATCAAGCAGTTTCTTGCCACTATAAGAAGTAGTAAGAGAGGTCCATTCAGTATGCTTGGAGTTAAAATCTCCAAGCATAATCACTGACTTGCCTAAAGAATGGATAGCCTCAAAATCTTTTTTGAGGGGGAGGGTTCCACTAGGGATGTAGCAGGAGGCTATGACGATGGACTGATGTCCAGTCAAGGCTAGCCTGCATACCGTGGCTTCCATGCTGGTAAGCTGCGGAGTGGGGATGTGGGAGCAATGAAGTATCTTCTAGTAGTAAATGGCAGTACTGCCGCCTTTGCGGTCAGGTCTGTCGTTACAGAGAAGAGAGTACTTTTGGATGGAAAGGCCTTTGAGATCCTTAGTTTTGAGATTGGTCTCCTGTAGGAGGAGGAGGTCGGCTTCACGATCTCGAAGAAAGAGCTTAAGCTCGGGAAGATTATTTCGCAGCCTGCGAATATTAAAGCCCCCAAGCCTAACAAGCGATAAACCCTTATGCTTAATACGACCGTGTCACTTTGGGAGAGGAGAATGCTCTGACATTATTAAGTTAAATTAAATTAACTTACAACGAACACAAAAGTTTGTGATTTTTTTTATTGGATAGGGTGACAAACGAGCACACAGTCCACCTGATGGTAAGTGGTTACTGTGACCTATAGACATCTACATCTATCCTCAATAAAGACTCAATATGCAGATGCGTTGTCACCTGTGAGGGCTAAGACGGAATGCCTCTTTGCCAGTAAAAAAGGTCTCCGGTTCTCTACACTCACCATACAAAACACAGCAGCGTTAAGCTGCTATTTTACGCTGGTTTTCTGTGAGAGCGTGGTTCTTCCCCGATCGAGCCGACTCATTCGTGCCACAGCTATACTACTAATATAGCTGCAGCATGGCTCTACCACGTAAAAAGGTTGTGATGCTCAGTAAGAGTAAGGAGACTCTCCTGAGGGGTCTGAGCAGTGCGCAGTTTGCGTGCTAGGATGGCAATCTCCCCAATGTCGATGCTCCGAATAGCAGCATACACTGTATTCAGGACATCAACCAATGAGGATTGTGCCTATTGTTGGGCGGAGGATGCCCGCGGGGGTCGGCTTTTTGGGGACCCAGCGGAAAACTCGAATCTGTGAGGGCTGAGTGAAGGCCGGAGGGGGCAGAAGAGGGCCCTGAGGGGGCCTAGGGTGAACCTGAGGGAACCGAGAGGGGCTCTGAAGGGGCTGGGAAAAGCCCTGATGGGGAATTTTAGCTGGGAGAACCGGGAATGACTTGTCATTGATCGGCGGTGGAGCTAGTTTGGTGGAACGAGGGTGAGGAGCGCGAGGGCAGCCTCTGTAATTTGCCGGGTGGCCAGACTGCTGGCATAGGTCATACGCGGGTAGGGATTTGGCTTTTTGTAGCCGAGGACACTGTTTCGAGCTATGGGGGTCTAGGCACCGACCTACGACCTACAACCGCCTATGTGGGTGCTCGACCTTAACTCTTGACAATTCGCACACGGTGAGTACATGTCGGAAGATGGCTTTGTCCTCTGGCACGTTTATCAGGATGACAACAACAAGCGGGAACCTCTTGCTCTTATTGCTGTGCATCTTGTGCACCGACTCTACGGGGAAGCCTTGTGACTTAAGGTCCTCAAGGATATCCTCGTTGGCGAGTTCGAACTCCGCGGATTACGGCCCTGACTTTACGCTCTGTGGGATGATTTTGATAGCTTCCCCCAGGTAGTCGTATTTAATACCTGCGTCGTAGCAGGTTTTGGAAGGACGTGTAAATTGCGCCTTGTCTCTGAGAAAGACAGGGGGGCGGGACCTGTTTTTTGGCGTGGGTAGGGGCGCAGCGAGATGCTGGCTTGGAAGGCGGGGGGATGTCTAACGATATTAGGGGGAAATGGCAGCGGCAGAGGCTGCGAGGTTGGAGTGCCGTTTCCAGCCCCGCAGCCCCCGGAGCGGGAGTTGCAGGGGTAGAGGGAGCGGCGGGGGCTGTGGGGATTGAGGCAGTGGTGGGGGCTGCAGAGGTGAGGGTGGCTCAGGTGCTGCCGGGACCGGGGGGGGGTGCGATTTTTCCGCCGTGCCTTGACTTCACTTTCGTGAAGGAGGTGTCTTCGGTTACTGTCCTATCGGAATCCGTGCAGCAACTACCCGATGAAGTGTCAGTTTGGGTGGTGGACTCGGAGCTCGAGCACTCCATGGAGTCGGAGTCATGGGACGCGGATGAGTCTGTCTACGGGGCAGCCGTAGGGGCCGCCGAGCAGGACGCGATGGGGGCCGGGGGGATATGTCTGAGGGGCAAGGGAGGCGAGAATTGCGGCGAGAGCCCTCTCGTCTAAGTTGATGCCCAAACCCAGAGATTGGTTTAGGGCAGTGACGAAAGACCTAAATAGGTCCAGTGTGCACATGCCGGTGGAGGGGGGACAACGTTCTATACTAAGAAAATAGGGGGGGGGGGAACCTTCTTCTGAAAAGAACAAGAGTCGACGTTCAAAGAAACAGTAACTTGTTCTGAGGAGAACAAGGGATGTTCCAAGAAACGGTAATGCAAATACAACAAAATAACAAAAACAGAACAAATAACAAAAACAGAACAAATAACAGAAAACAGTAAATTTATGCGGTCAAACCTCCCCGCCAGGAGGCAGGGGGGCAAGAACGGTAAGCAAAGGCAAGCAAACTCACCGATTGCACCGAACAGCTCTGCACAGCGTGAGCAGGAGAGTGGAGGCGCGAGAGTATTGGCCTGTATGACCTTCCTGCCGAATCGGAAGCGACCCCCTTTAGGGAAAAAAGGGCGCACGGCACCGCATGCCAAATAGAAGTCTTTATATAGTAGTAAAATATACATACATAGATTGTTTATATGATTGTGCATCGAGTGCGCGTGTGTGTATTTGTGTGTGTATGCGTGTGTGCGCATGGTTGCCCCATGTTAGTAACTTGGAATTATCAAAGTTATTGATTCAACAACTTTAAACCACAACCAAGACTAATATCAGGGATACGATTGCAAATTTTATTACCATTTTCAAATTTTATGTATTTTCGTATTGTAATGTCTTCAAGCACTTATGAGGTTTATTCTTTCATAAAATTTGTTTTCTGCAAATAGATTTATAATTTTTGTATTCATTGTATAAGCGGATTTCTAAAAAAAAAGAAAGACTTTTGTCTAAGTGAATGAGTTTATTATTTCTATACAGAGGGATTTTCTAATTCTTTATTCGACAAGGCACGCTACTAGATGGAAATTTATCGACCAAACTGGCGATATATTGAAGACGGGCCAAATTAAATGTATCCTTCACCGACGAACACGTATGCTTAACATCCATATATCTAAGCAATGCCTAGATATATGGATGTGAGACAGGTGTGTCAGGATCGTGCTAAATGGATGTCCGTATCTCTGCCTACTTCGCTGGGTGACAGCCATAAGAGGTTATACTTTGTTTCTTATTCATGTTTGGATGCATAGTACATAAATTTCACCGTAAGCGATCAACCTGAGTTCGGTTTCCGCCAGCACCGATGAAATTGTTATTTGAAAAGAATTTGTGGCTTCCGTGTTACGAATTATTTTCCTCGGATAAAAGTCTTTTGCTCAAAAGTAGAACGTGTTAAGGCTGTTGTTTCATTAAAATACAATCAGACTTACTGTCAGTCCAGAAATGTTAGAATTTTGCAAATAGATATGCGCGTAAAATGTTTTACTCAATTAAAAAATATATTATTGTTTTATTAGAAAGTAGTTATATTCATTTTATATATTAGTAAAAGGTAAACACATTATATTCGTAGCTGTACCAAATTGACCGAGAAATCGATGGCAAATTCCGTTGAATCCTTTGGGAAAACTTGGGCGATTACTGCGGTTAAGTACTAATTAAGACGACTGTGGCACGGAAGCAATTTGTATACGCCTCCAAGATAAATGTTGAACATTATAATTATATTATATTGTTATAACGTTAAATTGAATGTTAGAACAGGGAAAAATAACAAAAACAAAATAAGTGAGAATATGCTGGCTGATTTGGCACACATTGTTTGCTCTTACTTGAATTTTACTCAGAATTCACTCACATTGCGCCAACTATGGCCGAATACGAGTTATTATAAACATAGAATTTATTTATAATTTTAATATAAAGTCACTGTTCGTATCCTAAAATAGCTATAGCCTATCGTTTTGACAAAAAAACATATGTGTAAATACGACCTCAATCCGTGTAGTCGTTCGGGAGTTACGTGATAACTAACAGAGGAAATAATGATCGTTATAATCTGTACATATAAATAAAATTGAAATGGGTTATTTGTATGCCATCAAGACATGAGTAACCATTTTTGAAATTTTTGTCTCTTTGTCCGAACTAATCTTCCGAATGGGTGAATAGATTCTAACTCTAGGAATTAGGCTAGACTGCCAAAGTGTGCGCGGCGCAGCGAGGCGCCCAGGTGCGCCATAGATAGCAAAGAAGGTAGAGGACGCGTGATGCACTCATGTTTACTATTCTCCGTAAACTAAATTTAAAAAATCAAGAAAAGGAATAAAATTAATTTCTAACTTTAAGTTCGAAAGCTCCAAGAATTCTTAATCCTTTAACATATTATCAGTTTTATATTGTGGATGTTTTAATTTTTGTTCCTATCTACCTAGTATCCTATTTCGACTAGCTAGGGTGCCTAGACAAAATACTAAACCTGTAAGTGCGCTGTGAACTGAAAAAGTTTGGGAACCCCTGATCTAGGCTATATATTTATGCAGGCTAAACAATTTATTCGAAAGAGATTTTTTTTAGATATAGAAAAAATGATAAAATAAATGGTCCTTGATGATTATCTTAAGTCTAAATAACACCGCATTGATAAATCCTACCCAGGCGTGGGGCGGTAATATAGTCGCACGCTAGTATGTTTTACAATTCGGAAGGGGGCCTTGTCCAGCAGTTCACTCACGGGATGAACAAGAAAAAGTAGTTCCTGTCAAACAATTTTGTCATAATACCGATTTCTGTATACACTGTTGTCTTTGCGATAGAAAATATTAACAGGATTATGGTGAAGCACTAGCTTATAATAAGTAAAAAAAAAATAAAGAATTTAGTCTTCACGGATTTCTAGTTTCAAAACAACAAAGAAAAAGAAATCTTAAAAGAATGCGCGCGAAAAAATATCTAGTATTATATATAACGATATAATTAGACTGGCTCCGGCGTTTGTTTATGACTTTGAGTAGATTTCAATAATTTAAATGCTACTTTTAACCACATGACTGTCTACAGAATCACAGTGGAAATTAATACGAGTATATTAAACTTTCAAATAGCAGTCACGTCTCCATAGCGCCCCTTCGAGTAACTAAACCATCTCAAACGTAATTTCTTGGCAATGCTTATTTAAAGTAAGTATAGTTTAAACATGTTTATAACACGTTAAGTTTACGAAACTATTTCAATAATTTATAATTTCAATATATATAATATCAGAGCAATAAAAATGCGAGTAGACGGCGTGCTCCGTACATTTCAAGTGACGCTAAAACTATGCTCAACTTTTATTCTTTATTTCTTTAATAACTTATAAAACCACTGGACGCATACATGCACACCTAACTATGTTGTTGATTGCGAATGATTAAGATGCATATATTTGCGTGTTCTTACAATAAAATATAAAATTAACGTACGGTCCAACGAACTCAACCAGCAACTTGTCGATTATTTTAGTTATCGAAAACGGTTAGTTTTGTCGAGACGGTTCACAGCATCGAAACAGGGCCATGTCCAACATTGAACTTACGAGCTGATGATGAATAAAAGAAAGTAGATCCTGTCAAATAGTTTCGTCATGATACCGATTTCTCAACACATTGTTGTTCTTGTGATAGTAACATTGACAAATTTAGTCTTCATGCATTTCTAATCTAAGAAGAACAGAGTTAGACGGAGCACTGCGTAAGTTACAAGTGACGCCAAAATCGTGCTCAACTTTTTGACATGCATTTACGCACACATCTTTCTGCTTTATTTATTTAATAGCTTAAAAAGTTCACTATTGGACGCATACATTTGCACCTATAACTATGTTGTTGGTTGTAAATGATAAAGATGCATATGTTTGTGTAAGTGCGTGCTCTTACAATAAAATGAACATAAGTTAAAACTAATTCCTTTTTTTGTGTGAGTTTCTACTATAAAAATGATAATCAACCATGTTATTTCAAGGGTTCTTTCTTGTCTTCGGGTCCAGGCCTGAGTCTAGCAGAATTTACACTCAGGACATTTTTTATATCATTCAGACATTAGGAAACCCGACGGCATGAATTTAGTTTGTAATCAAAGAAACAAGTCAAGGAATTAAATCCGCAATGGTTTGACCCCGCTGGACAAGGTTACAAGGCAGGTTAGTTCTTTTTCCAACCAATAGAGGAAAGACTGTTTTTAATATAGCGTCTGTAAGATTGCTGAAAGGGAGGATACTTTGCCACCATATTTTAAAAATACGCCGTATCTCCAGAACGGCTCAGTAGTTTGAATTTACTCTGACCGCCAAGCGAGCATTTCTAAGCGAGTTTTATCTTTGATAGCTCTTGTCGCTGCGACAAACTACAGCATGTGAACAGCCAGTGATCAACTATTAATGTATGTATCTCTCTTATACTGACACGGGATTTATATCAATTGTTCGTTTCTTGAGCGAGAAAAAAGTTGATAGCTAATATCGATAGGAAAAGTGTCTACAGACGGTTATGATATACTGAAAGATACTGAAAAGTAAATTAATAATTTATCCTTTTTGTTTTATAAGATTCTAATGAAAACTACATAAGAATGCTTTTACCATATATTCACATACTCTAGGGTTTTATTTTCGAAAAGCATTTCCTGCCTACACGCCAATAGAATTATGTGTATTCATTCAAACGGTGTAAAACTTTCCGTGTCAACAATTTCCTCGCATTGTGTAATCAGGTATCAAAGACTATCCATTTTATATTCCAGATGAAAATAATAATTCACTGTAGATGAAAAAACGGATATCACGACCAGTTTATAGTGGGCCCGATGCAGTCCCTCCCATTGTACTGAAGATGTGTGCTCCGGAGTTGGCACCGGTTTTAACGCGTCTTTTCCGGTACTCCTACTCCCAAGGCGTAGTCCCGAATTCATGGAAGACAGCTTTGGTCCACCCGATCCCTAAAAAAGGCGACCGCTCAGACCCGTCCAACTACAGGTCTATCACCATCTCCTCCTTGTTCTCCAAAATAATGGAATCCATTATAAGCTGCCAGCTCATGAGGTACCTTGAGGATCACCAGCTGATTAGAGATCGCCAGTACGGTTTTCGTCGGGGTCGATCAGCTGGTGATCTTCTGGACTACCAGACTCATAGATGGGCGGAGGCAGTAGAGTCCAAGGGGAGGCATTGGCCGTTAGCTTGGTCATAGCGAAGGCCTTCGATCGGGTCTGGCACAAAGCGCTTCTTTTGAAGCTTCTTTCCTATGGGCTCGGATCGGGGGTGACTAAATGTAGTTCAGTTCAATCCCCAGAAGACACAAGTTTACAGCTAAAAAGAACCCCTTTGTCGTATCTCCTCAGTTTCAAGGCACTCCCCTTGCTGCCTCAGATAGCATCGGAATCCTTGGCGTCGACATATAATAGTGTGCAGTTTCGTGGTCACTTGGAAGGGAAGGCCAAATTGGCCTCTAAAAAGCTCAAAAGACAGTATTTCATGCCGGCATATCGCTTGCAACTTTACAAAGCGCCAGTTCGGCCTCACATGGAATACTGTTCTCATCTCTGGCCAGGGGCATCTCCCAGTGCCAGCTCCTTTCACTTGACCGCATCCAGCGCAGAGTGGTTCGAATCGTCGACGACCGAGTTCTTTCTGATCGGCTCGATACACTGGCACTGCGTAGAGTATCTCTTTGCGTATTTTATCGCATCTATCACGGGGAGTGCTCTGAGTAATTGTTCGGACTAATTCCAGCCACTCAATTTCACCATCACACATCTCGACAAATCTCGCGTTACCATCCATACCATATGGATGATTGGCGGTTCACCACTGTGCGATTTAGAAGAAGTTTTCTCCCTCGCACAACTTCCTTGTGGAATCAATTACCACCAGTTTTTTTAAAAAAATTCAAAAAACTTTATCACGAGGATTTTTCTTCTACATCGTGAAGGCAGTTTCCATAAATAAATTACACAAGGACAAACATCTAGAACCCGGAACAATTTATTAGTAGGCTATACAAATACATGTCCTGTGTGGGACAATAATAATAATAATAAAAAAATAGGCGTAGGGAAGTGACGACCCATCGCCCGTTGACGTAACAGTTAAGTGACAAAATTGCTACGTCGGCGCAGTCAGACAGCGCCTTGCCAAGAAGTGCAGAGAGGAGCGCCGTGCTTCTGTAGAATTGAGTGTTCTAATTTGAGTCCGTTTGGGCTTACGGGCAAATCATGAAACGGTGCCGGGCCTGGACGTCCCCCGTTAATTGACGCCCAATTTATGGATGATGGAAACAAATAGACCGCGTATTGGGCCGCTGCCTGGGGGTCGCCGGGGCGCGTCTGGAGCTGGCGCTGGACGCGACAGCATGCGGGCCGCCAGCCGAGCGCGAGGTGCTGCACGACCACCTAGCAGACCCTCTCGTCCATCATCCCCACCAGATGGCTTGGTATCGGCAGGGTCCTCTCGGACTCGGCAAGCGTCACCCGCCGCTGGTGGAGTACGCCGCATGCGTTGGACGAAAAAAATGAATACAAACGTATTTTAGGGCGAAAGGGAAAGAAATTGGAGGTTTTGCGTACCTGGCTAGGATGCATCGACTATTTGCTGAGCTGGAGACTCTATTACCGTTACCAGGCAAAACCTGGCAGACCGAGTTCGATACATCATGCGCTCAAACATATTTGATAGCACCGAACTCGAACGGCTACGACGTGAGGCTGTACCATCATCGGATGAAAATAAGTTTAACTGTACAGTTCGAGACTTCCTCGGGCAGTGTATGGGGCAATGGAGTACGATCCTTTGTCATCTAGACGAGCGGGTGACTACTGCGGAGAACCACATAAGGATAAGAAGGAGTATCTTCCAGGGCGATTGTTTGAGTCCAATCTGGTTCTGCCGCTCTCTGAACCCTCTCAGTACCTTACTGGAGGGTTCCGGGAGGGAATTTCATCTTCGGAACGGAGGTAGTAAAGTGACCAACCTTTTCTATATGAATGATCTCAAATTATTCGCCTTCAGTCGCTCTCATCTTATGAAATTGTTAAACGTGACTTGTGATTTTAGCAATTCCATAAGATAATTCCATAAGCTGGGGATGGATAAGTGTGCGGTCCTCAATGTCGAAAGGGGAAGGGTTGCTAAATCTGAGGGCATAGACTTGTCTATGCCCATCAACATAAAGACCCTATCCGAGGCTGAAACATACCGATACCTGGGTATGTCACAGAACATAGGCATGAGGCGGACGTGAGCCAGTCAGTTTGCAATGTGTTTTATGCACGCTTGACAAAATTGCTTAACAGTCTTTTGTCGGGCGTTAATAAGACACACGCATATAACGGTTGGATCATGCCTGTTCTCATGTATACATTTGGCATACTCAGGTGGACTCAGACCGAACTGAACGCTCTGGATAGAAACGTCCGCAATATTATGACGTCACACAGGATGCATCATACGAGATCGTCAGTAATGAGGCTGTACTTGCCGCGGAAACATGGTGGGCGTGGCCTTTTAAGCGCGCTTACCATGCATAATATAAATATATAAATGCACTAGCTGTGCAACGCGGTTTCACCCGCGTATATAACGCATCTGCGCCTTGCGACATGCGAACTTCGAGAGAGACATCACGACGGACGGTTGCTGAATTAACAAAGATTTAAAAAGTGAAATATGTTACTAAATTACATAGTTAACGTAATTGGTGGTTATGCATAATACAGGTACTGATACGAATAATGTCTAGGCCACATTATTCGTATCAGTACGTACTCGTATTAGTAGTATTTGTACCGGCGTTACTATTTCACATTATAACATGAAAAAGTAGTTATTGTGACATAACTGTAATAGTTAAACATATGGTATCGCAGACTTTTTTGTAGAGATTAATATCCTTTATAAAAGTGAAGTACATTACTTTGCTTTATTATCAATAGTTTCCGAAGCGTACGCGATATAAGGATTCTTTTTGGTATTTTTTTCACACCTTGGGTTACATTAACGAAGTTTTCATACGGATCCCTAACATTTTTGAAAATATTGCATAGCCTATGTTCATCAGGGATAATGTAGGATTCTAATGGTGAAAGAATTTTTCAAATCGGTCCAGTAGTTTCGGAGCCTATTCAATTCAAACAAACAAACAAACAAACAAATCTTTCCTCTTTATAATAGTAAGTAGTGTAGATAAAGTAAAATTAGAAATAAATTTGCTCCTCAGAACCTGTTGCGTAATAAAGAGACACATTCGACGCTTGAAACTTAAATATTTTCACAGCGGTATGTAAAATATTGTACAATATTTTTAATACTTTACAAAAAACTTTTTCAGATATAATTATTGTAATCGCAATGTTCGATTCGCTGCCGAATAGTGGCGGTGCAAGAGAACACACAACGTTTTATCATCCCGTGGTTGTCGGTTGCCACGTCGCCTGCTAAACGTGATAACTATGACAGATGCAATTACTAAAAAGAAATCTATGGAAGAGGCTAATGTTCAGCAGTGGACTCTAGAAAGCCTGTGTTGAATAAATAAATAGATCTTTAAAGAAATAATATGTAGTATTTTCGTTTTATAACGTGTTATTTTCGTTAGTTTCGTAATATTTTATATAAAAAGTAAAAAAAAAAACCATAGATTATCTTTTTCTTTAAAGCTCAAATTTAGTGCAGAACGTTAATATTAATAAAGACATTTTTCTAAATCATAGTTTTCGTAAAAAAATTATCAGTTGGTTGGGATGCTGGTTATTGTAACAGCGTTCTTAACGTTCCAATTTATGGTGTTTTACAAAATGGCACAGAGTAACGTTATTAAGCCACACTAACAATCACGCCTGTCACCCAGAGGGGCAGGCAGAAACTACGGATTTTTATTTTATTTTTTATTTTATTTTATAGGATAGGGTGACAAACGAGCACACAGTCCACCTGATGGTAAGTGGTTGCTGTGACCCATAGACATCTACACCTATCCTCAATAAAGAATCAAAATGCAGATGCGTTGTTACCTGTGAGGACTAAGATGGAATGCCTCTTTTCCAGTAAAAAGGGTCTCCGGTTCTCTACACTCACCATACGAAATACAGCAGTATTAAGTTGCTATTTTACGCTGGTATTCTGTAAGAGCGTGGTCCTTCCCCGGTCGAGCCGACCCATTCGTGCTACAACTATACGACCAATAGAGCTGCAGCATGGCTCTACCACGTATAAAACTTCTTCCATTCGGCACGATCCTGACACACCTCTCTCGCCTCCTTTACATCAATATGTATCTACGCATACACGCTCGTTGGTTAAGGGTACTCCTAATCTGGTCCACTTTCAATATATCGCCAATTTCGTCGATAAACCTTCGTTTAGGGCGTCATTTCTCGACTCTGCCATTCACTTCTGCAACATAAATTTGCTTTGCCACTCTTTTCTCGTTCATTCTTTCTACATGACCAAACCACCGAAGTATTCCTTTTTTAATCCTGGTCGCAACGTCATCTTGCAAACCATACTTTTCTCTTATCACACTATTTCTCAACCTGTCATTCAGATTCAGCCCTAGCATACTCCTTAATGACCGCATTTCTACAGCATTTATTCTGCTTCTTCTAACGTTATTAGATCTCATAATTTCAAAATATATATTTATACTCTATAAACAGAAATCAAAAATAATTACAAAAAGTTTTTGAGTTAAAAACTATATTTTTTCTATCCAGTTGTATCTGCTTCAATATAAATCGAAACTAGACTTAAATTCTGTTTCAGAAACTTTATGTTTGTCTAACATATCGTTACAATATAATCAAACATAAACCTTAAAAGTTTTATCTGTGTTTTATTTGAAAATATTAGTACTTTTGGAAACTTTTTAAATTTGATAACAATCCCTTTTTAAAGTTAATTATCGACTTGATGATAGCTCAAATTATTTTTGTTCTGTAAAATCTATGGTCCGTGAATGCAGTTTCCTCATTTAATTTAATTAAAAGCGGTCTATGGGATAAATTTGCGGTTTCCGATTGATGGTGGTTTGTCCATTACGTTTAGCGTCAAAGGTGCGAGACATCTGGTGGTTCTCAATCCAGCTGTCAAGCACGATGATTATTGCCAATCCTCCTACAACCGAATAATTCGAAGTTCATCCATAGGTTTTTACAGGCAGAATAATAAAGAAAAGAGCACGTTATTTAGTGCGGGAATTAACTTTCCAAGTTTGCATGCCATACGTTCTTAAAAAGGCCTAGAGCAGTGACTTAAAAGAGCTCGTAAAGACTCTTTCTTTGATTGCTACCTAATAAACTAAGTTGATTAACAAGCTAATTTGGTAAACACTGTATACTCCCAAAACTTAAGTGTCTTTTATTCATATCAAAACGGTTTATCTTTGCTCCTACTTGACTTAATATCAATATTCTATTTGATTACTAAATTCAATTATAGTTCGATCGATAACTTCGGTTTTCGTTTCTCGAGATGAAAAGTTCACTAACGTACGAACGTATGCACACACTCACTTACACACACTCACACATACAAACAACTTAAAACAATAGGATGAGACACTATGAGGACTTCAGTTAAAAACGGGGTCTTTAATTAGAATAGAATAGAATACAAGATAATAGAATAGAATATAATAGAAGTGAACGGAGTAGAATAGATTAAAATAAAATAGGAAAGAAAAGAAAATAATAGAATAGAATAGAATGGATTTTTTTATATGACAAGTTACAAGGAATTCAGATTAAAAGTATTTTTTTTTTACTTCAATTTTGATTCGGAAAAAACTTTTGCCCAGAGAAGAATTAACAAAAAAGTATAATAAGATATAAAAATATTATTAGTGCAATTTGAGTTAAATAAAAACCTTTCGTTGATATTAATTGCAATTTCTTGGTCTTTGTGTTTTAATACTAAATTTAAATATTAAGATGGTGATAAATATAATCTTGCTTCCTTGAGTAATATTACAGTATGACTACAATAAAGATAATATTACTACAATGGCGGCTTCCAGACAGGCTATAAAACTTAGAACATTGTATTATAACTGTAATGTACAAAGTTAAATCGTCTCTCTGTTACTGGCTGTACCAATTTAAGTTTCATATAAAGTTAAACTTGGCGAATATACCAGTGTAAAGTATTATAAAGTATTATTCCATCCATCCATCTATTAAAGTCTAAAAAAGTTGACTGCTGATAGGCCTCATAGGGGAGATTTTGCCATAGTTGTCACGAGTTGGCAATCGCAGTTATTTATAATTTTGAGTAGTTTTTAAAAAGAAGCTGCTGCCCATCCTGTTTCTGTTTC
The DNA here is from genome assembly GCA_963668995.1 of Parnassius mnemosyne. Classification (NCBI taxonomy): domain Eukaryota; kingdom Metazoa; phylum Arthropoda; class Insecta; order Lepidoptera; family Papilionidae; genus Parnassius; species Parnassius mnemosyne. Next base: position 15,302,530 of record CAVLGL010000084.1, on the reverse strand, counting down.
CCTCTGTCGCCTCTTATGATATCTATGGGAAAATACTATTACTATTATTCCCGCGACTTCGCCCGCGTGTAATTTAGAGTTTTAATTTTTTTTTGTGCAGAACCTCAATTCTTTTTCTAGAATAAAAGTAGCATAAGTTACTCCTTATAACATCAGCCATCTGTCAGTAAAAGTCCCCTCAAAATCGGTCCAGCCATTTCAGAGATTAGCCGGAACAAATAGATAGACAGACAAATTTTTTAAAATTTGAAATTGTTTTATTGTTTTAAGTAACGTCGTATACACTTTCATATGCATTTAGTAAAAAGTTGTTATTTTGACATTACAAACAGACACTTCAATTTTATTACAGCGTTTTACTAAATGCATATGAAAGTATAAACGGTACTTATAACAAAAATACACTTTTTAAAATTTTTGTCTGTCTGTCTGTTTGTTCCGGCTAATCTCCGAAACGGCTGAACCAATTTTGACTGGACTTTCACTGGCAGATAGCTGATTTCATAAGGAGTAACTTGGGTTAATTTTATTTTAGAAGAATAATTAGGGTTTCTCGCAAAAAATTAAAAACCTAAATTACACGCGAGCGAAGTCACGAGGAACAGCTAGTAGTGAATATAAGCATTCAAACGGTTTAACGATGTCTCAAATTACGAATATACAAACAAGATGAGAAGTAATTAAATGTTTAGCCGTAATAAAATTTGGTTAGCGACGAAAATAGCATTTAAATAATTTAGTTAGCATTCAAAGATTCTGTTTGCAATAAAAAAATTCCGCAATTCTAGTTTGGTTATTTTATGGAATTAATAAATCTTCAATTTACGCAATATTTAGTTTGTATGGATTGCACTACAGTTCAGTTGAACATAGTTTATGTTCGGAATGGCTTCTCTAGTACGTAGTACATATAACTCAATGCTAATTGCATATCTCCATTTTAATACACTATTTCAATGAAGAAAATTGCTTTTGACATAAGCTATAAAAATAAATTTTACAACGCTATCAATTTTTCATATCTCCATTATGTCTCCACTTCTGATTCTATTTCAAGTTTAGCTAGTAACACCGGACACTAGACGCCATTGAGCTTCTTTGTAATGGCAACATTTTGATACTGAACGATGGGCTACAACTATAAGTATAATGTGAACTGGAACATTACTTTGGCTGAAATTGCCTTGCAGTTGTAGTTCGACTCACTACTAGGGATTCCAAAGACAAAGTAAAATAGAATACGAATAGTACCTAATAGTTGGTTTTATTGCTATTTATTGCTAAAGTAATACTAACTATACAATAATAACTATTACTAAACATCTTTTTTCATTTATTTATAACATTTTAATAGGTACAAGGGTTACATCTATTTAACTTGCAAAAAACTGTGAGGTTTGTCCGCAAGTTACAGTCTCACACATAATACAAGGTAATAAATAACACAATCATCTAATCTATGGCTGCTTACAAACATTGACAATAATATTAAATACGTACATATATGTTTTAATCGATAAATTAGAACCCACCGCTAATTGCAAATCACCGCGCCAACTTAAAGCAGTCATCACTTTTAAAGCCAGGATTTTTAAGCCATTAATAATAAAAATACGCAGTATTAAAAGCAGTAAGTATGATAAAATACAATACCAGTACTAAGTGGACTTACTCAGTTCTAACTGAGTAGGTCGTGAACTATATATAATATTTATTCCTCAGAACTTGATCTATCGTTTTAACGTCCCCAGAGTGTGACTTATTAAAGTTGGGCACTCATAATTTATTACAAGCGGTGACAGTGAAATGTAAACTAGGTTTCAGAATTCCATTTCAGCGTTAAGGGAATAGCAACATTTTCTTTTGATGTCGAAATTACCTGCAGGCGATATTCCCCGCTGACCGATGAACGCGGGTCTGGTGCGGGTTTGGTGATGAATCGATGCAACCGATACAATAAAATGTAATTCCGTTTGAAAAACCGAACTTTCATTTTAAAAATTGGTGATGGAGAGAGATTCACCAATTTGCACTATGTATGGGCATTTATACAAGGTTTCTTTTTCTACTTTTTTTTTAAATTTATTTGGGACAACAAACAATAGTGCAATGGGTATTACACAGAAAAGAAGTTTAAATTAGAAATCGAACGGATAATTGTACAATCAACTACGTTATCCAAGTCTTACTTAGTATTGCTAAGTACAAACAAAAATAAAATTAAACTTATACAATATATTTATGCATAATATAAGTAAGATATTATAAAAAGGAAAAAGAGAAAAAGAATATTTCGTAACAAATATGTTTTTTTTTTTAAGTGCAGCATCAGTTGCTTTTTGGCTTTGGGTAAAGGTGTTGCAAAAATATCTATATCTACAAACTTATCATTATATACCGATATCAACCGTCACAGTTAGTACTTCTCAGCAAATGGAGTACAAAAACATTCTTCATGATAAGTATCTTCATATTTATTGTTAAAGTTAGGTAAAAAGGAATACTTACAGTCCATATAAAATCTACTGCTGGGTACATGAACACTGCACTGCCCCTCTAATTTCTGAGGATTTTGGAGCAATCCACTTGTTTACCGCGCAGCCTTAGTGTGTTAGTGGAATAGAATAGAAAAGAACAGAATAACTTTTTATTTAATATAGATTATAAATAATTCTTATTGAAAGTAATTTTACACTTTTATCACTGGTCCAGAAAAAACCTAAGTTAGAAGTTAGCAGAAGCATCTGACTATTAGTTGGACTGTAAGTTCGTTTGTCACTTCAGTTTTATTGAAAAAAAAAGAAATTTGGAGGATTTTTTTCAAAGAAACATTAAACAATAAAAAAAATCTCACGTCTTCAGAGTATATTATTAGTGAGACATGCAGATTCCCTCACGATGTTCCTACCGTCGAGCAATTTCCTCATTATAGTATCCACTGCCACATATCATCCCGTGGGTAGTTAAGAGGTGGTAGAAAAGAGGGTAATTAAAACTGATAACAACTCAAAATAGTAAAAAACAATTGCGGTGGAAAATATCTGCCCTATAAGGCAATCTATGGGGGAGGCCCATATTCAGCAATGAATTATATCTAATAGGTTGTAATAATGACGTTGATGTCGGCGGCGATCAAACCCGGGCTACTTGTATACTAAAATTTACAGCGAACATTTAGTCACTGAGCTATCACAGCTCGTAAAAGGGGTATAATACGCTAACTCAGACAAACAAAGAAATATAGACAAAACGGCGCATACATTTCGGGTGACGTTGAAATCATGTTCGACTCTTAAGACACGCACTCATGCACATATCTTTATTCTTTTTCTTTTTAACAGACCGCAAAATTCACTGCCGGTCGTTTAAAAATGCACCCAAATCTATGTTGTTGGTTGCAAACAATTTTAGACTCGTATGTAAAAATACACTCACGCAGTATTTTTTTTGCAGTAGCTATTAACGAAGTTAGCAACATTCGGTTGCACTCCTAAATTGCTTCAGTTCTTTGTAAGTTATATGTTGAACAATATGTGGTTTGTGGTGTTTTTAGTCAGACCCGTATTTTACTCGATCTGGAATATGTCAGGGTAGCAACTTGGGATCTCTGGAGTTTGTTCTCATCATCATCTACCACAGGTGTTCACAGATGATACGTGCTAACTATTTACGGATGATCTAAAACTGATATTTTTCGCTGCAAACAAGCGTTACGGTATCCAATCACGTCGGCGGCCGAGGCCGGAATGACGGATGACGGAGTGAGGCAAAGTGTATTTAGTAAAATAAATTGTTACGGCTTACAGCTACTCCAGCAAGGGTTGAATCTTCTGGGGCCCATGAGCAGAAAATTCCACGAGCAGCCGCAGGTCGTGCCCAAAATGACCACATGGAAGAATTTCCTATAACACCAAGCTATATGGGAGAATGCTAGGAAAACATATTACGTACCTGTTTGCGACTCTGAGATCGCCCCAAGGCTCGGTCAGGCCGTAAGTGGGTGTGAGGTGCATGGCAAGTAGTGTTTAGTGATGTGTAAATGTATGAGACCTTGACCTCCTTAGGCGAAGAGCAGCGGCCGAATTCCAGGCTGCCCCAAAACGCTGCATCGCTCCAGCAGGCTCCAACGCTGGACCATTTCTTTCCTCCTTGTCACTATTTCAGTCTATTAGCTTCATTGTACATTTAACTAACTTAAACTCGCCTAACTCCACATTCAGCTTAGAATCGAACACGTGATACCCGACACAGTGAAAAGATTCAAAATGCGCCTCGTTGACGCGTAAACAAACAAGCCAACACACACAAAAAAGGGCACTTAACGCGACGACACGATTATAATGATTTCCGGATGATCAACCGGGAGAAGCTCTCGAACAAGGAATGCGCGGTTCGAACCCTAGACCGTATATCTACTCGACGCGCGCGTGCACAATTCCGCATCCCCGAACAAGTTAAATATTGCAAAATTCACATATCCACGTAAGGAAGTAACATGCACTTAATCTAACTATCTGGACCCGACAACGGTCACGTGAACTTCCGCCACGGTCACGAGCTACGCGGGTTCCCCTCATCGCGGCTAGTGGGCAACTCAGAAAATGCGCCCACGCGTCGAGCTACTGCAAGCCGAACACGGCCGCCCCACCTCGGCGCTTATCTCACCTACATACTATCGGGTGATGCGCCAGCTCGAACGTAATTGGAGGGCGTTCAACATGGCTAAATTTGGGCATAAACATAAATTATTACAAAGCTGCCCAAAACGGCGAAAATTTCGGGATTTCTTAGTCGAAAAAATTATTAATAACTATATAAAACAAAACTAAACATGATAGATGAACTGCTTAAAAATAGATTGAGTAGAAAGATTGATATTTTCAAAAGTGGACTTGATAAATCCATACCATAAGCCACTAAAATCACTTTTTATATAAAAAAAGCAATTAATCCATTAGAAAAAAAAATTATAAGTTCAAAAATCATTTATCTTTCTGACAATGTGCCTTTTATATTATGTGTACAGTATGATTGTAAGATACGATTTCGTGCGACAAAACGTTGGAATCTTAATTTTAAGGCGCTAATAGAACATAACTACACGCGCTTAAGGCATGCAAAGTGACCGCAAAGATACCAAGGATTCATTTACCTGATTATCCTTTTGGCGGATGAGGGTTTTACAAAATAAATGGTGAGGTGATGAAGCGAGTACAGTACGTAATTTAAGTGTTGACGAGAGCTTTAATTTTTTTTTCAAATTACATAATAAAGATTTGTATAAAGGTATCTAGGGTTCATAATGCAGCAAGCTAAAGATTCCACTAATGTTAAAGTCTTAATTACTCTACAATACCCTAGTTAGAAATCCATTGGAAAATAATGCACCAGTATGTCCTACTTATGAAGCAAAATGGCTTGGTTTCGGCGTCACTTGAAATGAATGCACTTCTCAACGCTCTATACATATATCTTCTTTGATCCTTTTGCGCTAAGATTATAAATTATTAAAATAGTTACGTAACCTTCATGCAGGGTAAACATGTTTAAACTATATTTACTTTAAATAAACATTGCCAGGAAATTACATTTGAGATGGTTTAGTTACTCGAAGGGGCGCTATGGAGACGTGACTGCTATTTGAAAGTTTAACATACTCCTATTAATTTCCGCTCAAATTCTGTAGACGGGTCTGTGATTAAAAGTAGATATATATATGAGAGTATATGAGATTAAAAGTACTCAAGGCAAGGGAGATTTGTTTAATTATATAAACGTGATAGAGTCATCCTGCAGCTATAATATTATGGTGTGGAATGCGTCGGTTCGATTGGAGAAAAACCACGCTAACACAGAATACCAGTCTAAAATAGAAGATTTATGGACACTCTTTTTACTGGAATCGAGACATTATATTTTAGTCCTCAGGGGGTGACAACGCATAGCTCGCCGTCCGTCCGTCTAACGACGATAGGCCGTGTCGACGGCGCGTTTAGTTCCACGCGCCCCTCAAAGAGCTGTCAGCAGCGTGAAGGGGTCTGCAAGGGCCGACGCCTGCCGGGGCTGCGGGCTGTTCGAAAGAGATACCGCGGCTCCGGAACGTAAGGGCACTGAAGGAACACGGATGGTTTTTAGTCAGTAAAAGTCTGACACTCCCTTCCGCTCCACCCAGAGCGAAAGGCGTCATTTGATGATTTTCCATCCGCAAAAAAAAAAAACAAAAAAAGGGGGTGACAACGCATACATACTTGATACTTAATCGATGATAGATGTAGGTAGATGTCTATAAGCCCAGAGCAATCATTTACCATCAGATGGACTGTGTGTTCCTCTGTCACTCTTATTCTATTAAAAAGTATTAGTTATGGCTTATGAAAGTCTTTAAGTCTGATGGTATCACAGTCACTTTGACTTGAAGTGATAAAGGCAGCACGAGACTTAACGGCATCTTAAAATTGAGAAGTGTTTGAGTATTTGGACATATGTGACTTTTTTATTCATTCTTTTATTTTTTAATTTTAATTTGCCTACTCCTTTTTAAAAGGCCGGCAACGCATATGCAATTCCCCTGGTGTTGCGGTTGTTCATGGGCGGCGGTAGTCACTTACCATCAGGTGAGCCGCATGATCGTTTGCCCCCTTTCTTTTAAAAAATAAATAAAAGCTCATTCCACAATATAGGTCTCCCCATAGATTAAATAATAGGTATGATATTAAGGCTTGTTAAGCGAGTTTGCAGCCGCAATGGCGCTGCTTTCCATATCCTGTTTTAAATTACCTCTCACTAACAGGTAGAATAAAAGTCAAGCACTGTCTTACCTCAGGTATGATAGTTATTTAACATTAACTTTTTACTTTTTAATAAACTTAAGTAGACTGCTTGGTATCCGCTACGTGGATTGAGGCGCAGGCTCAATTTTTCGCTTATAATAAAAAATAATATGTCCTAGTTGAGCGTCTTTGTGAACGAGTCTTATGGAGTAATAACTTCTAAAATTACTCGTCGTTATAGAGTCAAAGCTTCTGGCGTTATCGTAAATTATTAATTGACTATTTTGCAGCACAGAGCGTGAAGAATATGTAAACGTTATTAAAAAACTGAAAAAGACAAGATTTTTGCAAACACTTTAATTAAACACTTCAACTATTTTATATTGTACCAGGTGGCCCGGTAGACGTTGTTCTGCTTTTTAGGTAGATGTCGCGATGAGTTTCACTTCGAATTCACTTCGGATTTCTCACAGTATTAAATACTAAAAAATATTAAATAACTCGAATAGCGCTATCTATCGTGCCAAGATTTTACGGTTTTCATTTTTGTCCATAAATGTAGAATTTGTAAATAATTTGACTACTAAGACTAATAGGCATCAACTCGACAAATTAAATATACTGTGTAAAAGTAACATCAGTCTGTCAGGTCTTTCAGGAGTAACAAGATCACTAAAAAAACGAAATAAAGTATAAATAAAATGGTATACTTAAAGCAAGGAATACTAATTTTTACTAACCTACTTAAAAGCTTATATGACAAAGAATCATTTTAACCAGTTTAATAATCTTATCACCATTCATTCATCATTTTTGAGGTGAGCAGTTCGTGAACTATAATATTTACTTCATAGACCTTGTTATATTATTCTTACGTTCTCAGAGTGGTGGCTTATCAAAGTTAAGAATTCACAATTTGTTACAAGGTATGACAAAGAAACTATGTAAATTAGATTTTCCATTTTAGTTTATTAGTTTTAGCGTTGAGATAGCAAAATTTTCTTTTGATGTCAACCTTACCTGCACGAGATGTTCCCTGCTGACTGTTGAACGCGGTTCTGGTAATTGACCTCCTTGTGTCCTTGTATTCCGTTTGAATAACTGAATTTTAATTTTACAGATTCGCGATGGGGTTCTTCATTCCTCATTCATAGCCAAGGTAGTATAAACAACTGGAAGGTAGATGGCGCTATGAGATTAACTTCGAATTCACCTCGAAGTTTTTACGGTATAAATATAAATTCAACTTCAGTGCTACTTATAGGGCCAATACTTTGTGTTTTTTTATTTTTGAAGTACCAAACCAACAAAATATTTTGTGAATATATATGACATTGGTCCATAAACATAGAATGTGTAAATAATATGACTACTGTGGTACCTTTAGGATCCTAGTATAGCTGTGAGCCATCGTCTTGACGAAACGAAACTTGTAAATAAAACCTCGGTTTTTCAGGAATTACACGATCACTAACAGACACACTAATGATTATATATGTAAAGATAAATTTGAATTTACCACGGGGACACCTAAAGTACGCATGTCGTAGCAGGTTCTCTCCTCCTCCAAAATCATATCAGAAATGAGTGAAGACGTGTGCTAAGCAGTAAGATATTTTGAGACTGTTATTTTTATAAAGTTTAGTAATTGCAAAAAAGTGGTCTAAAATTTATTTACATCTTCAAAATATGCAGATAGTCGAATCGAATGATCGATTTCGGTTGGCATCATACATCAGCGTCATCTGTTACTACGGCGTATGAAATTCTGTATAATTTTCTTCTCATTTGTATAGAACTGATGACTTTGTGATTTATGGGACATATAGAGATATTTTGCAATAACCGGCCAAATTTGCAGAGAAGGTTCAGAATAAGTAATATAGGCAAATATTGAAGAAAAATCTATTAAAAATATCGGAAACATTCTGACCTTTTTATATTTGAAATTCAAAATGCGTGGCAATGCATTAATTTAACTGTTTTTACTACGCATGCACACATTCGTAAGGGTCGATCGGTAAACAAAATCGTTGTTGCCCATAAATCACATTCAATTTGGGATAATTTCAAATAAAAGTAGAAGGGTCATTGTCAAAACAAGTAATGAATATGTTCCGTATTAAAAATTATCACTAAAAATATTTAAAAGTGTGCCTTAAATTAAAATATTTTTCTTTCTCAACCTTTACTTCATCTTAGAAGTAAAGATGAAGCAATAAAAGAAAATAATTATGTGAAATCACTTTGATTTACAGACATCAGTCCCCTTCGGTGGTCCGTTCAGAATTAACGCACACAAATATTGCACTTTCTATTTTCGAAATCACAATAAATTATAATTAATTATACTAATATTGTTTAATTAATAGTTATCAAGAGGTGATTTAAAATATAATTAAATAAAAAATATAGTTCCTAAAAAAATTATCAGCGATTGTCATGTGTTACAGCACCAATGTGTCTTTTCGGTGGTCAAGAAATGCGCAGATTAATTGGAGCATAATAAATTTTTACGAACGCAGCTAAAACTTTACACACCATCATTAATTTTCGAACGCATCCCGGTAGCCATCTTTTGATTGTGACTGGAGTGAGAGTGAAACCCGTGTCCTATTTACCAATAATTGTATTTTGGTCAAACCTCAACGTATCTTTTCGGTTACGCTTTTAAATTGGTAATTTTTTATTAATTTTCTCAAATAAGTATTTGGCCTGTTGGGTATCAAGGACTTAATCACAAATGGCTTAAATTTGTTTTCCTAACCTCAAAATTTTGTTCAGCACTTACGTTTTGTTCGAAAATGTCCATTCGGTGGTCATCTTTTCGGTGGCCCTTGTGACCACCGCAAAGACAACTCGTCACCGAAAAGACATTTATAAAAGATTCGGTTTTACAGCATGTGTTTTATAGATGTTTAATATACTGTTTGTGTTGAGTGTGAGCTTTCTTGCTTTTTCGGATAGAAAAATGGCAGGGACCCGGAAAAATTTTTCTGAAGAAGAAAAGAAAAACAGAAAAAGGGAGCTGAAAAAGTATCAAAAGCTTTCATATCCTGAGTGATGGCCCTGTTACTCAGTACAGGAATAAAACTAGGTTTCTTCTATTGGTCGAATATTTAAGCTTTGAATTGGGCGCAGAAGAAATATATTGGCATTTCAGCGAGAGTGGACACGGAAAGGGCGCTCCTGATGGCATAGGAGGCTGCCTAAAGAGGACTGCTGATCGTCACGTGGCTCTGGTAAATGATGTTTCCGATATGAGAAGCTTAATCAGCTGTTTGAAAACAAATGCTCAAGGTATAACTGTTATTCCAAACAACGACACCTTTTTGGATGAAATTGAAAAAAAAATTAATGACGCTGCAGTTGAACCTTTCCGTGGAACTTTAAAGATACATCAAATTACTTGGCACCGAGATGATCCCCGAATTTTGCATGCCAGAAGATTAAGTTGCATGGTTTGCCCATCAAATATAATATGCCCACATTTTGGAATTGGTCAAATTCAAATAAAGTCATAATTTGTACAATTTTTCACCACTGCTATGATATCTGTCAAATATTTCATCTCAGTCCAAAGTGGCGCCACTCTGGAGGCAGTAAAAGTTGTAGGAGCCGTCATTGTAGGAAGCATTTGTCTTCATGATCACTCTTGGCAGGCGTATTACAACTACATGAGCAGACGCACCTTTGACGCTGTTGCCCGTCGCTGATCTGAATACTTTTCCTCTGGATGTATATAGACGGTAGACATCTCGATGGATATTCGAGATGGTAGACTGCGATCTTTCGGAATCTATGAGATTTCCCTCGCGTTTCTCTTAGACTCATAGTACCCACCTACATGCTGACCACCTTCCTCTAGAACGTCAACGTCCTCTAGAACGTCAATATCCACGTCCACGTTCCTCTTGGCCACCGTCGATAAGTTTTTCAACATGGTAGACGCTTCAGTTACATATATCATGGTTGCAGCACGTTTGCCCATCAAATATAATATGCCCACATTTTGGAATTGGTCAAATTCAAATAAAGTCGGCAAATTATCCAGAACTATACGAGGAATCTGAACACGTGAAATGTCCTCATATTTCCAAAAAAATTTGGAGGTACGAAGATGTTTTTTCAGATTCTTCAGATGATGTTCCTCTATCAAAAATTGAAAAGCCAATTTTTTTTATAGGATCGGGTGACAAACGAGCACACAGTCCACCTGATGGTAAGTGGTTACTGTGACCCATGTCTATGGGTCACAGTAACCACTTACCTACTGTGACATCTATCCTCAATAAAGACTCAAGATGCAGATGCGTTGTCACCTAAGATGGAATGCCTCTTTGCCAGTAAAAAGGGTCTCCGGTTCTCTACACTCACCATACGAAACAGCAGCGTTAAGCTGCTATTATACGCTGGTTTTAAATATTACAAAAAAAACTTTCTGGTCTGATTCTGAATAAAAATATAAAGACCACCAAAAAGATACTTTTCTTTGTATATTTCGGTGGTATATTATATATTTTATTTTTTATTTGATTATTGAAAACATTTTTTTTTATAATTTAAGTATTTTTGTTCAGGAAAGTTATTATTAAGAGTTATAACAATAAATAATTAGTTAAGTTTCAAACAACTTACAAATTTTTCGCTATCTTGTTCTTTTTGGTGGTCAGCTGAGTCTCTTCGGTGGTCACAAAAAAAATGTTTTTGGTCCTAATTTCTTAAATATCTATGATCGATCTCGTTTTTGTATTAATTTAAGATAATTTTGAGATACTTTATCTAAAAAATAAAAAGAAAACTTATAAAAATAAGTTTTTTTTTACCACCTTTAGTTTTCCGAAAATGACAATGACCCAGAAGCCTTATTTACTCATATTTTCAAAAACTGCAATAACGGTATATCATTATTTATATATTTGAACTTAAGTTTAAAATTTGGCTACTCTTTGAAAAATAACTCTGTATTTTGATTAACATGTGGTTTGATGGAATTCGTAGTGAATCGTGTTTTAGTTAACCGTGTATTGGCGGTGTAAGAATATCCTCTACTCTATATCATCCCGTGGGTGTCCTAAGAGGCGACAGAGGGAAAATTTCAATGCGATGGGCAGCAGCGTCTTCCTAATAACGACTAAAAATAAAATATATTGGTAAATCCAATTGGGCATGCCTTAAACGCATTAATAAAATTACGTACAACGTGATTATACGGAGTTTTTTAAAGTAGTTTAAATACATTTCGACAGCACTATCGGCTTCAACACCCTCGAAAACCATGAAAATGACAGCCATGATGAAAAAATTGATATCTATTGCAGCCGCCATCTTGGATTTACTTTCCGACAGCACTATCGGCTTCAACACCCTCTAAAACCATGAAAATGACACCCAAGATGAAAAAATTGATATCTATGCAGCCGCCATCTTGGATTTACATTTCGACAGCACTATCGGCTTCAACACCCTCGAAAACCATGAAAATGACACGCATGATGAAAAATTGGTACATACTTCAGCCGCCATCTTGGGCTTACATTTCGACAGCACTATCAGCTTCAACACCCTTGAAACCCATGAAAATGACACCCAAGATGAAAAAATTGATATCTATTGCAGCCGCCATCTTGGATTTACTTTTCGACAGCACTATCGGCTTCAACACCCTCTAAAACCATGAAAATGACACCCAAGATGAAAAAATTGATATCTATGCAGCCGCCATCTTGGATTTACATTTCTACAACACTATCGGCTTCAACACCCTCGAAAACCTTGAAAATGACACCCATGATGAAAAATTGATACATACTTCAGCCGCCATCTTGGGCTTACATTTCGACAGCACTATCAGCTTTAACACCCTTGAAACCCATGAAAATGACACCCATGACGAAAAAATTGATACCTATTGCAGCCGCCATCTTGGATTTACATTTCGACAACCCTATCGGCTTCAACTCTCTCGAAAACCATGAAAATGACACCCATGATGAATAAATTGATACCTATTGCAGCCGCCGTCTTGGATTTACATTTCGATACCACTATCGGCTTCAACACCCTCGAAAACTATGAAAATGACACCCAAGATGAAAAAATTGATATCTTTTGCAGCCCCCATCTTGGATTTACTTTTCGACAGCACTATCGGCTTCAACACTCTCGAAAACCATGAAAATGACACCCAAGATGAAAAAATTGATATCTATGCAGCCGCCATCTTGGATTTACATTTCGACAGCACTATTGGCTTCAACACCCTCGAAAACCATGAAAATGACACCCATGATGAATATATTGATACCTATTGCAGCCGCCATCTTGGATTTACATTTCGACAGCGCTTATCGGCTTCAACACCCTCTAAAACCATGAAAATGACACCCAAGATGAAAAAATTGATATCTATTGCAGCCGTCATTTTGGATTTACATTTCGACAACTATCGGCTTCAACTCTCTCGAAAACCATGAAAATGACACCCATGATGAATAAATTGATACCTATTGCAGCTGCCATCTTGGATTTACATTTCGATAGCACTATCGGCTTCAACACTCTCGAAAACCATGAAAATGACACCCAAGATGAAAAAATTGATATCTATGCAGCCGCCATCTTGGATTTACATTTCGACAGCACTATCGGCTTCAACTCTCTCGAAAACCATGAAAATGACACCCATGATGAATAAATTGATACCTATTGCAGCCGCCATCTTGGATTTACATTTCGACAGCGCTTATCGGCTTCAACACCCTCTAAAACCATGAAAATGACACCCAAGATGAAAAAATTGATATCTATTGCAGCCGTCATTTTGGATTTACATTTCGACAACTATCGGCTTCAACTCTCTCGAAAACCATGAAAATGACACCCATGATGAATAAATTGATACCTATTGCAGCTGCCATCTTGGATTTACATTTCGATAGCACTATCGGCTTCAACACTCTCGAAAACCATGAAAATGACACCCAAGATGAAAAAATTGATATCTATGCAGCCGCCATCTTGGATTTACATTTCGACAGCACTATCGGCTTCAACTCTCTCGAAAACCATGAAAATGACACCCATGATGAATAAATTGATACCTATTGCAGCCGCCATCTTGGATTTACATTTCGACAGCGCTTATCGGCTTCAACACCCTCTAAAACCATGAAAATGACACCCAAGATGAAAAAATTGATATCTATTGCAGCCGTCATTTTGGATTTACATTTCGACAACTATCGGCTTCAACTCTCTCGAAAACCATGAAAATGACCCCCATGATGAATAAATTGATACCTATTGCAGCTGCCATCTTGGATTTACATTTCGATAGCACTATCGGCTTCAACTCACTCGAAAACCATGAAAATGACACCCATGATGAATAAATTGATACCTATTGCAGCTGCCATCTTGGATTTACATTTCGATAGCACTATCGGCTTCAACACTCTCGAAAACCATGAAAATGACACCCAAGATGAAAAAATTGATATCTATGCAGCCGCCATCTTGGATTTACATTTCGACAGCACTATCGGCTTCAACTCTCTCGAAAACCATGAAAATGACACCCATGATGAATAAATTGATACCTATTGCAGCCGCCATCTTGGATTTACATTTCGACAGCGCTTATCGGCTTCAACACCCTCTAAAACCATGAAAATGACACCCAAGATGAAAAAATTGATATCTATTGCAGCCGTCATTTTGGATTTACATTTCGACAACTATCGGCTTCAACTCTCTCGAAAACCATGAAAATGACCCCCATGATGAATAAATTGATACCTATTGCAGCTGCCATCTTGGATTTACATTTCGATAGCACTATCGGCTTCAACTCACTCGAAAACCATGAAAATGACACCCATGATGAATAAATTGATACCTATTGCAGCCGCCATCTTGGATTTACATTTCGACAGCGCTTATCGGCTTCAACACCCTCGAAAACCATGAAAATAACACCCATGATGAAAAAATTGGTACCTAAATCAGCCGCCATCTTGGATTTACATTTCAACAGTACTATCGGCTTCAACACCCTCGAAAACCATGAAAATAACACCCATGATGAAAAAATTGGTACCTAAATTAGCCGCCATCTTGGATTTACATTTCGACAGCGCTTATCGGCTTCAACACCCTCTAAAACCATGAAAATTACACCCAAGATGAAAAAATTGCAGCCGCCATTTTGGATTTACATTTCGACAACTATCGGCTTCAACTCTCTCGAAAACCATGAAAATGACACCCATGATGAATAAATTGATACCTATTGCAGCTGCCATCTTGGATTTACATTTCGATAGCACTATCGGCTTCAACTCTCACGAAAACCATGAAAATGACACCCATGATGAATAAATTGATACCTATTGCAGCCGCCATCTTGGATTTACATTCCGACAGCGCTTATCGGCTTCAACACCCTCGAAAACCATGAAAATAACACCCATGATGAAAAAATTGGTACCTAAATCAGCCGCCATCTTGGATTTACATTTCAACAGTACTATCGGCTTCAACACCCTCGAAAACCATGAAAATAACACCCATGATGAAAAAATTGGTACCTAAATTAGCCGCCATCTTGGATTTACATTTCGACAGCACTATCGACTTCAACACCCTCGAAAACCATGAAAATGACACCCATGACGAAAAAATTGATACTACTTACTTTTAGTACGTACTACTATCAGTTATTCTGTGCTTTTAAAATATTGTAGTAAAAAAAATCTCTCATTATTATTATAATCAAGTATTTAAGAAATTTGGTTATTCGAATATTGTGTATTTGTACAGCGATCTTTTTGAGTCGCTGCAAACAACCGAAACAATGTCCACTCACGACGGCGACTGACGCCGCACTGAGTGGTGAGTGAGTGAGTACTCGTAAAGTACTCTGTGGCTGTAGCTCGGAGTGCGGCTTCCGTCTATTTACAGAAATAAGTTACATACAAGGCTATCGAAAATTTCGCCATTTTAGAGCCAAAAAAAATTAATTATAGCTAAACAAAACAAAATTACACTGCCATTTACATTCAGTGGCTTCCCACATGATAGACGAAGAGACTAAAAAATAGATTGAGTTAAACAATTGATATTTTCAACAGTTACCGTGTTTACAAGCCTTGCGGCCTTGATGAATCCACTCCATAAGCCACTAAAACCCCTTTTTTATTTAAAAATAGCAATTAATCGATTTAAAAAAAAATATTAATAAGTTCAACAATCATTTATCTTTCTAACAATGTGCTTTTTATATCATTTATATGTATAATATGATTGCTAGATACGATTTCATTTGATAAAAAGTTGGAATCTTAATTTTTAGGCGATAGTAGAACATAACTTGCGCTTTCGCTTAAGGCATGCAATACTGCAGTCACCAACCCGTTTGCCAAGCGTGTTTGCAAATCCTTTGAGGCAATCTATGGGGGGGGGGGGGGGGGGCTATGTTCAGCATTGGACTTTAATAGCCTGTAAAGGTAACGTGTTTTTGTCTTCAATACTAAGTAGTACAGACTTCGTAGCTCATCTTCATACAGTTTTAATGTAGAATGTCTCTGATATGGCGGTGATTATGTTGGTGGTGCGGAGGTGACGGTCATTTACCATCAGGTATACGATCGTTGTATAATCATAAAACGATCAGGTAAGCCTGATCGTTTGTCCTCCTCTTCTTATAAAAATATAGGCTTGCGTTGTTTTCAAAATATTTTTTTAATTTCTATTATGAAAAATAATGGTGTTTCCTTTGCAGTGAAATACGTAGTAAACCAGCACCTAGAACTAAGTATTTAATTCAGCTTGCTTTAGTATATTTAGTGGTGTTTTTACTGGAGATTGAACTCGGGCTACTCGCGTATTACAAAATGTAAGGCGGGCGTTCGGTACATTAAATTTTAAATAATATTTCTTAATATATATATATATATAACGGTTGACGGCTCCGTGGTGCAGTGGCTTAGCAATGAGTTGCTGCGCTGGGGGGCACGGGTTCGAATCCCGCACGGAACAAGTATTTGGCCTACAATTAATTGCTCCGGGTCTGGATGTTTGTGCTACATTTATCCTCACTAAGAATCAAAATGATGAAGCGTTATCACCCCTGAATACTAAAATGGAATGGCTCGTTTCTTCCAGTAAGGGGGCGTTCAAGTATTACGTAACGCAATTTTTGAAGATTTTTGACTCTCCCTCCTCCCCATGTAACGCGCCGTAATGTTTTTCTGCACTCCCGCCCCAATGTCACGTAACACCCAACTAATCAATTTTACCTAAAAGTCACAATTATGTCGCGCAAAGTACCGGAAAGTCGCGAAAATACCTCTGTTCGCGCCAAACGCTGTTGTCGGAATCGACGTCTAGGGGGCGCGCGGCTCTGGGCCATACCGGTTTTTGACGTCGGCCGAGCGGTGGGCTGAGAACGCGTAAAGGCGAAAGAGTCGTCTGCTAGCTGTGCTAATGTCTGCACGCTGTCAACTTTTGTTAGGGAACTCGGAATAATTAGGCGCGGCCCGTAAATATACGGTCTAGGATTTTGTAACGCGCATTCCTGCTGGAGAGCTTCCCAGGGTCTCATTGTGTCCGACTCAGAATCTGCATAGGTGCATTCGGCAATATTAGCTATTGCGGTCGTTGATATTCTAGAACTAACTGTTGCTACGCGAAACGGTAGTGACCTTTGATCCATAAACTACGTGTGCGTTTTGGGCGTTAACCTTATACCCAGCGATAGTTAGTGGCTTCTGTATGTTAGTTAATCGTGACGAACGAGGAAAGTGACTGTGTACAACGCCTCGGAAGGCCCCCTCAAGTTGGAGCGGTGTCGACGCTCGGGCTGCTGCCGACGGCCAAGATCTAGGTTCAATCACCATCAGTCACACCCAGATACACATCACATCACCTTATCTCTCTTGCACTACACAAACACATACGACCAGACCGACTCCGGAGGGACCAGGCGCCTTGGATATAGGTAAGCTTCGTATAATTCCTCGGCCGGTCGACTGGCCGTAGTATAGAACGCTCCCCTATATATTTTAGTGTAATTAGAGAAATTCCACGTGGCCACATTGAGGCCCGACCTACGTCTGCTCGGGAAGTCTTCTGCTCATGGGCCCCGGAGGATTTGACCCTTTAAGGGAGCAGCCGTAGGCCGTAACAATCTGGTAGCAGAGCGTGGTTCCGGGTTCGATTCCCCGGTCGATCCCGACCATAGTATTTGATACAAATTAAACAATTCTGGTGGCAGGGAGCGTTGGTTTGATTGGTTTAATTTGTATCTACAATCAAGCCCGTCCGTAATACGTAAAAATATTTTTTTGTACGTAATAATATAATTATTTTCCTTTGTTGCTTTGTTGCTTGCCTTTTTTTTGGTTAGTGGGTAGTTTGAAAAGCCGCGCCCTAGGTTGCGCAAGCGGGAGTTTTTCTAGAGATATACGTGATGTAGGTAGATGGTTATTTTTACGTAATCACACAAACTGAAACCAAAATTTGACATGTTTTGACATCGTTGTTTATCTGGTTGTCATGGCAATTTTTATTCGAATTCGTTACCGGTCTGTTGTTTCTACTTCAATATTTCCAAATAAATACTCTTTTCCTCTTGGCCATTTACAAAAAATTTGCTATTCATTTAAATAATTTTCCGTTCTCTCTAAAAAGGTATAAAAGCCGAACAATCGGCCCATAAACTCAGTCTCGCTTCAGCGTTCAAACTCGAAGCATCTCCTAAAGGCCTTATCCCGGGGCCGCACTGCCCCGGGATCCTGCAAGCCTCTGCCTCTGCCTCTGCCTCTGCCTTGCCTGAAGTCGCCGGATCCTGCAAGTCTCTGCCTCTGCCTTCGCCTGAAGTCGCCGGATCCTGCAAGTCTCTCCCTCTGCCTTCGCCTGAAGTCGCCGGAATCCTGCAAGACTCTGCCTCTGCTTTCACCTGAAGACGCCGGGATCCTGTAAGCTTCTGCCTTCACCTGAGGTCGCCGGGATCCTGCAAGCCTCTGCCTTCACCAGAAGTCGTCGCCTAGCCACGCCCACGCCTTCACCTACGCTGTGCGTGCTCGCTCCAGGCGCTGCGAGCGTTTATTCCAGGCGCTGAAGAGCGCCTACTCAAAGGCGCTGCGTGTGCCTACTCCAGGCGTTGCGTGTACCTAGACCAGGCGCTGCGCGCCTACCACAGGCACAGCCTGTGTATAATCTGTGAGCAACGAATACCACCACCAAGCGCGGTGTGCCACTTGGATCTTCGGGCTCCGCTTCAATACTCATCATCTTTATTATCCTTTTTTTAGAAATAATTGTAATTCACGTCACCCATCTTCATCTTCATACTCCATTTTTTTATATAAAATTGTAAATATCTTTTTAAATTTTAAATAAATTATTTGTTTTTGTTCTATTTTCGTTGTTTCGTTGTTGTTAGGTTAGGTTCTTTTGTTCTTAATTGTCGCTTCACGACAACCGTTGACGACTTACGAGCCGTGCCCAGTGAGAGGCTGAATCCGCCAGGCAAGTCGTCGTCTACCCCCCCTGCTCCTATTGTCGAGCATCTGATCACCGGGTAACGTCGTGCCCGAAATTATTAGGTAAGCCGGTTCCGGCGAGGCGAACTACCGCCAAGGAGCGCCGCTGGTGCTGCTCATGTTTGGAAGCGCACCTCCAGCGAGACTGTCCGCATCGGCGGCCCTGTCTGCATTACCAGGGCAATCATCATGCAGTTTTGTGCCTGAGTGCGAACGGCGTCTCCTCTCGGGGCTCTTCCAGGCCCTCGACCCCCACGGGCGGGGGCGCTCAGCCACGCCCTCTGCCGGGCGCCTCTCGGCGCCCGCCGGCCAGCCACCAGGCCCCTAGGTTTGATAGGTTGTCGGGGGTCCCTCCCCCGACCAGTCGGGGGGTAATTCCCCCAGGGGCGGGGGTGTCATCACCCCCCCCTCAGCGTGTGGAGAGGAACTTCATGGCCACTTATCGGTCCGCTGAACCCTTCTCACTCCCGTTAGCTGAGTGGCCGCGACTGGTGTACCACTGTTCCCCATTTGATGGAGGCGGCCCTGGCTAGCTGCCGCCTTAGCTCCCGCCACGGCCACCTCCACTGAGCCTTAAGCCGTCAACAGTCCACTTGTCAAAATGTTCTGTTGCCGACGTCCTCAGTGAAGGCATACAACCCGAGTGGCGACTGTTAGCGGTTGCGCTCTATTGTTCTCGAGTTCACGCCGTGTGGCCTCCACTTGGTGGTGGGAAGATTAGAGCCCCCCTGGAGCGTTGAATCACGCTGTCAAGGGGTATTAGATTTGGTTTGGTCGAGCACTTAGTTAAAAATTCTTTGAATTGGGGTTAAGGAATGCTTTGGGCTTTCCGCGAAATTTTCCTATTTGTAGCGGTTGTGATTAAAAGAATTGAATTTAATCTACTCCTTTAAATGCTACTGCATGTGTTTTGTAAATATATTTAAATAGTGTTTGATTGTTGCGCCTGGTTGCTGAAAAGAAAGTTTGAATTCATTTGAATTGAATGTCGCGCTATTTGAAAAATTATGTTAACGTTTTATGATAGTGTTTAATCATTTTGCTTTGTGAAGAAGTAGGGCTGTCCCTTACGTTATTGTTTTGTTTAATTTGTCAAGTTGACCTATGTGCATCGGTGATTAATTTGGTTGAATTGATTCTGTAGTTGAACATTGATGCTTTGAAAAAATTAGTTGAATTATGAGCATAGGACTGCTTGTCTAACAGGCTAGCTAGTTTTGAAAATTATCAGATTGAAATCAGCTGCCGCACTATTTTAGTAAATGATAATATAGTGGGTGGCCTGGCTAGGCCTACTTGTTGTAAATTCATACTAGGGACTATCTGTGCGTTTCGTTCGGCTCTCCACAGACGACGTTCATGTAGAATTTGTGGGTGCTCTCTGCACTGAAGCCTAGGAGGCCGCTCTGGGCCGCTTCGTGTCGCGTCGCTGTTTGCAGACCCGATCCGGTCGGATTGCGGAACTAATCGTAGGGGCACAGATAGGTGTTTGAAAGAGGTCGTCGGACTTCTGTCCAGAATAGGACTTATTTATGGGCTGCGATATCTATGAAGGGCATCCAGTTCAACCCTCCGGCTTGCCCACGTTGGGGCAGTAATTTTGGGGCGTTGGTTAGGGTTGCAAGATCTGATGGGTTGCTTAAGGTGGCCTAGTTGGGTTGTAGATTCGGTCTTGCAACTTGCAGTCTCGACCTTTGTCCCGCTGACCGGTTTGCTCGCGGACCTAAATCCTTATGTCCGGGACGGGGGTTTGTTCGCGCCAAACGCTGTTGTCGGAATCGACGTCTAGGGGGCGCGCGGCTCTGGGCCATACCGGTTTTTGACGTCGGCCGAGCGGTGGGCTGAGAACGCGTAAAGGCGAAAGAGTCGTCTGCTAGCTGTGCTAATGTCTGCACGCTGTCAACTTTTGTTAGGGAACTCGGAATAATTAGGCGCGGCCCGTAAATATACGGTCTAGGATTTTGTAACGCGCATTCCTGCTGGAGAGCTTCCCAGGGTCTCATTGTGTCCGACTCAGAATCTGCATAGGTGCATTCGGCAATATTAGCTAGTGCGGTCGTTGATATTCTAGAACTAACTGTTGCTACGCGAAACGGTAGTGACCTTTGATCCGTAAACTACGTGTGCGTTTTGGGCGTTAACCTTATACCCAGCGATAGTTAGTGGCTTCTGTATGTTAGTTAATCGTGACGAACGAGGAAAGTGACTGTGGACAACGCCTCGGAAGGCCCCCTCAAGTTGGAGCGGTGTCGACGCTCGGGCTGCTGCCGACGGCCAAGGTCTAGGTTCAATCACCATCAGTCACACCCAGATACACATCACATCACCTTATTTCCCTTGCACTACACAAACACATACGACCAGACCGACTCCGGAGGAACCAGGCGCCTTGGATAAAGGTAAGTAAGCTCCGTCTAATTCCTCTGCCGGTCGACTGGCCGTAGTATAGAACGCTCCCCTATATATTTTAGTGTAATTAGAGAAATTCCACGTGGCCACATTGAGGCCCGACCTACGTCTGCTCGGGAAGTCTTCTGCTGATGGGCCCCGGAGGATTTGACCCTTTAAGGGAGCAGCCGTAGGCCGTAACAACCTCTGTTATTGTGGTAATCTCATTTGTGGTAATAATAAATAAAACACGAGATTTCTAACTCACAATACATGCGTATATTGTTTATTTAATTTATCCATATTGTCATTTAATAAAAAATCACACATAATGTAATAAACTTTTGTTTAATTTTAAAATATGTTAAAACACTGACTACCACAATGTGCTTCTGCGTATGTAAAAACTAACGAATACTGTTAAGTGACAACGAAAACAAAATAAAAATGTCGCACAATAGAGTCGAGGGATTCCCCGCAAAACATACACGAAAATGGTTGCCAACGTGGGAGATTTAAATTCTCCAGTTTTTTTATATAAATAAAAAAAAAACAATGTTACGTAACGCGTTGTTCGAACCTCCCTCCCGCCCCTGTAACGCAACGTTTTACAAGACCCCCCCCCCTCCCCCCAAATTGCGTTACGTAATACTTGAACGCCCCCTAAATAAGGTCTTCGGTTTTCTACACTCACCATACGAAACACAGCAGCATTACGCTGCTATTTTACGCTTGTATTCAGTGAGAGCGTGGTCCTTCCCCGATCAAACTGAACCAATTGTGCTCCAATTATACTATACAGCTTGCATTTTTTAAATTTATTTAGGATTGGCAATAGTGTGGCCTTATCACTATTGCCATTTTTATCCCAAAAATTAACCTGAACTTCACGCGTTGTACAACGCTAATTATGAACAAGGTTTTGGGAATCAACTGATGACTATCCATTCAAAAATCAATCGAAAACCCACCCATAAAGTGAGGTGTTCAGGTAATCTGGAAGACACATAAAAAATAATGCTTGTCAGTTGGTGTCTTAGTAGTCCTTTACGAACCGAAAGTTTCAACAACAAATGGCACAAAAGTGAAATCATCTCTCAGAGTCTTATATTTGCGTAATTTACTCTCTGAATCTACTTAGTCTTTAAAATAAAGCAACATATTCATAGCATCTCACACTAAAACTCTGCCTCTCTCCAAGGAGCCAAAGTTAGGTCTTCTGCCATTGTCTCTAAATATTCAACACAAGGCTCTAAAACTAAAGGAACATTTATAAACAGAAGAGCCCTGCTGGTAGCGTCGTTCTGAGAACTGTGATGGGACAACATACCACAGCACTTTTCTTACATGAAAGTCCGTGGAGTCCAAACTCGTCGATACTACTACCACAAGGGCACTTTTGAGGTTAACAGATCGAGAAATTTTAATGTATACATTTTGCTTTGTTTTAATATAGATATAACGCGTTAATTTACTATTGGAAAATATTTACTTAATTTGAGAGCATTCATAAAGATACTTATATAAAAGCAAATTGACTGTTTACTGAGAGGAAATGAAGTGAAATATTGGAAATCGCTTTTCATTCGACTTCGTAAAAGTTATTTCCTTGCCCATATAAATTGTATTAAGTATATAATTTATTGTGACTTTATAAATGCAGTTTTGTTTAGTGAGTTACCCCGTGCTCTGCGATGAAGGAAAACATTGTGAGGAAACCTGCATGTTGAGGAAATTAATATTATTACACTCTTACATACTGTTATAGCCTATTTAAGTCCACTGTTGAATAGACCTCCCCCATACATTACTTCATAGATATTTGCCATAGTTGCCACGCTTGGCAAGTGGTTGAGACGCTGCTGTCTATCTCCTGATTTGTTTCGCTCTGTCGCCTCTTACGACACCCACGGGATGATATGCGATGGTGGATATTCTTACACCGCCACTACACGGGGTACACTCTTACATAATACGAGTAGCATACGATTAAACTCTTTACAGTTTTCACTGGTAGTTCTTTAATTCGGATTTTAATAGTTTTATTTGTTTTAACAATAACATAACCTCCACACTACGATTTTCTCCTGTATAGCGGGGCAGTTTACACTCATAAACTTCACAAGGACAAACATTTAGACCCGGAACAAATATTCGTAAGCCATACAAATACTTGTTCCGTGCGGGATTTGAACCCGCTGCCCTTAGCACTGCAATAATTGCTAAGTGCGTCACGGAGTAGTCAATATAAATAATATTTTAACATAAAACTTAACAGAAATATATCTCATAAATGATTCATACCATTTTATGCGCATATTACAGAACGGTCCCTATATGGCTCACTGTCGGAAGCTGAAATCCGAATGGAAATGGATATTGCAAGTCAAAGAAAACGCTATGCGATGGTACTCGTATCTATTTAAAATAAATCCGTCGAAAATTCGTGTCTGTAATTCCAAATATTTTTAGAACAAATCAAGCTTATAGGAATATTTAAGTCTTTCACAAGTCTATTGCTGAAAGTAGGCTTTTTAAGGAAAGCCACTATTCACTGGAGTTTGGCCATATTTGCCACGCTTGGTTATTGAATGGGTTACCGCAGTTTTTTTATTAAACATCTTTACAGCATATCATAAGTTCACTATCTAAACATAGGCCTCCCCATAGATTGCTTCATAGGGGGGATATTTTTTTAACGCCGAGCATAGCTCAGTTGCCCTGGTACATAGTATATAAAAATGCAATTAACAATTTCATTGGTCGTCAGGAATTTAACTCGTTTTAATTGCTTTCTATGAATTATAAGGCGAGCGCTTATCTTCTGACTAAGCTTCCACCTCTCATTTTCAACGTATGTGGAGTTTAAAATTTTAGATTCTTCACTGTAGGTAATAATCGATTACAAATTAAATATAAAATTAATGCATATCTTACTTGATAAATATAAATCTATAAGTTTAATTTATTATTAAATGTTTTGTCTGGAATAAAGGAATCCCCGCTATGCTATCTTGGAACATGTAAACAAGACGTTCTCTTACGAATAATGAACATTGATAAGAAGTAATGAGTTCAATAATGTTTCTCTAAATATATCGGTCACTATAATTTATATTAATATCATAATTGATAGAATCAGGCGTTACTTTGCGGAAATCCATTACTTATAATGGGAATTAGAGTGGTGATGCAGTGCTTATTGCACCATCAGAGGCAGAACTGCAGGCATTAGTCACGTGTATGAAAGAGGAATGTGAAATTAAAGGTCTCCGTTTGAATGCTAATAAAACTAAGGTTCTGGTATTTGAAAGGGACGAAGAGAGAACGAAGTGTGAAATATGGGTAAATGAGGAATGTCTAGAACAGGTAAATGAAATTGTATACTTGGGGAGTGCTTTTAGCCGGGATGGAAGATGTGATTTAGATGTGGACAGGCGTGTCGCTGCCGGGAACAAAGTCAATGGTGCCCTGACTGCGTTAGTCAAAAGGCAAGGCGTAGTGAAGAGTGCACGCCTTGCAATACATAACGCAGTGTTGGTACCGACTTTGTTATATGGCAGCGAAACCTGGGTATGCCAGAAGAAGCATAAAAGCAAGTTGAATGCAGTGGAGATGCGATCTCTTCGTAAAATGTGCGGCGTTACCATGGCCGACCGAAAGCGAAACGAAGAGATTCGCAATATGGCAGGTTTGAAAGATGACCTTATCACAAAAATTGATAAGGGCGTGCTTCGGTGGTTTGGGCACGTTGAGCGAATGAGTGAAGACCGAATGGTGAAGAAAATATATAGCGCGAAAGTTAATATTAAAAGGTGTCTAGGTAGACCGAGACTAACTTTCGAAGACCATGTGAGCAAATTGCTCGAAGAGGGTAGGGTCAAGAGTACTCGGATACCTAGACGTGCATGTATGAAGAAGATAATGAATCTGAAAGAAGCGAAAGAGGTATGTAAGGATCGTGACACTTGGCGATCTGTTCTCTCTGGCTACCCCGTCAGGGATTGTGCGTGAAGTAGAGTGGTGTATCGTGCCTAGTGTGGTGGTGCTGGGGATGGTTGTGCTGGGATTGAAGGCGACGGGTATAGTGCGCGCGATTGAGGGAGGGTGGGAGATCCCCTTAAAACTGGGCAGGTCACATCATTTTCTTTCTTTACGCGGACTTAAGCGAATTAATTTATAACAAATATCATAATTTGATTGTTTTAATATTTAAGCTTGTAGTTTAATAATAAACTGTGGCTAAATCTTTAAATATATTGTTAGGAATGAGGGTAAAATAATAAAATAAAATAAGAAATGTTGAAGGTAGAACTATAATCTCCCACTTTTTTAGCAGTATAAAGTATCACGCAGTCGACTAAGAGGGATCAGTCAGTCTGTAACTCTACTAGTCACATATCGTTATTATGCCCGTTGGGCTAAAACATTACCTCCACACGGAGATACGGTGTAGTAGTTCTTCTAGTGTAAGCAAGGAAGATCGTGTTGCTGAGAGGCTGCCCGGTGTTACATCAAGAGGACTAGTGTAGCTGTTGCTTTGCATACTTTGGTGTTATCATGTAATTATGTCCTGCACGTTACACCAATGTGTGATTGTGTCTGGTACATATTACGGTTGGTCGAACTGTATTTGCTCTATACTGAATGTATAGTGCTGTACGCTGTCTTATTTCCGATAATGATCAATTGCGTAAGCAAGAGAGCAAGTTGAACATCCGCTCTCACACTTTTATTATTTTTAACAATTAACCTTCAGAGTAAATTCTAATACGAGTAACATTATTTTATTTAAATTATTTTGAGAATAATTTCTAACGTCAGAAGTGTAATGGTTTCTAATATCAGAAGTGGGATAAAGTCCCTGTAACTGTCCACGTATAAACTTTGAATATTGTAAGGGTTATTACGTTGGTGAAAAATGACGCGCCTTGCGTCTTTTTATGTCCAATTTCTTAAACCAAGTTTGTTGTCATATTTACGACATGGACGAATCATTAAAGTGTAGAGTGAGAGTATACAAGTGAAATGTTTTAAGCCAAAAGTTAGATCCTTTTGTTTAATTTTTAATACGTTCTTGAAAGACTTGAGAGTAATTAAATTTGATGTCCTATTTACGATATGGACGTACTAGTAAAGTGTAAAGTAAAAGCTTAAAGTCAAATGTTTTGAGCAATAAGTTAAACCTCTTTGCTCGACTTGTCGATTTATATTAGAGGTACCCGCAAGTACTTTTGTTATTCCTTAACGTATCCAAATATGTTAACAAATGTTGAAAGAAATGTTGAAAAGAGGTTTTAACTAAAATTGTTACTTTGCATCCAGTGAAAACTTAACTTGTTAGAGTTTTATTGTAATTGTTGACTGTCGAGATTTGATGTTTTGTGAAGTGATATGAAAATACGTAGCCTACGAAATAATGTAGCCCAATAATTTTAAAGTTTGAAATGTTTAAGCGATATATCAAACAAAGTATTAACTTTAACGTGCTATGAATTTAAAAAGAAATAGCCTGTTTATATTCTAATGTGTCGATAAGTGTTACAGTTTACTCCAAATAGTCGACGGCTAATTGGACATGGTCAGGTGCGTGGCCGAGCCTTGGTAAGGTTGAAGCTACGCCGCTATAAGTTGCTGTTTCTTGGCGGTTCTTGAGGCCGGACAGCCGGTGCCGCCGAGCGCTTGGGAAATTTGATCCTGGGATGAGTAACATTTATTTAATAATTTCTGTATTTTAAATTTATGTAAAGGCAAGTCAAGCATTGAATCAGCTATTTTGTTGGAAAATAAAGTGCGTTTTCCTGAACAACCTTTTGAATCGACAGGGGACACAAAAGGGTCCATACCAATTTACCAAAATGTTACCAAGTAATCGGTACAAGTTGAAGTTATTATCTGAAGCTAGAGGCAAGACTACTCATACCGCAGCTCAGTATATGGTTCCGTGGAAAGGCGAATGGCTTCCCGAGAGTTGTGCTGCATTTTTGTTGAAAGT
Organism: Parnassius mnemosyne; assembly: GCA_963668995.1. Classification (NCBI taxonomy): domain Eukaryota; kingdom Metazoa; phylum Arthropoda; class Insecta; order Lepidoptera; family Papilionidae; genus Parnassius; species Parnassius mnemosyne. The sequence continues at coordinate 15,274,829 of CAVLGL010000084.1, read as the reverse complement.
GTGTTCAGACTGAATCTTTTTAATACGCTTTCTTTTGTGTGTTACAGTAGCACGTGTGATGTAATTACATGTGCGCGAGTGTGAGGCGTGCGTGCCTTGCTCGTTGGAGCTGGACTGCTGGGTCCAGCTGTAACATGGCCTGGTTTCGACGGATGCGTGTGCTGCACGCGTGGCGGGTGCCATCCCAGAGCGCGCGTTTGCTGTACGCATGGCGAGCGCAGTCGCGGAGCGCGTGTATGCTGTACATCGTGCTGTCCTGGCAGGCGCTGTCCTGTGGCGCCGTGTGCGCGAGCGCAGTGTGGGCAGAAGTCGTGTTTTTGAACATGCATCAGGCGCTGTCCTGGGGCGCTGTGTGCGCTGAAGTCGTGTTCTGTGAACATGCATCAAGCGCTGACCTGAGGCGCTGTGAGCGTGGCGCCGTGTGCGCGAGCGCAGTGTGCACGGAAGTCGTGTTTTTTTGAACATGCATCAGGCGCTGTCCTGGCAGGCGCTGTCCTGGGTCGCTGTGTGCGATGCGCTGTGTGCGCGGCGCTGTGTGCGCGGAAGTCGTGTTTTTTGAACATGCATCAGGCGCTGTCCTGGCAGGCGCTGTCCTGGTTCACGTCTTTAACGTGGGAACTTGCTAGTTCAAGTACGAGTATGTAAGAGATACTTCGTATGGAGATGTATGCATACTTGTGAAAGCGAAGTTCTTTATTGTAGTCTGCGGTATGAGAGCGTATTTCTGTTTGAGGGCCTCGTATGCGTGATGGATGAGAGAATAGGTAACGGTGTATGTTGTCTTGATAATTAACAACTTGTTTTTCACGCAGATCACGATGACTACAACCCCGACGATGCTTTTGAGATCTCGGGTGCTGCTCCTGTTGACGCTTCGAGTACGTGACGTGGCGCAGCGTCTCACTGGCGCTGGTGCGGCGCGACAGCTCGCTGTGCGAGTGCGGCACGCCCTATGCTGTTGCTTTGGCCACGTGCGCTTGCCTTATGGCGGCTACCTATGGAATGTGCTGTGTGTCCATGGTGTCGTGTGGCGCTTCTACGTGTCGCAGCGGCCACGCTGGGTGCGTCGCAGTCTGTTACTGGCGCACAGCCTGGCCTACGCCTTTACATGCAGCTTTCTTTTTGCAATGTGTATAGTGGTTTGTGAGTGCCATGCACACAGTTATCGTTTCGCGTTTCTTATGACAATGTGTGGTGAATCTTGGGAGTCTGGAATTCTATGGTATTTCTTTTAATTTTGTAAAGCAAATTATTTATGTTTCATGCACCTGAAACGTTTTACATTTATTCCAATCTTGAATTACTTTACTCATCTATTTTTTGTGTAGGATGTACTTGAGTGCACGCTTGTGCATCTAACGTAATTGTTTCCATGTCCTTTACTTGGGCTGTTGTGTACTTAAAATTTTACATAAAAACTACTTGTAGTAAAATCCAATATGAAAAAGGTTTCAGGTACTAATTAGCGCCAATTTTGTATGTCAACAGCCACTGAGAGGTATGCAAACTTGGTGCCTATGCCTACAGTGTTGAAGTCTGTGTGATACGCTAACATTGTCTCTACGTCAACAGCCACTGAGGGCCACTGAGGGGTATGCAAACTTGGTGCCTAACCCTACAGTATTGAAGCCGAGACAGCTCGCTAGTGCGAGTGCGCCGAGACGGCTCGCTAGTGCGAGTGCGCCGAGACGGCTCGCTAGTGCGAGTGCGCCGAGACGGCTCGCTAGTGCGAGTGCGCCGAGACGGCTCGCTAGTGCGAGTGCGCCGAGACGGCTCGCTAGTGCGAGTGCGCCGAGACGGCTCGCTAGTGCGAGTGCGCCGAGACGGCTCGCTAGTGCGAGTGCGCCGAGACGGCTCGCTAGTGCGAGTGCGCCGAGACGGCTCGCTAGTGCGAGTGCGCCGAGACGGCTCGCTTAGTGCGAGTGCGCCGAGACGGCTCGCTAGTGCGAGTGCGCCGAGACGGCTCGCTAGTGCGAGTGCGCCGAGACGGCTCGCTAGTGCGAGTGCGCCGAGACGGCTCGCTAGTGCGAGTGCGCCGAGACGGCTCGCTAGTGCGAGTGCGCCGAGACGGCTCGCTTAGTGCGAGTGCGCCGAGAAGGCTCGCTAGTGCGAGTGCGCCGAGACGGCTCGCTAGTGCGAGTGCGCCGAGACGGCTCGCTAGTGCGAGTGCGCCGAGACGGCTCGCTAGTGCGAGTGCGCCGAGACGGCTCGCTAGTGCGAGTGCGCCGAGACGGCTCGCTAGTGCGAGTGCGCCGAGACGGCTCGCTAGTGCGAGTGCGCCGAGACGGCTCGCTAGTGCGAGTGCGCCGAGACGGCTCGCTAGTGCGAGTGCGCCGAGACGGCTCGCTAGTGCGAGTGCGCCGAGACGGCTCGCTAGTGCGAGTGCGCCGAGACGGCTCGCTAGTGCGAGTGCGCCGAGACGGCTCGCTAGTGCGAGTGCGCCGAGACGGCTCGCTAGTGCGAGTGCGCCGAGACGGCTCGCTAGTGCGAGTGCGCCGAGACGGCTCGCTAGTGCGAGTGCGCCGAGACGGCTCGCTAGTGCGAGTGCGCCGAGACGGCTCGCTTAGTGCGAGTGCGCCGAGACGGCTCGCTTAGTGCGAGTGCGCCGAGACGGCTCGCTTAGTGCGAGTGCGCCGAGACGGCTCGCTAGTGCGAGTGCGCCGAGACGGCTCGCTAGTGCGAGTGCGCCGAGACGGCTCGCTAGTGCGAGTGCGCCGAGACGGCTCGCTAGTGCGAGTGCGCCGAGACGGCTCGCTAGTGCGAGTGCGCCGAGACGGCTCGCTAGTGCGAGTGCGCCGAGACGGCTCGCTAGTGCGAGTGCGCCGAGACGGCTGTGCACCGAGACGGCTCGCTAGTGCGAGTGCACCGAGACGGCTCGCTAGTGCGAGTGCACCGAGACGGCTCGCTAGTGCGAGTGCACCGAGACTGCTCGCTAGTGCGAGTGCGCCGAGACGGCTGTGCACCGAGACGGCTCGCTAGTGCGAGTGCACCGAGACGGCTCGCTAGTGCGAGTGCACCGAGACGGCTCGCTAGTGCGAGTGCACCGAGACGGCTCGCTAGTGCGAGTGCACCGAGACGGCTCGCTAGTGCGAGTGCACCGAGACGGCTCGCTAGTGCGAGTGCACCGAGACGGCTCGCTAGTGCGAGTGCACCGAGACGGCTCGCTAGTGCGAGTGCACCGAGACGGCTCGCTAGTGCGAGTGCACCGAGACAGCTCGCTGCCACGAGTGCTACGCGAATGCCCGCTGACGCGCGTGCTGCGCGAGTGCTGATCGCAGCGGAACCGCTTGCTGGAGTGCGTTTAGCTGGGTGCCCTGTGTCTTCTGTGTATAGTGCGATCTGTGCAGTGTGCGTGTGTTAAGCTCTAGTATGAAGTTGTATACTAAAATCTGATTTGAATGATGTTTTCAATTTTGCAAAAACTTAGTATGTATTTCATGGTGTGAAAAGGCCGAGACGGTAAAGTTACTAGGCTTCACACGAGGACGTGTGAATTGTCAGGAAAGCCCGTGTTAGGAATGAGGGTAAAATAATAAAATAAAATAAGAAATGTTGAAGGTAGAACTATAATCTCCCACTTTTTTAGCAGTATAAAGTATCACGCAGTCGACTAAGAGGGATCAGTCAGTCTGTAACTCTACTAGTCACATATCGTTATTATGCCCGTTGGGCTAAAACATTACCTCCACACGGAGATACGGTGTAGTAGTTCTTCTAGTGTAAGCAAGAAAGATCGTGTTGCTGAGAGGCTGCCCGGTGTTACATCAAGAGGACTAGTGTAGCTGTTGCTTTGCATACTTTGGTGTTATCATGTAATTATTTCCTGCACGTTACACCAATGTGTGATTGTGTCTGGTACATATTACGGTTGGTCGAACTGTATTTGCTCTATACTGAATGTATAGTGTTGTACGCTGTCTTATTTCCGATAATGATCAATTGCGTAAGCAAGAGAGCAAGTTGAACATCCGCTCTCACACTTTTATTATTTTTAACAATTAACCTTCAGAGTAAATTCTAATACGAGTAACATTATTTTATTTAAATTATTTTGAGAATAATTTCTAACGTCAGAAGTGTAATAGTTTCTAATAATATAATCTTCGATGCGATCGTGTAACTTCTGAACGACTAAACTATAAGCTTATCGAGGTTATATTTACTATCGCCATCATTACCCCTTTACAAGTCCACTATTGAACATAGCCCCCAAGGAATGCCTCAAAGCACGGTACCGAGCCATCTGCATCCATCGACTTCCTGCATGTATTATCAGATTATAAACTCCATCTAATGGGTGGCTGCCCCACACTTCGCTTACTGGTGTCCGAATCTCACATAAAAATGGCAGCTGTTGTGCCTAAAAATACCACTTATTGGGTGTCAATAATCATTCATTCGCATTCGTATAGCAGTCTCGATAAGACATAGGTCCACATACGTAACAATTAAATTGTATTTATTGTGAATTTGTTATAATATTTAACTGTGGAATAAACTGTCAATATGTTTTAATATGCTAGTTTATTTTAACAAATTGAACCAGAAACAGCTACAACCGGTACGAGGCTGCCACTCGAGAATATTTTTTCCCATCGGTTGTCGGTTCTTCGTGCTATATATATGGCCATATTTACTATATAGTGTAAATATAACCTTTATTGTAGAGACTACGATATTACTAAGGCAAATGTATGTTTTATTAACTGCCTTACGGGAACATAAGCAATTATGGTAATATTTTTAAGATACCATTTTAAATTCTTCGAAAAGAATCTCCTAAAAAGAACATGAAACATGAAACGTTAAACTTTCCACTTCAAATGTAAAAGATCTTTAGAATTTATCGCAACTCATTCGGGTGTTAAGAGTTACGAATACGAACGGATCGTTTACAGACAAAAATACCTATTATATAATATTACATAAAATAAAGACCGTACATAATATCAAATTATATTGCATTGATATTAAAAAATATAAAAATAATATTTTCTTATATAATAATACGTGAAGAGAAAACCTTGTACTCCCTTGTAAGAATGTTGCGCGTGTAAGATTCGGTATATTTAAATATTATATAGAGAAGGAGCAAGCTTATATACAATATACAGAGCAAAATTTATATACAATATACGATACAATTACAAATACATTAAATTAAATTATACAAAGAATTCATTGACTACGTTCATATTGCCATTGTCAAACACTTAATAGCCTGTGGTCAAACAGAGATTGAGTTTTACGCCAAATAATTTAAAAATGTTGCCGACAAATAATTACTCTCATATTGATTGGATAAGCTGTGAATTTTGTGAGATTTCAAATATTCTTTTTAGTAGTCCATGGAGTGTATTATATCAAAACAAAAAAAAACTTTTTTTTTTATAGAATAACGGTAACAAACGAACACACAGTCCACCTGATGTTAAGTCGATGCTGTAACCCATAGACATCTACATTTATCCTTAATTAAGAATCAAAATGTAGATGTCTATGAGTTCATTCACTAAGGACTAAGATAGAATGCGTCGTTTCCAGTAAATAGGGTCTCCGGTTCTCTACACTCACCATACGAAACACAGCAGCATTAAGCTGCTATGTTACTCTGGTATTCTGTGAGAGCGTGGTCCTACCCCGGTCAAGCCGACCGATTCGTGTTGCAACCAGAATATAGCTGCAGCACGGCTCTACCACTTCAATATCTTGTGGATTAGATATTTGTTTTTAACCTTCAAGAAAAGAGCCTACTCCTTTTCAAAAGGCTGTCAACGCAACTGCAATTCCCCTGGTGTTGCAGTTGTTCATGGGTGGCGGTAGTCATTTACTATCAGGTGAGCCACATGCTCGTTTGCCCCGTCTCCTATAAAAATAATAATATTTATTGCATGCCGTAAGCGCAAAGCGCGAGGTGTGTTCTACTAGGGCCTAAAAATTAAGATTCCAACGTTTTGTCGCATGAAATGGTATCCAGCAATCATATCACACATATAAATGATATAAAAAGCACATTTTCAGAAAGATAAATGATTATTGAACTTATTAATATTTTTTTTAAATTGATTAATTGCTATTTTTACATAAAAAGAATAATAATGTGGATTTATCAAATTAGCGGTCTTTGTAAACATGATAACCTTTGAAAATATCAATTGTTCAACTCAGTCTATTTTTAAAACTCTTCATCTAGTATGTGGGAAGCCATGGGATGTAAATGGCAGTTTAATTTTATTTTGTATAGTTATATTTTTTTTTTCGGTTACGAAACGGCGATATTTTCGGTGGTTTGTGAGCCTTGTACCTAATTTATTTTACTAAATACACTGTTTCACTCCGTCATTCGTCCACATTCGTCATTCCGGCCTCGGTCGCCGTTGTGAATGGATATTGTGTCGCTTGTTTGCAGCGAAAAAGATCGCCGTAGAAATATAATATATAATTTTTTTTTCAAAAAACAAATTTAATACATACTTGATCAAGGTTAAGTATTATTATTATTTTTATAATCACAGATTTTTATTACAATATTTTGTTTCTCTAAAATCACGCAGGATTTATATATAAATATACTTATACGTCTTGGACTTTATAGATCTGGAAATGTACTTCGGTATCTGTTACTACTTACCTTTCGACTTGATAGAGTGACTTGAAAGTGTACTTTTATGACTGCTACAGGAACTCCTCGACGAGGAGAATTAGATGTGTCGAGTTTGGGCTCATTTTGTTAGTTATGATGAGACCTTACCACCGGACTTGATAGAGTGACTTGAAAGTGTACTTTTATGACTGCTACAGGAACTCCTCGACGAGGAGAACTAGATGTGCCGAGTTTGGGCTAGTTTTGTTAGTTACGATGAGACTTTATCTCCGAATTTTATAGGGTGACTTGAAAGTGTACTTTGAAGACTGCCACTAACAAAACGAGCCCAAATTCTAGCACATCTAGTTCTCCTCGTCGAGGAGTTCCAGAAGCAGTCATCAAAGTACACTTTCAAGTAACTCTATCAAGTCGGTATGTAAGGTCTCATCATAATTCACAAAACGAGCTCACTCTTGGCACATCTAGTTCTCCTCGTCAAGTAGTTCCAGTGGCAGTTTTCAAAGTACACTTTCAATTCACTCTATAAAGTCCGGAGATAAAGTCTCATCGTAACTAACAAAACTAGCCCAAACTCGGCACATCTAGTTCTCCTCGTCGAGGAGTTCCTGTAGCAGTCATAAAAGTACACTTTCAAGTCACTCTATCAAGTCCGGTGGTAAGGTCTCATCATAACTAACAAAATGAGCCCAAACTCGGTATATCTAGTTCTCCTTATCGAGGAGTTCCTGTAGGAGTCATCGAAGTACACTTTCAAGTCACTATATCAAGTCCGGAGGTAAGGTCTCATCATAATTCACAAAACGAGCTCAAACTTGGCACATCTAGTTCTCCGCGTCAAGTAGTTCCAGTAACTTTGTTAGTGCGATTTAGGCTTCGATGTGTTTCTATTGTGGCGCGGTGACAGCGCCGCCACATCACCCCCCTGCTCAGACCGAAGGTCGATAGTGCAGTCTAATTACCGGTGCGTCCTTAATGGCGGCGGGGAATGCATGCTGTGTGCGTAAGGGCAAGTGACGCAGGTGCGAACGATATGCCGGTGTGTAATACATGCCATACTACGCACTTGCAAGTGATGCCGGTGAGAACGATGAGCCGGAGCAAGTGCCAGGCATTGCCTTGTAGTCTGCAGTGAATTGAGAAGAAGGCAAGTAATCTGCGAGGGTGCCGTAAAGCAGAGGCGAGCAGTAAGGCTCAGAGCCGTGCCTAACACTGTATCGCAGAGAGTAGCTTGAAGGAACGGGAAGCATTATTATTCCAGTGCTGCGATGAACCTTTGTAAAGTTAGATGGCTTGCAGAATGTGAAGACTGCAGACAATATCTATTCGGGAGCGAATGAATGGGGTACTTGAGGACGATGATGAAGGTTTTGAAGTTGTAGTTTCCTGCAGGTTGTTGGTTGCGTCTTCATATCACGTCGGGGTCACCACTGTGGCGGGTGGAAGGAAAAGGGGAGATCTCCCGCCGGGCAAGGTGTTCTGCCCGGGAAGCGGCCAACGTTCCGAGTGGTAGTTTGGAGCTATTCTATATATACTGCTTTAACTTCGGAACTTTGTTAGTAAGATTTAGGCTTCGATGTGTTTCGCTTGTGGCGCGACGACAGCGCCGCCACAGACGAATAGAACTACAATTTACATTTTTTTAATTTTTCACGATCATATGAACATTATAAGTCCTGCATTTTTGGATTTTCCAAGCTTGTTTTTTTACATTGAAACTTGACATAGTATTATCGGAAAATTTGAAGTATAGTAATAATTATAAGGTTTTTAGTAAAAACTTGTGTGTAATTAAACTACTTTAAGAATTACGTATAATCATGTTATACATAATTTTTTTAATACGCTTAAGGCATGTGCAATTTGATTTACCAATATTATTTTTACATTCAAGTAATTTTATCCATCATTATTACAAATTGCGAAGTAGCTTAGTCGCATAGGTACATCTTTTACTCAAAGAACTAAGCCTGACAAACAAACACATAGTTCTTCTGATTGTAATTGGATGCTGCGGCCCATAGTCACTTATCAACATCTATCTTAGATTAAAAATCAAAGTATAGACGCGTCCTTATCTCTGAGGACTAAGGTGGGATATCTTACCACCAGGAAAAAAAAAGGATTTCTCGGTTTTCGTCATTCACCATACAAAATAACGTATTATGCTGCTATTTTACTTTATTCTGTGCGATTACTGTTGTTCCCCGGTCCGACCCATTTGTGCTGTAACCATAATATTCTTTATTAACTCAGTGTATTCACAGCCTTTTAAGTCTATAAAGTGTGAATCTAAATGAAATTTATTAGGCCTCGTAAAATAAATTTATTATTTTACGTGGTGGAGCCATGCTGCATCTATATTATGGTTGTAGCACGAATGGGTCGGCTCGACCGGGGAAGGACCACGCTCTCACAGAATACCAGCGTAAAGTAGCAGCTTAACGCTGCTGTGTTTCGTATGGTGAGTGTAGAGAACCGGAGACCCTTTTTACTGGAAACGAGGCATTCCATCTTAGTCCTCACGGGTGACAACGCATCTGCATTTTGACTCTTAATCGATGATAGATGTAGATGTCTATGGGCCACAGCGACCACTTACCATCACGTGGACTGTTTGCTCGTTTGTCACCCTTATCCTATAAAAAAAAAATGGAATGCCACAATGCACGGTCCTAAGACACCTGCATCCAATGAATTCGACTGCCAATGGGGGACCTTCTTTACCCATCGGTTATCGGTTAAACGGGCTATTATAATATAGTCTGCCCATTATCATTTATTGATACTTACTCCCATGCAACATAGTTTTTTCTTTTGTGTTTTATTATGTTACTAAGTTAAGGAATTGCTGTAAATTTCCGCCGATACCAATTGTAATTCGAGAAGTGGTAAATCAATACTTACATAAATTTTATGTTAGGACTTAAATAAACTTTAAGTACTTATTCATTGTAAGACGTGTTCGGCAGTAAACGAAAACATCGTGAGGAGATTTGCATTTGTAAATATTAAAAGAAGACATATTTCAAATACATGTGAAATTCGCCAACACGCATTGGTCGCAGCTCTGTGAACGTTTTCTTTGCCATTACATGACCATGCCATTAATGAGAAGAGGCTTGTGACCAGAGATAGGGCATATAATATATGCTGTAACTTTACTACTTTTATATGTATGTTACTGCATATAACCTTTGGTTATAATACAAACAAATTTAAATACCCAGAACAGTCAAAATTCAAACGAGTTGGTTTCCTTAAATCATAACTTTGTTACGGCAATTAAGCAACTTCAGTTAGTCGTAAATTTTGTTTTAACCCATATCATTTTATTTTCCTCCAGGGCACGAAGAACATATTTTGCTTTGTCCTACACTTGTAAGTTTATTAAATAAAAACGTGGAACCTTTGCAAAAAAAGCATGGAATATAAGAAAAAAACATGTGTGTGTCGTGGAACACTCGGTTGGAACGAAGTTCCTTTCGTGGTATATTATTATTGATAAACGTATTATATTATTGATTAACAAATACAAATAAAAGAATTACAAGCCTCTATTAAAATGAAGCGTTATTTAAAATAAAATAATATTTTTTTCATGGCAAGATTAGGAAAAGTGCGAGGGCGATGGATATTATTCCATCTCACTTCTTTATAGCCGCCAGGGCCGTCTACAATACGTCAAAACATGTGTGTGTCGTGGAACACTCGGTTGGAACGAAGTTCCTTTCGTGGTATATTATTATTGATAAACGTATTATATTATTGATTAACAAATACAAATAAATGAATTACAAGCCTCTATTAAAATGAAGCGTTATTTAAAATAAAATAATATTTTTTTCATGGCAAGATTAGGAAAAGTGCGAGGGCGATGGATATTATTCCATCTCACTTCTTTATAGTCGCCAGGGCCGTCTACAATACGTCAAAAGGGGCCGTGACGGAAAAGTCTTACACTTTTTCTCGCCTAGCCCCCATCCGCCAAATTACCGTACCGTCCGATAAGGAAATTCGTTCCAAGATAAATGTTATTAAATTTTTTTATTTTTTTTTATTTATTTAACAAATTACAGATAATACAGATAATATATTATGGTACAGCATAAGCTTACTGAAAACTTTACCGTCTACCACAGGCCGCCGACTTAAAATTTGACAGATAAGCTACACCTTAATCTACAAAATATGTATAACGCAACACTATTAAACAGCAACTGGCGTAGTCAACAGGGGTAAATCGGCAATACATAATTAACTAATAGTGTATTAAAAGACGTGAGTCTTGCCACCGCCCACTTCGCTGCGTCAAAAACCGGTCGTTCCTGCGTGGCGTATACAGGAGGTGATAAAAATATATTGATAATAATGGAGATAATATTTAATAGTAGACGAGTATAATAATTATTCTTTGTTTATATGTCATATAGGTTTATTTAGGGAGTATAGTTAGTGGGGATTATAGTTTTCTTTTTTTAGGTTGAAGTCTGATATAGACAGTTCGTATAATAGTTTTTTAATTTGTATTTCATATTTTTATGATTAATTTTATTTTGAGAAGAGGTTGGTAACTGATTAATCAAATTTGGAACCATGTATTCTAAAGTACGTTTTCCGTATAAATTGTTATAATTAGGTTTAGCTAATTTTGGTTTGGCCGAACTGCGGGTTTTAGAATAATTAGAGATGACATATTTTTTAAATCTTCGTTAAAAAATTCTTCATTTAATAGAGTATATTCTACTTTTTTATGCATCGGTATAATTTTGCAGTAATCGAATAGGTTATGGTAATCAGAATCGCTGTGTGAGTTTTTAACCTTGTCTGGAACTATAGTTTTTAAGATGCGTAATTGCAATGAATAAATGTTATCTAAATGTGATTTGTAAGTTCGCCCATAATTAGAAAAGCCATATGAAATTTTAGATTTGGCCAGTGATTTATATAATTGTAACAGTATTCTATAGGGGACTTTATACTTTATTATGGAGAATTTTGCTAACATGCTTCGGAGTCCATTACATACAACCTCAATATGATGTTTCCAGTTTAGGCGACTATCTATTACAAGTCCTAAGTAAGTTTGAGTTTCTACCGGTTCTAATTCTGCACAATGACAATTGAATGTCATTTGTTCTTTGTGAAGGCATAGGTGATCATGCACAATAATGCTAGGTATGACTTTACTCCTACTATGACTAGAACTAATATACATTAGCTTGGTCTTGCTAGCATTAATAACTAATCCTTTATTTTATTTTATTTTATTGAACGTGGTAGAGCCATGCTGCAGCTATATTAGTAGTATAGTTATAGCACGAATGGGTCGGCTCGACCGGGGAAGGACCACGCTCTCACAGAATACCAGCGTCAAATAGCAGCTTAACACCGCTGTGTTTCGTATGGTTAGTGTAGAGAACCGGAGACCCTTTTTACTGGAAAAGAGGCATTCCATCTTAGTCCTCACGGGTGACAACGCATCTGCATTTTGATTCTTTATTGAGGATAAATGTAGATGTCTATGGGTCGCAGCAACCACTCACCATCAGGTGGACTGTGTGCTCGTTTGTCACCCTATCCTATAAAAAAAAATCATGAGACCTTTGTGTTAATATATAAAGTTCTTCTTGCATAATGCGGCCAGTTTCGTTAATATTTTCACTGGCTGCAACCAGGCACGTATCGTCGGCATACTGGTATATTTCGCAACGCCTGATGATGTTTGCCAGACTATTAACATAAGTGATGTAATGCAATGGTCCAATTACAGAGCCTTGTGCTGTGCCTACTGAAGAGTTAACATAATAACTAATGGCATCCCCCACTTTTACCGCATATTTTCTGTCATTAAGGTAATCTCTGCACCATGACAATAATGACCCTCTAATACCACTATCATTAAGACTGTCTATTAACTTATTATGTATAAGAGTATCAAACGCTTTAGTGTAGTCTACAAAGACTACCAAGACGTGTCTCTTATTATATAAATGCTTGTAAACGCTGTTAGTGAAGGTCGATAACAATTGGGTGGTATTTTTCTGCGGTTGAAAGCCATACTGTTTTTCCGTTATTATATTATTTTTAGCATAGAAATCATAAACCTGTCTGCAAATGTATTTTTCAGCAATTTTATCTATTACGGGTATAATAGTAATAGGCCTATAATTGTCATGCAACTTATGGCTACCCTTCTTATGGATAGGTCTTATATCTAGAATTATTCCTGCATATTCCGGCACTACCGTCGTCAAAGCTCCTGCCAAGTCTGACCATTAAGTCAAACTTTCTCTACAGCACGAGAGGTCCATATCCAACTGTGGACTTCGAAAGGTCAACAAATAAAAGTGATATCTTTCTAGAGAGGAATAACAGATTTATCGGCTAGAGTAAATGTTTATCAATTAATTAACGTTGCGAGAGCCACATTTCAACGCAATTTCTCATGTTGTCAGCTGGTTGGATATTTATTCAACAAATGTAAACTGATTAATAATGACATTGTTTACCAATTTAATTACACTTTGGGTTTTTTAATTACATATTGCCGTAAATAATACTGCCAATTTTTCATCATAAATCTTGTTCTACTGAAAGTGGAAACAAATTGAAAAGAAAAAACTACCTTTATGGATTTGATCACATTTTTATGTATCAGATAAAACTAATTTTATAAATTTAATCGCGTTAGTATTTACTTGAATGTTTACTTGCTGCTGCCTCGTTGGTCTAGTGGTCGTAAACGCGATTGCTGATCATAAGGTTCCGGGTTCAATTTCCGGGTATGACTAAAATTAGTTATTTGGTTTTTCTGTCAACAAAATCTCAGTTGCAGCCAGGAGTTAGGTTAGGTTAGGTAAGGTTCCACCCGAGAAGATAACCAGACTCTACGGGGCATACACCGACATACGGGGCATAGACATACCAGGAACACCGCACAAGAGCCTGACAGAATTCCGGGTCGGGCTCTAGTGCTGGTTCAGGCTACCTTGGGGGACAGACAATTACCTTGGGGGACTGCCAAGTTCCCCAAAGTTTGGAAATAGGCAAGGTTGGTCCTCTTGAAGAAGGAAGGTAGAGCCGCCGACTCTCCCACTGCATACCGTCCCATATGCCTATTGGACGAGATTGGCAAATTATTCGAAAGGAAAGTTGCCACTCGGCTCAACAGACATCTGTTGCGCGTCGGTCCCAATTTGGCTGATAGCCAATTTGGATTACAAGGGAGCGTTTCACTGTTTATGTGTAAACACATTATGTGCGTCCGCTCCCTGTCGGGACAAGCAGTATCCCAGGATGGTGTGGCGTTGGCGATAAGTTTCGATATCGTAAACGCCTTTAACTCTCTATCTTGGGATGCAATCAAGACGACACTAGCACATCACCAGGTGCCTGCCTACCTGCAAGACGTAATCGGGGACTACTTGCGTGATAGGTACATTCTGTACATGGGGCAAGATGTACAGAATGTACATAGGTAGGAAGATCCGGAGGAAGATCAAATGTGGGGTTCCACATGGCTCAATGCTGGGTCCGCTACTGGAATCTCACGTACGATACGGTTCTGCGAGTCGAATTTCCTGCTGGTGTAAATATCGTGTGCTGCGCCGACGACACACTGGTGGTCGCCAGCGAGGTCACCTTCGAGGGGACCAAGAAGCTCGCTGAGCTTGTGACAGTAGTTGTCGTCGCCAAAGTCCACGGGTTGGGTTTAAAAATAGCGCCTCATAAGACCGAGGCCTTATGTTTGCACAAATTACCTCAAAGCAGGGGACCACCCACGTGGGTGGGTCTGAAATTACAGTGGGGCGGTACATGAAGCACCTAGAGTTCCAACTGGACAGTTGCTGGGGCTTCGAAGAGCGCTTAGAGTGCCTAGTTCTCCGGATTGAGAGGGTGGCGGTTGCTATATATGTTGTATGTTTTTTTTATGTGTGTTACCTCATAACTTTTTACTGGGTGAACCTATTTCGATTATTCTTTTTTATTTGAAAGCTAGTGCTTCACATGTAGTCCCATACAAATTTGATTAAGGTCTGGCCAATAGTTTTTGAGTTATTCTTAATAATTTATATTGAAGTTGGTTGTACAAAATGTTTAATATTTAATTATTTGCAGTAGGCTGCAGATGTCTAAGGAACCGCCACCCTCTCAATCCGGAGAACTAGGCACAGACTGCTCCCCAATCTAGGGGGACCGAGGGAGGATGTGTGCCGCCTTTATGCTGGGGTAGTGAGGTCCGTAGCCTTATATGAGGTGCCTGTATGGGCAAAAAGGCTAGCCTTTTAAAAAAGAAAAAAAGGCTAGCCATCCGACGCTGTAGAACTAAAATCTACTGTGTCCAGCGGAGGATATACGGACCGTGCGAGGATACCGCACGATCTCCTTTGAGGCGGCAACAGTCCTGGCTCGCTTTCCGCCCCTAGATATACTGGCGGAAATGGATGCAAGGGTGCACAAACGAATCCGCATCCTCCGTCAGGGAGGTGGCTGTGAGCCAGATGAGGCGTTTGAATCTATAATACGGCAGGCGGACTCTCCTGGTGAACCGGATCGGATGGAACCTTTCCCTGCCAGGAGTCGTGTTGGCAATGTTGAACGAGGATTCGGCGTGGAGGGTCCTAGCTACCTTCTGTGAATAAGTTATGATTCAAAAGGAGGCTGCTGAATAGGATCGGGAGAAGGCGGATCTCCCTCTGAGACTACGTCACAATGACGTTCGTCACGGCCCTCCTCTTGAAAACGGTGTTCCCCTACCAGAAACGGGGCTCCTGGTGTTACGGGCGCTCGGGGCGGGAGCCCTGAACATCTAGCAATGTAATCCCCAAGGAGAGCGGTGACTCGGATGTAGTTCCGAGCACCGTTATAGCACCGCGAGGGTTCTGGGGGCAGTAAGGACTGCTCCCGGGAAGTATTTTAATAAAGCAAATGAATAAAATGGCCCTGGTTGTGTTTCTAGCCAGTAGGAGTCTGGTATAACCTTATCGTTAACCCAGAGCAAAAGGTTTCCATACCAAGGGCGAAAGGTAGCCATACCTAACCTTTTTAACCACGAAAAAAAGGCTAGGTAAGGTTAGGTTTTCCCTGAACGGGTTCCCGCCTTGTCGTAGCGGGGGGGCTTAGTAGTCGTGCCCATGTCACCTGCGGTTATCAAAGAGGAACCGACATGGCTGGCCCGAGGTGAAGGGCCAGCCCGGGATGGCAACTTTGAGTGGGCTTGACGAGCCCACTTCGGATGTGTGTTGGTGGGTTGCTGCGAGAGGGGTGTCCTCTCCCCTTCCATTTCAGACACGGCGGAGTCGCGGAAGAAGAGGAGTGTTGGTATGCCGATGCGCCACTCGTCCTATATTCCGCGACTCCGACGGGACCGCACCGGTGATGTTGGTGAGTGTTGGTATTGCAAGACACCGCTCTCCCTACCCTCCGCAGCCAAGTCTTGGTTGGTGCCGGAGTCATAGATCAGATCCACCGCTAGCGTCGGGAAATCTAGTGTATCTGAGTCTCGTTTCGGAACGGACACGGCAGCGTCCGTTACGCAAGTGAAGTTGTTGGCCACGGAGGAAGACGCGCCATGTGTTTTGGTGCGCTTTACCTGAGAAGAAGATGGAGAGTAGTGGTCCTCTCCCGAGGAGGGGCCGCAATGTGGCGGCCACCACTAGTGCGGCCTTGGATATGTGCGAAAGCGTTCCCGTGACCCTGGCAATATGCGACGAAAGTGGAACACCATGGGGTTTTAGTCGGTGGGAGCCCGACATAACCCATCCTTGCCCCCGCGAGGCGGGTATGCGTAGGTATTCCTCCATGTAAAAGAGAAAAAAAAGGTTAGGTTAGGTTAAATTAGAGGTGTTTCACTATCGTGCATCGGAAAGCACATAAAGCCGTTGGTTCTGCGCCTGATCCCTCTCCGGTTGTGTCGGATTCGGGAATAGAGAGTGCACCAGTGATTGCGCATACGCTTGGGCACTATTATCCTGTCCTACGCAGATGGCTAGTCTCCGTTGCGACTGGCCCCAGTGACTGAAATTCGGTCTGTGGACTCCCAAAGATGGCGGACTGTTTTTTTATTCACCCCCCATGATATGGATATCAAATGAAAGGGTTCGCTGAGAAGAATACCGAAATATGAAAAGACCGCGTTCAGCTCTTCGGGGAGATGGTGTTCTACTGCCTGACTAAACGGTAAGAGGGCGGGGTAGCGGGGTCTCTTAACTAGTATCGATCCGCACCCTGGACAAATTCTAGCGGTAGTGATAAAAATTTAAAAACCTGGAAAACAAGGCCGCCAAAACAATTTTAAAGAGACTAGGCAAAGGTTAGGGATAGTTTGGTGGTGCTCGAACAAATGTGGTAGGTATCGACAAAGGTCAACTGCTGGCGATAGAAAAATCAAGATGGCGATCAAAAACCAGCAATGACGCATTAAATGAAATGAACAGACTTAGAAACATGTCTGGCGATAACCGAAAAATAAAAACGAATTACTCGTAATAGTAAAAACATTTTTAAACATGCTTTTGCGAGATTTACCTGTGTATATCATATTATATATTATAGTCACCAATTTAAACGACAGGCTGGTTATTTGCACAATGTAGTCAACAAAAAACTAAACATTTATTCATTGAATTCTAATGCGTCCAAAAAAGACAGTCACAGAATGGCTCCTGAAACTTAAGTATGATGAGGTCGAGGCATTACTAAAAGTTATTAAATAAATTTTACATATGCAGACAAATACACACATGTGTACATATACACAAGCAAATGCACATACAGACACACACAGACACACACACGTGTGTACCCTTAACTCACACTTACATAAACTCGCACACTTATATAAAACCCTCATTAAATAAATTTAAGCTTAGTTTCTTGTATTTCTTTTATCATTTATTTTGTGTTTATTTAATTCTATTAAGAAGAGCGGGGCATCCTGCCACAAGTATATATTTACTTAAAAAGGATGTTCCACTTACTCCCACACCAATGTAATATATGATCTTTTTAAAGAAATAAACAATTTTCATTTTTCATTTTCATATAAATAAAAATACAATATGTAACTTGATATTGACATAAGTAGGTAATTCTAAGAACTAATAATTATTTTTATAAAATAGGTAAATCTCGCGACAACCTTTTACGAGTATCTTGTTATCATATAAATTGTGTAATGTAATAAATTGATGGGTTTGATTTAATTTAAAGGTATGTATTATTTTTATTTTTAGAATATTGAAATAAAAGCTTTTTTTAATAATGTTTTTTATTATGTTATTTCGAACCAATATAATTTACTGCATTTGGTTTTTGTAATATTTAATTGATTTACAAATTGATTTTCTTAATTTGCTTCGTTTTTTAATATGTGTCTAGCAAAGAAGAAAATTTGCCGACCATACCCTTCGGCAAATTGTACAGAAGTCCGAAGAGTACAATTTGCCACTATGTCTGGCGTATGTGGACTATGAGAAAGCCTTTGATTCCGTCGATATTTGGGCGGTGCTGCAGTCCCTTCAGCGGTGCCAAGTTGACTGTCGGTATATCGAAGTGTTGAAGTGCTTGTACAGTAGGGCTACGATGGCTATCCGAGTACAGAACCAGAGTACGAAACCTATCCAATTGCAGAGAGGTGTAAGACAGGGTGACGTCATATCCCCGAAACTCTTCACCGCTGCATTGGAAGACGTTTTCAAGCTTCTGGACTGGAAAGGATACGGTATCAACATCAATGGCGAGTACATCACTCACCTTCGATTTGCCGACGATATAGTCCTTATGGCAGAATCGCTGGAGGACCTAAGCACTATGCTCAATGACCTCGATAGTGTTTCCCAACGGATAGGTCTTAAGATGAACATGGACAAAACAAAGATCATGTTCAATGTCCATGTCACACCTAAGCCGGTAGTTGTTGGGAGCACTAAGCTCGAAGTTGTTGACGATTAAGTTTACCTGGGACAAATAGTCCGACTAGGTAAGTCCAACTTCGACCGAGAGGTCAATCGACGGATTCAACTCGGCTGGGCAGCGTTCGGGAAGCTACGACACATCTTCTCGTCACACATACCTCAAAACCTGAAAACGAAATTGTACAACCAGTGCGTGTTGCCAGTGATGACTTATGGAACTGAGACGTGGTCCTTCACTGCTGGCCGTATGAGGAAGCTCAAGGTCGCTCAGCGAGCTATGGAGAGGGCTATGCTCGGAGTTTCTCTGCGTGATAAACTTAGGAATGAGGATATCCGCAGTAGAACCAGAGTAACCGACATAGCCCAACGGATTAGTAAGCTGAAGTGGCAGTGGGCCGGCCATATAGCTCGAAGAACCGACAACCGATGGGGAAGAAAGGTTCTCGAGTGGCAGCCTCGTACCGGTAGGCGAAGTGTAAGGCGTCCCCCCACGAGATGGAGTGACGACCTGGTAAGACATGCAGGAAGTCGATGGATGCAGGTGGCTCAGGACCGTGCTTTGTGGCATTCTTTGGGGGAGGCCTATGTTCAGCAGTGGACTTGTGAAGGGCTGTAATGATGATGAATGATGATGATGAAAGAAGAAAATAATTTCTCGAGGTTTTATTAAAAAAAACCTGGGTTTATCTACTTACGCTGTTAGTTTCTTAAGAAATAGACATTTTTTTCTGACAAAAATAAATGAAAGTAATTTATTTATTACTTCTAGCCAGCCATTCGATTTATTACTAAAGAAGTCCTAGAGTAATGAAACTGAATAATGCATACCCTTAAACTTATTCTGCCGGCGAAGTGTTGCTCCGTTTAACGAAATAGCTTTCTATACATACATACGAGTACATATACGTACAAGCTATTAATGTTTACGCATTTCCAATATTCTAATAAGAATAATTTTAATTTATTGTACTCCTTCCAGTGTCTATTGCTGAACATACGTCGACCTCCGCTATATTGCTTCATAGGGGGGATATTTGCCATAGTTCCCAAGCTACAAAACGAAATAAACGATACGATACGATGGAAATACCCAATATCGCAAAAACGAGATGGAGTTGGAGTTAGAGCCAAATAATTCTTTAGCTTTCCTAGATGTGTTAGTCATCCGAAATCCTAACAACACCATAGTAAAGAAAACTGTGTATAGAAAAAAGACCCATTAAAACTAATATTTCAACAGTGAATCCCACCATCATCCCTCACAGTTATCTACCGTGGGAAAATGTTTGTTACAGAGAGCACAAGGGATGTGTGACAGCAAACAACTGGCCACCGACCTTCAGTGCGTCAAACAAGTTCTGCACGACAACAAACTTCGGGTACCGCGCCTTCGTCACAGTGACAGAGTGAAGCCGGCCACAGTCGAGCGTGTGCCTTCTGTACTACCATATATCATAGGTGTCACAGACAAGATTGGCTACATCTTGAAGCGAGCTTCTATTAGAACAGTCTTTAAGCCGCTGAAGAAGATTAGTCAGTTTTTACCATCCGTCAAGTGCAGTATTCCTCTACAAGATGCAGGAGTGTACAAGCTTGATTGTGAATGTGGTTTCTCATATACATATAGGGAAAAGAAAGCGATCTATCGAAACCCGCGTAAAAGATCACATAGCTGACGTGAAACACCAACGTTGCGGGAAGTCTGAAGTTTGTGGTCACCCCTAGACGACCCCCACCATAACATTAGATTTGATAAACCACAAATTCTCGCGAAAGAACAACGATTCCTGCCGAGGATGATACGTGAGGCTAATGAAATTAAAAAACATCCTAATTTCAATGGAGAAAGAAGATGATTACTATCACCTGCTTGGGAGCCTGTAATTAATAAAATTAAAACTAGACCCAAGCATACCATTGCAAGACTTCAAGACACAGTAAGTTCATTCTGCGTAGATCAGACCAAAACTAATTATTCAAAAAGCTGAAGGTACTCCGGGTTAACTCTAACATCGGGAGGTCAATCACCATAATCCCTCGTGACCATGGGTGCTGTAGAACATCCGAAACGTTGGGGATTTAATAAAAATAAGTTAATTAAACGCAATAGGATCCGTAAAAGTAGTTTTATTCAACGAGATTGCCGTTATAACTGTACATTGATACTACAGGCTAGCAGCCATGTTATAATTTTTATCTTCTATCTTCTTCTTCTATCTTCTATACATAAATAAAAATGTAAAAAGCAGACGTCTGTACATTTTATATTTTTGTAATAAAAATGATTGAGAGGTACTAAAAATAAGTAACTAAATACATTTCTACCATTTTTAGAATTTTCTGTCTGTCTGTCTGTCTGTCTGTTTGTTTGTTAACGTATCACGTATAAAGTACTAATTTATATCATAAGAATCATTAAGGAAAATATAAAGTGTATCTTCGTGTTACATTTAGTCTTTATTTTATTAAAATCAGTTCATTCAATCAAAAGTTATGATAAATATTCTGAAGTATGAATACGAAGTATAGGTACGAATTTGTTCAACGGTGGCGTTGGTTGAGTCATCAAGTGCATTTTAAATTAATACTATATCATAAATCATAATTAAATTAGGTAAAATAATGTTCTATAATAATATAATTATATCTATAACGCAGTGAACAAAAGTATTAAAGAACGTATTAAATAAAATAATATACAAAAATATATTATAACCTTATTAACTAAATCTAAAGTGAAATAGTTAACCAATTTCATCGATAGATGGCGGTATGGTCCAAATGTAATATAAAAAGGCGTTTTGCTTACTATGCAGACACTGGTTTATAAGTTCTTTTATGTTTTATATATATAAAACATAAAAGAAATCTGTGCTAAGAATCTCCGGTGGAGGTTCGGTTGCCACCTACGACGACTCGACCTGGCAACATACAACGCACGCACCCTGAGGACTGACGAGAAGATTGTGGAGCTGGAAGAAGAGATAGACAAGTTACGCTGGCATATTATAGGATTATCCGAAGTCCGAAGAGAGGGGGAGGACACGGTAATCCTCGAATCCGGCAACTTGCTCTATTACCGGGAGGGCGACCATCTGTCCCAAGGAGGTGTCGGATTTATCGTCCACAAGTCTCTCGTTAACAACGTTGTAAAGATTGAGAGTGTGTCGACGAGGGTTGCGTACCTAATACTCAGAATCACCAAACGGTATTCGCTGAAGGTCATACAGGTTTACGCACCAACCTCGGCACACCCCGATCAGGAGGTGGAGGAAATGTATGAGGATATCTCTAGAGCCATGCATTCCTCCAAAACCCAATATACGGTGTTAATGGGAGACTTCAATGCAAAACTAGGCACAAGAGAGAACGGTGAGCTGAAAGTAGGGAAATTTGGAATAGGGCAACGGAACCCAAGGGGCCAACAGTTGGCTGACTTTATGGAGAAAGAGGGACTCTTTATGATGAACTCTTTCTTCCAGAAGCGGCCCCACAGAAAGTGGACCTGGTCGAGCCCCGACGGTTCGACAAAAAATGAGATTGACTTCATTATGACGAACAGACGACAACTGTTCAGTGATGTCTCAGTGATCGCGAGGGTGAAAACCGGCAGCGATCACCGAATGGTTAGAGGCACACTGAACCTAAACGTTAAGTTGGTAAGGTCTCGTCTAATGAAGTCAACGCTCCGTCCCCCTCGTGCTCTAATCCAAAGTCCCGAAACCTTTCAGCTCGAGTTACAAAACCGTTTTCAGTGCCTAGAAGACTGCGATGAAGTGGACGATTTGAATGACAAGCTCTTGGAAACTGTCCATGCGGTCGGAGCTAAGTTCTGCAAGACCCGCCGCAGAAGAACACAAAAACTCTCCGATCACACTCTTAATCTCATGGCTGTTAGACGGGAGATGAAGCTACATTCTTCAACAGATTTAACAGCATACAGGCAACTGAACAGACAGATCTCCAAATGCATGCGGCGGGACTTACGCAACTTCAATACAGCTCGTATTGAAGAAGCGATCGAGCGGAACCAAGGCTCCAAAGTCTTTGCCAGAGATCTGTCTGCCAGAAAGCGCCAACTGTCAAAGCTGAAGACAGAATGTGGCAGCATCGTTTCCGGGGCACCTGAGATTTTGAGTGAGATTGAGAGGTTCTATGGGCAGCTGTACACGTCATCGTTGGAGCCGCACGCAAGTGTGAGTAACGATCCAAGAGCGAGTCTTATCCGACATTATTCCGTTGATATCCCGGACGTCAGTCTGAGCGAGATTAGAATGGCTCTCCAGCACCTTAAAAACGGCAAGGCCCCAGGCGAGGATGGAATTACAGCGGAGCTTCTGAAAGCGGGTGGAAAACCGGTACTTGAAGTCCTTCAGAAGCTCTTTAATTCCGTCCTCCATGGTGGCATTACACCGGAGGCGTGGAGCAGAAGTGCGGTGGTCTTGTTCTTCAAGAAAGGCGACAACGCTCTCTTGAAGAACTACAGACCGATATCCCTTCTGAGCCGCGTCTACGTGCTGTTTTCGAGAGTCATTACGAATCGTCTCGCGCGCAGACTTGACGACTTCCAGCCTCCCGAACAAGCCGGTTTCCGAAAAGGCTTTAGCACCATAGACCACATACATACCCTTCGGCAAATTGTACAGAAGTCCGAGGAGTACAATTTGCCACTATGTCTGGCGTATGTGGACTATGAGAAAGCCTTTGATTCCGTCGAAATTTGGGCGGTGCTGCAGTCCCTTCAGCGATGCCAAGTTGACTGTCGGTATATCGAAGTGTTGAAGTGCTTGTACAGTAGGGCTACGATGGCTATCCGAGTACAGAACCAGAGTACGAAACCTATCCAATTGCAGAGAGGTGTAAGACAGGGTGACGTCATATCCCCGAAACTCTTTACCGCTGCATTGGAAGATGTTTTCAAGCTTCTGGACTGGAAAGGATACGGTATAAACATCAATGGCGAGTACATCACTCACCTTCGATTTGCTGACGATATAGTCCTTATGGCAGAATCGCTGGAGGACCTAAGCACTATGCTCAATGACCTCAATAGTGTTTCCCAACGGATAGGTCTTAAGATGAACATGGACAAAACAAAGATCATGTTTAATGTCCATGTCACACCTATGCCGGTAGTTGTTGGGAACACTAAGCTCGAAGTTGTTGACGAGTATGTTTACCTGGGACAAATAGTCCGACTAGGTAAGTCCAACTTCGACCGAGAGGTCAATCGACGGATTCAACTCGGCTGGGCAGCGTTCGGGAAGCTACGACACATCTTCTCGTCAGGTATACCTCAAAACTTGAAAACGAGACTGTACACCCAGTGCGTGTTGCCAGTGATGACATACGGAACTGAGACGTGGTCCTTCACTGCTGGCCGGATGAGGAAGCTCAAGGTCGCTCAGCGAGCTATGAAGAGGGCTATGCTCGGAGTTTCCCTGCGTGATAAACTCAGAAATGAGGATATCCGCAGTAGAACTAGAGTGACCGACATAGCCCAACGGATTAGTAAGCTGAAGTGGCAATGGGCCGGCCATATAGCTCGAAGAACCGACAACCGATGGGGAAGAAAGGTTCTCGAGTGGCAGCCTCGTACCGGCAGGCGAAGTGTAGGGCGTCCCCCCACTAGATGGAGTGACGACCTGGTAAGATATGCAGGAAGTCGATGGATGCAGGTGGCTCAGGACCGTGCTTTGTGGCATTCTTTGGGGGAGGCCTATGTTCAGCAGTGGACTTGTGAAGGGCTGTAATGATGATGATGATATATATAATAATGTACCAATCGCGTCAACCAATCTCTTTTATTTTTAGAATTGATTGCTGTTAGCAGCGCCATCTCTCTTTAAATATATACTTATAATAAAAATGGTGATAACATGTTGTGTCTGTTTTTGTACATTGTATAGAATATTTGTCACTAAAATCATTATAGGGAAATGAAAATAATTAAGTAAACACATTTTATAGTTTTTAGAATTGTCAGTCTGTCTGTCTGTTTGTTTATAAACGCATCACATCTAAAGTAAACATTTTTTTTAAAAAGAAATCGTTAAGAAAATCATAAAGCGTATGTTCAAGTTACATTTAATTTTTGTTTAATAAATTTGGTTAATTCTATCGAAAGTTATGATTATTAGTTTAAAATGTAGGTTCTAATTTGTTCAATGGCGCCATAAAATCTCAGAAAAAGTAATAAAAAGATTTGTGTGTAAAAACGTTCTATAATAATATATTTATACTTAAAACAAAATAAACAATAAAAAAGATGTTTTCCTTAAATTAAAAAAGTTTTCTTACAACGAACGTAATAGATAGCATTGTACAATTACATTCTTTACTGAATTACGGCGTTAAGATACTCCGAATCGTATTGACACTCACTGACGTGCAGTCACAGTCTCACAAATAACCATACACTACCCAGAACCAATGTAGATATTATATATTTTCAATTTCAATTTCAACTTAATAAATTAAATTAAATGATATATATTATGAGTTTATTATGAGTTATAAATATATATGTATATATAAGTAAAATAGTCAATTTATTTTGTATCGGATTATAATGAACATACTAATACCCGAAAACACAACTTCCCACAACTCAATAGCGAACTCATATCCCAACTTCAAAGGATACTACATGAAATAAATCCATACGTACATAGTTTTAGGGTTGCATTGCAATCGATCCGTCAAGATTTAATAAACAATTATAAAATAGTTATTAACGCTGACAGACGTCCTGTTACTAAAAAAAAAAGTTACTGAACACCGCGGTAGCAACGTTTCTGTCACTGATGAAGTGGCAGTGGTATTAGTTGACCAGGAGTGTGATAGACGTGACATCGTGTTGCACACACATGACGATCGACTGCCAGGGATTTATGAAACGCATCGATATTATGATGCTCTACAATATCCATTAATATATTGTCACGGTGAAAATGGGTACAATTTCGGAATTTATCAAGTTAATCCTAATACCAGAGAGACCAATTTTAATAAAAAAATATTTGCTCTGCAATTTTATTCGCACCTGTTACATGTAAGGCATATATCTTCTTGCGTATCTGCGAAGATTTCGGGGGTTGTTTTACCAATTTATAGTGGACATGTATGCAAAAATAGAGACGGAGCGCTTAGTGTATATACGCACTAACCAGAGACGTCTGTTACACTGACGTCTAATAAGTGATATTGATACAGTAATGATATAAATCGTTTAATATTTTCTTACCTGAATGTCAAATTCTCCAAGTAAAATCTATATACGCGAGCTACGGCGCGGGCACAGCTAGTAAATAATAAATGGTGTCGTGTGCAGTTCGGTTTGTCCTCATGACGAACTTCTCACTTAGTGAGTAATTTCAAGCTCTTTGAAAAATTAGAATCAATTGATCAGGCATGTACTATGCAACTAAGTGTTGAATAAAATGAATTTGGAAATGATATCATTATTTTTTCTCGAAATATGCAAAACTTGGAAAAGATATTATCATTTGTTCTCAAAATATTATTTTTTTATTTTTATTTTAAACTTCATACACTCATGTGGTATATAGGCGGACTTATTGCCTAAGGCATTCTCTACCAGTCTACCTTGGGATGATGCAGAGATAGAATGAAGTAGGTGTAATAAAAAGTTATTATGCCAATACTAAACTAAAGTAACAAAAAAAATTGTAGTGCATGGAAATAAAATACATAAGATACAAATGGTGCATCACAAAAATAAAAATAAAATATATAAGTATATAAAATAAATGATAATAAAAATAATAAGATACTAAAAATGTATATTTAATACTTGAGTACATATTATAACGTTAGATGTATGTAAACTCATTAAGATATACAAATATACACATAATTAATTAAAATATATAATATATATACGTAATAACAATATATATATATATATATATATATATATATATATATATATATATATATATATATATATATATATATATATATATATATATATATCTATCAGTTTTAACAACAAAAATAACCAATATAGTTTAAGATGGTGTACTTTTACACTTTTTTTAACAAGAGATTCACCTCATACGGATGCTTGGTATTTATTGCATTAAGATCACACATTATTCTGTTTAGGAGTAAAAAAAGTGCTATTACTTGCACCATTTTTGATGCGGATCCAAAGTACATCGCGAGATAAAAATAAATTTTTTCAAAAATTATTATTTTTTCATAAAATAGCATGGATGACGGTATATTTATAAATTAATTAAAATGAGATATATTAAACAGTTCTCAAGACCTAATTTACCTGTGATCAAAAAAAATATGTCTTGATTTTGATATCTATTGTGGTCAATTTTTTTATTTTTAGTAAAAATTTTATGTTTAATTCAAAATGAAAAAAAAAACAATAAAGACCCTATATATCTAAGTATAAGTATGTCAAATTACAGCTTAATTCATTTAGAAACAACTGAAATATGAAGTTTTGAGACGACACACACCCGGTTTTCCCATAATGCACCGAAGTGCGTATACATTGTTATTTACATCTATATATCATATATCGCAAGCGACGACACAGGGAAATTGAGACATTAAGACAACACTAATGTATTATTAGCATTTTCTTCGTACCTGTCAGAAAAAAAATTGCAGACACAACAAATAACGCAGTATTTGAAAAGTACTTTTAATAAAATAATTTAACGAAATTTATTGTGTATGATAGTATATATGATAAATAGACCAGTTATCGTGAAGAACTCTGGTTTGTTTGAAATAAATAAAAATGGATGTTGATATAAATAAAAATTCAAATTTCAATAGAGAACATGGCTTTGTACTACTTAATCTGCAAGAAATTAATTTAAATCAAAGTCCAAACATACTACTGCAATAGCTAGTAAGCCAGTATAAGCCAGTTCTGAGTAGACCCGAAATAATGAATAATTAGCAGGTGAAGGTAGCCTGAGTTAACTTTAAATCAGGATGTCACCACCTGAAACTCATGCCCCGTTACTCAGAACGTGGGTATTAAGAATTAAAAGTTAAACGTGATAAGTTATATTTAACGACTAACTATTATGTACAACAATTACTACATTTTTTTTATTTAAATTAAACATTACTAATATTCCCTTTAACCACTTCTGGTAAGCTTAAAATGCTTGTGTTAGAAGTGGTTCACGACATTAGTGGAATGGCGGATTCGATCCCACGACCTTTCGAGTTCGCAGTCCACGCCCTGCCATTTGGCTATTGACGCTTCAACATTTACTACAATCTAATATTTTGTTTTATTACGTATTCTATATGACTCATAAAATTAAGTTTTATTTAACTGCTGAATGCAAATGCAACGATGATAAGACGCATGTTATTAACTAAAATAGTTATCATAAAATAAGCTGTATATTTTTGTTGAACGTTACCTACATATTTCATTTACTTATCAACTACGTATGACCAGAGGTCAATTGCACTTTGTCTCGGGGAATCCTCGGAGCTCTACCGCTGCGTCATTTCTAACTAGAAGTAACAAATTTACTGGTACTTACACTTATTTAAAATATTTATCAATATGAGTATTGATTATATAAAATACAGTGTACTTATCTACCAGGTCATAATAATATGACATTTAATAATAGTGTAATAAGCTCATTGATTTAAATTGTTTTTCAAATAGAGTACTGGTGAAAAACGAGCACACAGGTTAACTGATGGTAGGTGAACACTTTGGCCCATAGACACCTAATTCAATTCTCGGTTAAGAATTAAATTAAAAATGTGATGTAGGACTTGAGAAATAAGATTGAGGCGAGACGGACGAGCCTTCTCTTATCCGGTTCTTGCCAATAACCATACTTAGCACATTAGCAATATACTGTAATATAAAGTAGTATTCTGCGTGCGTGCTTATAACTAGATATTTTCTTAGTTATAAATAAAATATGATACGTGACCAAAGTCATCTTTAGCTTGAAACTTTCTTAAGCAAACACCAGTTATCCTTACTACTGTTGGCCATCACAATTTAGTTAATAAATAAAAATATATACTGAGTTATCACAGTAAGATTTCAACGTGGAATGGGACGGCGCGACCGGGGTAGGACCCCGCTCTCACAGAATACTAGCGTAAAATAGCAGCTTCATGCTGCTGTGTTTTGTATGGTGAGTGTAGAGAACAGGAGACCCTTTTTACTGGAAAGGAGGCATTCTATTTTGGTCCTCAGGGGTGACAGCACATGCGCATTTTGATTCTTAATTGAAGATAAATGTGTATGGGTCTCAGCATCCACTTACGAGCAGGTGGACTGTGTGTTAGTTTGTCATCCATATTCTATAACAAAAAGGTATAACCTACCCAGCACGGTGAACATGAGCAAATCCTAGATGATAGGCTATTCATGGCACGACATATTTATATATGTTTAACAATGTACTTACTACTATGAAATATTTTGGTAACTGAACCGCCGACAGTCAATATTTGGGCGCAATAATATTCACTTCCAGTAAAGTAAATTCTCCCTTTATTTTATTTACGTCTGGTATCTTCATATGTAGGAATATAGGGAATTATTATTTTCCGAGTATGCAGTGTATATAAGCAAGAGTTTATTAAATAATGCATCAATCAGTAAACGCAATTTGTCAATAACACTTTGACTAAAAGGCGTAAAATAAAATAGTAGTTAGAGCCAAAATGTACAAATCCATAATAATAGTACTTTCAGTGATGATGGTCTGCGCTAATGCTCGGTATTTAATTAAGGAGGATTACAGAAGCCCATCTGTATTTGTTGAAGATGGTCGCAACGTCAGAGTTAACGATTTAGAAGAAGCTTTGTCGAAAGATCCGCAGGAGTTGTTCCGAGAGAAGAACTATTCGCGAGTCCGTCGTCAAGCCCATGGAAGTCTAAGCTCTAACACAGATGGGACATCAAATTTTATGGCGAAGGTGCCACTATCTGTAAATGACAAAAACATGTTAAGTGCAGTTGGTACTGTTAGTGGAGCGTCTGGTAAAGGGGATTTTAAGGCGGCTGGTGGCGGTTTGGCTTGGGATAATGTGTAAGTGTGTTTGCAAGAAGTTATATTAATAACTAGCTGTTCCCCGCGACTTCGCCCGCCTGTTATTTGGGGTTTTAGTTTTTTTCGCGGTGCCCTAATTCTTTTTCTAAAACAAAAGTAGCCTAAGTTACTCCGTGTAATATCAGCTATCTGCCAGTGAAAATCCCGTCAAAATCGGTCTAGCCGTTATGGAGAGTAGCCGGAACAAACAGACAGATAGACGGACAGACAGACAGACAAAAACTTTAAAAATTGTATTTTTAGTTATTAGTATCGTATATGCTTTCATATGTATTTAGTAAAAAGCTGTAATTTTGACATTACAAACAGACACTTCAATTTTATTTATTTGTATAGATATCATAATATAATTAATAATATATTTTAGATTACAGAGTTGCTTATTGTCGATTTAGAGTAACTAACTCGATATGAGTTGCTTCTTTGAGGTTGACTGTCTCGTTGGTATAGTGAATGTAAGCACGACTGACGTTAATTACCCGGGTTCGATTCTCATCTCGGGCAAAAAATATTTTTAAGCCGCAACCACAGGGCTAATTATAGTGGTTAACTAGTATTGGTTGAAATTACAATGTCATATGTATTCTAAGTCTTTAAAACTTATATATAAAATTTAAACGAGAAAGATGGCTAGTATGGAATTTAAGTAATTTTAATAAATGTAGTATTGATTCCTGAGTTTACTAACTAGATAAATTTTCAGCAATGGGCATGGCGCAAGCTTAACTGGACAGCATATACCTGGATTTGGAAATCAATTGACAGCTGCCGGGAAATTAAATCTACTTAACAACGATAAACATGATATTTCTGCTCAAGCTTTTGCAACGAGGACCTTTCCCAGCAATTCAGTCATTCCCAACTTTAATACATACGGTGGCAAAGTTGGATATACATACGCTTAAGTACAAAAAGCTGAGAGGGTTTTATAGTCTGGTAAAATACGCCGCTGCCCCTATTGGTATGTGTTGGTAGACCTCACATTTTCATCATTCCGTAAAAAAAATCAGAAAGTTTCACATGGTGTTCACCGCTGAGCACGTAATAATTTAGCATTTAAAATTACGATTAAGAAATGTCAGTAGTGCTGGCGGTTATTGAATTCGGTTTATTCGCGTACTAATTTTATATCGAATTCAAAAAGGAGACGGTACTCAATTCGACCGTATGTTTTTTTTAATGTGTTACGTCATAAATTTTTACTGGGTGAACCGATTTTGATGATTCTTTTTTTACTTGACAGCTGGTGCTTCACGCATGGTCCCATAAATATTTGATCAAAGTCTGATCTGAGAGTCTGATTGAGTTATTCTTAATAATTTACATTGAAGTCGGTCGTACAAAATTTTAAATTATTTATTGCCTTATTAGTATCTTCTAGCGGTAATTAGCGAGACTGCTGATTATGTGGAACTATAACATAATTCGAATGTCGGACCGGATCCAAAATAAGTCATTGGGTTTTCCGTCAAGATATTCTCAGTAGAAGCCCGGCGTCTGGAAATTGGCGGTGTTTCCCCTCCGTGACTCGGAAAGCACGTAAAGCCGTTGTTCCTGCGTCCGTTCTTTCTCGGGTTGTGTCAGATTGCTCCCCTAGGAACTATAAGAGCGAGGAAATAGAAAGAGTTCTTGTGTTTACGCACACACTTGTACACTATCATCCTGTTGTGAAAAGATAGCTAGTCTCCGTTGAGACTTTTGTTTATAAACTAAAGTGCGAACTTACTACAGTCTACATGATGGTGATGCTGCAACTGCTGCGGCTACTGTAGTTCATGGACTGTAGGCGTATGTATACTAGCACTCTATATCTTTAGACCGGATCACAGTACCATAGAAAGCAGAAGTAAAACTGCATCTTATGAGTTAGTACACTAATAAGCCAAGTTCAATGATAATTATACGAATTTAATCAATTAATTTATCACATAAATTGCGTTTATTTCGACATATAGAGTTTTGGATTGCAGCTGTGCCTATAAACGTCTCAGAAATACGAAGAAGCCTGTGTATTAGTTTGTATAACTGTAACTTATTTCTTATATTTCAGTGACAAAGTAGGAGCGTCTCTTGGTGTGCAACACATGGATCTCTTCAAAAAGACTGACTACTCAGCGATGGGCAATTTGAACCTGTTCAAAGGGCGTGACTCTTCCCTAGACTTGAATGCGGGTATGAGCAAGTCTGTGTCTCCGTACATACCTAGCAGCAGATGGGAGCCAAGCGCTGGCTTCTCTTTCACTAAGTGGTTTTAAAAAGTATAAAGAAAATTGGTCATCAAATATAAATAGTACTAAGACAGCTTATAATAAATTTCTAAATTAAAATGTTCGTCTTTGATTTACCACTATAATTAGATAATTTACAATTGTTTGAGTTACCCCAGAAAAATTTGATATATATATAAACATTAATAATTAAATGAAACTAATTTTTACGGATTTTTTGTTTTTAATTTAACTTTTTAATTCCCGACGTTTCGGGTGCTTTGCAGCACCCGTGGTCACGGGAGGGACTGAGGTGTTTGACGTCCCGATGTCATAGTTACGTTTAGTTTTTGAATATTAATTATTGGTCCGATCTATGCAGAACGAGCTTATAGTTTATAGTATCTTGAAGTCTTGCAGTGGTATGCTTGGGTTTGGATTTATTTTTATTAATCATAGGATCCCAAGCAGATGGCAGCACCCATCCATCTTCTCTATTGAAATTAGGATGTTTTTTTTTAATTTCAATAGCCTCGCGAGTCAGCCTTGGTAGGAATCGGTATTCTTTTGCGAGGATTTGTGGTCTATCAAATCTAATGTAATGGCGGGGACGATCTTGAACATGTTCCCACACTGCAGACTTCCCGGAACGTCGGTGCTTCAAGTCAGCTATATGTTTTTTCACGCGGGTTTTTATAGATCATTTTGTTCATCCTATGTAAAAGAGACAACATTCACAATCCAGCTTGTACTACACCCCTGCATCTTGTAGAGGGATATGACATTTGACAGATGGTAAAAATTGACTAATCTTCTTCAGCGGCTTGAAGTATGTTTTAATGGAAGCTCGCTTCAAGATGTAGCCAATCTTGTCTGTGACTAATCAGACATAGGGTAGTACAGCAGGCACATGCTCGACTGTGGCCGGCTTCACTCGGTCACTGTGACGTAGGCGCGGTGACTGGCATTTGATTTGATAGTTAATTTTTAGTATTTTTCTATTTGTTTGTCTTTGAATTCATTATATTTAGATATTTCGCGTTTGTTTAAAGTTTCAATGCAATTATTAAAATCAAATGTCGTTAAAACTGTCTTTAACTCACTGGACAAATTGTCTATGGTATTATTTATGAATTGTAAATCGTACCGTTTTTGCTGAATCTCCGATCGTAACAACTTTTTACTTGCCTGATTCAAAGGTAGCAGTACACGTTGGCCGAACGCGCTCGCTGATTGCGTTCGGCCAACGTGTACTGGGCCGTTTTGTGTGTATTTGGCGTTTGCGGCCAACACTCGCCGACAAGCCGTATAGTGTAGGTTTTCCGTGTACAAATCAAAGAAATTTGGCACAAGCCGCAAATAGCGATCACACGTTGGCCGAGTGTTCAGTTCATAGTTACGCTTTACGGCTTAATAAAATTATTTCACGGAAATGGCGACATGGCCTAATGACGAAATATTTAGGTTCGTTGATTCTTATCACAACGAATCAGTTATATGGAACCCCAAACATGAGCAACATAAAAATAAGGCCGCGATCACTAACGTCCATCATCATCTAGCTACCAACGCAGAATGAAGCACGTCAACGTGTGAACGTAACCACAATAATCTGCCGAGCGGGCTCGCCAAGCGCGCTCGACCAACGTGTACTGGAGCCTTAAGATCTTAGCACTTCGTCGAATGTCCTTTTTTGTTGATATTTTGACACACGTAGGAATGAGATTATGGTCTCTGCATCTCTTCAAAAAATTTAATGATGTTATATATCTTGCGCGCTTGGTCTTGAGATCTTCTAATCAGCGAATTTTATTGGCTATTACCAGTCCGTACTGGTTCACATAATGATTTCTTATATTTACGGGAAGACTACATATTAAATGAAACTATTTTTTACAGGTTTTTTAGCGTTTAATTTAACTTTTTTTTACAGAATATGCAGTATTACTCAAATACTGCCTCATATCATGCTATCTATTGTGGAAAGAAGAGTTCAAGTCAGTATATGGTATGGCGACGGGCTCGCCTGTATCTCACGTAGTCGCCGACATATTCATGGAGGACTTTGAGGAGAAAACCCTTCTTACTGCTTCTGTAAATCTAAGATTCTACAAGCGGTACGTAGACGATATTTTCACAATTTTACCATCTGACAAAGTAACTGCATTTTTAGACCACCTTAATTCCATAAACTCCAAAATACAATTCACAATGGAGTTAGAGGCAAACAACTTAGCTTTCCTAGATATTTTAATCATCCGAAATCCTGATAACACTATTGGTCACACTGTGTATAGGAAAAGACCCATACCAACCGATATTTAAATGGTGATTCACACCATCATCCATCACAGTTAGCTACCGTGGGAAAAATCTTTGTTTCAGAGAGCACGAGAGATCTGTGACAGAAAACACCTGGCCGCCGAGCTTCGGCACGTCGAGCAAGTATTGCAAGACAACAAGCTTCGGGTCCCGCGCCTACGTCACAGTGACCGAGTGAAGCCGGCCACAGTCGAGCTTGTGCCTGCTGTACTACCCTATATCTGATTAGTCACAGACAAGGTTGGCTACATCTTGAAGCGAGCTTCCATTAAAACATACTTCAAGCCGCCGAAGAAGATTAGTCAATTTTACCATCTGTCATGTGTCATATCCCTCTACAAGATGCAGGAGTGTACAAGCTGAATTGTGAATGTGATCTCTTTTACATAGGACAAACAAAAAGATCTATAAAAACCCGCGTGAAAGAACATATAGCTGACTTGAAGCACCGACGTTCCGGGAAGTCTGCAGTGTGGGAACATGTTCAAGATCGTCCCAATCATTAATTAGATTTGATAGACCACAAATCCTCGCAAAAGAACACCGATTACTACCAAGGATGATTTGCGAGGCTATTGAAATTAAAAAAAAAACATCCAAATTTCAATAGAGAAGATGGATGGGTGCTGCGATCTGCTTGGGATCCTATGATTAATAAAAATAAATCCAAACCCAAGCATACCACTGCAAGACTTCAAGATACTATAAGCTCATTCTGTGTAGATCGGACCAATAATTAATATTCAAAAACTGAACGTAACTATGACATCGGGACGTCAAACACCTCAATCCCTCCATTGACCACGGGTGCTGTAAAGCACCTGAATCGTCGGGAATTAAAAAGTTAAATTGAACGCGAAAAAAATCCGTAAAAACTACTTTCATTTAATGTTTAGTCTTCGCGTAAATATAAGAAATCATAACATTAATAATATTTACAGTTTTTAAAACCAATTGTCTTATTCTAAGCCGTTGCTAATGTTTAAGGGCTTTTACTCATAATTATGATTAAACAAGAATAGAAAAAGTAACAACACTTCACAAACCTACATACATCTATACAAATAAATAAAATTGGAGTGTCTGTTTGTAATGTCAATATAACAGTTTTTCGCTAAATGCATATGAATGTATATACGGTACTTATAACCAAAATACAGTTTTTAAAATTGTTGCCTGTCTGGCTGTCTGTCTGTCTGTTCCGGCTAATCTCTAAAACAGCTCGACCGATTTTGATGAGACTTTCACAGGTGAAATCTGATGTTATAAGGAGTAACTTAGGCTACATTTATTTAAGAATAAAAATTATGGTTCCGCGTAAAAAATTAAAAACCTAAATTACACGCTGGTGAAGTCGCGGGGAACAGCTAGTTTTACATAAATGACATGCTTATAGTGTAGATTAACCAAATACAAATATTGCTTTTCGCGTATTTTGTAATGATTTGATGACAAATTTGATGAAGGAAGTAAGAGAAAACCAGTATTTAAAACGATTGTTAAAAATCTTTGTATCGTAGCGCATGTAACTGTTCTTTATTTTAAATAAATTTAAGTAGATATTTTGCACAAACTGGTTGATATCTCAAACCAAAGCAATACGTAACAAGGGGTATTAGTTGCAAATCGAACTACAAATCAAGCAAACATGCAATCGTAAACAAATATGTATTTCTCAGAATAATTACTAGCGTAGGGAAAATCTTAAGATAAGAACAAAATTTTTGTAGTTGAACTCTTTATGCGTAAGACATCTTGGCACAAAATAAGATAGCTCAATAATTCTCAACTTCTTTCTTCTAAAAAAGTAGGGTTTCTTATTGAGATTTATCGAAGAAGAAAAAAGTGGTCGAGAACTCGATCAGTCGAGAAATCGCAGCTTGATTGGCAAATGCTACTTAACTACTAGATATTTACCGTGATGTTAGAATAGTAGTACTGGTAGTCCATGAATAAATAAATAAAATAAAAATAAAGACAAACAGAGATTATCAAACAGGATATCGTACATGCATGTAACAATTCTTAAAATTACAATGCAAATATTTATTTTTTGTTCTATTTTGTAAACACAGTTCCACTTAGAGTGGAGAGAAATTCTTTAGAGTCTGTTTGTGAATAATCATAATCATTCACATTATCTCCACTCTCTAGCTGCTAGATATTCGGAAATGTTCAACTAACTTTTATAAGTTCGGTGAACGTGCATTTTCTTCTACTGCTTCACTACCTATATCTTCATTTTCGTCTTCTGACTCGTCTTGGAGCCATCTAATCACTTGCTTATCACTCATTGCGAATCTTCAGTAGAATAAAATTTAAATATATCAAAATGACGTTATTCAGCCATTACGTTATCAGTCAGATTTATGTCGTTTTTACGTAAAATAATGTGAATATGTTTAAAGCAAGTTTATTAACAATAAATCAAACAATGAATAACTATTCTCATTGAAATAATAATATTATATCAAAATGTACTGGTACTACTGGTACTGGAACCGGTGAGTGAAGTCAGTGCTCGCTCGAACTACTTTGGTGAACATGGCGTCAAATTGTGAAGACGTATGCGCTTCCCGTCATTAAACAAAACACCAACCGTGAACAATACAGGGATTTTTGTGAATCCAGTTTACTATTTAAGGGTAGTTAGGTTAGTCTTTAGGAGAGTGATTTAAGAGTGTACATTAGTCGAAACGTGTAAAGGGTAGCTTTTAGTCATTAGTACTACTACTAGCTATGATACGAT
Organism: Parnassius mnemosyne; assembly: GCA_963668995.1. NCBI lineage: Eukaryota > Metazoa > Arthropoda > Insecta > Lepidoptera > Papilionidae > Parnassius > Parnassius mnemosyne. The sequence goes on along the minus strand of CAVLGL010000084.1, from coordinate 15,237,930 downwards.
AATATGTACGTTTTTCGCATTAAAACTAAAATCAAATAAAACCACTTCTTACAATTGTTTCGAGCTTTCGCATTTGAGTGCTACTGATTACGCCTAAATCACCAAGATTAAGTAAACTAACCATTAGAGGTACAGGCAGAATCACTATAGATCCATGTTAGGTAATAATAAATTTAAAGGTACTCTTTGTATACGATGTTTATGGTTAAGTTTTAGTTCTATTTTTGTAAATTTATATAATTTTAATATTAGAAAACTTACTCAGTTTTATTAAATCAAAGCCCTATCCCAATAATCCAGAATCGAAGAAAAACAATTTTTACATTTGCACAAACGTTTGCCCTGTTTTTCAACCGACTTTAAAAAAAGAAGAGGTTTTAAATTCAACTGCATTTTTATGTGTGTTACCTCAGAACATTTTTCTAGGTGAATCGATTTTGATTATTTTTATTTGAATGATGCTGCTTCTCATGTGGTACAAATACTTCAGCACTTCGATATACCGACAGTCAACTTGACACCGCTGAAGGAACTGCAGCACAGCCCGAATTTCGACGAAGTCAAAGGCTTTCTCATAGGCCACATACGCCAGACATAGTGACAAATTGTACTCCTCGGACTTCTGTAGAATTTGCCTTGTTCGGGAGGCTGGAAGTCGTCGAGTCTGAGGCTAACACGTTATTGAAATCGGTTGTACAAAATTTTTGAACTCGTCTTTTCTTATATATAATTTCTATAGCTATTTTGACATTATTGTCAATATCTTTTAAAATATCCGAACATTTCGAGACTGGACTCCAGCGGAGTAAGTATGTATTTTTTTTATAGTGAGCCGTCGTTAATTGCTATCGCTTTTTATGCTATAATTATGATAACGCAAGCATAGAAAAAGTAATAACACCTAATAAATCGACATTTTTCATTATATAAGATGCTTATTTTGTACATTACAAATACACATACACCAAATACAAATATTGTTTTTCGCGTAAATTGTTATAATTTGATGACGTATTCGGTGAAATACGAGTACAAGTAAGAGATAAATATAGATATTGACGTCATTTCATTCTGCCGACTTCCAAAAACGAGACGGTACTCAATTCGATTGTATTTTTTTTATGTGTGTTACCTCATAACTTTTTACTAGGTAAACCGAATTCGATGATTCTTTTTTTATTTGAAAGCTGGTACTTCTATATAAATTTATCGGCCCCATATAAATTTGATCAAGGTCAGGTCAATAGTTTTTAAGTTATTCTTATTAATAACATATATTGAATTCGGCTGTGCAAAATTTTTAATTTTAAATTATATGCAATTTGATAATTTAAAAACCATAACATACTTTTAAGTACTATAACTAGTAAAATAATAAAATGCAGAAAAAATGCCTATGCTTCTGCAGCATATTTGTTTGACGTTGGTTGCAGGTCTCCACGGGTAATTGTAGCTTACAATCAAGTAGGTAATTAGCTCGTGTTTTTAACCAACAATATAAAGAAGTGGTAAAATTAAAATATTTGTGCAACCGACTTCAATATAGATACTCGTAAAATGAGAACATCATACATTGATGATGTTCAATTAAATACGCATTATTAAGGATAACTCAAAAACTATAAGTCAGATCTTGTTCAATATCTTGATATACGGGACCACATGAGAAGTATCAGCTTTCAAATAGTAAGAGCCATGCTGCAGATATATTAGTAGTATAGTTTTAGCACGAATGGGTCGGCTTGACCGGGGAAGGACCATGATCTCACAGAATACCAGCGTAAAACAGCAGCTTATCACTGCTGTGTTTCGTATGGTGAGTGTAGAGGACCGTAGACCCTTTTTACTGGAAAAAAGGCATTCCATCTTAGTCCTCATGGGTGACAACGCATCTGCATTTTGATTCGCAAACGAGGTTAAATATAGGTGTCTATGGGCCACAGCAACCTCTTACCATCAGGTGGACTGTGTGCTCGTTTATCACCCTGTCCTATATAAAAAAAGAAGAGTCATCAAAATCGGTTGACCTAGAAAAAAGTTCTGATTTAAGCTATATGCAAAATATTATGTGTGTGTTCCTCCTCCTTTTTTAAGTCGGTTAAAAATATGAAATTCAATATTTCAAAGCTTTATGCAATTTGGATATAACTCTATGTTCGTACAAGGAGTTCCGAAAGGCGATTTCTTAGTCCACTGGGAATAACATTATATAAATTTTTGACTGCATTATTCTCCAGGTTGGTTCTATTTGTAAAACGAAATGCTTGCAACTTTAGTATTAAGGGAAAATAGAAACAAGGATCCATTTTCCCCAAAAAAAACTAGGGGAAATATTATAAATAAATTAATAAATATTTTTATTATATTTTTTATCTCTACTTTTCGATCTCGGATCTCCTGGCACCCGATCGTTTAATAAAAAGGCTTAAGTGAAGACATACTATATCTATAGTACAGAGACCTCGTGGAGAATTTCTTTTTTGTGGTGTACATTTAGGCCTCTCTCCGCGTACATAATAAAATGTCTTCGAGGAAGAGCCCCAGAACACACAGACTATTGGCAAAAAGGGGAAAATCTTGTTGGCCTATCATCAGGTAGGGATGCTCAATGGGTTAGGATACAAGGCTGTTGAGGAGAGATTTGATTTGAGAAACCTGTCTTTATCTTGTCTCAATACATAAAAAGTGGTAGGTTGTGACTAGCTGCTTACTAAATGAGAAACTCATGCTGAACTCTTAATTGACTGCGGGGCGTAACATCGGTGTAATTTGCTAAGGGGTGAACTTGTGGCTGAAAATCCTGAAAATCCTTATATAGTCAGCATCCACCACTTTACACTTCCACTAGATCTAGCTTTAAGCTCGAGCGTTCCACTCTGACCGACTAAGGCAATCCAAATGTGTGGAGTTACATACTTCCCGGGAGAACTTGGTCATGGCTCGACATTCACCAACAGCTCGCCACAAGCTGACCTGTGTGCTTATGTTTCATTTAGAAGAGGTGGCAAATAACAATGCGGCTCACGGTGACGGTAAGTCACTACCGCCGCCCATGAACAACTGCAACAACAGAGGAAAACAGCTGCATTGCCAGCCTTAACAAAAGGAGTAAGCTTATTTCTTGAAGGTCCTTAAGTCGCATCGGTAAGGATAGGTTACCAGTGGTAATCGGTTCTCTTAAGAAGTCGTGTGGGAAAAAAACTTTAATGGGTTGTTTAGCTTCTATTGTGATTCTTATAGTACGGTTTGTAATTAAAGAAAATTATTTATAATACATGGAATCGGTTTATAGGCCTGTAGATTTTTATGTCTTTTCGGTGACCGCTTTTTGTAAATATTTAACAACATCGTAAGTACAGTATTAGGATAAGCATCTATTATCTTAGTCTGTACGAGCTTGATTTGAAAGAGTAAGTTAGTAGAAACGTGTAACTGGTAGCTTTAGTCATTAGTATTACTCGCTTTGATATGGAACAACCGCTTTTTAGTTTCGTTCCGAGCACTCGCAGCCAAGTGTTTCTAATATTCACTCCTACACACTAATATAATGTTAACTGGCCATTAGAGGCACGGGCAGAATCACTATAGATCAAAACCCGAAACAAACAAATTACACATTTGCATAAATGTTTTGAAGCCACTCTTTCTGACGGTCGAAGTATAAACCTGCATATACAAGTGAAATACTATGAAAAACTTTTACAGTATTTTATTTACTTATCAATATATTTTACAGCTTAGGAGTCAAAAGTTTGTTCCTCGTATAAGATTTAATTGAGAAAGTTTTGTGAAAGTCTTTGCTGAAAAACTTTTGGTTTATTGCAAGCTTAGGTAAAAGCTTATATTATTGTTGTTTAATATAATCATGGCCTTCCCTATGGATTACCTCATAGAGGTATGTTTGGTGTCGTTACCACGTTTGGAAAGCGTATAACGGCAGCCACAGTAGTTTTGAGTAGTTATTAGGAAGATAACGCTATTCATCTAATGTTTCGTTTTCCTCTGTGGCTTTTTGCGACACTCTCCGTATTATATGATGCTATATAAGAGTGTAGACAAAAACCGGGTTATTTGGCGCGCCTTGGGAAAGGTTCAGCCGTAGATTTGTGCAGGGTGATGATGATGGTGATTACATAACATTAAGAATGTTATAAGTGTTTGAAGCTATTTAACTATTGGAAGAACAAAATAAAGCCAATTTACACCATATAAAATTGTTTTTTCTGAAAATAGAATGCAGTACTTCCAATATACAAAACAAAATGCATATAAGAAGTATCCTACCCTACTCTATTATTTAATGTGAGTCTAAGATAGAATGTAGAAGTGGTGATGATTATCATCATTCTATCTAAGTGCATGGCTGAACATAGTCTTATAAGGGACATTTACTTCAGTTGCCACGTTCGTCAGACGGGACTAGAACGGCAGGTTTTTATTTTTTTAAGTTGATATCAAAACGATGCTGAGGCCATTTCCTGTTTTAGTTTCCCTTTGTCGCCTTTTACAGCATCCACAGGATGATATGGGGTAGTGGATTCTTTTGTTCCGCCACTACTCGACATACAGCTCCTAATAGGTGAGATCTATGCGCAGCAGTTTAAATTTTTTATAGAAAAAGGGTGTTAAGCGTTCACACGGTCCACCTGACGGTAAATTGATGCTGTAGCCCATAGACATGTATATCCATCAACAATTGAGAATCAAAATTCAAATGCATTTTCACACTTGAAGACTAACATGAAATGCCTTGTTGTTTGTTATAAAGGGATCGGTTCTCTACATACACTATACGATACACAGAAGTATAAAGCTGCTATTTTGCTCTGATTGTTTATGAGAGCGTTGTCCTTTTAGGTCGAGCTGACAGATTCATGCTGCAACCATATCATAACTGTAGCGAGGCACTACCACGTGTATTTTATACGTTGATGGATAATAAATATAATACAATATTTTTATATAAAAATTTTTATCACTCCATACATTTAACGTGTTAAATAAGAATTACAAAGTTTATTTAATTTTAACTTATTCTTAAAACTGAAACGAATAGATATTAAACGAGTTAAAATTCACTGTGTAGTAGCAGTGTGTATTAAAAAGTGACGGATAGAAACTGGAACAGGAGATGGGAAGCAGCACCTTCCTGATAACAAAACAAAATATATTGGTAAATCCAATTGAGCATGCCTTCGCATTAAAAAAATTACATATAGCATGATTATATGGATTTTTTTAAACGTCATCATCATCATCATAATTACAGCATTTCTTAAGTCCACTGCTGAACATAGGTCTCCCCCAAGGAATGCCACAAAGCACGGTCCTGAGCCACCTGCATTCATCGACTTCCTGCATGTCTTACGAGGTCGTCACTCCATCTCGTGGGGGTCGCCCTACACTTCGCCTATCGGTACGAGGCTGCCACTCAAGAACTTTTCTTCCCCATCGGTTGTCGGTTCTTCGAGCTATATGGCCGGCCCACTGCCACTTCAGCTTACAAATCCGTTGGGCTATGTCAGTTACTCTGGTTCTACTGTGGATATACTCATTTCTAAGTTTATCAAGCAGAGAAACCCCGAGCATAGCCCAAAAGTCCAAGACGTATTCAAGTATAAATATTACATCCTACTTACTTTTAGTACGTACTACTATTATTTATTCTGTGCTTTTAAAATATTGTAATAAAAAAAATTCTCGATATTTTCATGAAAATATCAATTTTTAGCCTTGGGGACATGAAAAACCACAGCATAAGCCACTAAAACCCTTTTTTTATTTAAAAATAGCAATTAATCAATTTAAAAAAAAATTTATAAGTTCAACAATCATTTATCTTTCTGACAATGTGCTTTTTATATCATTTTATATATAATATGATTGCTGGATACGATTTCATGCGACAAAACGTTGGAATCTTGATTTTTAGGCGCTAGTAGAACATACCTATGCGCTTTGCGCTCGGCATGCAATAATAAAAAACTGCTGTCGCCAACCAGTTTGCCAAGCCTGACAAATATGGCAGAATCCTTATAATATAAAGCAGTCTATGAGGGAGGCCTATGGTCAGAAGAGGACTTTAATGGGCTGTAATGGATGAATGGAATAGAAGATGAAGTTAAACTCGATACATTTCGTAAAATTTGTTTTATTTAACAAGAATTTTTTATTGGATGCACGCAACTGCGACTAAACTAAGTGCAACAAAAACATTATATTATTATTAAATACAGATCACTCACAAAAAAGGTGGATTAATGAAAGTTAGTAATAAAATAGAATGCATTTATTTTGCTTACTAAATATATAATATATATTTATAACTTGGGTTAAGTACCTTTACTTGACATACTGATAAACTACGAGTATAATATGTGACCCGAGTTCAATTACGTTACAATTACGAATGCTTATCTCGGGGAATACTCTACGCCACCGATTTATTTTAAAACTAGATGGAACAAATTCAAAACAAAAGCAAAATTTATTATTTCTTCGAAATTGATAGATTTTGATGAAAATTATTATTAAGTATTTATTTTGTAAAAAAGTTAAATGTACTTCACAACGATAAACATGATGTAACCGCTCAAGCTTTTGCAACGAGAACCTTTCCCAGCAATCCCAACGTTCCCAACTTTGACACATACGGTGGCAAAGTTGGATACACATACGAGTAAGTACAAAAGTTGTGAGGGTTTCATAGCATGGTAAGATATCGCCCCGCTGCTTCTATTGTTATGTCTATCAACACTTCATATATTTATAATTCTTATAAAATTTTTTAGATATTTAAGTTTTCTCATGGCCTTCACAGTTGAGCATGTAATAAGTGAGCATTTAATATTGCGGTTAACAAATATCAGTGGTGCTGGCGGTAATTAAATTCGGTATTCGCGTACTATTGTTTTACTGCCTTGTTAGTCTCCTCCAGCGGCCATAAGGGCGAGTGCTGATAATGTTGTGGTTCCGAAGTTGAATCTCAGACCGGGTTTAAAATAAGTTATTGCGATTTTCCGTCAAGGTATTATCAGTAACATCCCAGTAAATCTGTTTGTCGTGCGACTGTTCTTTCTCTACTGGTGTCGGATTGCCGCCACAAGGGATTATAAGACTGTGGAAATAGAAATTGTTCTTGTGCTTGCGCACACAGTCGTGTACTATCATCCTGTTCTACAAAGATAGTTAGTCTCCGCTCAGACTTCTTTATAAACTTAAGTGATAAACGAACTTACAGTCTAACTGATAATACTGCAGTCCACGGACTAATTTCGCTACAACCAATTTCAAACAAAGAAGGCTGTATATACGTTGCCACTTTTGTTGAATACCTCAAAGCCTGTAAATAAACTGTCTCACTATGCCCCTTAGACCGCAACATAGTAATATAGCTCAGCTACATGTACATGTATAGTATAAGACTGACTGCCATTACCATCACCCGAGTAACACGAGTTTAATGTTAATTATAGGAATTCAATCAATTGAATTTACTATTAAAATTGAGTTATCATGTGCACATCGGGGAAAGAGAATATCACGAGAAAATCTATATTTTTGAGAAATATTTTGAGAACATGTAGAGTTTTGTATGACAGAATAGCGGAAGACTAACCATGAATACCTCAGAAATGAGAAAAAGCTTGTGTAGTAGGTTGTATATGTGTAATTTATTTCTTACATTTCAGTGACAAAGTAGGAGCATCTCTTGGTATGCAAAACACGGATCTATTTAAAAAGACTGACTACTCAGCGATGGGCAATTTGAACCTGTTCAAAGGGCGTGACTCTTCCCTAGACCTGAATGCGGGTATGAGCAAGTCTGTGTCTCCGTACATACCTAGCAGCAGATGGGAGCCAAGCGCTGGCCTCTCTTTCACTAAGTGGTTTTAAAATAAATAAGAAAACTAGGTTTAAAATATAAATAGAAACAGTTTACAATAAAATATTTAATAAAATTTTCGTCTTTGATTTATCACTACTTATTAACTTATAATAGTTTGAGTTACGTCAGTGAAATTTGGTATATAAACGTCAATATTATTTAAAGTGTTCAATATCAATTTTAAAATTATTGAGTTCTAAGCCGTTGATATTTTTTATTTAGCCTTTTAAGTAAGAATTGTAATGACGCAAGCTTATAAAAATATGTGTAATAAATAATAGTGGGTCTACTACTTTGTTCTACCGCAAAATACCTACAAGTCTGTTTCGATGTCTTGTCGCTGAAAATATGCCAGGGTTGTCACAAAAATATTTTCTTAGATAATAATAACTAAGATTATATTTTATCTTTATTCCTCGTTATAATTTATTTTTTTATACCTAGATACAAACTAATTACTTCTTTGCAAAACTAGTTGCATTCCGCAGCTTCACCTAATTTGTCGTGATGGAAACAAAGGCTTGTGCTTGTAGGTACCTACCTAATCTTACTATATGTTACCTATAGTATAGCAGTATCTGAGGTATTCCGCTTAAAATATTGGATAGGGGGTTGAACATAATAAATAAATCAGGTTAAAATTATACGTTGATTCCTTTCCCGCCTCGTTACAGATGTGCAACCGACAAATATTAACGACAATTATTATTGGAGTTTTATAACTGTCTTTTGTTGAATTTTTTTTTCAAATAAAAATCATGATAACGCAACTTTTTTTGCCAATTAAATTACATATCAGCTAATATAACATCATATTTTATAAAAAAAATCGATTTCATTGAAATTTGACAGTTTATAAATTACAGCATAATATTGCCTCACTTCATTCTGTAAAGCAACACGTGCCGTTAACGTACCTGACCGTTGACGTCATTTGGAGTTTCAGTGAATATCAATTGATTTCATGTAATTTGATTATTAAAAAACCACCTCTTACCTTTAAGTACTTTAAATAGTTATATAATGAAATGTAAAGCAATATGTAATAAATAAGACAGAGTATAATAAATTATTTCATTAGAATTTTGTCTTTGATTTATCACTATTAGTTAACTTACATTTGTTTGAGTTACGCCAGCAAAATTTGGTATATAGATATTAATAATATTTAATATTTTATTATATACAATATTCAAAACTATAATAAAATAAAACTAAAACTAGTAACTTTACAGTTCTTCTCCCCGCGGTGTCCTGCCAAGAACGCTGGCTGCGTTTTCCCGCTGAATGGCTATACTTAGCCTTTGAGAGAGAAAAGAACCAGCCCTCTTATTACCAGCAGTAACAACCAGCCGCGGATGGAGTTCGTTTAGGAACTTCACCGCACGTGGACCCTACGGACCGATAGTTTCTAATATGTAGTCATCTCTCAAAGACTCATATTTGCGCCGCTTACTCAGGTCAGCTGCCTCTGATGCCGCCCCGGATCTAAATGAGGTACCCCTGAGATGAGAGGCCGCCAATGTGGCTACGCCAGTAGTATCCTACTCTAGGGCATTACCTCTCTCCCAAGGAAACAATGTCATACCGTCGAGTATCTTGCCATCGTCTCTAAATATTCCATAAGGCTCTAAATCCGAGGGAACTTTTATAGAGACAAGAGCCCTTCGAATGACATAGTTCAAAGAACCGTGCCGTGAAAACCTACCAGCACTTTTCTTACATGAAAGTCCGTGGAGCCCAAACTTGTCGACGCTGATACCACAGGGGCACTGATGGGGTTGACAAATCGCCGCTCCTAGTCGGATTCTTACGGCATCGCGCAAGCTTTCCCCATCAAGTAATGTGCCGAGATTACTTGTTGGTAAAGCCTGATTCTGGTCACTGTGGAAATTATGAAACAAATATTTCTGCACGTTCTGTACAAACAAAAATGTACCACTTCAAGTGGAACATTTTCGCCAGGGCTGAGCATTCGCCATGTATGTCTTGCCTCTGTAGCAATGCACAAGTATACTTCATTATTAAAATTATGTTACATACAGTTACATAAGTCACTGACACTATGCACGGAAGCAAGGAAAGTAGGAAATGCAACGCTAGAAAGGTTTCTTCCACCAATACCACCAAATTAAGTAAATTAGCTTGAGTCCAAGATGTTGTATTTAAAATTAAATTTAGAATCTTTTCTATAGCAACTTTAAGATTATTATCAATATCTTTTATCATATCTGAACATTTCGAGACTGGACTCCAGCGGAGTAAGTATGTATTTTTTGTATAATAAGCCGTAGGTAATTGCTATCACTTTTTATGTTATAATTATGATAACGCAAATATAGAAAAAGTAATAACACCTAATAAATCGACATTTTTCATATATGAGATACTTATTGTGTACATTACAAATATTGTTTTTCGCGGAAATTGTTATAATTTGATGACTCATTCGATGAAATACAAGTAAGAGATAAATATGTATATTGGCGTCATTTCATTCTGTCAATCTTAATGACATCATTTGAAGGTTAAATAAATATCAATTGATTTTCTGCCGACTTCCAAAAAGGAGACGGTACTCAATTCCACTGTATTTTTTATGTGTATTACCTCATAACTTTTTATTGGGTGAACCGATTTCGATAATTCTTTTTTTATTTGAAAGCTTGTACTTCTCCTGTTGTCAATTTAATCAAGGTCAGGCATATAGTTTTTGAGTTATTCTTAATAACTTATATTGAAGTCGGCTGTACAAAATTTTTAATTTTAAATTATATGCAATTTGATAATTTAAAAACCATATCATTCTTTTAAGTACTATAATTAGTAAAATAATAAAATGTAAAAAAATGCCTATGCTTCTGCAGCATATTTGTTTGACGTTGGTTGCAGGTCTCCACGGGTAATTGTAACTTACAATCAAGTAGGTAATTAGCTCGTGTTTTTAACCAACAATATAAAGAAGTGGTAAAATTAAAATATTTGTGCAACCGACTTCAATATAGATACTCGTAAAATGAGAACATCATACATTGATGATGTTCAATTAAATACGCATTATTAAGGATAACTCAAAAACTATAAGTCAGATCTTGTTCAATATCTTGATATACGGGACCACATGAGAAGTATCAGCTTTCAAATAATAAGAGCCATGCTGCAGCTATATTGGTAGTATAGTTGTAGCACAAATGGGTCGGCTTGACCGGGGAAGGATCATGATCTCACAGAATACCAGCGTAAAATAGCAGCTTATCACTGCTGTGTTTCGTATGGTGAGTGTAGAGAACCGGAGACCCTTTTTACTAGATAAGAGGCATTCCATCTTAGTCCTCACGGGTGACAACGCATCTGCATTTTGATTTGCAAACGAGGATAAATATAGAGACATGGGCCACAGCAACCACTTACCATCAGGTGGACTGTGTGCTCGTTTGTCACCCTATCCTATAAAAAAAGAAGAGTCATCCAAATCAGTTGACCTAGAAAAACGTTCTGGTTTAAGCTATATGCAAAAAAATTCAGAGAATAGGAACTCATCCTCCTTTTTTTGAAGTCGGCTAAAACGATATAAAACTGAATATTTCAAAGCTTTATGCCTTTTAGATATAATTCTATGTTCGTACAAGGAGTTTTGAAACGCGATTTCTTAGTCCACTGGGAATAACATTATTTAAATTTTTGACTGCATTAGAACAAGATGGTTCAATGTGTAAGACGAAATGCTTGCAACTGTAGTATTAAGGGAAAATAGAAATAAGGATCCATATTCCCTAAAAAATTAGGGGAAATATTATAAATACATTATTAAATATTTTTATTATTATTTTGAATATCTACTTTTCGATTTCGAATACCCTGGCACCCGATTATTTAATAAATAGGCTTACGTGAAGACATAGATATAGTACAGAGACCTCATGGAGAATTTCACTTCATTTGTAATGTGGTGTAAAATTAGGCCTCTCTATGCATACATTATAAAAATGTCTTCGAAGAATAGCCCCAGCCATACACAAACTATTGGCAAAAGGGGAAAAAACTTGTTGGCCTATCAGGTATTAATGCTCAATGGGTTGGGATACAAGGCTGTTGAGGAGAAACCTGTCTTTATACTGTCTCAATACATAAAAAGTTGTTGGTTGTGACTTGCTGCTTACTAAATGAGAAACTCATACTGCACTTAACTGATCTTAACTGACTGTTTGGCATAACATCGGTGTAAACAGCTAAGGGATGAGCTTGTGGGCTGAGAATCCTTATATAGTCAGCATCCACCATTTTACACTTGAACCCTTCAAGTTTAAAGCTCTTGTACTCTAATGATTTCTTATATTTACGCGAACACTACACATTTTTAAATAAAACTAATTTTACGGATTTTATCGCGTATATTAACTTATTTTTATATATTCCCGACGTTTGTGTTTTTGTTTTTGTGTGAGTTTGTGAACATGTTCAAGATCGTCCCCGCCATTACATTAGATTTGATAGACCACAAATCCTCGCAAAAGAACACCGATTCCTCCCAAGGATGATTCGCGAGGCTATTGAAATTAAAAAACATCCTAATTTCAATAGAGAAGATGGATGGGTGCTGCCATCTGCTTGGGATCCCATAATTAGAAAAATCAAATCCAAACCCAAGTATACCACTGCTAGACTTCAAGATACTGTAAGCTCATTCTGTGTAAATTGAACCAAAAAATTAATATTAAAAAACTGAAGGTAGCCGGGCTAACTATGACAGCAGGACGTCAAACAACTCAGTCCCCCGTGACCACGGGTGCTGGAAAGCACCCGAAACGTCGGGAATATATAAAAATAAGTTAATATACGCGATAAAATCCGTAACATTAGTTTTATTTAAAAATGTCTAGTACTCTAGCTCTAGCTTTAAGTTCTTGCGTTCCACTCTGACCGACTAAGGTATTCCAAATGTGAGGAGTTACAAACTTCCCGGGAGAACTTGGTCATGGCTCGACATTCACCAATAGCTCGCTACAAGCTGCCCTGTGTGCTTATTTTTTATTTAGAAGAGGTGGCAAATAACCATGTGGCTCACGGTGACGGTAAGTGACAAATGCTGCCTATGAACAAGTGCAACACCAGAGGAAAATAGCTGCACTGCCAGCCTTAACAAAAGGAGTAAGCTCGTTTCTTGAAGGTCCTTAAGTCGCATCGGTAAGGATAAGTTATCAGTGGTAAACGATTCCATTAAGAAGTCGTGTGGGAAAAAAAAATTAATGGGTTGTTTAGGTTCTATTGCGATTTTATACTACGGTTGGGTAATTAAAGAAAATAATTTATAATACATGGAATCGGTTTATTGGCCTGTAAATGTCTTTTATGTAACCGCTTTTTGTAAATTATTAACAACGTCGGAAGCAGACCAAGATACAGTATTAGGATCAGTATCCATTATCTTAGTCTTTAGGAGCGTGACATGAAAGAGTAGGTTGGTAGAAACGTGTAAATGGTAGCTTTAGTCATTAGTATTCATCATCATCATCACTATCATCATCATTACAGCCCTTCACAAGTCCACTGCTGAACATAGGCCTCCCCCAAGGAATACCACAATGCACGGTCCCGAGCCACCTGCATCCATTGACTTCCTGCATTTCTTAACAGGTCGTCACTCCATCTAGCGGGGGGACGCCCTACACTTTGCCTGCCGGTACGAGGCCGCCACTCGAGAACGTTTCTTCCCCATCGGTTGTCGGTTCTTCGAGCTATATGGCCAACCGTCCACTTCAACTTACTAATCTGCATTCACTGTGGTTCTACTGCGGATATCCTCATTTCTAAGTTTATCATGCAGAGAAACCTAGAGCATAGTCCTCTCCATAGCTCGCTGAGCGACCTTGAGCTTCCTCATACGGTCAGCAGTGAAGAACCACGTCTCAGATACATAAGTCATCACTGGCGACACGCACTGGTTGTACAATCTCGTTTTCAGATTTTGAGGTGTACCTGACAAAAAGATGTGTCGTAGTTTCCCGAACACTGCCCAGCCGAGTTGAATCCATCGATTTACCTCTCGGTCGAAGTTGAACTTACTTAGTCAGACTATTTGTCCCAGGTAAACATATTCATCAACAACTTCGAGCTTAGTGCTCCCAACTACTACCGGCATAGGTGTGACATGGACGTTAAACACGATATTTGATATGTCCATGTTAATCTTAAGACCTATTCTTTGGGAGACACTATTTCGGTCATTGAGCATAGTGCTTAAGTCCTCCAGCGTTTCTGCCATAAGGACTATATCATCGACAAATCGAAGGTGAGTGATGTACTCACCATTGATGTTAATACTGTATGCTTTCCAGTCCAGTTCCAGTCCTTGAAAACGTCTTCCAATGCAGTGGTGAAGAGTTTCGGGGATATTACGTCTCTGCAGTTGGATAGGTTTCGTGCTCTGGTTATGAATTTGGATAGCCATCGTAGCCCTACTGTACAAACACTTCAGCACTTCGATATACCGGAAGTCCACTTGGCACCGCTGGAGGAACTGCAGCACCGCCTAAATTTCGACGGAATCGAAGGCTTTCTCATAGTCCACATACGCAAGACAAAGTAGCAGATTGTACTCTTCGGTCTTCTGTACAATTAGCCGAAGGGAAACTGGCTTGTTCGGGAGGTTGGAAGTCGTCGAGTCTGCATGCGAGACGATTCGTAATGATGCTTGAAAACAGCACGTAGACGCAGCCCAGAAGGGAAATCGGTCTGTGGTTCTTAAAGAGAGCGTTGTTGCCTTTCTTAAAGAACAAGACCACCGCACTTCTGCTCCATGCCTCCGGAGTAGTACCTCCATAAAGGACGGAATTAAAGAGCTTCTGAAGGACTTTAAGTACCGGTTTTCCACCCCCTTTCAGAAGCTCCAATGTAATTTCATCTTTGCCCAGGGATTTGCCGTTTTTAAGGTGTTGAAGAGCCATTCTAATCTCGCTTAGGCTGACATCCGGGATATCATCGGAATAGTGTTGGATAAGACTCGCTCTTGGATCGTTACTCACACTTGCGTGTGGCTTCAACGATGACGTGTACAGCTGCCCTTAGAACCTCTCAATCTCAGTCAAAATCTCAGTTGTCTCGGAAACGATGCTGCCACTTTCGGTCTTCAGCTTCGACAGTTGGCACTTTCTAGCAGACAGATCTCTGGCAAAGACTTTGGAGCCCTGGTTCCGGTCGATCGCTTCTTCAATACGAGCAGTATTAAAGTTGCGTAAGTCCCGTCACATGTATTTGGATGTCTGTCTGTTTAGTTGACTGTATCTTAATAAATCTACTGAAGACTGCAGCTTCATTTCCCGTCTAACAGCCATGAGATTAAGAGTGTAATCGGAAAATTTTTGAGTTCTTCTGCGGGGGGTCTTGTAAAACATAGCTCCGACCACATGGACAGATTCCACGAGCTTATCATTTATATCGTCCACTGCATTACACTCTCCTAGGCACTGAAAATGATTTTGTAACTCAAGTTGAAGGGTTTCGGGACTTTGGATTAGAGCACGAGGGGGACGGATTGTTGACTTCATTAGAAGTTATCTCTCCAACTTAATATTTAGGGTCAGTGTGCCTCTTACCATTCGGTGATTGCACCTCCTTGGGACAGATGGTCGCCCTCCCGTGATAAAACAAGTTGCCTGATTCAAGGATTATCGTGTCCTCCTCCTCATTTCTTACTTTCGATAATCCTATGATATTCCAGCGCAACTTGTCTATCGCTTCTTCCATCTCCAGGATCTTCTCGTCAGGGTGCGTGCGTTATAAGTTGCCAGGTCGAGTCGTCGTAGGTGCCAACCGAACCTCCACCGGAGATTCTTAGCACTTCCTGCCCCGCCGTTAGCATGGTCGCCACCGTAGCCAGGAATAGCGGGGCCGCAGGGGACTAGGAGCCGTTTAATATTGTCACTGCTCATGTGGGGTATATTGCCATAGTTGCCACGCTTAGCGACGGATTGGCAACCGCAGTTTTATTATTGCATTTGCTGTTATCAGAAATATGCTGCTGCTCACCTTCTGCCTCAGTTTCCCTCTGTCGCCCTTTACGACACCCACGGGAAGATATAGGAGTTTTACTTTCGTTTCGAGCATTCGCAGTCAAGTGTTTCTAATATTCACTCCTACACACTAATATAATGTTAACTGGCCATTAGAGGCACGGGCAGAATCACTATAGATCAAAACCCGAAAACAAACAATTTACACATTTGCACAAATGTTTTGAAGCCACACCTTCTGACGGTCGAAGTACAAACCTGCATATACAAGTGAAACACTATGAGAAACTTTTACAGTATTTTATTTACTTATCAATATATTTTACAGCTTAGGAGTCAAAAGTTTGTTCCTCGTATAATAGTTAATTGAGAAAGTTTTGTGAAAGTCTTTGCTGAAATACTTTTGGTTTATTGCAAGTTTAGGTAAAAGCTTATATTATTGTTGTTTAATATAGTAATGGCCTTCCCTATGGATTACCTCATAGACGTATGTTTGGTGTCGTTGCCACGTTTGGAAAGCGAGTATAACGGCAGCCACTGTAGTTTTGAGTAGTTATTAGGAAGATAACGCTATTCATCTAATGTTTCGTTTTCCTCTGTTGCTGTTTGCGACACTCGGTATTATATGATGCTATATAGGTTTGTAGACAAAAACCGAGTTATATGGCGTGCCTTGGGACAGGTCCAGCCGTGTATTTGTGCAGGGTGATGATGATGGTGATTGCACAACATTAAGAAGGTTATATGTGTTTGAAGCTACTTAACAATTGGAAGAACATAAGAAAGCTACTTTACACCATATAAAAGTTGTTTTTTCTGAAAAAAGAATGAAAAGAATGCAGTATCCATACTAATTTTCCAATATACAAAACAAAATTCATATAAGAAGTATCCTATCCTAGTCCATTATTTAATGTGAGTCTAAGATAGAATGTAGAAGTGGTGATGATTATCATCATTCTATCTAAGTGCACGGCTGAACATAGTTTTATAAGGGACATTTCCTTCAGTCGCCACGCTCGGCAGACGGGACTAGAACGGCAGGTTTTTATTATTTTAAGTTGATATCAGAATGATGCTGAGCCCATTTCCTGTTTTAGTTTCCCTCTGTCGCCTTTTACAGCATCTACAGGATGATATGGGGCAGTGGATACTTTTGTTCCATCAATACTCGACATACAGCTCCTAATGGTGAGGTCTATGCGCAGCAGTTTAAATTTTTTATAGAAAAAGGATGTTAAGCGTGCACACGGTCCACCTGACGATAAGTGGATGCTGTAGCCCATAGACATGTATGTCCATCAACAATTGAGAATCAAAATTCAGATGCATTTTCACACTTGAAGACTAACATGGAATGCCTTGTTGCTTGTTATAAAGGGATCGGTTCTCTACATACACCATACGATACACAGAAGAATAAAGCTGCTATTTTGCTCCGATTGTTTATGTGAGCGTTGTCCTTTTAGGTCGAGCTGACTCATTCATGCTGCAACCATATCATAACTGTAGCGAGGCTCTACCACGTGTATTTTATACGTTGATGGATAATAAATATAATACAATATTTTTATATAAAAATCTTTATCATTCCATACATTTAACGTATTAAATAAAAATTACAAAGTTTATTTAATTTTAACTTATTCTTAAAACTGAAACGAATAGATAGTAAACGAGTTAAAATTCACTGTGTAGTAGCAGTGTGTGTTAAAAAGCGACGGATAGAAACTGGAACAGGAGATGGGAAGCAGCACCTTCCTGATAACAAAACCAAATAATAAAAAACTGCTGTCGCCAACCAGCTTGCCAAGCCTGACAAATATGGCAGAACCCTTATAATATAAGGCAGTCTATGAGGGAGGCCTATGGTCAGAAGAGGACTTTAATAGGCTGTAATGGATGAATGTAATAGAAAATGAAATTAAACTCGATACATTTCGTAAATTTTGTTTTATTTAACAAGAAATTTTTATTGGATGCATGCAACTGCAACAAAACTAAGTGCAACCAAAACATTATATTACTATTATACACAGATCACTCACAAAAAAAGGTGAATTAATGAAAGTATTTACTTTTGCTTACTAAATATATAATATATATTTATAACTTGGGTTAAGTACCTTTACTTGACATACTGATAAATATAATATGTGACCTGAGATCAATTACGTTACAATTACGAATGGTTATCTCGGGGAATACTCTACGCCACCGATTTATTTCAGAACTAGATGGAACAAATTCAAAACAAAAGCAAAATTTATTATTTCTTCCAAATTGATAGACTTTGATGAGAATTATTATTAAGTATTTATTTTGTAAAATAGTGTTAAAATAAATTAGTTATTCAATGCATAGCTTTTGTAAACATTTGTGAGCTGAATGAATAAATAAACTAAACTACTAAATAAACGTTAATTCTGTACTACCTATATAGATTTTTATATGGACATTCCGTAATAGTGATGATATGAGCAAATTCAGTTCAATAGTTTTTTAAACAGAAAAAAGAGTGAAAACGGGCACACATTCTCTAGGCGACAAGTGAATACTTTGGCCCGTAGAAACAAACATCTATTTACGATTATGAATTAAATTACAGATGAAATGTTACCCCTGAGGACTATGATTGAATGTCTCGTCCGTCTCGTCTCTGATTTTTATCACTCACCACACTTAACACAGCGACATTGTACTGTTATTTAACGTAGTATGCTGCGTGATATTTTGCAGGTAAAACTATTTTTTTAAACAATTAAAGTGACAAAAGAACTTATAGCCGACTACGTAGCTATTGAAGTCGTACGTATACCTTATACCGCCTATACTTAATAAAAACTTGACAAACCAGATATATTTGAAGAAGGAGAATGTTTAAAATGTATTTTATGTCATGTGTATTTCCTAACGTATCGATAATGACATTGGATAATATGACATTGGACTAAAGCTTTTGTTAATTGAAACCTTTAGCAATCATTCATCCTTGTCACATTACATTATTATTATAAACCGAATTATTAGTGCAAACCTATCCAACATGGCGAATATGGGCCAATCCCAAATGCTCGATCATTAATTACAGGTCCTATAAATGTTTAGCAATGTATTTAAAAGGCTACTATGAAATATTTTAGTAACTGAAACGCCGTCAGCCAATATTTGAGCGCAGTAGTAATCACTTCCAGTGAAGCAAATTCTTCGTTTCACATATGTCTGCTACATTTTATACGCAGAACATCGGGGATTAACATTTTCCTAGTTTGCAGTGTATATAAGCAAGTGCTGGTTCAGTATCGCATCAATTAGTAAAGGTAATTTGTTAATAACACTGACTAAAATACGTAAAATAAAATAATAATATAAGTCAAAATGTGCAAATCCATAACAATAATCCTTTCAGTGTTGATGGTCTGCGCTAATGGTCGGTATTTAATTAAGGAAGATTACAGAAGCCCATATGTATTTGTGGAAGATGGTCGCAACGTCAGAGTTTACGACTTGGAAGAAGCTTTGTCGGAAGATCAGCAGGAGTTTTCCCACGAGAATAATCTTTCGCGAGCTCGTCGTCAAGCCCATGGAGCTCTAAGTTCGAACCCCGATGGATCATCAAATGTAATGGCGAAGGTGCCACTATCTGTTAATGATAAAAACATGTTAAGTGCAGTTGGTACTGTTAGTGGAGCATCTGGTAATGGGGGCTTTAAGGCGGCTGGTGGCGGTTTGGCTTGGGATAATGTGTAAGTGTGCTTGCATCAAGTTATACTCGTAACGTCATAATATATTTTATAAGAGTTTATTTGAGATTAAAGCGTAGCTCATTGGCGATTTAGCCTGACAAACTCGACATGAGTCGTTAATTAGTATTAGTTGTAATTACACTGTCGTGTGTATTCTTATTCTTTTAAACTTATATATTAACCGTTATAAAAAGTAAATTACGACAGATCGCTAGACTGGAATTAGAGTACTGTTAGTAAATATAGTATTGATTCCTGAATTTACTAAATGTACCAAATTTTCAGCAACGGGCATGGCGCAAGTGTAACTGGACAGCATATACCTGACTTTGGAGATCAATTGACCGCGGCCGCGAAATTAAATATGCTTCACAACGATAAGCATGACGTAACCGCTCAAGCTTTTGCAACGAGAACCTTTCCCAGCAATCCCAACGTTCCCAACTTTGACACGTACGGTGGCAAAGTTGGATACACATACGAGTAAGTACAAAAAATGTGAGGGTTTCATAGCATGGTAAGATATCGCCCCGCTGCTTCTATTGTTATTTCTATCAAGACTTCATATATTTATAATTCTTATAAAATTTTTCAGATATTTAAGTTTTCTCATGGTCTTCACTGTTGAGCATGTAATAAGTGAGCATTTAATATTGCGGTTAACAAATATCAGTGGTACTGGCGGTAATTAAATTCGGTATTCGCGTACTATTGTTTTACTGTTTTGTATAAGTTGTGTTTTAAATAAGTTATTGCGATTTTCCGTCAAGGTATTCTCAGTAACAGCCCAGTAAACCTGGATGTCCTGCGCCTGTACTTTCTCTGCTGGTGTCGGATGGCCGCCACAAGGGTTTGTGTGTGGAAATAGAAATTGCTCTTGTGCTTGCGCACGCAGTCGTGGACTATCATCCTGTTCTACAAAGATAGTTAGTCTCCGCTCAGACTTCTTTATAAACTTAAGTGATAAACGAACTTACAGTCTAACTGATACTACTGCAGTCCACGGACACCTACAGCTACAACCAATTTCAAACAAAGAAGGCTATATATACGTTGCCACTTTTGTTGAATACCTCAAAGTCTGTAAATAAACTGTCTCACTATGTCCCTTAGACCGCAACATAGTAATATAGCTCAGCTACATGTACATGTATAGTATAAGACTGACTGCTATGACCATCACCCGAGTAACCCGAGTTTAATGTTAATTATAAGAATTCAATCAATTGAATTTACTATTAAAATTGCGTTTATCACGTGCACATCGGGGAAAGAGAATATCGCGAGAAAATCTATATTTTTGAGAAATATTTTGAGAACATGTAGAGTTTTGTATGACAGAATTGCGGAAGACTAACCATGAGTACCTCAGAAATGAGAGAAAGCTTGTGTAGTAGGTTGTATATGTGTAATTTATTTCTTATATTTCAGTGACAAAGTGGGAGCGTCTCTTGGTATGCAACACACGGATCTTTTCAAGAAGACTGACTACTCAGCGATGGGCAATTTAAACCTGTTCAAAGGGCGTGACTCTTCCCTAGACTTGAATGCGGGTATGAGCAAGTCTGTGTCTCCGTACATACCTAGCAGCAGATGGGAGCCAAGCGCTGGCCTCTCTTTCACTAAGTGGTTTTAAAATAAATAAGAAAAATAGACTTAAAATATAAATAGAAACAGTTTATAATAACATTTTCGTCTTTGATTTATCACTACTTATTAACTTATAATTGTTTGAGTTACGTCAGTGAAATTTGGTATATAAACGTCAATATTATTTAAAGTGTTCAATATCAATTTTAAAATTTTTGAGTTCTAAGCCGTTGATATTGTTTGTTTGGCCTTTTAAGTAAGAATTATAATGACGCAAACTTATAAAAATATGTGTAATAAATAATAGTGGGTCTACTCCTTTGTTCTACCGCAAAATACCACCAAGTCAGTTTCGATGTCTTGTTGTGGTCTTGTCGCTGAAAATATGTCAGGGTTGTCACAAAAACATTTTCTTAGATAATAATAACATAACATTATATTTTATCTTTTTTCCTCGTTATGATTTATTTTTTATACCTAGATACAAACTAATTACTTCTTTGCAAAACTAGTTGCATTCCGCAGCTTCACCTAATTTGTCGTGATGGAAACAAAGGCTTGTGCTAGTAGGTACCTACCTAATCTTACTATATGTTACCAATATAGCAGTATCCGCTTAAAATATTGGATAGGAGGTTGAACATAACAAATAAATAATGTCAAAATTATACGTTGATTCTGTTCCCGCCTTTTTACAGATATGCAACCGACAAATATTTACGACAATTATTATTGGATTTTTTAACTGTCTTTTGTTAATTTTTTTTTTTCATATAAAAACCATCATAACGCAATTTTTTTGCCAATTAAATTTCATATCAGCTAATATACAATCAAATATCAGCTAATATAAAATCGATTTGATTGCAATTTG
Source organism: Parnassius mnemosyne (assembly GCA_963668995.1). Taxonomy (NCBI): domain Eukaryota; kingdom Metazoa; phylum Arthropoda; class Insecta; order Lepidoptera; family Papilionidae; genus Parnassius; species Parnassius mnemosyne. The sequence goes on along the minus strand of CAVLGL010000084.1, from coordinate 15,215,823 downwards.
ACAGTTTTTAAATTACTGCATAATATGACCTCACTTCATTCCATAAAGCAACACGGGCCGTTGACGTACCGGACCTCTGTGATTAATTCAGTCATCTTAATGACGTCATTTGGAGTTTCAGTGAATATCAATTGATTTCATTTAATTTGATTATTAAAAAAAAAACACCTCTTACCTCTAAGTACTTTAAATAGTTATATAATGAAATGTAAAGCAATATGTAATAAATAAGACAGTGTATAATAAATTATTTCATTAGAATTTTTGTCTTTGATTTATCACTATTAGTTAACTTGCATTTGTTTTAGTTACGCCAGCAAAATTTGGTATATAGATATTAATAATATGCAATATTTTATTATATACAACATTCAAAACTATAATAAAATAAAACTAAAACTAGTAACTTAATTATCATACATTTTTTCACCCCGCGTTATCGTGCCAAGAACGCTGGCTGCGTTTTCCCGCTGAATGGCTATACTTAGCCTTTGAGCGAGAAAAGAATCAGCCCTCTTATTACCAGCAGCAACAACCAGTCACGGATGGAGTTCTTTTAGGATCTTCACCGCACGTGGACCCTACGGACCGATAGTTTCTAATATGTAGTCATCTCTCAGAGACTCATATTTGCGCCGCTTACTCAGTTCAGCTGCCTCTGATGCAGCCCCGGCTCTAAAAGAGGTACCCCTGAGATGAGAGGCCGCCAATGTGGCTACGCAAGTAACATCCTACTCTAGGGCTGTACCTCTCTCCCAAGGAACCAATGTCATACCGTCGGGTCTCTTGCCATCGTCTGTAAATATTCCACAAGGCTCTAAAACCGAGGGAACATTTACGAGACAAGAGCCCGTCGAATGACATCGTTCAAAGAACCGTGCTGTGAAAACCTACTAGCACTTTTCTTACATGAAAGTCCGTGGAACCCAAATTTGACGACGATGCTACCACAGGGGTACTGAAGGGGTTGACAAATCGCCGCTCCTAGTCGGATTCCTAAGGCAACGCGCAAGCTTTCCCCATCAAGTAATGTGTCGAGATTACTAATGGTAAAGCGTGTAACCAATGACTAGATTCCGTAGTCGAAACAGCTAGAAGGCGTGCCTGATTTTGGTCACTATGGAAATTATGAAACAAATCTTACTGCACGTTCTGTACCAACGGAATATCCCACTGTTTTTGTTGGTTAACTTCCAGTGGAACATTTTCGCCGGGACAAAGCGTTCGCAATGTCTGTCTTGCCTCCGTTGCAAAGCACAAGTATACTTCATTATTTAAAATTATGTTACATACAGTTATATACATATGTCAGTGACACTATGCACGAAAGCAGGGAAAGCAGGCAATGCAACGCTTGAAAGATTTCTCACACCAATTCCACTAAATTTTATAAGTAAAGTAGCTTGAGTCCAGGCAGTTGGATTTAAATTTAGATTTAGAATCTTTTGTTTAGCTATTTTAAGATTATTATCAATATCTTTTATAATATCCGAATATTTCGAGACTGGACTCAAGCGGAGTAAGTGTTTTTGTATAATAAACCGTCGTTAGTTGCTATCGCTTTTTATGTTATAACTAGCTGTTCCCCGCGATTGTTAGGGTTTCTATATTTTTGCACGGAACCCTAATTATTTTTCTAAAATAACAGTAGCCTAAGTTACTCTTTATGAAATCAGCTACCTGCCAGTGAAAGTCCCGACAAAATCGGTCCAGCCGTTTTGGAGATTAACCGGAACAAAAAAACAGACAGACAGACAGACAAAAATTTTAAAAATTGTATTTTTGTTATAAGTACCGTATATACTTTCATATGCAATTAGTAAAAAGCTGTAATTTTGCCATTACAAACAGATTTTATTTATTTGTATAGATTATGATAACGCAAGCATAGAAAAAGTAAAAACACATAATAAATCGACATTTTTCATATATGACATGCTTATTGTGTACATTACAAATTCACATATGAAAATCAAATACAAATATTGTTTTTCGAGTAAATTGTAATAATTTGATGACGAATTCGTTGAAATACAAGTAAGAGATAAACATGGATATTGGCGTCATTTCATCCGGTCAATCTTAATGAAGTCATTTGAAGGTTAAATAAATATCAATTGATTTTATGCAATTTGATAATTTAAAAACCATATCATTCTCTTAAGTACTATAACTAGTAAAAAAATAAAATTTAAAAAAAAATCTACGCTTCTGCAGCATATTTGTTTGACGTTGGTTGCAGGTCTCCACGGGTAATTGTAACTTACAATCAAGTAGGTAATTAGCTCGTATTTTTAACCAACAATATAAAGAAGTGGTAAAATTAAAATATTTGTGCAACCGACTTCAATATAAATAAATTGAGAACATCATCAATGTAGTCGAAGTCAATTAAATACGCATTATTAAGGATAACTCAAAAACCACTGGCCAGATCTTGTTCAATATATTGATATAATATGAAACCACATGAGAAGTATCAGCTTTCAAATAAAGAAGAGTCATCAAATTCGATTGACCTAGAAAAAAGTTCTAATTTAAGCTATATGCAAAAAATTACGTGTATTGAGTTCCTCCTCCTTTTTTTGAAGTCCGTTAAAATATATATAAAATTGAATATTTATGCCTTTTGGGTATAATTTTATGTTCGTACAAGGAGTTTCGAAAGGCGATTTCTTAGTCCACTGGGAATAACATTATTTAAATTTTTGACTGCATTATTATCCAGGATGGTTCTATTTGTAAAACGAAATGCTTGCAACTGTAGTATTAAGGAAAAATAGAAATAAGGATCCATTTTCCCAAAAAAATTTAGGGGAAATATTATACATAAATTATTAAATAATTTTATTATTATTTTGTATCTCTACTTTTCGATCTCGGATCCCCTGGCACCCGATCATTTAATAAATAGGCTTACGTGGAGACATAGATATAGTACAGAGACCTCATGGAGAATTTCACTTTATTTGTAATGTGGTGTACATTTAGGCCTCTTTCCGCATACGTATTAAAAACGTCTTCGAAGAAGAGCTCCAGAACATACACAAACTATTGGCAGAAGGGGATTGGCATACAAGACTCTTGAGAAGAGCCTTGATTAGAGGAACCTGTCTTTATCTTGTTATCTTGTCTCAATACATAAAAATGGTAGGTTGTGATCGCTGCTTACTATATGAGAAACTCGTACTGCAATCTTAACTGACTGCTGGGCGTAACATCGGTGTAAATAGCTAAAGGGTGAGCTTGCGGGCTGAAAATCCTTATACAGTAAGCATACACCATTTTACACATCCACCCTTCAAGCTTAAAGCTCTAGTACTATAGCTCTAGCTTAAACTCTAGCGTTCCACTCTTACCGACTAAGGCAATCCAAAAGTGGGGAGTTACAAACTTCCCGGGAGAACTTGATCATGGCTCGACATTCACCAACAGCTCGCCACAAGCTGCCCTGTGTGCTTATTTTTATTTAGAAGAGGAGGCAAATAAGAATGCGGCTCACGGTGACGAGAAGTGACAAACGCCATCCATGAACAAACGCAACACCAGAGGGAAAACGGGTCCTTAAGTCGCATCGGTAAGGATAAGTTACCAGTGGTAAAAACGATTCCATTAAGAAGTCGCGTAGGAAATAAAACATCAATGGGTTGTTTAGCTTCTATTGTGATTCTTATACTACATTTTGTAATTAAACAATATAATTTATAAAACACGGAATCGGTTTATTGGCCTGTAGATTTTTATGTCTTTTCGGTGACCGCTTTTTGTAAATTACTAACAACATCGTAAGCAGACCAAGATACAGTATTAGTATCATCATCCATTATATTAGTCTTTATGAGCGTGATTTGAAAGAGTACGTTAGTAGAAACGTGTAACTGGTAGCTTTAGTCATTAGTATTACTCGCTTTGATATGGAACACCCGCTTTTTAGTTTCGTTTCGAGCATTCGCAGTCAAGTGTTTCTAATATTCACTCCTACACACTAATATAATGTTAACTGGCCATTAGAGGCACAGGCAGAATCACTATAGATTAAAACCCGAAAACAAACAATTTACACATTTGCACAAAAGTTTTGAAGCCACGCCTTCTGACGGTCGAAGTATAAACCAGCATATACAAGTGAAATACTGTGAGAAACTTTTACAGTACTTTATTTACTTATCAATATATTTTACAGCTTAGGAGTCAAAAGTTTATTCCTCCTATAAGACTTAATTGAGAAAGTTTTGTGAAAGTCTTTGCTGAAAAACTTTTGGTTTATTGCAAGCTTAGGTAAAAGCTAATATAATTGTTGTTTAATATAGTAATGGACTTCCCTATGGATTACCTCATAGACGTATGTTTGGTGTCGTTGCCACGTTTGGAAAGCGGGTAACGGCAGCCACAGTAGTTTTGAGTAGTTATTAGGAAGATAACGCTATTCATCTAATGTTTCGTTTTCCTCTGTTGCTTTTTGCGACACTCTCGGTATTATATTATGCTATATAAGAGTGTAGACAAAAACCTGGTTATTTGGCGCGCCTTGGGAAAGGTGATGATGATTATATAACATTAACAAAGTTATAAGTGATTGAAGCTATTAAACTATTGGAAGAGCAGAAGAAAGCCACTTTACACAATATAAATTTGTTTTTTCTGAAAAAAAGAATGCAGTACCAATACTAATTTTCCAATATACAAAACAAAATTCATATAAGAAATATCCTATGCTAGTCGATTATTTAATGTAAGTCTAAGATAGAATGTAGAAGTGGTGATGATTATCATCATTCTATCTAAGTGCACGGCTGAACATAGTCTTATAAGGGACTTTTAATTCAGTTGCCTCGTTCGGCAGACGGGACTACAACGGCAGGTTTTTATTATTTTAAGTTGATATCAGAACGATGCTGAGCCCATTTCCTGTTATAGTTTCCCTCTGTCGACTTTTACAGCATCCACAGGATGATATAGGACAGTGGATTCTTTTGTTCCGCCAATACTCGACATATAGCTCCTAATAGGTGAGATCTATGCGCAGCAGTTTAAATTTTTTATAGAAAAAGGATGTTAAGCGTGCACACGGTCCACCTGACGATAAGTGGATGCTGTAGCCCATAGACATGTATGTCCATCAACAATTGAGAATCAAAATTCAGATGCATTTTCACACTTGAAGACTAACATGGAATGCCTTGTTGCTTGTTATAAAGGGATCGGTTCTCTACATACACCATACGATACACAGAAGAATAAAGCTGCTATTTTGCTGTGATTGTTTATGAGAGCGTTGTCCTTTTAGGTCGAGCTGACTCATTCATGCTGCAACCATATCATAACTGCAGCGAGGCTCTACCACGTGTATTTTATACGTTGATGGATAATAAATATAATACAATATTTTTATATAAAAATCTTTACCATTCCATACATTTAACGTATTAAATAAAAATTACAAAGTATATTTAATTTTAACTTATTCTTAAAACTGAAACGAATAGATAGTAAACGAGTTAAAATTCACTGTGTAGTAGCAGCGTGTATTAAAAAGCGACGGATACAAACTGGAACAGGAGATGGGAAGTAGCACCTTCCTGATAACAAAACAAAACATATTGGTAAATCCAACTGAGCATGCCTTCGCATTAAAAAAATTACGTATAGCATGATTATATGGAATTTTTTTTAAAGTAGTTTAAATACACACAAATTTTCACTAATAACCTTATTATACTTCAAATTTTCCGATAATTTTATGTCAAACTTCAATTTGAAAAGTTTGGAAAATCCAAAGAGCACGACTCATAATGCTCATATGATCATCATATCATCATTCATGTCACTCCAAAAAGTCCAAGACGTCATCATCATCATCATCATTACAGCCTTTCATAAGTCCACTGCTGAACATAGGCCTCCCCCAAGGAATGCCACAAAGCACGGTCCTGAGCCACCTGCATCCATCGACTTCCTGCATGTCTTACCAGGTTGTCACTCCATCTCGTGGGGGTCGCCCTACACTTCGCCTACCGGTACGAGGCTGCCACTCACGAACCTTTCTTCCCCATCGGTTGTCGGTTCTTCGAGCTATATGGCCGGCCCATTGCCACTTCAGCTTACAAATCCGTTGGGCTATGTCGGTTACTCTGGTTCTACTGCGGATATACTCATTTCTAAGTTTATCAAGCTGAGAAACCCCGAGCATAGCCCAAAACTCCAAGACGTATTCAAGTATAAATATTACATCCTACTTACTTTTAGTACGTACTACTATTATTTATTCTGTGCTTTTAAAATATTGTAATAAAAAAAATTCTTATTATTATTATAATTAAGTATTTAAGAAGTTTGGTTATTCGAATAATGTGTATTTGTAGAGCGATCTTTTTGAGCCGCTGCAAATAACCGAAACAATGTCCCCTCACGACGGCAACTGACGCCGAACTGAGTGAGTGAATAAAGTACTCTGTGGCTGTAGCTCCCTATTTACAGAAATAATTTACATACAAGGCTACAAAATCAACGAAAATTTCGCCATTTTGGAGCTGAAAAAAATTAATTATATCTAAACATAACAAAATCACACTGCCATTTACATTCAGTGGCTTCCCACATGATAGATGAAGAGATTAAAAAATAGATTGAGTTAAACAATTGATATTTTCAAAAGTTATCGTGTTTACAAGCCTTGGGGACATGAAAAATCGACACCATAAGCCACTAAAATCCCTTTTCTATTTAAAAACTAGCTGTGCCCCGCGGTTTCACCCGCGTATATCACGCGTCTGCGCCTTGCGACATTCGAACTTCGAGAGAGACATCATGACGGATGGTTGCTGAATTAACAAAGATTTAAAAAGTGAAATATGTTACTAAAATTACATGGTTAACGTAATTGGTGGTTATGCATGATACAGGTACTGATACGAATAATGTGGCCTAGTTTGTACTATATTATGCTATATAAGAGTGTAGACAAAAACCTGGTTATTTGGCGCGCCTTGGGAAAGGTGATGATGATTATATAACATTAACAAAGTTATAAGTGATTGAAGCTATTAAACTATTGGAAGAGCAGAAGAAAGCCACTTTACACAATATAAATTTGTTTTTTCTGAAAAAAAGAATGCAGTACCAATACTAATTTTCCAATATACAAAACAAAATTCATATAAGAAATATCCTATGCTAGTCGATTATTTAATGTAAGTCTAAGATAGAATGTAGAAGTGGTGATGATTATCATCATTCTATCTAAGTGCACGGCTGAACATAGTCTTATAAGGGACTTTTAATTCAGTTGCCTCGTTCGGCAGACGGGACTACAACGGCAGGTTTTTATTATTTTAAGTTGATATCAGAACGATGCTGAGCCCATTTCCTGTTATAGTTTCCCTCTGTCGACTTTTACAGCATCCACAGGATGATATAGGACAGTGGATTCTTTTGTTCCGCCAATACTCGACATATAGCTCCTAATAGGTGAGATCTATGCGCAGCAGTTTAAATTTTTTATAGAAAAAGGATGTTAAGCGTGCACACGGTCCACCTGACGATAAGTGGATGCTGTAGCCCATAGACATGTATGTCCATCAACAATTGAGAATCAAAATTCAGATGCATTTTCACACTTGAAGACTAACATGGAATGCCTTGTTGCTTGTTATAAAGGGATCGGTTCTCTACATACACCATACGATACACAGAAGAATAAAGCTGCTATTTTGCTCTGATTGTTTATGAGAGCGTTGTCCTTTTAGGTCGAGCTGACTCATTCATGCTGCAACCATATCATAACTGCAGCGAGGCTCTACCACGTGTATTTTATACGTTGATGGATAATAAATATAATACAATATTTTTATATAAAAAACTTTATCATTCCATACATTTAACGAATTAAATAAAAATTACAAAGTTTATTTAATTTTAACTTATTCTTAAAACTGAAACGAATAAATAGTAAACGAGTTAAAATTCACTGTGTAGTAGCAGTGTGTGTTAAAAAGCGACAGACAGAAACTGGAACAGGAGATGGGAAGCAGCACCTTCCTGATAACAAAACAAAACAATAAAAAACTGCTGTCGCCATCCAGCTTGCCGAGCCTGACAAATATGGCAGAATCTTTATAATATAAGGCAGTCTATGAGGGAGGCCTATGGTCAGAAGTGGAGTTTAATGGGCTGTTATAGATGAATGGAATAGAAGATGAAATTAAACTCGATAAATTTCGTAAAATTTGTTTTATTTAACAAGAAATGTTTATTGGATGCACGCAACTGCAAAAAAACTAAGTGCAACAAAAACATTATATTACTATTAAACACAGATCACTCACAAAAAAGGTGAATTAATGAAAGTTGGTAAAAAAATAGAATGCATTTAATTTTGGTTACTAAATATATAATATATATTTATAACTTGGGTTAAGTACCTTTACTTGACATACTGATAAACTACGAGTATAATATGTGACCTGAGTTCAATTACGTTACAATTAAGAATGCTTATCTCGGGGCATACTCTACGCCACCGATTTATTTCAAAACTAGATGGAACAAATTCAAAACAAAAGCAAAATTAATTATTTCTTCGAAATTTATAGATTTTGATGAGAATTGTTATTAAGTATTTATTTTGTAAAATAGTGTTAAAATAAGTTAGTTATTCAATGCATAGCTTTTGTGAACATTTGTGAGCTGAATGAAAAAACGTTAATTCTGTACTACCTATAAAGATTTTTTATATAGACATTCCGTAATAGTGATGATATAAGCAAATTCAGGCCAATAGTTTTTTAAACTGACAAAAGAGTGAAAACGGGCACACATTCTCTAGGCGGCAAGTGAATACTTTGGCCCGTAGAAACAAACATCTATTTACAATTAAGAATGAAATTACAGATGAAATGTTATCCCTGAGGACTATGATTGAATGTCTCGTCCGTCTCGTCTCTGATTTTTATCTCTCACCACACTTAACACAGCAACATTATACTGTTATTTAACGTAGTATGCTGCATGATATTTTGCAGGTCAAAACTATTTTTCTAACGAATTAAAGTGACAAACGATCTTATGTCATGTGTATTTCCTAACTTATCGATAATGACATTGGATATGACATTGGACTAAAGCTTTTTTAATTAAAACCTTTAGCAATCATTCATCCTTGTCACATTAAATTATTATTATAAACCGAATTATTAGTGCATACCTATCCAACATGGCGAATATGGGCCAATCCCAAATGCTTGATCATTAATTACAGGTTCTATAAATGTTTAGCAATGTATTTAAAAGGCTACTATGAAATATTTTAGTAACTGAAACGCCGTCAGCCAATATTTGAGCGCAGTAGTAGCCACTTCCAGTGAAGCAAATTCTTCGTTTCATATATGTCTGCTACATTTTATACGCAGAACATCGGGGATTAACATTTTCCTAGTTTGCAGTGTATATAAGCAAGTTCTGGTTTAGTATCGCATCAATTAGTAAAGGTAATTTGTTAATAACACTGACTAAAATACGTAAAATAAAATAATAATATAAGCCAAAATGTGCAAATCCATAACAATAATCCTTTCAGTGTTGATGGTCTGCGCTAATGGTCGGTATTTAATTAAGGAAGATTACAGAAACCCATATGTATTTGTGGAAGATGGTCGCGACGTCAGAGTTTACGATTTAGAAGAAGCTTTGTCAGAAGATCAACAGGAGTTGACCCATGCGAACAATATTTTGCGAGTTCGTCGTCAAGCCCATGGAGCTCTAAGTTCGAACCCCGATGGAACATCAAATGTAATGGCGAAGGTGCCACTATCTGTTAATGATAAAAACATGTTAAGTGCAGTTGGTACTGTTAGTGGAGCATCTGGTAATGGGGGCTTTAAGGCGGCTGGTGGCGGTTTGGCTTGGGATAATGTGTAAGTGTGCTTGCATCAAGTTATACTCGTAACGTCATAATATATTTTATAAGAGTTTATTTGAGATTAAAGCGTAGCTCCTTGGCGATTTAGCCTGACAAACTCGACATGAGTTGTTGCTTTGAGGTTGACTGCCTCGTCGGTATAGTGGATGTATGTAAGCTCGTCTGCTAAACGTGTTGTCCCGGGTTCGAATCCCAGCTTGGTAAAAAAACTGCATTCAACTACACTGCATTATATGTAACTACAGGGATAATTATAGTCGTTAATTAGTATTAGTTGAAATTACACTGTCGTGTGTATTCTAATTCTTTTAAACTTATATATTAACCGTTATGAAAATTAAATTACGACAGATCGCTAGACTGGAATTAGAGTACTTTAAGTAGATATAGTATTGATTCCTGAACTTACTAAATGTGCCAAATTTTCAGCAACGGGCATGGCGCAAGTGTAACTGGACAGCATATACCTGACTTTGGAGATCAACTGACCGCGGCCGCAAAATTAAATGTTCTTCACAACGATAAACATGATGTAACCGCTCAAGCGTTTGCAACGAGAACCTTTCCCAGCAATCCCAACGTTCCCAACTTTGACACGTACGGTGGCAAAGTTGGATACACATACGAGTAAGTACAAAAGTTGTGAGGGTTTCATTGCATGGTAAGATATCGCCCCGCTGCTTCTATTGTTATGTCTATCAAGACTTCATATATTTATAATTCTTATAAAATTTTTCAGATATTTAAGTTTTCTAATGGTCTTCACAGTTGAGCATGTAATAAGTGTGCATTTAATATTGCGGTTAACAAATATCAGTGGTACTGGCGGTAATTAAATTCGGTATTCGCGTACTATTGTCTTACTGCCTTGTTAGTCTCCTCCAGCGGCCATAAGGGCGAGTGCTGATAATGTTGTGGTTCCGAAGTTGAATCTCGGACCGTGTTTAATAAGTTATTGCGATTTTCCGTCAAGGTATTCTCAGTAACAGCCCAGTAAACCTGTTTGTCCTGCGCCTGTACTTTCTCTGCTGGTGTCGCATTGCCGCCACAACGGTTTGTGTGTGGAAATAGAAATTGCTTTTGTGTTTGCGCACGCAGTCGTCGACTATCATCCTTTTCTACAAAGATAGTTAGTCTCCGCTCAGACTTCTTTATAAACTTAAGTGATAAACGAACTTACAGTCTAACTGATAATACTGCAGTCCACGGACACCTACAGCTGGAACCAATTTCAAACAAAGAAGGCTATATGTACGTTGCCACTTTTGTTGAATACCTCAAAGCCTGTAAATAAACTGTCTCACTATGTCTCTTAGACCGCAACATAGTAATATAGCTCAGCTACATGTACGTGTATAGTATAAGACTGATTGCCATTACCATCACCCGAGTAACCCGAGTTTAATGTTAATTATAGGAATTCAATCAATTGAATTTACTATTAAAATTGTGTTTATCATGTGCACATCGGGGAAAGAGAATATCGCGAGAAAATCTATATTTTTCAGAAATATTTTGAGAACATGTAGAGTTTTGTATGACAGAATTGCGGAAGCATGAATACCTCAGAAATGAGCAAAAGCTTGTGTAGTAGGTTGTATATGTGTAATTAATTTCTTATATTTTAGTGACAAAGTGGGAGCGTCTCTTGGTATGCAACACACGGATCTTTTCAAGAAGACTGACTACTCAGCGATGGGCAATTTGAACCTGTTCAAAGGGCGTGACTCTTCCCTAGACTTCAATGCGGGTATGAGCAAGTCTGTGTCTCCGTACATACCTAGCAGCAGATGGGAGCCAAGCGCTGGCCTCTCTTTCACTAAGTGGTTTTAAAATAAATAAGAAAATAGACTTAAAATATAAATAGAAACAGTTTATAATAACATTTTCGTCTTTGATTTATCACTACTTATTAACTTATAATTGTTTGAGTTACGTCAGTGAAATTTGGTATATAAACGTCAATATTATTTAAAGTGTTCAATATCAATTAAAAATTTTTGAGTTCCGTTGATATTTATTGTTTGTCCTTTGAAGTAAGAATTATAATGACGCAAGCTTATAAAAATATGTGTAATAAATTATAGTGGGTCTACTCCTTTGTTCTACCGCAAAATACCTACAAGTCTGTTTCTATGTCTTGTTGTGGTCTTGTCGCTGAAAATATGCCAGTGTTGTCACAAAAACATTTTCTTAGATAATAATAACATTACATTATATTTTATCTTTATTCCTCGTTATAATTTATTTTTTTTATACCTAGATACAAACTAATTACTACTTTACAAAACTAGTTGCATTTCATATCAGTGGTACTGGCGGTAATTAAATTCGGTATTCGCGTACTATTGTCTTACTGCCTTGTTAGTCTCCTTCAGCGGCCATAAGGAAAAAAGAAGAAAAAGAGAAAGAAGCGAAAGAGGTTTGTAAGGATCGTGACACTTAGCGATCTGTTCTCTCTGGCTACCCCGTCAGGGATTGTGCGTGAAGATAAGTATAAGTATAAGTTGCATTTCGCAGCTTCACCTAATTTGTCGTAATGGAAACAAAGGCTTGTGCTTGTAGGTACCTACCTAATCTTACTTTAATTTACCTATATAGCAGTATCTCAGGTATTCCGCTTAAAATATTGGATAGGGGGTTGAACATAATAAATAAATAATGTCAAAATTATACGTTGATTCTGTTTCCGCCTTTTTACAGATGCAACCGACAAATATTTACGACAATTATTATAGGATTTTTTTAAATGTCTTTTGTTTTTTTTTCAAATAAAAATCATCATAACGCAATTTGTTTTGCGAATCTAATTAAATATCAGCTAATATACCATCATATTTTATAAACAAAATCGATTTGATTTAAATTTGACAGTTTTAAAATTACTGCATAATATGGCCTCACTTCATTTCATAAAGCAACACGGGCCGTTGACGTACCGAACCTCTATGATTCATTCAGTCATCTTAATGACTTCATTTGGAGTTTCAGTGAATATCAATTGATTTCATGTAATTTGATTATTAAAAAACCACCCCTTACCTTTAAGTACTTTAAATAGTTATATAATGAAATGTAAAGCAATATGAAATAAATAAGACAGAATATAATAAATTATTTCATTTGCATTTTTGTCTTTGATTTATCACTATTAGTTAACTTACATTTGTTTGAGTTACGCCAGCAAAATTTGGTATATAGATATTAATAATATTTAATATTATATTATATACAACATTCAAAACTATAATAAAATAAAACTAAAACTAGTAACTTAATTATCATACAGTTCTTCACCCCGCGTTATCGTGCCAAGAACGCTGGCTGCGTTTTCCCGCTGAATGGCTATACTTAAGCTTTGAGCGGGAAAAGAACCAGCCCTCTTATTACCAGCAGCAACAACCAGTCACGGATGGAGTTCCTTTAGGAACTTTACCGCATGTGGACCCTACGGACCGATAGTTTCTAATATGTAGTCACCTCTCAGAGACTCATATGTGCGCCGCTTACTCAGTTCAGTTGCATTTGATGCCGCTCCGGCTCTAAATGAGGTACCCCTGAGATGAGAGGCCGCCAATGTGGCTACGCAAGTAGCATCTCACTCTAAGGCTTTACCTCTTTCCCAAGGAACCAATTTCATACCGTCGAGTATCTTGCCATCGTCACTAAATATTCCACAAGGCTATAAAACCGAGGGAACATTTATACAGACAAGAGTTCTTCGGATGACATCGTTCAAAGAACCATGCCGTGAAAACCTACCAGCACATTTCTTACATGAAAGTCCGTGGAGCCCGAATTTGACGACGCTGCTACCACAGGGGCACTGATGGGGTTGACAAATCGCCGCTCCTTGTCGGATTCTTACGACAACGCGCAAGCTTTCTCAAACAAGTAATGTGCCGAGATTGCTTGTTGGTAAAGCCTGATTTCGGTCACTGTGGAAATTATGAAACAAATTTTTCTGCACGTTCTGTACCAACGGATTATCCCACTGTTTTTGTTGAATAACTTCAAGTGGAACATTTTCGCCGGGGCTGAGCGTTCGAAATGTCTATCTTACCTGTAGCAATGCACAAGTATACTTCAATATTTAAAATTATGTTACATACAGTTACATAAGTCACTGACACTGCGCGGAAACAAGGAAAGCAGGAAATGCAAAGCTTGAAAGATTTCTTATACTAATACCCCCAAATTTTATAAGTAAATTAGCTTGAGTCTAGAATGTTGTATTTAAAGTTAAATTTAGAATATTTTCTATACTATTGCATGCTTTAAGCTAAGCAAGGTATTGCATGCCTTAAGCGAAGCAAGGTATGTTCTACTATCGCCTAAAAATTAAGATTCCAACGTTTTATCGAATGAGATCGTATCTAGCAATCATATTATACATATAAATGATATAAAAAGTACATTGTTAGAAAGATAAATGATTGTTGAACTTACTCATATATTTTTTAAATTGATTAATTGCTATTTTTAAATAAATAAAGGGGTTTTAGTGGCTTATGGTGTGGATTTATCAAGTCCCAAAGGCTTGTAAACACGATTACTTTTGAAAATATCAACTGTTTAACTTAATATATTTTTTAATCTCTTCATCTATAATGTGGGAAGCCACTGAATGTAAATGGCAGTGTAATTTTGTTTTGCTTAGCTATAATTAATTTTTTTCGGCTCCAAGATGGCGCAACTTTCGTTGATTTGGTAGCCTAGTATGTAAATTATTTCTGTAAATAGGCGGATTCCGCCGTCGTGAGTGGACTTTGTTTCGGTTATTTGCAGCGGCTCAAAAAGTTCGCTGTACAAATACACAATATTCGAATAACCAAATTTCTTAAATACTTGATTATAATAATAATGAGAGGTTTTTTTATTACATTATTTTAAGTACGTACTAAAAGTAAGTATCAATTTTGTCATCATGGGTGTCATTTTCATGGTTTTCGAGGGTGTTGAAGCCGGTAGTGCTGTCGAAATTTATATCCAAGATGGCGGCTGCAATAGGTATCAATTTTTCATCATGGCTGTCACTTTCATGGTTTTCGAGGGAGTTGAAGCCGATAGGGTTGTCGAAATGTAAATCCAAGATGGCGGCTGAAGTAGGTACCAATTTTTTCATCATGGGTGTCATTCTCATGGTTTTCGAGGGTGTTGAAGCCGATAGTGCTGTCGAAATGTAAATCCAAGGTGGCGTCTGCAATAGGTATCGATTTTTTTATCATGGGTGTCCTTTTCATGGGTTTCGAGGGTGTTGAAGCCCATAGTGCTGTCGAAATGTAAATCCAAGATGGCGGCTGAAGTAGATACCAAATTTTTCATGATGGGTGTCATTTTCATGGTTTTCGAGGGTGTTGAAGGCGATAGTGTTGTCGAAATGTATTTAAACTACTTTAGAAAATTCCGTATAATCATGTTATACGTAATTTTTTTATTGTGCTTAAGTTATGCCCAATTGGGTTTACCAATTTTTTTAAGATTATTATCATCTTTTTATCTTTTATCTTCTTTTTATCTATTTATCTTTTACCATATGCGAACATTTCGAGACTGGAATGCAACGGAGTAAGTACGTATTTTTTGTATAATGAGTCGTCGTTAATTGCTATCGCTTTTTATGTTATAATTATGATAACTTAAATATAGACAAAGTAATAACACCTAATCAATCGACATTTTTCATATATGAGATGCTTATTGTGTACATTACAAATACAATAAATTGTTCTAATTTAATGACGAATGCGATGAAATACAAGTAAGAGATAACCATGGATATTGGCGTCATTTCATCCGGTCAATCTTAATGAAGTCATTTGAAGGTTAAATAAATAACAATTGATTTTATGCAATTTGATAATTTGAAAACCATATCTTACTTTTAAGTATTATAACTAGTAAAATAATAAAATGTAAAACAAAAATGCCTATGCTTCTGCAGCATATTTGTTTGACGTTGGTTGCAGGTCTCCACGGGTAATTGTAGCTTACAATCAAGTAGGTAATTAGCTCGTGTTTTTAACCAACAATAAAAACAAGTGGTAAAATTAAAATATTTGTGCAACCGACTTCAATATAGATACTCGTAAAATGAGAACATCATACATTGATGATGTTCAATTAAATACGCATTATTAAGGATAACTCAAAAACTATAAGTCAGATCTTGTTCAATATTTTGATATATGGGACCACATGAGAAGTATCAGCTTTCAAATAATAAGAGACATGCTGCAGCGATATAAGTAGTGTAGTTGTAGTACGAATGGGTCGGCTCGACCGGGGAAGGACCAGAGAATACCAATTCTCACAGAATACCAGCGTAAAATAACAGCTTAACACTGCTGTGTTTCGTATGGTGAGTGTAGAGAACCGGAGACCCTTTTTACTGGAAAAGAGGCATTCCATCTTAGTCCTCACGGGTGAAAACGCATCTGCAATTTGGTTCGCAAACGAGGATAAATATCGATGTCTATGGGCCACAGCAACCACTTACCATCAGGTGGACTGTTTGTCACCATGTCCTATATAAAAAAAGAAAAGTCATCAAAATCGGTTGACCTAGAAAAAAGTTCTGATTTAAGCTATATGCAAAAAATTAAGTGTATTGAGTTCCTCCTCCTTTTTTAAGTCGGTTAAAAAAATGAAATTCAATATTTTAAAGCTTTATGCAATTTGGATATAATTCTATGTTAGTACAAGGAGTTCCGAAACGCGATTTCTTAGTCCACTGGGAATAACATTATTAAAATTTTTGACTGCATTATTCTCCAGGGTGGTTCTGCTTGCAACTTTAGTATTAAGGGAAAATAGAAATAAGGACCCACTTTCCCAAAAAAAAAAATTAGGGGAAATATTATAAATAAATTAATAAATACTTTTATTATATTTTTTATCTCTACTTTTCGATCTCGGATCTCCTGGCACCCGACCGTTTAATAAAAAGGCTTAAGTGAAGACATACTAGATCTATAGTACAGAGACCTCTTGGAGAATTTCTTTTTTGTGGTGTACATTTAGGCCTCTCTCCGCATACATAATAAAATGTCTTCGAGGAAGAGCCCAAGAACACACAGACTATTGGCAAAAAGGGGAAAAATCTTGTTGGCCTATCATCAGGTAGGGATGCTCAATGGGTTAGGATACAAGGCTATTGAGGAGAGATTTGATTTGAGAAACCTGTCTTTATCTTGTCTCAATACATAAAAAGTGGTAGGTTGTGACTTGCTGCTTACTAAATGAGAAACTCATACTAAACTCTTAACTGACTGCGGGGTGTAACATCGGTGTAAACTGCTAAGGGGTGAACTTGTGGGCTGAAAAGCCTTATATAGTCAGCATCCACCACTTTACAATTCTACTAGATCTTGCTTAAACTCTAGCGTTCCACTCTTACCGACTAAGGCAATCCAAAATTGTGGAGTTACAAACTTCCCGGGAGAACTTGGTCATGGCTCGACATTCACCAACAGCTCGCCACAAGCTGCCCTGTGTGCTTATTTTTTATTTAGAAGAGGTGGCAAATAACCATGTGGCTCACGGTGACGGTAAGTGACAAACGCCGCCTATGAACAACTGCAACACCAGAGGAAAACAGCTGCATTGCCAGTATTAAAAAAAGGAGTAAGCTCATTTCTTGAACGTCCTTAAGTCGCATCGGTAAGGATAGGTTACCAGTGGTAATCGATTCTCTTAAGAAGTCGTGTGGGAAAGAAACTTTAATGGGTTGTATAGTTTCTATCGTGATTCTTATATTACGGTTTGTAATTAAAGAAAATAAGTTATAATACATGGAATCGGTATATTGGCCTGTCGATTTTTATGTCTTTTCGTTGATCGCTTTTTGTAAATTATTAACAACGTCGTAAGTAGAGCAGGATACAGTATTAGGATAAGTATCCATTATTTTTGTCTTTACGAGCGTGATTTGAAAGAGTGCGTTGGTAGAAACGTGTAATTGGTAGCTTTAGTCATTAGTATTACTCGCTTTGATATGGAAGAACCACTTTTTAGTTTCGTTTCGAGCACTCGCAGTCAAGTTTCACTCCTACACACTAATATAATGTTAACTGGCCATTAGAGGCACAGGCAGAATCACTATAGATCAAAACCCGAAAACAAACAATTTACACATTTGCACAAATGTTTTGAAACCACGCCTTCTGACGGTCGAAGTATAAGCCTGCATATACAAGTGAAATACTGTGAGAAACCTTTACAGTATTTTATTAACTTATCAATATATTTTACAGCTTAGGAGTCAAAAGTTTATTCGTCCTATAAGACTTAATTGAGAAAGTTTTGTGAAAGTCTTTGCTGAAAAACTTTTGGTTTATTGCAAGCTTAGGTAAAAGCTAATATAATTGTTGTTTAATATAGTAATGGCCTTCCCTATGGATTACCTCATAGACGCATGTTTGGTGTCGTTACCACGTTTGGAAAGCGGGTAACGGCAGCCACAGTAGTTTTGACTTGTTATTAGGGAGATAACGCTAGTCATCTAATGTTTCGTTTTAATCTGTTGCTTTCTGCGACACTCTCGGTATTATATGATGCTATATAAGTGTGTAGACAAAAACCTGGTTATTTGGCGCGCCTTGGGAAAAGTCCAGCCGTGTATTTGTGCAGGGTGATGATGATGGTGATTGCATAACATTAAGAAGGTTATATGTGTTTGAAGCTACTTAACAATTGGAAGAACATAAGAAAGCTACTTTAAACCATATAAAAGTTGTTTTTTCTGAAAAAAGAATGCAGTACCGATACTAATTTTCCAATATACAAAACAAAATTCATATAAGAAGTATCCTATCCTAGTCGATTATTTAATGTGAGTCTAAGATAGAATGTAGAAGTGGTGATGATTATCATTATTCTATCTAAGTGCACGGCTGAACATAGTCTTATAAAGGACATTAACTTCAGTTGCCACGCTCGGCAGGCGGGACTAGAACGGCAGGTTTTTATTATTTTAAGTTGATATTAGAATGATGATGAGGCCATTTCCTGTTTTAGTTTCCCTCTGTCGCCTTTTACAGCATCCGCAGAATGATATGGGGCAGTGGGTTCTTTTGTTACGCCACTACTCGACTTACAGCTCCTAACAGGTGCGGTCTATACCAAGCAGTATCAATTTTTTATAGAAAAAGGGGGTTAAGCATGCACACAGTCCACCTGGCGGTAAGTGGATGCTGCAGCCCATAGACATGTATGTCCATCTAAAATCGAGAATCAAAATTCAGATGCATTTTCACACTTGAGGACTAACATCGAATGCCTTGTTGCTTGTTATAAAAGGATCGGTTCTCTACATACACCATACGATACACAGAAGAATAAAGCTGCTATTTTGCTCTGATTGTTTATGAGAGCGTTGTCCTTTTAGGTCGAGCTGACTCATTCATTCTGCAACCATATCATAACTGTAGCGAGGCTCTACCACGTGTATTTTATACGTTGATGGATAATAAATATAATACAATATTTTTATATAAAAATCTTTATCATTCCATACATTTAACGAATTAAATAAAAATTACAAATTTTATTTAATTTTAACTTATTCTTAAAACTGAAACGAATAAATAGTAAACGAGTTAAAATTCACTGTGTAGTAGCAGTGTGTGTTAAAAGTGACGGATACAAACTGGAACAGGAGATGGGAAGCAGCACCTTCCTGATAACAAAACCAAATAATAAAAAACTGCTGTCGCCAACCAGCTTGCCAAGCCTGACAAATATGGCAGAATCCTTATAATATAAGGCAGTCTATGAGGGAGGCCTATGGTCAGAAGAGGACTTTAATGGGCTGTAATGGATGAATGGAATAGAAAATGAAATTAAACTCGATACATTTCGTAAATTTTGTTTTATTTAACAAGAAATCTTTATTGGATGCACGCAACTGCAACAAAACTAAGTGCAACCAAAACATTATATTACTATTATACACAGATCACTCACAAAAAACGTGAATTAATGAAAGTTAGTAAAAAAATATAATGCATTTACTTTTGCTTACTAAATATTTAATATATATTTATAACTTAGGTTAACCTTTACTTGACATACTGATAAACTACGAGTATAATATGTGACCTGAGTTCAATTACGTTACAATTACGAATGCTTATCTCGGGGAATACTCTACGCCACCAATTTATTTCAAAACTAGATGGAACAAATTCAAAACAAAAGCAAAATTTATTATTTCTTCGAAATTGATAGATTTTGCTGAGAATTATTATTAAGTATTTATTTTGTAAAATAGTATTAAAATAAATTATTATTCAATGCGTAGCTTTAGTGAACATTTGTGAGCCGAATGAAAAAAAACGTTAATTCTGTACTACCTATATACATTTTTATATAGATATTCCGTAATAGTGATGATATAAGCAAATTCAGTCCATTAGTTTTTTAAACAGAAAAAAGAGTGAAAAACGGGCACACATTCTCTAGGCGGCAAGTGAATACTTTGGCCCGTAGAAACAAACATCTATTTACGATTAAGAATTAAATTACAGATGAAATGTTATCCCTTAGGACTATGATTGAATGTCTCGTCCGTCTCGTCTCTGATATTTATCACTCACCACACTTAACACAGCAACATTATACTGTTATTTAACGTAGTATGCTCCGTAATATTTGCAGGTCAAAACTATTTTTTTAACGAATTAAAGTGACAAACAATCTTATAGAACGTATTATAGACTACGTAGCTATTGAAGTCGTACGTATACCCTATACCGCCTATACTTAATAAAAACTTGTCAAACCAGATATATTTGAGGAAGGAGAATTTTTAAAATGTGTTTTATGCCATGTGTATTTCCTAACATTTCGATAATGAAATTGGATAATATGACATTGGACTAAAGCTTTTTTTAATTGAAACCTTTAGCAATCATTACATCCTTGCACATTACATTATTATTATAAACCGAATTATTAGTGCAAACCTATCCAACATGGCTAATATGGGCAAATCCCTAATGCTTGATCATTAACTACAGGTCTTATAATTGTTTAGCAATGTATATAAAAGGCTACTATGAAATATTTTGCTAATTGCAACGCCGTCAACCAATATTTAAGCGCAATAATATTCACTTCCAGTAAAGTAAATTCTTCGTTTTATATATGTCTGCTACATTTTATACGGAAGAACATCGGGGATTTAAATTTTCCTAGTTTGCAGTGTATATAAGCGAGTGCTGGTTCAGTATCGCATCAATTAGTAAAGGTAATTTGTTAATAACACTGACTAAAAGACGTAAAATAAAATAATAATATAAATCAAAATGTGCAAATCCATAACAATAATCCTTTCAGTATTGATGGTCTGCGCCAATGGTCGGTATTTAATTAAGGAAGATTACAGAAGCCCATATGTATTTGTTGAAGATGGTCGCAACGTTTACGATTTAGAAGAAGCTTTGTCAGAGGATCAGCAGGAGTTGACCCATGCGAACAATTTTTTGCGAGTTCGTCGTCAAGCCCATGGAGCTCTAAGTTCGAACCCCGATGGAACATCAAATGTAATGGCGAAGGTGCCACTATCTGTTAATGATAAAAACATGTTAAGTGCAGTTGGTACTGTTAGTGGAGCATCTGGTAATGGGGGCTTTAAGGCGGCTGGTGGCGGTTTGGCTTGGGATAATGTGTAAGTGTGCTTGCATAAAGTTATACTCGTAACGTCATAATATATTTTATAAGAGTTTATTTGAGATTAACGTGTAGCTCATTGGCGATTTAGCCTGACAAACTCGACATGAGTTGTTGCTTTGAGGTTGACTGCCTCGTCGGACTAGTGGATGGATGTAAGCTCGACTGCTAAACGTGTTGTCCCGGGTTCGAATCCAAGCTTGGTAAAAAAACTGCATTCAACTACACTGCATTATATGCAACTACAGGGATAATTATAGTCGTTGATTAGTATTAGTTGAAATTACACTGTCGTGTGTATTCTAATTCTTTTAAACTTATATATTAACCGTTATAAAAATTAAATTACGACAGATCGCTGGACTGGAATTAGAGTACTGTTAGTAAATATAGTATTGATTCCTGAATATACTAAATGTGCCAAATTTTCAGAAACGGGCATGGCGCAAGTGTAACTGGACAGCATATACCTGACTTTGGAGATCAATTGACCGCGGCAGCGAAATTAAATGTGCTTCACAACGATAAGCATGATGTAACCGCTCAAGCTTTTGCAACGAGAACCTTTCCCAGCAATCCCAACGTTCCCAACTTTGACACGTATGGTGGCAAAGTTGGATACACATACGAGTAAGTACAAATGTTGTGAGGGTTTCATAGCATGGTAAGATATCGCCCCGCTGCTTCTATTGTAATTTCTATCATCATCATCATCATCATTACAGCCCTTCACAAGTCCACTGCTGAACATAGGCCTCCCCCAAAGAATGCCACAAAGCACGGTCCTGAGCCACCTGCATCCAACGACTTCCTGCATGTCTTACCAGGTCGTCACTCCATCTCGTGGGGGGACGCCCTACACTTCGCCTACCGGTACGAGGCTGCCACTCGAGAACCTTTCTTCCCCATCGGTTGTCGGTTCTTCGAGCTATATGGCCGGCCCACTGCCACTTCAGCTTACTAATCCGTGGGGCTATGTCGGTTACTCTGGTTCTACTGCGGATATCCTCATTCCTAAGTTTATCACGCAGAGAAACTCCGAGCATAGCCCTCTCCATAGCTCGCTGAGCGACCTTGAGCTTCCTCATACGGCCAGCAGTGAAGGACCACGTCTCAGTTCCATAAGTCATCACTGGCAACACGCACTGGTTGTACAATTTTGTTTTCAGGTTTTGAGGTATGTCTGACGAGAAGATGTGTCGTAGCTTCCCGAACGCTGCCCAGCCGAGTTGAATCCCTCGATTGACCTCTCGGTCGAAGTTGGACTTACCTAGTCGGACTATTTGTCCCAGGTAAACATACTCGTCAACAACTTCGAGCTTAGTGCTCCCAACAACTACCGGCATAGGTGTGACATGGACATTGAACATGATCTTTGTTTTGTCCATGTTCATCTTAAGACCTATCCGTTGGGAAACACTATCGAGGTCATTGAGCATAGTGCTTAGGTCCTCCAGCGATTCTGCCATAAGGACTATATCGTCGGCAAATCGAAGGTGAGTGATGTACTCGCCATTGATGTTGATACCGTATCCTTTCCAGTCCATAAGCTTGAAAACGTCTTCCAATGCAGCGGTGAAGAGTTTCGGGGATATGACGTCACCCTGTCTTACACCTCTCTGCAATTGGATAGGTTTCGTACTCTGGTTCTGTACTCGGATAGCCATCGTAGCCCTACTGTACAAGCACTTCAACACTTCGATATAGCGACAGTCAACTTGGCACCGCTGAAGGGACTGCAGCACCGCCCAAATTTCGACGGAATCAAAGGCTTTCTCATAGTCCACATACGCAAGGAAAAGTGGCAGATTATACTCCTCTGTCTTCTGTACAATTTGCCGAAGGGTATGTATGTAGTCTATGGTGCTAAAGCCCTTTCGGAAACCGGCTTGTTCGGGAGGCTGGAAGTCGTCAAGTCTGCGCGCGAGACGATTCGTAATGACTCTCGAAAACAGCACGTAGACGCGGCTCAGAAGGGAAATCGGTCTGTAGTTCTTCAAGAGGGTGTTGTCACCTTTCTTGAAGAACAAGACCACTGCACTTCTGCTCCACGCCTCCAATGTAATGCCACCATGGAGGACGGAATTAAAGAGCTTCTGAAGGACTTCAAGTACCGGTCTTCCACCCGCTTTCAGAAGCTCCGCTGTAATTCCATCCTCGCCTGGGGCCTTACCGTTTTTAAGGTGCTGGAGAGCCATTCTAATCTCGCTCAGACTGACGTCCGGGATATCTTCGGAATAGTGTTTCTATCAAGACTTCATATATTTATAATTCTTATAAAATTTTTCAGATATTTAAGTTTTCTCATGGTCTTACAGTTGAGCATGTAATAAGTGAGCATTTAATATTGCGATTAACAAATATCAGTGGTACTGGCGGTAATTAAATTCGCTATTCGCGTACTATTATTTTACTGCCTTGTTAGTCTCCTCCAGCGACCATAAGGGCGAGTACTGGTAATGTTGTGGTTCCGAGGTTGAATCTCGGACCGGGTTTAAAATAAGTTATTGCGATTTTCCGTCAAGGTATTCTCAGTAACAGCCCAATAAACCTGTTTGTCCTGCGCCTGTACTTTCTCTGCTGGTGTCGGATTGCCGCCACAACGGTTTGTGTGTGGAAATAGGCATTGCTCTTGTGCTTGCGCACGCAGTCGTGGACTATCATCCTGTTCTACGAAGATAGTTAGTCTCCGCTCAGACTTCTTTATAAACTTAAGTGATTAACTAACTTACAGTCTAACTGATAATACTGCAGTCCACGGGCTAATTTCGCTACAACCAATTTCAAACAAAGAAGGCTATATATACGTTGCCACTTTTGTTGAATACCTCAGATCCTGTAAATAAACTGTCTCACTATGCCCCTTAGACCGCAACATAGTAATATAGCTCAGCTTCATGTACGTGTATAGTATAAGACTGACTGCCATTACCGTCACCCGAGTAACCCGAGTTTAATGTTAATTATAGGAATTCAATCAATTGAATTTACTATTAAAATTGCGTTATCATGTGCACATCGGGGAAAGAGAATATCGCGAGAAAATCTATATTTTTGAGAAATATTTTGAGAACATGTAGAGTTTTGTATGACAGAATAGCGGAAGACTAACCATGAATACCTCAGAAATGAGAAAAAGCTTGTGTAGTAGGTTGTATAGGTGTAATTTATTTCTTACATTTCAGTGACAAAGTAGGAGCATCGCTTGGTATGCAACACACGGATCTTTTCAAGAAGACTGACTACTCAGCGATGGGCAATTTAAACCTGTTCAAAGGGCGTGACTCTTCCCTAGACTTCAATGCGGGTATGAGCAAGTCTGTGTCTCCGTACATACCAAGCAGCAGATGGGAGCCAAGCGCTGGCCTCTCTTTCACTAAGTGGTTTTAAAATAAATAAGAAAAATAGACTTAAAATATAAATAGAAACAGTTTATAATAACATTTTCGTCTTTGATTTATCACTACTTATTAACTTATAATTGTTTGAGTTACCTCAGTGAAATTTTGTATATAAACGTCAATATTATTTAAAGTGTTCAATATCAATTTTAACATTTTTGAGTTCTAAGCCGTTGATATTTTTTGTTTGGCCTTTTAAGTAAGAATTATAATGACGCAAGCTTATAAAAATATGTGTATAAATAATAGTGGGTCTACTCCTTTGTTCTACCGCAAAATACCTATAAGTCTGTTTCGATGTCTTGTTGTGGTTTTGTCGCTGAAAATATGCCAGGGTTGTCACAAAAATATTTTCTTAGATAATAATAACATATAATTATATTTTATCTTTATTCCTTGTTATAATTTATTTTTTTATACCTAGATACAAACTTATTACTTCTTTACAAAACTAGTTGCATTCCGCAGCTTCACCTAATTTGTCGTGATGGAAACAAAGGCTTGTGCTTGTAGGTACCTAATCTTACTATATGTTATCTATATAGCAGTATCTGAGGTATCCGCTTCAAATATTGGGTTGAACATAATAAATAAATCAGGTCAAAATTATACGTTGATTCTGTTCCCGCCTCGTTACAGATGTGCAATCGACAAATATTAACGGCAATTATTATTGGAGTTTTATAACTGTCTTTTGTTGAATTTTTTTTTCAAATAAAAATCATGATAGCGCAACTTTTTTTGCCAATTCAATTACATATCAGCTAATATAACATCATATTTTATAAACAAAATCGATTTGATTGAAATTTGACAGTTTATAAATTACAGCATAATATT
Organism: Parnassius mnemosyne; assembly: GCA_963668995.1. Lineage (NCBI taxonomy): Eukaryota > Metazoa > Arthropoda > Insecta > Lepidoptera > Papilionidae > Parnassius > Parnassius mnemosyne. Next base: position 15,189,993 of record CAVLGL010000084.1, on the reverse strand, counting down.
GCCTCACTTCATTCCGTAAAGCAACACGGGCCGTTGACGTACCGGACCCCTATGATTCATTCAGTCATCTTAATGACTTCATTTGGAGTTTCAGTGAATATCAATTGATTTCATGTAATTTGATTATTAAAAAAAACACCTCTTACCTTTAAGTACTTTATATAGTTATATAATGAAATGCAAAGCAATATGTAATAAATAAGACGGTGTATAATAAATTATTTCATTTGAATTTTTGTCTTTGATTTATCACTATTAGTTAACTTACATTTGCTTGAGTTACGCCAGCAAAATTTGGTATATAGATATTAATAATGTTTAATTTTATATTATATACAACATCCCAAACTATAATAAAATAAAAATAAAACTAGTAACTTAATTATCCTACAGTTCTTCACCCCGCGTTAAGCGACTCCCACACACAAGCGGCTTGCGGTGGCGGCTAACCGCGAGCCGCGGCTCCAGCCGCTGCAACAACACATCACCGCGGCCGGAGTGGCGGCCCGAAGCGGCATTCGCTGTGGTGTCTGTGCTACAATCAGACGTCAGTAAACATGGTTAACCGTGACGAAGTCTTATTATTTTCAGCAATATTATCATATATTTTGTTTTTAATCCCAATGATTTAGTGATCACGATGCAAATTATCATAAAGTACTGGATAATTTCGCCTTGTTTCTATTTAAATCTCTGAATGTAGCACCATTTTTCACGCGGTACACGCGGCCTGTTGCAAAAATTTGCAACTGACCGCGCTGCGGCCACCGATAGGCTGCGTACTCGCTATCACACACGCGGTGGCGGAGGGGGCAGAGCATGCGGCCGCGGCCAGCCGCTGACAGGCCGCGCCATGGCCGCACGAGTTTGCGGACTCTCTTACATTGCGAGCGAATACAACTGACCGCCACCGTGGCCGCCACCGCAAGCCGCTTCTGTGTGGGAGACGCTTTATCGTGCCAAGAACGCTGACTGCGTTTTCCCGCTGAATACTTAGCCTTTGAGCGAGAAAAGAACCAGCCCTCTTATTACCAGCAGCAACAACAAGTCACTGATGGAGTTCCTTTAGGAACTTCATAGCACGTGGACCCTACGGACCGATAGTTTCTCATATGTAGTCATCTCTCAGAGACTGATATTTGCGCTGCTTACTCAGTTTAGCTGCATTTTATGCCGGTCCGGCTCTAAATTAGGTACCCTTGAGATGAGAGGCCGCCAATGTGGCTACGCAAGTAGCATCTCACTCTAGGGCTTTACCTCTTTCCCAAGGAACCAATTTCATACCGTCAAGTATCTTGCCATCGTCTCTAAATATTCCACAAGGTTCTAAAACCGAAAGAACATTTATAGAGACAAGAGTTCTTCGGATGACATCGTTCAAAGAACCATGCCGTGAAAACCTACCAGCACTTTTCTTACATGAAAGTCCGTGGAGCCCAAATTTGACGGCTACCACAGGGGCACTGATGGGGTTGACAAATCGCCGCTCCTAGTCGGATTCTTACGGCAACGCGCATGCTTTCTCAAACAAGTAATGTGCCAATATTACTTGTTGGTAAAGCCTGATTTCGGTCACTGTGGAAATTATGAAACAAATTTTTCTGCACGTTCTGTACCAACGGATTATCCCACTGTTTTTGTTGATTAACTTCAAGTGGAACATTTTCGCCGGGGCTGAGCGTTCGAAATGTCTATCTTGCCTCTGTAGCAATGCACAAGTATACTTTATTATTTAAAATTATGTTACATACAGTTACATAAGTCACTGACACTGCACGGAAACAAGGAAGCAGGAAATGCAAAGCTTCAAAGATTTCTTACACTAATACCCAAAAATTTTATAAGTAAATTAGCTTGAGTCCAGAATGTTGTATTTAAAGTTAAATTTAGAATATTTTCTATACTATTGCATGCTTTAAACGAAGCAAGGTATTGCATGCCTTAAGCGAAGCAAGGTATGTTCTACTATCGCCTAAAAATTAAGATTCCAACGTTTTATCGAATGAAATCGTATCTAGCAATCATATTATACATATAAATGATATAAAAAGTACATTGTTAGAAAGATAAATGATTGTTGAACTTATTAATATATTTTTTAAATTAATTAATTGCCATTTTTAAACAAATAAAGGGATTTATTGGCTTATGGTGTGGATTTATCAAGTCCAAAAGGCTTGTAAACACGATAACTTTTGAAAATATCAATTGTTTAACTCAATATATTTTTAATCTCTTCATCTATCATGTGGGAAGCCACTGAATCTAAATAGCAGTGTAATTTTGTTTTGTTTAGCTATAATTAATTTTTTCGGCTCCAAAATTGCGTAATTTTTGTTGATTTGGTAGCCTTGTATGTAAATTATTTCTGTAAATAGGCGGATTCCGCCGTCGTGAGTGGACTTTGTTTCGGTTATTTGCAGCGGCTCAAAAAGATAGCTGTACAAATACACAATATTCGAATAACTCAATTTCTTAAATACTTGATTATAATAATAATGAGAGATTTTTTTTATTACAATATTTTAAGTACGTACTAAAAGTAAGTAGTATCAATGTTTTTATCATGGGTGTCATTTTCATGGTTTTCGAGGGTGCTGAAGCCGAGAGTGCTGTCAAAATGTAAAGCCAAGGTGGCGGCTGCAATAGGTATAAATTTTTTCATCATGGGTGTCATTTTGATGGTTTTCGAGGGTATTGAAGCCGGTAGTGCTGTCGAAATGTAAATCCAAGATGGCGGCTGCAATAAGTATCAATTTTTTCATCATGGCTGCCATTTTCATGGGTTTCGAGGGTGTAGAAGCCGATAGTGCTGTCGAAATGTAAATCCAAGATGGCGGCTGAAGTAGATACCAATTTTTTCATGACGGGTGTCATTTTCATTGTTTTCGAGGGTGTTGAAGGCGATAGTGCTGTCAAAATGTATTTAAAATACTTTAGAAAATTCCGTATAATCATGTTATACTTAATTTTTTTAATGTGCTTAAGTTTTGTGACCTTTCCAAGGCCTTCGACTGTGTTCACCATGAGACATTAATCAGGAAGCTACAGTACTATGGTGTCAAGAACACAGCGCTTAAACTTATTATTTCATATTTAAGTAATAGAAAAGAGAAGGTTATTATCAATGGTAAAAGTTCTTCCGGGTCACCTGTACTAATGGGTGTACCTCAGGGCTCGATTCTCGGCCCATTCCTGTTTCTGGTGTATATTAATGACTTACCTCACCTTGTAGGGGATAGTCATGATATAGTATTATTTGCTGATGATACTTCCTTGATTTTTAAACTTAAACGTCAATCATTTAAATGTGACGAAGTGAATAATGCTATATCAAAATTAGTGCATTGGTTTAACGTTAATAATCTGCATTTAAACGGAAATAAAACTAGTTGTGTTAAATTTACAACAACGAATGTTCAAAATCTGAATACCAATGTGTTTTTAAATGGGGAGGAATTGAGCCCTGTTGTATCCATTGTTTTTCTTGGCATCACTCTTGACGCAAAGCTCCAATGGGGCCCCCATATATCCAAATTAGCAAGCAGACTAAGTTCTGCAGCCTATGCTGTAAAAAAGATTAGAGGTCTCACTAGTGTCGAGACATCTAGATTAGTTTATTTTAGTTATTTTCATAGCATAATGTCTTATGGGATTTTGCTATGGGGAAATGCGGCTGATTCAGAAACTATTTTTGTTTTACAGAAGAGGGCCATTAGAGCTATTTACAATCTAAAACCGAGAGAGTCTCTTAGAGATAAATTTAAAGAAATTAATATATTAACTTTGGCCTCTCAGTATATTTACGAAAATTTAATGTATGTTCACAAAAACAAAGATAGTTTTAGTAAAAGAAGTGATATACATTCTGTAAACACTAGGAACAAACACAAGCTAGTGATACCAGTTTCTCGACTCCACAGAGTCAGTAATTCATTCTTGGGGCAATGTATACGCTATTACAACAAGGTCCCGGAAAGTGTACAGGTTCTCTCTATTACCAAGTTTAAATGTTTTATTAAGCTGAAACTGTATAAAAAGGGTTATTATAGTATAAATGAATACATGGTTGATAATAACCCCTGGGAATGAGGTGATCGCTTCCAAGCAGTTTCTAAAATAAATTTTGTAAATAGTTCGTAATCATTTATATTGTAAAATTTATTTAAAAAAAAAAGTCCCGCTGGGTTTCTTGCTGGTTCTTCCCAGGACAGAGGGTTTTTTTCGAACCAGTGGTAAAGTAAAAAATGACTTTCAATAAGAATTACACATGTAATGTATATTGAATAAAAAATATTCTATTCTATTCTATTCTATTCTATTCTATGCCCAATTGGATTTACCAATTTTTTTAAGATTATTATCAATATCTTTTATCATATGCGAACATTTCGAGACTGGACTCCAACGGAGTAAGTACGTAGTTTTTGTATAATGAGTCGTCGTTAATTGCTATCGCCTTTTATGTTATAATTATGATAACGCAAATATAGAAAAAGTAATAACACCTAATAAATCGACATTTTTCATATATGAGATACTTATTGTGTACATTACAAATATTGTTTTTCGCGGAAATTGTTATAATTTGATGACTAATTCGATGAAATACAAGTAAGAGATAAATATGTATATTGGCGTCATTTCATTCGGTCAATCTTAATGACGTCATTTGAAGGTTAAATAAAAATATCAATTGATTTTCTGCCGACTTCCAAAAAGGAGACGGTACTCAAATCCACTGTATTTTTTATGTGTGTTACCTTATAACTTTTTATTGGGTGAACCGATTTCGATAATTCTTTTTTTATTTGAAAGCTTGTACTTCTCGTGTTGTCAATTTAATCAAGATCAGGCATATAGTTTTTGAGTTATTCTTAATAATTTATATTGAAGTCGGCTGTACAAAATTTTTAATTTTAAATTATATGCAATTTGATAATTTAAAAACCATATCATACTTTTAAGTACTATAACTAGTAAAATAATAAAATTAAAAAAATGCCTATGCTTCTGCAGCATATTTGTTTGACGTTGGTTGCAGGTCTCCACGGGTAATTGTAACTTACAATCAAGTAGGTAATTAGCTCGTGTTTTTAACCAACAATATAAAGAAGTGGTAAAATTAAAATATTTGTGCAACCGACTTCAATACAGATAAAATGAGAACATCATACATTGATGATGTTCAATTAAATCCGCATTATTAAGGATAACTCAAAAACTATAAGTCAGATCTTGTTCAATATCTTGATATACGGGACCACATGAGAAGTATCAGCTTTCAAATAATAAGAGACATGCTGCAGCTATATTAGTAGTATAGTTGTAGCACGAATGGGTCGGCTCGACCGGGGAACGACCACGCTCTCAAAGAATACCAACGTAAAATAACAGCTTAACACTGCTGTGTTTCGTATGGTGAGTGTAGAGAACCGGAGACACTTTTTACTGGAAAAAAGGCATTCCATCTTAGTCCTCACGGGTGACAACGCATCTGCATTTTGATTCGCAAACGAAAATAAATATCGATGTCTATGGGCCACAGCAACAACTTAACATCAGGTGAACTGTGTGCTCGTTTGTTACCCTATCCTTTAAAAAAAGAAGAGTCATCAAAATCGGTTGACCTAGAAAAAAGTTCTGGTTTAAGCTATATGCAAAAAATTAAGTGTATTGAGTTCCTCGTCCTTTTTTAAGTCGGTTAAAAAATATGAAATTGAATATTTCAAAGCTTTATGCCTTTTGGATATAATTCTATTTTCGTACAAGGAGTTTCGAAAGGCGATTTCTTAGTCCACTGGGAATAACATTATTTAAATTTTTGACTGCATTATTCTCCTGGGTGGTTCTATTTGTAAAACGAAATGCTTGCAACTTTAGTATTAAGGGAAAATAGAAACAAGGATTCATTTTACCAAAAAAAAATTATGGGGAAATATTATAAATGAATTATTAAATATTTTTATTATTATTTTCTACTTTTCGATCTCGGATCTCTTGGCACCCGATCGTTTAATAAAAAGGCTTAAGTGAAGACATACTATATCTATAGTACAGAGACCTCTTGGATAATTTCTTTTTTGTGGTGTACATTTAGGCCTCTCTCCGCATACATAATAAAATGTCTTCGAGGAAGAGCCCCAGAACACACAGACTATTGGCAAAAAGAGGAAAAATCTTGTTGGCCTATCATCAGGTAGGGATGCCCAATGGGTAAGGTTACAAGGCTGTTGAGGAGAGATTTGATTTGAAAAACCTGTCTTTGTCTTGTCTCAATACATAAAATGTGGTAGGTTGTGACTTGCTGCTTACTAAATGAGAAACTCATACTGAAATCTTAACTGACTGCGGGGCGTAACATCGGTGTAAACTGCTAAGGGCTGAACTTATGGGCTGAAAATCCTTATATAGTCAGCATCCACCACTTTACACTTCCACTACATCTAGCTTTAAGCTCTAGCGTTCCACTCTGACCGACTAAGGCAATCCAAATGTGTGGAGTTACAAATTTCCCGGGAGAACTTGGTCATGGCTCAACATTCACAAACAGCTCGCCATAAGCTGACCTGTGTGCTTATTTTTTATTTAGAAGAGGTAGCAAATAACCATGAGGCTCATGGTGACGGTAAGTGACACACGCCGCCTTTGAACAACTGCAACACCAGAGGAAAACAGCTGCATTGCGGGCCTTTACAAAAGGAGTAAGCTCATTTCATGAAGGTCCTTAAGTCGCATCGGTAAGGATAACTTACCAGTGGTAATCGATTCCCTTAAGAAGTCTTGTGGGTTATTTAGCTTCTATTGTGATTCTTATAATACGGTTTGTAATTAAAGAAAATAATTTATAACACATGGAATCGGTTTATTGGCCTGTAGATTTTTATGTCTTTTCGGTGACCGCTTTTTGTAAATTATTAACAACATCGTAAGTACAGTATTAGGGTAAGTATCCATTATCTTAGTCTTTACGAGCTTGATTAAAAAATAGTACGTTAGTAGAAACGTGTAACTGGTAGCTTTAGTCATTAGTATTACTCACTTTGATATGGAAGAACCGCTTTTTAGTTTCGTTTCGAGCACTCGCAGTCAAGTGTTTCTAATATTCACTCCTACACACTAATATAATGTTAACTGGCCATTAGAGGCACGGGCAGAATCACTATAGATCAAAACCCGAAACAAACAAATTACACATTTGCATAAATGTTTTGAAGCCACTCTTTCTGACGGTCGAAGTATAAACCTGCATATACAAGTGAAATACTATGAAAAACTTTTACAGTATTTTATTTACTTATCAATATATTTTACAGCTTAGGAGTCAAAAGTTTGTTCCTCGTATAAGATTTAATTGAGAAAGTTTTGTGAAAGTCTTTGCTGAAAAACTTTTGGTTTATTGCAAGCTTAGGTAAAAGCTTATATTATTGTTGTTTAATATAATCATGGCCTTCCCTATGGATTACCTCATAGAGGTATGTTTGGTGTCGTTACCACGTTTGGAAAGCGTATAACGGCAGCCACAGTAGTTTTGAGTAGTTATTAGGAAGATAACGCTATTCATCTAATGTTTCGTTTTCCTCTGTGGCTTTTTGCGACACTCTCCGTATTATATGATGCTATATAAGAGTGTAGACAAAAACCGGGTTATTTGGCGCGCCTTGGGAAAGGTTCAGCCGTAGATTTGTGCAGGGTGATGATGATGGTGATTACATAACATTAAGAATGTTATAAGTGTTTGAAGCTATTTAACTATTGGAAGAACAAAATAAAGCCAATTTACACCATATAAAATTGTTTTTTCTGAAAATAGAATGCAGTACTTCCAATATACAAAACAAAATGCATATAAGAAGTATCCTACCCTACTCTATTATTTAATGTGAGTCTAAGATAGAATGTAGAAGTGGTGATGATTATCATCATTCTATCTAAGTGCATGGCTGAACATAGTCTTATAAGGGACATTTACTTCAGTTGCCACGTTCGTCAGACGGGACTAGAACGGCAGGTTTTTATTTTTTTAAGTTGATATCAAAACGATGCTGAGGCCATTTCCTGTTTTAGTTTCCCTTTGTCGCCTTTTACAGCATCCACAGGATGATATGGGGTAGTGGATTCTTTTGTTCCGCCACTACTCGACATACAGCTCCTAATAGGTGAGATCTATGCGCAGCAGTTTAAATTTTTTATAGAAAAAGGGTGTTAAGCGTTCACACGGTCCACCTGACGGTAAATTGATGCTGTAGCCCATAGACATGTATATCCATCAACAATTGAGAATCAAAATTCAAATGCATTTTCACACTTGAAGACTAACATGAAATGCCTTGTTGTTTGTTATAAAGGGATCGGTTCTCTACATACACTATACGATACACAGAAGTATAAAGCTGCTATTTTGCTCTGATTGTTTATGAGAGCGTTGTCCTTTTAGGTCGAGCTGACAGATTCATGCTGCAACCATATCATAACTGTAGCGAGGCACTACCACGTGTATTTTATACGTTGATGGATAATAAATATAATACAATATTTTTATATAAAAATTTTTATCACTCCATACATTTAACGTGTTAAATAAGAATTACAAAGTTTATTTAATTTTAACTTATTCTTAAAACTGAAACGAATAGATATTAAACGAGTTAAAATTCACTGTGTAGTAGCAGTGTGTATTAAAAAGTGACGGATAGAAACTGGAACAGGAGATGGGAAGCAGCACCTTCCTGATAACAAAACAAAATATATTGGTAAATCCAATTGAGCATGCCTTCGCATTAAAAAAATTACATATAGCATGATTATATGGATTTTTTTAAACGTCATCATCATCATCATAATTACAGCATTTCTTAAGTCCACTGCTGAACATAGGTCTCCCCCAAGGAATGCCACAAAGCACGGTCCTGAGCCACCTGCATTCATCGACTTCCTGCATGTCTTACGAGGTCGTCACTCCATCTCGTGGGGGTCGCCCTACACTTCGCCTATCGGTACGAGGCTGCCACTCAAGAACTTTTCTTCCCCATCGGTTGTCGGTTCTTCGAGCTATATGGCCGGCCCACTGCCACTTCAGCTTACAAATCCGTTGGGCTATGTCAGTTACTCTGGTTCTACTGTGGATATACTCATTTCTAAGTTTATCAAGCAGAGAAACCCCGAGCATAGCCCAAAAGTCCAAGACGTATTCAAGTATAAATATTACATCCTACTTACTTTTAGTACGTACTACTATTATTTATTCTGTGCTTTTAAAATATTGTAATAAAAAAAATTCTCGATATTTTCATGAAAATATCAATTTTTAGCCTTGGGGACATGAAAAACCACAGCATAAGCCACTAAAACCCTTTTTTTATTTAAAAATAGCAATTAATCAATTTAAAAAAAAATTTATAAGTTCAACAATCATTTATCTTTCTGACAATGTGCTTTTTATATCATTTTATATATAATATGATTGCTGGATACGATTTCATGCGACAAAACGTTGGAATCTTGATTTTTAGGCGCTAGTAGAACATACCTATGCGCTTTGCGCTCGGCATGCAATAATAAAAAACTGCTGTCGCCAACCAGTTTGCCAAGCCTGACAAATATGGCAGAATCCTTATAATATAAAGCAGTCTATGAGGGAGGCCTATGGTCAGAAGAGGACTTTAATGGGCTGTAATGGATGAATGGAATAGAAGATGAAGTTAAACTCGATACATTTCGTAAAATTTGTTTTATTTAACAAGAATTTTTTATTGGATGCACGCAACTGCGACTAAACTAAGTGCAACAAAAACATTATATTATTATTAAATACAGATCACTCACAAAAAAGGTGGATTAATGAAAGTTAGTAATAAAATAGAATGCATTTATTTTGCTTACTAAATATATAATATATATTTATAACTTGGGTTAAGTACCTTTACTTGACATACTGATAAACTACGAGTATAATATGTGACCCGAGTTCAATTACGTTACAATTACGAATGCTTATCTCGGGGAATACTCTACGCCACCGATTTATTTTAAAACTAGATGGAACAAATTCAAAACAAAAGCAAAATTTATTATTTCTTCGAAATTGATAGATTTTGATGAAAATTATTATTAAGTATTTATTTTGTAAAAAAGTTAAATGTACTTCACAACGATAAACATGATGTAACCGCTCAAGCTTTTGCAACGAGAACCTTTCCCAGCAATCCCAACGTTCCCAACTTTGACACATACGGTGGCAAAGTTGGATACACATACGAGTAAGTACAAAAGTTGTGAGGGTTTCATAGCATGGTAAGATATCGCCCCGCTGCTTCTATTGTTATGTCTATCAACACTTCATATATTTATAATTCTTATAAAATTTTTTAGATATTTAAGTTTTCTCATGGCCTTCACAGTTGAGCATGTAATAAGTGAGCATTTAATATTGCGGTTAACAAATATCAGTGGTGCTGGCGGTAATTAAATTCGGTATTCGCGTACTATTGTTTTACTGCCTTGTTAGTCTCCTCCAGCGGCCATAAGGGCGAGTGCTGATAATGTTGTGGTTCCGAAGTTGAATCTCAGACCGGGTTTAAAATAAGTTATTGCGATTTTCCGTCAAGGTATTATCAGTAACATCCCAGTAAATCTGTTTGTCGTGCGACTGTTCTTTCTCTACTGGTGTCGGATTGCCGCCACAAGGGATTATAAGACTGTGGAAATAGAAATTGTTCTTGTGCTTGCGCACACAGTCGTGTACTATCATCCTGTTCTACAAAGATAGTTAGTCTCCGCTCAGACTTCTTTATAAACTTAAGTGATAAACGAACTTACAGTCTAACTGATAATACTGCAGTCCACGGACTAATTTCGCTACAACCAATTTCAAACAAAGAAGGCTGTATATACGTTGCCACTTTTGTTGAATACCTCAAAGCCTGTAAATAAACTGTCTCACTATGCCCCTTAGACCGCAACATAGTAATATAGCTCAGCTACATGTACATGTATAGTATAAGACTGACTGCCATTACCATCACCCGAGTAACCCGAGTTTAATGTTAATTATAGGAATTCAATCAATTGAATTTACTATTAAAATTGAGTTATCATGTGCACATCGGGGAAAGAGAATATCACGAGAAAATCTATATTTTTGAGAAATATTTTGAGAACATGTAGAGTTTTGTATGACAGAATAGCGGAAGACTAACCATGAATACCTCAGAAATGAGAAAAAGCTTGTGTAGTAGGTTGTATATGTGTAATTTATTTCTTACATTTCAGTGACAAAGTAGGAGCATCTCTTGGTATGCAAAACACGGATCTATTTAAAAAGACTGACTACTCAGCGATGGGCAATTTGAACCTGTTCAAAGGGCGTGACTCTTCCCTAGACCTGAATGCGGGTATGAGCAAGTCTGTGTCTCCGTACATACCTAGCAGCAGATGGGAGCCAAGCGCTGGCCTCTCTTTCACTAAGTGGTTTTAAAATAAATAAGAAAACTAGGTTTAAAATATAAATAGAAACAGTTTACAATAAAATATTTAATAAAATTTTCGTCTTTGATTTATCACTACTTATTAACTTATAATAGTTTGAGTTACGTCAGTGAAATTTGGTATATAAACGTCAATATTATTTAAAGTGTTCAATATCAATTTTAAAATTATTGAGTTCTAAGCCGTTGATATTTTTTATTTAGCCTTTTAAGTAAGAATTGTAATGACGCAAGCTTATAAAAATATGTGTAATAAATAATAGTGGGTCTACTACTTTGTTCTACCGCAAAATACCTACAAGTCTGTTTCGATGTCTTGTCGCTGAAAATATGCCAGGGTTGTCACAAAAATATTTTCTTAGATAATAATAACTAAGATTATATTTTATCTTTATTCCTCGTTATAATTTATTTTTTTATACCTAGATACAAACTAATTACTTCTTTGCAAAACTAGTTGCATTCCGCAGCTTCACCTAATTTGTCGTGATGGAAACAAAGGCTTGTGCTTGTAGGTACCTACCTAATCTTACTATATGTTACCTATAGTATAGCAGTATCTGAGGTATTCCGCTTAAAATATTGGATAGGGGGTTGAACATAATAAATAAATCAGGTTAAAATTATACGTTGATTCCTTTCCCGCCTCGTTACAGATGTGCAACCGACAAATATTAACGACAATTATTATTGGAGTTTTATAACTGTCTTTTGTTGAATTTTTTTTTCAAATAAAAATCATGATAACGCAACTTTTTTTGCCAATTAAATTACATATCAGCTAATATAACATCATATTTTATAAAAAAAATCGATTTCATTGAAATTTGACAGTTTATAAATTACAGCATAATATTGCCTCACTTCATTCTGTAAAGCAACACGTGCCGTTAACGTACCTGACCGTTGACGTCATTTGGAGTTTCAGTGAATATCAATTGATTTCATGTAATTTGATTATTAAAAAACCACCTCTTACCTTTAAGTACTTTAAATAGTTATATAATGAAATGTAAAGCAATATGTAATAAATAAGACAGAGTATAATAAATTATTTCATTAGAATTTTGTCTTTGATTTATCACTATTAGTTAACTTACATTTGTTTGAGTTACGCCAGCAAAATTTGGTATATAGATATTAATAATATTTAATATTTTATTATATACAATATTCAAAACTATAATAAAATAAAACTAAAACTAGTAACTTTACAGTTCTTCTCCCCGCGGTGTCCTGCCAAGAACGCTGGCTGCGTTTTCCCGCTGAATGGCTATACTTAGCCTTTGAGAGAGAAAAGAACCAGCCCTCTTATTACCAGCAGTAACAACCAGCCGCGGATGGAGTTCGTTTAGGAACTTCACCGCACGTGGACCCTACGGACCGATAGTTTCTAATATGTAGTCATCTCTCAAAGACTCATATTTGCGCCGCTTACTCAGGTCAGCTGCCTCTGATGCCGCCCCGGATCTAAATGAGGTACCCCTGAGATGAGAGGCCGCCAATGTGGCTACGCCAGTAGTATCCTACTCTAGGGCATTACCTCTCTCCCAAGGAAACAATGTCATACCGTCGAGTATCTTGCCATCGTCTCTAAATATTCCATAAGGCTCTAAATCCGAGGGAACTTTTATAGAGACAAGAGCCCTTCGAATGACATAGTTCAAAGAACCGTGCCGTGAAAACCTACCAGCACTTTTCTTACATGAAAGTCCGTGGAGCCCAAACTTGTCGACGCTGATACCACAGGGGCACTGATGGGGTTGACAAATCGCCGCTCCTAGTCGGATTCTTACGGCATCGCGCAAGCTTTCCCCATCAAGTAATGTGCCGAGATTACTTGTTGGTAAAGCCTGATTCTGGTCACTGTGGAAATTATGAAACAAATATTTCTGCACGTTCTGTACAAACAAAAATGTACCACTTCAAGTGGAACATTTTCGCCAGGGCTGAGCATTCGCCATGTATGTCTTGCCTCTGTAGCAATGCACAAGTATACTTCATTATTAAAATTATGTTACATACAGTTACATAAGTCACTGACACTATGCACGGAAGCAAGGAAAGTAGGAAATGCAACGCTAGAAAGGTTTCTTCCACCAATACCACCAAATTAAGTAAATTAGCTTGAGTCCAAGATGTTGTATTTAAAATTAAATTTAGAATCTTTTCTATAGCAACTTTAAGATTATTATCAATATCTTTTATCATATCTGAACATTTCGAGACTGGACTCCAGCGGAGTAAGTATGTATTTTTTGTATAATAAGCCGTAGGTAATTGCTATCACTTTTTATGTTATAATTATGATAACGCAAATATAGAAAAAGTAATAACACCTAATAAATCGACATTTTTCATATATGAGATACTTATTGTGTACATTACAAATATTGTTTTTCGCGGAAATTGTTATAATTTGATGACTCATTCGATGAAATACAAGTAAGAGATAAATATGTATATTGGCGTCATTTCATTCTGTCAATCTTAATGACATCATTTGAAGGTTAAATAAATATCAATTGATTTTCTGCCGACTTCCAAAAAGGAGACGGTACTCAATTCCACTGTATTTTTTATGTGTATTACCTCATAACTTTTTATTGGGTGAACCGATTTCGATAATTCTTTTTTTATTTGAAAGCTTGTACTTCTCCTGTTGTCAATTTAATCAAGGTCAGGCATATAGTTTTTGAGTTATTCTTAATAACTTATATTGAAGTCGGCTGTACAAAATTTTTAATTTTAAATTATATGCAATTTGATAATTTAAAAACCATATCATTCTTTTAAGTACTATAATTAGTAAAATAATAAAATGTAAAAAAATGCCTATGCTTCTGCAGCATATTTGTTTGACGTTGGTTGCAGGTCTCCACGGGTAATTGTAACTTACAATCAAGTAGGTAATTAGCTCGTGTTTTTAACCAACAATATAAAGAAGTGGTAAAATTAAAATATTTGTGCAACCGACTTCAATATAGATACTCGTAAAATGAGAACATCATACATTGATGATGTTCAATTAAATACGCATTATTAAGGATAACTCAAAAACTATAAGTCAGATCTTGTTCAATATCTTGATATACGGGACCACATGAGAAGTATCAGCTTTCAAATAATAAGAGCCATGCTGCAGCTATATTGGTAGTATAGTTGTAGCACAAATGGGTCGGCTTGACCGGGGAAGGATCATGATCTCACAGAATACCAGCGTAAAATAGCAGCTTATCACTGCTGTGTTTCGTATGGTGAGTGTAGAGAACCGGAGACCCTTTTTACTAGATAAGAGGCATTCCATCTTAGTCCTCACGGGTGACAACGCATCTGCATTTTGATTTGCAAACGAGGATAAATATAGAGACATGGGCCACAGCAACCACTTACCATCAGGTGGACTGTGTGCTCGTTTGTCACCCTATCCTATAAAAAAAGAAGAGTCATCCAAATCAGTTGACCTAGAAAAACGTTCTGGTTTAAGCTATATGCAAAAAAATTCAGAGAATAGGAACTCATCCTCCTTTTTTTGAAGTCGGCTAAAACGATATAAAACTGAATATTTCAAAGCTTTATGCCTTTTAGATATAATTCTATGTTCGTACAAGGAGTTTTGAAACGCGATTTCTTAGTCCACTGGGAATAACATTATTTAAATTTTTGACTGCATTAGAACAAGATGGTTCAATGTGTAAGACGAAATGCTTGCAACTGTAGTATTAAGGGAAAATAGAAATAAGGATCCATATTCCCTAAAAAATTAGGGGAAATATTATAAATACATTATTAAATATTTTTATTATTATTTTGAATATCTACTTTTCGATTTCGAATACCCTGGCACCCGATTATTTAATAAATAGGCTTACGTGAAGACATAGATATAGTACAGAGACCTCATGGAGAATTTCACTTCATTTGTAATGTGGTGTAAAATTAGGCCTCTCTATGCATACATTATAAAAATGTCTTCGAAGAATAGCCCCAGCCATACACAAACTATTGGCAAAAGGGGAAAAAACTTGTTGGCCTATCAGGTATTAATGCTCAATGGGTTGGGATACAAGGCTGTTGAGGAGAAACCTGTCTTTATACTGTCTCAATACATAAAAAGTTGTTGGTTGTGACTTGCTGCTTACTAAATGAGAAACTCATACTGCACTTAACTGATCTTAACTGACTGTTTGGCATAACATCGGTGTAAACAGCTAAGGGATGAGCTTGTGGGCTGAGAATCCTTATATAGTCAGCATCCACCATTTTACACTTGAACCCTTCAAGTTTAAAGCTCTTGTACTCTAATGATTTCTTATATTTACGCGAACACTACACATTTTTAAATAAAACTAATTTTACGGATTTTATCGCGTATATTAACTTATTTTTATATATTCCCGACGTTTGTGTTTTTGTTTTTGTGTGAGTTTGTGAACATGTTCAAGATCGTCCCCGCCATTACATTAGATTTGATAGACCACAAATCCTCGCAAAAGAACACCGATTCCTCCCAAGGATGATTCGCGAGGCTATTGAAATTAAAAAACATCCTAATTTCAATAGAGAAGATGGATGGGTGCTGCCATCTGCTTGGGATCCCATAATTAGAAAAATCAAATCCAAACCCAAGTATACCACTGCTAGACTTCAAGATACTGTAAGCTCATTCTGTGTAAATTGAACCAAAAAATTAATATTAAAAAACTGAAGGTAGCCGGGCTAACTATGACAGCAGGACGTCAAACAACTCAGTCCCCCGTGACCACGGGTGCTGGAAAGCACCCGAAACGTCGGGAATATATAAAAATAAGTTAATATACGCGATAAAATCCGTAACATTAGTTTTATTTAAAAATGTCTAGTACTCTAGCTCTAGCTTTAAGTTCTTGCGTTCCACTCTGACCGACTAAGGTATTCCAAATGTGAGGAGTTACAAACTTCCCGGGAGAACTTGGTCATGGCTCGACATTCACCAATAGCTCGCTACAAGCTGCCCTGTGTGCTTATTTTTTATTTAGAAGAGGTGGCAAATAACCATGTGGCTCACGGTGACGGTAAGTGACAAATGCTGCCTATGAACAAGTGCAACACCAGAGGAAAATAGCTGCACTGCCAGCCTTAACAAAAGGAGTAAGCTCGTTTCTTGAAGGTCCTTAAGTCGCATCGGTAAGGATAAGTTATCAGTGGTAAACGATTCCATTAAGAAGTCGTGTGGGAAAAAAAAATTAATGGGTTGTTTAGGTTCTATTGCGATTTTATACTACGGTTGGGTAATTAAAGAAAATAATTTATAATACATGGAATCGGTTTATTGGCCTGTAAATGTCTTTTATGTAACCGCTTTTTGTAAATTATTAACAACGTCGGAAGCAGACCAAGATACAGTATTAGGATCAGTATCCATTATCTTAGTCTTTAGGAGCGTGACATGAAAGAGTAGGTTGGTAGAAACGTGTAAATGGTAGCTTTAGTCATTAGTATTCATCATCATCATCACTATCATCATCATTACAGCCCTTCACAAGTCCACTGCTGAACATAGGCCTCCCCCAAGGAATACCACAATGCACGGTCCCGAGCCACCTGCATCCATTGACTTCCTGCATTTCTTAACAGGTCGTCACTCCATCTAGCGGGGGGACGCCCTACACTTTGCCTGCCGGTACGAGGCCGCCACTCGAGAACGTTTCTTCCCCATCGGTTGTCGGTTCTTCGAGCTATATGGCCAACCGTCCACTTCAACTTACTAATCTGCATTCACTGTGGTTCTACTGCGGATATCCTCATTTCTAAGTTTATCATGCAGAGAAACCTAGAGCATAGTCCTCTCCATAGCTCGCTGAGCGACCTTGAGCTTCCTCATACGGTCAGCAGTGAAGAACCACGTCTCAGATACATAAGTCATCACTGGCGACACGCACTGGTTGTACAATCTCGTTTTCAGATTTTGAGGTGTACCTGACAAAAAGATGTGTCGTAGTTTCCCGAACACTGCCCAGCCGAGTTGAATCCATCGATTTACCTCTCGGTCGAAGTTGAACTTACTTAGTCAGACTATTTGTCCCAGGTAAACATATTCATCAACAACTTCGAGCTTAGTGCTCCCAACTACTACCGGCATAGGTGTGACATGGACGTTAAACACGATATTTGATATGTCCATGTTAATCTTAAGACCTATTCTTTGGGAGACACTATTTCGGTCATTGAGCATAGTGCTTAAGTCCTCCAGCGTTTCTGCCATAAGGACTATATCATCGACAAATCGAAGGTGAGTGATGTACTCACCATTGATGTTAATACTGTATGCTTTCCAGTCCAGTTCCAGTCCTTGAAAACGTCTTCCAATGCAGTGGTGAAGAGTTTCGGGGATATTACGTCTCTGCAGTTGGATAGGTTTCGTGCTCTGGTTATGAATTTGGATAGCCATCGTAGCCCTACTGTACAAACACTTCAGCACTTCGATATACCGGAAGTCCACTTGGCACCGCTGGAGGAACTGCAGCACCGCCTAAATTTCGACGGAATCGAAGGCTTTCTCATAGTCCACATACGCAAGACAAAGTAGCAGATTGTACTCTTCGGTCTTCTGTACAATTAGCCGAAGGGAAACTGGCTTGTTCGGGAGGTTGGAAGTCGTCGAGTCTGCATGCGAGACGATTCGTAATGATGCTTGAAAACAGCACGTAGACGCAGCCCAGAAGGGAAATCGGTCTGTGGTTCTTAAAGAGAGCGTTGTTGCCTTTCTTAAAGAACAAGACCACCGCACTTCTGCTCCATGCCTCCGGAGTAGTACCTCCATAAAGGACGGAATTAAAGAGCTTCTGAAGGACTTTAAGTACCGGTTTTCCACCCCCTTTCAGAAGCTCCAATGTAATTTCATCTTTGCCCAGGGATTTGCCGTTTTTAAGGTGTTGAAGAGCCATTCTAATCTCGCTTAGGCTGACATCCGGGATATCATCGGAATAGTGTTGGATAAGACTCGCTCTTGGATCGTTACTCACACTTGCGTGTGGCTTCAACGATGACGTGTACAGCTGCCCTTAGAACCTCTCAATCTCAGTCAAAATCTCAGTTGTCTCGGAAACGATGCTGCCACTTTCGGTCTTCAGCTTCGACAGTTGGCACTTTCTAGCAGACAGATCTCTGGCAAAGACTTTGGAGCCCTGGTTCCGGTCGATCGCTTCTTCAATACGAGCAGTATTAAAGTTGCGTAAGTCCCGTCACATGTATTTGGATGTCTGTCTGTTTAGTTGACTGTATCTTAATAAATCTACTGAAGACTGCAGCTTCATTTCCCGTCTAACAGCCATGAGATTAAGAGTGTAATCGGAAAATTTTTGAGTTCTTCTGCGGGGGGTCTTGTAAAACATAGCTCCGACCACATGGACAGATTCCACGAGCTTATCATTTATATCGTCCACTGCATTACACTCTCCTAGGCACTGAAAATGATTTTGTAACTCAAGTTGAAGGGTTTCGGGACTTTGGATTAGAGCACGAGGGGGACGGATTGTTGACTTCATTAGAAGTTATCTCTCCAACTTAATATTTAGGGTCAGTGTGCCTCTTACCATTCGGTGATTGCACCTCCTTGGGACAGATGGTCGCCCTCCCGTGATAAAACAAGTTGCCTGATTCAAGGATTATCGTGTCCTCCTCCTCATTTCTTACTTTCGATAATCCTATGATATTCCAGCGCAACTTGTCTATCGCTTCTTCCATCTCCAGGATCTTCTCGTCAGGGTGCGTGCGTTATAAGTTGCCAGGTCGAGTCGTCGTAGGTGCCAACCGAACCTCCACCGGAGATTCTTAGCACTTCCTGCCCCGCCGTTAGCATGGTCGCCACCGTAGCCAGGAATAGCGGGGCCGCAGGGGACTAGGAGCCGTTTAATATTGTCACTGCTCATGTGGGGTATATTGCCATAGTTGCCACGCTTAGCGACGGATTGGCAACCGCAGTTTTATTATTGCATTTGCTGTTATCAGAAATATGCTGCTGCTCACCTTCTGCCTCAGTTTCCCTCTGTCGCCCTTTACGACACCCACGGGAAGATATAGGAGTTTTACTTTCGTTTCGAGCATTCGCAGTCAAGTGTTTCTAATATTCACTCCTACACACTAATATAATGTTAACTGGCCATTAGAGGCACGGGCAGAATCACTATAGATCAAAACCCGAAAACAAACAATTTACACATTTGCACAAATGTTTTGAAGCCACACCTTCTGACGGTCGAAGTACAAACCTGCATATACAAGTGAAACACTATGAGAAACTTTTACAGTATTTTATTTACTTATCAATATATTTTACAGCTTAGGAGTCAAAAGTTTGTTCCTCGTATAATAGTTAATTGAGAAAGTTTTGTGAAAGTCTTTGCTGAAATACTTTTGGTTTATTGCAAGTTTAGGTAAAAGCTTATATTATTGTTGTTTAATATAGTAATGGCCTTCCCTATGGATTACCTCATAGACGTATGTTTGGTGTCGTTGCCACGTTTGGAAAGCGAGTATAACGGCAGCCACTGTAGTTTTGAGTAGTTATTAGGAAGATAACGCTATTCATCTAATGTTTCGTTTTCCTCTGTTGCTGTTTGCGACACTCGGTATTATATGATGCTATATAGGTTTGTAGACAAAAACCGAGTTATATGGCGTGCCTTGGGACAGGTCCAGCCGTGTATTTGTGCAGGGTGATGATGATGGTGATTGCACAACATTAAGAAGGTTATATGTGTTTGAAGCTACTTAACAATTGGAAGAACATAAGAAAGCTACTTTACACCATATAAAAGTTGTTTTTTCTGAAAAAAGAATGAAAAGAATGCAGTATCCATACTAATTTTCCAATATACAAAACAAAATTCATATAAGAAGTATCCTATCCTAGTCCATTATTTAATGTGAGTCTAAGATAGAATGTAGAAGTGGTGATGATTATCATCATTCTATCTAAGTGCACGGCTGAACATAGTTTTATAAGGGACATTTCCTTCAGTCGCCACGCTCGGCAGACGGGACTAGAACGGCAGGTTTTTATTATTTTAAGTTGATATCAGAATGATGCTGAGCCCATTTCCTGTTTTAGTTTCCCTCTGTCGCCTTTTACAGCATCTACAGGATGATATGGGGCAGTGGATACTTTTGTTCCATCAATACTCGACATACAGCTCCTAATGGTGAGGTCTATGCGCAGCAGTTTAAATTTTTTATAGAAAAAGGATGTTAAGCGTGCACACGGTCCACCTGACGATAAGTGGATGCTGTAGCCCATAGACATGTATGTCCATCAACAATTGAGAATCAAAATTCAGATGCATTTTCACACTTGAAGACTAACATGGAATGCCTTGTTGCTTGTTATAAAGGGATCGGTTCTCTACATACACCATACGATACACAGAAGAATAAAGCTGCTATTTTGCTCCGATTGTTTATGTGAGCGTTGTCCTTTTAGGTCGAGCTGACTCATTCATGCTGCAACCATATCATAACTGTAGCGAGGCTCTACCACGTGTATTTTATACGTTGATGGATAATAAATATAATACAATATTTTTATATAAAAATCTTTATCATTCCATACATTTAACGTATTAAATAAAAATTACAAAGTTTATTTAATTTTAACTTATTCTTAAAACTGAAACGAATAGATAGTAAACGAGTTAAAATTCACTGTGTAGTAGCAGTGTGTGTTAAAAAGCGACGGATAGAAACTGGAACAGGAGATGGGAAGCAGCACCTTCCTGATAACAAAACCAAATAATAAAAAACTGCTGTCGCCAACCAGCTTGCCAAGCCTGACAAATATGGCAGAACCCTTATAATATAAGGCAGTCTATGAGGGAGGCCTATGGTCAGAAGAGGACTTTAATAGGCTGTAATGGATGAATGTAATAGAAAATGAAATTAAACTCGATACATTTCGTAAATTTTGTTTTATTTAACAAGAAATTTTTATTGGATGCATGCAACTGCAACAAAACTAAGTGCAACCAAAACATTATATTACTATTATACACAGATCACTCACAAAAAAAGGTGAATTAATGAAAGTATTTACTTTTGCTTACTAAATATATAATATATATTTATAACTTGGGTTAAGTACCTTTACTTGACATACTGATAAATATAATATGTGACCTGAGATCAATTACGTTACAATTACGAATGGTTATCTCGGGGAATACTCTACGCCACCGATTTATTTCAGAACTAGATGGAACAAATTCAAAACAAAAGCAAAATTTATTATTTCTTCCAAATTGATAGACTTTGATGAGAATTATTATTAAGTATTTATTTTGTAAAATAGTGTTAAAATAAATTAGTTATTCAATGCATAGCTTTTGTAAACATTTGTGAGCTGAATGAATAAATAAACTAAACTACTAAATAAACGTTAATTCTGTACTACCTATATAGATTTTTATATGGACATTCCGTAATAGTGATGATATGAGCAAATTCAGTTCAATAGTTTTTTAAACAGAAAAAAGAGTGAAAACGGGCACACATTCTCTAGGCGACAAGTGAATACTTTGGCCCGTAGAAACAAACATCTATTTACGATTATGAATTAAATTACAGATGAAATGTTACCCCTGAGGACTATGATTGAATGTCTCGTCCGTCTCGTCTCTGATTTTTATCACTCACCACACTTAACACAGCGACATTGTACTGTTATTTAACGTAGTATGCTGCGTGATATTTTGCAGGTAAAACTATTTTTTTAAACAATTAAAGTGACAAAAGAACTTATAGCCGACTACGTAGCTATTGAAGTCGTACGTATACCTTATACCGCCTATACTTAATAAAAACTTGACAAACCAGATATATTTGAAGAAGGAGAATGTTTAAAATGTATTTTATGTCATGTGTATTTCCTAACGTATCGATAATGACATTGGATAATATGACATTGGACTAAAGCTTTTGTTAATTGAAACCTTTAGCAATCATTCATCCTTGTCACATTACATTATTATTATAAACCGAATTATTAGTGCAAACCTATCCAACATGGCGAATATGGGCCAATCCCAAATGCTCGATCATTAATTACAGGTCCTATAAATGTTTAGCAATGTATTTAAAAGGCTACTATGAAATATTTTAGTAACTGAAACGCCGTCAGCCAATATTTGAGCGCAGTAGTAATCACTTCCAGTGAAGCAAATTCTTCGTTTCACATATGTCTGCTACATTTTATACGCAGAACATCGGGGATTAACATTTTCCTAGTTTGCAGTGTATATAAGCAAGTGCTGGTTCAGTATCGCATCAATTAGTAAAGGTAATTTGTTAATAACACTGACTAAAATACGTAAAATAAAATAATAATATAAGTCAAAATGTGCAAATCCATAACAATAATCCTTTCAGTGTTGATGGTCTGCGCTAATGGTCGGTATTTAATTAAGGAAGATTACAGAAGCCCATATGTATTTGTGGAAGATGGTCGCAACGTCAGAGTTTACGACTTGGAAGAAGCTTTGTCGGAAGATCAGCAGGAGTTTTCCCACGAGAATAATCTTTCGCGAGCTCGTCGTCAAGCCCATGGAGCTCTAAGTTCGAACCCCGATGGATCATCAAATGTAATGGCGAAGGTGCCACTATCTGTTAATGATAAAAACATGTTAAGTGCAGTTGGTACTGTTAGTGGAGCATCTGGTAATGGGGGCTTTAAGGCGGCTGGTGGCGGTTTGGCTTGGGATAATGTGTAAGTGTGCTTGCATCAAGTTATACTCGTAACGTCATAATATATTTTATAAGAGTTTATTTGAGATTAAAGCGTAGCTCATTGGCGATTTAGCCTGACAAACTCGACATGAGTCGTTAATTAGTATTAGTTGTAATTACACTGTCGTGTGTATTCTTATTCTTTTAAACTTATATATTAACCGTTATAAAAAGTAAATTACGACAGATCGCTAGACTGGAATTAGAGTACTGTTAGTAAATATAGTATTGATTCCTGAATTTACTAAATGTACCAAATTTTCAGCAACGGGCATGGCGCAAGTGTAACTGGACAGCATATACCTGACTTTGGAGATCAATTGACCGCGGCCGCGAAATTAAATATGCTTCACAACGATAAGCATGACGTAACCGCTCAAGCTTTTGCAACGAGAACCTTTCCCAGCAATCCCAACGTTCCCAACTTTGACACGTACGGTGGCAAAGTTGGATACACATACGAGTAAGTACAAAAAATGTGAGGGTTTCATAGCATGGTAAGATATCGCCCCGCTGCTTCTATTGTTATTTCTATCAAGACTTCATATATTTATAATTCTTATAAAATTTTTCAGATATTTAAGTTTTCTCATGGTCTTCACTGTTGAGCATGTAATAAGTGAGCATTTAATATTGCGGTTAACAAATATCAGTGGTACTGGCGGTAATTAAATTCGGTATTCGCGTACTATTGTTTTACTGTTTTGTATAAGTTGTGTTTTAAATAAGTTATTGCGATTTTCCGTCAAGGTATTCTCAGTAACAGCCCAGTAAACCTGGATGTCCTGCGCCTGTACTTTCTCTGCTGGTGTCGGATGGCCGCCACAAGGGTTTGTGTGTGGAAATAGAAATTGCTCTTGTGCTTGCGCACGCAGTCGTGGACTATCATCCTGTTCTACAAAGATAGTTAGTCTCCGCTCAGACTTCTTTATAAACTTAAGTGATAAACGAACTTACAGTCTAACTGATACTACTGCAGTCCACGGACACCTACAGCTACAACCAATTTCAAACAAAGAAGGCTATATATACGTTGCCACTTTTGTTGAATACCTCAAAGTCTGTAAATAAACTGTCTCACTATGTCCCTTAGACCGCAACATAGTAATATAGCTCAGCTACATGTACATGTATAGTATAAGACTGACTGCTATGACCATCACCCGAGTAACCCGAGTTTAATGTTAATTATAAGAATTCAATCAATTGAATTTACTATTAAAATTGCGTTTATCACGTGCACATCGGGGAAAGAGAATATCGCGAGAAAATCTATATTTTTGAGAAATATTTTGAGAACATGTAGAGTTTTGTATGACAGAATTGCGGAAGACTAACCATGAGTACCTCAGAAATGAGAGAAAGCTTGTGTAGTAGGTTGTATATGTGTAATTTATTTCTTATATTTCAGTGACAAAGTGGGAGCGTCTCTTGGTATGCAACACACGGATCTTTTCAAGAAGACTGACTACTCAGCGATGGGCAATTTAAACCTGTTCAAAGGGCGTGACTCTTCCCTAGACTTGAATGCGGGTATGAGCAAGTCTGTGTCTCCGTACATACCTAGCAGCAGATGGGAGCCAAGCGCTGGCCTCTCTTTCACTAAGTGGTTTTAAAATAAATAAGAAAAATAGACTTAAAATATAAATAGAAACAGTTTATAATAACATTTTCGTCTTTGATTTATCACTACTTATTAACTTATAATTGTTTGAGTTACGTCAGTGAAATTTGGTATATAAACGTCAATATTATTTAAAGTGTTCAATATCAATTTTAAAATTTTTGAGTTCTAAGCCGTTGATATTGTTTGTTTGGCCTTTTAAGTAAGAATTATAATGACGCAAACTTATAAAAATATGTGTAATAAATAATAGTGGGTCTACTCCTTTGTTCTACCGCAAAATACCACCAAGTCAGTTTCGATGTCTTGTTGTGGTCTTGTCGCTGAAAATATGTCAGGGTTGTCACAAAAACATTTTCTTAGATAATAATAACATAACATTATATTTTATCTTTTTTCCTCGTTATGATTTATTTTTTATACCTAGATACAAACTAATTACTTCTTTGCAAAACTAGTTGCATTCCGCAGCTTCACCTAATTTGTCGTGATGGAAACAAAGGCTTGTGCTAGTAGGTACCTACCTAATCTTACTATATGTTACCAATATAGCAGTATCCGCTTAAAATATTGGATAGGAGGTTGAACATAACAAATAAATAATGTCAAAATTATACGTTGATTCTGTTCCCGCCTTTTTACAGATATGCAACCGACAAATATTTACGACAATTATTATTGGATTTTTTAACTGTCTTTTGTTAAATTTTTTTTTTCATATAAAAACCATCATAACGCAATTTTTTTGCCAATTAAATTTCATATCAGCTAATATACAATCAAATATCAGCTAATATAAAATCGATTTGATTGCAATTTGACAGTTTTTAAATTACTGCATAATATGACCTCACTTCATTCCATAAAGCAACACGGGCCGTTGACGTACCGGACCTCTGTGATTAATTCAGTCATCTTAATGACGTCATTTGGAGTTTCAGTGAATATCAATTGATTTCATTTAATTTGATTATTAAAAAAAAAACACCTCTTACCTCTAAGTACTTTAAATAGTTATATAATGAAATGTAAAGCAATATGTAATAAATAAGACAGTGTATAATAAATTATTTCATTAGAATTTTTGTCTTTGATTTATCACTATTAGTTAACTTGCATTTGTTTTAGTTACGCCAGCAAAATTTGGTATATAGATATTAATAATATGCAATATTTTATTATATACAACATTCAAAACTATAATAAAATAAAACTAAAACTAGTAACTTAATTATCATACATTTTTTCACCCCGCGTTATCGTGCCAAGAACGCTGGCTGCGTTTTCCCGCTGAATGGCTATACTTAGCCTTTGAGCGAGAAAAGAATCAGCCCTCTTATTACCAGCAGCAACAACCAGTCACGGATGGAGTTCTTTTAGGATCTTCACCGCACGTGGACCCTACGGACCGATAGTTTCTAATATGTAGTCATCTCTCAGAGACTCATATTTGCGCCGCTTACTCAGTTCAGCTGCCTCTGATGCAGCCCCGGCTCTAAAAGAGGTACCCCTGAGATGAGAGGCCGCCAATGTGGCTACGCAAGTAACATCCTACTCTAGGGCTGTACCTCTCTCCCAAGGAACCAATGTCATACCGTCGGGTCTCTTGCCATCGTCTGTAAATATTCCACAAGGCTCTAAAACCGAGGGAACATTTACGAGACAAGAGCCCGTCGAATGACATCGTTCAAAGAACCGTGCTGTGAAAACCTACTAGCACTTTTCTTACATGAAAGTCCGTGGAACCCAAATTTGACGACGATGCTACCACAGGGGTACTGAAGGGGTTGACAAATCGCCGCTCCTAGTCGGATTCCTAAGGCAACGCGCAAGCTTTCCCCATCAAGTAATGTGTCGAGATTACTAATGGTAAAGCGTGTAACCAATGACTAGATTCCGTAGTCGAAACAGCTAGAAGGCGTGCCTGATTTTGGTCACTATGGAAATTATGAAACAAATCTTACTGCACGTTCTGTACCAACGGAATATCCCACTGTTTTTGTTGGTTAACTTCCAGTGGAACATTTTCGCCGGGACAAAGCGTTCGCAATGTCTGTCTTGCCTCCGTTGCAAAGCACAAGTATACTTCATTATTTAAAATTATGTTACATACAGTTATATACATATGTCAGTGACACTATGCACGAAAGCAGGGAAAGCAGGCAATGCAACGCTTGAAAGATTTCTCACACCAATTCCACTAAATTTTATAAGTAAAGTAGCTTGAGTCCAGGCAGTTGGATTTAAATTTAGATTTAGAATCTTTTGTTTAGCTATTTTAAGATTATTATCAATATCTTTTATAATATCCGAATATTTCGAGACTGGACTCAAGCGGAGTAAGTGTTTTTGTATAATAAACCGTCGTTAGTTGCTATCGCTTTTTATGTTATAACTAGCTGTTCCCCGCGATTGTTAGGGTTTCTATATTTTTGCACGGAACCCTAATTATTTTTCTAAAATAACAGTAGCCTAAGTTACTCTTTATGAAATCAGCTACCTGCCAGTGAAAGTCCCGACAAAATCGGTCCAGCCGTTTTGGAGATTAACCGGAACAAAAAAACAGACAGACAGACAGACAAAAATTTTAAAAATTGTATTTTTGTTATAAGTACCGTATATACTTTCATATGCAATTAGTAAAAAGCTGTAATTTTGCCATTACAAACAGACACTTCAATTTTATTTATTTGTATAGATTATGATAACGCAAGCATAGAAAAAGTAAAAACACATAATAAATCGACATTTTTCATATATGACATGCTTATTGTGTACATTACAAATTCACATATGAAAATCAAATACAAATATTGTTTTTCGAGTAAATTGTAATAATTTGATGACGAATTCGTTGAAATACAAGTAAGAGATAAACATGGATATTGGCGTCATTTCATCCGGTCAATCTTAATGAAGTCATTTGAAGGTTAAATAAATATCAATTGATTTTATGCAATTTGATAATTTAAAAACCATATCATTCTCTTAAGTACTATAACTAGTAAAAAAATAAAATTTAAAAAAAAATCTACGCTTCTGCAGCATATTTGTTTGACGTTGGTTGCAGGTCTCCACGGGTAATTGTAACTTACAATCAAGTAGGTAATTAGCTCGTATTTTTAACCAACAATATAAAGAAGTGGTAAAATTAAAATATTTGTGCAACCGACTTCAATATAAATAAATTGAGAACATCATCAATGTAGTCGAAGTCAATTAAATACGCATTATTAAGGATAACTCAAAAACCACTGGCCAGATCTTGTTCAATATATTGATATAATATGAAACCACATGAGAAGTATCAGCTTTCAAATAAAGAAGAGTCATCAAATTCGATTGACCTAGAAAAAAGTTCTAATTTAAGCTATATGCAAAAAATTACGTGTATTGAGTTCCTCCTCCTTTTTTTGAAGTCCGTTAAAATATATATAAAATTGAATATTTATGCCTTTTGGGTATAATTTTATGTTCGTACAAGGAGTTTCGAAAGGCGATTTCTTAGTCCACTGGGAATAACATTATTTAAATTTTTGACTGCATTATTATCCAGGATGGTTCTATTTGTAAAACGAAATGCTTGCAACTGTAGTATTAAGGAAAAATAGAAATAAGGATCCATTTTCCCAAAAAAATTTAGGGGAAATATTATACATAAATTATTAAATAATTTTATTATTATTTTGTATCTCTACTTTTCGATCTCGGATCCCCTGGCACCCGATCATTTAATAAATAGGCTTACGTGGAGACATAGATATAGTACAGAGACCTCATGGAGAATTTCACTTTATTTGTAATGTGGTGTACATTTAGGCCTCTTTCCGCATACGTATTAAAAACGTCTTCGAAGAAGAGCTCCAGAACATACACAAACTATTGGCAGAAGGGGATTGGCATACAAGACTCTTGAGAAGAGCCTTGATTAGAGGAACCTGTCTTTATCTTGTTATCTTGTCTCAATACATAAAAATGGTAGGTTGTGATCGCTGCTTACTATATGAGAAACTCGTACTGCAATCTTAACTGACTGCTGGGCGTAACATCGGTGTAAATAGCTAAAGGGTGAGCTTGCGGGCTGAAAATCCTTATACAGTAAGCATACACCATTTTACACATCCACCCTTCAAGCTTAAAGCTCTAGTACTATAGCTCTAGCTTAAACTCTAGCGTTCCACTCTTACCGACTAAGGCAATCCAAAAGTGGGGAGTTACAAACTTCCCGGGAGAACTTGATCATGGCTCGACATTCACCAACAGCTCGCCACAAGCTGCCCTGTGTGCTTATTTTTATTTAGAAGAGGAGGCAAATAAGAATGCGGCTCACGGTGACGAGAAGTGACAAACGCCATCCATGAACAAACGCAACACCAGAGGGAAAACGGGTCCTTAAGTCGCATCGGTAAGGATAAGTTACCAGTGGTAAAAACGATTCCATTAAGAAGTCGCGTAGGAAATAAAACATCAATGGGTTGTTTAGCTTCTATTGTGATTCTTATACTACATTTTGTAATTAAACAATATAATTTATAAAACACGGAATCGGTTTATTGGCCTGTAGATTTTTATGTCTTTTCGGTGACCGCTTTTTGTAAATTACTAACAACATCGTAAGCAGACCAAGATACAGTATTAGTATCATCATCCATTATATTAGTCTTTATGAGCGTGATTTGAAAGAGTACGTTAGTAGAAACGTGTAACTGGTAGCTTTAGTCATTAGTATTACTCGCTTTGATATGGAACACCCGCTTTTTAGTTTCGTTTCGAGCATTCGCAGTCAAGTGTTTCTAATATTCACTCCTACACACTAATATAATGTTAACTGGCCATTAGAGGCACAGGCAGAATCACTATAGATTAAAACCCGAAAACAAACAATTTACACATTTGCACAAAAGTTTTGAAGCCACGCCTTCTGACGGTCGAAGTATAAACCAGCATATACAAGTGAAATACTGTGAGAAACTTTTACAGTACTTTATTTACTTATCAATATATTTTACAGCTTAGGAGTCAAAAGTTTATTCCTCCTATAAGACTTAATTGAGAAAGTTTTGTGAAAGTCTTTGCTGAAAAACTTTTGGTTTATTGCAAGCTTAGGTAAAAGCTAATATAATTGTTGTTTAATATAGTAATGGACTTCCCTATGGATTACCTCATAGACGTATGTTTGGTGTCGTTGCCACGTTTGGAAAGCGGGTAACGGCAGCCACAGTAGTTTTGAGTAGTTATTAGGAAGATAACGCTATTCATCTAATGTTTCGTTTTCCTCTGTTGCTTTTTGCGACACTCTCGGTATTATATTATGCTATATAAGAGTGTAGACAAAAACCTGGTTATTTGGCGCGCCTTGGGAAAGGTGATGATGATTATATAACATTAACAAAGTTATAAGTGATTGAAGCTATTAAACTATTGGAAGAGCAGAAGAAAGCCACTTTACACAATATAAATTTGTTTTTTCTGAAAAAAAGAATGCAGTACCAATACTAATTTTCCAATATACAAAACAAAATTCATATAAGAAATATCCTATGCTAGTCGATTATTTAATGTAAGTCTAAGATAGAATGTAGAAGTGGTGATGATTATCATCATTCTATCTAAGTGCACGGCTGAACATAGTCTTATAAGGGACTTTTAATTCAGTTGCCTCGTTCGGCAGACGGGACTACAACGGCAGGTTTTTATTATTTTAAGTTGATATCAGAACGATGCTGAGCCCATTTCCTGTTATAGTTTCCCTCTGTCGACTTTTACAGCATCCACAGGATGATATAGGACAGTGGATTCTTTTGTTCCGCCAATACTCGACATATAGCTCCTAATAGGTGAGATCTATGCGCAGCAGTTTAAATTTTTTATAGAAAAAGGATGTTAAGCGTGCACACGGTCCACCTGACGATAAGTGGATGCTGTAGCCCATAGACATGTATGTCCATCAACAATTGAGAATCAAAATTCAGATGCATTTTCACACTTGAAGACTAACATGGAATGCCTTGTTGCTTGTTATAAAGGGATCGGTTCTCTACATACACCATACGATACACAGAAGAATAAAGCTGCTATTTTGCTGTGATTGTTTATGAGAGCGTTGTCCTTTTAGGTCGAGCTGACTCATTCATGCTGCAACCATATCATAACTGCAGCGAGGCTCTACCACGTGTATTTTATACGTTGATGGATAATAAATATAATACAATATTTTTATATAAAAATCTTTACCATTCCATACATTTAACGTATTAAATAAAAATTACAAAGTATATTTAATTTTAACTTATTCTTAAAACTGAAACGAATAGATAGTAAACGAGTTAAAATTCACTGTGTAGTAGCAGCGTGTATTAAAAAGCGACGGATACAAACT
Organism: Parnassius mnemosyne; assembly: GCA_963668995.1. Classification (NCBI taxonomy): domain Eukaryota; kingdom Metazoa; phylum Arthropoda; class Insecta; order Lepidoptera; family Papilionidae; genus Parnassius; species Parnassius mnemosyne. The sequence continues at coordinate 15,158,747 of CAVLGL010000084.1, read as the reverse complement.
GGAACAGGAGATGGGAAGTAGCACCTTCCTGATAACAAAACAAAACATATTGGTAAATCCAACTGAGCATGCCTTCGCATTAAAAAAATTACGTATAGCATGATTATATGGAATTTTTTTTAAAGTAGTTTAAATACACACAAATTTTCACTAATAACCTTATTATACTTCAAATTTTCCGATAATTTTATGTCAAACTTCAATTTGAAAAGTTTGGAAAATCCAAAGAGCACGACTCATAATGCTCATATGATCATCATATCATCATTCATGTCACTCCAAAAAGTCCAAGACGTCATCATCATCATCATCATTACAGCCTTTCATAAGTCCACTGCTGAACATAGGCCTCCCCCAAGGAATGCCACAAAGCACGGTCCTGAGCCACCTGCATCCATCGACTTCCTGCATGTCTTACCAGGTTGTCACTCCATCTCGTGGGGGTCGCCCTACACTTCGCCTACCGGTACGAGGCTGCCACTCACGAACCTTTCTTCCCCATCGGTTGTCGGTTCTTCGAGCTATATGGCCGGCCCATTGCCACTTCAGCTTACAAATCCGTTGGGCTATGTCGGTTACTCTGGTTCTACTGCGGATATACTCATTTCTAAGTTTATCAAGCTGAGAAACCCCGAGCATAGCCCAAAACTCCAAGACGTATTCAAGTATAAATATTACATCCTACTTACTTTTAGTACGTACTACTATTATTTATTCTGTGCTTTTAAAATATTGTAATAAAAAAAATTCTTATTATTATTATAATTAAGTATTTAAGAAGTTTGGTTATTCGAATAATGTGTATTTGTAGAGCGATCTTTTTGAGCCGCTGCAAATAACCGAAACAATGTCCCCTCACGACGGCAACTGACGCCGAACTGAGTGAGTGAATAAAGTACTCTGTGGCTGTAGCTCCCTATTTACAGAAATAATTTACATACAAGGCTACAAAATCAACGAAAATTTCGCCATTTTGGAGCTGAAAAAAATTAATTATATCTAAACATAACAAAATCACACTGCCATTTACATTCAGTGGCTTCCCACATGATAGATGAAGAGATTAAAAAATAGATTGAGTTAAACAATTGATATTTTCAAAAGTTATCGTGTTTACAAGCCTTGGGGACATGAAAAATCGACACCATAAGCCACTAAAATCCCTTTTCTATTTAAAAACTAGCTGTGCCCCGCGGTTTCACCCGCGTATATCACGCGTCTGCGCCTTGCGACATTCGAACTTCGAGAGAGACATCATGACGGATGGTTGCTGAATTAACAAAGATTTAAAAAGTGAAATATGTTACTAAAATTACATGGTTAACGTAATTGGTGGTTATGCATGATACAGGTACTGATACGAATAATGTGGCCTAGTTTGTACTATATTATGCTATATAAGAGTGTAGACAAAAACCTGGTTATTTGGCGCGCCTTGGGAAAGGTGATGATGATTATATAACATTAACAAAGTTATAAGTGATTGAAGCTATTAAACTATTGGAAGAGCAGAAGAAAGCCACTTTACACAATATAAATTTGTTTTTTCTGAAAAAAAGAATGCAGTACCAATACTAATTTTCCAATATACAAAACAAAATTCATATAAGAAATATCCTATGCTAGTCGATTATTTAATGTAAGTCTAAGATAGAATGTAGAAGTGGTGATGATTATCATCATTCTATCTAAGTGCACGGCTGAACATAGTCTTATAAGGGACTTTTAATTCAGTTGCCTCGTTCGGCAGACGGGACTACAACGGCAGGTTTTTATTATTTTAAGTTGATATCAGAACGATGCTGAGCCCATTTCCTGTTATAGTTTCCCTCTGTCGACTTTTACAGCATCCACAGGATGATATAGGACAGTGGATTCTTTTGTTCCGCCAATACTCGACATATAGCTCCTAATAGGTGAGATCTATGCGCAGCAGTTTAAATTTTTTATAGAAAAAGGATGTTAAGCGTGCACACGGTCCACCTGACGATAAGTGGATGCTGTAGCCCATAGACATGTATGTCCATCAACAATTGAGAATCAAAATTCAGATGCATTTTCACACTTGAAGACTAACATGGAATGCCTTGTTGCTTGTTATAAAGGGATCGGTTCTCTACATACACCATACGATACACAGAAGAATAAAGCTGCTATTTTGCTCTGATTGTTTATGAGAGCGTTGTCCTTTTAGGTCGAGCTGACTCATTCATGCTGCAACCATATCATAACTGCAGCGAGGCTCTACCACGTGTATTTTATACGTTGATGGATAATAAATATAATACAATATTTTTATATAAAAAACTTTATCATTCCATACATTTAACGAATTAAATAAAAATTACAAAGTTTATTTAATTTTAACTTATTCTTAAAACTGAAACGAATAAATAGTAAACGAGTTAAAATTCACTGTGTAGTAGCAGTGTGTGTTAAAAAGCGACAGACAGAAACTGGAACAGGAGATGGGAAGCAGCACCTTCCTGATAACAAAACAAAACAATAAAAAACTGCTGTCGCCATCCAGCTTGCCGAGCCTGACAAATATGGCAGAATCTTTATAATATAAGGCAGTCTATGAGGGAGGCCTATGGTCAGAAGTGGAGTTTAATGGGCTGTTATGGATGAATGGAATAGAAGATGAAATTAAACTCGATAAATTTCGTAAAATTTGTTTTATTTAACAAGAAATGTTTATTGGATGCACGCAACTGCAAAAAAACTAAGTGCAACAAAAACATTATATTACTATTAAACACAGATCACTCACAAAAAAGGTGAATTAATGAAAGTTGGTAAAAAAATAGAATGCATTTAATTTTGGTTACTAAATATATAATATATATTTATAACTTGGGTTAAGTACCTTTACTTGACATACTGATAAACTACGAGTATAATATGTGACCTGAGTTCAATTACGTTACAATTAAGAATGCTTATCTCGGGGCATACTCTACGCCACCGATTTATTTCAAAACTAGATGGAACAAATTCAAAACAAAAGCAAAATTAATTATTTCTTCGAAATTTATAGATTTTGATGAGAATTGTTATTAAGTATTTATTTTGTAAAATAGTGTTAAAATAAGTTAGTTATTCAATGCATAGCTTTTGTGAACATTTGTGAGCTGAATGAAAAAACGTTAATTCTGTACTACCTATAAAGATTTTTTATATAGACATTCCGTAATAGTGATGATATAAGCAAATTCAGGCCAATAGTTTTTTAAACTGACAAAAGAGTGAAAACGGGCACACATTCTCTAGGCGGCAAGTGAATACTTTGGCCCGTAGAAACAAACATCTATTTACAATTAAGAATGAAATTACAGATGAAATGTTATCCCTGAGGACTATGATTGAATGTCTCGTCCGTCTCGTCTCTGATTTTTATCTCTCACCACACTTAACACAGCAACATTATACTGTTATTTAACGTAGTATGCTGCATGATATTTTGCAGGTCAAAACTATTTTTCTAACGAATTAAAGTGACAAACGATCTTATGTCATGTGTATTTCCTAACTTATCGATAATGACATTGGATATGACATTGGACTAAAGCTTTTTTAATTAAAACCTTTAGCAATCATTCATCCTTGTCACATTAAATTATTATTATAAACCGAATTATTAGTGCATACCTATCCAACATGGCGAATATGGGCCAATCCCAAATGCTTGATCATTAATTACAGGTTCTATAAATGTTTAGCAATGTATTTAAAAGGCTACTATGAAATATTTTAGTAACTGAAACGCCGTCAGCCAATATTTGAGCGCAGTAGTAGCCACTTCCAGTGAAGCAAATTCTTCGTTTCATATATGTCTGCTACATTTTATACGCAGAACATCGGGGATTAACATTTTCCTAGTTTGCAGTGTATATAAGCAAGTTCTGGTTTAGTATCGCATCAATTAGTAAAGGTAATTTGTTAATAACACTGACTAAAATACGTAAAATAAAATAATAATATAAGCCAAAATGTGCAAATCCATAACAATAATCCTTTCAGTGTTGATGGTCTGCGCTAATGGTCGGTATTTAATTAAGGAAGATTACAGAAACCCATATGTATTTGTGGAAGATGGTCGCGACGTCAGAGTTTACGATTTAGAAGAAGCTTTGTCAGAAGATCAACAGGAGTTGACCCATGCGAACAATATTTTGCGAGTTCGTCGTCAAGCCCATGGAGCTCTAAGTTCGAACCCCGATGGAACATCAAATGTAATGGCGAAGGTGCCACTATCTGTTAATGATAAAAACATGTTAAGTGCAGTTGGTACTGTTAGTGGAGCATCTGGTAATGGGGGCTTTAAGGCGGCTGGTGGCGGTTTGGCTTGGGATAATGTGTAAGTGTGCTTGCATCAAGTTATACTCGTAACGTCATAATATATTTTATAAGAGTTTATTTGAGATTAAAGCGTAGCTCCTTGGCGATTTAGCCTGACAAACTCGACATGAGTTGTTGCTTTGAGGTTGACTGCCTCGTCGGTATAGTGGATGTATGTAAGCTCGTCTGCTAAACGTGTTGTCCCGGGTTCGAATCCCAGCTTGGTAAAAAAACTGCATTCAACTACACTGCATTATATGTAACTACAGGGATAATTATAGTCGTTAATTAGTATTAGTTGAAATTACACTGTCGTGTGTATTCTAATTCTTTTAAACTTATATATTAACCGTTATAAAAATTAAATTACGACAGATCGCTAGACTGGAATTAGAGTACTTTAAGTAGATATAGTATTGATTCCTGAACTTACTAAATGTGCCAAATTTTCAGCAACGGGCATGGCGCAAGTGTAACTGGACAGCATATACCTGACTTTGGAGATCAACTGACCGCGGCCGCAAAATTAAATGTTCTTCACAACGATAAACATGATGTAACCGCTCAAGCGTTTGCAACGAGAACCTTTCCCAGCAATCCCAACGTTCCCAACTTTGACACGTACGGTGGCAAAGTTGGATACACATACGAGTAAGTACAAAAGTTGTGAGGGTTTCATTGCATGGTAAGATATCGCCCCGCTGCTTCTATTGTTATGTCTATCAAGACTTCATATATTTATAATTCTTATAAAATTTTTCAGATATTTAAGTTTTCTAATGGTCTTCACAGTTGAGCATGTAATAAGTGTGCATTTAATATTGCGGTTAACAAATATCAGTGGTACTGGCGGTAATTAAATTCGGTATTCGCGTACTATTGTCTTACTGCCTTGTTAGTCTCCTCCAGCGGCCATAAGGGCGAGTGCTGATAATGTTGTGGTTCCGAAGTTGAATCTCGGACCGTGTTTAATAAGTTATTGCGATTTTCCGTCAAGGTATTCTCAGTAACAGCCCAGTAAACCTGTTTGTCCTGCGCCTGTACTTTCTCTGCTGGTGTCGCATTGCCGCCACAACGGTTTGTGTGTGGAAATAGAAATTGCTTTTGTGTTTGCGCACGCAGTCGTCGACTATCATCCTTTTCTACAAAGATAGTTAGTCTCCGCTCAGACTTCTTTATAAACTTAAGTGATAAACGAACTTACAGTCTAACTGATAATACTGCAGTCCACGGACACCTACAGCTGGAACCAATTTCAAACAAAGAAGGCTATATGTACGTTGCCACTTTTGTTGAATACCTCAAAGCCTGTAAATAAACTGTCTCACTATGTCTCTTAGACCGCAACATAGTAATATAGCTCAGCTACATGTACGTGTATAGTATAAGACTGATTGCCATTACCATCACCCGAGTAACCCGAGTTTAATGTTAATTATAGGAATTCAATCAATTGAATTTACTATTAAAATTGTGTTTATCATGTGCACATCGGGGAAAGAGAATATCGCGAGAAAATCTATATTTTTCAGAAATATTTTGAGAACATGTAGAGTTTTGTATGACAGAATTGCGGAAGCATGAATACCTCAGAAATGAGCAAAAGCTTGTGTAGTAGGTTGTATATGTGTAATTAATTTCTTATATTTTAGTGACAAAGTGGGAGCGTCTCTTGGTATGCAACACACGGATCTTTTCAAGAAGACTGACTACTCAGCGATGGGCAATTTGAACCTGTTCAAAGGGCGTGACTCTTCCCTAGACTTCAATGCGGGTATGAGCAAGTCTGTGTCTCCGTACATACCTAGCAGCAGATGGGAGCCAAGCGCTGGCCTCTCTTTCACTAAGTGGTTTTAAAATAAATAAGAAAATAGACTTAAAATATAAATAGAAACAGTTTATAATAACATTTTCGTCTTTGATTTATCACTACTTATTAACTTATAATTGTTTGAGTTACGTCAGTGAAATTTGGTATATAAACGTCAATATTATTTAAAGTGTTCAATATCAATTAAAAATTTTTGAGTTCCGTTGATATTTATTGTTTGTCCTTTGAAGTAAGAATTATAATGACGCAAGCTTATAAAAATATGTGTAATAAATTATAGTGGGTCTACTCCTTTGTTCTACCGCAAAATACCTACAAGTCTGTTTCTATGTCTTGTTGTGGTCTTGTCGCTGAAAATATGCCAGTGTTGTCACAAAAACATTTTCTTAGATAATAATAACATTACATTATATTTTATCTTTATTCCTCGTTATAATTTATTTTTTTTATACCTAGATACAAACTAATTACTACTTTACAAAACTAGTTGCATTTCATATCAGTGGTACTGGCGGTAATTAAATTCGGTATTCGCGTACTATTGTCTTACTGCCTTGTTAGTCTCCTTCAGCGGCCATAAGGAAAAAAGAAGAAAAAGAGAAAGAAGCGAAAGAGGTTTGTAAGGATCGTGACACTTAGCGATCTGTTCTCTCTGGCTACCCCGTCAGGGATTGTGCGTGAAGATAAGTATAAGTATAAGTTGCATTTCGCAGCTTCACCTAATTTGTCGTAATGGAAACAAAGGCTTGTGCTTGTAGGTACCTACCTAATCTTACTTTAATTTACCTATATAGCAGTATCTCAGGTATTCCGCTTAAAATATTGGATAGGGGGTTGAACATAATAAATAAATAATGTCAAAATTATACGTTGATTCTGTTTCCGCCTTTTTACAGATGCAACCGACAAATATTTACGACAATTATTATAGGATTTTTTTAAATGTCTTTTGTTTTTTTTTCAAATAAAAATCATCATAACGCAATTTGTTTTGCGAATCTAATTAAATATCAGCTAATATACCATCATATTTTATAAACAAAATCGATTTGATTTAAATTTGACAGTTTTAAAATTACTGCATAATATGGCCTCACTTCATTTCATAAAGCAACACGGGCCGTTGACGTACCGAACCTCTATGATTCATTCAGTCATCTTAATGACTTCATTTGGAGTTTCAGTGAATATCAATTGATTTCATGTAATTTGATTATTAAAAAACCACCCCTTACCTTTAAGTACTTTAAATAGTTATATAATGAAATGTAAAGCAATATGTAATAAATAAGACAGAATATAATAAATTATTTCATTTGCATTTTTGTCTTTGATTTATCACTATTAGTTAACTTACATTTGTTTGAGTTACGCCAGCAAAATTTGGTATATAGATATTAATAATATTTAATATTATATTATATACAACATTCAAAACTATAATAAAATAAAACTAAAACTAGTAACTTAATTATCATACAGTTCTTCACCCCGCGTTATCGTGCCAAGAACGCTGGCTGCGTTTTCCCGCTGAATGGCTATACTTAAGCTTTGAGCGGGAAAAGAACCAGCCCTCTTATTACCAGCAGCAACAACCAGTCACGGATGGAGTTCCTTTAGGAACTTTACCGCATGTGGACCCTACGGACCGATAGTTTCTAATATGTAGTCACCTCTCAGAGACTCATATGTGCGCCGCTTACTCAGTTCAGTTGCATTTGATGCCGCTCCGGCTCTAAATGAGGTACCCCTGAGATGAGAGGCCGCCAATGTGGCTACGCAAGTAGCATCTCACTCTAAGGCTTTACCTCTTTCCCAAGGAACCAATTTCATACCGTCGAGTATCTTGCCATCGTCACTAAATATTCCACAAGGCTCTAAAACCGAGGGAACATTTATACAGACAAGAGTTCTTCGGATGACATCGTTCAAAGAACCATGCCGTGAAAACCTACCAGCACATTTCTTACATGAAAGTCCGTGGAGCCCGAATTTGACGACGCTGCTACCACAGGGGCACTGATGGGGTTGACAAATCGCCGCTCCTTGTCGGATTCTTACGACAACGCGCAAGCTTTCTCAAACAAGTAATGTGCCGAGATTGCTTGTTGGTAAAGCCTGATTTCGGTCACTGTGGAAATTATGAAACAAATTTTTCTGCACGTTCTGTACCAACGGATTATCCCACTGTTTTTGTTGAATAACTTCAAGTGGAACATTTTCGCCGGGGCTGAGCGTTCGAAATGTCTATCTTACCTGTAGCAATGCACAAGTATACTTCAATATTTAAAATTATGTTACATACAGTTACATAAGTCACTGACACTGCGCGGAAACAAGGAAAGCAGGAAATGCAAAGCTTGAAAGATTTCTTATACTAATACCCCCAAATTTTATAAGTAAATTAGCTTGAGTCTAGAATGTTGTATTTAAAGTTAAATTTAGAATATTTTCTATACTATTGCATGCTTTAAGCTAAGCAAGGTATTGCATGCCTTAAGCGAAGCAAGGTATGTTCTACTATCGCCTAAAAATTAAGATTCCAACGTTTTATCGAATGAGATCGTATCTAGCAATCATATTATACATATAAATGATATAAAAAGTACATTGTTAGAAAGATAAATGATTGTTGAACTTACTCATATATTTTTTAAATTGATTAATTGCTATTTTTAAATAAATAAAGGGGTTTTAGTGGCTTATGGTGTGGATTTATCAAGTCCCAAAGGCTTGTAAACACGATTACTTTTGAAAATATCAACTGTTTAACTTAATATATTTTTTAATCTCTTCATCTATAATGTGGGAAGCCACTGAATGTAAATGGCAGTGTAATTTTGTTTTGCTTAGCTATAATTAATTTTTTTCGGCTCCAAGATGGCGCAACTTTCGTTGATTTGGTAGCCTAGTATGTAAATTATTTCTGTAAATAGGCGGATTCCGCCGTCGTGAGTGGACTTTGTTTCGGTTATTTGCAGCGGCTCAAAAAGTTCGCTGTACAAATACACAATATTCGAATAACCAAATTTCTTAAATACTTGATTATAATAATAATGAGAGGTTTTTTTATTACATTATTTTAAGTACGTACTAAAAGTAAGTATCAATTTTGTCATCATGGGTGTCATTTTCATGGTTTTCGAGGGTGTTGAAGCCGGTAGTGCTGTCGAAATTTATATCCAAGATGGCGGCTGCAATAGGTATCAATTTTTCATCATGGCTGTCACTTTCATGGTTTTCGAGGGAGTTGAAGCCGATAGGGTTGTCGAAATGTAAATCCAAGATGGCGGCTGAAGTAGGTACCAATTTTTTCATCATGGGTGTCATTCTCATGGTTTTCGAGGGTGTTGAAGCCGATAGTGCTGTCGAAATGTAAATCCAAGGTGGCGTCTGCAATAGGTATCGATTTTTTTATCATGGGTGTCCTTTTCATGGGTTTCGAGGGTGTTGAAGCCCATAGTGCTGTCGAAATGTAAATCCAAGATGGCGGCTGAAGTAGATACCAAATTTTTCATGATGGGTGTCATTTTCATGGTTTTCGAGGGTGTTGAAGGCGATAGTGTTGTCGAAATGTATTTAAACTACTTTAGAAAATTCCGTATAATCATGTTATACGTAATTTTTTTATTGTGCTTAAGTTATGCCCAATTGGGTTTACCAATTTTTTTAAGATTATTATCATCTTTTTATCTTTTATCTTCTTTTTATCTATTTATCTTTTACCATATGCGAACATTTCGAGACTGGAATGCAACGGAGTAAGTACGTATTTTTTGTATAATGAGTCGTCGTTAATTGCTATCGCTTTTTATGTTATAATTATGATAACTTAAATATAGACAAAGTAATAACACCTAATCAATCGACATTTTTCATATATGAGATGCTTATTGTGTACATTACAAATACAATAAATTGTTCTAATTTAATGACGAATGCGATGAAATACAAGTAAGAGATAACCATGGATATTGGCGTCATTTCATCCGGTCAATCTTAATGAAGTCATTTGAAGGTTAAATAAATAACAATTGATTTTATGCAATTTGATAATTTGAAAACCATATCTTACTTTTAAGTATTATAACTAGTAAAATAATAAAATGTAAAACAAAAATGCCTATGCTTCTGCAGCATATTTGTTTGACGTTGGTTGCAGGTCTCCACGGGTAATTGTAGCTTACAATCAAGTAGGTAATTAGCTCGTGTTTTTAACCAACAATAAAAACAAGTGGTAAAATTAAAATATTTGTGCAACCGACTTCAATATAGATACTCGTAAAATGAGAACATCATACATTGATGATGTTCAATTAAATACGCATTATTAAGGATAACTCAAAAACTATAAGTCAGATCTTGTTCAATATTTTGATATATGGGACCACATGAGAAGTATCAGCTTTCAAATAATAAGAGACATGCTGCAGCGATATAAGTAGTGTAGTTGTAGTACGAATGGGTCGGCTCGACCGGGGAAGGACCAGAGAATACCAATTCTCACAGAATACCAGCGTAAAATAACAGCTTAACACTGCTGTGTTTCGTATGGTGAGTGTAGAGAACCGGAGACCCTTTTTACTGGAAAAGAGGCATTCCATCTTAGTCCTCACGGGTGAAAACGCATCTGCAATTTGGTTCGCAAACGAGGATAAATATCGATGTCTATGGGCCACAGCAACCACTTACCATCAGGTGGACTGTTTGTCACCATGTCCTATATAAAAAAAGAAAAGTCATCAAAATCGGTTGACCTAGAAAAAAGTTCTGATTTAAGCTATATGCAAAAAATTAAGTGTATTGAGTTCCTCCTCCTTTTTTAAGTCGGTTAAAAAAATGAAATTCAATATTTTAAAGCTTTATGCAATTTGGATATAATTCTATGTTAGTACAAGGAGTTCCGAAACGCGATTTCTTAGTCCACTGGGAATAACATTATTAAAATTTTTGACTGCATTATTCTCCAGGGTGGTTCTGCTTGCAACTTTAGTATTAAGGGAAAATAGAAATAAGGACCCACTTTCCCAAAAAAAAAAATTAGGGGAAATATTATAAATAAATTAATAAATACTTTTATTATATTTTTTATCTCTACTTTTCGATCTCGGATCTCCTGGCACCCGACCGTTTAATAAAAAGGCTTAAGTGAAGACATACTAGATCTATAGTACAGAGACCTCTTGGAGAATTTCTTTTTTGTGGTGTACATTTAGGCCTCTCTCCGCATACATAATAAAATGTCTTCGAGGAAGAGCCCAAGAACACACAGACTATTGGCAAAAAGGGGAAAAATCTTGTTGGCCTATCATCAGGTAGGGATGCTCAATGGGTTAGGATACAAGGCTATTGAGGAGAGATTTGATTTGAGAAACCTGTCTTTATCTTGTCTCAATACATAAAAAGTGGTAGGTTGTGACTTGCTGCTTACTAAATGAGAAACTCATACTAAACTCTTAACTGACTGCGGGGTGTAACATCGGTGTAAACTGCTAAGGGGTGAACTTGTGGGCTGAAAAGCCTTATATAGTCAGCATCCACCACTTTACAATTCTACTAGATCTTGCTTAAACTCTAGCGTTCCACTCTTACCGACTAAGGCAATCCAAAATTGTGGAGTTACAAACTTCCCGGGAGAACTTGGTCATGGCTCGACATTCACCAACAGCTCGCCACAAGCTGCCCTGTGTGCTTATTTTTTATTTAGAAGAGGTGGCAAATAACCATGTGGCTCACGGTGACGGTAAGTGACAAACGCCGCCTATGAACAACTGCAACACCAGAGGAAAACAGCTGCATTGCCAGTATTAAAAAAAGGAGTAAGCTCATTTCTTGAACGTCCTTAAGTCGCATCGGTAAGGATAGGTTACCAGTGGTAATCGATTCTCTTAAGAAGTCGTGTGGGAAAGAAACTTTAATGGGTTGTATAGTTTCTATCGTGATTCTTATATTACGGTTTGTAATTAAAGAAAATAAGTTATAATACATGGAATCGGTATATTGGCCTGTCGATTTTTATGTCTTTTCGTTGATCGCTTTTTGTAAATTATTAACAACGTCGTAAGTAGAGCAGGATACAGTATTAGGATAAGTATCCATTATTTTTGTCTTTACGAGCGTGATTTGAAAGAGTGCGTTGGTAGAAACGTGTAATTGGTAGCTTTAGTCATTAGTATTACTCGCTTTGATATGGAAGAACCACTTTTTAGTTTCGTTTCGAGCACTCGCAGTCAAGTTTCACTCCTACACACTAATATAATGTTAACTGGCCATTAGAGGCACAGGCAGAATCACTATAGATCAAAACCCGAAAACAAACAATTTACACATTTGCACAAATGTTTTGAAACCACGCCTTCTGACGGTCGAAGTATAAGCCTGCATATACAAGTGAAATACTGTGAGAAACCTTTACAGTATTTTATTAACTTATCAATATATTTTACAGCTTAGGAGTCAAAAGTTTATTCGTCCTATAAGACTTAATTGAGAAAGTTTTGTGAAAGTCTTTGCTGAAAAACTTTTGGTTTATTGCAAGCTTAGGTAAAAGCTAATATAATTGTTGTTTAATATAGTAATGGCCTTCCCTATGGATTACCTCATAGACGCATGTTTGGTGTCGTTACCACGTTTGGAAAGCGGGTAACGGCAGCCACAGTAGTTTTGACTTGTTATTAGGGAGATAACGCTAGTCATCTAATGTTTCGTTTTAATCTGTTGCTTTCTGCGACACTCTCGGTATTATATGATGCTATATAAGTGTGTAGACAAAAACCTGGTTATTTGGCGCGCCTTGGGAAAAGTCCAGCCGTGTATTTGTGCAGGGTGATGATGATGGTGATTGCATAACATTAAGAAGGTTATATGTGTTTGAAGCTACTTAACAATTGGAAGAACATAAGAAAGCTACTTTAAACCATATAAAAGTTGTTTTTTCTGAAAAAAGAATGCAGTACCGATACTAATTTTCCAATATACAAAACAAAATTCATATAAGAAGTATCCTATCCTAGTCGATTATTTAATGTGAGTCTAAGATAGAATGTAGAAGTGGTGATGATTATCATTATTCTATCTAAGTGCACGGCTGAACATAGTCTTATAAAGGACATTAACTTCAGTTGCCACGCTCGGCAGGCGGGACTAGAACGGCAGGTTTTTATTATTTTAAGTTGATATTAGAATGATGATGAGGCCATTTCCTGTTTTAGTTTCCCTCTGTCGCCTTTTACAGCATCCGCAGAATGATATGGGGCAGTGGGTTCTTTTGTTACGCCACTACTCGACTTACAGCTCCTAACAGGTGCGGTCTATACCAAGCAGTATCAATTTTTTATAGAAAAAGGGGGTTAAGCATGCACACAGTCCACCTGGCGGTAAGTGGATGCTGCAGCCCATAGACATGTATGTCCATCTAAAATCGAGAATCAAAATTCAGATGCATTTTCACACTTGAGGACTAACATCGAATGCCTTGTTGCTTGTTATAAAAGGATCGGTTCTCTACATACACCATACGATACACAGAAGAATAAAGCTGCTATTTTGCTCTGATTGTTTATGAGAGCGTTGTCCTTTTAGGTCGAGCTGACTCATTCATTCTGCAACCATATCATAACTGTAGCGAGGCTCTACCACGTGTATTTTATACGTTGATGGATAATAAATATAATACAATATTTTTATATAAAAATCTTTATCATTCCATACATTTAACGAATTAAATAAAAATTACAAATTTTATTTAATTTTAACTTATTCTTAAAACTGAAACGAATAAATAGTAAACGAGTTAAAATTCACTGTGTAGTAGCAGTGTGTGTTAAAAGTGACGGATACAAACTGGAACAGGAGATGGGAAGCAGCACCTTCCTGATAACAAAACCAAATAATAAAAAACTGCTGTCGCCAACCAGCTTGCCAAGCCTGACAAATATGGCAGAATCCTTATAATATAAGGCAGTCTATGAGGGAGGCCTATGGTCAGAAGAGGACTTTAATGGGCTGTAATGGATGAATGGAATAGAAAATGAAATTAAACTCGATACATTTCGTAAATTTTGTTTTATTTAACAAGAAATCTTTATTGGATGCACGCAACTGCAACAAAACTAAGTGCAACCAAAACATTATATTACTATTATACACAGATCACTCACAAAAAACGTGAATTAATGAAAGTTAGTAAAAAAATATAATGCATTTACTTTTGCTTACTAAATATTTAATATATATTTATAACTTAGGTTAACCTTTACTTGACATACTGATAAACTACGAGTATAATATGTGACCTGAGTTCAATTACGTTACAATTACGAATGCTTATCTCGGGGAATACTCTACGCCACCAATTTATTTCAAAACTAGATGGAACAAATTCAAAACAAAAGCAAAATTTATTATTTCTTCGAAATTGATAGATTTTGCTGAGAATTATTATTAAGTATTTATTTTGTAAAATAGTATTAAAATAAATTATTATTCAATGCGTAGCTTTAGTGAACATTTGTGAGCCGAATGAAAAAAAACGTTAATTCTGTACTACCTATATACATTTTTATATAGATATTCCGTAATAGTGATGATATAAGCAAATTCAGTCCATTAGTTTTTTAAACAGAAAAAAGAGTGAAAAACGGGCACACATTCTCTAGGCGGCAAGTGAATACTTTGGCCCGTAGAAACAAACATCTATTTACGATTAAGAATTAAATTACAGATGAAATGTTATCCCTTAGGACTATGATTGAATGTCTCGTCCGTCTCGTCTCTGATATTTATCACTCACCACACTTAACACAGCAACATTATACTGTTATTTAACGTAGTATGCTCCGTAATATTTGCAGGTCAAAACTATTTTTTTAACGAATTAAAGTGACAAACAATCTTATAGAACGTATTATAGACTACGTAGCTATTGAAGTCGTACGTATACCCTATACCGCCTATACTTAATAAAAACTTGTCAAACCAGATATATTTGAGGAAGGAGAATTTTTAAAATGTGTTTTATGCCATGTGTATTTCCTAACATTTCGATAATGAAATTGGATAATATGACATTGGACTAAAGCTTTTTTTAATTGAAACCTTTAGCAATCATTACATCCTTGCACATTACATTATTATTATAAACCGAATTATTAGTGCAAACCTATCCAACATGGCTAATATGGGCAAATCCCTAATGCTTGATCATTAACTACAGGTCTTATAATTGTTTAGCAATGTATATAAAAGGCTACTATGAAATATTTTGCTAATTGCAACGCCGTCAACCAATATTTAAGCGCAATAATATTCACTTCCAGTAAAGTAAATTCTTCGTTTTATATATGTCTGCTACATTTTATACGGAAGAACATCGGGGATTTAAATTTTCCTAGTTTGCAGTGTATATAAGCGAGTGCTGGTTCAGTATCGCATCAATTAGTAAAGGTAATTTGTTAATAACACTGACTAAAAGACGTAAAATAAAATAATAATATAAATCAAAATGTGCAAATCCATAACAATAATCCTTTCAGTATTGATGGTCTGCGCCAATGGTCGGTATTTAATTAAGGAAGATTACAGAAGCCCATATGTATTTGTTGAAGATGGTCGCAACGTTTACGATTTAGAAGAAGCTTTGTCAGAGGATCAGCAGGAGTTGACCCATGCGAACAATTTTTTGCGAGTTCGTCGTCAAGCCCATGGAGCTCTAAGTTCGAACCCCGATGGAACATCAAATGTAATGGCGAAGGTGCCACTATCTGTTAATGATAAAAACATGTTAAGTGCAGTTGGTACTGTTAGTGGAGCATCTGGTAATGGGGGCTTTAAGGCGGCTGGTGGCGGTTTGGCTTGGGATAATGTGTAAGTGTGCTTGCATAAAGTTATACTCGTAACGTCATAATATATTTTATAAGAGTTTATTTGAGATTAACGTGTAGCTCATTGGCGATTTAGCCTGACAAACTCGACATGAGTTGTTGCTTTGAGGTTGACTGCCTCGTCGGACTAGTGGATGGATGTAAGCTCGACTGCTAAACGTGTTGTCCCGGGTTCGAATCCAAGCTTGGTAAAAAAACTGCATTCAACTACACTGCATTATATGCAACTACAGGGATAATTATAGTCGTTGATTAGTATTAGTTGAAATTACACTGTCGTGTGTATTCTAATTCTTTTAAACTTATATATTAACCGTTATAAAAATTAAATTACGACAGATCGCTGGACTGGAATTAGAGTACTGTTAGTAAATATAGTATTGATTCCTGAATATACTAAATGTGCCAAATTTTCAGAAACGGGCATGGCGCAAGTGTAACTGGACAGCATATACCTGACTTTGGAGATCAATTGACCGCGGCAGCGAAATTAAATGTGCTTCACAACGATAAGCATGATGTAACCGCTCAAGCTTTTGCAACGAGAACCTTTCCCAGCAATCCCAACGTTCCCAACTTTGACACGTATGGTGGCAAAGTTGGATACACATACGAGTAAGTACAAATGTTGTGAGGGTTTCATAGCATGGTAAGATATCGCCCCGCTGCTTCTATTGTAATTTCTATCATCATCATCATCATCATTACAGCCCTTCACAAGTCCACTGCTGAACATAGGCCTCCCCCAAAGAATGCCACAAAGCACGGTCCTGAGCCACCTGCATCCAACGACTTCCTGCATGTCTTACCAGGTCGTCACTCCATCTCGTGGGGGGACGCCCTACACTTCGCCTACCGGTACGAGGCTGCCACTCGAGAACCTTTCTTCCCCATCGGTTGTCGGTTCTTCGAGCTATATGGCCGGCCCACTGCCACTTCAGCTTACTAATCCGTGGGGCTATGTCGGTTACTCTGGTTCTACTGCGGATATCCTCATTCCTAAGTTTATCACGCAGAGAAACTCCGAGCATAGCCCTCTCCATAGCTCGCTGAGCGACCTTGAGCTTCCTCATACGGCCAGCAGTGAAGGACCACGTCTCAGTTCCATAAGTCATCACTGGCAACACGCACTGGTTGTACAATTTTGTTTTCAGGTTTTGAGGTATGTCTGACGAGAAGATGTGTCGTAGCTTCCCGAACGCTGCCCAGCCGAGTTGAATCCCTCGATTGACCTCTCGGTCGAAGTTGGACTTACCTAGTCGGACTATTTGTCCCAGGTAAACATACTCGTCAACAACTTCGAGCTTAGTGCTCCCAACAACTACCGGCATAGGTGTGACATGGACATTGAACATGATCTTTGTTTTGTCCATGTTCATCTTAAGACCTATCCGTTGGGAAACACTATCGAGGTCATTGAGCATAGTGCTTAGGTCCTCCAGCGATTCTGCCATAAGGACTATATCGTCGGCAAATCGAAGGTGAGTGATGTACTCGCCATTGATGTTGATACCGTATCCTTTCCAGTCCATAAGCTTGAAAACGTCTTCCAATGCAGCGGTGAAGAGTTTCGGGGATATGACGTCACCCTGTCTTACACCTCTCTGCAATTGGATAGGTTTCGTACTCTGGTTCTGTACTCGGATAGCCATCGTAGCCCTACTGTACAAGCACTTCAACACTTCGATATAGCGACAGTCAACTTGGCACCGCTGAAGGGACTGCAGCACCGCCCAAATTTCGACGGAATCAAAGGCTTTCTCATAGTCCACATACGCAAGGCAAAGTGGCAGATTATACTCCTCTGTCTTCTGTACAATTTGCCGAAGGGTATGTATGTAGTCTATGGTGCTAAAGCCCTTTCGGAAACCGGCTTGTTCGGGAGGCTGGAAGTCGTCAAGTCTGCGCGCGAGACGATTCGTAATGACTCTCGAAAACAGCACGTAGACGCGGCTCAGAAGGGAAATCGGTCTGTAGTTCTTCAAGAGGGTGTTGTCACCTTTCTTGAAGAACAAGACCACTGCACTTCTGCTCCACGCCTCCAATGTAATGCCACCATGGAGGACGGAATTAAAGAGCTTCTGAAGGACTTCAAGTACCGGTCTTCCACCCGCTTTCAGAAGCTCCGCTGTAATTCCATCCTCGCCTGGGGCCTTACCGTTTTTAAGGTGCTGGAGAGCCATTCTAATCTCGCTCAGACTGACGTCCGGGATATCTTCGGAATAGTGTTTCTATCAAGACTTCATATATTTATAATTCTTATAAAATTTTTCAGATATTTAAGTTTTCTCATGGTCTTACAGTTGAGCATGTAATAAGTGAGCATTTAATATTGCGATTAACAAATATCAGTGGTACTGGCGGTAATTAAATTCGCTATTCGCGTACTATTATTTTACTGCCTTGTTAGTCTCCTCCAGCGACCATAAGGGCGAGTACTGGTAATGTTGTGGTTCCGAGGTTGAATCTCGGACCGGGTTTAAAATAAGTTATTGCGATTTTCCGTCAAGGTATTCTCAGTAACAGCCCAATAAACCTGTTTGTCCTGCGCCTGTACTTTCTCTGCTGGTGTCGGATTGCCGCCACAACGGTTTGTGTGTGGAAATAGGCATTGCTCTTGTGCTTGCGCACGCAGTCGTGGACTATCATCCTGTTCTACGAAGATAGTTAGTCTCCGCTCAGACTTCTTTATAAACTTAAGTGATTAACTAACTTACAGTCTAACTGATAATACTGCAGTCCACGGGCTAATTTCGCTACAACCAATTTCAAACAAAGAAGGCTATATATACGTTGCCACTTTTGTTGAATACCTCAGATCCTGTAAATAAACTGTCTCACTATGCCCCTTAGACCGCAACATAGTAATATAGCTCAGCTTCATGTACGTGTATAGTATAAGACTGACTGCCATTACCGTCACCCGAGTAACCCGAGTTTAATGTTAATTATAGGAATTCAATCAATTGAATTTACTATTAAAATTGCGTTATCATGTGCACATCGGGGAAAGAGAATATCGCGAGAAAATCTATATTTTTGAGAAATATTTTGAGAACATGTAGAGTTTTGTATGACAGAATAGCGGAAGACTAACCATGAATACCTCAGAAATGAGAAAAAGCTTGTGTAGTAGGTTGTATAGGTGTAATTTATTTCTTACATTTCAGTGACAAAGTAGGAGCATCGCTTGGTATGCAACACACGGATCTTTTCAAGAAGACTGACTACTCAGCGATGGGCAATTTAAACCTGTTCAAAGGGCGTGACTCTTCCCTAGACTTCAATGCGGGTATGAGCAAGTCTGTGTCTCCGTACATACCAAGCAGCAGATGGGAGCCAAGCGCTGGCCTCTCTTTCACTAAGTGGTTTTAAAATAAATAAGAAAAATAGACTTAAAATATAAATAGAAACAGTTTATAATAACATTTTCGTCTTTGATTTATCACTACTTATTAACTTATAATTGTTTGAGTTACCTCAGTGAAATTTTGTATATAAACGTCAATATTATTTAAAGTGTTCAATATCAATTTTAACATTTTTGAGTTCTAAGCCGTTGATATTTTTTGTTTGGCCTTTTAAGTAAGAATTATAATGACGCAAGCTTATAAAAATATGTGTATAAATAATAGTGGGTCTACTCCTTTGTTCTACCGCAAAATACCTATAAGTCTGTTTCGATGTCTTGTTGTGGTTTTGTCGCTGAAAATATGCCAGGGTTGTCACAAAAATATTTTCTTAGATAATAATAACATATAATTATATTTTATCTTTATTCCTTGTTATAATTTATTTTTTTATACCTAGATACAAACTTATTACTTCTTTACAAAACTAGTTGCATTCCGCAGCTTCACCTAATTTGTCGTGATGGAAACAAAGGCTTGTGCTTGTAGGTACCTAATCTTACTATATGTTATCTATATAGCAGTATCTGAGGTATCCGCTTCAAATATTGGGTTGAACATAATAAATAAATCAGGTCAAAATTATACGTTGATTCTGTTCCCGCCTCGTTACAGATGTGCAATCGACAAATATTAACGGCAATTATTATTGGAGTTTTATAACTGTCTTTTGTTGAATTTTTTTTTCAAATAAAAATCATGATAGCGCAACTTTTTTTGCCAATTCAATTACATATCAGCTAATATAACATCATATTTTATAAACAAAATCGATTTGATTGAAATTTGACAGTTTATAAATTACAGCATAATATTGCCTCACTTCATTCCGTAAAGCAACACGGGCCGTTGACGTACCGGACCCCTATGATTCATTCAGTCATCTTAATGACTTCATTTGGAGTTTCAGTGAATATCAATTGATTTCATGTAATTTGATTATTAAAAAAAACACCTCTTACCTTTAAGTACTTTATATAGTTATATAATGAAATGCAAAGCAATATGTAATAAATAAGACGGTGTATAATAAATTATTTCATTTGAATTTTTGTCTTTGATTTATCACTATTAGTTAACTTACATTTGCTTGAGTTACGCCAGCAAAATTTGGTATATAGATATTAATAATGTTTAATTTTATATTATATACAACATCCCAAACTATAATAAAATAAAAATAAAACTAGTAACTTAATTATCCTACAGTTCTTCACCCCGCGTTAAGCGACTCCCACACACAAGCGGCTTGCGGTGGCGGCTAACCGCGAGCCGCGGCTCCAGCCGCTGCAACAACACATCACCGCGGCCGGAGTGGCGGCCCGAAGCGGCATTCGCTGTGGTGTCTGTGCTACAATCAGACGTCAGTAAACATGGTTAACCGTGACGAAGTCTTATTATTTTCAGCAATATTATCATATATTTTGTTTTTAATCCCAATGATTTAGTGATCACGATGCAAATTATCATAAAGTACTGGATAATTTCGCCTTGTTTCTATTTAAATCTCTGAATGTAGCACCATTTTTCACGCGGTACACGCGGCCTGTTGCAAAAATTTGCAACTGACCGCGCTGCGGCCACCGATAGGCTGCGTACTCGCTATCACACACGCGGTGGCGGAGGGGGCAGAGCATGCGGCCGCGGCCAGCCGCTGACAGGCC
Source organism: Parnassius mnemosyne (assembly GCA_963668995.1). Lineage (NCBI taxonomy): Eukaryota > Metazoa > Arthropoda > Insecta > Lepidoptera > Papilionidae > Parnassius > Parnassius mnemosyne. Next base: position 15,137,620 of record CAVLGL010000084.1, on the reverse strand, counting down.
GCGCCATGGCCGCACGAGTTTGCGGACTCTCTTACATTGCGAGCGAATACAACTGACCGCCACCGTGGCCGCCACCGCAAGCCGCTTCTGTGTGGGAGACGCTTTATCGTGCCAAGAACGCTGACTGCGTTTTCCCGCTGAATACTTAGCCTTTGAGCGAGAAAAGAACCAGCCCTCTTATTACCAGCAGCAACAACAAGTCACTGATGGAGTTCCTTTAGGAACTTCATAGCACGTGGACCCTACGGACCGATAGTTTCTCATATGTAGTCATCTCTCAGAGACTGATATTTGCGCTGCTTACTCAGTTTAGCTGCATTTTATGCCGGTCCGGCTCTAAATTAGGTACCCTTGAGATGAGAGGCCGCCAATGTGGCTACGCAAGTAGCATCTCACTCTAGGGCTTTACCTCTTTCCCAAGGAACCAATTTCATACCGTCAAGTATCTTGCCATCGTCTCTAAATATTCCACAAGGTTCTAAAACCGAAAGAACATTTATAGAGACAAGAGTTCTTCGGATGACATCGTTCAAAGAACCATGCCGTGAAAACCTACCAGCACTTTTCTTACATGAAAGTCCGTGGAGCCCAAATTTGACGGCTACCACAGGGGCACTGATGGGGTTGACAAATCGCCGCTCCTAGTCGGATTCTTACGGCAACGCGCATGCTTTCTCAAACAAGTAATGTGCCAATATTACTTGTTGGTAAAGCCTGATTTCGGTCACTGTGGAAATTATGAAACAAATTTTTCTGCACGTTCTGTACCAACGGATTATCCCACTGTTTTTGTTGATTAACTTCAAGTGGAACATTTTCGCCGGGGCTGAGCGTTCGAAATGTCTATCTTGCCTCTGTAGCAATGCACAAGTATACTTTATTATTTAAAATTATGTTACATACAGTTACATAAGTCACTGACACTGCACGGAAACAAGGAAGCAGGAAATGCAAAGCTTCAAAGATTTCTTACACTAATACCCAAAAATTTTATAAGTAAATTAGCTTGAGTCCAGAATGTTGTATTTAAAGTTAAATTTAGAATATTTTCTATACTATTGCATGCTTTAAACGAAGCAAGGTATTGCATGCCTTAAGCGAAGCAAGGTATGTTCTACTATCGCCTAAAAATTAAGATTCCAACGTTTTATCGAATGAAATCGTATCTAGCAATCATATTATACATATAAATGATATAAAAAGTACATTGTTAGAAAGATAAATGATTGTTGAACTTATTAATATATTTTTTAAATTAATTAATTGCCATTTTTAAACAAATAAAGGGATTTATTGGCTTATGGTGTGGATTTATCAAGTCCAAAAGGCTTGTAAACACGATAACTTTTGAAAATATCAATTGTTTAACTCAATATATTTTTAATCTCTTCATCTATCATGTGGGAAGCCACTGAATCTAAATAGCAGTGTAATTTTGTTTTGTTTAGCTATAATTAATTTTTTCGGCTCCAAAATTGCGTAATTTTTGTTGATTTGGTAGCCTTGTATGTAAATTATTTCTGTAAATAGGCGGATTCCGCCGTCGTGAGTGGACTTTGTTTCGGTTATTTGCAGCGGCTCAAAAAGATAGCTGTACAAATACACAATATTCGAATAACTCAATTTCTTAAATACTTGATTATAATAATAATGAGAGATTTTTTTTATTACAATATTTTAAGTACGTACTAAAAGTAAGTAGTATCAATGTTTTTATCATGGGTGTCATTTTCATGGTTTTCGAGGGTGCTGAAGCCGAGAGTGCTGTCAAAATGTAAAGCCAAGGTGGCGGCTGCAATAGGTATAAATTTTTTCATCATGGGTGTCATTTTGATGGTTTTCGAGGGTATTGAAGCCGGTAGTGCTGTCGAAATGTAAATCCAAGATGGCGGCTGCAATAAGTATCAATTTTTTCATCATGGCTGCCATTTTCATGGGTTTCGAGGGTGTAGAAGCCGATAGTGCTGTCGAAATGTAAATCCAAGATGGCGGCTGAAGTAGATACCAATTTTTTCATGACGGGTGTCATTTTCATTGTTTTCGAGGGTGTTGAAGGCGATAGTGCTGTCAAAATGTATTTAAAATACTTTAGAAAATTCCGTATAATCATGTTATACTTAATTTTTTTAATGTGCTTAAGTTTTGTGACCTTTCCAAGGCCTTCGACTGTGTTCACCATGAGACATTAATCAGGAAGCTACAGTACTATGGTGTCAAGAACACAGCGCTTAAACTTATTATTTCATATTTAAGTAATAGAAAAGAGAAGGTTATTATCAATGGTAAAAGTTCTTCCGGGTCACCTGTACTAATGGGTGTACCTCAGGGCTCGATTCTCGGCCCATTCCTGTTTCTGGTGTATATTAATGACTTACCTCACCTTGTAGGGGATAGTCATGATATAGTATTATTTGCTGATGATACTTCCTTGATTTTTAAACTTAAACGTCAATCATTTAAATGTGACGAAGTGAATAATGCTATATCAAAATTAGTGCATTGGTTTAACGTTAATAATCTGCATTTAAACGGAAATAAAACTAGTTGTGTTAAATTTACAACAACGAATGTTCAAAATCTGAATACCAATGTGTTTTTAAATGGGGAGGAATTGAGCCCTGTTGTATCCATTGTTTTTCTTGGCATCACTCTTGACGCAAAGCTCCAATGGGGCCCCCATATATCCAAATTAGCAAGCAGACTAAGTTCTGCAGCCTATGCTGTAAAAAAGATTAGAGGTCTCACTAGTGTCGAGACATCTAGATTAGTTTATTTTAGTTATTTTCATAGCATAATGTCTTATGGGATTTTGCTATGGGGAAATGCGGCTGATTCAGAAACTATTTTTGTTTTACAGAAGAGGGCCATTAGAGCTATTTACAATCTAAAACCGAGAGAGTCTCTTAGAGATAAATTTAAAGAAATTAATATATTAACTTTGGCCTCTCAGTATATTTACGAAAATTTAATGTATGTTCACAAAAACAAAGATAGTTTTAGTAAAAGAAGTGATATACATTCTGTAAACACTAGGAACAAACACAAGCTAGTGATACCAGTTTCTCGACTCCACAGAGTCAGTAATTCATTCTTGGGGCAATGTATACGCTATTACAACAAGGTCCCGGAAAGTGTACAGGTTCTCTCTATTACCAAGTTTAAATGTTTTATTAAGCTGAAACTGTATAAAAAGGGTTATTATAGTATAAATGAATACATGGTTGATAATAACCCCTGGGAATGAGGTGATCGCTTCCAAGCAGTTTCTAAAATAAATTTTGTAAATAGTTCGTAATCATTTATATTGTAAAATTTATTTAAAAAAAAAAGTCCCGCTGGGTTTCTTGCTGGTTCTTCCCAGGACAGAGGGTTTTTTTCGAACCAGTGGTAAAGTAAAAAATGACTTTCAATAAGAATTACACATGTAATGTATATTGAATAAAAAATATTCTATTCTATTCTATTCTATTCTATTCTATGCCCAATTGGATTTACCAATTTTTTTAAGATTATTATCAATATCTTTTATCATATGCGAACATTTCGAGACTGGACTCCAACGGAGTAAGTACGTAGTTTTTGTATAATGAGTCGTCGTTAATTGCTATCGCCTTTTATGTTATAATTATGATAACGCAAATATAGAAAAAGTAATAACACCTAATAAATCGACATTTTTCATATATGAGATACTTATTGTGTACATTACAAATATTGTTTTTCGCGGAAATTGTTATAATTTGATGACTAATTCGATGAAATACAAGTAAGAGATAAATATGTATATTGGCGTCATTTCATTCGGTCAATCTTAATGACGTCATTTGAAGGTTAAATAAAAATATCAATTGATTTTCTGCCGACTTCCAAAAAGGAGACGGTACTCAAATCCACTGTATTTTTTATGTGTGTTACCTTATAACTTTTTATTGGGTGAACCGATTTCGATAATTCTTTTTTTATTTGAAAGCTTGTACTTCTCGTGTTGTCAATTTAATCAAGATCAGGCATATAGTTTTTGAGTTATTCTTAATAATTTATATTGAAGTCGGCTGTACAAAATTTTTAATTTTAAATTATATGCAATTTGATAATTTAAAAACCATATCATACTTTTAAGTACTATAACTAGTAAAATAATAAAATTAAAAAAATGCCTATGCTTCTGCAGCATATTTGTTTGACGTTGGTTGCAGGTCTCCACGGGTAATTGTAACTTACAATCAAGTAGGTAATTAGCTCGTGTTTTTAACCAACAATATAAAGAAGTGGTAAAATTAAAATATTTGTGCAACCGACTTCAATACAGATAAAATGAGAACATCATACATTGATGATGTTCAATTAAATCCGCATTATTAAGGATAACTCAAAAACTATAAGTCAGATCTTGTTCAATATCTTGATATACGGGACCACATGAGAAGTATCAGCTTTCAAATAATAAGAGACATGCTGCAGCTATATTAGTAGTATAGTTGTAGCACGAATGGGTCGGCTCGACCGGGGAACGACCACGCTCTCAAAGAATACCAACGTAAAATAACAGCTTAACACTGCTGTGTTTCGTATGGTGAGTGTAGAGAACCGGAGACACTTTTTACTGGAAAAAAGGCATTCCATCTTAGTCCTCACGGGTGACAACGCATCTGCATTTTGATTCGCAAACGAAAATAAATATCGATGTCTATGGGCCACAGCAACAACTTAACATCAGGTGAACTGTGTGCTCGTTTGTTACCCTATCCTTTAAAAAAAGAAGAGTCATCAAAATCGGTTGACCTAGAAAAAAGTTCTGGTTTAAGCTATATGCAAAAAATTAAGTGTATTGAGTTCCTCGTCCTTTTTTAAGTCGGTTAAAAAATATGAAATTGAATATTTCAAAGCTTTATGCCTTTTGGATATAATTCTATTTTCGTACAAGGAGTTTCGAAACGCGATTTCTTAGTCCACTGGGAATAACATTATTTAAATTTTTGACTGCATTATTCTCCTGGGTGGTTCTATTTGTAAAACGAAATGCTTGCAACTTTAGTATTAAGGGAAAATAGAAACAAGGATTCATTTTACCAAAAAAAAATTATGGGGAAATATTATAAATGAATTATTAAATATTTTTATTATTATTTTCTACTTTTCGATCTCGGATCTCTTGGCACCCGATCGTTTAATAAAAAGGCTTAAGTGAAGACATACTATATCTATAGTACAGAGACCTCTTGGATAATTTCTTTTTTGTGGTGTACATTTAGGCCTCTCTCCGCATACATAATAAAATGTCTTCGAGGAAGAGCCCCAGAACACACAGACTATTGGCAAAAAGAGGAAAAATCTTGTTGGCCTATCATCAGGTAGGGATGCCCAATGGGTAAGGTTACAAGGCTGTTGAGGAGAGATTTGATTTGAAAAACCTGTCTTTGTCTTGTCTCAATACATAAAATGTGGTAGGTTGTGACTTGCTGCTTACTAAATGAGAAACTCATACTGAAATCTTAACTGACTGCGGGGCGTAACATCGGTGTAAACTGCTAAGGGCTGAACTTATGGGCTGAAAATCCTTATATAGTCAGCATCCACCACTTTACACTTCCACTACATCTAGCTTTAAGCTCTAGCGTTCCACTCTGACCGACTAAGGCAATCCAAATGTGTGGAGTTACAAATTTCCCGGGAGAACTTGGTCATGGCTCAACATTCACAAACAGCTCGCCATAAGCTGACCTGTGTGCTTATTTTTTATTTAGAAGAGGTAGCAAATAACCATGAGGCTCATGGTGACGGTAAGTGACACACGCCGCCTTTGAACAACTGCAACACCAGAGGAAAACAGCTGCATTGCGGGCCTTTACAAAAGGAGTAAGCTCATTTCATGAAGGTCCTTAAGTCGCATCGGTAAGGATAACTTACCAGTGGTAATCGATTCCCTTAAGAAGTCTTGTGGGTTATTTAGCTTCTATTGTGATTCTTATAATACGGTTTGTAATTAAAGAAAATAATTTATAACACATGGAATCGGTTTATTGGCCTGTAGATTTTTATGTCTTTTCGGTGACCGCTTTTTGTAAATTATTAACAACATCGTAAGTACAGTATTAGGGTAAGTATCCATTATCTTAGTCTTTACGAGCTTGATTAAAAAATAGTACGTTAGTAGAAACGTGTAACTGGTAGCTTTAGTCATTAGTATTACTCACTTTGATATGGAAGAACCGCTTTTTAGTTTCGTTTCGAGCACTCGCAGTCAAGTGTTTCTAATATTCACTCCTACACACTAATATAATGTTAACTGGCCATTAAAGGCACAGGCAGAATCACTATAGATCAAAACCCGAAAACAAACAATTTACACATTTGCACAAATGTTTTGAAGCCACGCCTTCTGACGGTCGAAGTATAAACCAGCATATACAAGTGAAATACTGTGAGAAAATTTTACAGTATTTTATTTACTTATCAATATATTTTACAGCTTAGGAGTCATAGGTTATTCCTCCTATAAGACTTAATTGAGAAACTTTCGTGAAAGTCTTTGCTGAAAAACTTTTGGTTTATTGCAAGATTAGGTAAAGGCTTATATTATTGTTGTTTAATATAATAATGGCCTTCCCTATGGATTACCTCATAGAGGTATGTTTGGTGTCGTTGCCACGTTTGGAAAGCGGATAACGGCAGCCACAGTAGTTTTGAGTTGTTATTAGGAAGATAAGGCTATTCATCTAATGTTTCGTTTTCCTCTGTTGCTTTTTGCGACACTCGGTATTATATGATGCTATATAAGTGTGTAGACAAAAACCAGGTTATATGGCGCGCCTTGGGAAAGGTTCAGCCGTGGATTTGTGCAGGGTGATGATGATGGTGATCACATAACATTAAGAAGGTTATAAGTGTTTGAAGCTATTTAACTATTGGAAGAGCAGAAGAAAGCCACTTTACACAATATAAATTAGTATTTTCTGAAAAAAGAATACAGTACCGATACTAATTTTCCAATATACAAAACAAAATTCATATAAGTACTTCTTAGACTCTTATTAAATAATGGACTAGGATAGGGTACTCCCTATCCTAGTCCATTATTTAATAAGAGTCTAAGAAAGAATGTAGAAGTGGTGATGATTATCATCATTCTATCTAAGTGCACGGCTGAAAATAGTCTTATAAGGGACATTTACTTCATTTACATCGTTCGGCAGACGGGACTAGAACGGCAGGTTTTTATTTTTTTAAGTTGATATCAAAACAATCCTGAGGACATTTCCTGTTTTAGTTTCCCTCTGTCGCCTTTTACAGCATCCACAGGATGATATGGGGCAGTGGATTCTATTGTTCCGCCACTACTCGACAGACAGCTCCTAATAGGTGAGATCTATGCGCAGCAGTTTAAATTTTTTATAGAAAAAGGGTGTTAAGCGTGCACAAGGTCCACCTGACGGTAAGTGGATGATGTAGCCCCTAGACATGTATGTCCATCCAAAATTGAGAATCAAAATTCAGATGCATTTTCACACTTGAAGACTAACATGGAATGCCTTGTTGCTTGTTATAAAGGGATCGGTTCTCCACATAATAAAGCTGCTATTTTGCTCTGATTGTTTATGTGAGCGTTGTCCTTTTAGGTCGAGCTGACTCATTCATGCTGCAACCATATCATAACTGTAGTGAGGTTCTACCATGTGTATTTTATACGCTGATGGATAATAAATATAATACAATAATATTATATAAAAAACTTTATCGTTCTATACATTTAACGTATTAAATAAAAATTACAAAGTTTATTTAATTTTAACTTATTCTTAAAACTGAAACGAATAGATAGTAAACGAGTTAAAATTCACTGTGTAGTAGCAGTGTGTGTTAAAAAGTGACGGATAGAAACTGGAACAGGAGATGGGAAGCAGCACCTTCCTGATAACAAAACAAAATAATAAAAACTGCTGTCGCCAACCAGCTTGCCAAGCCTGACAAATATGGTAGAATCTTTATAATATAAGGCAGCCTATGAGGACAGAAGAGGACTTTAATGGGCTGTAATGGATGAATGGAATAGAAAATGAAATTAAACTCGATACATTTCGTAAAATTTGTTTTATTTAACAAGAAATTTTTATTGGATGCAAGCAACTGCAACAAAACTAAGTGCAACAAAAACATTATATTACTATTAAACAGAGATCACTCACAAAAAAGGTGAATTAATGAAAGTTAGAAAAAAATAGAATGTATTTACTTTTGCTTACTAAATATATAATATATATTTATAACTTGGGTTAATTACCTTTACTTGACATACTGATAAACTACGTGTATAATTTGTGACCTGAGTTCAATTACGTTACAATTACGAATGCTTATCTCGGGGAATACTCTACGCCACCGATTTATTTCAAAACTAGATGGATCAAATTCAAAACAAAAGCAACATTTATTATTTCTTCGAAATTGATAGATTTTGATGAGAATTATTATTAAGTATTTATTTTGTAAAATAGTGTTAAAATAAATTAGTTATCCAATGCATAGCTTTTGTGAATATTTGTGAGCTGAATGAAAAAACGTTAATTCTGTACTACCTATATAGATTTTAATATAGACATTCCGTAATAGTGATGATATAAGCAAATTCAGTTCAAAGTATTTTAAACAGAAAAAAGAGTGAAAATGGGCACACATTCTCTAGGCGGCAAGTGAATACTTTGGCCCGTAGAAACAAACATCTATTTACGATTAAGAATTAAATTACACATGAAATGTTATCCCTAAGGACTATGAATGAATGTCTCGTCCGTCTCGTCTCTGACTGTTATCACTCACCACACTTAACACAGCAACATTATACTGTTATTTAACGTAGTATGCTCCGTAATATTTGCAGGTCAAAACTATTTTTTTAACGAATTAAAGTGACAAACGATCTTATAGCCGACTACGTACTCGTAGCTATTGAAGTCGTACGTATACCTTATACCGCCTATACTTAATAAAAACTTGACAAACCAGATATATTTGAGGAAGGAGAATGTTTAAAATGTGTTTTATGTCATGTGTATTTCCTAACTTATGGATAATTGACGGCTCCGTGGCGTAGTGGCTTAGCAATCAGTTGTTGCGCTGGGGGCCGCGGGTTCGAATCCCGCACGGAAAAAGTATTTGTATGGCCTACAAATAATTGTTCCGGGTCTGGATGTTTGTCCTTATGCAATTTATGTTTGTAAACTGCCTCCACGACACAGGAGAAAATCTAGGATTTTGTGGGGGTAACGTTTTTAGAGAAAAAAAAAAGATAATGACATTGGACTAAAGCTTTTTTTAAGTGAAACCTTTAGCAATCATTCATCCTTGTCACATTACATTATTATTATAAACCGAATTATTAGTGCAAACCTATCCAACATGGCGAATATGGGCCAATCCCAAATGCTTGATCATTAATTACAGGTCCTATAAATGTTTAGCAATGTATTTAAAAGGCTACTATGAAATATTTTGGTAATTGCAACGCCGTCAACCAATATTTAAGCGCAGTGATGGTCACTTCCAGTAAAGTAAATTCTTCGTTTCACATATGTCTGCTACATTTTATACGCAGAACATCGGGGATTAACATTTTCCTAGTTTGCAGTGTATATAAGCAAGTGCTGGTTCAGTATCGCATCAATTAGTAAAGGTAATTTGTTAATAACACTGCCTAAAATACGTAAAATAAAATCATAATATAAGTCAAAATGTGCAAATCCATAACAATAATCCTTTCAGTGTTGATGGTGTGCGCTAATGGTCGGTACTTAATTAAGGAAGATTACAGAAGCCCATATATATTTGTGGAAGATGGTCGCAACGTCAGAGTTTACGATTTAGAAGAAGCTTTGTCAGAAGATCAACAGGAGTTGACCCACGCGAACAATTTTTTGCGAGTTCGTCGTCAAGCCCATGGAGCTCTCAGCTCGAACCCCGATGGAACAACAAATTTAATGGCGAAGGTGCCACTATCTGTTAATGATAAAAACATGTTAAGTGCAGTTGGTACTGTTAGTGGAGCGTCTGGTAATGGGGGCTTTAAGGCGGCTGGTGGCGGTTTGGCTTGGGATAATGTGTAAGTGTGCTTGCATCAAGTTATACTCATAACGTCATAATATATTTTATAAGCGATTATTTCAGATTAACGCGTAGCTCATTGGGGCGACTTAGCCTGACAAACTCGATGTGAATTGCTGCTTTGAGGTTGGTTGCCTTTTTGGTCTGGTGGATGTACGCTCGACTGCTAACGTGTTGTCCCGGGTTCGAATCCCAGCTCGATAAAAAAACATTCTTACATGTACCTACAGGGATAATTATAGTGGTTAACTAGTATTAGTTGAAATGGCATTGTCGTATGTATTCTATTTCTTTTAAACTTATATATTTAACCTCATAAAAATTAAATTACGACAGATCGCTAGTCTGGAATTAGAGTACTGTTAGTAAATATATTATTGATTTCTGAATTTACTAAAAGTGCCAAATTTTCAGCAACGGGCATGGCGCAAGTGTAACTGGACAGCATATACCTGACTTTGGAGAGCAATTGACCGCGGCCGCGAAATTAAATATGCTTCACAACGATAAGCATGATGTAACCGCTCAAGCTTTTGCAACGAGAACCTTTCCCAGCAATCCCAACGTTCCCAACTTTGACACGTACGGTGGCAAAGTTGGATACACATACGAGTAAGTACAAAAAATGTGAGGGTTTCATAGCATGATAAGATATCGCCCCGCTGCTTCTATTGTTATTTCTATCAAGACTTCATATATTTATAATTCTTATAAAATTTTTCAGATATTTAAGTTTTCTCATGGTCTTCACAGTTGACCATGTAATAAGTGAGCATTTAATATTGCGGTTAACAAATATCAGTGGTACTGGCGGTAATTAAATTCGGTATTCGCGTACTATTGTCTTACTGCCTTGTTAGTCTCCACCAGCGGCCATAAGGGCGAGAGCTGATAATGTTGTGGTTCCGAGGTTGAATCTCGAACCGGGTTTAAAATAAGTTATTGCGATTTTCCGTCAAGGTATTCTCAGTAACAGCCCAGTAAGTTTTCCTACGTGGTAGAGCCATGCTGCAGCTATATTATGGTTGTAGCACGAATGGGTCGGCTCGACCGGGGAAGGACCACGCTCTCACAGAAAACCAGCGTAAAATAGCAGCTTAACGCTGCTGTGTTTCGTATGGTGAGTGTAGAGAACCGGAGACCCTTTTTACTGGCAAAGAGGCATTCCATCTTAGTCCTCACGGGTGACAACGCATCTGCATCTTGAGTCTTTATTGAGGATAGGCGTACATGTCTATGGGTCACAGTAACCACTTACCATCAGGTGGACTGTGTGCTCGTTTGTCACCCGACCCTATAAAAAAAAAAGTAAACCTGTTTGTTCTGCGCCTGTACTTTCTCTGCTGGTGTCGGTTTACCGCCACAAGGGTTTGTGTGTGGAAATAGAAATTGCTCTTGTGCTTGCGCATGCAGTCGTGGACTATCATCCTGTTCTACAAAGATAGGAAGTCTCCGTTCAGACTTCTTTATAAACTTAAGTGATAAACAAACTTATAGTCTAACTGATAATACTGCAGTCCACGGACACCTACAGCTACAACCAATTTCAAACAAAGAAGGCTATATATACGTTGTCACTTTTGTTGAATACCTCAAAGCCTGTAAATAAACTGTCTCACTTTGTCCCTTAGACCGCAACATAGTAATATAGCTCAGCTACATGTACGTGTATAGTATAAGACTGACTGCCATTACCATCACCCGAGTAACCCGAGTTTAATGTTAATTATAGGAATTCAATCAATTGAATTTACTATTAAAATTGCGTTTATCATGTGCACATCGGGGAAAGAGAATATCGCGAGAAAATCTATATTTTTGAGAAATATTTTGAGAACATGTAGAGTTTTGTATGACATAATTGCGGAAGACTAACCATGAATACCTCAGAAATGAGAAAAAGCTTGTGTAGTAGGTTGTATATGTGTAATTTATTTCTTATATTTCAGTGACAAAGTGGGAGCATCTCTTGGTATGCAACACACGGATCTTTTCAAGAAGACTGACTACTCAGCGATGGGCAATTTGAACCTGTTCAAAGGGCGTGACTCTTCCCTAGACTTGAATGCGGGTATGAGCAAGTCTGTGTCTCCGTACATACCTAGCAGCAGGTGGGAGCCAAGCGCTGGCCTCTCTTTCACTAAGTAGTTTTAAAATAAATAAGAAAAATAGACTTAAAATATAAATAGAAACAGTTTACAATAACATTTTCGCCTTTGATTTATCACTACTTATTAACCTATAATTGTTTGAGTTACGTCAGTGAAATTCGGTATATAAACGTCAATATTATTTAAAGTGTTCAATATCAATTTTAAAATTTTTGAGTTCTAAGCCGTTGACATTTTTTGTTTGGCCTTTAAGTAAGAATTATAATGACGCAAGCTTATAAAAATATGTGTACTAAATAAAAGTGGGTCTACACCTTTGTTCTACCGCAAAATACCTACAAGTCTGTTTCGATGTCTTGTCGCTGAAAATATGCCAGGGTTGTCAAAAAAATATTTTCTTAGATAATAATAACTAAGATTATATTTTATCTTTATTCCTCGTTATAATTTATTTTTTTATACCTAGATACAAACTAATTACTTCTTTGCAAAACTAGTTGCATTCCGCAGCTTCACCTAATTTGTCGTGATGGAAACAAAGGCTTGTGCTTGTAGGTACCTAATCTTACTATATGTTATCTATATAGCAGTATCTGAGGTATCCGCTTCAAATATTAGGTTGAACATAATAAATAAATCAGGTCAAAATTATACGTTGATTCTGTTCCCGCCTCGTTACAGATGTGCAACCGACAAATATTTACGACAATAATTATTAGATTTTTTAACTGTCTTTTGTTGAATTTTTTTTCAAACAAAAATCATCGTAACGCAATTTTTTTGTCTATTAAATTATATATCAGCTAATATACAATCAAATATCAGCTAATATAAAATCGATTTGATTGCAATTTGACAGTTTTTAAATTACTGCATAATATTGCCTCACTTCATTCCATAAAGCAACACGGGCCGTTGACGTACCGGACCTCTATGTTTCATTCAGTCATCTTAATGACGTCATTTGGAGTTTCAGTGAATATCAATTGATTTCATGTAATTTGATTATTAAAAAAACCACCTCTTACCTTTAAGTACTTTAAATAGTTATATAATGAAATGTAAAGCAATATGAAATAAATAAGACAGAGTATAATAAATTATTTTATTAGAATTTTTGTCTTTGATTTATCACTATTAGTTAACTTACATTTGTTTGAGTTACGCCATAAAAATTTGGTAAATAAATATTAATAATATTTAATATTTTATTATATACAACATTCGAAACTATAATAAAATAAAACTAAAACTAGTAACTTAATTATCATACAGTTCTTCACCCCGCGTTATCGTGCCAAGAACGCTGGCTGCGTTTTCCCGCTGAATGGCTATACTTAGCCTTTGAGCGAGAAAAGAACCAGCCCTCTTATTACCAGCAGCAACAACCAGTCACGGATGGAGTTCCTTTAGGAAATTCACCGCACGTGGACCATACGGACCAATAGTTTCTAATATGTAGTCATCTCTCAGAGACTCATATTTGCGCCGCTTACTCAGTTCAGCTGCCTCTGATGCCGCCCCGGCTCTAAATGAGGTACCCCTGAGATGAGAGGCCGCCAATGTGGCTACGCAAGTAGCATCCTACTCTAGGGCTTTAGCTCTCTCCCAAGGAACCAATGTCATACCGTCGGGTCGGGTCTCTTGCCATCGTCTCTAAATATTCCACAAGGCTCTAAAACCGAGGGAACATTTATAGAGACAAGAGTTCTTCGGATGACATCGTTCAAAGAACCATGCCGTGAAAACCTACCAGCACATTTCTTACATGAAAGTCCGTGGAGCCCAAATTTGACGACGCTGCTACCACATGGGCACTGATGGGGTTGACAAATCGCCGCTCCTAGTCGGATTCTTACGGCAACGTGCAAGCTTTCTCAAACAAGTAATGTGCCGAGATTGCTTGTTGGTAAAGCCTGATTTCGGTCACTGTGGAAATTATGAAACAAATTTTTCTGCACGTTCTGTACCAACGGATTATCCCACTGTTTTTGTTTGTTAACTTCAAGTGGAACATTTTCGCCGGTGCTGAGCGTTCGAAATGTCTATCTTGCCTCTGTAGCAATGCACAAGTATACTTCAATATATAAAATTATGTTACATACAGTTACATAAGTCACTGACACTGCGCGGAAACAAGGAAAACAGGAAATGCAAAGCTTGAAAGATTTCTTACACTAATACCCCCAAATTTTATAAGTAAATTAGCTTGAGTCTAGAATGTTGTATTTAAAGTTAAATTTAGAATATTTTATATACTATTGCATGCTTTAAGCGAAGCAAGGTATTGCATGCCTTAAGCGAAGCAAGGTATGTTCTACTATCGCCTAAAAATTAAGATTCCAACGTTTTATCGAATCAAATCGTATCTAGCAATCATATTATACATATAAATGATATAAAAAGTACATTGTTAGAAAGAAAAATGATTGTTGAACTTATTAATATATTTTTTAAATTAATTAATTGCCATTTTTAAACAAATAAAGGGATTTATTGGCTTATGATGTGGATTTATCAAGTCCCAAAGGCTTGTAAACACGATAACTTTTGAAAATATCAATTGTTTAACTCAATATATTTTTTAATCTCTTCATCTATCATGTGGGAAGCCACTGAATGTAAATGGCAGTGTAATTTTGTTTTGCTTAGCTATAATTAATTTTTTTCGGCTCCAAGATGGCGCAATTTTCGTTGATTTGGTAGCCTTGTATGTAAATTATTTCTGTAAATAGGCGGATTCCGCCGTCGTGAGTGGACTTTGTTTCAGTTGTTTGCAGCGGCTCAAAAAGTTCGCTGTACAAATACACAATATTCGAATAACCAAATTTCTTAAATATTTGATTATAATAATAATGAGAGATTTTTTTTTATTACAATATTTTAAGTACGTACTAAAAGTAAGTAGTATCAATTTTGTCATCATGGGTGTCATTTTCATGGTTTTCGAGGGAGTTGAAGCCGATAGGGTTGTCGAAATGTAAATCCAAGATGGCGGCTGAAGTAGGTACCAATTTTTTCATGATGGGTGTCATTTTCATGGTTTTCAAAGGTTTTGAAGGCGATAGTGCTGTCGAAATGTATTCAAGCTGCTTTAGAAAATTCCGTATAATCATGATATACGTAATTTTTTTAATGTGCTTAAGTTATGCCCAATTGGGTTTACCAATTCTTTTTAGATTATTATCAATATCTTTTATCATATGCGAACATTTCGAGACTGGACTGCAACGGAGTAACTACATATTTTTTGTATAATGAGTCTTCGTTAATTGCTATCGCTTTTTATGTTATAATTATGATAACTTAAATATAGAAAAAGTAATAACACCTAATCAATCGACATTTTTCATATACTCGTATGAGATGCTTATTGTGTACATTACAAATACAATAAATTGTTCTAATTTGATGATGAATGCGATGAAATACAAGTAAGAGATAAACATGGATATTGGCGTCATTTTATTCTGTCAGTCTTAATGAAGTCATTTGAAGGTGAAATAAATATCAATTGATTTTCTGCCGACTTTCAAAAAGGAGACGGTACTCAATTACACTGTATTTGTGTGTTACCTTATAACTTTTTACTGGGTGAACCGATTTTGATGATTCTTTTTTTATTTGAAAGCTTATACTTCTCGTGTGGTCCCATATGAATTTGATCAAGGTCAAGCATATAGTTTTTAAGTTATTCTTAATAAATTATATTGAAGTCGGCTGTACAAAATTTTTAATTTTAAATTATATGCAATTTGATAATTTTAAAACCATATCATACTTTTAAGTACTATAATTAGTAAAATAATAAAATGTAAAAAAAATGCCGATGCTTCTGTAGCATATTTGTTTGACGTTGGTTGCAGGTCTCCACGGGTAATTATAGCTTACAATCAAGTAGGTAATTAGCTCGTGTTTTTAACCAACAATATAAAGAAGAGGTAAAATTAAAATATTTGTGCAACCGACTTCAATACAGATTAAATGAGAACGTCATACATTGATGATGTTCAATTACATACGCATTAATAAGGATAACTCAAAAACTATAAAACAGATCTTGTTCAATATCTTGATATACGGGACCACATGAGAAGTATCAGCTTTCAAATAATAAGAGCTATGCTGCAGCTATATTAGTAGTATATTCGTAGTTGTAGCACGAATGGGTCGGCTCGACCGGGGAAGGACCACGCTCTCATAGAATACCAGCGTAAAATAGCAGCTTAACACTGCTGTGTTTCGTATGGTGATTGTAGAGAACCGGAGACTCTTGTTACTGGAAAAGAGGCATTCCATCTTAGTCCTCACGGGTGACAACGCATATGCATTTTGATTTGCAAACGAGGATAAATATAGATGTCTATGGGACACAGCAACCACTTACCATCAGGTGGACTGTGTGCTCGTTTGTCACCCTATCCTATAAAAAAAGAAGAGTCATCAAAATCGGTTGACCTAGAAAAAAGTTCTGGTTTAAGCTATATGCAAAAAAATTCAGAGAATAGGAAGTTATCCTCCTTTTTTTGAAGTCGGCTAAAAAGATATAAAATTGAATATTTCAAAGCTTTATGCCTTTTAGATATAATTCTATGTTAGTACATGGAGTTTTGAAACGCGATTTCTTAGTCCACTGGAAATAACATTATTTAAATTTTTGACTGCATTAGAACAAGGTGGTTCTATGTGTATAACGAAATGCTTGCAACTGTAGTATTAAGGGAAAATAGAAATAAGGATCCATATTCCCTAAAAAAAATAGGGGAATTATTAATAATATATTATTAAATATTTTTATTATTATTTTGAATCTCTACTTTTCGATTTCGAATACCCTGGCACCCGATTATTTAATAAATAGGCTTACGTGAAGACATAGATATAGTACAGAGACCTCATGGAGAATTTCACTTCATTTGTAATGTGGTGTAAATTTAGGCCTCTCTATGCATACATTATAAAAATGTATTCGAAGAAGAGCCTCAGACATACACAAACTATTGGCAAAAGGGGAAAAAACTTGTTGGCCTATGAGGTATGGATGCTCAATGGGTTGGGATACAAGGCTGTTGAGGAGAAACCTGTCTTTATACTGTCTCAATACATAAAAAGTTGTTGGTTGTGACTTGCTGCTTACTAAATGAGAAACTCATACTGCACTTAACTGATCTTAACTGAGTGCTTGGCATAACATCGGTGTAAACAGCTAAGGGGTGAGTTTGTGGGCTGAGAATCCTTATAAAGTCAGCATCCACCATTTTACACTTCAACCCTTCAAGTTTAAAGCTCTAGTGCTCTAGCTCTAGCTTTAAGCTCTTGCGTTCCACTCTGACCGACTAAGGTATTCCAAATGTGAGGAGTTACATACTTCCCGGGAGAACTTGGTCATGGCTCGACATTCAACAACAGCCGCCACAAGCCGTCCTGTGTGCTTATCTTTTATTTAGAAGAGGTGGCAAATAACCATGTGGCTCACGGTGACGGTAAGTGACAAACGCAGCCTATGAACAACTGCAACACCAGAGGAAAACAGCTGCACTGCCAGCCTTAACAAAAGGAGTAAGCTCGTTTATTGAAGGTCCTTACGTCGCATCGGTAAGGATAAGTTACCAGTGGTAAACGATTTCATTAAGAAGTCGTGTGGGAAAAAAAACTTTAATGGGTTGTTTAGCTTCTATTGTGATTTTATACTACGGTTTGTAATTAAAGAAAATAATTTATAATACATGAAATTTGTTTGTGTGAGTGCTTTTGTAAATTATTAACAACGTCGTAAGCAGCGCAGGATACAGTATTAGGATCAGTATCCATTATCTTAGTCTTTACGAGCGTGATTTGAAAGAGTACGTTGGTAGAAACGTGTAATTGGTAGCTTTAGTCATTAGTATTCATCATCATCATCACTATCATCATCATTACAGCCCTTCATAAGTCCACTGCTGAACATAGGCCTCCCCCAAGGAATACCACAAAGCACGGTCCCGAGCCACCTGCCTCTATTGACTTCCTGCATGTCTTACCAGGTCGTCACTCCATCTAGCGGGGGGACGCCCTAAACTTCGCCTGCCGGTACGAGACTGCCACTCGACAACCTTTCTCCCCCATCGGTTGTCGGTTCTTTGAGCTATATGGCCAGCCCGCCACTTCAACTTACTAATCCGTTGAGCTATGGCATTCACTGTGGTTGCACTGCGAATATCCTCATTTCTAAGTTTATCATGCAGAGAAACCTAGAGAATAGCCCTCTCCATAGCTCGCTGAGCGACCTTGAGCTTCCTCATACGGTCAGCAGTGAAGAACCACGTCTCAGATTCATAAGTCATCACTGGCAACACGCACTGGCTGTACAATCTCGTTTTCAGGTTTTGAGGTATACCTGACGAAAAGATGTGTCGTAGTTTCCCGAAAACTGCCCAGCCGAGTTGAATCCGTCGATTTATCTCTCGGTCGAAGTTGGACTTATTTAGTCAGACTATTTGTCCCAGGTAAACATATTCATCAACAACTTCGAGCTTAGTGCTCCCAACTACTACCGGCATAGGTGTGACATGAACGTTAAACACGATATTTGATATGTCCATTTTCATCTTAAGACCTATTCGTTGGGAAACACTATTGAGGTCATTGAGCATAGTGATTAGGTCCTCCAGCGTTTCTGCCATAAGGACTGTGTCGTCGGCAAATCGAAGATGAGTGATGTACTCACCATTGACCTTAATACTGTATCCTTTCCAGTCCAGTAGCTTGAAGACGTCTTCCAATGCAGTGGTGAAGAGTTCCGGGGTATTACGTCACCCCGTTTTACACCTCTCTGCAGTTGGATAGGTTTCGTGCTCTGGTTATGAATTCGGATAGCCATCGTAGCCCTATTCTACAAACACTTCAGCACTTTGATATACCGTCAGTCCACTTGGCACCACTGGAGGAACTGCAGCACCGCCCGAATTTCGACGGAATCAAAGGCTTTCTCATAGTCCACATACGCAAGACAAAGTGGCAGATTTTTCTCTTCGGTCTTCTGTACAATAAGCCGAAGGGAAACTGGCTTGTTCGGGAGGCTGGAAGTCGTCGAGTCTGCATGCGAGACGATTCGTAATGAATGAGCACGTAGACGCGACTCAGAAGGGAAATCGGCCTGTGGTTCTTAAAGAGAGCGTTGTCGCCTTTCTTGACGAACAAGACCACCGCACTTCTTTTCCATGCCTCTGGAGTAGTACCTCCATAAAGGACGGAATTAAAAAGCTTCTGAAGGACTTTAAGTACCGGTTTTCCACCCCCTTTCGAAAGCTCCGCTGTAATTCCATCTTTTCCCGGGAATTTGCCGTTTTTAAGGTGTTGAAGAGCCATTCTAATCTCGCTTAGAATGATATCCAGGATATCATCGGAATAGTGTTGGATAAGACTCGCTCTTGGATCGTTACTCACACTTGCGTTTGGCTCCAACAATGACGTGTATAGCTGCCCATAGAACCTCTCAATCTCAGTCAAAATCTCAGGTGTCTTGGAAACGATGCTGCCACATTCGGTGTTCAGCTTCGACAGTTGGCACTTTCTGGCAGACAGATTTCTGGCAAAGACTTTGAAGCCCTGGTTCCGGTCGATCGCTTCTTCAATACGAGCAGTATTAAAGTTGCGTAAGTCCCGCCGCATGTATTTGGATGTTTGTCTGTTTAGTTGCCTGTATCTTAATAAACCTACTGAAGACTGTAGCTTCATTTCCCGTCTAACAGCCATGAAATTAAGAGTCTAATCGGAGAATTTTTGAGTTTTTCTGCGGCGGGTCTTGTAAAACATAGCTCCGACCGCATGGACAGTTTCCACGAGCTTGTCATTTATATCGCCCACTGCATTGCAATCTCCTAGGCACTGAAAACGGTTTTGTAACTCGAGCTGAAAGGTTTCGGGACTTTGGATTAGAGCACGAGGGGGACGGAGTGTTGACTTCATTAGACATTATCTCTCCAACTTAACGTTTAGGGTCAGTGTGCCGCTTACCATTAGGTGATCGCACGTCCTAGGGACAGATGGTCGCCCTCCTGGTGATAAAACAAGTTGCCGGTTTCAAGGATTATCGTGTCCTTCCCCTCTCTTCTTACTTTGGATAATCCTATGATATTCTAGCGCAACTTGTTTATCTCTTCTTCCAGCTGCAAGATTTTCTCTTCAGGGTGCGTGCGATATAAGTTGCCAGGTCGAGTCGTTGTAGGTGGCAACCGAACCTCCACCGGAGATTCTTAGCATTTCCTGCCCCGCCATTACCCCATGGTCGCCAGCCAGGAATAGCGGGGCCGCCGGGGACTAGGGGCCGTTTTGTATTGTCATTGCTCATGTGGGGTATATTGCCAAAGTTGCCACGCTTAGCGACGGATTGGCAACCGCAATTTTATTATTGCTTTTGCTGTTATCAGAAAGATGCTGCTGCTCATGTTCTGCCTCAGTTACCCTCGGTCGCCTTTTACGACACCCACGGGAAGATATGGGGTAGTGGGCTTTCTTTCCCACCACTACACTGGGTACAGTACATTAGTATACTCGTTTTGATATGGTAGAACCGCATTTTACTTTCGTTTCGAGCACTCGCATTCAAGTGTTTCTAATATTCACTCCTACACACTAATATAATATTAACTGGCCATTAGAGGCACAGGCAGAACCACTATAGATCAAAACCCGAAAACAAACAATTTACACATTTGCACAAATGTTTTGAAGCCACGCTTTCTGACGATCGAAGTATAAACCTGCATATACAAGTGAAATACTGTGAGAAACTTTTACAGTATTTTATTTACTAGCTAATATATTTTACAGCTTAGGAGTCAAAAGTTTATTCCTCCTATAAGACTTATTGAGAAAGTTTTGTGAAAGTCTTTGCTGAAAAACTTTTGGTTTATTGCAAGCTTAGGTAAAAGCTTATATTATTGTTGTTTAATATAGTAATGGCCTTCCCTGTGGATTACCTCATAGACGAATGTTTGGTGTCGTTACCACGTTTGGAAAGCGGATAACGGCAGCCACAGTAGTTTTGAGTAGTTATTAGGAAGATAACGCTATTCATCTAATGTTTCGTTTTCCTCTGTTGCTGTTTGCGACACTCGGTATTATATGATGCTATATAGGTGTGTAGACAAAAACCGGGTTATTTGGCGCGCCTTGGGAAAGGTCCAGCCGTGGATTTGTGCAGGGTGATGATGATGGTGATTATATAACATTAACAAGGTTATAAGTGTTTGAAGCTATTAAACTATTGGAAGAACATAAGAAAGCCACTTTACACAATATAAATGAGTATTTTCTGAAAAAAGAATGCAGTACCGATACTAATTTTTCAATATACAAAACAAAATTCATATAAGAAATATCCTATCCTAGTCCATTATTTAATGTGAGTCTAAGATAGAATGTAGAAGTGGTGATGATTATCATTATTCTATCTAAGTGCACGGCTGAACATAGTCTTATAAAGGACATTCACTTCAGTTGCCACGCTCGGCAGGCGGGACTAGAACGGCAGGTTTTTATTATTTTAAGTTGATATTAGAATGATGATGAGCCCATTTCCTGTTATAGTTTCCCTCTGCCAACTTTTACAGCATCCACAGGATGAAATGGGGCAGTGGATTCTTTTGTTTCGCCACTACTCGACATTGAGCTCCTAATAGGTGAGGTCTATGCGCAGCAGTTGAAATTTTTTATAGAAAAAGGGTGTTAAGCGTGCACACGGTCCACCTGACGGTAAGTGGATGCTGTAGCTCATAGACATGATTGTCCATCAACAATTGAGAATCAAAATTCAGACGCATTTTCACACTTGAGGACTAACATGGAATGCCTTGTTGCTTGATATAAAAGGATCGATTCTCTACATACACCATACGAGACACAGAAGAATAAAGCTGCTATTTTGCTCTGATTGCTTATGAGAGCGTTGTCGTTTTAGGTCGAGCTGACTCATTCATGCTGCAACCATAACATAACCGTAGCGAGGCTCTACCACGTGTATTTTATACGTTGATGAATAATAAAATTAATACAATATTTTTATATAAAAAACTTTATCATTCCATACATTTAACGTATTAAATAAAAATTGCAATGTTTATTTAATTTTAACTTATTCTTAAAACTGAAACGAATAGATAGTAAACGAGTTAAAATTCACTGTGTAGTAGCAGTGTGTGTTAAAAAGCGATGGATAGAAACTGGAACAGGAGATGGGAAGCAGCATCTTCCTGATAACAAAACAAAATATATTGGTAAAATCAATTGAGCATACCTTCGCATTAAAAAAATTACCTATAGCATGATTATACGGATTTTTTTTAAAGTAGTTTAAATACACACAAATTTTCACTAATAACGTTATTATACTTCCAATTTTCCGATAATGTTATGTCAAACTTCAATTTGACGACTCATAATGCTCATATGATCATCATATCATCATTCATGTCACTACAAAAAGTCCAAGACGTCATCATCATCATCATCATTACAGCCTTTCATAAGTCCACTGTTGAACATAGGTCTCCCCAAGGAATGCCACAAAGCTCGGTCCTGAGCCACCTGCATCCATTGACTTCCTGCATGTCTTACCAGGCCGTCACTCCATCTCGTGGGGGGTCGCCCTACACTTCGCCTACCGGTACGAGGCTGCCACTCAAGAACCTTTCTTCCCCATCGGTTGTCGGTTCTTCGAGCTATATGGCCAGCCCACTGCGACTTCAGCTTACAAATTCGTTGGGCTATGTCGGTTACTCTGGTTCTACTGCGGATATAATCATTTCTAAGTTTATCAAGCAGAGAAACCCCGAGCATAGCCCAAAAGTCCAAGACGTATTCAAATATAAATATTACATCCTACTTACTTTTAGTACGTACTACTATTATTTATTCTGTGTTTTAAAATATTGTAATAAAAAAATCTCTTATTATTATTATAATCAAGTATTTAAGAAGTTTGGTTATTCGAATATTGTGTATTTGTACAGCGATCTTTTTGAGCCACTGCAAACAACCGAAACAATGTCCACTCATGACGGCAACTGACGCCGAACTGAGTGAGTGAGTAAAGTACTCTGTGGCTGTAGCTCCCTATTTACAGAAATAATTTACATACAAGGCTACCAAATCATCGAAAATTTCGCCATTTTGGAGCCGAAATAAATTAATAATAGCTAAACAAAACAAAATTACAATGCCATTTACTTAAATATATTATATATAGATTAAAAATAGATTGAGTTAGACAATTGATATTTTCAAAAGTTATCGTGTTTACAAGCGTGTTTAAAATAGCAATTAATCGATTAAAAAAAAAATTATAAGTTCAACAATCATTTATCTTTCTGACAATGTGCTTTTTATATTATTTTATGTATAATATGATTGCTGGATACGATTTCATGCGACAAAACGTTGGAAACTTGATTTTTAGGCGCTAGTAGAACATACCTATGCGCTTTGCGCTCGGCATGCAATAATAAAAAACTGCTGTCGCCAACCAGCTTGCCAAGCCTGACAAATATGGTAGAATCTTAATAATATAAGGCAGTCTATGAGGGAGGCCTATGGTCAGAAGTGGACTCTAATGGACTATAATGGATGAATGGGATAGAAGATGAAATTACACTCGATAAATTTCGTAAAATTTGTTTTATTTAATAAGAAACTTTTATTGGATGCCCGCAACTGCAACAAAACTAAGTGCTTTTAGAAAAATTTACTTCGCAAATATCCGCGTTATAAAATAAAATGATGTGTCTTACCTACTAGGTAAGACACATCATTAAAATTTATATTATTACTTTTATATAATGGATTTCCGCAAAGTGACGCCTGATTCTATTAATTAAAACTAAGTGTAACAAAAACATTATATTACTATTAAACTTAGATCACTCACAAAAAAGGTGAATTAATGAAAGTTAGAAAAAAAAATAGAATGCATTTACTTTTGCTTACTAAATATATACCTAGTCAGGTCATAAGTATTGTCACACAGTAAAAACTTTACTTTTAGAATGCTGGCCACAAAAAAGTTTATTGAATTCGAATTTCGAATTGTTCATGAAAATAAAACTGTATACTTTTTAGAATTTTACTAATTTTTAAATATGGAGTGGACGCTTAAACAAGACCGTGTTGCAGTTATTGCGTTGCATCGTTGCGGTTACGCGCCAATTCAAATTTTTGACATACTGAAAAATTTGAATATAACCAAAAGATTCGTTTGTCGTACCATCAAACGATACAATGAAGACTCTAGTGTAGATGACAGGTCAAGAAGTGGTCGCCCTCGGTCTGTTAGGACTCCAGCAGTGATAAAAGCTGTGAAGGCGCGAATTCGAAGAAATCCCAAACGTAAGCAGAAACTGTTGGCCCTTCAGATGGGGTTAAGCAGAACCACAGTGAAAAGGGTATTAAATGAAGACTTAGGGCTTCGGGCATATCGAAGAAAAACAGGACATCGTTTGAATGCTCGTCTCATGGACCTGAGACTGAAGAGATGCCGCGCTTTGTTGAAGTGGTACGCGGGAAAAAAATATCGGGAAATTCTTTATTCGGATGAAAAAATTTTTACCGTAGAAGTGAGCTACAACAAACAAAATGATAAGGTGTACGCACACAGTAGTCAAGAAGCGAGCAACCGCATTCCGCGTGTCCAACGAGGTCATTTTCCATCCTCGCTCATGGTATGGTGGGCGGTTTCTTATTGGGGCTTAACAGAGGTACATTTTTGTGAGAAAGGTGTAAAAACGAATGCAGTTGTGTATCAAAATACAGTCCTGACGAACCTTGTGGAACCTGGTTCTCATACCATGTTCAATAACAGGCACTGGGTATTCCAACAAGATTCGGCGCCAGCTCATAGAGCGAAGAGCACACAAGACTGGCTGGCGGCGCGTGAAATCGACTTCATCCGGCACGATGACTGGCCCTCCTCCAGTCCAGATTTGAATCCGTTAGATTACAAGATATGGCAACACTTGGAGGAAAAGGCGTGCTCAAAGCCTCATCCCAATTTGGAGTCACTCCAGACATCCTTGATTAAGGCAGCCACCGATATTGACATGGACCTCGTTCGTGCTGCGATAGACTACTGGCCGCGCAGATTGAAGGCCTGTATTCAAAATCACAGAGGTCATTTTGAATAAACTTTAGTGTCATAAGAATCTATGTTTTGTTAAGTTCATTTTACATATAAATGGTTACATAATGAATACACTTGTTTCAAGTATTTTATATTAAACATGTGACAGAATTTATGACCTGACTAGGTAATATATATTTATAACTTGGGTTAAGTACCTTTACTTGACATACTGATAAACTACGAGTATAATATGTGACCTGAGTTCAATTACGTTACAATTACGAATGCTTATCTCGGGGAATACTCTACGTCACCGATTTATTTCAAAACTAGATCGAACAAATTCAAAACAAAAGCAAAATTTATTATTTCTTCGAAATTGATAGATTTTGATGAGAATTATTATTAAGTATTTATTTAGTAAAATAGTGTTAAAATAAATTAGTTATTCAATGCATAGCTTTTGTGAACATTTGTGAGCTGAATGAAAAAACGTTAATTCTGTAGTACCTATATAGATTTTTTTATATAGACATGCCGTAATAGTGATGATATAAGCAAATTCAGTTCAATAGTTTTTTAAACAGTAAAAAGAGTGAAAACGGGCACGCATTCTCTAGCCGGCAAGTGAATACTTTGGCCCGTAGAAACAAACATCTATTTACGATTAAGAATTAAATTACAGATGAAATGTTAGCCCTGAAGACTATGATTGAATGTCTCTTCCATCTCGTCTCTGATTTTTATCACTCACCACACTTAACACAGCAACATTATACTGTTATTTAACAAAGTATGCTGCGTGATATTTTGCAGGTCATAACTATTTTTTAAAGAATTAAAGTGACAAACGATCTTATAGTCGACTACGTAGCTATTGAAGTCGTACGTATACCTTATACCGCCTATACTTAATAAAACTTGACAAACCAGATATATTCGAGGAAGGAGGATTTTTGAAATGTGTTTTATGTCATGTGTATTTCCTAACTTATCGATAATGACATTGGATAATATGACATTGGACTAAAGCTTTTTTTAATTGAAACCTTTAGCAATCATTCATCCTTGTCACATTACATTATTATTATAAACCGAATTATTAGTGCAAACCTATCCAACATGGCGAATATGGGCCAATCCCAAATGCTTGATCATTAATTACAGGTCCTATAAATGTTTAGCAATGTATTTAAAAGGCTACTATGAAATATTTTGGTAATTGCAACGCCGTCAACCAATATTTGAGCGCAGTAGTAATCACTTCCAGTGAAGCAAATTCTTCGTTTTATATGTCTGCTACATTTTATATGCAGAACATCGGGGATTAACATTTTCCTAGTTTGCAGTGTATATAAGCAATTGCTGGTTCAGTATCGCATCAATTAGTAAAGGTAATTTGTTAATAACACTGACTAATAGACGTAAAATAAAATAATAATATAAGTCAAAATGTGCAAATCCATAACAATAATCCTTTCAGTGTTGATGGTCTGCGCCAATGGTCGGTATTTAATAAAGGAAGATTACAGAAGCCCATATGTATTTGTGGAAGATGGTCGCAACGTCGGAGTTTACGATTTAGAAGAAGCTTTGTCGGAAGGTCAGCAGGAGTTGACCCACGCGAACAATTTTTTGCGAGTTCGTCGTCAAGCCCATGGAGCTCTAAGTTCGAACCCCGATGGAACATCAAATGTAATGGCGAAGGTGCCACTATCTGTTAATGATAAAAACATGTTAAGTGCAGTTGGTACTGTTAGTGGAGCGTCTGGTAATGGGGGCTTTAAGGCGGCTGGTGGCGGTTTGGCTTGGGATAATGTGTAAGTGTGCTTGCATCAAGTCATACTCATAACGTCATAATATATTTTATAAGCGATTATTTCAGATTAACGCGTAGCTCATTGGGGCAACTTAGCCTAACAAACTCGATTTGAATTACTGCTTTGAGGTTGATTGCCTGTTTGGTCTGGTGGATGTACGCTCGACTGCTAAACGTGTTGTCCCGAGTTCGAATCCCAGCTCGATAAAAACATTCTTACATGTTCCTACAGGGACAATTATAGTGGTTAACTAGTATTAGTTGAAATAGCATTTTCGTGTGTATTCTTATTCTTTTAAACTTATATATTAACCGTTATAAAAATTAAATTACGACAGATCACTAGACTGGAATTAGAGTACTTTAAGTAGATATAGTATTGATTCCTGAATTTACTAAATGTGCCAAATTTTCAGCAACGGGCATGGCGCAAGTGTAACTGGACAGCATATACCTGATTTTGGAGATCAACTGACCGCGGCCGCAAAATTAAATGCACTTCACAACGATAAACATGATATAACCGCTCAAGCTTTTGCAACGAGAACCTTTCCCAGCAATCCCAACGTTCCCAACTTTGACACGTATGGTGGCAAAGTTGGATACACATACGAGTAAGTACAAAAGTTGTGAGGGTTTCATAGCATGGTAAGATATCGCTGCTGCTATTGTTATTTCTATCAAGACTTCATATATTTATAATTCTTCTAAAATTTTTCAGATATTTAAGTTTTCTCATGGTCTTCACAGATGAGCATGTAATAAGTGAGCATTTAATATTGCGGTTAACAAATATCAGTGGTACTGGCGGTAATTAAATTCAGTATTCGTGTACTATTGTCTTACTGCCTTGTTAGTCTCCTCCAGCGGCCATAAGGGCGAGTGCTGCTGTGGTTCCGAAATTGAATCTTAGACCGGATTTAAAATAAGTTATTGCGATTTTCCGTCAAGGTATTCTCAGTAACAGCCCAATAAACCTGTTTGTCGTGCGCCTGTTCTTTCTCTGCTGGTGTCGGATTGCCGCCACAAGGGTTTGTGTGTGGAAATAGAAATTGCTCTTGTGCTTGCGCATGCAGTCGTGGACTATCATCCTGTTCTACAAAGATAGTTAGTCTCCGCTCAGACTTCTTTATAAACTTAAGTGATAAACAAACTTACAGTCTAACTGATAATACTGCAGTCCACGGACACCTACAGCTACAACCAATTTCAAACAAAGAAGGCTATATATACGTTGCTACTTTTGTTGAATACCTCAAAGCCTGTAAATAAACTGTCTCACTATGCCACTTAGACCGCAACATAGTAAAATAGCTCAGCTACATGTACATGTATAGTATAAGACTGAATGCCATTACCATCACCCGAGTAACCAGAGTAACCCGAGTTTAATGTTAATTATAGGAATTCAATCAATTGAATTTACTATTAAAATTGAGTTTATCATGTGCACATCGGGGAAAGAGAATATCGCGAGAAAATCTATATTTTTGAGAAATATTTTGAGAACATGTAGAGTTTTGTATGACAGAATTGCGGAAGACTAACCATGAATACCTCAGAAATGAGAAAAAGCTTGTGTAGTAGGTTGTATATGTGTAATTTATTTCTTATATTTCAGTGACAAAGTGGGAGCGTCTCTTGGTATGCAACACACGGATCTTTTCAAGAAGACTGACTACTCAGCGATGGGCAATTTGAACCTGTTCAAAGGGCGTGACTCTTCCCTAGACTTGAATGCGGGTATGAGCAAGTCTGTGTCTCCGTACATACCTAGCAGCAGATGGGAGCCAAGCGCTGGCCTCTCTTTCACTAAGTGGTTTTAAAATAAATAAGATAAATAGACTTAAAATATAAATAGAAACAGTTTATAATAACATTTTCGTCTTTGATTTATCACTACCGGTTAACTTATAATTGTTTGAGTTACGTCAGTGAAATTTGGTATATAAACGTCAATATTATTTAAAGTTTTCACAATATCAATTAAAAAATGTTTGAGTTATAAGCCGTTGATTGTTTGGCCTGTTAAGTAAGAATTATAATGACGCAAGCTTATAAAAATATATGAAATAAATAATAGTGGGTCATTTCCTTCGTTCTACCGCAAAATACCTACAAGTCTGTTTCGATGTCTTGTCGCTGAAAATATGCAAGGGTTGTCGCAAAAACATTTTCTTAGATAATAATAACATAACATTATGTTTTATCTTTATTCCTCGTTATAATTTATTTTTTTATACCTAGATACAAACTTGTTATTTCTTTGCAAAACTAGTTGCATTCCGCAGCTTCACCTAATTTGTCGTGATGGAAACAAAGGCTTGTGCTTGTAGGTACCTACCTAATCTTACTATATGTTATCTATATAGCAGTATCTCAGGTATTCCGCTTAAAATATTGGATAGGGGGTTGAACGTAATAAATAAATCAGGTCAAAATTATACGTTGATTCTGTTCCCGCCTCGTTACAGATGTGCAACCGACAAATATTAACGACAATTATTATTGGTGTTTTATAACTGTCTTTTGTTGAATTTTTTTTCAAATTAAAAGCATAATAACGTAACTTTTTTTGCCAATTAAATTACATATCAGCTAATACGTACCATCATATTTTATAAACAAAATCGAATTGATTGAAATTTGACAGTTTTTAAATTACAGCATATATTGCCTCCCTTCATTCCGTAAAGCAACACGGGCCGTTGACGTGATTCATTCAGTCATCTTAATGACGTCATTTGGAGTTTCAGTGAATATCAATTGATTTCATGTAATTTGATTATTAAAAAAAACCACCTCTTACCTTTAAGTACTTTAAATAGTTATATAATGAAATGTAAAGCAATATGTAATAAATAAGACAGTGTATAATAAATTATTTTATTAGAAATTTTGTCTTTGATTTATCACTATTAGTTAACTTACATTTGTTTGAGCTACGCCAGCAAAATTTGGTATATAGATATTAATAATATTTAATGTTTTATTATATACAACATTCAAAACTATAATAAAATAAAACTGAAACTAGTAACTTAATTATCATACAGTTCTTCACTCCGCGTTATCGTGCCAAGAACGCTGGCTGCGTTTTTCCGCTGAATGGCTATACTTAGCCTTTGAGCGAGAAAAGAACCAGCCCTCTTATTACCAGCAGCAACAACCAGTCACGGATGGAGTTCCTTTAGGAACTTCACCGCACGTGGACCCTACGGACCGATAGTTTCTAATATGTAGTCATCTCTCAGAGACTCATATTTGCGCCGCTTACTCAGGTCAGCTGTCTCTGATGCCGCCCCGGCTCTAAATGAGGTACCCCTGAGATGAGAGGCCGTCAATGTGGCTACGCAAGTAGCATCCTACTCTAGGGCTTTACCTCTCTCCCAAGGAACCAATGTCATACCGTTGGGTCGGGTCTCTTGCCATCGTCTCTAAATATTCCACAAGGCTCTAAAACCGAGGGAACTTTTATAGAGACAAGAGCCCGTCGAATGACATCGTTCAAAGAACCATGCCGTGAAAACCTACCAGCACTTTTCTTACATGAAAGTCCGTGGAGCCCAAATTTGACGATGCTGCTACCACAGGGGCAATGATGAGGTTGAGAAATCGCCGCTCCTAGTCGGATTCCTACGGCAACGTGCAAGCTTTCCCCATCAAGTAATGTGTCGAGATTACTTGATGGTAAAGCGTGTAACCAGTGACTAGATTCCTTAGTCGAAACAGCTAGAAGGCGTGTCTGATTTTGGTCAATATGGAAATTATGAAACAAATCTTTCTGTACATTCTGTACCAACGGAATATCCCACTGTTTTTGTTGGTTAACTTTCAGTGGAACATTTTCGCCGGGGCTGAGCGTTCTAAATGTCTACCTTGCCTCTCTAGCAATTCACAAGTATACTTCATTATTTAAAATTATTTTACATACAGTTAAATAAGTCACTGACACTATGCATGGAAACAAGGAAAGCAGGCAAAGCAACGCTTAAAAGATTTCTCACACCAATACCACCAAATTTTATAAGTAAAGTAGCTTGAGTCCAGGCTGCTGTATTTAAAGTTAAATTTAGAATCTTTTCTATAGCAGTTGTAAGATTATTATCAATATGCTTTATCATATCCGAACATTTCGAGACTGGACTCAAGCGGAGTATGTATTTTTGGCATAATAAGCTGTAGTTAATGGCTATCACTTTTTATCTTATAATTATGATAACGCAAGCATAGAAAAAGTAATAACACCTAATAAATCGACATTTTTCATATATGAAATGCTTATTGTGTACATTACAAATACACATACACCAAATCAAATATTTTTTTCGTCTAAATTGCTATAATTTGATGACGAATTCGATGAAATACAAGTAAGAGATAAACATGGATATTGGCATCATTTCATTCGGTCAATCTTAATGACGTCATTTGAAGGTTAAATAAATTATAAAATTGTATTAAATCAAATTGATTTTATACAATTTGATAATTTAAAAATAATATCTTACCTTTGAGTACTATAACTAGTAAAATAATAAAATGTAACAAAATGCTTATGCTTCTGAAGCCTTACTTATTTGACGTTGGTTGCGGGTCTCCACGGGTAATTGTAACTTACATTTAGCTCGTTTTTTGAACCAACAGTATAAATAAATTGTAAAATTAAAAATGCAACCGACTTCCATATAAATAAAATGAGAACATCATCAATGTATTAGAAGTCAATTACATACGTATTATTAAGGATAACTCAAAAACTACGAGTATAAGTCAGATTTTGTTCAATATCTTGATACATGGGACCACAAATGAGAAGTATCAGCTTTCAAATAAAGAAGAGTCATCAAAATCGGTAACCCAGAAAAAGTTCTGATCTAAGCTATATGCAAAAAATGCAGCGAATTGAGTTCCTCCTCCTTTTTTGAAGTCGGTTAAAAAGATATGAAATTGAATATTTCAAAGCTTTATGCCTTTTGGATATAATCCTATGTTAGTACAAGGAGTTTCGAAATGCGATTTCTTAGTCCACTGGGAATAACATTATTTAAATTTTTGACTGCATTATTCTCCAGGGTGGTTCTATTTGTAAAACGAAATGCTTGCAACTGTAGTATTAAGGCAAAATAGAAATAAGCATCCATTTTCACAAAAAAAAATTAGGGGAAATATTATAAATAAATTAATAAATATTTTTATTACATTTTTTATCTCTACTTTTAGATCTCGTATCTCCTGGCACCCGATCGTTTAATAAATAGGCTTAAGTGAAAACATCTATAGTACAGAGACCTCTTGGAGAATTTCTTTTTTGTGGTGTACATTTAGGCCTCTCTCCGCATACATAATAAAATGTCTTCGAGGAAGAGCCCCAGAACACACAGACTATTGGCAAAAAGGGGAAAATCTTGTTGGCCTATCATCAGGTAGCGATGCTCAATGGGTTAGGATACAAGGCTGTTGAGGAGAGATTCGATTTGAGAAACCAGTTTTTATCTTGTCTCAATACATAAAAAGTGGTAGGTTGTGACTTGCTGCTTACTAAATGAGAAACTCATATTGAACTCTTAACTGACTGCGGGGCGTAACATCGGTGTAAACTGCTAAGGGGTGAACTTGTGGGCTGAAAACCCTTATATAGTCAGCATCCACCACTTTACACTTCCACTAGATCTAGCTTTAAGCTCTAGCGTTCCACTCTGACCGACTAAGGCAATCCAAATGTGTGGAGTTACAAATTTCCCGGGAGAACTTGGTCATGGCTCAACATTCACAAACAGCTCGCCACAAGCTGACCTGTGTGCTTATGTTTCATTTAGAAGAGGTGGCAAATAACAATGCGGCTCACGGTGACGGTAAGTGACAAACGCCACCCATAAACAAACGCAACACCAGAGGAAAACAGCTGCATTGCCAGCATTAACAAAAGGAGTAAGCTCATTTCTTGAAGGTCCTTAAGTCGCATCGGTAAGGATAGGTTACCAGTGGTAATCGATTCCCTTAAGAAGTCGTGTGGGAAAAAAAAAACTTTTACAACATTTTATTTACTTATCAATATATTTTACAGCTTAGGAGTCAAATGTTTATTCCTCCTATAAGACTTAATTGAGAAAGTTTTGTGAAAGTCTTTGCTGAAAAACTTTTGGTTTACTGCAAGCTTAGGTAAAAGCTTATATTATTGTTGTTTAATATAGTAATGGCCTTCCCTATGGATTACCTCATAGACGTATGTTTGGTGTCGTTACCACGTTTGGAAAGCGGGTAACGGCAACCACAGTAGTTTTGAGTAGTTATTAGGAAGATAACGCTATTCATCTAATGTTTCGTTTTCCTCTGTTGCTTTTTACGTCACTCGGTATTATATGATGCCATATAAGTGTATAGACAAAAACCAGGATATTTGGCGCGCCTTGGGAAAGGTCCAGCCGTGGATTTGTGCAGGGTGATGATGATGGTGATTATATAACATTAACAAGGTTATAAGTGTTTGAAGCTATTAAACTATTGGAAGAGCAGAAGAAAGCCACTTTACACAATATAAATTAGTTTTTTCTGAAAAAAGAATGCAGTACCGATACTAATTTTCCAATATACAATACAAAATTCATATAAGAAGTATCCTATCCTAGTCCATTATTTAATGTGAGTCTAAAATAGAATGTAGAAGTGGTGATGATTATCATCATTCTATCTAAGTGCACGGCTGAACATAGTCTTATAAAGGACATTAACTTCAGTTGCCACGCTCGTCAAACGGGACTAGAACGGCAGGTTTTTATTATTTTAAGTTAATATCAGAACGATGATGAGCCCATTTCCTGTTATAGTTTCCCTCTGTCGACTTTTGCAGCATTTTTTTGCAACAATTTTTTGCGAGTTCGTCGTCAAGCCCATGGAGCTCTAAGTTCGAACCCCGATGGAATATCAAATGTAATGGCGAAGGTGCCACTATCTGTTAATGATAAAAACATGTTAAGTGCAGTTGGTACTGTTAGTGGAGCGTCTGGTAATGGGGGCTTTAAGGCGGCTGGTGGCGGTTTGGCTTGGGATAATGTGTAAGTGTGCTTGCATCAACTTATACTCATAAAGTTATAATATATTTTATAAGAGTTTATTTGAGATTAAAGTGTAGCTCCTTGGCGATTTAGCCTAACAACCTCGACATGAGTTGTTGCTTTGAGGTTGACTGCCTCGTCGGTCTAGTGGATGGATGTAAGCTCGTCTGCTAAACGTGTTGTCCCGGGTTCGAATCCCAGCTTGGTAAAAAAATGTATTCAACTACACTGCATTATATGCAACTACAGGGATATTTTTATTATGCCGTGTAGTGGCGGTCAAGAATATCCACTACCCCATATCCTCCCGTGGGTGTCGTAAAAGGCGACAAAGGGAAACAGGCAGGAGATGGGCAGCAGCATCTTCCTGATAATAGCCAAAATTACAATAAAAAACTGCGGTTGCCAACCCGCTCGCCAAGCGTGGCAACTATGGCAAATACCCCCCCAATGACTAAAGCAACAAACAGACGGCCCCCAGTCCCCGGCGGCCCCGCTATTCCTGGCTACGGTGGCGACCATGGTAACGGCGGGGCAGGGGGTGCTAAGTATCTCCGGTGGCACACCCCGATGAGGAGGTGGAGGAAATGTATGAGGATATCTCTAGAGCCATGCAATCCTCCAAAACCCAATATACGGTGTTAATGGAAGACTTCAATGCAAAACTAGGCACAAGAGAGAACGGTGAGCTGAAAGTAGGGAAATTTGGAATAGGGCAACGGAACCCAAGGGGCCAGCAGCTGGCCGACTTCATGGAGAAAGAGGGACTCTTTATGATGAACTCTTTCTTCCAGAAGCGGCCCCACAGGAAGTGGACCTGGTCGAGCCCCGACGGTTCGACAAAAAATGAGATTGACTTCATTATGACGACTAAACGACAACTGTTCAGTGATGTCTCCGTGATCGCGAGGGTGAAAACTGGTAGCGATCACCGAATGGTTAGAGGCACACTGAACCTAAACGTTAAGTTAGAGAGGTCTCGTCTAATGAAGTCAACGCTCGGTCCCCCTCGTGCTCTGTTCCAAAGTCCCGAAACCTTTAAGCTCGAGTTACAAAACCGTTTTCAGTGCCTAGATGACTGCAATGAAGTGGACGATATGAATGACAAGCTGGTGGAAACTGTCCATGCGGTCGGAGCTAAGTTCTGCAAGACCCGCCGCAGAAGAACACAAAAACTCTCCGATCACACTCTTAATCTCATGGCTGTTAGACGGGAGATGAAGCTACATTCTTCAACAGACTTGACAGCATACAGGCATCTGAACAGACAGATTTCCAAATGCATGCGGCGGGACTTAAGCAACTTCAATACAGCTCGTATTGAAGAAGCGATCGAGCGGAACCAAGGCTCCAAAGTCTTTGCCAGAGATCTGTCTGCCAGAAAGAGCCAACTGTCAAAACTGAAGACCGAGTGTGGCAGCATCGTTTCAGGGACACCTGAGATTTTGAGTGAGATTGAGAGGTTCTATGGGCACGTCATCGTTGGAGCCACACGCAAGTGTGAGTAACGATCCAAGAGCGAGTCTCATCCGACACTATTCCGAAGATATCCCGGTCGTCAGTCTGAGCGAGATTAGAATGGCTCTCCAGCACCTTAAAAACGGTAAGGCCCCAGGCGAGGATGGAATTACAGCAGAGCTTCTGAAAGCGAGTGGAAGACCGGTACTTGAAGTCCTTCAGAAGCTCTTTAATTCCGTCCTCCATGGTGGCAATACACCGGAGGCGTGGAGCAGAAGTGTGGTGGTCTTGTTCTTCAAGAAAGGTGACAACGCTCTCTTGAAGAACTACAGACCGATTTCCTTTCTGAGCCGCGTCTACGTGGTGTTTTCGAGAGACATTACGAATCGTCTCGCGCGCAAACTTGACGACTTCCAGCCTCTCCAACAAGCCGGTTTCCAAAAGGGTTTCAGCACCAAAGACCACATACATATCCTTCAGCAAATTGTACAGAAGTCCGAAGAGTATAATTTGCCACTATGTCTGACGCATGTGGACTATGAGAAAGCCTTTGATTTCGTCGAAATTTGGGCGGTGCTGCAGTCCCTTCGGCGATGCCAAGTTGAATGTCGGTATATCGAAGTGCTGAAGTGTTTGTACAGTAGAGTTACGATGGCTATCCGAGTACAGAATCAGAGTACGAAACTTATCCAACTGCAGAGAGGTGTAAGACAGGGTGACGTCATATCCCCGAAACTCTTCACCGCTGCATTGGAAGACGTTTTCAAGCTTCTGGACTGGAAAGGATACGGTATCAACATCAATGGCGAGTACATCACTCACCTTCGATTTGCCGACGATATAGTTCTTATGGCAGAATCGCTGGAGGGCCTAAGCACTATGCTCAATGACCTCAATAGTGTTTCCCAACGGACAGGTCTTAAGATGAACATGGACAAAACAAAGATCATGTTTAATGTCCATGTCACACCTATGCCGGTAGTTGTTGGGAGCACTAAGCTCGAAGTTGTTGACGAGTATGTTTATCTGGGACAAATAGTCCGACTAGGTAAGCCCAACTTCGACCGAGAGATAAATCGACGGATTCAACTCGGCTGGGCAGCGTTCGGGAAGCTACGACACATCTTCTCGTCAGACATACCTCAAAACCTTAAAACGAAATTGTACAACCAGTGCGTGTTGCGAGTGGCAGCCTCGTACCGGTAGGTGAAGTGTAGGGCGTCTCCCCACGAGATGGAGTGACGACCTGGTAAGACATGCAGGAAGTCGATGGATGCAGGTGGCTCAGGACCGTGCTTTGTGGCATTCTTTGGGGGAGGCCTATGTTCAGCAGTGGACTTGTGAAGGGCTGTAATGATGATGAATGATGATGACAGGAAAATTTATAGTCGTTAATATTAGTATTAGTTGAAATTACACTGTCGTGTGTATTCTAATTCTTTTAAACTTACTTCTTTAACCGTTATAAAAATTAAATTACGACAGATCGCAAGACTGGAATTAGAGTACTGTTAGTAAATATAGTATTGATTCCTGAATTTACTAAATGTGCCAAATTTTCAGCAACGGGCATGGGGCAAGTGTAACTGGACAGCATATACCTGACTTTGGAGATCAACTGACCGCGGCCGCAAAATTAAATGTACTTCACAACGATAAACATGATGTAACCGCTCAAGCTTTTGCAACGAGAACCTTTCCCAGCAATCCCAACGTTCCCAACTTTGACACGTATGGTGGCAAATTTGGATACACATACGAGTAAGTACAAAAGTTATGAGGGTTTCATAGCATGGTAAGATATCGCCCCGCTGCTTCTATTGTTATGTCTGGCAAGATAATATGTTATATTAATTCTTTCAAAATTTTTCAGACATTTTAGTATCTTCATGGTGTTCACGGTTGAGCACGTAATAAATGAGCATTAAATATTTCGTTTAACAAATGTCAGTTTTACTGGCGGTAATTAAATTCGGTATTCGCGTAATATTTCTTTTACTGCCTTGCTAATCTCCTCCAGTGGCCGTAAGGGCGAGTGCTGATAATGTTGTGGTTCCGAAGTTGAATCTCAGACCGGGTTTAAAATAAGTTATTGCGATTTTCTGTCAAGGTATTCTCAGTAACAGCCCAGTAAACCTGTTTGTCGTGCGCCTGTACTTTCTCTGCTGGTGTCGGATTGCCGCCACAAGGGTTTGTGTTTGGAAATACAAATTGCTCTTGTGCTTGCTCATGCAGTCGTGGACTATCATCCTGTTCTACAAAGATAGTTAGTCTCCGTTCAGACTTCTTTATAAACTTAGGTGATAAACAAACTTACAGTCTAACTGATAATACTGCAGTCTACGGACACCTACAGCTACAACCAATTTCAAACAAAGAAGGCTATATATACGTTGCCACTTTTGTTGAATACCTCAAAGCCTGTAAATAAACTGTCTCATTATGCCCCTTAGACCGCAACATAGTAATATAGCTCAGCTACATGTACATGTATAGTATAAGACTGACTGCCATGACCATCACTCGAGTTTAATGTTATTTAATTGCGTTTATCATGTGCACATTGGGGAAAGAGAATATCGCGAGAAAATCTATATTTTTGAGAAATATTTTGAGAACATGTAGAGTTTTGTATGACAGAATTGCGGAAGACTAACCATGAATACCTCAGAAATGAGAAAAAGCTTGTGTAGTAGGTTGTATATGTGTAATTTATTTCTTATATTTCAGTGACAAAGTGGG
The DNA here is from genome assembly GCA_963668995.1 of Parnassius mnemosyne. NCBI lineage: Eukaryota > Metazoa > Arthropoda > Insecta > Lepidoptera > Papilionidae > Parnassius > Parnassius mnemosyne. Next base: position 15,099,244 of record CAVLGL010000084.1, on the reverse strand, counting down.
AGCATCTCTTGGTATGCAACACACGGATCTTTTCAAGAAGACTGACTACTCAGCGATGGGCAATTTGAACCTGTTCAAAGGGCGTGACTCTTCCCTAGACTTGAATGCGGGTATGAGCAAGTCTGTGTCTCCGTACATACCTAGCAGCAGATGGGAGCCAAGCGCTGGCCTCTCTTTCACTAAGTGGTTTTAAAATAAATAAGAAAAATAGGCTTAAAATATAAATAGAAACAGTTTGTAACATTTTCGTCTTTGATTTATCACTACTTATTAACTTATAATTGTTTGAGTTACGTCAGTGAAATTTGGTATATAAACGTCAATATTATTTAAAGTGTTCAATATCAATTTTAAAATTTTTGAGTTCTAAGCCGTTGATATTTTTTGTTTGGCCTTTTAAGTAAGAATTATAATGACGCAAACTTATAAAAATATGTGTAATAAATAATAGTGGGTCTTCTATATAACATATAAATAACTTCTTTGTTCTACCGCAAAATACCTACAAGTCTGTTTCGATGTCTTGTCGCTGAAAATATGCCAGGGCTGTCACAAAAATATTTTCTTAGATAATAATAACATAACATTATATTTTATCTTTATTCCTCGTTATAATTTATTTTTTATACCTAGATACAAACTTATTACTTCTTTGCAAAACTAGTTGCATTCCGCAGCTTCACCTAATTTGTCGTAATGGAAACAAAGGCTTGTGCTTGTAGGTACCTACCTAATCTTACTATATGTTACCTATGTAGCAGTATCTCAGGTATTCCGCTTAAAATATTGGATAGGGGGTTGAACATAATAAATAAATCAGGTCAAAATTATACGTTGATTCTGTTCCCGCCTCGTTACAGACGTGCAACCGACAAATATTAACGACAATTATTATTGGATTTTTATAACTGTCTTTTGTTGAATTTTTTTTCAAATAAAAATCATGATAACGCAACTTTTTTTTGCCAATTAATTACATATCAGCTAATATAACATCATATTTTATAAACAAAATCGATTTGATTGAAATTTGACAATTTTTAAATTACAGCATAATATTGCCTCACTTCATTCCATAAAGCAACACGGGCCGTTGACGTACCGGACCCCTATGTTTCATTCAGTCATCTTAATGACGTCATTTGGAGTTTCAGTGAATATCAATTGATTTCATGTAATTTGATTATTAAAAAACCACCCCTTACCTCTAAGTTCTTTTAATAGTTATATAATGAAATGTAAAGCAATATGTAATAAATAAGATTTTTTAAATAGATTAAGAGAATTTGGTATATAGATATTAATAATATTTAATATTTTATTATATACAATATTCAAAACTATAATAAAATAAAACTAAAACTAGTAACTTAATTATCATACAGTTCTTCACCCCGCGTTATCGTGCCAAGAACGCTGGCTGCGTTTTCCCGCTGAGTGGCTATACTTAGCCTTTGAGCGAGAAAAGAACCAGCCCTCTTATTACCAGCAGCAACAACCAGTCACGGATGGAGTTCCTTTAAGAACTTCACCGCACGTGGACCCTACGGACCGATAGTTTCTAACATGTAGTCATCTCTCAGAGACTCATATTTGCGCGGCTTACTCAGTTCAGCTGCCTCTGATGCAGCCCCGGCTCTAAATGAGGTACTCTCTCTAAATGAGAGGCTGCCAATGTGGCTACGCAAGTAGCATCCTACTCTAGGGCTTTACCTTTCTCCCAAGGAACCAATGTCATACAGTCGGGTCGGGTCTCTCGCCATCGTCTCTAAATATTCCACAAGGCTCTAAAACCGAGGGAACATTTATAGAGACAAGAGCCCTTCGAATGACATCGTTCAAAGAACCGTGCCGTGAAAACCTACCAGCACTTTTCTTACAGTAAAGTCCGTGGAGCCCAAACTTCGGATTTTACGGATTCCTACGGCAACGCGCAAGCTTTCCCCATCAAGTAATGTGTCGAGATTACTTGATGGTAAAGCGTATAACCAGTGACTAGATTCCTTAGTCGAAACAGCTAGAAGGCGTGCCTGATTTTGGTCAATATGGAAATTATGAAACAAATCTTTCTGCACATTCTGTACCAACGGAATATCCCACTGTTTTTGTTGGTTAACTTTCAGTGGAACATTTTCGCCGGGACAGAGCGTTCACCATATCTGTCTTGCCTCCGTAGCAAAGCACAAGTATACTTCATTATTTAAAATTATTTTACATACAGTTAAATAAGTCACTGACACTATGCATGGAAGCAAGGAAAGCAGGCAAAGCAACGCTTAAAAGATTTCTCACACCAATACCACCAAATTTTATAAGTAAAGTAGCTTGAGTCCAGGCTGCTGTATTTAAAGATAAAATTAGAATTTTTTCTATAGCAATTGTAAGATTATTATCAATATTTTTTATCATATCCGAACATTTTGAGACTGGACTCCAGCGGAGTAAGTGTGTATTTTTTGTATAATAAGCCGTAGTTAATTGCTATCAGTTTTTATTTTATAATTATGATAGCGCAAGCATAGAAAAAGTAATAACACCTAATCAATCGACATTTTTCATATATGAAATGCTTATTGTGTATATAACAAATACACATACACCAAATACAAATATTTTTTTTCGTGTAAATTGTTATAATTTGATGACGAATTCGATGAAATACAACTAAGAGATAAACGTGGATATTGGCATCATTTCATTCGGTCAATCTTAATGACGTCATTTGAAGGTTAAATAAATTATAAAATTGTATTAAATCAAATTGATTTTATACAATTTGATAATTTAAAAATAATATCTTACCTTTGAGTACTATAACTAGTAAAATAATAAAATGTAACAAAATGCTTATGCTTCTGAAGCCTTACTTATTTGACGTTGGTTGCGGGTCTCCACGGGTAATTGTAACTTACATTTAGCTCGTTTTTTGAACCAACAGTATAAATAAGTTGTAAAATTAAAAATGCAACCGACTTCCATATAAATAAAATGAGAACATCATCAATGTAGTCGAAGTCAATTAAATACGCATTATTAAGGATAACTCAAAAACTACGAGTATAAGTCAGATCTTGTTCAATATCTTGATATATGGGACCACATGAGAAGTATCAGCTTTCAAATAAAGAAGAGTCATCAAAATCGGTAACCCAGAAAAAAGTTCTGATTTAAACTATATGCAAAAAATACAGCGAATTGAGTTCCTCCTCCTTTTTTGAAGTCTGTTAAAAAGATATGAAATTGAATATTTCAAAGCTTTATGCCTTTTAGATATAATCCTATGTTAGTACAAGGAGTTTCGAAACGCGATTTCTTAGTCTACCACATAACATTATTTAAATTTTTGACTGCATTATTCTCCAGGGTGGTTCTATTTGTAAAACGAAATGCTTGCAACTGTAGTATTAAGGCAAAATAGAAATAAGGATCCATTTTCCCAAAATAAAAAAAAAATTAGGGGAAATATTATAAATAAATTAATAAATATTTTTATTACATTTTTATGTCTACATTTCGATCTCGTATCTCCTGGCACCCGATCGTTTAATAAATAGGCTTAAGTGAAAACATCTATAGTACAGAGACCTCTTGGAGAATTTCTTTTTTGTGGTGTACATTTAGGCCTCTCTCCGCATACATAATAAAATGTCTTCGAGGAAGAGCCCCAGAACACACACACTATTGGCAAAAAGGGGAAAATCTTGTTGACCTATCATCAGGTAGGGATGCCCAATGAGTTAGGATACAAGGCTGTTGAGGAGAGATTTGATTTGAGAAACCTGTCTTTATCTTGTCGCAATACATAAAAAGTGGTAGGTTGTGACTAGCTGCTTACTAAATGAGAAACTCATACTGTACTCTTAACTGACTGCGGGGCGTAACATCGGTGTAAACTGCTAAGGGCTGAACTTGTGGGCTGAAAATCCTTATATAGTCAGCATCCACCACTTTACACTTCCATTAGATCTAGCTTTAAGCTCGAGCGTTCCACTCTGACCGACTAAGGCAATCCAAATGTGAGGAGTTACAAACTTCCCGGGAGAACTTGGTCATGGCTCGACATTCACCAACAGCTCGCCACAAGCTGACCTGTGTGCTTATTTTTTATTTAGAAGAGGTGGCAAATAACCATGTGGCTCACGGTGACGGTTAGTGACAAACGCCGCCTATGAATATTTGCAACAACAGAGGAAAACAGCTGCATTGCGAGCCGTTTTTCTCTGTGGCAACCCCGGTGACAAATAGTTAAAAAATTGGGCTCCCAAATAATTTCGTAAAAATAATTATTGTAATTGATCATTTCCACCTCAAATTTAAGTTATAGTTGTTAATTACGAACAAATTTTATTGTGTAATAAATAAAAGTGGTAAATATTTAAATAAATAAATTTTTAGTGCCTCTCAACTTAAAGTGACAGCAGGTAACGAACATCGTTTAAAAGTTACTGTAATTCTTGTTATCCCTTTTAATATTTACGATATATCTCTTAAGTGTTGTTGTTTTCGGATTTCATTTTGAATTGTTTTCTTGATAATTTAATTTGAGATCTGTAATTAGAGTCCTATAATTGGATATTTGCTTACTCTGTTCCCTTGATTTTCCATCTTTGTTTTCTTTTACTATTTAAAATACATAGTAAAATGAATACTCGTAACGCCAAAACGCGCCAGATGGAGAACCAACTCCATCTTGCGCTCCAAGAACTGAGAGCGTCCAGGGAGCAGTGTGAGCTGTTACTTAAAGAAAGGGATGACAACGAAAAGGAAATAATAAATATAATTTCGAAAAATACTCAATTGAAAAGTGATATGGTTAAGTTACATAGAGACTATACAGATATTTTAAAGGAAAGGGATCAGCTCCAGAGGACAGTCGATGAGTTTGACCGATGCAGCAAAGAATATGAGGAATCCCTCAGATTAATTGCTGCATTGAAATTACAATTAACTGAAGCTAATGAGCAAATTTCACAATTTAAACAAAACATTGATAACTTGCATGCACTTAAAACTCAGAGTCTGTTCGAGGAGCTCGTAGAATGTAAATTTCATAAACGTTGCAACCCTCCACAACAATAGATTTGACTGATGATTCTACCACATCAAGAACAGCAGAAAGGATTACAAGCAGCAGAAGGAAATTAAAAAAATATATAAAAATTAATAAATATATTAGGAAAGTGCAAAAATTAGTTAAAACTAAAATTAATATTAAAAATTATACAAATGTATGTAAGGAAAAGCAAGAGTTAATTAGTAAAATTAAATTATATTCAATTGAGGTGGAAAACATGAAAAATTGTTATGAGACTGAAATAGAGTGTCTTAATTCAGAAATTTTATCACTTCAAACCTCATTACAAATTATGTCAAATAAATATAAATCTGCAGGGAATGAGATAAAAGAACACATACTGGCCATGGATAATCTGGTAAAGTCCTGCAAATATAACGAGGAACGTTTTGACTCCTTATTAAAATATCAAAATGAATATCAGCGCTCACTGCCAGGTTCTTTAGGGACAATGTGTGTTAATAATATGACAAGCAGTAATACTTCATTTTCTTTACCTACACTCTATGATAGTACCATAACAAAGCAGATAAATTTAAAAAGTAATCCATATAATGAAAAAAATAATATAATTGTGTATAGTGATGACATAGGCAAAAACTTGGGTATATCATTGAATAACTGTTTAAAAAGGCAACAGATAAGTAATTACTGCATGCCTGGAGCATCATTCAGTGATATTATGAATAAAATTTTAACTAGTAAATTTAACCCTAATAGTATATTAATAATTTTTGTTGGGAGAAGAGGCAATATGAACAAGAATCAATTATTAAAATATATTGAATATCTCAATAACATAAATGTGGTTAAAGTTATCTTGTTTACATTGCCTTACATAGAGGGGTGGCCACGGGAAAATAAACTAAGACATAATTTAAATTTAATGATGCATAACTTGACATGTAACAATAACTTAAATTTGACATTTAATTGTAAGAATAATAATGATAAATTTCATTTAATTGATATTAATAATTTAACTAAGAAGTTTTTGACAAGAGATAGGTATTACCTATCAAAGTATAGTTTAAGACTGGTAGCAAATATGCTATCTTATTATTTATATTTTAACTCAGCCAATGATTTGGCTACCTTGACACCTGCTTCTTTTGAGCAACAAAATAATTTTATATTTGATTTGGAACCAGTTCCAAGTAATTTAAATTAGATAATAAGACAATAGAGGTAATCTCTAGCAAAGATAATTTAAATAGCTTAGAATGCAACTTACCAATCCATAATTATGCAATTTTACAAAATAACAATAATAAAAACTGTATCAACCTGGTGCATCAAAATATACAAGGTATGTTAGGCAAAGAATTAGAAATTGATTTATTTTTAAATAGTAACAGTATAAATATTTTATGTATTACAGAACATTGGTTGAAAGAATACAACTCCATATTTAATTTCAGTAATCACCAGGTGGTCAGTTCGTTCAATAGAGATACTAAATTACGTGGTGGCTCCTTAATATTAGCTAATAAGTCCTTATCATGTAAAGAACGTAAAGACATTGTGAGCCTCTCTGTTGAGCGTACTGTAGAAATGGCATGTGTTGAGCTTGAGCACCTTATTGTTGTCAGTGTTTACAGACCCCCATGTTCAAGTTATGATACTTTTGAAAAAAATTATGGAAGAAGTTTTAGTTAAGCTTAATAAACAGAATAAATCTCTTGTAGTGTGTGGAGACTTTAATATCAATCTCCTGGAAACTTCTTCCATCACTATTAAATTCTGTTCTTTGTTCAAATCCTATAATCTTAATAATTTATTCTTTGAAGCTACACGTATTGCAGGGTGTAGTGCAACTTGTATTGATAATATTTTTACAGGTGTTGTACCAATCAACAAATCAATAATACAAAAACTTAGTTCAGATCACTGTGGACAACTGGTTTCGTTACCTTATATGCACAAAAAACAGGTAAATGAGAAAATAGTGTTTGTTCCTATTAATGCAAAACGCCTGGAGAGATTTAGAAGTAATATGTTAAAAATCCTTCCATCCCTTTCTTATAAGAACAATGCAGACTATTTATATAGAGAATTATTTACCTTTATAAACAATGAATTTAATAAAACATTCACTTCTAAAACATTCTCCAGAAACAGTCGCAAGGCATTTAATGAGTGGGCGACAGTAGGAATTCATAAAAGCAGACGAAGGTTATATGACCTTTACCATGAAAGATCGTATAATCTTTCCGATGCTTTTAAAGAATATGTAAAAAATTATTCTAAAATGTTTAAAAGAGTTTGCTCCACAGCCAAATCAATACATATTAGTAACAAAATTAAGACAGCTAAGAATAAAATAAAAATGACGTGGAGTATAATTAACAGCGAAACCGGTAAAGAGAAACCTCGTAATTCAAACTATCAATTAAAAATTAATAATGAATTGACTAAATCAAATCAAGAAGTTGCAGCGGTGTTTGAGAAATATTTCACTGATGTTCCTATCTTGACAACAGAGTCATTGAAGGCTTCTCCAACTGTCGCCGAATCATTACTTAAACAGAATGTTAATACCTGTTTAAAAGAATTTAGATTTGAAAAAGTATTACCGCATAATATTGTAAAATACTTCAAAACCATTGATGTAAAGAAAACCGCAGATTTGTGGGGGATTTCCGTTACAGTGATTGCGTCCATAATAGATTTAATTGCACCTCATCTTGCTATTATTTTTAATACTTGTATCGATTCTGGTGTGTTTCCTGATTTAATGAAGTATAGTAAAGTAATACCTTTATTTAAATCTGGTAGTACATTGGACCCCGCTAATTATAGACCTATTTCTGTACTACCAACTCTCAGTAAAATTTTTGAAAAAATAATTTTGGATCAATTGTTAATTTTTTTTAATACAAATAAATTACTTCATAAAAATCAATTTGGTTTTACAAGGGGTCGCTCGACGTCTGACGCCGGTGTTGAGCTTATGAAATATATTTTTAATGCCTGGGAGAATTCACAAGACGCCTTAGGTATTTTCTGTGACCTTTCCAAGGCTTTCGATTGTGTTCATCATGATACATTAATCAGGAAACTACAACATTACGGTGTAAAAAATTTGGCGCTTAAACTTATTACTTCATATTTAAGTAACAGAACTCAAAAAGTCGTCATTAATGGTAAATGTTCCTCCGGATCGGTAGTATCAATGGGCGTTCCTCAGGGCTCGATTCTTGGCCCATTCCTGTTCTTAATCTATATTAATGACTTACCTTATCTTGTAGGGGACAATCACGATATAGTATTGTTTGCTGACGATACCTCTTTAATTTTCAAACTGAAACGGCAGTCAATTAAATATGACGATGTAAATAATGCTCTATCGAAACTAGTACATTGGTTTAACGCCAACAATTTGCTCTTAAACGGCAATAAGACAAAATGTATTAAATTTACAATACCTAATGTAAAACATTCGAAAACCAATGTGCTCTTAAATGGGGAGGAGTTGAGTCTTGTGGATACCACTGTTTTTCTCGGTATTACTATTGACGCGAAACTTCAACGGGGCCCCCATATATCTAAATTAGCAAGCAGACTTAGTTCTGCAGCATATGCTGTAAGAAAGATTAGAAGTCTCACAGATGTTGAGACAGCTAGGTTAGTGTATTTTAGTTACTTTCATAGCGTAATGTCTTATGGAATTTTGCTATGGGGTAATGCGACTGATATTGAAGTTATATTTGTTTTGCAAAAGAGAGCCGTACGGGCGATTTATAATCTAAATTGTAAAGAGTCCCTTAGAGAAAAATTTAAAGAAATAAACATATTAACTTTGGCATCGCAATATATTTATGAAAATGTAATGTATGTACATAAAAACATAAATAGCTTTAATAAGAATAAGGATGTTCATACCTTAAACACTAGGAACAAACATAAGCTTGTAATGCCACTTACAAGACTCCACAGAATTAGTAATTCATTTATGGGGCAATGTATACGCTTTTACAACAGAATCCCAGAACATGTTCAAAGTTTGTCAATAAACAAGTTTAAAAGTTTTATTAAAGAAAAAACTGTACAAAAAGGGTTATTATAATATCAAGGAATACATGAATGAAAATAACCCCTGGGAATAAGGTGATCGCCACCATGCTGGTTCTATGAAAATTCATTTAAAATTGTATAAACAAAATTATTGTTAAGTGAAATTATGTTTAAAAAAAAAGTCCCGCTGGGTTTCTTGCTGGTTCTTCCCAGTACAGAGGTATTTTCCGAACCAGTGGTAAATAAAATAATGACTTTCAATAAGTATTATGTAATAATCCATATTGAATAAAAATCATTCTATTTTATTCTATTCTATTCTATTCTATTCCTTAACAAAAGGAGTAAGCTCATTTCTTGAAGGTCCTTAAGTCGCATCGGTGAGGATAGGTTACCAGTGGTAATCGATTCTCTTAAGAAGTCGTGTGGGAAAAACACTTTAAGGGTTGTTTAGCTTCTATTGTGATTCTTATAGTACGGTTTGTAATTAAAGAAAATTATTTATAATATATGGAATCGGTTTATTGGCCTGTAGATTTTTATGTCTTTACGGAGACCGCTTTTCGTAAATTATTAACAACGTCGTAAGCAGACCTAGATACAGTATTAGGATAAGTATCCATTATCTTAGTCTTTACGAGCTTGATCTGAAAGAGTAGGTTAGTAGAAACGTGTAACTGGTAGCTTTAGTCATTAGTATTACTCGCTTTGATATGGTAGAACAGCTTTTTAGTTTCGTTTCGAGCACTCGCATTCAAGTGTTTCTAATATTCACTCCTACACACTAATATAATGTTAACTGGCCATTAGAGCCACAGGCAGAATCACTATAGATCAAAACACGAAAACAAACAATTTTTTTTTCGCCACCCCTTCTGACATTCGAAGTTTAAACCTGCATATACAAGTGAAATACTGTGAGAAACTTTTACAGTATTTTATTTACTTATCAATATATTTTACAGCTTAGGAGTCAAAAGTTTATTCCTCCTATAAGACTTAATTGAGAAAGTTTTGTGAAAGTTTTTGCTGAAAAACTTTTAGTTTATTGCAAGCTTAGGTAAAAGCTTATATTATTGTTGTTTAATATAGTAATGGCCTTCCCTATGGATTACCTCCTAGAGGTATGTTTGGTGTCGTTACCACGTTTGGAAAGCGGATAACGGCAATCACAGTAGTTTTGAGTAGTTATTAGGAAGATAACGCTATTCATCTAATGTTTCGTTTTCCTCTGTTGCTTTTTGCGACACTCTCGGTATTATATGAAGCTATATAGGTGTGTGGACAGAAACCGGGTTATTTGGCGCGCCTTGGGAAATGTCCAACCGAGGATTTGTGCAGGGTGATGATGATGGTGATTATATAACATTAACAAGGTTATAAGTGTTTGAAGCTATTAAACTATTGGAAGGGCAGAAGAAAGCCACTTTACACCATATAAATTTTGTTTTTTCTGAAAAAAGAATGCAGTACCAATACTAATTTTCCAATATACAAAACAAAATGCTTATAAGAAGTATCCTATCCTAGTCCATTATTTAATGTGAGTCTAAGATAGAATGTATCTAAGTGCACGGCTGAACATAGTCTTATAAGGGACATTTAGTTCAGTTGCCACGTTCGGCAGACGAGACTAGAACGGCAGGTTTTTATTATTTTAAGTTGATATCAGAACGATGATGAGCCCATTTCCTGTTTTAGTTTCCTTCTGTCGCCTTTTACAGCATCCACAGGATGAAATGGGGTAGTGGATTCTTTTGTTTCGCCACTACTCGACATACAGCTCCTAATAGGTGAGATCTATGCGCGGCAGTTTAAATTTTATATAGAAAAAGGGTGTTAAGCATGCACACGGTCCACCTGACGGTAAGTGGATACTGTAGCCCATAGACATGTATGTCCATCAACAATAGTGAATCAAAATTCAGATGCATTTTCAAACTTGAGGACTAACATGGAATGCCTTGTTGCTTGTTAAAATAGAATCGGTTCTCTTCATTCACCGTACGATACACAGAAGAATAAAGTTGCTATTTTGCTCTGATTGTTTATGTGAGCGTTGTCCTTTTAGGTCGAGCTGACTCATTCATGCTGCAACCATATCATCGCTGTAGCGAGGCTCTACCACGTGTATTTTATACGTTGATGGATAATAAATATAATACAATATTTGTATATAAAAAACTTTATCATTACATACATTTAACGTATTAAATAAAAATAACAAAGTTTATTTAATTTTAACTTATTCTTAAAACTGAAACGATAAGATAGTAAACGAGTTAAAATTTCCTGTGTAGTAGCAGTGTGTGTTAAAAAGCGACGGATAGAAACTGGAACAGGAGATGGGAAGCAGCACCTTCCTGATAACAAAACCAAATAATAAAAAACTGCTGTCGCCAACCAGCTTGCCAAGCCTGACAAATATGGCAGAATCCTTATAATATAAGGCAGTCTATGAGGGAGGCCTATGGTGAGAAGAGGATTTTAATGGGCTTTAATGGATGAATGGAATAGAAAATGAAATTAAACTCGATACATTTCGTAAAATTTATTTATGTAACAAGAAATTTTTATTGAATGCACGCAACTGCGACAAAACTAAGTGCAACAAAAAAATTATATTACTATTAAACACAGATCACTCACAAAAAAGGTGAATTAATGAAAATTAGAAAAAAATAGAATGTATTTACTTTTGCTTACTAAATATATAATATATATTTATAACTTGGGTTAAGTACCTTTACTTGACATACTGATAAACTACGAGTATAATATGTGACCTGAGTTCAATTACGTTACAATTACGAATGCTTATCTCGGGGAATACTCTACGCCACCGATTTATTTCAAAACTAGATGGAACAAATTCAAAACAAAAGCAAAATTTATTATTTCTTCGAAATTGATAGATTTTGATGAGAATTATTATTAAGTATTTATTTTGTAAAATAGTGTTAAAATAAATTAGTTATTCAATGCATAGCTTTTGTGAACATTTGTGAGCTGAATGAAAGAACGTTAATTCTGTACTACCTATATAGATTTTTTTATATAGACATTCCGTAATAGTGATGATATAAGCAAATGCAGTCCAATAGTTTTTTAAACAGAAAAAAGAGTGAAAACGGCCACACATTCTTTAGGCGGCAAGTGAATACTTTGGCCCGTAGAAACAAACATCTATTTACGATTAAGAATTAAATTACAGATGAAATATTACCCCTGAGGACTATGATTGAATGTCTCTTCCATCTCGTCTCTGATTTTTATCACTCACCACACTTAACACAGCAACATTATACTGTTATTTAACGTAGTATGCTGCGTGATATTTTGCAGGTCAAAACTATTTTTTAAAGAATTAAAGTGACAAACGATCTTACAGTCGACTACGTAGCTATTGAAGTCGTACGTATACCTTATACCGCCTATACTTAATAAAAACTTGACAAACCAGATATATTTGAGCAAGGAGAATTTTTAAAATGTGTTTTATGTCATGTGTATTTCCTAACTTATCGATAATGACATTGGATATGACATTGGATTAAATATTTTTTTTAATTGAAACCTTTAGCAATCATTCATCCTTGCATATTACATTATTATTATAAACCGAATTATTAGTGCAAACCTATCCAACATGGCGAATATGGGCTAATCCCAAATGCTTGATCATTAATTACAAGTCCTATAAATGTTTAGAAATGTATTTAAAAGGCTACTATGAAATATTTTGGTAATTGCAACGCCGTCTACCAATATTTAAGCGCAGTGATAGTCACTTCCAGTAAAGTAAATTCTTCGTTTCACATATGTCTGCTACATTTTATACGCAGAACATCGGGGATTAACATTTTCCTAGTTTGCAGTGTATATAAGCAAGTGCTGGTTCAGTTTCGCATCAATTAGTAAAGGTAATTTGTTAATAACACTGCCTAAAATACGTAAAATAAAATAATAATGATTTCTTATATTTACGCGAACACTACACATTTAAATAAAACTGCAAAAAATACAACTGCAAGACTTCATGATACTGTAAGTTCATACTGCGTAGATCGGAACAAAAATTAATAATTTTTAATCTGGAGGTAGCCGTGGTTAACTATGACATTGGGACGTCATACACCTCAGTCCCCCCCGTGACCATGGGTGCTGTAAAGTGCTTGAAACGTCGGGAAAGTAAAATAAGTTAATATACGCGATAAAATCCGTAAAATTAGTTTTATTTAAATAAAATAATAATATAAGTCAAAATGTGCAAATCCATAACAATAATCCTTTCAGTGGTGATGGTCTGCGCTAATGGTCGGTATTTAATTAAGGAAGATTACAGAAGCCCATATGTATTTGTGGAAGATGGTCGCAACGTCAGAGTTTACGACTTGGAAGAAGCTTTGTCGGAAGATCAGCAGGAGTTGTCCCACGAGAATAATCTTTCGCGAGCTCGTCGTCAAGCCCATGGAGCTCTAAGTTCGAATCCCGATGGAACATCAAATGTAATGGCGAAGGTGCCACTATCTGTTGATGATAAAAACATGTTAAGTGCAGTTGGTACTGTTAGTGGAGCATCTGGTAATGGGGGCTTTAAGGCGGCTGGTGGCGGTTTGGCTTGGGATAATGTGTAAGTGTGCAGGTGTAAGTTATACTCGTAACGTCATAATATATTTTATAAGAGTTTATTTGAGATTAAAGCGTAGCTCATTGGGGCGACTTAGCCTAACAAACTCGATGTGAATTGCTGCTTTGAGGTTGATTGCCTTTTTGTTCTGGTGGATGTTCGCTCGACTGCTAAACGTGTTGTCCTGGGTTCGAATCCCAGCTCGATAAAAAAACATTCTTACATGTACCAACAACGATAATTATAGTGGTTAACTAGTATTAGTTGAAATAGCATTGTCGTATGTATTTTATTTCTTTTAAACTTATATATTAAACCTCATAAAAATTAAATTACGACAGATCGCTAGTCTGGAATTAGAGTACTGTTAGTGAATATAGTATTGATTTCTGAATTTACTAAATGTGCCAAATTTTCAGCAACGGGCATGGCGCAAGTGTAACTGGACAGCATATACCTGACTTTGGAGAGCAATTGACCGCGGCCGCGAAATTAAATGTGCTACACAACGATAAACATGATGTTACCGCTCAAGCCTTTGCAACGAGAACCTTTCCCAGCAATCCCAACGTTCCCAACTTTGACACATACGGTGGCAAAGTTGGATACACATACGAGTAAGTATAAAAGTTGTGAGGGTTTCATAGCATGGTAAGATATCGCCCCGCTGCTTCTATTGTTATGTCTGGCAAGATAATATGTTGTATTTATAATTCTTACAAAATTTTTCAGAAATTTTAGTATCTTCATGGTGTTCACGGTTGAGCACGTAATAAATGAGCATTAAATATTGCGTTTAACAAATGTCAGTTTTACTGGCGGTAATTAAATTCGGTATTCGCGTACTATTTATTTTACTGCCTTGTTAGTCTCCTCCAGTGGCCATAAGGGCGAGTGCTGATAATGTTGTGGTTCCGAAGTTGAATCTCTGACCGGGTTTAAAATAAGTTATTGCGATTTTCCTTCAAGATATTCTCAGTAACAGCCCAGTAAACCTGTTTGTCGTGCGCCTGTTCTTTCTCTGCTGGTGTCGGATTGCCGCCACAAGGGATTATAAGACTGTGAAAATAGAAAGTGCTTTTGTGCTTGCGCACGCAGTCGTGGACTTTCATCCTGTCCTGCAAAGATAGTTAGTCTCCGCCCAGACTTCTTTATAAACTTAAGTGATAAACGAACTTACAGTCTAAATGATAATACTGCAGTCCACGGACACATACAGCTGCAACCAATTTCAAACAAAGAAGGCTATATATACGTTGCCACTTTTGTTGAATACCTCAAAGTCTGTAAATAAACTGTCTCACTATGCCCCTTATACCGGGAACATAGGAATATTGCTCAGCTATATGTACATGTATATAAGACTGAATGCCATGACCATCACTCGAGTAACCGGAGTTTAATGTTAATTATAGTGATTCAATCAATTGAATTTACTATTAAAATTGCGTTTTTCATGTGCACATCTAGGAAAGAGAGAAAATCTATATTTTTGAGAAATATTTTGAGAACATGTAGAGTTTTGTATGAAAGAATTGCGAAAGACTAACCACAAATACCTCAGAAATGAGAAAAAGCTTGTGTAGTAGGTTGTATATGTGTAATTTATTTCTTATATTTCAGTAACAAAATGGGAGCGTCTCTTGGTATGCAACACACGGATCTTTTCAAGAAGACTGACTACTCAGCGATGGGCAATTTAAACCTGTTCAAAGGGCGTGACTCTTCCCTAGACTTGAATGCGGGTATGAGCAAGTCTGTGTCTCCGTACATACCTAGCAGCAGATGGGAGCCAAGCGCTGGCCTCTCTTTCACTAAGTGGTTTTAAAATATATAAGAAAAATAGGCTTAAAATATAAATACGAGTAGGAACAGTTTATAATAAAATATTTAATAACATTTTCGTCTTTGATTTATCACTACTAGTCAACTTATAATTGTTCGAGTTACGTCAGCGAAATAAACGTAATAAACGTCAATATTATTTAAAGTTTTGAATATCAATTTTAAATTTTTTGTCTATTAGCCGTTGATATTTTTTGTTTGGCTTTTTAACTTAGAATTATAGTGACGCAAGATTAAAAATTATATGTAATAAACACTAATAGCGGGTCAACTCCTTTGTTCTACCGCAAAACACCTACAAGGCTATTTTGACATCTTACCGCTGATAATATACAAGGGTTGTCACAAAAACATTTCTTTCGATAATAATATTTTTACATTTACATTATATTTTATCTGTAGTCTTCGTTATCGTTTTTTTGTAAATAGATACAAACTAATTACTACTTTACAAAACTAGTTGCACTCTTCAGCTTTACCTAAGTTGTCGTGATGGAAATAAAGGCTGGGGCTGGTACGTACCTAGCTAAGTTTACTATATTTTATCTATTTAGCAGTATCTTAGGTATTCCTCTTAAAATGTTGGATAGAGGGTTGAATAAAATAAATAAAAGAGGTCAAAATTATACGTTGGTTCATTAATTCAACCGCCTGATGTAACACAAATGTGCAACCGACAAATATTTACGACATTTATTATTGGTTTTTATTAATTGTCTTTTTTTGAATTTATTGATATAATCTATTCTCATCCTTACATTTAATTAAATTAAGAATTGTGATGGAAAACATTCACATGGTTATAAGAATTAAATTTTACTTAAGGCGTCATACAATCTTTTTCAAATATTTCAAAAGAATACCGAATAATGTCGTGTTATTGGGTAAACACCAACCACGTGCAACTGATTCCATGTACGTGACACTCCTAAACGGGCGTACCGGTACACAAGCGAAGCCGACTGGTACTACCGCAGGAGTCGCGGGCAGGGTGAGCAGACCCCGCTCTCCTTAATACCGAGCCCCATCGTTGCTCCGTCTAATCGCCGAGTTGACTCACTATTAGTATTTATTACACATTGAAAAAGTAATAACAGCTAATAAATCGATATTTTTCATAAATGACATGCTTATCGGCGCATCTATAAAGTATAGAGTAAGCGAAGGGTAGCATCATTCTACCAGAGTGATCACGATGCTGGCGTGGTAGAATTGAGGGTATATCGAGAAACCCCAACTCGGTTGTCCAGTATAAAGTTCATTATAGGTGCCTTGCGCGAGAGATTCATTCTACGAGTTCTTAGTCAGTATTGTGGTTTGTTTGTTGTAGTAATTCTTCTAGTGGTGTTGCTGAGAGGCTGCTCTGTGTTTCAATGGGATGTGTAGTGTTGCTGTTGGTTTGCATACTTTGGTAATTACGTCAGTCATGTTACACTACTGCGTAATTGTGACTGGGACATATTACGGTATGGTCAAACTGTAATTAACCTATATCGAATGTATAGTAAGCGGGAGAGCAAGTTGCATATCCGCTTTCACACTATTATTATTTTTAATAATTAACCTTCTGATGTATTTCTGGTATTTCCGCCATGCTTATTGTGTACAGTAATCAAATACAAATATTATTTTTCGCGTATTTTGGTATGGTTTCATGACAAATTCGATCAAATACAAGTTAAAAAAATAATATTTAAAATAATTAATGATTTCTTATATTTACGCGAACACTACACATTTAAATAAAACTAATTTTACGGATTTTATCGCGTATATATATACGCGATAAAATCCGTAAAATTAGTTTTATTTAAAATAATTGTTCAAAATCTTTTTACCGTAGTGTAAAAACTATTATTTTTGTATAAATTTACATAAATTTTCGCTGAAATTGGTTGATACTCCTTACTAACAATGTTATTTATGGTGCAATTACAAATCAAGCAAAGAAACTCAATACACATGTATGTAGTTATTCTAAGAAAGACACAATCGTATTTTGTATACTGAACCGAGATGTTGTCATTTGAAATTTTGAAAGCTTGGCTGGATTGACATATTAGATATGTTGATTTTAAATTACTGGATATTGGTATGTCGATCATTCATTTTAATTACGACATTTGGATCTTAAATGAATATTAATTGATTTCACGCAATTTGATTATTATAAAAGCCATATCTTACTTTTAAGCACTTTCAATAGTAAAATAATGAAGTATAAAGCAAAATGTCTATGCTTCTGCAGCCCTTATTTGCTTGAATTTGGCGGTAGGTCTCCATGAATCCATTCATGTAAGTGTAACGTGCAATCAAGTAGGTAAATAGCTCATTTTTTGAATCAACAGTATAAAATATATGAAAGTGAATATTCCCAAAACTTTATAGCTTTTGAATATAATTTTATGTTCATATAAGGGTTTCGAAATACAGAATTTCGACTATTTCTTTATCCACGTGTAAATTTCGGACTGTTCTATCCTCTAGGGAGGTTCTATTAGTAAAACCAAATACTTGCAAATGTAAATAGTATTCAAGGAAAACAGAAATAACGAATAATCTATTTTGCATAAAAAAGTTAGGACTACTATTATAAATAAATTATTATATATATTTATTGTTAACTGACTTAAAAAAGGAGGAGTTATTCAATTCGATTATTTTTTATGTGTGTTACCTCCTAACTTTTTTCTAGGATAACTGATTTTGATGATCCTTTTTTTATTTAAAATCTGGTGCTTCTCTTGTGCTCTCGTATAAATTTGATAAAGGTTTGAGCAGCAGTTTTTAAATTATCCTTAAATAATTTATATTGAAGTCGGTCGTTCACTATTTTCAATTATACCACTTGTGTATCTCGTAAGACGTGTAGCCCGATCATTTAATAAATAGGTTTACGTGGAGACGTGGAGACTTTATATCATTTGAATGCTCATTTATTAGTTTGTGCACGTAATAAATGAGCATTCAATATTGCGATTAACAAACGTCAGTGGCACTGGGGGGGTCGAATACAGTTTATTTACATAATATTTTTGTAACCTGCATTTAATGTTTATTATACGAATTCATTCAATAAATTTACTATATAACATTGCGTTTATCATGTGCACTCATATTTGATAGGCTGTAGTAGAAAAACATTATTATAGTATTTAAAATATTTATTCAAAATCTTTGAACCGTGGCGTATAAATCTATTTTTTATCTACACTACTATTATAAAGAGGAAAGATTTGTTTGTTTGTTTGAATTGAATAGGCTCCGAAACTACTAGACTGATTTGAAAAATTCTTTCACCATTAGAATCCTACATTATCCCTGATAAACTTAGGCTATGTAATATTTTCAAAAAAGTTAGGGATCCGTATGAAAACTTCGTTAATGTAACCCAAGGTGTGAAAAAAATACCAAAATGAATCCTTATATCGCGTACGCTTCGGAAACTATTGATAAGAGAGCAAAGTAATGTACTTCACTTTTATAGAGGATATTAATCTCTACAAAAAAGTCTACGATACCATATGTTTAACTATTACAGTTATGTCACAATAGCTACTTTTTCATGTTAAAATGTGAAATAGTAACGCCGGTACAAATACTACTAATACGAGTACGTACTGATACGAATAATGTGGCCTAGACATTATTCGTATCAGTACCTGTATCATGCATCTACATCTACATCTACACTTCTACATCTACACTACTATTATAAAGAGGAAAGATTTGTTGTTTGTTTGTTTGTTTGAATTGAATAGGCTCCGAAACTACTAGACCGATTTGAAAAATTCTTTCACCATTAGAATCCTACATTATCCCTGATGAACATAGGCTATGCAATATTTTCATAAAAGTTAGGGATCCGTATGAAAACTTCGTTAATGTAACCCAAGGTGTAAAAAAATACCAAAAAGAATCCTTATATCGCGTACGCTTCGGAAGCTATCGATAATAGAGCAAAGTAATGTACTTCACTCTTATAGAGGATATTAATCTCTACAAAAAAGTCTACGATACCGTATGTTTATTATTACAGTTATGTCACAATAACTACTTTTTCATGTTAAAATGTGAAATAGTAACGCCGGTACAAATACTACTAATACGAGTACGTACTGCATCTGCATACGTACTAATACGAGTATGTCTAGGCCACATTATTCGTATCAGTACCTGCATCATGCATAACCACCAATTACGTTAACCATGTAATTTTAGTAACATATTTCACTTTTTAAATCTTTGTTAATTCAGCAACCGTCCGTCGTGATGTCTCTCTCGAAGTTCGCATTTCGCAAGGCACAGATGCGTGATATACGTGGGTGAAACCGCGGGGTACAGCTAGTTTTGTATAAATTGACGTAGATATTCGTTCCAAACTGGTTGATACCTCGAACTAAAGCAATGGTAAACGCCAGTTTGTTTATTGTGAATCAAATAATAAATGATAATATATTATCATTTTATATTATGTAAATATGAAATTACTCTAAGCAAGATGCAATCGTATTTTATATATAAAATCAAAACATTGTCATTTGACAATTTGACAGCTTCGCATATTAGATAATGTGGTTTTTATATAGCTGGATATTCATCAGCGTCATTTTATTCAGTTATGTTAATGACGTCATATGGAGGTTAAATGAACCAACAAAAATACTATAAAAAAGATGTTAATATCAAAATTTCAAAACTTTATACATTTTGGATATAATTTTATGTTCGTTTCGAAACAGTTTCGAAATGCAGAATGCCGGTTATTCGTTTCTGGTCTACTGGGAATAACATTATTTAAATTTCTGAGTTCAGTATTCTCCAGGGTGGCTCTATTTGTAAAATGAAGTACTTTCATCTGTAATATTAAAAGAAAATAGAAATTACGGTCTATTTCCCCTAAAATAGTTAAGGGATATATTATTAAGAAATTATTACATATTATTATTATTAAGCTCTAGGATTCCACTCTGGGCTGCAGACTAAGGCAATCCAGAGGTGCTGAATTTAAACTTCTCGGGAGGACTCTGTCATGGTCCTTGGCCCACTAACAGCTCGCTACAAGCAAAAGACCATGCCGCTTTTTTTATAGGATAGGGTGAAAAACGAGCACAGAGTCCACCTGATGGTAAGTGGTTGTTGTGGCCCATAGACATCTACATCTATCCTCAAGTATAAATCAAAATGCAGATGCGTTGTCACCCGTGAGGACTAAGATGGAATGCCTCTTTTCCAGTAAAATGGGTCTCCGGTTCTCTACACTCACCATACGAAACACAGCAGTATTAAGCTGCTATTTTACGCTGGTATTCTGTGAGAGCGTGGTCCTTCCCCGAACAAGCCGACCCATTTGTGCTACAACTAAACTACTAATATAACTGCAGCATGGCTCTACCACGTAAATGTACGGCTTACTTGATGATTACTGTTAACCACTGCACATCAACAACTATAACATCAGAGGAATTACAGATGCATTACCGACCTTTTCAAAGGAGTAAGTTCGTTTCTTAAAGGTCCTTAAGTCGTTTCGGTTCGGATAATTCGACGATGGTAAACGATTCCACAAAGAAGACAAAGTATTTACACATTTGCAAAAATGTTTGCTCTGTTTGTGTTTCGACAAAACTTTAGACTGTCGAAGTACTGGTTGATGAAGTATTTGGAAACGCAATGAAACTTTAGTATAACTATATCTGTTTAGGCAAAATATTAACCATTTGAAATTGTATTATTAACGCACGCTAATAGCCCGGCATCGTATCAAGGTCACAACCCCCCCCCCCCCGCGCTGACATTCCATTCGAGCGGTGTCGACGGGATACGTCGAGGCAATTCATTATAAAGATCGGTCGATCGTAGAGGACGTTTTTGTTTTTTCTGTTAAATTTTCCGCGTCGCGAACGGAGGTGAACTTTGTCCCACTGTCGTCGGACGCGCCACGTGTTGGTTCTTGACTGTGATCAACGGATTTAGTTCCTTTTTTGTGAAGCTAGTTGAATGTGAATAGACTGACCTAGTGCGTTAAGAGGGAAATTGCCACCGGGGATGCCGCAGGAGAATACCGCCTCCGGGGAAGCATCGTGCCATCTGGTTCAGGCCACCTACACACAGACACTCACACACCACTCACATGCACTACACCTTCAGCCTGACAGATCCAGGTCACCAGTCTCCGCTCCCGAAGCAGGTAAGTACCGTATTAGTTAAATACTCTCTATTCGGCTAGCCTTCCCTTTAAAGCTTAGTAGGATAGAACATTCCACCAGGCCATTCGGCCCGTCCTTAATTGTTCAACGAGCCTACAGCTCTGGGCCCCTGTGGGATCTTACTTTGTCGGGACAGTTAGGGGCGTGTACAATCTGGTAGCAGGAGCGTGGCTGATTGAATTTCAATCACGCCACGGCCGTAATATTAATATACATATAAATATTTTTTTTGTTCTTGGCAAGGTACTTACCGTAGTTTGTTAAGGCTAGGTACTTGACTAGGTAGATAAGGCTATCACACGTAATCGGATAATTATCTTTGGCGTATAATTATAGTAGATTAATTGTCGAAGGGTCGGCTGTTGAGCTGTTTGAGCGAGGCATTTTGCTGATTAATTGTAGTGTAACTTGTATTTAATTTAATGAATAGTAAGTGGTATTTGTAGTAATTTGTATTTAACTCGATTTCATAGTAATTGTATTTGCTATTTGTTAATTTGATTTGTGTTCTTTTTGTGTTTTGTGCATTAGTTTGTATTTATTAGTGATGCCGTCGCACAAGCAACCGGCGCTCCGCCTGCAGGCGGAGCTGTGTTGGGCCGCGAACGCCCATATTTTGATAGGTCGACCTGATCGGGTTCATAGTTTAGGGAAGCAACTCGAGCAGGTCGATGCCCGAAAGGCTGTAGTGGAGGAGACTTGCACAGAGATTTTGGCCTCGGATGCGGAACAGGAAGTCCTAGACTCCTACCTCGCGGACTACGAGAAATTTTTTGCGCTCACGGACGATTTTATCGAGGCGGGGGCCAAGGATGCGGAGGAAGCGCGTCAAGATAGACTGAGGTGCCTGTCCGAGTCTCTTTAGAAGCAGCCTACTCAGCCGGAGCTGTTAGGACGACTCCCGACTCTGGGCCTGCCAAGGTTCTCCGGGGTCCTCTCCGAATGGCTGACGATCGTCGGTCTCTTTGACAGCCTGGTGGACGCCCGGAGGGACTTGACGCCCAGCCAGAAAATGGGGTACCTCCTAGCCTCATTGGAGGAGGAGGCACTGGGCGTCGTCGGTCACCTGAAATTGTCGGACGATGCCTACCAGAATGCTCGGGACCTCCTCACCGGAAGGTACGCCAACGTCCGCCGGATTGCGGACGACTACGTGCGGAAGTTGCTAAACCTTCCGCTGCTGAAGGATCGGACCAGACTACGCACGGACATCGTGAATCCAGTCGTGGTGGCTTGCAACTCATTTGCTGGATTTACCGGTGTACGAATGGTCTTTTCTATTGCTTCACATTGTGCTGTCTCGCCTGCCTCTCGACCTTCGGCTCCACTTCGAGGAGAGGTAGGGCGGGGACGGCGCCTCCTATATCCTCCCTTCAGGGAACTGCTGCGATTCCTGGAGGAGCAGTGCAGACAGATGGAGAACGCAGCAGGCGCCGTCGAGGAACCCCAGGTTGTCACCCGAGCGGTGCCCAAGGAGAGGCAGGATTCGACGGGCAAGGCGTCGCCAACCCCCCTGAGGCCGAGCGGAGCTCTTGCGGGAGGGCGCCACCCCCTACCCTCTTATAGTGGCCTAGCGGCCAGGGAAGCGCCCCAGTGCTCCTATTGTCGAGCATTCGATCACCGGGCGATGTCGTGCCCTAAGTTCCTTTGTAAGCCGGTCCCGGCGAGGCGAACCATCGCCAGGGAGCGCCGCTGGTGCTACTCGTGCTTGGAAAGACATCTCCAACGAGACTGCCCGCACCAGCGGCCCTGACCGCACTGCCAGGGCAACCACCATGCCGTGTTGTGCCTGGGTGCGAATGGCGCGTCCTCTCGGGTACCTGCCGGCCCCCCGACTCCCACGGGCGGGGGCGCTCAGACACGCCCCCTGTCGGGCGACACTCGGCGCTCGCTTGCCGACCAACGCGCCCCTGGTTCTGAGAGGAGTCCCTCCCCCGAACGGTCAGGGAGTCGTTCCCCCAGGGTCGGTGGGGGGGGGGGGGGGTCGTCATCCCCCCTCAGCGTGTTGAGAGGGGCTTCGCGGCCACTCAGCGGTCAGCTAGACCGTTCTCACCCCCGTTGGCTGAGTGGCCGCGACTGGAACGCCGCCCTCCCCCCTTTGGTCGGTGCCGGTATTACCGAGTTCCTGAAACCTCGTATCAGTCACGGGCCTCGGGGCCGAGTCTCCCCGAATTTTACCAGGTCGGCCCGTTCGGGGAATTCCAGCCGCGGGTTATCGAGATGCTGTCGGAGTGCCGCTCTCAGGGCCCCCGGTTCGGGTGCCGGTCCTACAGAGGCAGCTCCAGATAGGAGGCTGCCGCCCTAGCTTCCATCACGGGTGCCTCCACTGAGCCTATGAGCCGTCGGCAGTCCACCTGTCAAACTGTTCTATTGCCGACGGCCTCAGTAAAGGTGTACAACCCGAGCGGCGACCACTTAACGGTTCGAGCTCTATTGGATTCGGGTTCACAACGTAGTGTGGCCTCCACTTGGTTGGTGGGAAGACTGGGGCTCCCCTGGAGCTCTGAGTCACGTCCGATGGTAGGTATCGGGAGGTGCCGAGCCTCATGCTCCTAGGGGACAAGCAGAGTTGGTGTTCAGCCCCGCCAGCGAACACCTTCACATTTTAGTCAAGGTAAATGTCCTCGATGACATTGTATGTTTTCTCCCTAACGTTCGTATAAATGACAGCGCGGTTCGTTGTGCGTCGGGTTTGAGACCGGCAGACCCTCAATGATCCCAACCTGGGCCTATAGATTTGTTGCTGAGGGCCGACGCGCTGGGGTTCATCTTGTTAGGCGAGATACGAGCCCTGCAGCCCGATGGCTTGTCGGCCCTGTCCACTGTATTTGGGCACAGTTTCTTTGGACCGGTTATGTGGTCTCCTTCACCTCCAACGGCCGACCAGCTCTCTGTTGTGGGCGTGTCCCTTTCGGACGTCGTCCAGCGGTTCTGGGAAATTGAGGAACCACCACATGCGGCTCGAGTCAACCCTCTGGACCGTGAGTGCGAGTTGTTCTACCAGAACAATACCGGCCGACGTGTCGACGGTCGTTTCGTCACTCGCTTACCCTTTCTGGATTCACGTTTCCCTTTGGGTCAATCTCGTACACTAGCTGAGAAGAGGTTGCTTTCCATGGAGCGCCGCATGCGACGCGACCCAGCCTTTCGCGACAAATATGTCGAGTTCATGCGCGAGTATCGAGAGCTGGGTCACATGTCACCGTCCAAATTCGAATGGCGTTCACAGAAGCATTACTTCCTCCCTCACCATGCGGTCTTGAGGACCCCTGAGAGTAAGATTCGTGTAGTTTTTGACGGCTCCGCCCCCACGTCAAATGGTGTGTCCCTGAACCAGTGTCTTCACTCTGGTCCTAAACTAATCATGGACATATCCGATATTTTGACCCAATTCCGACGACACCAAGTGGTTTTTGTAGCCGACATTCGGATGATGTTTCGACAATCAGTGGTCCATCGTGATGACCATCGCTATCAGCTGATATTGTGGCGCGAGAAGCCCAGCGATCCGATATAGGTGTTTGAGTTAAACACCACCACCAATGGACTCCGGTCCAGCCCGTATATCGCCATGCGAACCCTCCTTGAACTCGCTGAGAGAGAACGTCTAAGATACGCTCGGAGAGCTTCTCTTTTGGAGACTTCAGTCTACATGGACGACATTTGGACTGGCGCCTCCACCGTCGAGGAGGCTCTTGCCTTGCGAGACTAATTAAATGCCATCCTGAAGTCCGCAGGTTATGAGTTGCGCAAATAGTAGTCGAACTCCCCTCATATTTTGAAGGACCTCCCAGGAGAGGATCAACAAGACCTTCATCTATTCGAGCACCCTGAAAATCCTAATTTGTTGACTGTGCTGGGCATTCAATATCAGCCTGTTCGGGACACCATCACGTATTGAGTAAAACTTGACCCACCGCCCAAAGCATGGACCAAGCGCTCCGTGCTGTCAACAGTAGCCCGCACATTCGGCCCTAATGGATGGATCACCCCGGTCATCTTTTTGGCTAAGTGCTTTCTTCAAAACCTCTAGATGTCCAGGTTGGGTTGGGACGAGCCTATTAGCGAAGCCCTCTTGCGAGAGTGGCTTTCCATGGTCTCCTCCCTTCCGGACATCAACCGGGTCTCCATGCCAAGGTGCTTCCTCCCTCCAGGGAAATGCAAGGAAATACATGGGTTTTGCGACGCCTCTGCGAAAGGCTATGCGACTGTCGTATATTTGCGGACTGTGAGTTCTTCTGGTCATACTGCAGTCCATCTCGTACTTGCTAAAAGAAAGGTTGCGCCCATTAGGTCCCGCTTAACTATATTATATTATCCCTAAATTAGAGCTGTCCGTAGCCGCTCTTCTCACGCGAATCCTAAACCACGTTCACTCGTCCTTGAAGCCTGTAATTGACATTACGGGCGTCTACGCGTGGTCGGACAGTGAGATAGTACTTTGTTGGCTCAGAGCTGCACCTCACAATCTTGTGGCAAACCGCGTGTCTCAAATCCAGATTTCTGAGACTTATCTAAACTGGAGACATGTCCCAGGGGAGTTAAATCCCGCAGACTGCGCTTCTCGCGGCTGTGAGGTCTTCTCGTTGGTTGACCACCCGCTGTGGTGGGGTCCCGGTTGGTTATCTGAGTCTCAGTCATTCTGGCCCCAGGGTAATTACTCTGAACCGATTGAATTGCCTGGCCTACGAGCCCGAGTAGGACTGGACAAGGATAAGCCCACTCGGGATCTCTCTCTTCTGGAACAATACAGCTTTCTCGATAAGCTCTTAGGAGTGACTGCTTGGTTGCGCCGATTTGTCCGCAATTCGAGAGACCCGTTCAACCGAATCTCTGATTTCGTTTTGTCCCCTAGCGAGCGTCGTGAAGCTTTGATGCATTGGGCCCGTATGGTTCAAGCGGAGCATTTTGAGCCCGTGATTGAAAACTTGAAGCGTGGCTCCGTTGTCAAGGGCGCTCTGGCCCGTCTGAACCTCTTTCTGGACGACGCTGGGATGCTGCGCGTTGGCGGATGTTTGAGAAATTCCCAACTGCCGTACGGGTCTCGACACCCATTACTGCTTCCCAAGGACGGCGCCTTTGTCCGGTTGCTGGTAACCCACTATCATATTAAGAACACCCACGCTGGGTGTAACGCTCTTTCGGCTATTCTGCAGCGGGAGTTTTGGATTTTGGCTGGCCCACGCACCATTCGGAGCGTCATCTTTAAGTGCATATCTTGTTATAAACTGAAGGCCACCACATCGCAGCCTATGATGGGTGACTTGCCACCCGACCGCGTCAGGGCCATCCGACCATTCGCTGGAGTCGGAACAGACTTTGCTGGCCCCTTCCTCGTCAAGTCCTCTAACCTTCGTAACGCGCGTTCACATAAGGCCTATCTTTGCGTCTTCGTGTGCCTCTCCACTAAGACCGTTCACTTAGAAATTGTAAGTGCACTCAGCACGGAAGCTTTCTTGGCTACGCTGGGCCGTTTCGTATCGCGGCGCGGTTTGCCGGACCTGATCCGGTCTGATTGCGGAACGAATTATAAGAGCACGGATAGATATTTGCAAGAGCTCGTCGAATTTCTGTCCAGCCACCGGACTTATTTAGGTAATGCGATGTCAAAAAGGGGCATCCAGTGGAAATTCGACCCTCCGGCTTGTCCCCACTGGGGCGGTATTTTTGAGGCGGTAGTTAAGGTTGCAAAAACGCATCTCCGTCGCGTTATTGGCGAAACTATTTTGACATTTGAGGAGCTCGCCACTGTATTCTGTAAAATTGAGGCGGTACTCAACTCTCGGCCCCTCTGTCCCCTCTCGTCCGATCTGATTGATTTGGAGGTTCTAACCCCGGGACACTTTCTGATTGGCCAGCCGCTTAACGCTCTGCCCGAGTACCCCTTCAGGGAAACGAACTCTTTGCGGTTGAGCAGGTTTGACCTGCAGCAACAGATGACTCAGAGTTTTTGGCACCGATGGTCTCTGGAGTACCTACATCTTTTGCAGCAGCGCATTAAGTGGTCTGAAAAGACGGATCCGCCTCGGGTTGGAGACCTCGTGTTGGTTAAAGACCCCAAAGCTCTGCCTTTGTATTGGCGCCGTGGGCGCATTGTTAAGTTGTCGTATGGATCGGATGGGGTGCCTAGGGTGGCAGAAGTTTTGGTCGGAGATTCGGTCTTGCAACGTGCCGTCGCGACCTTGTCCCGTTTGCCAATCTACTCGCGGACATAATTCCTTATGTCCGGGGCAGGGGTTTGTTTAGGCAAAATGTTAACCATTTGAAATTGTATTATTAACGCACGCTAATAGCCTAGCATCGTATCGAGGTCACATCCCCCCCCCGCGCTGACATTTCATTCGAGCGGTGTCGACGGGACACGTCGAGGCAATTCATTATAAAGATCGGTCGATCGTAGCGGACGTTTTTGTTTTTTCTGTTAAATTTGCCGCGTCGCGAACGGAGGTGAACTTTGTCCCACTGTCGTCGGACGTGTCACGTGTTGGTTCTTGACTGTGATCAACGGATTTAGTTCCTTTTTTGTGAAGCTAGTTGAATGTGAATAGACTGACCTAGTGCGTTAAGAGGGAAATTGCCATCGGGGATGCCGCAGGAGAATACCGCCTCCGGGGAAGCATCGTGCCATCTGGTTCAGGCCACCTACACACAGACACTCACACACCACTCACATGCACTACACCTTCAGCCTGACAGATCCAGGTCACCATTCTCCGCTCCCGAAGCAGGTAAGTACCGTATTAGTTAAATACTCTCTATTCGGCTAGCCTTCCCTTTAAAGCTTAGTAGGATAGAACATTCCACCAGGCCATTCGGCCCGTCCTTAATTGTTCAACGAGCCTACAGCTCTGGGCCCCTGTGGGATCGTACTTTGTCGGGACAGTTAGGAGCGTTTACAATATGTAAATTGTATTTATTTTTCAACGTAATCGCCTTTTAATCAAATACACATTGAATGGTGTTTTATATTTTGGTTAATTCCGCACAATACGACGGGGACATCACCCATCGTCGCCGTCGAATTTTATATTTAAGGTATGAGTTAAAATAAATTGAGTTGTGGGACAACAATGAAAGCTTTTGAATCTCAGCTAAATAAAGGATGGTCACACGTCGGTCTACCATCAAAAAATATTAGTTTTTTAACGTTTTCTTGCGTAGCGGCCGTTGTTGGACGTCAGAAGCGACTGTCGTCATTGCAGGCGGTTCTATTCTATATGCCACTATAGTATAAGACGGAGCATTGTCTACCAAAGAAGACTGCAGTTCTTTAAAAACTCTTTTTGCAGTAAAATTATTCAGGTAGAAATATCTAATAACTGCACCATGTTCGAATTTCTCCATTTTGTAAACGAATAAAATCAAATGGGTATTTTATTTTATTTATTTTATTTTATAGGATAGGGTGATAAACGAGCACACAGTCCACCTGATGGTAAGTGGTTGCTGTGGCCCATAGACATCTACATCTATCCTCTATTACAAATCGCCCTTATCCTATAAAAAAAAAGTGGTTGCTGTGGCCCATAGACACCTATATCTATCCTCATTTGCGAATCAAAATGCAGATGCGTTGTCACTCGTAAGGATTAAGATGGAATGCCTCTTTTCCAGTAAAAAGGGTCGCCGGTTCTCTACACTCACTATAAGAAACACAGCAGTGTCAAGCTGCATTTTACGCTGGTATTCTATGAATGCGTGGTCCTTCCCCGATCGAAGTATAATTTTTAGCTTTATTTTTTTTGGCCTTTGCTTCAAACATATTTAAGATTCTAAAAAAATTTCATTTCCATAACTAATTTTCATATTCCGAAAAGTTATAGATTAACCTAGTATAAATTTGCATATAGAAGTGCAAACGCTATGAGAAACTTTCGCAATATTTTATTTACCTGACAACATATATTACACCTTAATTTTTTTCGTATAAGGCTTAAATGAGAAAGTATTGTCAAAGAAAATACTATAAAAGCAAGTCTTTGCGGGTAGACTATTATTTTATTGCAAGTTTCAATAAAAGCGTATATTATTATTGTTAATTTTAGTAAAACGTAAGGTACAGCCTATTAAAAGACCATTTTAGAACTTAGGCCCCTCCCTTAGATTGCCTCACAGATGGATGTTTACTGTTGTTGCCACGTTTGAAAAACGGTTATCAGGACGATGCTCATTCTAATCTTTCGTGTTTTTTTTTTGTTTTTTTTTTTCGTTTGAGCTGTAAATTCGTTTAACCGATAAGGTCGCACACGTACACGTACGTACGCATATTTTTATGAAAACTTAATAAATCTGTAATATTTTGAGGCAAAGCAATTTTTAAATGTTTTTTTTTTCAATCAGTTGTCATATGCTAATGACATAATATTTCTTAAATTATGGATAAAGTACAAAATGGAATCAAATCGCTCTTTAGCTTGAGACTTTCTTAGGCAACCGACAAACATCAAGTATCTTTAGTACTGTTGATTATCACTGTTCAGTTAATAAAATAAATATATACCGAATCACCATTATATCCGGTTGATGAATAGAATAGAATAAAAGAATAGAATAATTTTTTTATCAATATTGATTACAATTAATTCTTATTGAAAGTCATTTTTTATTTTATTTTACCAATGGTTCGAAGAAATTCCTCTATCCTGGGAAGAAACAGCAAGAAACCCAGCGGGACAGTCTTTTAAAATAAATTTTAAAATACAAATGATTACACACTATTTACAAAATTTATTTTAGAAACCACCTGGAGCAACCACCTCGTTCCCAGGGCTTATTATCAACCATGTATTCATTTATATTATAATAACCCTTTTTAAACAGCTTTTGTTTAATAAAATATTTAAATGTGGTAATAGAGATACCTTGTATATTTTCTGGGACTTTATTATAATAGCGTATACATTGCCCCAAGAATGAATTAAAAAAAAATGTTATTTACACCACAACTAAGACTTAGGGAAAAAAGAAGGGTTCATTCCTCGTCCCACATTTGATGTGAGCTAGGTCTAAATAAAACATCCAAAACGTAGTAAGATTCTGGAATCTCACTTGAGCAAAATACTAAATGCTGCAACCACCAAACTTCCTCTTAGTCGGCAAATGACATAAGAGCATCATAATCATTGTTACTACTACAACGTATCAAAGACTCTTGCTGGCGTTTCAAGTGTTATATAGTACCATTATATATAAAAAGTAAGTGAAAATAAAACGCGATTAAATCTCATAATAATTATAATATTTTCAGTTGATACTTAACCTTATCTAAAAAATGTTATTTACACCACAACTAAGATAAAACATAACAAAAGCAAACACACAAGCAAAATATTAATTAGTAAAAACATATTGACAAGATAATCTTGAGAATGTATTTATTAGAGTTACCAAATACACGTGTATAGCTTGGGTTAAGTACCTGTATTTAACATATTGATAAACTATAACATGTGACCTGAGTTCAATTATGTTGCAATTGGAATACTTATCTCGGGAAATCCTCTACGCAGTTCAGCCACAGATTTATTTCAAAACTAGATGGTACAAATTTAAAACAAATAAAAATTTATTCTTTGAAATTGATGGATTCGATTTGAATTATTGTTAAGTTTATATTTTTTAAAGCAATATTAAAATGATTAGTTACCCAATGAATAGCTTTTAAGAACATAGTTTTAAATGTGAGCTAGATAAAAAAATACTCATTCCGCTTAAATATAGACATTCCATAATAGAGTTTTAAGTTTTAAGTTTAATTGTTTTTCTAAATAGAGATAATGCAATAAGCGGTAACAAATACAAATAACGGCAGACAGTCTACCTGGTGGTAGGCGAATACTTTGGCCCGTAGACACAGACATTTATTCTCAGCTAAAAATTAAAATACAGATGCGATGACAGCCTTGAGGACTAAGATTGAATGTCTCGTCAGTCTCTGTTCCGATTCTTGTCACTCGACACACTTAGCATTATACTAATGTTTGACGTGGTTTTCTGACAGGCATTTTCCAGGTTAAAACATTGTTTTTTACAAAATTTAAGTGACAAACGAACTTCCAGTCCACTAGACACTTAGTGAGGTGTAAGTTCATTTGACTGATAAAGTTGTACGTACGCATATTTTTTTAACAAAACTTAACATATCTGTATTTTTTTAGGCAAGGCAATTCTTTGAAGGATTTTTTTTTAATCATTTTTCATATGCTTATGACATGATATTTCTTAAGTTATGGATAAAGTACAAATTTGGACCAAAGTGCCCTTTAGCTTGAGACTTTCTTAAGCAACCGCCAAACATCAAGTATCTTAAGTACTGTTGATTATCACTGTTCACGTAATAAAATAAATATTAGACAGCATTATCAGTGCTGGATATAACCATCCCAGCATGATGACCATCGGCAAATCTTAGAAGTTAAATTATGTTCAGGAATGTAATTAAACGGCTACTATGAAATATTTTAGTAACTGAAACACCGTCAGTCAATATTTTAGCGCAGTAATAGTCACTTCCAGGAAAGTTAATACTTTGCTTCATATATATTTTCTATAATATCTACGCAGTAAATCGGGGATTAAAATTTTCCAAGTTTGCAGTGTATATAAGCAAGTGCTGGTTCAGTATCGCATCGATAAGCAAAAGAACATTGTCAATAATACTGACTATAAGGCGAAAAATAAAATCATAATACAAGTCAAAATGTGCAAATCCATAACAATAATTCTTTCAGTTTTGATGGTCTGCGCTAATGGTCGGTATTTAATTAAGGAGGATTACAGAAGCCCATATGTATTTGTTGAAGATGGTCGCAACGTCAGAGTTTACGATTTGGAAGAAGCTTTGTCGGAAGATCAGCAGGAGTTGTCCCACGAGAATAATCTTTCGCGAGCTCGTCGTCAAGCCCATGGAGCTCTAAGTTCGAACCCCGATGGAACATCAAATGTAATGGCGAAGGTGCCACTATCTGTTGATGATAAAAACATGTTAAGTGCAGTTGGTACTGTTAGTGGAGCGTCTGGTAATGGGGACTTCAAGGCGGCTGGTGGCGGTTTGGCTTGGGATAATGTGTAAGTGTGTTTGCATTAAGTAATATTAATAATATTATAATATAGTTTATAAATAATTATTTCCGATTAATGCGTTCCATTGGCTATTTAGCCTAACAAACTCCATTTGACTTGCTCCTTTAAGGTTGACTGCCTCGTTGGTCTAGTATGTAAGCTCGACTGCTAAACGTGTTCTCCTGGGTTCGAATCCAAGCTCGATAAAAAACATTCTTACATGTAACTACAGGACTAATAATAGTGGTTAACTCGTATTAGTTGAAATTGCAATGTCAAATGTATTCTTTTTCTTTTAAACTTATAAATTAAATTACGACGGATCACTTGATTGGAATTAGAGTACTTTTAATAAATGTAGTATTGATTCCTGAATTTACTAATGTGCCAAATTTTCAGCAAAGGGCATGGCGCAAGTGTAACTGGACAGCATATACCTGACTTTGGAGATCAATTGACCGCGGCCGCGAAATTAAATGTGCTTCACAACGATAAACATGATGTTACCGCTCAAGCTTTTGCAACGAGAAGCTTTCCCAGCAATCCCAACGTTCCCAACTTTGACACATACGGTGGCAAAGTTGGATACACATACGAGTAAGTATAAAAGTTGAGAGCGTTTTATAGCATGGTAAGGTATGGGCCCCGCTGTCCCTATTGCTATGTGTTGGTAGACTTCAATGTTTATAGTTATTTAAAAAAAATTCAGTCATTTAAGTTTTCTCATGGTGTTCACCATTATGTACGTAATACACGAGCATTCAATATTGCGATTAACAAATGTCAGTGGTGCTGGCGGGGATCGAATACGGTTTATTTGCGTAATTTTTTTGAAACCTGAGTTTAATGTTAATTATACGAATTCATTCAATTGAATTTACTGTATAATATTGGGTTTGTCATGTGCACTCTGTGGTATATGACTGAGAAACATTTTGAGAGCATGTAGTGTTTTGGGTTGCAGCAGCAGTGCGGCGGGGCTAACCATAAACCTCTCAAAAATGAGAAGAGTCCTGTGCAGCAGGTCGAATAACTGTAACTTATTTCTTATATTTCAGTAACAAACTGGGAGCATCTCTTGGTATGCAATACACGGATCTTTTCAAGAAGACTGACTACTCAGCGATGGGCAATTTAAACCTGTTCAAAGGGCGTGACTCTTCCCTAGACTTGAATGCGGGTATGAGCAAGTCTGTGTCTCCGTACATACCCAGCAGCAGATGGGAGCCAAGCGCTGGCCTCTCTTTCACTAAGTGGTTTTGAAATGTAAGAAAAATAGGCAAATATAAATAGTAATATGTTAGACAGTTTATAATAAATTATTTAACTAAGAATTTCGTTTTTGATTTACAAGTTAATTTACAAATGTTTGAGTTACGCAAGCGTAATATAGTATATTAGTTCAATCATTTTAGCTGAAAGTTTAGTTTTTCAAAAATTTCCCACTTTCCCGCCAAGATATGTATAACTAAATTAAAGAGTAGAGTATGCTCTTTTAAAGGTATAAGGCATATGTACGCTATAAAGCAATAAAAAAGACAATTTATATAAAATTATTTAATTAATAATTTCGTTTTTGATTTATTAGTTACTTACAAATGTTTGAGTT
The DNA here is from genome assembly GCA_963668995.1 of Parnassius mnemosyne. Classification (NCBI taxonomy): domain Eukaryota; kingdom Metazoa; phylum Arthropoda; class Insecta; order Lepidoptera; family Papilionidae; genus Parnassius; species Parnassius mnemosyne. The sequence continues at coordinate 15,064,799 of CAVLGL010000084.1, read as the reverse complement.
ACGCCAGCGTAATTTGGCGGTTCAATCATTTTGGCTGAAAAATTGGCAAAATTAATGGAGTAACTTTATCTATTGGCACATGTACGTTATAGAACTAAGTTAAATTATATCCACTCTCTGTCTCCCTCCCGAGTAAGCATCACCCCCACTCCCTCCCCCGTGCCCTAGAAACAATTTTTTTTGCTCACAGTTTAGTATCATCAAAAATTTCCAAATTTACCACCAGATAAGTATGACTAAAATAAAGAATAGATTATGTTCTTTAAAAAAATGTAAAGTTTATTTCTAAACTTTTTTATTTCTTGTAAACTTAAGTCATTCAGTCAGTCAGTCTAATCGACGAGAGTAGCTGATGATGGTGAAAATTCAAAATAGTATTTCGAATTGATATTAAATAGTTTTGAAATAAATTATACCTCTACTATAAGAGCATATTTCACGCTCTCACAGAATACCTGCGTAAAATAGCAGCTTAATGCTGCTGTGTTTCGTATGGTGTCCCAATACTATACAAATAGGGTGTATGGTTATTTGACCCTTCGTGCAACTACTAGAAATGAGCTAGGATGTCCAACCTACAGGACGTCCAAAGGGAGATGCTTCGCTTTTTAGCGGAGCGTTTCCCCGACGTGAACCCGGGAGAGCTTATGCTCACCCCACTGTTGCCGGAACTATCCCCGGCCCACGAAGACTCCGATATGGAGCACTCCGGCGCGATGGCGTCAGTGGATGAGGGGTCCAAGGTGACCAAACCGGCCCGCCGCACCGGAAGTGGCGTGCTAATAGTGGCGAGGTCCCCCGCCCCCTCCCTTTCTCAGACCCCTTCCCAACCTCACTCTCGGGTTTCCTCCCGTGCGCCCTCTAGGGCCTCGAGTGCGGGCTCCTTCTACTCTGCGGCCTCCTCGGGAGAGGACACCGAAGTGGAAAGGCGCCTCGAGATTGCATCATCTTCCGGAGACGAGGGCTTCACCCTCGTCGAAGGTAGAAAAAGGCGTCGGTCTGCTAAAAAGGCGGACTCCTCCAGGCCGGCGAAGAAAGTTGCCTCGGCCCCCTCCTCCGTTGCGCCCCCCCTCAGGGGGGTCAATCCTCCTCCAAAAAAGGGGAATCGGCTAAGGCAGATTCGGGACCAAAAGGTCCTAAAAGCCCGCCACCGGTTATCATTCAGGATAAGGCCACGTGGGATCGTATATCCCGCATCTTAGCCGAAAAGAAGTTTAACTCGGGGGTAACAATAGAACCCCCGCACAAGAAAAAGGTGCGTGGACAGTGCCATAGATGCCAGCTCTTCAGCCCCAAGAACTTCAGGGCCAATTAGGCCCGAAGTTCTTGTTTACTGTTAACTTGGCTCTGTTTTATTCTATCTAAATAGATAATACAACAACAGCTAGAATAAAACCTAGGTCGATAGCTGTCGCCTTTTTCAATGCGCGTGGCCTTAAATATCAAATTGACGAGGTCCGAACCTTCCTCACTGATCATCAGATTGATATATTGCTAGTGCAAGAGACATTTTTTAAGCCTAGCATTAGAGACCCAAAAATTGCCAATTATAGAATAATTAGGAACGATCGTTCAGGGGCACAGTTAGGAGCGACCCTTATTTATTATACGTCGTCCCTACACGTAGTTCACATCGACACGCCTCAATTAATGGATTTAGAGGCCTCCGTTTGCAGAGTAGCCATGACCGGTCATCAACCGATCACGGTAGCCTCTGTATATCTTCCACCTAAGAAAAAGATAATAAAAAGCGATTTTGAAGCTCTATTTAACCTCAGTAATTCGGTTATATTAGCAGGCGATTTAAATAGTAAGCATCAAGTCTGGACTAATAATAGGAACGTCCGGAACAACGCCAAAGGCTGTGACTTATTAGCTCTTAGTGATAGCCTGGAATTCAATATAATGGCTCCTCCGGATGATACTAGATATTCGACAATTTCAAATCATAGTTCGACTAAAATCGACTTAGCACTCTTTAGGAACGTAACCTTATCGTTACGCTCCATAGAAGTGGTGCACGAGTTAACATCAGACCACCGCTCTGTCATAATATTGTTAGGACGGTCCAGCAGTGAGGTTCTTCCAACCAAAACTGTTAAGGACTGGCATAGGTTCGAGGCTAACCTATGAACTATGAACTCAGAATATTTACATCAAGTGCCAGACACTATTGACACAAAAGAGGTGGCATTAGAAGTCATCTCTCATATCACCTCTCACATTAAGATGGTTGCCGGGGAGTCTTTGAGGCAGCTCAAGGCGTCGAGTGATCGTTGCTTTGAGCTCCCCGGGGATGTACGGCGATTACTGAGGGAGAAAAACGCTGCGGTGAGGGCCTATGATCGTTATAGAACCGTCAATAATAGGTCCAATTTGCGCCGCCTCTATAGAGAGGTCAAGGAGCGCATGGCCTAGCTGAGGGAGTCACGATGGGACAATCTGATGGAGGATATCTCGCCCTCAGATACAGCTTTCTGGAAGCTGGCGAGAGCTCTTAAATCAGAAAATGTCGCTTTGATGCCCCCATTAGTTATATCTGATGCTCAGTTAGCGTTCGATGACTCGGAGAAGGCCGAGTGCATGGCGGATAGGATCGAAAGCCAATGCTCCCCAAGCACCCTGCCAATCGACCCCGTCCACCTGAACAAGGTGAACGATCACACCGCCGACGGATGACCCACTTCCACCCGTTACTTTTGATGAGGTGAAAACCATCATCAAAAATCTCAAACCCCGAAAAACGCCAGGCGCTGACGGTTTTAACAATAAAGTTTTTAAAGCCCTGCCTCCTAAGTTAATCTGCCTACTAGTGGCTATTTTCAATGTTTTAACGTCCACCTGCACCTTTCTAGAAGTGTGGAAAGAAGCAGAAGTGATCGGTATTCCAAAACCGAACAAACCCAGAGATAGGGCAGACCCATCAGTCTCCTCAGTGCTATGGGGAAAAACTATGAGCGCATCATCCTCAAACGTCTGAAGGATGCAGTGCTAAGTAAAAACCTAATTCCAAACGTTTTCGTGCCAAACACTCAAGTGTTCAGCAGGTGCACCGCCTCACGGAGCACATTTTAGATCAGGCCACAAAGGCGAACAGGCGCCCTGTTTACACAGGAGCATTGTTCTTCGATGTGGCCAAGGCCTTCGACAAAGTTTGGCACAATGGACTAGTCTTCAAACTTATCCATACAGGTGTGCCTTCAAGACTTGTCAAAATCGTTCAAGATTTTCTTGCAAATAGATCCTTTCGTTTTCGCTTGGAGGGTACTTTCTCCTCTTCCAGACCTATCAGAGTAGGGGTTCCCCAGGGCTCTGTGCACTCCCCGACCCTATACTCACTTTACGTATATGACATCCCTTCGATACCAGGTACTCATCTCGCACTATACGCGGATGATACTACCATCTACTCTTCAGATGTCCACCCTATTATAATCGGCAGTCGACTCCGAGCTGCAGCAAACGCACTAGACGATTGGTGCAGAAAATGGAGAATCGAACTGAACCCCGATAAGAGCAAAGCCGTCTTTTCTAACAGAAGGTGTTTCTATAACACATTTATGGCACAGATTAAAAAATATAAAAAAGGTACGATCTCCCTCTACGGCAGCCCAATCCCATGGGTCCGAGAGTTGAAATACCTGGGGGTGACCTTAGATTGTGCAATAAGCTTCTCTCAGCACATTACAACTGTCAGGAACAAGGCAAAATTCGTTGTGTATCGTCTCTTCGCCTTAACCAACAAAAGCAGTAAGCTGTCCCTAAGGCACAAACTGCATCTCTATAGAATCTGCGTACGTCCTATTATGACATACGTGGGTGTGTCCTTTGCTCACGCCTCCAAAAAGAGTGTAAAACAACTCCAAGTTGTTCAAAATAAATTCCTGCGTCAGATCACAGGAGCTCCCTTCTATGTGAGGATCGCGGATCTTCACCGCGACCTCGATATGCCCACTATACACACGTATCTGAAGGAATTATCCTTAAGATACTTCGATTCGATAAAGGAACAAGAAAATCCGTTGGTAAATGAGGCGGGCTCGTACTACCCACTGAGGGATGCTCCAAGATGTCCCAAGAACGTTCTTCTTGATCCCGACGACGAGATCACTTCCATGAATAGGTCGATCCCGTCCCCTCCCTCCACAGGAGAGGGAACTAGTTTAGTAACCATAAACACTCACACACACTCAGACACTACTCTAGTACAGAACACTAGGGCACACCGCATTCGCCGGCGAATGCGTCGTCACAGTCACATTCCGTACACGAGGTTTAACACCCGTGATACGGGGCGTTTCTAACTTTTGCGACCCGTTAACAAAATTGCAATAGCGATTCAAGCCGAGGTACGTACCTCCTTCTGCGGGGCCCTTGAATCGGATCGAGCCCCCCCCCCCCCCCTAGCTCGAGGAGCCTCAGTCCGAAAGCAGGGGTCGGGGTGCCTCGGGACTGGAGTCGGCGAAGCGCCGCCGGCAGAATCGTTGCACTCAATAGATCGTAAGCCTAATTACGAGCCTAATTAGATGAAGCTGTCAAGGCCGCACAGCAAACAGCATACACATTCAGATAAAAAACGTACTTTTGCCGATAGATAAAAGTATCTACTCCATTAATTTTGCCAATTTTTCCATACATTGCAATCTAGAATGCTTGAACTATATAAACATTAATAATATTTAAAGATTTCAAAACCAATATTATTTTTTTTGTATTCTAAGCTTTTATTAGTTTTCAGTGGCTTTTTCACTTATAATTGTGATGACGCAAGCAGAGAAAAAATAATCACACCTAATAAATCGACATCGAAAGATAACATGCTTATTGTGTACCTAAACCAGAAACAAATATACTTTTTCGCGTATTTTATTAAGATTTGATGACGAATTTGATTTAAATACAAGTAACAGAAAACAAGATTTAAAATAATTGTTCAAAGTCTTTGTACCGTAGCGTAAAAACTATTCTGCGGTTGATCGTCAATTAATTCTCTTCCCAAAGGAAATTGTTTCACCTATTCTTTTACGGTGGAGTACGAAGTCTATTTCCGTCGGTGTATTCCCTCTTTTGTCAAAAATTTTTAAATGACAGTCTGACTTTATTAGGCTATGTCATTGTTACATAATTAAAATTTTTTTTCTGGATAGGTAACGAAAAGTTTAGTAATTTAATAACATGAAAGTTTTGTATCTTTGATTAATCTAATGTGGGTAGGCCAGAAACTATTGGACATTACATACGTCCCACTGCTTGGCACAGGTATCCTCTCTTTTCTAAGAGGGTTTTAGGCCAAGGAAGTATCCGCCGGGCTCCCCCAATGCGATTTGAAGGACTTAACATGTTTTTGAAATATTTGTTCTATTTATCAGCCATGTAGATTTCCTCACGATGTTTTCCTGCACCGCCGAGCGCGTGGTTAATATTATGGCACGTGGAAACCTCACTTACGCCTATATGTTATGACACCTCGCGCATCGGCGTTCACTGCTGGTTTCTCTCGGTTCTCATCGGTCGGCAAAGCTTATGCATAGTTCGCGCGCCGGGTAGGGTGTAGAATTAAGGCTTTAACTAGCCTGAATGACCTTGACGAAACGGCGATCGCAGAGATTTTAGCCGATGTCAACACCGTCTAGCAACTACGTTCTGTATTACTTATAAAAGTGCAAAGATTAATAGACTGCAGAGATGACAATTATATAAGTGACATACTGCCTGTTACGCTTGCGCATCACTGAGAATTATGTCGCGGTTACGCATCTTCAATTACATTGCACGGTGTGGTGCTGTAGCTTTGTCCGGTAGGCATCACGAGCTATCAAGTATTCAAGTTTCAAGTAGTAAGAATTTTTATTATATATGTTAAATCGTATTTATTTGTGTCGTATTAAAAATATGTCGTCAAAGCGTTCGCTGTAAATTTTCCCGGGTTTGATCCCCGACAGCACGAATAAAATTTGTAATTGCAATTTTCGTCAACACGCATTGGAGAAGCACGGCGGGCATTTCCTTGCCCTAAAACCCTCTCAGAAATAAAAAAAGAGTCCTGTGCCCAGTAGAGGGACTTGTATAGCCTAATACTTTACTTTGTAGCAATATTTATATTCGTTTCAGATATAGAAGGGTACCTTATGCTGACAAAAATATCATGTGGAGGCGACGAAAACGTAAAACATCTTTGTACCTAGATAAAACGTTCGAAAGATTGTCAGTCATTTCATACGCCACATTTTCTATAGAGCGTAGAACATTGCAGATAGGGTAAAATAAAAAATAACCGATATATTATGGGAACTATTTATTAATAATATATACATTTATAGGTATTTGTAATAAAAATAATGAACAAGCTGCAAGGTTCAACTAATAATGTTTTTTGTAAACACAATCGTAAAATTCCTGTTTTAATTTTAACCAATGATTAATTGATGAAACGTAGTCAAGATCGCTTCATATAAAATATATTTGATTAAAATTGACACGTGACCTATTTGGCCTTCTACTTACAACTCGGCGGAAATTTGAAAAGAAGATTTTGTCTTTTCACACAAGTATTGTTTACATCTGGCGTGGTTTCGAAAAGCGTGATTAAGTGTCAGCGGTATATAATCAATAAAATACTGAACTTTTTTGAAATTTATTTTTTTGTTTATTTTTGTTATATCTTCTTAAAAACTGACGCCATCTCACTATTTTATTATTTGTTTTTTTTTTGTAACGCATAAGGATAAGTTAGACTAAGTTAGATTAACTTGGATAAGTTTATATTTTTTTTAATTTTATCGCAAAATTTCCGCAATAATTTATTACCTTTTCTACAGTGATTCTCTCCTCTTAGTTTCGGCGTGACTGTAGGATGTTATAGTGAGTCACCGTCAGTTACTAAGCGGCCATAAATCATTATATGTATGTATAGACATACATATATACATTTTTTGATTTTAATATTTATGTTTTTTGAATTTTGATTGATTTTTTGAAACCTGGTAAAATTATTTTTTTCCGTACCAATTGATGGGCCTGAGTATAATGCCAGTTATGCTCTTTGGCTGAAGTTATTTTTTATTTTATGCTCGATTGCAGACAAAACAATATTGAGTGCGCATTTCTAAAACAAAATTTTACCTATTCTCCTTCTAATAATAGCTCCTGCACCTAACACGGCGGAACAGTTATTATGATCTATAAGACCATTTGCGAAAACAGTTTTTGTTAACAGTTATGAGTGTAATATTTTATCAGCTGCTTTGTTTATAGTGCCTTGAGCAACACTTTGCCGGTTTCTGTACAGAAAATGATGCTGGCTTTGCAAATATGGATGGCCGCTACCATTGAATATAATACCCGCAAAACTTTAATTATCATTTGCATAAAATTCTAAATAGCACTTTTTATACAATAAAGTAAACTTTTAGATCAGTCCATTTTGTTTTTCACTAATTAAGTAAAAAGTAAAACAAGCCAATAGGGCCGTGAATTAAAATTTCTTGCAACTTTTTATAGAAAAGCATGACCTTATCACAATATAAAAGTTAATCATTTAGCCATGTGATAAAACTTTTAAGTGTGCCAGTCAAATATTAATGATGATATTCGGGTCATTATACTGGAAATAGTCTTTTAAATATTTTGTAATACAATTGATAATCTTCAGTATGATTGACCGTGTATATGACTTTTATAAGTCTATGTTATTTTTGATGAAAATTATTATTGCAGATAAAAGGCCTTTCACATTTATTTTAGTCCCGAATTAAATAAATCAAAATGAAAATAATAACATTGGCTATTTATAACTGATCTTTAAATGTAAAACACTGACTTGAAATTATATAATTATTGGCATTTTTTAATTCATTGAACTTTTTTAAGATTTTGTTGAAACTCTATTCGTAAAAAAAAAAAAACAAATATATATATTACAGTTCTTGATGAAGATAATGTATGCGCGTTACATCGCATCCCATCAAGAATTTCTAATGTAATTCTTGGTGTAAAGCTAAGACGTGATAATAACTGTAAACGATAGAATAACAAAATAATGAAAACATTTACATTTACATACAAAACATTTACAAAAATACTTGCTTTATAACGTAATAAACATTATTTGACCGTAATAAAATAAAACAAGGTAGTCTTCAGCATGAAAGTAAAAATAAATGTTTTCGATTATTTTTGCAATATCTAACAGCCGGATCAGCGCGCGATTCTGATCCATCTAAAGATGCTAAATTTCAGCAAGCACTGTCAAATTCAATAGGAGTGACAGAAAAACGGTTCTTGATATAGAAAGGTAAATAAATTATTTAACCTATAAAGTAAAATCACTTTATTATAAATCAAAATAGCCCAATAGCTTTATTAACATGAGACATAATTGTACGAGTGCTTACTTTTATAATACTTAACATTATTTTACTGAAATCTCAGAAAGTTTTTTTTTAAATAGAATAAGGGTGACAAACGAGCACACAGTCCACCTGATGGTAAGTGGTTGCTACGGCTCATACACATCTACATCTATTCTCGATTACGTATCAAAATGTAGATGCGTTGTCACCCGTGAGGACTAAGATGATAATCCCTAGTTTCCAGTAAAAAGGTTATCCGGTTCTCTACACTCACCATACGAAACACAGCAGGGTTAAACTGCTATTTTACATGTTATTCCGTGAGAGCGTGGCCCTTCCCCGGTCGAGCCGACCCATTCGTGCTACAAATATACCTACTACTAATATAGCTGCAGGATGGCTCTACCACGTAAAAAAAATTGACGTTGAAAATTTAAGTTTTTAGAAGCAACTTTGCAATTATTTTCTATTGAGTTAATTTTTGTGGAATCGTGTTTTGCAAACCGCCACCTGAAATACGTACATTTTTTTTTCAATAATGACGTGAAATTACAAAACGATCCCCATGCATTTCAATGTGGCTCTATTCAGCCTCTTAATAGAACATACCTCGGGATTCAGAGATTTTAAAAGTTTTCATGCGTAGATAATGGAAGATATAATATTATATTATTACTGTCCCGTGTAAGGCAACCTTTATACTTATATACATATTCTCATCATATTTTTATGGTTGGTTAGAAAAATTATATCTAAATGCAAACTTTCTCAGGGTAAATTTTTTTTTACTATTTTAACCCAGCAAGTAGTAAAGCAACTACAATCCCATCGGTAAGTGGTTATATAGTCTAAGATGGTGAATTGCACTGACTTAACAAAAACCTATTCACTCTTGCCTAATAGTACTAGGTAAGTATTATTTGCGACCTATTTGTGTGTGTGTGTGTGTGTGTGTGTGTGTTTGTGTGAAGAAAAGTGTATGAGAATACGTGAAGAGGCATAAAGGTTGAGTACTAATTCGCTTACCTGTACCAGGTTGCCACTCTAGGATCCTTCTTCCTATTTTTTATTTGTTTTCCAAGTTATATAGCCAGCCCATTGCCATTTCACTATAATATTCCGTTGAGCTATGTCAGTTACTCTGGTTCTAATGCAAATATCTTCATTTCTAACTTTATCACGTAGAGAAACCCCTATCCAATTTAAAATTTTTACATTTTTTAGATGATAGTTTGTCTAACATAAAAAAACCATAAACCCAAGAATGTCTTTATATAGTTAGTTATACTTAGGTAAGCACCATTATTTTATTTATTTAATTGTTTGATTTAATTTGATAACAGTGTACCTAAATGTAAGTATATGTATCTTTATTTCCCTCCCCAATAATATTTTATAAAGTCATACTCATAAAAACAGCGTTTTATTGTAATACATAATTATAAAATTCATTATCAACTAATTAATCAAAATATGCAACAATAAAATTACATAGGTATTAAAAACTATCGAAATCTAAGTAACGAGAGCATGTTCGTCGTTCCACATCTAAATTATATAAAAATGCATTTTTCAATTTCACTAATCAACGTCGCCGCAAAAATTTCTTCTTCTTTGGGCACTTTAAAAATTCATTTATTTAGAAAATAATATTTACAGTTACCAGTGTACAGATATTAACTAAATTAAGTATTTCTAGTCATAAAAATATTTATAATTGAGTATAAACTTTAAAAAAACTAATATATATTTGAACGAAGTCGCTCCAACACCGACGTGCGGTCCACCCTCGACGATGTCCGAAAACGGACTGTGACAGAGCTTACATGGCGACGGAGCATGCGCGCTCGCGTAAATATATTCAATTTCAGGGAAAAATGATATATTCTCTTATAAAACGGGTAATAAAAATAAAACTCTCAATTAAAAATATTAATATTTTTAAGACCTTTTTTTTAGTGTAAGAACTATTTAAAAAGCTTGTGCCGTTTTGGAGAAATTTTGCAAAATATTACAAAGATTAGGTACTCTTTGGGGATATTTTTCTAATAAGCGGTTGACAAAAATACAATTTTGTTAAATTAAAAACATTTACCAAATCTTCTTCTGTTACCCTGTATTTTTTCTTTGTGGATTAAATGAACAGTTATTGAGATTTTTTTACTTAAATATCCTAGATTTAGGCATTTCAACCACTGTTAAGGCCTTAATGAAATTTTTCATTATCTCTTAAACTACGCGTCCAAAATAACATTTTATAAGGAGCAAAGATTATCTCCAAAAATTGTCTTAATGATGTTGTTACTTTCATTCGTAAGGATTAATAAACCATGCCTAATAACAATACTTATAAAATAATTTTTAATTTTCAATATTTTGTCACAAAATACCTTATTGTGGCTTATGTAAGCCACAATGCGGTACACGGTGGCGACGAGTGCGACTGCTGGAACTGCCGAGTGCGAGAACCAATTTATTACGCGAAGCGTTGCTCATCCGTGCTCTACGTACGCGCAATGCGGTGGCTGAGCGGACTGATTTATTTCATGTTTTCGGAACGAGTTCACAAGGGCTACCTTGTTATTTCTATGTTTTAGTTTATAGACTTATGATATCTAACATAACAAAAGTCTGACTTATCTATGATATGATAGTAGTAAGTGGAGTACTAAATAAATAAATATAGTATTCAGGGTACATAAATTACTATACAGTTATCTCTTTTCAGATAAATGATCTTACACACACGTAAGAATAGTGTTTATGGAGAGCTATTTCATTATTCATGAGATCGTCAAGATCTCGCGTTAAGTAATTGATAGTGAACCCAGATGCCGGAATGCTTTTAGACTTTATTAAGGTGAAAGCATAGGCTAAGTTTGAAAATGGAAACAGACCTTTATGTAAATATACGCACTAAAACGAACTCATGCGATTACAGAAGAATTAATGTGGCGATTTTTTTAAAAGTAAAAGGTTTGTCCCTCCTACTACTATAAATATAAAAGTTTGAACGTTTTTTTAAATGAAATTGGGTACTTTAGTGTGTGTCAGGATCAAATGGAAGTCCGTAGTCTCTGCCTACGCCTCTGGGTGACAGGCGTGAGTGTTTGTATTGTATTGTATTATTGTACTTCTTTTTAATATAAATCAGGCTAAGTAGGACTCGCGCTCTAAGGGTTCCCTATAAACTCAATTATGCATATAGATAGTTCATCCATACCTCGAATTATAGGCAAGAAAAACACCGAACGACGATTAAACAAAAAGATACATTAAAGGAAAAAAATAACTTTGCTGTGAATAATATGTTATTTTCTAGTGGTGACCCAAGACAAGATTGATAAGGACGGGTTTACTCTTGTTAAGAAGAGACGTCGGTCGCGACCCGTCTGTAACCAGCGTGGGACCGCGAAAATAAACGCGAGTACAACTCTGCGTGCTGTGGAGCCAACCATACAACTCTACATCTCCCGTTTGGACAAAAGTACGTCGGGAGAAGACGTCCTGCGCTTCGTGGAAGAACGAAGCCGTTGCCGCATTGAGGATCCGATCTCTTTACATTTGCAGCGTCTGGAGTCTAATAGGTCAACGAACTTCAAATCCTACGTACTCCAGGTTCCTGCAAAACATAAAGAGACATTCCTCGCTCCCGATTTCTGGCCCTCTGGGGTAGTGTTTCGCCGATATAGGGACGCGCCAAAGAAAAAAGTTCCCTAAATAGTGTTAAGTTATGTCTATATTTTATATATATTTTTAGGTTAAGGTATATATTGCTATGGGCCAATGTTCTTAATTTTTAAGTCCTTGATGCCTGAAATAAAGTTATTGTATTGTATTGTGTATATACGTCGTTCTACAGTACGATTAATGCTCTAGCTGCAAGTGTAAGTTTGAAATAAAAAAATGCCCTTGCTAAATCTAAAAATTAAGGATTTTGGATATTTTCCTTTACTGTGAGATCTTCTTAATTCTCAAATTTTATGATTCTAGCACAAGACGAAGTTCCTGGGTTTTGTTAAGTTATTTTGCGGGTATGTGAAATAAACGGTCTTATCTTATGATTGCATTGACTTCGAAGCTTGAATTCTTAACACCTTTAAGGGATCGCGTTGCTGAAAGAAAGGATCTTTACAGACGAACAGGCGGACGGTTATCAAAGTTAAAAAGGGATTTCGGATTTTTATTTTGAGGTAGGAAACCCTGAAAATAATAAATTTAATTGAAACGTGTTATATTAAATTTTTCGTGCTAAAATTAGCGAAATGCAACATTTATGGAATCAATGCTGTAATCGTCCGCACGACTATCTATTATAAGTCGTATTTGATTTTAACTAAAACTATTCGGTGTTCAACATAACCACGCGTTTGATTGACCACAGAAGCTTAAGACTTATTCCGGTAACATATTGTTGTAAATAAAACATGGATTTTTTAAAGACAAAATGTAGTGTTAAGTGCAAGCTTATAGACACACAAACTTCAGGAAATAAGATACGAGTATCATATTGTAGTTTTTAGGAATAATTTTGTAAATTTTTAATGAAATGTGTGCAGCTGGAGATAAAATTATTACATTCAAATTGTTATAATAAACGGGAGCGCCAATCTAACACGTTATTGTTACATATGAAATTTGATTTATTAAGGCCGTCTCGTAGTATGGTGTATAGTTATGTAATAGTAGCGCATCCCTGTAATTGTAGAGGCGGAATGCACTTAAGGCGCAGGTTGAGCAAAATGTCGCGCTAGTCGTTATTTGTGTGGTTTTTAGGAGCTATCTACTTTTTATTTAAAACACATATCAATAAATAAAAAACACATTATATTTCTACATAATCTTGATTCTATAAAAGCTATATCCAATTTTTTTTAAACGAATAAATATTAATATAATCTCCTTACAACAAAACCACATAAATGTGAAATTATTATTGATAACATGCATCTCTTCGTAAAGTAAGTATTATTTTATTTTGCGATTTACACCAATGGATAGGCAATTTATTAATAAACATTTCTATAGTAAATCTTTTTTCAAAAGACCAAAATTTGATTTTATTAAGAAATTATTTTAAAATCTGGGCACATTCACTGCTCACGGGCTTGCTGAAGTCAGTGAGCCCTGAGCTCTTCGACGCGAAGCCCGTGTTGTTAGAGCGTCGACCAGCGCAACTCACGTCATATTAGTCGATAATAATATTACTTGTTAGGTTATTTATAGGTAGTATTATTTGTTTGTTTTGGGTATAATTTTTCGTATTAATTATACATATATTTGTTGTGTTTTTTACTGCGCGATGAAGCTTTATGCGTGTATTTTCTTTGAAGTAAATGCAAATAAAAAAATGAAGCACCATTAGCATGTAAGGTTCGAAATCCATAATTAAAATTTCAACAAATATTATAATTTACACTATAAAAGGCTAATTCAATATTATCACCCAACCACAATAACTTATTAAGTATAATACTGCCTCGTTGGTCTAGTGGTTGTAGTAGTGCGACTGCTGATCATGAGGTCTCGGGTTCGTATCCTGGGTCGGGCCCAAAAGTCAGTTATGAGTTTTTCATTTATGTTCTAAGTTATAATTAGTATTACTAAGTTATAGTTTTTTGCTAAAATATAGTATATTATTTATTGCTTCTTTTTTCTTCTTTTTCAAAAAATAATTGAGTACATAAGGTGTTCTATACTTATAATTCGGTAAAAAGTATCTAAGTAGGTACTAATATACCTACTTTTTACTATTAACTAAATTATAAAAATTTTTAAAACTAAATTTAATAACTTAAAATTAAAAATTTTGTACAGCCGACTTCAATATAAGTTATTTAAGAATAACTTAAAAACTATTGGTCTGACCTTGATCAAATTCATATGGGACTACACGAGAAGTACCAGCTTTCAAATAAAAAAAGAATCATCGAAATCGGTTCACCCAGAAAAAAGTTCTGAGGTAACACACATAAAAAAAAAACGAAAAAAAAAACATACAGTCGAATTGAGTACCGGCTCCTTTTTGGAAGTCGGCAGAAAAAGACTAAACTGACCATTTATTTTTTAACTCAAAACAGGACATGGGTTTATTTATACTCTAAAAACTATAACTTTATACAATTAGTGTTCACTGTAAAATTATATTTGGTATAGACGGTAATTATTAAATGCAACATATTTTTATTAATTATTAATTACATTTGTCAGTGGATTAAATTTTTTTTAATAAAGTTGGTGATGATTTTAAATAAAAATAAAATTCTGCTCAAGTTTTTTTATTGTTATCTTTATTAACAACATCGCCTTTAGAACTCTGGAACCGTAAGTGTTTCTTTCAGACGTCCACAATTTATTCAAAATAAAAAAAATACTCTTTCTACCGGAGCATTCGTACCAGGTAGACATAAAATATATTCGATTAAAAAAAATTATGTTGAAGATTGTTGACTTTGAATACTTCCATCCAACGAGTTACGGGACAATTTTGTGTCCCGGACGTTTGTTTGGGGCCAATGGGACAGGTGACCGAGAAAAGGGACAGTCCCGTTCAAAACTGGACGTATGGTCACTTTAACTTTAACCCGGCGACGGCTCCGTGGGGCAGTGGCTTAGCAATTAGTTGTTGCGTTGGGGGCCGCGGGTTCGAATCCCGCACGGAACAAGTATTTGTATGGCTTACAAATAATTGTTCCGGGTCTGGATGTTTGTCCTTGTGCAATTTATGTTTGTAAACTGCCTCCACGACACAGGAAAAAATCCTAGTGTAGGGGTAACGTTTTTTTACAATTGAAATTAAAAGATTGAACCCTTATACTTCTTGTTGATTTTTGTATTACCTTTATTAAAGTTACCCTTATGTATAAATAAATATAATTACGTATGTAGAAATAAAATTGATTTTCATCCTCATCAATCATTGGGGTGAGGATAATGTCTGCCAGCATAAATAATAAGCAGGCTAAGTTACAAGGTGCTCAGTTAAAAAATTAGTAGGTAGGTATATTACTTTTCAATACGTGACACGTAAAAATTAACAATAATCAAAAACACATCTGCGAAACATCCTATTTATTTATTTATTTTTTATTGCACCAAATATTTGTAGAAAAACCGAGCTATCTATTTATTTACCTATAGTGAATAGGTATCTATTAAACTCACAATTTTCAATGCTTCATTTTTAATATATAATTAATTATAAAATTTCATAATTAGATAATATATGAAAATACATAATTCTAATATAATTCAACTAATATATACCGAATAAAAAAATTAAAATACATTTATCTTTGTACGCTGTGAGTATTTCCATAAAATAGTTTATTGATGTTGAAAAAATAATACTACGTTATATTATAGCGAGCGGCGCGCTGGTCAAATGCTCAAGGCCGTTCGCATAGAGTAGCCCCTTAAGTGGGGAGAATTTTAGAATATATAACGTAATTTTAACCTCGAAGTTATACCGACGGGCACTGGTCGGGGCGGGCGAATGCGCTTTAGATGTTGGATTTGATATTTTTTTATGATTTAAATAAAATCGAATAAATTGTAAAACTTGTTCTCAGCATGACCCAAATATTAATAGTCTCCTCATTCAACATAAATTTTCAACAGTTTCATTGGTGTTCTGTGCGAGGTACACGTTTAAATAGTGATTAGTGTTTTTTATAATATAAGTGTGATAAACGAGCACCTAGTCCACTTTTTGGTAAGTGGATGTTGTGGCTCATAAACATCCACATCTATTCTCGATTAACATGAGTGTGGTGGCATAATCATCCCTGACGTCTAACATAGACTGACTTGTTACAAGTAAAAAGTTCTTCGGTATTCTTCACCTGCCATACGAAATACAGCAGCATGGAGCTGCTATTTGACGCTGGTATTATGTGAGAGCTTGGTAGAACCGACCCATACGTGCAGCAACTATCATATAGCTGCAGAGTAGCTCGTCTACCTTATAGTGTCATCTTTATGATTTTATTATCGAGTATTATGTTTCGTATTTCAGCCTTCACACATCACACTTCACACACATAATATTATTTCCAATTTTTATACGTGGTAGAGCCATGCTGCAGCTATATTAGTAGTATAGTTGTAGCACCAATGGGTCGGCTCGACCGGGGAAGGACCACGCTCTCACAGAATACCAGCGTAAAATAGCAGCTTAACGCTGCTGTGTTCCGTATGGTGAATGTAGAGAACCAGAGACCTTTTTTACTGGAAATGAGGCATTCCATCTTAGTCCTCACGGGTGACAACGCATTTGCATTTTAATTTGTAATAGACGATAGATGTAGATGTCTATGGGGCGCAGCAACCACTTACCATCAGGTGGACTGTGTGCTCGTTTGTCACCCATATACTATAATTTTTTTTTATAATTTGTTTTTATTGCAATTATACACTTAAAAATTATAAAGTATGTCGTACTCGATCATTTTCTATTTGCTGTATGGAATTATCACCATTTCCAATAGTAAAAACAAAAATTAAAAAGTTTCACTGGGTTTGTTTTAAGTTCTTTCCAGGGCGTAAGCATTTTTTCGAACTCTTACTAAAAGCGTAATAAATGACTTACAATAAATATTATTCACAATTGTCATTTTATCTGTTATGATGATGATGAATGATGATGAGATAGAAACCTGGGTGTTCTTATTTGCTAAACTTGCCTTTCCATCATGATAAATACTTTTGTCTAAATGTGACTAAATTTAATTAAAAATTGCTTTTATTTTCTTATAAATAACGAATTTCTAAAATCACAATTATTATTTTTTATAGCTGGCCTGACAGACGTTGTGTCTGCTTTTGCCGGTAAATGACCTGTTGAAATCCACTTGGAAATCATTCCGATCTATTTAAGAAGGTAAATTTAAAATGGATTAATTACTTGACTACAGCTTAAGATATTTTTAAAAGTATAGATACGTTATACTCGCTCTAAAATGGCAATACAAAAGTCAGGTAATTGCCCGACTTGCATTCAGTCGGGCACGCTTTCGCGTCGCGGCTGTACCTTCGCTACAGCGCGTAAATTAGTTTATTTAGGTTGTGCACAAATTACACGGCAACTGTTAGAGACAAAAAAGACGTCTCACTAATATTTTGAATATAGATGTTTTGTTCATAATTGGTTTTATTATTTTAACACTAACCGCTAGTGTAAACTTTGACGCTAGCTAGTGTGTTCGTTTTCCATATCGGTATGTCACGCGCTCACGCCAATGAGCGCTCGGCTTCAATCTTTTTCTAACGAGTGGTATGCCCTATTATTTGTCCTATTCCCTTTTTGTGAGCGCAACGTATCATTGTAAATAACTGTACGTTGATATAGTATTAAATGCGCCACTTTAAAATACAATAATGTTAGTGTGTAACCTGTTTATCTTTTTTAATACGTCTTTGACTACAGCGCTACTTACGGGCTACATTTTATGATTTTATTTTGGTACCAAGCCAACATAATATTATATTCTGAATATAGAATTTGTTTACAACTCCACTTCGGCGCCACTTATTGAATCCTAGTAAATCTATGAACCATCGTCTCGACAATACAAATTTATTGTGTGAATATTTTTTTTTAAAAAAACGTTACCCTCACACTAGGATTTTCTCCTGTGTCATGGAGGCAGTTTACAAACATAAATTGCACAAGGACAAACATCCAGACCCGGAACAATTATTTATAGGCCATACAAATACTTGTTCCGTGCGGCATTCGAACCCGTGACTGACCGATTTATGTCGAATATGACATAAATCGGTCAGCAACTATATAATAATAAATAATAATAATAATAAACGTTTATTTCAGACATCATGATCCATATGGCGAGGCCCAACGGTCTGCCAACGCGCGCGAGTTACTATTGGGGCTGTCGCGAATGCGCCTGAGGTGTGAAGCACAACGTTTACGCATTATGGCGGCGAAACCATCTACATGAGCATCCGCAAACATAGCAGAAGCGCTACAGTAACGTGACAGCCCCATCAATACCCGGAACGCGTTATTATATTGTATGCAAAAATCACTGTATGTACTCTGCGTAAAGCTAACCCACAGACTGCACGTATAAAATGACTGACAGTAGGCTTTGAAAAGCGTAATGTTTGCTCCGTCAGTACATTTAGCAAATCTGCGGGCCAACATATTACAGCGGATAGACAACGACCTTCGCTCCCTCTCAATATCCAGGTTGTCTTTCAGGTATTCTGTGATCCAGTGACCTAGGTACTTAAAGGTCTCAAATTTTTTCAAGGGCTTCCACAGAGCTTGAAAAGTGGCACATTAGTGTATTGCTTGTGGTACGGGTTGAACATCATGAATTCGCTCTTGACAGCATTGTATTTAAGCCCCTGGGCCACAGCGTAAGACTCGTATATGATTAACAATTTCTTTAAGGCTGCACTTGATGGACTCAGCAGCACCATATCATCTGCATAACTTATGTTATTAACACAAACTCCGTCTATGTGGCAATCGATACCGGAACTGCTGAGTTCATCAAGGAGCCTATTCATATATAAGTTAAAGAGCGTAGGAGAGCTTAGACCGCCCTGCCTCACGCCTCATTCCAATCTGTATTCTTCTGAGAGCGAGCCTGCCCATCTGACATTGTTCTTTTGGTTGCTATACCAGTGCTGAAAGAGCAATATAACTTCTTCGGGCAGGCTAGTCTCAGATCTCATCTTGTCCCACAGGTTTTGGTAAGCTACTAGGTCAAACGCCTTTAATGAATTCAGGTAACATACAAACACAGGTGTCTTCCTTGCTGTGTAATACTGGACAGTCTGCTTGAGACACAGGATAGCATTCCCGGTGGAAAGACCTGGTCTAAAGCCGAATTGAGCATCATTAAGCAAGATGTGCTTATCCAGAAACCCGTTAAGCAAACTGTCCAGTACCTTAGCGATCACAGAAGAAAGGGAGATGGGCCTATAATTGGACACGTCAGAGGCGTCACCGGTCCTGTTTTTTGGTATAGGAATAACAATAGTTTGCATCAATTTGTCAGGGAGATATGAATGCCCAATACACAAATTAAACAACAAAGATAAAACCCTTGGCAAATGAACTCCAGCATGCTGCAGGTGTTCGATGCTGAGATGGTCATGCCCAGGCGACTTGCCTCTCACCATGCACTTAATGACTTTAGCTACATCTTTGGCGCTAAAAATACACTACGCTAAGGACTACCTGCTTCAGCATCAGACATCGGCGGCTCTGCCGGTCCTAGTGGTGATTCCACTCTAAAATATTCTCTGAAAACATTAACAATATCACTATGATCATAAGCTCCTGAAACACTCACGGGAAGGCTCGACTTATGATTCATTTTATTGGTGGCTTTCCAAAACTGACCGAAGTTCTTTTTTTTGTGGTGTTCAGCTATTATGTCCATTTTTATTTGTGTCTGATTATTTTGGCACCATTTTAATTTTGCTTTAAAAATGCGTCTCGATTCACACATTTCATTATATGCGTGACCAGAGCCGGGTTTACCATGTAGTGACCAACTTTGAAAACAAAGTCGAGCCCTCCCATGCGCCTCGCGAACGTGTTTATTCCAATGAGGTAAGTATTTACCTTCTCGCCCTGTCCTAACACTATAGCTACAGACAGCGGCCTCCGAAAGTATACACACAATACGTTCATACAATCTGTCAAGCATCATTTTGTGTTGATGGTTACTACACATATTATCGCAACATTCCGAAAATTCTGCTAGAAAATCTATTAATTTTAACCTGGAGTTACATTCATTATAATATTCATCAATTTGATCATTATTACGCTCTCCCCATATGATTTTATTAATACAGTTATTTGACTGCGGTAATTTTGGTGTTACAATATTGAAATTACAATCTATCAATACAGGAAAGTGATCGGACCAGTACGTGTCGTAAAGAACACATCATGCAGAAAGTACAGGGGGCCTCGCCGCGGTCGTGACCACAACATGGTCCAGCCACCTTAATAAAGATTTTATAGAGGGGTATTTTTCAAAGAGTAGCCAAATTTTAAACTTAAGTTCAAATATATAAATAATGATATATCGTTATTGCTGTTAACCCGTCTAGTGGCGAGCAAGAATACTCATACTACCCCATATCTTCCTGTGGGTGGCGTAAGATGCAACAGAGGGAAACTGAGACAGAAGATGGGCAGCAGCATCTTTATGATAACAGCAAATTACAATAAAAAATGCGGTTGCCAACCCGCTCGCTAAGCGTAGCAAATATGGCAATATACCTCCCATGAGAAAAGTTACAAAAAGACAACCCCTAGTCACCAGCGGCCCCGCTATTCCTGGCTACGGTGGCGACCATGGTAACGGCGGGGCAGGGGGTGCTAAGAATCTCCGGTGGAGGTTCGGTTGCCACTTAAGACGACTCGACCTCGTAACATACAACGCACGCACCCTGAGGACTGACGAGAAGATCCTAGAGCTGGAAGCAGAGATAGACAAGTTGCGCTGGGATATTATAGGATTATCTGAGGTCCGAAGAGAGGGAAAGGACACGATAATTCTGGAATCCGGCAACTTGTTCTATCTCCTGGAGTATCTGTCAAAAGGAGGTGTCGGATTTGTCGTCCACAAGTCCTATACAACACAATTCTGATGATATCCCGTACGTCAGTTTGAGCGAGATCAGAACCGGAATACGAAACCTATTCAAGAGGTGTAAGACAGGGTGACGTTATATCCCCGAAACTCGTCACCACTGCATTGGAAGACGTTTTCAAGCTACTGGACTTTGAAGGATACGGTATTAACATCAATGGCGAGTATATCACTCACCTTCGATTTTCCGACGATGTAGTCTTTATGACAAAAACGCTGAAGGACCTAAGCACTATGCTCAATGACCTCAATAGTGCCTCCCAAAGGATAGGTCATAAGATGAACATGGACAAAACAAAGATCATGTATAATGTCCATGTCACAACTATGCCGGTAGTTATTGGAAGCACTAAGCTCGAAGTTGTTGATGAGTATATTTACCTGGGACAAATAGTCCGACTAGGTAAGTCCAACTTCGACTGAGAGGTCAATTGATGGATTCAACTCGTACCGGTAGGCGAAGTGTAGGGCGACCCCCCACGAGATGGAGTGACGACCTGGTAAGACATGCAGGAATTCGATGGATGCAGGTAGCTCAGGACCGTGCTTTGCGGCATGCCTTGAGGGAGGCCTTTGTTCAGTAGTGGACTTGTGAAGGGCTGTAATGATGATAATGATGACTGCTGTTTTTGAAAATGCGTGTAAATAAGGCTTCTACTTTTATTTGAAACTGTCCCAAGTCGATTGTGATTTACGGGCAACAATGGTTTTGCCTACCGATCGACCCTTACAAATGTGTGCGTGGGCATTACAAACAGTTAAAATAATGCATTGTCACGCATTTTAAATTTAAAAGATAAAAAGGACCAAATTTGTGATTTTTCTAATTAATTTTTCGTCGCCATTTGTCTATATTACGTATTCTGAATCTTCTCTGCAAATTTGGCCGGTTATTGCAAAATAACGCTATATTGCTAATAACAATGACTTTGCAAAATAACAATGGCTTTATATAGCGCGAAACTAATATTAAAACTGCGCACTCCATTTATTATTTATTGAACATCACTGTGAATTTATAGAGACTTAACTTTGTTTCGCGTAGAGGACTAAAGCGGAAAACTTTCACAAAGAAAATAATACAAAAGTAATAACATTGTTGCTGCAGTATTATATTGTAGAGAAAGCGAAGTTGACATGAGGTTCGAGATTCCGATCCCGGATCGGACTACAAATCGGTTCTTGAAATTTTCTGTCAAGAAATTCTAAGTAGTAGTAGTCCGGAGACAGAAAGTTGGCGTTATTTTACCCCGTTGCCTCGGAAAGAACATAAAAGTGTTGGTCCTGAGTCCCATCGGTCTCCAGTCATGACGGATTGCCATCTCATCGGATTATGAGAGTATGGGGAGGAAGAGTGCACTTGCGCATATACTCAGATATTATAATCCTGTCCTGTGGAGATGGCTAGCTCCTGTGAGACTGGTTGTTTTTACCGGAATTCGGTCTGGAGGAAATTTTAATATGTTATTTTAAAGTTTTGTAAAGTAATAACAGCTATAGAGTCCAAGTACAATAGTTATAAATATACTATTTAGTGACAGTTTAAAATAAACCATTTACGCAATTCGTTACGTGGGAAATGTATGGGATTCTAATAGACAGCGATATAATCATTTAATTTGAGCCAGACTAGAAATACGCAGACCGGTAACGAAGACCAGCGTCGAAGGTGCGAGATACTTAGTACTCCGATCACCAATATGCAAGCCAAGCAAAGTATAATATATTTAATTATTATATTGAATTTTTTATTATATTATTAATAACTATAATATTGAAAATCTTCCTAACAACGGGAGAGGTCAAATTCCAGTATTAACTAATAAAACTTAAAGAAAGATAAAAATAAAAAAGAGAAGCTATTTATAACTCTCCATGATGACTCTCGAAAATACGACACGTGTTTCGTCTCTACACGAGGCATCCTCAGGTGAAGTAGACTCTGCGGAGGCTGGCCGCTAAGATCTTAGTCTACTTCACCTGAGGATGCCTCATGTAGAGGCGAAACAGGTGTCGTATTTTCGAGAGTAGTGTGTCGTGCCTAGTGTGCTGGTGCTGGGGGTGGTAGTGCTGGGATTAACGGTGATGGGTATAGTGAGCGCGATTGAGGGAGGGTGGGAGGTCCCCTTAAAACTGGGCAGGACACATCATTTTCTTTCTTTACGCGGAGTTAAGCAAATTAGTTTATAACAACCACTGATAGGAAAAGGGTTCTTACTACATTAATACCGGCGGGAATCGAACCAGAGCTGCACACATATTATGAAATTTACTTATATAGGTTAAAAATAAAAATAGCGCTATATAATCTTACTGAAAGATAAAATAAACAAAAATGACAAATACATTATTATGACAAATAGCAACGTAATTTAGTTTAAATATACTTCCCTGTATAAATTCAGAAATTTCAGATGGAAATCCGCTACAATGTTCAGGGAATTTGCATAATCCCAACCACTTTATCTGATTCCGCGTCTAAAGTTGGCGTTTCGCGTAGATAAAGAGATTGTACTTTAATTTTGATGCGAAATAGCTAAAAATTATGCTTCAGAATTTGTTTCTGTCAAAAAATATGGGAACATTTCTTTTGTATTTTATATTTAATGATACAAAATGACGTTTTCTGTAATTTTGAAATAATAATAACAATTTATAAACTTTCTTCCATTGTAGTGATGGCTCTGTTCTTTTACTTATCGTTCTTTTGTTATAGAATATGGATGACAACCGAGGATACAATCCATCTGATGTTAAGTGGATGCTGCAGCACATGTACTTCATCTGTATTCAAATATTCAAAGTGATACAGACAGACAGATTTTGATTCTTCAAAATACAGATGCGATCTCATAATATAGCTGCAGTGTGACTCTACCACGTGCTCCGTTATTTACAGTACCGGTTGGAGTATTTCATGACATGATTTTATCACCGCATAAAAGTCCATTACAAGTATAATTCTGAATATATGCCTTCACCAAAGACTGCTATATAGCAGTCTTAAGCGAACTGAATCCGTCAGGTAGCAACTTCTTGTCTTATGGATAGGGTAAGATGGCTTAGATTTTTTGCCCAAGAGATTGAATGAGCAGCTAAAACGTCTTCTTCTGGTGAGCCTTACCTTAAAAAGAAGATAATTTTTCCTCCGAGGAGGGACAACCATGGGGCGGCCGGCGCTGGTAGGGCCAGGTATGTGTGTGAAAGCGTCCCGTGGCCTTGCCAATATGCGGCGAAGGTGGAACACCACGGGGGTTTTCAGTGCAGGTCTGAAATAATCTGTCCTTGCCCCGTGGGGTGGTTATGCATAGGTTTGTCGTCATGTAAATAGTAAACCTCTTCTGAAATGGCGACGATTTATGTTTAGATTTATAAACTAACAGTTTGATTCTGGTTACACTGTGGTGTATAGTGGTCACAAAAAATAGTAGATCGAGTACAACTTTAATTTTATAAATAAACTTAAATATAAAATCTAATTTAAAACAAGCTTTTAAGGTAGTTGCTAGGGCCAGCATCCAGGTCCATCATCAAAATAGGTCCATGGTACCATATAACTAAACCGTTGACTGCCTCGTTGGTCCAGTGGTCCAAAACGCAACTGTAGGTTCAAATCCCGGGTCGTATTAATAAAAATCAGTTATTAAGTTTTTCCGACAAAAAATCTATAAAGCAGTCCGGATTCAGGCAGATGGCAGTGTTTTACACTAGTGCCATGGAAAGCACGTAAAGCAGTTGATCCAGCGAATAATGTTTCGCCAGTCGGTTTGGCGTCGCAAAGATTGAGAGAATAGCGAATGCACTAGTATGTCCATACACTTAGTCACTGTAAGTCTGTCCTGCGCGATGGTTATAGTCTCCGTTAAGCTCTCGTGACTGACATTCGATCTGAAGGACATATTATTATGATTGAATTGTAATCGAAGTCATTATGTATACCAAATTAACGGAACCGGAAAGAATTCGTATGAAAGCAAGGAAATAATAAGTTATATGTTTTTACGTGGTAGAGCTACAATGCAACTATAATATAGTTATAGCTGCAATGGATCGGCTCGACCGGAGAGGAACAGCTCTCACAAAATACAAGCATGAAATAGCAGCTTTATGATGGTGTGTATTGTATGGTAAGTCTAGAGAACCGGACGCCCTATTACAGGAAACGAGTCATTCCATCTTAGTCATCAGGGGATACAACACAATTTGCATTTTAATTGTTAATCGATGAAAGATCCATATCACACCTCTACTTACCATCAGGTGGTCTGTGTGCTCGTTTGTTTTCCTTATTCTTTAAAAAAAATATTATAAAGAAATTTTTAGGATCGTATCGTGGATCGAACGAAGATTTTGAATTTTTTTCAAGCGACTTCAAAAAGGAGCAGGTTCTCAATTCATCGGAATCTTTTTTTAATCTATGTTCACCCATTACTCGAAGACGCCTGAACCGATTTGATAAATTGAAAGCTAGTGCTTCTCAAGTGGTCCCATATAAATTTACTATTAGTTTTTGAGTTATTCTTAATAATTTATATTGAAGTCGGTTGTTTTTTTATTTCACCATTTGTGACTAATAAGTATAATGAGTATATTGTTGAACATAGTATTCATCTACTCGTCACGTAATTCACGTCTTCATGATACAAAAACAAGTTTACGACCAGTGCGTGTTGCGAGTGATGACATATAGATATGAGACGTCGTTCTTTACTACTGGCCGTATGAGGAATCTTAAAGCGGAGAAGGTAGGTAGTTTCTCTGCGTGATAGAATTTGTATTGAAGATATCCCCAGTAAAACTAGATTAATTGACATAGCGCAACGGCACAGTTAGCTGAAGTGTAATGATCCGGCCATATTGCTCGAAGAAAAAGAAAGATTCTCAATTTGCAGCTTCGTATTGATAAACCCTTATAAAATCCATAGTATCAAGTAATGTCGTCATGGTTTCATGTTATTTCATCCATAATCATTATTTTTAATTTAACAATATTCAAAACAAAATTAAAAACAAAAAAATTGAGAAATGGATGCCTTTTTTTTTTTTGCGGATGGAAAATCATCAAATGACGCCTTTCGCTCTGGGTGGAGCGGAAGGGAGTGTCAGACTTTTACTGACTCAAAACCATCCGTGTTCCTTCAGTGCCCTTACGTTCCGGTGCCGCGGTATCTCTTTCAAACAGCCCGCAGCCCCGGCAGGCGTCGGCCCTTGCGGGCCCCTTCACGCTGCTGACAGCTCTTTGAGGCGCGCGTGGAACAAAACGCGCCGTCGACACGGCCTGTCGTCGTTAGACGGACGGACGGCGAGCTACCCATTGCTCGCCGTCCACAGGCCCGCGCCTACGGTGGCCGGGGGCCACGACGTAGCCCCCGACGCCCGGGGCGTCTCCCGCGGCGGCCGGGAAGGAAAGCTGCTGCTCTCTCCTTCTCCCGCTCCGCCACCTCCTTCGCTAGCATCACTGCTTCGCAGAAGGTGGTGACGGCATCCCATTCCGTCTCGCTCCGGACCATGGCTTCGACCAGGGCCGGACGCGAGAGGTCGCCGCCGCCTATCGCCGCTACGAGGACAAGGCGGTGCTCCGCCCAGGCAGGGCACACCTCCACGGTGTGCTCCACCGTGTCCTCCGGTCGATCCTCGCAGTGGGAGCACCCGGGCGTTTCCTCCCGCCCGATTCGGTGCAGGAACCTCCCGAACACACCGTGTCCGGTGAGGACCTGCGTCAGGCGGAAGGTGAGGACGCCGTGGCGTCTCTTAAGCCACTCCTCAAAGAGGGGTCTTATCGCCGCTATAGTGGCGTGCCCAGCACGGGGTTGCGACAGTCGCTCTCTCCATGTCGCCATGAGATCATGCCGGAAGTCTGTCCGCTGCACGACAACTTGCCGCGGCAGCGGGGTTTCCCCCCGGCATAGTGCCTCCGCGCGCCATTCGTGCAGGCGCGCGAGGACTATCGCCTCTAGATCCCATGGCGGCAATCCGGCAAGGAGGCACGCTGCCTCGCGGGAGATCGTGCGGTAGCCGCGAACCATTCTTACGGCAACCACCTTTTGGGGCGCGTTCAGGTGGTGGACGGCAAGCCGCGCCAAACCACGCGCCCACACCGGGGCCCCGTAAAGGGACATGGACCGCACAATCCCCGCGTAGAGCCTTCGGCAGGAGGCGTTTGGCCCCCCCAGGTTCGGCAGGAGCCGCCTGAAGGCAGCCCCGGTCCGTTCCAGTTTGGGAGCCAAACGTCGGAAGTGCTCAACGAAGTTCCATCGGCCGTCGAGGACGAGTCCTAGGTACTTCAACGTCGACTCGACGCCGATGGATACCCCTCCTACCATCGCTGAGGATCCCGGTGGTGGCCTGTTCCGAGGACCATGGAAGTGCATGGCCTCGGACTTGTGCAGAGCCACCTCAAGACCCAGCTGCCGGATCCTCTCAACGACTATCGCAACCCCGCGTGTCATATTTTCCGCCGCCGCTTCGTACGACCCCCCTGTGCCAGTACCAGCGTGTCGTCAGCGTAGCAAACTACGCTGACGCCAATAGGGAGGTCGGCGCGCAGCACCCAGTCGTAACCGATGTTCCACAGGGGCGGCCCCAGAACCGAACCTTGTGGGACACCGCACGACATCTCTCGCCGGTTCCACTCACCGTTGCGACCGGGGTAGATGACGGCCCTATCCGTCAGATAGTCCCCGACTATACGACGGAGATAGGTCGGCACCCGGTGATACCGGAGTGCCTCCCTAATGCAGCTCCAGGGCATGGAGTTGAAGGCGTTGGCGATGTCGAGAGACACCGCCAAAACAACCCCCCCCTGGCCACTGCATCCCCCGTCGTGAGGGCTCTCACGCGCATGATGGCGTCCACCGTAGAGCGCCTCTTGCGGAAACCAAACTGGTGTTCCGCAAGATCCGGCCCCGTCCCCGCAAGGTGCTCGGCGAGGCGGTTTGCAATGACTCTTTCAAAGAGCTTGCCCACCTCGTCGAGCAGCACCACGGGCCGGTATGCGGACGGAGAGTCCGCAAGGCGCCCCGGCTTCCGAATGAGGACCAGCTTCCCCGTCTTCCAACGAAGCGGGAATTGGCCTCTCTCCAAGCATGCGCTTAGGAGCCCCTCCAGTCGGGGCCCGAGAGCCTCCGAGGCTAGGACCCAGGCTTTGCCAGGCAAGCCATCGGGTCCTGGGGCGGTATTCCTGGCCTTGAGCCTACGTACCGCCACTCTCAGGTCTACCCCGGTCCCTTCCGGGATGCCGTCGTCGTCGTCCTGGTGGTCCGCTTCCGGCACCGCAGGTGGCGGAGCCATAGGCGGGGGCGGATGTTCCCCTCGCGCAGGAAACAGAGCGCTCACCACGTCCTCCATGAGCTGAGGCCGGAGACTCTGCGTCAGCGGGGGGGCCCAGGTGCGGAGTTTATCCCGCACCATCTTGTAAGGGCGCCCCCACGGATCTCTGACGAGAGTCTCCAGCATCTCCTCACGGGCCCGATCCCGGGCCCGTATGACAGCCTCCCGGAGGGCGGTCTTCGCCGCTCTGTATCCCTCGTACAGCTCCGCCTCAATGGCTGCCGCATTCGGTGGACGAATGCGGAGCCTGCGATGCCTGGCGTACAGGTGCCGCGCGGCGACACACGCCTCGCGCAGAGACGTCAGCTCACGCGACCACCAGTACACCTGGCGCCGGGCGCTTCCTGGCCGGACGCGGGGCATTGCCACGTCACATATCTCGGACATGGCCTACTGGAACCACCCTGCCTCATCATGGACGTCGGCAGGCCTATCCGGTGATGACACCCAGGCCTGCACGATCGAGGCTTCCAGGAGGAGCTCCCGGTCCAGCTGAATAATTTTAAACTATTATGACAAACCTCTAACAGAAACAACCTCAACTAATCAATTTATTTATTTATTTAATAAAAAAACTGGTGGCTTACAGAAAATCCAATACACACACAAGGTTAAATATTACACTCAAAATTTTTGTTCAAAAATTGCATCCATCCATAACAACAATAATTAATAATCATAAATTAAATAATTATAAAATAATAGTAATATAAAATCTCGAAGCTTTTAGCAACCCGTGACAAGAAATTCAAACTGTAATAAAGCCAATTGAAACAATAAAGTAATAATAATTATACAATGAAATATTTTGTCATATCAATTTATAATGCAATGTCAATAAAATTAATAAATAAAACTAATTACACTCCTAATATGCCCGTTGTTGTAAATAGCTTAGACAGTGCATAATATGTAAAACACTGGGTGGAGGCAGTTCCTCCAGTGATTAAATAATACTAACCGTAGTTTCTAAGATTTAATATTTGATTACTAACCCATATGGATTTTAATTCTAAAATAAAAAAAATATTATTATTACTATTATTAAATACCTTATTTTATTTAAAGTGTAATAATTATAAATCATATTGCACAAACACATATTACAGTTTCGCCTATGTAAAAGTAAATGATATGAAAACTGGTTCTTTGAATATTTTGCCTCAAAGACATTGGCATACAGTTTAATTTTTAAATATTGATATTTTATGTTTTATAGCAAAATTAAATTTTCGATACTTAATTTTTTTTAATTAATTTTAAATTAACTAATAACAATAGAGGTGGAGCAATTTTGGATTCTGCTGGAGCATTTAAGGGGCAATTAATTGGCATACGGTTTAATTTTAAAAAGTAGATATTTTATATTTTATAGCAAAATTAAATTTTCGATACTTAAACTTTTTAAACAAATTAATTTTAAATTAACTAATAATAATAGAGGTGGAGCAATTTCGGATTCTGCTGGAGCATTTAAGGAGCAATTATTTGGCATACAGTTTAATTTTAAATTAACTAATAACAATAGAGGTGGAGCAATTTCAGATTCTGCTGGATCATTTAAGGAGCAATTAATTGGCATACAGTTTAGTTAAGAAAAAGAATGTTCTACGCTAACTTCCATCTGGTCTACATAACACAGTTAAGAACAAGTACGGTAGACTAAAAATATACAAGCAGGTCAATGTAATATTTAGAACAAGAGTGTAACATGTATGAAAATAAACATGTAATCATAATATCCATGTTTCTCTTACATGTTTTCCGTAGAAACCCATTAACTGAACAAACGAGCCATGATATTATAGCGGGACTTAAGATAGCAGTATTGCCGAGCTAATGGTAACACGTTAGTTGCAGCTAAGTACCTCCTGATTCATTCATAAAATAATTACATTATACTATTTAAACTAAGTTCAAATTTGCTTAAACATTAATATGTTTAATAATTTGTTAATAATTTAACACCATCATTAACGTCCATTTCCAGTCCAGGCGTAAATTTAAGTCTATATCCAAATACTGCCTCAAAACGTGGCCAAAGCATTTGTCACTCCCAAGGATTTATCCATTCTTACGTTTGTCAGTATGAGACTGTTACTCTGAAAAATGTTTCTTATCGCTTTTCTGTGCTTTATGATTCATCCCATGGTTTTTTTTTCAGTTTATCTTTCTCATTTCAATAATTGTAGTAGGAGAGCCGGCAACAAAAATCGGCAAGAATTTTGTTATGGCCACTAGTTCAATATAATTTAGTATTGTATGCGTCAGCATCCACTCTTTCCACTCATTTGTTGCTCAGACTCTATAAAGAAATTATTTATTATTATAAACCATAATTTGATAATACCATCAGACATAAAATTTATTTCAATCGACACAAGTGGGATGCGGGAAGTAAAGACTGTGTAAGAACCTCCAAAGGAGGTGGAGGTATAACCGAAATAAGAATTTTTAATTTTTTGGTTTTTGGCCATTTTGACCCCCTAGGAGTGTAATGAGAACTTTTTGCCCCTATTCAGCCACGACCCCCATGACGTCCTCTACATGATAGGCTTTTCAAACTGACTATGCCTAAAGTTTAAGCCACCCCCAATTTTTTGGTTTTTGGCCATTTTAACCCCCTAGAAGTGTAATGAGAATTTATAATGAGAAATTATCAGAAAATTGGAAGTATAATAAGGTTATAAGTGAAAATTTGTGTGTATTTAAACTACTTTAAAAAAATCCGTATAATCATGCTATACGTATTTTTTTTAATGCGAAGGCATGCTCAATTGGATTTACCAATAGTTTTTTATTATGTTATGCTAACGTCGTGCCTACGACTTAATGAGTTATTATTTTTTTAAGTTACCTATGCTTACGTCACGTCGTGCATATGATTTAGTCGGTTATTCTGTTGAGTTATGCGAACGCAGTGCCTTCATAAACATTTATTTTTAACCGACTTCAAGAAGGAGGAGGTTCTCAATCGACTGTGTTTTTTTATGTGTGTTCCTCAGAACTAATTTCTAGGTGACCGATTTTGATGGTATCTGAGCTGTGCTTACCATGTGCTCTCATATGGGTTTGGTCAAGATCTGGCCAGCAAATTGTTTAATTATTTTTAATAATGCGTATTTATTAATAGTTCAATTTTAACAAAAAATTTTAATTTTACCACTTTAGTTCAGTTATGCAAACGTAGTGCCTATGACTAACTCTGACGACACGTTGTGCAAATAGTTCTGCTCTAGCTCTGCCAAGCGCGTCGACTGTGACTGACGCTATGCCTGCATCACCCATGCCGTTAATGGAGACTGATATTTAAAGTTAAAGGGATCCCGAGGACGGACTCCTGTCAGGAGAGGCCGTGTAGGGAATGAGGGTAAAAAGATAAAAGAAAATATTAACAAATGAAGGTAGAATGGTAATCTCCCACTTGTTTTAGCAGTATAAAGTATCGCACAGGCGACTAAGAGGCATCAGTCTGTAATTCTACGTGTCTCATATCGTTATTATGCCCTTTGGGTTAAAACATTACTTCTACACTGAGATTTTGCCCAAATAAGACAAGTGATGCGGTTCTATTCGTGTAGTAGTTCTTCTAGTGTGAGCAAGGAAGATCGTGTTGCTGAGAGGCTGCCCGGTGTTACATCGAGAGGAGTGGTGTAGCTGTTGCTTGGCATACTTTGGTGTTATCATGTAATTGTGTCCTTCACGTTACACCATGTGATTGTGTCTGGTACATATTACGGTTGGTCGAACTGTATTTGCTCTATACTGAATGTGTAGTGCTGTAAGCTGTCTTATTCCTGATAATGATCAATTGCGTAAGCAAGAGAGCAAGTTGAACATCCGCTCTCACACTTTTTTTATTTTTAACAATAACCTTCATAGTAAATTCTAATACGAGTATCATCCTTTTATTTAAATAATTTTGAGAATGATTTTTAATATCAGAAGTGGAATAGTTTCTAAAATCAGAAGTGGGATTAAAGCCTTTTCCTGTAGCTTTACATTGAAATTTCTTACAATATATATATATATATATATATATATATATATATATATATATATATATATATATATATATAACTTTTGCACTGACATGGTTATGGCGACAACTTATGTAGCGTGCTGACACGCCGCGTTCCACAAGAATGCGGTCTGACCACTTTTTTGTGCTACAAACTAATTTACTGGCAATTTTCTATTATTACAAAACACTTGTAGAACATGTTGTAATTTTAAATACATCAGAGAGCGCTGCCGCGTCGCCAGGTGTTCCACTACCTGACTTTGCGAGTGGATGCTGACTCATATACACCCTCAATACTAAATCATATTGAATTATGGGTCATTACAATACTCTTGCTGATTTTAGTCGCCCGCTCTTGGACTATTATTTCGTGCGGGATTCAACACACGACTCGCAGCGTTGCTGCAACAGACAAATGTTTAATTAATTGAATCAGGCGTTAGTTTGCGGAAATCTATTATATTAAAGTTGTGAAAAATTACCTTGCGTATATCCGATCGATAAAATAAAATGATGTGACTTACCTAGTTTGAAGAGCACCTCCCGCCCTCTCTCAATTTCGTGCACAATCCATGTCACCACTTATACCAGCACCACTACTCCCAACACCACTACACTGGGAAAGACACATCACTGACGACATAACGATAAAAACGACTGTGAGAGTGAGGGAATAGAGAGTGCACCTGTGCTTACTTAGGCACTATAATCCTGTCATGCGCCTATGGGTAGTCTCCCTTAAGGCTGGCCGCCGTGACGTAAATTCCGCCTGGTGGACATCATTATTATTGTTATAATCTATATTGAATTAAAAATTATTCTATACTGTTATATTTTAAAGTTTTTAATTTTTGTTTTTGAAGCCTTCCCACACGATTGCTTTTAAGTTTTACAATCACAACCTACCTGCACAAGGTAGATAGATAGATAGATATCTCCAGCCCCAAGTACCATCGCCAAACGTTTAATCACTGCGCTATCGAGCTGTCATCCACCCATCCATTACAGCCTAATAACTGTCAACTGCTGAACATAGACCTCCTGCCGTCCCTCATAGATTGCTTCTAAAGGGATATTATGTCTAAAGGGGGAGGAGTCGCCTCTTACGACACCCACGTAGCGATATAAGGTAGCGGATAGACACGAGCCGTTATATTCCGTGAAAGTTAAAAAAAGCCTAATTTACTAAATTCAGGATTTAATCTTAATGACCTAGCTAGGGCTGCCATCTGCTAAATCGTATATGTAGGAAATATAGTGGATATAGTACAGAGACTGATTTTGTAGTTAGGAATAATAATTAATTCGTTTACACGAATTAATTATCCAACGAGTCGAGGATAAACTAGTAACGGAATACGACAAGCGCACCGTTCCACGTCAGAGCCAAGACTGTCCTAACGGCGGCAGCTCAGTCCGTTTTATACAAGCTAAACGGGCGTCACCGCAGGTGCAATGGTGCAGGTGTGCGGAGCATGTGTTATTTACAAGAATTCTGTCGTCTAGCTACACCGAAGGCGCCGCACGTGCAATGGTGCTGGTGCCGTCATATATATTACAAAATGAATCAAAATAATATTAAATTTCTCGTAATGGAATTTAAAATATCGACATTATTTTTTTAAAAAGTATAAAGACTCTACAGTCACTTGACTAGAAACTATTTATTTTTGTAGTGATTATACACAATTAAATCGCAGGCTATTTTATATTCATTTTACAAATTGAACCATCACTACTCGCTCCGTTAATTTAATTTTAGAAAATATTATACATATTTTTATATCTGTTTGTTTTGTTAAAATAATTACTTCGATTAAATAAAAAGAAAAACTTGTGCACTTAATAATTTATGCGATATATTTTGTTCAACACAAATTTATCAAACGTTTAATAGAAGTTTTAAGAGTAGTTGGGAAAGTAGTTAAAGCGTGCCTTCTTCAAAGAACTTAACTTTTCCTTCGTTAAACTAAAAGCTTACGAGCAGTGATCGTAAAAAAGAATATGAACTGATGAACGAAACTAAGAAAATTTGTTAGTATATTTGACGTGAAGGTAAAATTATAAGGAGTTAAGTATTAAGCTATTAATATTTTGTATAATGTAATAATTAAAATATCCTCCAGGTCGAATTTCTGCCACGGCGGCCAGTCTCAACGAAGACTAGACATCTGCGCAGGACAGGATTACAGTGCCCGAATGCATGCACTGAATATTCTGATAAACGGTAGGTTAACCCGAGCAGAGAGAGGGAGAGAGAGAGAGAGAGAGAGAGAGTAGGTTGAACACCGCCAATTTCCTGACTCTGGATTGCTTTCCGTCCCATTGGACTATGTGAGTGAGGGAATAGAGATTGCATCTGTGCTTGGGCACAAGATCATGCACTATGATCATGTCTAATGCAGATAGTTAGTCTCCGTTGACCCTATCAGCTGTAACCGAAATTCGATCTGAAGGATAATATCTATCATATAAAAATGAATCGCTGAATGTGTTGCTAAGCGCAAATCTCGAGAGCAGTTGAACGGATTTCGCTAATTCTTTTTTTATATTATTCCTTGAAGTACTAAGACGGTTCTTACGGAGAGAAAAATTTTAAAAAATTGCCTGAAAAAGTCTAAAAACAACACTTTTCTATATTCCCATACAAAAGATTCGTAATAATACTTAAAAGTCAATTTGAACTTTAATACCATTACATAAAGTTCAAGTGTTAGTGGAGGGGTTCCGGGAAGGCAAAACAAATTAGTGACGTTAGTATCGTATATATATTAATGTCAATAGTGTTTTATAATTTTTATATTTTGACATAATGTAATTGTTGACTTATAAACTATCTTTTTTCTTTTTTATCTTAGTAGCTGACCCGGTGGCCCGAATAGCAAAATAAGTATTAAAAAAAATTATAGAATCTACTGTTGAGCGGTACGAAGTTCGCCGGGTCAGCTAGTAATATATTACTTTCTTTTAAGACTTAAGTATATTAAGTATGTACGTGTACATGAGATATAAAAAAAAATATAGAAAATTTATAAGTGTTGAGGAAGAACAAATCCAAAACCATAGCTAAAACAAATCTGCTTAAATTACTCCATAACCCATAAATAATGAACGGAAACCAAAATCTGTGTCGTAAATTATCCTCAGCATTGCAAACAGTTGTAGCAAATGTTTTGTCGTTATTGCTTGTAACGACTCGGATGTTGACTTGTTTTTGTAAGAATGAAAAATTGTTTGTTACTTTATTAGAAGTGGAGGTAGGCAGAGCACATGCTAAATTTACCAAATGTTATCTTTGGTTTTTAATTTCTATATTTGCCGAGTGTTTGTGTTTTTATGTATGTTCAACGATTTCTGGAAAACGATTGAACCGATTAAAAATATTCTCCTTTTATTAAATAGTCAGGATGTCACTCATACATGCGGACATACTTGGCCTTAACAGTGGTTGAAATGCCTAAATCTAGGATATTTAAGTAAAAAAATCTCAATAAGTGTTCATTTAATCCACAAAGAAAAAATACAGGGTAACAGAAGAGGATTTGTTAAATGTTCTTAATTTAACAAAATTGTATTTTTGTTAACCCCTTATTAGAAAAAAAATCTCCAAAGAGTACCTATCTTTGTCATATTTTGCAAAATTTCTCCACAACGGCACAAGCTTTTTAAATAGTTCTTACACTAAAAAAAAGGTCTTAAAAATATTAATATTTTTAATTGAGAGTTTTATTTTTATTACCCCTTTTATAAGAGAATATATCATTTTTCCCTGAAATTGAATATATTTACGCGAGCGCGCATGCTCCGTTGCCATGTAAGCTCTGTCACAGTCCGTTTTCGGACATCGTCGAGCGTGTACCGCACGTCGGTGTTGGAGCGAATTCGTTCAAATATATATTAGTTTTTTAAAAGTTTATACTCAATTATAAATAGTTTTATGACAAGAAATACTTAATTTAGTTAATATCTGTACACTGGTAACTGTAAATATTATTTTCTAAATAAATGAATTTTTAAAGTGCCCAAAGAAGAAGAAATTTTTGCGGCGACGTTGATTAGTGAAATTGAAAAATGCATTTTTATATAATTTAGATGTGGAACGACGAACATGCTCTCGTTACTTAGATTTCGATAGTTTTTAATACCCATGTAATTTTATTGTTGCATATTTTTATTAATTAGTTGATAATGAATTTTATAATTATGTATTACAATAAAACGCTGTTTTTATAAGTATGACTTTATAAAATATTATTGGGGAGAGAAATAAAGATACAGATACTTACATTTAGGTACACTGTTATCAAATTAAATCAAACAATTTAAATAAATAAAAGAATGGTGCTTACCTAAGTATAAATAACTATATAAAGATATTCTTGGGTTTATGGTTTCTTTTTTACTCGTATGTTAGACAAACTATCATCTAAAAAATGTAAAAATTTTAAATTGGAGAGGGGTTTCTCTACATGATAAAGTTAGCAATGAAGGTATTTGCATTAGAATCAGAGTAACTGACATAGCTCAACGGAATATTACAGTGAAATGGCAATAGGCTAGCTATATAACTTGGAAAACATATAAAAAATAGGAAGAATAGTACTCAACTTTTATTCCTCTTCACGTATTCTCATACACTTTTCTTCACACATACACACACACACACACACACACGCACATGCGCGCAAGCACGCACGCACGCACACACGCACACACACACACACACACACACACACACACACACACACACACACACAAATAGGTCGCAAATAATACTTACCTAGTACTATTAGGCAAGAGTGAATAGGTTTTTGTTAAGTCAGTGCAATTCACCATCTTAAACTACATAACCACTTACCAATGGGATTGTAGTTGCTTTACTACTTACTGGGTAAAAATAGTAAAAAAAAAATTTACCCTGTGAAAGTTTGCATTTAGATATAATTTTTCTAACCAACCATAAAAATATGATGAGAATATATATATAAGTATAAAGGTTACCTCACACGGAACAGTAATAATATAATATTATATCTTCCATTATCTCTGAAATCCGAGGTATGTTCATATTAAGAGGCTGAATAGAGCCACATTGAAATGCATGGGGATCGTTTTGTAATTTCACGTCATTATCGAAAAAAAATTGTACGTATTTTAGGTGGCGGTTTGTAAAACACGATTCCACAAAAATTAACTCAATAGAAAATAATTGCAAAGTTGCTTCTAAAAATACTTAAATTTTCAACGTCAATTTTTTTTTACGTGGTAGATCCATGCTACAGCTATATTTATTAGGTATAGTTGTAGCACGAATGGGTCGGCTCGACCGGGGAAGGGCCACGCTCTCACGGAATAACATGTAAAATAGCAGTTTAACCCTGCTGTGTTTCGTATGGTGAGTGTAGAGAACCGGAGAACCTTTTTACTGGAAACGAGGCATTACATCTTAGTCCTCACGGGTGACAACGCATCTACATTTTGATACGTAATCGAGAATAGATGTAGATGTGTATGGGCCGTAGCAACCACTTACCATCAGGTGGACTGTGTGCTCGTTTGTCACCCTTATTCTATTTAAAAAAAAACTTTCTGAGATCTCAGTAAAATAATGTTAAGTATTGTAAGCACCCGTACAATTATGTCTCTTGTTAATAAAGCTATTGGGCTATTTTGATTTGTAATAAAGTGATTTTACTTTATAGGTTAAATAATTTATTTAACTTTCTATATCAAGAACCGTTTTTCTGTCACTCCTATTGAATTTGACAGTGCTTGCTGAAATTTAGCATCTATAGATGGATCAGAATCGCCCGCTGATCCGGCTGTTAGATATTGCAAAAATAATCGAAAATATTTATTTTTACTTTCATGCCCAAGACTACCTTGTTTTATTTTATTACGGTCAAATAATATTTATTAGGTTATAAAGCAAGTATTTTTGTAAATGTTTTGTATGTAAATGTAAATCTTTTCATTATTTTGTTATTCTATTGTTTACAGTTATTATCACGTCTTAGCTTTACACCAAGAATTACATTAGAAATTCTTGGTGGGATGCGATGTAACGCGCATACATTATTTTCATCAAGAACTATAATATATATTTTTATATATATTTGTTTTTTTTTACCAGTAGAGTTTCAACAAAATCTTAAAAAAGTTCAATGAATTAAAAAAAATGCTAATAATTATATAATTTCAAGTCAGTGTTTTACATTTAAAGATCAGTTATAAAGAGCCAATGTTATTATTTTCATTTTGATTAATTTAATTCGAGACTAAAATAAATGTGAAAGGGCTTTTATCTGCAATAATAATTTCCATCAAAAATAACATAGATTTATAAAAGTCATATACACGGTCAATCATACTGAAGATTATCAATTGTACTACAAAATATTTAAAAGACTATTTCCAGTATAATGACATATCATCATTAATGTTTGACTGGCACACTTAAAAGTTTTATCATATGGCTAAATGATTGACTTTTATATTATGATAAGGTCATGCTTTTCTATAAAAAGTTGCAAGAAATTTTAATTCCCGGCCCTATTGGTTTGTTTTACTTTTTACTTAATTAGTGAAAAACAAAATGGACTGATCTAAAAGTTTACTTTCTTGTGTAAAAAGTGCTATTTAGAATTTTTGCAAATGATAATTAAAGTTTCTATGTAAATAAGTGTAACATAGCGGGTATTATATTCAATGGTAGCGGCCATCCGTATTGGCAAAGCCAGCATCAGTTTCTGTACAGAAACCGGCAAAGTGTTGCTCAAGGCATTATAAACAAAGCAGCTGATAAAATGTTACACTCATAACTGTTAACAAAAACTGTTTTCGCAAATGGTCTTATAGATAATAATAACTATTCCGCCGTGTTAGGTGCAGGAGCTATTATTAGAAGGAGAAGAGGTAAAATTTTGTTTTAGAAATGCGCAATCAATATTGTTTTGTCTGCAATTGAGCATAAAATAAAAAATAACTTCAGCCAAAGAGCATAACTGGCATTATACTCAGGCCCATCAATTGGTATGGAAAAAAATAATTTTACCAGGTCTCAAAAAATCAATCAAAATTCAAAAAACATAAATATTAAAATCAAAATATATATATATGTATGTCTATACATACATATAATGATTTATGGCCGCTTAGTAACTGACGGTGACTCACTATAACATCCTACAGTCACGCCGAAACTAAGAGGAGAGAATCACTGTAGAAAAGGTAATAATTTATTGCGGAAATTTTGTGATAAAATTAAAAAAAATATAAACTTATCCATGTTAATCTAACTTAGTCTAACTTATCCTTATGCGTACAAAAAAACAAATAATAAAATAGTGAGATGGCGTCAGTTTTTAAGAAGATAATAACAAAAATAAACAAAAAAATAAATTTCAATAAAGTTCAGTATTTAATTGATTATATACTGCTGACACTTAATCACGCTTCTCGAAACCACGCCAGTTGTAAACAATACTTGTGTGAAAAGACAAAATTTCTTTTCAAATTTCTGCCGAGTTGTAAGTAGAAGGCCAAATAGGTCACGTCTCAATTTTAATTAAATATATTTTATATCTCGTGATCTTGACTACGTTTCATCAATTAACCATTGGTAAAAATTAAAACAGGAATTTTACGATTGTGTTTACAAAAAACATTATTTGTTGAACCTTGCAGCTTGTCATTATTTTTATTATAAATACCTATAAATGTTTATATTATTAATAAATAGTTCCCATAATATATTGGATTATTTTTTATTTTGCCCTATCTGCAATGTTCTACGCTCTATAGAAAATGTGGCGTATGACATGACTGACAATCTTTCGAACGTTTTATCTAGGTACAAAGATGTTTTAAGTTTTCGTCGCCTCCACATGATATTTTTGTCAGCATAAGGTACCCTTCTATATCTGAAACGAATATAAATATTGTTACAAAGTAAAGTAATAGGCTATACAAGTCCGTCTACTGGGCACAGGACTCTTTTTTTATTTCTGAGAGGGTTTTAGGGCAAGGAAATGCCCGCCGTGCTTCCCCAATGCGTGTTGACGAAAATTGCAATTACAAATTTCATTCGTGCTGTCGGGGATCAAACCCGGGAAAATTTACAGCGAACGCTTTGACAACCAAATTTTTTTAATACGACACAAATAAATACGATTTAACATAATTATATAATAAAAATTTTTACGTACTTGAAACTTGAACACTTGATAGCTCGTGATGCCTACCGGACAAAGCTACAGCCCCACACCGTGCAATGTAATTGAAGATGCGTAACCGCGACATAATTCTCAGTGATGCGCAAGCATAACAGGCAGTATGTCACTTATATAATTGTCATCTCTCCAGTCTATTAATCTTTGCACTTTTATAAGTTATACAGAACGTAGTTGCTAGACGGTGTTGACATCGGCTAAAATCTCTGCGATCGCCGTTTCGTCAAGGTCATTCAGGCTAGTTAAAGCCTTAATCTATTTAAATTTAAAGAAAAAATTCTACACCTAAGGGTGGGAAATTAGAGGATACCGTTTTAATTGTAAATATATAGACAACATTTTAGTTCTAATTTTTTAGGAATAATAATAATTTTTTTCGATAAAATGTAAAATAATATAATAATTTCCTTATAACTGATTCTAAAGTCCTAAACCTTTAAGTCGTTCCACTATATTAATAAACTTTTGGCCGTGGAAGGAAAGCGGAGATCGTCGTTGTTCTTTTTGTTATTGTATTACATCGTCATTATCATGAGATTTTGAGTTTTTTTTTTTGAGATTTTGAGACAGTAAAGTTATAGCTATATAAAAATTCCATTTTAGAAATTAATAATAAAGAAATTAATAAGTAAGACAAAGTCCAAAAAGCAATCGCGAATACGCACATGGCTCCAACTCAATCGAAAAGGTTATTATGTTATCAAAACAGATTTTCTTGTTGCCGCAAATCTAATATCGAAATATTATTTTTTCCCTTTGTAAGAAAAATACGTCAATGAGTTAGTGAAGGTAAATTTTTATATATTACATTTAATTTATTATATTAAATAATTTATTAATGTGCGTGTGTGAGTCAGTGTGTAAATGTTAATAAATAAGGTTGATATGATCGGGTAAATACATGTGTATAAATTTTGTGTCATTAAAATTTATTGTGGATTATTCAAAAGTTGGAGATTTGTTGGAATAAACCAGAACTTGAGTTCGGTTTTGTTAAGGAAAATACGACTCGACTCGACTCAATAAGAGAACGAGAACTTTTTTCATTTTTTTTTATTGGGAAGCCAACATGATATTGTACAAAGAAAAATGCTTAAATTTTTTATTGATTAATCTATTGTTTAGTACACATCATAGTTAAAAGGTAACTTAACATGTTACTATAAAGTTATATGTAACGCATATTAATGTTGAAAAGCGAAGAAAGGATAACAAAATAACCAATTTTAATGCATGAAACAAAAAAATCTTTTTTTTTGCAACAATAACACATGAAGTGATCTTAATTTTGTTAGAAAAATAAAAGGTTCTGAAATATAAATTGTTGTGTCTATAGCGTTTAAGTAATTTAACTTTACTGTTACAAGGAAACCATTATTATCACTTAATTGGCTCTGAGCCAAAAACCTTCCTCAAGAGTCTCTTTTGACAAAATAATTTTATGCTAAAAAGCCCATATTCTTTTTAATGTAGCCAGTGGTTATTATTTTTAAAAGATAAATTTGGATTTTACCGTCGTTATAGAGTAATGAATCATTCTTATAGCGTGTAGTGGACGTTAAAAGGGTCAAGTTTGATAGATGACACCCTAAAATATCATTTATAGCAAAAACGTGTCTTTAGAAGTACATTGATAAAAAAAAAAATCTTAACCTATAGGCGAACGCAAATGTCTAAGAAAAGTCATTATTGTGAAAGAATATGCCCATCAAAAAAGTCACTTGATGTATAGAAGCTCCCGTACTTTATGCAACTTCCTTTCATAGATAAAGAACACTTCCTCCACATACATTTTAGGCGCCTGGTTTGGTCACTTCATACATGAGAAATGTGTTTCTTTTTGTATATTACGCGATGTCATCGTCAATGTGAACCGACTTTAATAATTCTTTAATATATATTAAGAGAAAACATCCATTCCCCAATAGCAGCAAGACCGGTGATTAAGTGTTAATGTAACTATTTGGACAAAATAAAAATTGTGATATTCTTTACTTTATTCAAAGGGATAGAAATAATTAAATTAAAAGCTGAAAGTACAACGGGCTAATTTTGAAATCAGGACATCTAACAATACATAATAATATATTTTCACATTCTGAAGGCGGTGATAAAATATAATCTGTAGAAAAATGTGAGCATCAACTTAAGAATGTGAAATTATTTTATTC
Source organism: Parnassius mnemosyne (assembly GCA_963668995.1). NCBI lineage: Eukaryota > Metazoa > Arthropoda > Insecta > Lepidoptera > Papilionidae > Parnassius > Parnassius mnemosyne. The sequence goes on along the minus strand of CAVLGL010000084.1, from coordinate 15,022,046 downwards.
TTTTTAGTTGTTAAAAGTACGCTTTTACTTTTTGTAAAGTATTTTTTTAAATGATTGATAGGTATATGTAACTTAATTTCTTATTAATTTTTACTCGCAGAATGACTAAGGCAGAATTTATTGCGCACGGCAGCTAAAATGAACTTTATATATATAGGGGTTTCTCGATCTAGCCTAAATTCTACGCTCATACGCTCACGTATTTTCTTTTATTTTTTAACCCTCATTCCAAACAAGATTATTATTTTCATTATTAAACCTTCTTTTATTTAAAACATAATAATAATAAATCATATTGCTGAAACACATATTCCATTTTTGCCCATGTTATACTAAATGATATGGAAACTCCCTACGCTAAGGCTGACATAAAAATGCCTACATAACACTGATAAGAACAACTACGGTAGACTGAAAATACAGAGTAGGTCAATATATTTTTTAGAACAAGAGTGTTACATGTATGAATGTAAACATGTTATCATAATATCCATGTTTCTCTAACATGTTTTCAGTAGAAACCCATTAACTGAACAAACGAGCCGTGATATTAGAGCGCGCCTTAAGATAGTGTATTGCAGAGCTAATAGTAACATGTTAGTTCCAGCTATGCACTTCCTAATTTATTCATCCAATAATTTTATTATACTTTTTTTTTAAAGTTAAATTTTGCTTAAACATATTATTATCACCATCATTAACGTTCACTACTAGTCTAGTTATGAATTTAGGTGTAGATCCAAAGACTGCCTTGAATCGTGGTTAAAAATATGTATGAGTATGAGACTGTTACTTAGAATGTTTTTTCCTCATCGCTTGTACATTACAACAAAATGTATATAAAATATATAAATATAATATTACAACGAAATCCCAGAAAATATACAAGTTTTCTCTATTACAAAAATTTTATATTTTAGTAAACAAAAACTGTATACTAAGCATTATTATAATATAAATGAATACATGGTTGATAATATCCCCTTGGAATGAGATGGTCGCCTCCACGTTATTTCTCAAATAAGTTTTGTAAGTGGTTTGTACAACCTGTCTTATTTTATAATTTAGTTGTGTTTTTGTGAAAGAAAAGTCCCCATGGGTTTTTTGCTGGTTCTTCCCAGGACAGAGGTTTTTTTTCCGAACAAGTAATAAAAGCAAAAATGAAACTATTGGTAAATACAATTGTGCATGCCTTAAGCGCATTAAAAATAACGTATAACAAGATTATGCTTAATATTATTAAGTAGTAAATACACACAAGTTTTCACTAATAACCTTCTAACTATACTTCCAATTTTCTGATATATTTATGTCAAACTTCAACTTAAAAAAGTTTGGAAAATCCAAAAGTGCACGACTCACAATGCCCAATGATAGTGAAAAAATTAAAAAATAATAATTGTAAATTGTAGTCCTATTCGTGAATGAGTTCCACTAGCAGTCAACGAAGTACACCTTGAAGTCAGTCCGTCAAGTCCGGAGGTATGGTATATTCTATATATCTATTATATTCTATTACTAACAAAACGAGGCTAAAGAATAGAATAGAATAATTTTTTCAATATAGATCACATGTGTAATTCTTATTGAAAGTAATTTTTTACTTTTTTACTTTACCACTGGTTCGAAAAGAAACCTCTGTCCTTTGAAGAACCAGCAAAAAACCCAGGGGGTTTTTTTTAAAGCAAATTTTACATTAATGGTTGTTAAAACTATATAAATACAAAATTTATTTTAGAAACAGGTTGGAAGCGATCACCTCATTCCCAGGGGTTATTGTCAATCATGTATTCGTTTATACTATAATAACCCTTTTTTACATTGCCCCAAAAATGAATTACTGATTCTGTGGAGTCGAGAAACTGGTATCACTAGCTTGTGTTTGTTCCTAGTGTTTACAGAATGTATATCACTTTTTTTACTAAAACTACCTTTGTTTTTGTGAACATACATTAAATTTTCGTAAATATAATGAGAGGCCAAAGTTAATATTTATTTCTTTAAATTTATTTCTAAGAGACTCTCGGTTTTAGGTTGTAAATAGCTCTAATGGCCCTCTTCTGTAAAACAAAAATAGTTTCTGAATCAGCCGCATTTCCCCATAGCAAAATCCCATAAGACATTATGCTATGGAAATAACTGAAATAAACTAATCTTACTGTCTCGAAACTAGTGAGATCTCTAATCTTTTTTACAGCATAGGCTGCCGAACTTAGTCTGCTTGCTAGTTTGGATATATGGCCCCGCTGAAGCTTTGCGTCGAGAGTGATACCAAGAAAAACAGTGGATTCAACAGGGCTCAGTTCTTCCCCATTTAAAAACACATTGATACTCAGATTTTTTACATTAAACGTTAAATTTTTGTAAATATACTGGGAGACCAAAGTTTAATGTGTTTAATTATTTTGATTTTCTCTGAAAGTTTCTCTTTGATGGTACTCAGATTTTTAACATTCGTTGTTGTAAATTTAATACATTTAATTTTATTTCCGTTTGAATGTAGATTATTAACGTTAAACCAATGCACTAATTTTGATATAGCATTATTCACTTCGTCACATTTAAATAATTGACGTTTAAGTTTAAAAATCAAGGAAGTATCATCAGCAAATAATACTATATCATGCTTATCCTCTACAAGAGAAGGTATGCTATTAATATGCACTAGAAATAGGAATGGACCGAGAATCGAGCCTTGAGGGACACCCATTAGTACAGGTGAGCCGGAAGAACTTTTACCATTGATAATAACTTTCTGAACTCGGCACGTCTAGTTCTCCTCGTTGAGGAATTCCAGTAGCAGTCACCAAAGTACACTTTCAAGTCACTCCGTCAAGGCCGGAGGTAAGGTCTAATCATAACTTACAAAACGAAGCCTAACTCAGCACATCTAGTTCTCCTCGTCGAGGAGTTCCAGTAGCAGTAAGTAAAGTACACTTTCAAGTCACTATCATGTCCGTAGGTAAAGTTTAATCATAACTAACAAAATGAGTCCAAACTCGGCACATCTAGTTCTCCTCGTTGAGGAATTCCAATACCAGTCACCAAAGTACACTTTCAAGTCACTCCGTCTAGGCCGGAGGTAAGTTCTATTCATAACTAACAAAACGAAGCCAAACTCAGCACATCTAGCTCCACTCGTCGAGTAGTTCCAGTAGAAGTCATAAAAGTACACTTTCAAGTCACTCTATCAAGTCAGAAGGTAAGGTCTAATCATAACTAACAAACCGAAGCCAAATTTAGCACATCTAGTTCTCCTCATCGAGGAGTTCCAGTAACAGTCATCAAAGTACACTTTCAAGTCACTCTATCAAGTCCGGAGGTAAGGTCTCATCATAACTAACAAAATGAAGCCTAACTCAGCACATCTAGTTCTCCTCGTCGAGGAGTTCCAGTAGCAGTCATCAAAGTACACTTTCAAGTCACTGTCATTTATATGTATAATATGATTGCTAGATACGATTTCATGCGACAAAACGTTGGAATTTTGATTTTTAGTCCCTAGTAGAACATACCTAGGCACTTAGCGCTTAAGACATGCAATAATGACTTCCAATAGCAATTATCTGTAAACTATATAGAACAAAAATTATTCTATTGTAAACATGTTCCCCACACTAGTTATGAATACGTACTCTAGATAATCTCCTGTACCGTGGTGGCGTTGTACATTTATAAAATGGACATAAGGTAACACCCAGACCCGGAAAAATTATTATCGTTTACTTGCTAAGAATCGCTTTTTATATATAGCCCATGGTATACAAATTAGATGGCAATAGAAATTAAGTGTTAACAAAAACTTAAGGCGCAGGTTGAGCAAAATGTCGCGCTAGTCGTTATTTGTGCGGTTTTTAGGAGCTATCTACTTTTTATTTAAAAGATATATCAACTAATAAAAAACACATTATATTTCTACATAATCTTGATTTCATAAGAGCTATATCCAATTTTTTAAAGGAATATATATTAATATAATCTCCTTACAACGAAACCACATAAATGTGAAATTATTATTGATAACATGCATCTCCTTTTAAAGTAAGTATTATTTTATTTTGCGATTTACACCAATGGATAGGCAATTTATTAATGAACATTTCTATTATAATTTTTTTTTCAAAAGACCAAAATTTGATTTTATTATGAAATTATTTTAAAATCTGGGCGTATTCACTGCCCACGGGCTTGCTGGAGTTAGTGAGCGCTGAGCTCTTGAACGTGAAACCCGTGTCGTTAGAGCGTCGGCCAGCGCACACGCTCACATCATCTTATCAGTCGATAATATTATTACTTATTAGGTTATTTATAGGCAGTATTATTTGTTTGTTTTGGGTATAATTTTTCGTATTAGTTATACATATATTTGTTGTGTTTTTTACTGCGCGATGAAGCTTTTTGCGTGTATTTTCTTTGAAGTAAATGCAAATAAAAAAATGAAGCACCATTGGCATGTAAGGTTCGAATCCATAATTAACATTTCGACAAATATTATAGTTTACACTATAAAAGGCTCATCAGTATAGTATACAGTTAAAAATAATCCTAATACCCAACCACAATATCTTACTAGGTAGAGTACTGCCTCGTTGGTCTAGTGGTTGTAGTAGTGCGACTGCTGATTATGGGGTTCGAATCCTGGGTCGGGCCAAAAAGTAAGTTATGAGTTTTTCATATGTTCTAAGTTATAATTAGTATTACTAAGTTATAGTTTTTTGCTAAAATATAGTATATTATTTATTGCTTGTTTTTTTCTTCTTTTTCAAAAAATAATGTGTTCTATACGCCGAATGTCAGAGAGAAAATCTAGTACATCTTTTGCTAAACTTTAAAATCTAAAACCAATTTTAAAACAGACGAATTGATCATAATTCCCTTAGCTATAAAATAAGTTATGATCTAATTAATGGTATTTATTCCAGTTTATGGCAGCCCTGATTAATATTACGTGGCTGAAATTAGGTACATCAAACCAAATAACAGCCGGGCGGCTGACATTATGCACTCCATACATTTCTTATATCTAATTATATATAACTTGTAAATTCAAACAAAAATAACTGCATTACTGTGTCTATAGTCATATTCATACAAATCAAAAAGCCTATATATGAGATAATGTAAACTAAGCATAATTTTACCGGGAGCATAACTTGTCAAATAATTAGGAAAATGATCGTTTTTCGTTGCGTACGTGTTTAGATTTTAACACAGTTAGGTTTAAAACTGCGAGGTAATATTTGAATAAATATACTTTCCTCTAGGTACAAAGAATTTTTTAGATGACAATATTTGTAGTAAAGACTACTAAAAATCTTATTTATGGAGTAAAAAGGCGAAGACTGGAATTAGGGGCATGACTGGTATTAGGGGCTTCCACCCTAATTCGGTAAAAAGTATCTAAGTAGGTATTAATATACCTACTTCTTACTATAAACTAAAATTTTTTAAAACTATATTTAACTAAAAAAAAAAAAACTGACCATTTATTTTTTAACTCAAAACAGGACATGGGTTTATTTATACTCTAAAAACTATAACTTTATACAATTAGTGTTCACTATAAAATTATATTCGGTATAGACGGTAATTATTAAATGCAACATATTTTTTAAATTATTAATTACATTTGTCAGTGGATTAAAGTTGGTGATGATTTTAAATAAGAATAAAATTCTGCTCAAGTTTTTTTATTGTTACCTTTGTTAACAACATCGCCTTTAGAACTGGAACCGTAAGTGTTTCTTTCAGACCTCCATAATTTATTCAAAATAAAAAAAATACTCTTTCTACTGGAGCATTTGTACCAGGGAGACATAAAATATATTCGAATAAAAAAAATTATGTTGAAGATTGTTGACTTTGAATACTTCCATCCAACGAGTTACGGGACAATTTTGTGTCCCGGAGCTTTGTTTGGGGACAGTGGGACAGGTGACCGAGAAAAGGGACAGTCCCGTTCAAAACGGGACGTATGGTTCCTTTAGCTATAACCCGGCGACGGCTCCGTGGAGCAGTGGCTTAGCAATCAGTTGCTGCGCTGGGGGCCGCGGGTTCAAATCCCGCACGGAACAAGTATTTGTATAGCCTACAAATAATTGTTCCGGGTCTGGATGTTTTTCCTTGTGCAATTTATGTTTGTAAACTGCCTCCACGACACAGGAGAAAATCCTAGTGTGGGGGTAACGTTTTTTTACAATTGAAATTGAAAGATTGAACCCTTATACTTCTTGTTGATTTTTGTATTACCTTTATTAAAGTTACCCTTATGTATAAATAAATATAATTACGTATGTAGAAATAAAACTGATTTTCATCCTCATCAATCATCGGGGTGAGGATAATGTCTGCCAGCATAAGTAATAAGCAGGCTAAGTTACAAGGTGCTCAGTTCAAAAATTAGTAGGTAGGTATGTTACTTTTCAATACGTGACACGCAAAAATTAACAATAATCAAAAACACACCTGCGAAACATCCTATTTATTTATTTATTTTTTATTGCACCAAATATTTGTACAAAAGCCGAGCTATCTATTTATTTACCTATAGAGAATAGGTATCTTTTAAACTCACAATTTTCAATGCTTCATTTTTTATATATAATTAATTATAGAATTTCATAATTAGATAATATATGAAAATACATAATTCTAATATAATGCAACTAATATACCAAATAAAAAAATTAATATACATTTATTGTTGTACGCTGTGTGTATATCCATAAAATAGTTTATTGATGTTGAAAAAATAATACTACGTTCGTACAATAGGTGGCGTCTTAGGTACATATTTCTTACGCAATGTATTGTAGCGAGCGGCGCGCCGGCCAAATGCTCAAGGTCGTTCGCATGGAGTAGCCCCTTAAGTCATTATATTGCTCCGCCGCACAACTAATTTGCGCGTCTTAAACTGAACGCGTGTAAAGGATTTGGTTGTAAATTGGTAATTTTATCAAATTGGTTGACTTAACTTTCAATGTGACAGTAAGTGAAATAGACGCTAGATGGCCTAAAAGTAACTAATTTGATATGAAATTTCTCATAGAGTAAGCTGCAGTCGCGCGTCGGACTTGAGATACACCATTTTTAAGGTTCCGTAGTTACACAACAAGAAACCCTTATAGTTTCGCCATGACCTTCCGTCCGTCCATCCGCGGTTTTGCTCAGAGACCCTAGGTGTTACAAATTGAAAAAAAAATTCGGCATAGTCATAGATATTAATGACGACTAGAAAACTGTGGAGTAAAATCTTAAAAAACATTTTTATTTTGGGTACTTCGCAAACAATTAAATGCCATATGATGATTTCTTTTACCCGTTTATTCCATCATGTGGGGTGGGATCTGTTTGCGAATATGTAGCTTTAAAGTAATATAAAACTAGCTGCATTAATAACTTTGTGAAGTTATTGTAAACTATTAAAAATAAACATTTTATGAAGAAAACGACTTATATACATTACTACTATTAGCTTTACATTTTCATTTGCGGGATAGATAGGGTATCAAAATCTAATTTTTTTTTAAATATTTTTTGAATACCCGCTCCCCATAAGGCTGATTTAAAAATAAGTCCTTTAGTTACGATCATCCTATTTCGGCCTATTTTTAGTCATTTTAGCGGTCATTCATATATTATAGCCTATAAAATGTTTAATGCAGTACATGTGCCTCTCCCATAGATTGCCTCATATCAGGCGGGTTGGCAACCGCAGCTTATTATTATTTTGAGTCGTTATGAGGTTGATGCTGTTGTTGACCTCCTGTTTCATCTAACTTTGTTGCTATTTACGAGATCTACGGGGTTGATATGGGGCAGTGGATTTTATTACACTGCCACGGTTCGACTAAACGATACTCTTGTTTAGCTAAATTTAAAGTATTTGGAAGTCCGACTTGCACATAAATTAAGATAAGATAATCGTTTTAAAAAAGAATTGAAGAATGACTACTTGAGTACTCTGGAAAAAGCTATTCTAATGATTATCTAATTCAATCTACAATAACATTTAGAAAATTAAATAAATTACCAATTATAAAATTATAATATTAATCATAATGAACTCTGAAAATAGATAAAATACAAAACCACAATAAGTTTCCAAGTCCAGGCTTGTGAATAGATGTTTTGTCGTAGCGGTGTAAGAATATCGACTACTTCATATCGTCCCGGAAAAGGTTAACAAAGTTCGACTATACCAGAATATAAAAAATATATAATATATGTATAGAATATTTATACAGACGTACACAAATACATAAATCTACTTAAATACATTAAATATATAAATATTTACATAATGTTATATACATAATATATATATATATATATATATATATATATATATTATATATATATATATATATATATATATATATATATATATATATATATATATATATATATATATACATACTAGCTGGCCAGCCAGACGTTGAAAAAATATTGAGTGTCACTTATAAGGATAAAAACTATCCTACTCTCAAGTTGGACCAAACTGCACAGTGTGGAAAATTTCATTGAAATCAGTTCTGTAGTTTAGGGGTTCATCGCGGACCAACAACGTGACACGTAATTTTTATACATAAAGAGATATAGGTATATATATATAACTATATCATGATAAATAAGAAAAATATGTGACGATAGAATCATTCTTTAGGAAAAAGCGTTAATTCACACTTGAAATACTTTACTAAATGTTCACGAACTTTATTTTTAAAAAGAAATATCCCCGAAACTCTTTACCGCTTCATTGGAAGACAGTTTTCAAGCTACTGGACTGGAAAGGACACGGTATTAACATCAACGGCGAGTACACTACTCACCTTCAATTTGCTGACGATATAGTCCGTATGGCAGAATCGCAGGAGGACTTAAGCTCTATGCTCAATGACCTCAATAGTGCCTCCAAAAACAAAGATCATGTATAACGTCCCTCCATGTCACACACTAGGTAAGTCCAACTTGGACCGAGAGGTAAATCGACGGATTCACCTCGGCTGGGCAGCGTTAGGGACATTACGGTACATCTTTACGTCCGGTTATACCTCAAAACTTGAAAACGAGACTGTATAACCAGTGCTTGTTGACAGTGATGACTTATGGAACTGAGACGTGGTCCTTCACTGCTGGCCATATGAGGAAGCTCAAAGTCTATGTTTGGGGTTTCTCTGCGTGATAAACTTAGAAATGAGGGTTCCGCAGTATAACCAGAGTGACCGACATGGCCCAACGTATTAGTAAGCTGAAGCGGTGATGGGCTGGCCATATAGCTCGAAGAACCGACAACCGATGGGGAAAAAAGGTTCTGGAGTGGCGACTCGTAACGGTAGGCTAAGTGTAGGCCGTCCCCCACTAGATAAGAGTGACGATCTGGTAAGACATGCCGGAAGTCGATAGATGCAGGTGGCTCAGGACCGTACTTTGTGGCATTCCTTGGGGGAGGCCTATGTTCAGCAGCGGACTTGTGAAGGGCTGTAATCATGATGATGATAATAATGATGACCGGAACTTCAATTGCCAAGCTGCCTGCCATTTGGCACAATATAATATACGGCATATCTTCCCTTAAATCCAGGAACGCCCATGTTAAAAATGGACAGGTTTTGGTTTGATGATGATGAGAAAAAATAATCCTAGAATAAATATTTTTTATAAAACTGAAGTGAAAAAAAAACATAAAAATCACCTGGATGCATAAATCCAAAATATGCGCTAAGTAGCGTGCTATGGGAGAGACTCACCAGCAGTAGAGTGCTGGAGACTGATGGTGATGATGATGACATATATCTTTTTGTGTATTCATGTGGATTCCAAAACTTTGTAAAAGATAATGATACTTAAACTGTAATCCCTGAAGGTGACAAATCTTGATTTTGTTTGTGTTTTGTAATAAGACGAAGTTCGGGCGCTTGTTAAAACTTTTGTTATTAAGAGTTGGTAGAAAGTCATCGTAATTTGAAATTTCGTCTTTATTCGTCGTATGAAAATTTCCGTGATAAACTGACACCTAACTAATGATGTTATCAGGGCTGCTATTCTCAGGGTTTTTGTCTGTGATAATGATTTTTTATATTTGCTAGAGTACTAGATATTGACCAAAACTAAAACGAATTTTATCGCGTTTAATTTAACATATTTTATTTATTTTTAATCTCTGATGTTTTGGTAGCTTTACAGCATCAATGGTCACGGGATGCTACTGAGGTGTTTGACGTCCTGATATCGTACAGATACGTTCTGTTTTTAATATTAATTTTTGATCTGATTTACGCAGAACGAGTTTACAGTATCTTGAAGTTTTGCAGTGTTATACTTGGGTTTGGATATAATTTTGTTAATTATAGGATCTCAAGCAGATAATAGCACCCAGCCATCTTCTATATTGAAATTTGGACGTATTTTTGAATATACTCGCGAATCATCCTTAGTACGAGTCGGTGTTCTTTTGCTAAGCTTTCTGGTCTTTATAATCTGATGTAATGGTGGAAACCGGTCTCTATCCGACTGAGCGGATTGGGTTTTATACTTAACTTATTTCGTAATATATAAAAAAAATCAAGCATTGTTTCGCAGTTTTGTTGTAATCCCATGGTAATCTTATCATTTTAGATTAATAATTATGACAAAGTAATAAATCTTAAATATTGTCAAAATCTGTTATGATATCAAAGGGACTACTCATACTTGGTTGTAAAAACCGATAGCAGTAACAGCCGGTGATAGTTTTGAGGTACAATACAAAGTATTTTTTATTAAGTAGTATTATTGAATGTAGGTACATGTAGGTATATGTATCGATTTCACATAATACGTATAATATGAAAGAACATTATCATTTTTCTGCATTCATAAAGTATGTATCGCATGCCTTAAGTGCAAAGCGCGTAGGTATGTTCTACTAGCGCTTAAAATCAAGATTCCAACGTTTGGTCGCATAAAATCGTATCTAATAATCATACATATAACATATAAATGATCTAAAAATCACAGTGTCAGAAAGATAAATGATTGTTGTACTTAGTAATACTTTTTTTCTAAGTTTGTGCGTGTTTTAAATCGATTAATTGCTATTTTTTCATATAAAAGTGGTTTTAGTGGCTTATGATGTAGATTTATCAAGCCCGCATGGAGTGTTAAACACGATAACTTTTTTTATAGGATAGGGTGACAAACGAGTACACAGTCCACCTGATAGCAAATGGTCGCTGAGACCCAAAAACATCTACATCTATCCTCAATAAAGAATCAAAATGCAGATGTGTTGTCACCAGTGACTAAGATGGAATGACTCTTTTCCAGTAAAAAGGGTCTCCGGTTCTCTACACTCACCATACGAAATACAGCAGTGATAAGCTGCTATTTTACGCTGGTATTCTGTGAGAGCATGGTCTTTCACCGGTCAAGCCGACACATTCGTGCTACAACTATACTACTAATATTGCTGCAGCATGGCTCTACCACGTACAACTTTTGAAAATATCAATTGTTTTACTCAATCAATTTTTTAATATCTTCATGTATCATGTAGGCAGCCATGGAATGTAAATGGCAGTTTAGTTTTATTTGTTTAGTTATAATTAATTTTTCAGTGTAGAAATCCGGAAATGTTCGGTGTTTTAGCAGCCTTGTAATAATTTATTTTACTAAATAGACTGCCTCACTCAATCACATCGTCGTCAGCTACCGACATGAGTGGATACGGTATCGGTTGTTTTACAAATTTCATACATACTTGATTATTATAATAATTAGAGGTTTTTATTACAAACTAAATAAATAAAAGTACTACGTACTAAATATACTTAAATACGTCTTGGACTTAATGGAGTGACCTGAACGATGATATGATGATCATATGAGTATTATGAGTCGTGCACTTTTGGATTTTCCAAACTTTTTTTAAATTGAAGTTATAAAATTATTGGGAAATTGCAAGTACAATAATAAGGTTATTAGTGAAAACTTGTGTGTATTTAAACTACTTTAAAAAAAATCGTATGATCATGTTATATGTAATTTTTTTAATGCGCATTGGGTATGCACAATGGGATTTACCAATAGTTTATTAGTCTGTTTGGAAAACTTCTGTCATGCGTACGAATTTTGTAGTTGGCGCTGGATTTTAATAAATGTATCGTCATAATTTCTCTGGATGTGAAACTGTTCATTAAAAAGAATAATCATCCGTAATACATGAACAACATTGAGACCATCGTTTAAAGTTCGCACTGTGAATTGTTCTTCAGTCTCTTCCTCTTCCTCGTCATTGTCCTTCTGAACTTCTTGTACAATATTATCTTTATTTCTTAACATTTATCAGCTGTTGCACTAATTGCAATAGAGTTATCTACATCAATATATAGATAATGTAGGTCGTGAATTTTGGGCTAATTGAGCCAAATAAATATTGTTCTCTTCATCATCATCAATTAAATCAATCATATTGTTAAGTCTGTAAAATCTGCAAGTCTAAAGCAGTTAGCTATAGTTTTTTGTTAAACTGTTCCCTTGCTTCTAATATTATCAAGATGGCATCAAGAACCGTAAAGATTTTCTGGTCATTACTGTAAAGGTTTTGAAATTAACTTTAACACTTACAGTCTTCTATAATGAAATTTTAAACATCTTATTACAACTTGGTTCATAGGTTTCAGTACAGATGTAATATATAGTGGTAAACACAGAAGTTAAATCTACTTCAGATTAGTAGTAGCCGGATGAGCGGGATAATTATCAACCAAAAGTAGAATTAACTTATTGTTTTCTCTTAAATCACCATCCCAGTTTCGTAACCGTAACCTTTTAAAAATATCCAATGTCATCCACTTCACATTGTTTTCTAATGTTAACCGGCAGTGAGCGTATGTTTTTAAAGCATTTCTTAGATTTGCCGATAGCTAAAATATTACTTTTGTAGGATCCTGTCATTTGCTCTAATGATGATTGTTAGTTTCGTCTTAGATATTTTTCCATCAATTCTCTTCTTTGAGCTTTAAAATCCTGTCTGGTGTCAAATTATAAAAAAAGTCCGGTTTCATGTGCGTTAAAAACATCATCTGGCTACTGTTGCGATATTCATTCTTCTACAACACCATTATCAAGACTGGCAGCTTGAACACTCATTTTTCCGCCGAAGATACTGTGTGGAGCCCGGAATTGTTGAATCCAACTAGATGAGTAAAGGAAATCTTCACCGAAACCCTGAACAAATCTTTTCCTTTTTGTTGAAGAATTAATCCATTTAATGGCATATTATTGGTCCTTTGATATTTAAACACTTTATCAAAGCTTCCTCAATCTTCGTTTTTTCTCAGATATTAATTTGTTTTCTTTTTCTTTGCGACATGTTAAAAGTTCACAATTAACTGAACAATATGCTTTGGTGCGTCATGAAGTAACAAATTTACTGAATAGATATCAGAAATCGGTCTTTGATTATACTGCTTGTACGTGTAGTTTGTTTCTGAGAATTACAAAAGACATTAAACTCGACATGTTTTTGTTTACTTGTGCGATCAATTGACCATTAGGCTGTCATAGACGTGGATACTGTTATCTATTCAAATTATTCACAATACAGCTGGTCGTTCTTAGAGACACCATTCTCCGAAATTATCAGTTAAATTATGTCGCTTGATGACGTTTTTTGTAACAAGCAATGTCGTAAAAAGCAGTGTTTTTTATATGTCGATTATAAAGCATTCAGCTGGGACTTATGAGTTTGGTCAATATAACCGGTATGCTGTTCTTAACAACGTCATCGTAAGTGGTTTTATCTGATTAATATACCAGTTACACGACACCAAAAGAGTCGGTAATCCTTCCTTCAGTCCTGGAGTCCTTCATGGAAACTATACGCTTTTGCAACAAAGTCGCAGAAAATATACAAGACCACGAGTATATAAAAGTATAATTTTTTTATTATAGGTTAAGGACTAAAGACTATATGATTCATAATAACCCTAGGCATATGGTGATGTTATTGCTTGCTGTTTCTAAATGTTTTCAAACTTAATTTTATAAAATAAATTGAAAAATTTATAATTAAATGTCCCGCTTGATGATGAAGGAGATGAGTAGCAGCATCTTCCTGATAACAACAAACGTACAATAAAAAAACTGCGGTTGCCAACCCGCTCGCCAAGCGTGGCAACTATGGCGAATATCCCCCATATGATGAGACTAACAAAAAAACGGCCCCCAGTCCCCGGCGGCCCCGCTATTCCTGGCTACGGTGGCGACCATGGTAACGGCGGGGCAGGGGTGCTAAGAATCTCCGGTGGAGGTTCGGTTGCCACCTATGACGACTCGACCTGGCAACTTATATCGCAAGCACCCTGAGAACTGACGATAAGATCCTGGAGCTGGAAGAAGAGATAGACAAGTTGCGCTGGAATATCATAGGATTATCCGAGGTACGAAGAGAGGGGGAGGACACGGTAATCCTCGAATGCGGCAACTTGCTCTATCACTGGGAGGGCGACCATCTGTCCCAAGGAGGTGTCGGATTTATCGACCACAAGTCTCTCGTTAACAACGTTGTAAAGATTGAGTGTGTCGACGAGGGTTGCGTACCTTATACTCAGAATCACCAAACGGTAATCGCTGAAGGTCATACAGGTTTACGCACCAACCTCGGCACACCCCGATGAGGAGGTAGAGGAAATGTATGAGGATATCTCTAGAGCCATGCATTCCTCCAAAACCCAATATACGGTGTTAATGGGAGACTGCAATGCAAAACTAGGCACAAGAGAGAACGAAGAGCTGAAAGTAGGTAAATTTGGAATAGGGCAACGAAACCCAAGGGGCCAGCAGCTGGCCGACTTCATGGAGAAAGAGGAACTCTTTATGATGAACTCTGTCTTCCAGAAGCGGCCCCACAGGAAGTGGACCTGGTTGAGCCCCGCCGGTTCTACAAAAAATGAGATTGACTTCATTATGACGACCAGACGACAACTGTTCAGTGATGTCTCCGTGATCGCGAGAGTGAAAACTGACAGCGATCACCGAATAGTTAGAGGCACACTGAACCTAAACGTTAAGTCGGAGAGGTCTCGTCTAATGAAGTCAACGCTCCGTCCCCCTCGTACTCTGTTCCAAAGTCCCGAAACCTTTCAGCTCGAGTAACAAAACCGTTTTCAGTGCCTAGAAGACAACAATGAAGTGGACGATATGAATGACAAGCTCGTGGAAACTGTCCATGCGGTCGGACCTAAGTTCTGCAAGACCCGCCACAGAAGAACACACAAACTCTCCGATCACACTCTCAATCTCATGGCTATTAGACGGGAGATGAAACTACATTCTTCAACAGATTTGACAGCATACAGGAAACTGAACAGACAGATCTCCAAATGCATGCGGCGAGACTTACGCAACTTCAATACAGCTTGTATTAAAGAAACGATCGAGCGGAACCAGGGCTCCAAAGTCTTTGACAGAAAGAGCCAACTGTCAAAGCTGAAGACCGAGTGTGGCAGCATCGTTTCCGGGGCACCTGAGATTTTTAATGAGATTGAGAGGTTCTTTAGGCAGCTGTACACGTCACCGTTGGAGCCACACGCAAGAGTGAGTAACGATCCAAGAGCGAGTCTTAACCGACACTATTCCGAAGATATCCCGGACGTCAGTCTGAGCGAGAATAGAATGGCTTTCCAGCACCTTAAAAACGGCAAGTCTGCAGGCGAGGATGGAATTACAGCGGAGCTTCTGAAAGCGGGTGGAAGACTGGTACTTGAAGTCCTTCAGAAGCTCTTTAATTCCGTCCTTGATGGTGGCATTACACCGGAGGCGTGGAGCAGAAGTGCGGTGGTCTTGTTCTTCAAGAAAGGTGACAATGCTCTCTTGAAAAACTACAGACCGATTTCCCTTCTGAGCCGCGTCTACGTGCTGTTTTCAAAAGTCATTACGAATCGTCTCGCACGCATACTTGACGACTTCCAGCCTCCCGAACAAGCCGGTTTCCGAAAGAGATTTAGCACCATAGACCACATGCATACCCTTCGGCAAATTGTACAGAAGTCCGAGGAGTACAATTTGCCACTATGTCTGATGTATGTGGACTATGAGAAAGCCTTTGATTCCGTCGAAATTTGGGCGGTACTGCGGTGTGCGGTGGTCCTTCAGCGGTCCTAAGTTGACTGTCGGTATATTTGAGGTGCTGAAGTGTTTGTACAGTAGAGCTACGATGGCTATCCGAGTACAGAATCAGAGTACAAAACCTATCCAATTGCAGAGAGGTGTAAGACAGGGTGATTTTATATCCACGAAACTCTTCACCGCTGCATTGGAAGACGTTTTCAAGCTTCTGGACTGGAAAGGATACGGTATTAATATCAATGGCGAGTACATCACTCACCTTCGATTTGCCAACGATATAGTCCTTATGGCAGAATCGCTGGAGGACCTAAGCACCATGCTCAATGACTTCAATAGTTTCAGCTCCAGTTGCAGACACTCAAATCCACTTGTAAAAGAAGAATTATGACGCAATTACCTCACCCTTGATGATAGATAAATATACTAAAAGGTTACATAAATATTCTCCTTTTTTTAAAATCTACTTATTTACAAACCAGAACATAAATAACGTTTACAAGAGCAATTCAGATATTTGCCATATCTATATATCTTTTAATATGAAATTGAAACTGTAATATAAACTGCAGTTATGAAACATTTTCAAGAATACCTGTGCCGAAGTGGTCTGCAAACTTAAAAAACTCGCAAACTGAGGCTTAAAAGAGTACACAGAAATGATATTTCGTTTTATTTTGTTGCTAGATCCCCAAATTAGCTTATTTTAATGGTCATTGTCATATTTGCGCAAATAAGTAATTAATTGACATTATAAAAGAAACATTTTCAAAATATCTTTACAAATTTTCTGGAAGATAGTTGAAAGTTTGCTAATATTATTAAAATAAATGAGGACCTGGTATTACCGATATACCCGATACTGGACTTGATATTGGAGTTATCACGATATATGTAGCCAAGTCGTCGTGAAGACTTCAGCACTTCCGGCGAAGAAACGCACAAGAGACCACTACGCTGTCGCGATAAACTAAGCTTACTGGTAATCAAACAAAAGAGTGACTTTCAATAAGTATTATTTATAATCTATATTGAATAAAAAAGTTTCTGTTTCTGTTTCTGTTTCTGTTTCTGTTTCTTACGCGGACACATTTCAATGTAAATAAATTCAATTTAAATTTGAGAATTAATCACGAAACAATTGAACAAAAGATAATAAGATTAAGCTATTTGATGTTTGAATAAATAAAATTAAGTAAACGCATTAAACGTCACGTCCTATACACCATTGCGTCGTTTGGTATATAAGACGTCGTAGCTCTTTTATGAAAGCTACATGGAATACACAATGTAGTACAAAGTGAGTGTTATTCTGGTTATAACTAAGTTTTTTTTTTATAGTATAGGGTGACAAACGAGCACTCAGTCCTCCTGATGGTAAGTGATTACTGCGACTCATAGACATCTACATCTATCCTCAATAAAGACTCAAGATGCAGATGCGTTGTCACCCATGAGGACTAAGATGGAATGCCTCTTTACCAGTAAAAAGGGTCTCCAGTTCTCTACACTCACCATACGAAACACAGCAGCGTTAAGCTGCTATTTTACGCTGGTTTTCTGTGAGAGCGTGGTCCTTCCCCGGTCGAGCCGACCCATTCGTGCTACAACCATAATATAGCTGCAGTATGGCTCTACGACGTATAAAAGTTCGAGAATAGGCCTGATGAGCTGGCCTACTAAAGTTTCCCGAATAAATATTCTGGTAAAAATAGGTTTTATACACTATCAAAAAAAAAAAAGAAACAAATAACACTTTTTAAGTCATATTGTCAAACATTTTACTGCAATCTGTGGATGGACTACACGCAGAAGGCATACGTCGCCCTACGAGTATCACTACAGTTTCCTTGCACTTTTAGGGCTGCCTCACTTTTGTATTCGCAGAAGCACGTACGGATGGCTTCCATGCAATTATACCTAAGCGAATAGCATCCCTGATGACGAGAAGACGAGGTAGCACTAATAGTCTTCAGGAAACTGTTGAAAATTGCTTAAACAATGCATAATATGTGAAACAATGAATGGAGATAGTTCCTTTAGGGAATAATTAATAAGAAGATTTTATATTTGGTTACTAACAAGTATAGTTTTAAAATCTAGAAATGTTTGTGTTTTTTATTATAATTTATAATTCAAGAAAATATAATCATAATAAAGAAAACAACATTAAGTTTTTTTCCGGCAATATTTTTTTATTGTATCAATACTTCGCAGGACATCGACTTATAATTATGGGATTATGGCAATTGCTGTCAACAGTAGTTAGTACTGTACGAACAATTAAAATGTCATTAATTGTTTTAAAGTGCAATGTATTTCGCAACTTAGTTTCAGATGTCAGCATCTGATTGCGGTTGCTACACAGTTTCTTTGTGTTGTAACTTCTAAGTAACTTTTAACTTAGATGTGCTCTAAGCAACTGACTGAAACTGAATAAAGCAAAATAAATGCGTTGCCTAAACTATGAACGAAAACTTTAATAAAGGGGATTTCCCCGCTTATAGTCATCGGTAAAAAAAATCAAGTTGATCATCCTAAAGGGGTAGCCGGGAGATCTATAGCACAGGGTATCCTAGTTTGGACTCGTCTCCCATGCTCTTTGTTTTTGTGAAAAAAAAATGTTTGAAAAAGATAAACTGCAATGTACTATTTGTGGGAAAAAATAATAAAGGTCATTATTATTATTATTGGCAATGTGGACTAACAGTGCTGCTATAAAAGGGTTAGATAACCCGCTAGTCGCTACAATTTTTAAATGTGTGCTGAATACACCAAAAAGCGTTCGATTAAGCGCTAGGTGCTAATATTTTGAAATGCGCACTATACATTCCAAAAAAGCGCTAGATCTAGTTCTCAAAGCGCTAAAATGGCAGCACTGATTTTGCGTATGTCATACACACAATATCACGACATTTCGTTGCAATTTTGTTACTTTTGGTTGGGTTCCGTTGTATGGCTTCAGTAGATACAAATTTGTTCAGTGAGTCTCAATACGATTCACTGGCGCAAAATCTCAACATCGCAATTCAGAAAAGGTTGTAATTTGTACAACTCCATCTATTACGTCCTTTGAGTGAGAAAACATCCTTTTTTTAATCTCTTTTTGTGTTTTAAGTATAAATATATTAATTATTATGGAACGTTTTTTACACACAAATCTTTTATTACTATTTCTGAGATTTTAAGGCGCCATTGAACAAATTCGATAGAATTAACCAATTTTAATAAAACAAAGATTAAATGTAACTCGAAGATACGCTTTATGATTTTCATAATGATTTCTTTGTAAAAAAAAGATGTTTACTTTAGACGTGATCCGTTCATAAAAAACAGACAAACAGACAGACAGACAATTGTAAGAATTATAAAAATGTACTTATTTAATTATTATCAGTTCCCCATAATGATTTTAGCCACAAAAATATACTATACAATGTACAGAAACAGACATGTTATCATCATTTTTATTATATGTATATATTTAAAGAAAGATGGCGCTGCTAACATCAATTCTGAAAATAAAAGAGATTAATTGACGCGATTGATACATTATATAAAACGTAAAAGAACTTATAAACCAGTGCCTGCACAGTAAGCAAAAAATAAAGTTTGATCCTCGCCAAAACCAACGCAATTGTTAATAGTTCTTTTAAAATTTGATTTACCACATAGAGTACGCGGCGGTAAAGAATAAATTGAGTTTGTGAACACGCAGTAGTGCGGCGAGTAATATAAACATTAGGAGTAAATATGAAAACTCATCCACAGGAAAAAGCCACAACCTACCTTTTTTCATTACATTTACACAACACCACCATCTATCGATGAAATTGGTTAACTATTGTACTTTTAGATTTTAGTTAATAAGGTTAATATATTTTTTGTATAATATATTTAATACGTTCTTTAATACTATTGTTTACTGCGTTTTAGATATACATAATTATATCATTATAGAACATTATTTTACATCATTTAATTATGATTTATGATATGATATTAGTTTAAAATGCATTTGAAGACTCAACCAAAGACACCGTTGAGCAAATTCGTACCTATAATTCCCTACCCATACTTCAGAATATTTATCATAACTTTTGATTGAATGAACTGATTTTAATGAAATAAAGACTAAATGTAATCCGAAAATACACTTATATTTTCCCTAACAATTCTTATGATATAAATTAGTACTTTATACGTAATACGTTAACAAACAAAGGGACAGATAGACAGGCAGAAATTCTAAAAATGGTAGAAATGTATTTAATTACTTATTTTTAGTACCTCTCAATCACTTTTATTACAAAATATAAAATGTACAGATATCTACTATTTACATTTCTATTATATGTATAGATAATAGAACACAAACAGCTATTATGGGTCTTCCCCAGGGCTCAATTCTTGGCCCCTTCCTGTTCTTTGTTTATATTAATGACTTACCTTACTCGGTAGGGAATAACCATAATACAGTTTTATTTGCTAATGATACTTCGTTGATTTTCCGACTTAAAAGTCAATTATTAAATAATGACGAAGTAAATAATGCTATATTAAAAGTAGTGCACTGGTTTAACGTCAACGATTTGCTTTTAAAGAGTAATAAAACGAGATAATTCACCACACCTAATGTTAAATAGGTATATTCTGTAAATGCTAGGAACAAGCACAAGTTAATTATACCAGTTATTCGACTCCAAAGAATCAGTAATTTCTTTATGGGGTAACGTATACACTGTTAGAACAAAGTCTCACGAAGTATATAGGCCTTATCTATCAAAAGGTTTAAATTTTTTTAGGCAAAATTGATTACATTAGGGTTATTATACTACGAAAGAGTACATACATTATTGAAAATAACCCTTAGGAATGAGGTAATCGCTACCATACTGTTTCTAATATTTTAATACTAATTGTATAAAATAATTTATTGTAAAATAATTTTATTAAAAAATGCCTCGCTGGGTTTCTTGCATGTTCTTCCCAGGACAGAGGTTTTTTACGAAACTGTGGTAATGTGAAAAATGATTTTCAATAAGAATTACATGTTATCTGTATTGAATAAAAATGATTCTATTCCATTCTATTCTATTCCCGAATAGGCCCGATATTTTCAGAATTGCAAATGGTAAAGCGTAAAATTGATTAATTCTTGATAAAATTGTCATTTATCCAAGAATAAAATTTACTCTTGTTTGGTCTTAACCTTAAGTCTTCAAGGTATATTTTTTTTATAGAAAATAACGGTGTACATTACGTTCTCGTAGAATTCCTTATACTTCATTGTTTCACAAAATAAACTTTGGTTTAATTTCGCTTATGTTAATGACAAAGCTTCAAATCGCAGAGTAAATTCGAGATGGTTGTAATAACCAAAGTTAAAGCGAGTGCTGTAAACTTTTGCCATTAAAATAATATGCAGTCAGGATTCATCAACGAGCAGATGTTTCAGAACGTTTACTGTTTTAACTTTTAACCGCCATATACGTCGTAGTATTGTGTAAAGTTACTGGTGTTTTTAAAACTCTATAAATGACTTTAGGATTTTCCACAAGTTTTAAAAGCTACAGCAAAAGGAATTGGAAGTATTCTCGATCCTTCATACTCTACTATTCATTCATTCATTACAGTCTGTATAAAGTTTACTGTTGAATATAATATTTCTGTTACCGACAGTTTATTATTATTTTGAGTTGTTATTAGATAGACACCGTTGCTCATCTCCTGTTTCGTCTAACTCTGTCACCATTTACGACATCCACGGTTTGAAATGGGGTAGTGAATTCTCTTATATTCTGCCGTCGGGTAACGGTAGGGCACTTACCCGACGGCACGATACTCTTATTTGGCGAGGGTTTAAGTATTGAAATTCTGAATTGTACGTAAATTAATGTAAGATAAAGGTCTTAAAAATAGTTAAAGAATCACTTGACTACTTTAGAAAAAAATCTACTCTAATGATTATCAATTAAAATCTACAACAATAATTAAAAAAATCAATTAAATTATATTACAGTAAATGAACTCTAAAAATGGATATACAATACAAAACAGAAAGAAAACATGTACAATACAAAATACAAAACAGAAAAAAAGGTGTCGCACCTGATAAAGAGCAGGCTCTGGTGGAAGACCATTTGTATGGCGCTTCACATTTATTCTTGACTTATTTTTTGATGATGATGAGAAGGAATATTTGTAGAAGTAATATTTTTTTTATAAAACTGAAGTGACTAACGAACTTAAAGTCCATAGGATGCATAAATCTGAAAGACAGGCTAAGTAGTGCGCCTTGGATGGGAGCAGTAAAGTGGTGGAGACTGATGGTGGTGATGATGATTTTAAAATTTATACGAGATAAATGATATTTAAACAATAATTCCCGAAGGTGACAAATCTTGATTTTATATGTGTTTTGTAATAAGACCAAGTTCGGGCGCTTGTTAAAACTTTTGTTATTAAGAGTTGGTAGAAAGTCAGCGTAACTTGAAATTTCTTGTCATCTTTATTCGCATTCGTATGAAAATTTCCGATATAATCTGACACCTAACCTATGAAATTGCTAGGGCTGCTATTTCTTAGTTTCTTTTTTTATTTCTGATAATGATTTTTATATTTACTCGAATTCTTGACGTTGACTTAAACTAATGTTATGATTTTTATTGCGTTTAATTTAACTTATAATACTTATTTTTAACGTCAAGGTCACGAGGTGAATTTCGGTGACGGGGTGGTACTGAGGTGTTTTGACATCCCAATGTTATACATTAGCTCGGAATACCTTCAGCCTTTGAATATTAATTTTTGATCCGATTTACGCAAAACGAGGTTACAGTATCTTAGTATCTCGAAGTCTTGCAGTAGTATGTTTGAGTTTGGATATAATTTTATTAATTATAGGAAGGATTCCAAGCAGAATCTTGCTGATTCTTGCCAAAACAAGGGCTTTTTTCGAACCTGTGGTGAAGCTTAAATGATCTTTAATAAGTTTTCTTATAATCTATATTGAAAAAAAAATATTCCATAATCTTATATTTTAACTTACTTATCTTCACGCACAATCCCTGACGGGGTAGCCAGAGAGAACAGATCGCCAGGTGTCACGATCCTTACATACCTCTTTCGCTTCTTTCAGATTCATTATCTTCTTTATACATGCACGTCTAGGTATCCGAGTACTCTTGACCCTACCCTCTTCGAGCAATTTGCTCACATGGCCTTCGAAAGTTAGTCTCGGTCTACCTCGACACCTTTTAATATTAACTTTCGCGCTATATATTTTCTTCACCATTAGTCTTCACTCATTCGCTCAACGTGCCCAAACCACCGAAGCACGCCCTTATCAATTTTTGTGATAAGGTCATCTTTCAAACCTGCCATATTGCGAATCTCTTCGTTTCGCTTTCGGTCGGCCATGGTAACGCCGCACATTTTACGAAGAGATCGCATCTCCACTGCATTCAACTTGCTTTTATGCTTCTTCTGGCATATCCAGGTTTCGCTGCTATATAACAAAGTCGGTACCAACACTGCGTTATGTATTGCAAGGCGTGCACTCTTCACTACGCCTTGCCTTTTGACTAACGCAGTCAGGGCACCATTGACTTTGTTACCGGCAGCGACACGACTGTCCACGTCTAAATCACATCTTCCATCCCGGCAAAAAGCACTCCCCATGTATACAATTTCATTTACCTGTTCTTTTTTTTATATTTTAAAGTTTTAAAATTTTATTTTTTAAACATTCCTACAGGATTTTTTTTAAATATAGTGATTTCTTATATTTACGCGAACACTACACATTTAAATAAAACTAATTTTACGGATTTTATCGCGTATATTAACTTATTTTACATTCCCGACGTTTCAAGCACTTTACAGCACCCATGGTCACGGGGGGACTGAGGTGTATGACGTCCCAATGTCATAGTTAACCACGGCTACCTCCAGATTAAAAATTATTAATTTTTGTTCCGATCTACGCAGTATGAACTTACAGTATCATGAAGTCTTGCAGTCGTATGCTTGGGTTGGGATTTAATTTTATTAATTATGGGATCCCAAGCAGATGGTAGCACCCAGCCATCTTCTCTATTGAAATTAGGATGTTTTTTGATTTCAATAGCCTCGCGAATCATCCTTGGAAGGAATCGGTGTTCTTTAGCGAGGATTTGTGGTCTATCAAATCTAATGTAGTAACGGGGGCGATCCTGTACATGTTCACAGACTGCAAACTTCCCGGAGCGTCTATTCTTTACATCAGCTATGTGTTCTTTAACGCGGGTTTTTATGGATCTTTTAGTTTGTCCTATATAAGAGAGACCACATTCACAATCCAGCTTGTACACTCCTGCATCTTGCAGAGGAATATTACACTTGACTGATGGTAAAAACTGACTAATCTTCTTCGGCGGCTTGAAATATGTTTTAATGGAAGCACGCTTCAAGATGTAGCCAATCTTGTCAGTGACACCTCTGACATATGGCAGTACAGCAGGCACTCGCTCGACTGTGGCCGGCTTCACTCGTTCACTGTGACGTAGGCGCGGGACCCGAAGCTTATTGTCGTGCAAAACTTGCTTGACGTGTTGGAGCTCGGCGGCCAGGTGTTTACTGTCACAGATCCCTCGTGCTCTCTGAAACAAAGATTTACCCACGGTAGCTAACTGTGAAGGATGGTGGTGAGAATCACCGTTTAAATATCTATCTGTATGGGTCTTTTTTCTATACACAGTGTGGCTCAAGGTGTTATCAGGATTCCGAATTACTAATACATCTAGAAAAGCTAAAGAATTGTTTGCCTCTAACTCCATTGTGAACTGAATTTTAGAATTTAAGGAGTTAAGATGGTCTAAAAATGCAGTTACTTTATCTAAAGGTAGAATTGTGAAAGTGTCGTCTACGTACCGCTTGTAGAATCTTGGGTTTATGGGAGAAGTAAGCAGGGCTTTCTCCTCAAAGTCCTCCATGAATATATCGGCGACAATGGGAGATACAGGTGAGCCCATCGCCACTCCATCTACTTGCTTGTAGAACTCTTCCTTCCACAATAGGTAGCCAGATGTAAGGCAGTGTCTGAGTAATACTGCATATTCTACGGGCATGTTGTTTTCCTCTAGCCTTCTAGTA
Organism: Parnassius mnemosyne; assembly: GCA_963668995.1. NCBI lineage: Eukaryota > Metazoa > Arthropoda > Insecta > Lepidoptera > Papilionidae > Parnassius > Parnassius mnemosyne. Next base: position 14,996,804 of record CAVLGL010000084.1, on the reverse strand, counting down.
ACAATCGAGATGCAGTCTTCAATAGGTAGGTATGTGAATAGAGACTGCACATCAAAACTCACCATAGTTTCATTGTCTGCCAGATGTAGGTCTTTAATCTCGCTGACAAAATGGTAGGAATTCTTTGTGTGTGCTCTTGTATGTCCCTTGAGCGGTGAGAGTATATTCGCTAAGTATTGAGCCAATCTGTAAGTTGGTGAATCGATTTGGCTCACTATAGGACGTAGTGGAGCATTGGGCTTGTGTATTTTTGGTAACCCATACAACTTCGGTGGTTTAGCACACGTAGGTATTATCGATTTTACGTCTAGATTTAATTTTTCGGAGTGTTTCTTTATGAGATCACTAGTTGTTTTAAGTGTGTTATTTGTTGGGTCATTTTTAACCTTTTTATACGTACTTGCATCCGACAAAAGTTCTTGTATTTTAGAATTATAATCTGACGTATCCATAACTACCGTGGCATTTCCCTTATCTGCGCGGAGAATCGTGAGTTCTGGTTTATTGCGTAGGTTAGTCAACGCTTTGAATTCGTCTTTAGGTAGATTCGGTTTTGGCGCTGAACTTCGACGTAACATAGACGAAATGTCTTGACGTATCGCTTCCAAATCCTCCTTTTGCATATTGTTTTTAAATAAACAGTCCTCGACACTACAGATAATTTGTTCGTACGGTAATTTTTTCGGTGTTATAGCAAAATTAAGACCTTTCGATAATACTCTAATTGTTGCATCATCCAGAGTTTGTTTAGACAGATTATAGACCGCGTTTAATCTATGATCCGCGTTCGTAGTCGATGGTTGCGTTTCGTTTTCACGTCGACGCAGATGTTTGACATTTAATTTGGTCGTTAATATTTGATATTTTATTATATGTTTGTTTTTGCATTCATTATATTTATTAATTTCTCGTTTATTTAACGTTTCGATGCAAACATTATAATCAAATGTCGTTAAAACTGGCTTTAAATCACTGAATGATGTGTCTATGGATTTGTTTATGGTATGTAGATCGGAGCGTTTTTGTTGGATTACCGTTCCTAACAACTTTTTATTTGCCTCATTTAAGATCTTAGCGCTTCCTCGAATGTCCTTTTTAGTGGATATTTTGACACACGTAGGGATGATATTATTATCACGACAGCGTTTTAAAAAGTTTAGTGCTGTTATATATCTTGCGCGCTTAGTCACGAGATCTTCTAATCGGCGAATTTTATTTGCAATTACCAGTCCGTACTGGTTCACATAGTGATTTCTTATATTTACGCCAACACTACACATTTAAATATATATAATAACCACGGCTACCTCCAGATTAAAACTGGTTAACTATGACATTGGGACGTCATACACCTCAGTCCCCCCCGTGACCATGGGTGCTGTAAAGTGCTTGAAACGTCGGGAATGTAAAATAAGTTAATATACGCGATAAAATCCGTAAAATTAGTTTCATTTTTTTTAAATAATTTACTTGTATTGTGGAGGAGTTCATATCCTTCATACATTTGGTTGCACATCCGGCCCCGAAATAATTATAGGCCATAAATACAGTAGTTCTGTGCGGAAATAGAATTTTCTGCTCTCTGCGCTATAGAGCTCTCATCCATCAATCCATTACAGCCTATTAAAGTTCACAGCTGAATATAGCTCTCTGCCCCCCCCCCCTAGCTTGCCGCATGGGGGTTTGCCATAGCTGCTACGCTTGAAAGGCGGGTAAGCACCACGGTTTCTTACAATTTTGTGTTGTAACCAGGAAAATCCTGCTGGCCATCTCCTGTTTAAATTTCCCTATGTCGCCTTTTACGACATCCACATATGGGGTAGTAGATATGCTCACACCGCCACTACACGAGCCGTCATATTCAGTGAAAAATAACAGAAGAACAGTTTAGAAACCCCTTCACTTTAACGATTTAGCCGATCTTAAATAATTAAATTGCAGCAATTATAACGTGGTAGAGCCAAGTCAAGCGAGGTTGCAGCACCAATGGGACGGCTCAACAGGAAGGACCATGCTCTCAAAGAATACGTGCTGCTAAAGGCTATGTTTCGTATAGAGAATGAAGAGAACCGGAATCCCTTTTTACTAAAAACGAGGCATTTCATCTTAGTCCTCAGGGGTGACAATGCATCTGCATTTTGATTCTTAATCGAGTATACATGTAGATGTCTATGGGCTACAGCATCCACTTACCATAAGGTGGACTGAATGCTCGTTTGTCACATTTATTCTATAAAAAACATATTACAAACCTTTTTATATCTATTTATGTTTTGTTAAAATTATTACATATTAAATTTAATATATTAAATTATTGTATTTTAAATACATTAAATTAATAAAAATTGAGGCATTGGGTGCATGCTCATGTCCATGTACCCATTGCCTCGGACTGAAAACCCAGGTATATGAACTAATGTTTATTTAATTTAATGCCTTTTTTTACTAACATAGATATTAAGACTTTCTGTGTATTTTTAACAAATTCTGCAATAAAGGATTAGTTATTATTATTATTTCATTGAGGTAAGTTTTGTTTGTGGTTTTGTTAATATACAATTAAGTCGGTTCTGTTGTGAGTTACGCTGTCATCGGTTTATATTATTATCAAATTATTATTATATTTTCAATATTGTCATAAATACTAATGCAATATATCAAATATTAATTTTAGGAATGATTTGTAATTTTAGTATTAAAATTAACATGAATGAATGTAATATTACCCTAAGACCCTTGTTTGTTGAAATAAATAAATAAAGATTTTATTCGATATATTTTGTTGAATAATAAATTTCTCAAACATTTAATAGATGTATTAAGAGAAGTTGGGAGAGTAGTTAAAGCGTGCCTTCTTTAAAGAACTTAACTTTTCCTTCGTTAAACTGAAAGCTTACAAGCAGTGATATTAAAAAAGGACTTACACTGTTGAAACGGAACCAAGAAAGAAAATTTGTTCGTATATTTGACCTGAAGTTGAAGTTTCAAGTATATTAAGTTAATAATATTTTATATAATATAATAATATCTTCCAGGCTGAATTTCGGTCACGACAGCAAGTCTCAACGAAGACTAGTCGTTTGCGCAGGAGAGGATTATCGTGCCCGCACATGTGCACTTTCCATTTCCTCACTCTTATATTCTTCATCAGTTATTACACTTTAAAATTCCAAACATGTTGTGAGAGTATTCTTATAACTTGATTAAAAATATTTATTCAAATTCAATTTTTTATTTGTAAGACGTTTCGTAAGACGTGGTGTCAATACCTGAATAATACAATATTTTTAGTGCTACATGTTTAGTGATTTCATAACGATATGCAATAGATTAATTATTACTCTGCTCGAGTCCAGAGAGAAATTATTTAACAGAAAAAGCTTGTGTATGGTCGAATGGATCAGACAATCTGCGAACCGATTTGTTAACCTCTTCGTTGTCCTTGTGGTAGCGGTGTTAACAAGTTGGACTTCGCAGATTTTTACATAAAGATAAAGCGGTAGTAGATTATTCGTCAGGTAGAACCCTGTTGCTGGAATCTACACTTCATGATGTTTACAAATGAGTACTAATGTAGTGACAATAGAGCTTCCACTTACTTACCCAAAGGCCGAAAGCAACTATTCAACCTGGTATGTAACGCAGCCAGAGTTTTTGGGACTATATCGCGGGAAGTAGGTATAAATATAGGTACTATTTTATTATGTAATGTCAATAAATATATTGTAAACTATAAATTGATCACATTAATAAATTAAAATAGGATTGAATGTTGTATGATTGTACAGTATCATAATTAAGTTACTAGTTTTATTTTTTTTAAATTATAGTTTTTAATATGGTATTTAATAAAATATTGTATATCATGTTATTTTAATTACATGTTCAATTTTATTTAAATATTATATAACTTAAAAATGTGATGTCAAGTATTTTATCTTCAGTATTTTATTATTATTAAAAAACCATAACTAAATACATGTATTTAGATGAAGTTACAGCTACTTTATAGTTTGCCAATACAAATGAACACCCAAAAATAATTATTAAACACATATCTAATAGTTTTTGCGTACATCAAGAAATCTAATAGAAGATTATGTCCGCAAACAACATAAACTGATTTCTGTTCTTGTATTAAATAAATGCTTGAAGTATCTTTGTTTAATAAAATCTGTAACGGGGATATCTGCAGAACAACAAGAGTAACTGACATAACCTAGATTTCCTAGAGGATTAATAGGCTAAAGTCGAAATTACACTGTTATATTACTCAACCCCAACTAGATGGAGTGACAACCCGATGAAACATACGTTCGGATGCAGGTGGCTTAGGACCAATGTATGGAAGAGACTTGGGACTATGGAACAGTGGTGGGCTTGCAATAGGCTTTTATCATATGATGCGCGTAATAAAGTAATTTTTTTTTTCATTACAACCTATCAACATTCGACCCCTAAACAGAGGCCTAATAAAACTGTGGTTGCAATGTTTGTAACCACAGTTTATTTTTTATTTTTTCGTCATTATTAGGGAGACACTTCTGACCATCTGCTGATTTGTTTTCCTCTGTCGCTTTTTACAACACACACGGGAAGATATGGAGTAGTGGATATTTTTACATCTACACTACACGATCAGGTAAATTCATTAATAATAAATTAATAAAAAATGAAAAAATATTCCTATACGTTACATTTTAATAATATACTGGCATTCTACCCCGGCTTCGTACGGGTGACGTCTGGATCTCGACAACGGCACCACCTACCGGGTTGTGCCAGTTGTGTGAATCTAGAACATTCTCGAATCAACATAAATCACATACACAAAATTTCATCAAAATCGGTCCAGCAGTTTAGGAGGAGTTCAGTTATATACACAAAGACAGAAGAATTATATATATGAAGATTTAGCGCGACTGCATGTGGTCCCGAGCTCAAATCCCGCTTCAGACCAGTATAGATTAATGGGTTTTTCTGTCACGAGATTCTCAGTGGTATCCAAGAGTCAGGAACTTGGCGGTGTTTCACATCCGTGCCGCAGAAAGCACGTAAAGACGTTTATCCTGCATTCTGACCTCAAACACACGGTCGTGCACAATGATCCTGTCCTGCGCAGAACTAGTTAGTCTCCGTTGAAACTGGCCGCTGCAGCGGCCAGTTTCCGCTGTGACCAAAATACGGTCTGAAGAATATTATAATATAGTACTCCATTTTAAGACTCTTAGTGGTAGTATGCACATGTACATGAGATATAAAAATTATAGAAAATTTATAAGTGTTCACAATCACCTAAAAAAGAACAACAAAAAGCAAAACCATAGCTGAAACAAATCTGTCTAAATTACTTCATAACCCATAAATAACGAACGGAAACCAAAATCTTATCTCCAGCATTGCAAACAGATGTAGCAAATGTTTTGTCGTTCTTGCTTGTAACTACTCAGATGTTGACTTGTTTTTGTAAGAATAAAAATCGTTTTTTACTTTATTAGAAGTAGTGTAGCTAAGAAGCAGAGCGCACGCAAAATTCACAAATATTATCTCAAGTTCTTTAGAAATTAATAATAAAAAAATAATACGTAAGACAAAGTCTGACTTCCAATAAAGCAACTTCAGAATAAGCATACCGCTCCAACTCAAAACAAAGGATTATTATGTTATCAAAACAGATTTTCTTGCTGCCGTAAGTCTAATATCGAGATATTATTTTTCCCTTTGTAGAATAAGTTAGTGAAGCGTTTTATTATGACGTTTGTTGCATGCTTTAAGCGCAAAGCAATAGGTATGTTCTACTAGCGCCTAAAAATCAAGATTCCAAAGTTTTGTCGCATGAAATCGCATCTAACAATCATATTGGAAATATAAATGACATAAAAAGCACATTGTCAGAAAGATAAATAAGTAATTGAATTTATAATTTTTTTTTAAATCGATTAATTACTATTTTTACATAAAAAAGTGGTTTTAGTGCCTTATGGTGTAGATTTATCAAGTCCGCATGGAGCGGTAAACACGACAACTTTTAAAAATATCATTTGTTTAACTCAATTAATTTTTTTAATCTCTTCATCTATCACGTGAGAAGCCATGGATATAAATGGCAGTTTAATTTTGTCTTGTTTAGTTATGATTTTTTTTTCGGCTGAAAAATCCCAAAATTTTCATTGTTTTGAGCAGCCTTGTAATAATTTATTTTACTAAATACTCTTTGATTTGCCTCGTTCACTCAACGCTCGGCCTTCGTCATGAGTGGATTACTGTATCTTTTGCTAACAGCTGCGGTAATAGGCAGCAAAAATATCGATCGCTATAGAAATAAACAAAATTCCAAAATCATAATTTGATACATACTTCACCAATGTTATTATTTTTATAATCACAGATCTTTATTACAATATTTTGTTTCGCTAAAAGTACGTAGGATTTATCGTCGTCCCCCTACTAGATGAAGTGACGATCCGGTAACCGTTCTTTGTGGTGTTCCTTGGGGGTCTATGTTCAGCAGTGGACTTTTGAAGGGCTATAATGATGATGATGATGTTGATACGTCTTGAACTTTATGGAGTGGCCTGAAGGTGTACTTCAGCGAATGCTACTGGATTTCCTCGAAGATTAGAAAAGTTGTGGAGTTTGGCCTTGTTTTGTTACTTATGATGAGAATCCGTATTCGGATTTAATAGTGTGACCTGAAGGTGTACTTCGATGAATGCTACTGGAACTCCTCGAAGAGTAGAACTAGATGTGCTGAGTTTGACCTCGTTTTGTTAGTTATAATGAGACCTTACCTCCGGACTTGATAGAAAGGCCTGAAGGGTTACTTCGGTGAATGTTACTGGAACTCCTCGAAGAGTAGAACTAGGTGTGCCAAGTTTGGCCTTGTTTTGTTAGTTATGATGAGACCTTACCTCTGGACTTGATAGAGTGATCTGAAAGTGTATTTCGGTGCATTCACCGAAATACTTAAATAAATTTTTTAATAAAAAAAGTACAACTAGGTATGCCGAGTTTGGCCTCGTTTTGTTAGTTATGATTAGGCTTTACCTCCGGACTTGATAGAGTGACGTGATGGTGTACATTGATGACTGCTATTGGAACTCCTCGACGAGGAAAACTAGGTGTCCCAAGTTTGGGCTCGTTTTGTTAGTGTGATGGAGTGAGTTGAAGGTGTGCTTCGGTGAGTGCTACTGGAACTCTTTGACGAATAAAACTACAATTTACATTTTTATTTAACTTTTCACGATCATATGAGCAATATGTGTCGTGCAATTTTAGGTTTTCCTAGCTTTTTTTTAAATTGTATATTTGTCATTAAATTATCGGAAAATTGAAAGTATAGTAATAATTATACGGTTTTTAATGAAAACTTGTGTGTAATTAAACTACTATAAAAGTTTACGTATAATCATGTTATAAGTAATTATTTTAATGCGCTTAAGGTATATTCAATTGGATTAACCAATAGTTTATTATATGTTTTATTAATAATGCGCCTACGTAAGTGCGTACTTGTGTGTTAATAAATAAGGTTTATATGATCGGATAAATATACCTGTGTTTAAGGCGCAAACTTAGGGCATTGACGTATTCGAAAGTCGTTGTTGTTGTTGATATAAACCAGAAATATAAACCAGATTTTACCGTCATTATAGGGTAATCAATTATTCTTATAGTGTATAATGGACATTAAACGGGTCAAGTTTGATAGATAACACCGTAAAATATAATTTATAAAAAAAGTATCTTTAGAAGTACATTGACGAAGAAACAATATATTCTTCTTAGCATATAGGCGAGAACAAAAGTATAAGACATGCCCATGGTTGTGAAAGAACGTTACTTGATGTATAGAACCTCTAGAAATGTGTTTTTTATGTATGTTACTCGATATTTTCATTAATGTCAACAGATTTTAATTATTCTTTTTTACCCGACTGCCAAAGAAGGGTCATAGCAGATTAGTAGTAAAATAGTTATACGTTAGTAAATAAAATTAACCAAACTTATCGAAATTAACCAAACTTATCGGTGTATCAAAATAAAATAAATTATGAGATTATGAAGATATATATAAATAAGTTAATTACCTACTTTAATGTATGGTAGTGAAAGTTGGGTGTGGCAGAAGCACCACGAGAGTAGAATAAATGCTGTAGAAATGCGGTCATTAAGGAGTATATTAGGGATGAATCTGAATGAAAGAGAGAGAAATAGTTTAATAAGAGAAGAGTGCAGTTTGCAAGATGATGTTGTGACCAGGATTAAGATAGGAATGCTTCGGTGGTTTGGTCATGTAGAAAGAATGAATGAGGAAAGAGTGACAAAGTAAATTTATGTTGCAGAGTTGAACGGCAGAGTCGGGAAGGGTCGCCCTAGGCGAAAGTTTATCGACCAAATTGGTGATATATTGAAAATGGGCCAAATCAAGAGTACCTTTAACGGATGAGCGTGTATGCGTAGGTATATGGATGTGGAGGAAGCGAGAGAGGTGTGTCAGGATCGTGCCAAATGGAAGTCAATAGTCTCTGCCTACCCTTCTAGGTGACAGGCGTGAGTGTTTATGTATAAATAAGTTATATGTATGAATTTAATTAGGAATAATAAATTGGTTTATAAAGTTTTTGATAGCGTAAAAATTGACCATGTTTATATCGAACCTCGTGCTATCATATAAAATATTAGTTCATAAGAGTGTGTCGGTACGTTAAAAAGTCTAAAGTAGAATAAATAATTAAAAAAAAAATCAAACAACTGACTGCATGATTCTCAAACTTGTTTCAGTCTTTTTAGTGCATTGCTTTTAAATTGTCTTTTTTGCAGACGGGTTTTTAATTTTTTTAATTATTTATTTTATTTTGATGTGTGTAACATTTTTCCTCTCACTTTGCTGTAACTGTGGAAGTGATTACGTAAAAAGGAACGGAAAGTTATTAAAGTTAAAGTTAAAATTGCAGCCTATTTACGTCCCACTGTTGGGCACAGGCCTCCTTTCATTTCTAAGAGGGCTTTAGGGCAAGGAAATGTCCGCCGCGCTGCCCCAATGCGTGTTGGCGAACTTCTCATGTCTTCGAAATATTTTTTTCTTATTTCTCAGACATGCAGGTTTCCTCACGATGTTTTCCTTCACCGCCGAGCACGTGGTAAATCAGCACTTAATTTTGCAATTAACAATTTCATTGATGCCGGCGGGGATCGAAAGCGGGTTGCTCGAGTACTGTGAAGCTTACAGCGAGAGCTAACCATCTGAGCTACCAAGGCTATTATGTCATATATAATAATAGTACGCAAACAATTGTTATTAATGGATGCATTTCTTTCGGATCGGTAGTATATAGTGGGTGTTTCTTAGGGCTCAATTCTTGGTCTCTTTCTGTTCTTAGTTTATATTAACGACTTACTTAGTAAGGTAAGTCATTAATATAAACTAAAAACAGAAATAGTTATTCCCTATCAAGTATGGTAGGGAATAACCATGATATAGTATTATTTGTTGACGATACTTCGTTGATTTTGCGACTAAAAAGGCAATTATTGAAATAGGACGAAGTGAGTAACGCTATATCAAAATAAATACACTGGTTTAACGTCAATGATTTGCTTTTAAACGGTAATAAAACGAAATGTATTAAATTCATTATACTTAATGTTAAAAAGGTATACCAGTGTGTTTTTAAAGAGGAGATGGGAATCCGGTTGTTACGGCCCGCAGCTGCCCCTGCAAAGCTCGCCTTGGCTTGGGGCCCATAGCAGCCTGCTCGACGGGCAGACGCGGGTCGGGCACAAATGGCCATATGGAAGAATGTCCTATCATACTAAACTGAAAGGAGAAGGCTAGAAAAATATAGTACGTACCTATATCCGAATCTAAGGCCGCCCCAAGGCTTGGTCAGGCCGTAGGTGGGTGTAAGGTTCATAGAAAGTAGTATTTCGTGATCTGTATGTGTCTGAGACCTGGACCAGCTGAGGTGACCGGCAGCGGCCGATTTACAGGCTGCCCCACAATGCTTCATCACTCCACTAGGCTTTCCCGCTGGACCATTTCTTTCTGCATGTCACTATTTCAGTCTATTAACTTCATTGTACATTTAACTAACTTAAACACGCCTAATTCCACATTCATCGTAGAATCGAACACGAGACACCCGACACAGTAACGGACAAAGGTTCAAAGTTCAACATTCAATGTCTCGGGTTCATTTATCACCAAATGACGAATAGTGAACTAACGCGATCTCTTGGTAAGTCACACGGTTCAGCGTTACAAACACAACTCAATTCCTTCGTTCGATATCCAATATCAATATAAGTTATTTAAGAATAACTTAAAAACTATTGGTCTGACCTTGATCAAATTCATATGAGACCACACGAGAAGTACCAGCTTTCAAATAAAAAAAGAATAATCGAAATCGGTTCACCCAGAAAAAAGTTCTGAGGTAATACACATAAAAAAAAAACGAAAAAAAAAACATACAGTCGAATTGAGTACCGGCTCCTTTTTGGAAGTCGGCAGAAAAGGCACTTAACGCGACGGTACAATTACTTTCAAAGAAGTTACTTTAATCAGTTAATCACAATACAAGCCTCTTGTCAAGAACTTAAACCCTAGACAACCTAAAACGAGGCGGTTTTCACGAAACACAATTACATAGCGAAGTTACGCGCACAATTTCCAAAATTCTAGACCTTAATCCAAAAAAAAACCGGTCTCGCGAAACCTTAGCGGCAGGAATCGAAAGACACCAATTAACTGCCAAGCCGTCATCGAGCTACTATCTCTCGCCCACGAGCGTCACACGCTGGGAAGCTGCCTACCGCTGCCCCCTCCCCGCGATGCGTGTGACACCTGGTACCATCGGGCGATTCTCCAAGTCGAACGTGATTGGATGACGTACAAATTACCTTTTTTGGGCCTAAACAAACCTCCGTCCCGGACATAAGGATTTATGTCCGCGAGCAAACCGGCAAGCGGGACAAGGTCGCGACGGCACGCTGCAAGACCGAATCTACAACCAAAACTAGGCCACCTTAGGCACCCCATCAGATCTTGCAACACTAGCCAGCGTCTCAAAAGACAGCCCCAATGTGGGCAAGCCGGAGGGTCAACCTCCACTGGATACCCCTCCTGGGCATCGCAGCACCTTAACAAGTCCTGTACTAGACAGAAGTCCGACGACCTCTTTCAAACTCCTATCTGTGCCCCCATGATTCGTTCCGCAATCCGACCGGATCAGGTCTGCAAACAGCGACGCGACACGAAGCGGCCCGGCGTGGCCTCCTTAGCTTCAGGGCAGAGAGCACCCACAAATTCCACATGAACTTCGTCTGTGGAGAGCCAAACGAAACGCACAGATAGCCCCTAGTATGAATTTTTAAACAAGCAGGCATAACTAAGCCATCCACCATATAATCATTTACTCAATAGGGCGGCAGCTGATTTCAATCTGATAATCTCCAAACTAGCTAGCCGTTTAGACAAGTAGTCTTATGCTCATATTTCAACCAATTTCAAAAGCATCAATGTTCAACTACTGAATTAATTCAAACAAATTAAATTACCGATGCGCATAGATCAAACTGACAAATTAAACAAAACGATAAACGTAAGAGACAGCCCTATTTCTTTTTCCAAATAAATATCTTAGATAGTGCCAACAAAATGTGAAAACCAAAAGAGGAATGACTCTTATTCCTTTCGGCACAAATAGGGTTATCCAATTTCAATTTTCTTTTCAACAAAACACAATGATCAAACACGATCACAAAAGCATACGCACAAGCATTCAAAGGGCACATCAATCCTTTCCTTTTTCCTTTCAACAAACAAACACAATGATCAAATACAATTACAGAAACATATGTACAAGTATTCAAAGAGCATACTAAATTCGCCTTCTTAACACAACCGCCACAAATATGAAAACATTTCACGGAAAACCGAAAGCATTTTTATTTTTAATTTAAAGAATTTTTAACTAAGTGCACGACCAAAACCAACTCTAATAATCCCTAACAGCGCGATTCAACGCCCCCGTGGAGCCCTAGTCTTCCCAACAACCAAAGGGAGGCCAACCGCGTTGTGAACCCGGAACCAATAAAGCGCGTACCGTTAAACAATCGACGCTCGGGTTGTACACCCTCACTGAGGCCGTCGACAATAGAACAGTTTGACAAGTGAGCTTTTGACGGTTCACAGAATTAGTAGAGTCGAGGACTCGGGAGAGCCCTGAGAGGAAACGTCGTTCGCACCCAGACACAAAACGGCATGGTGACAGCCCTGGCAGCGCGACGGCATCACTTTCTAAATACAAATTACTACGCGGCTCAAATACAAATTAATTAACAAATAACAAATACAATTCCTATCAAATCAAGTTAAATACAAATTACACAAATACAAATTACAATTTCTTAAATTGAATACAAATTACAATACAAATAAAGATACACACCACAGTCGATCTACAAAAAATGCCTCGCTCGGACAACCGACCATTCAACAATTAATCTACTATAATTATACGAAAACGATAATTATCCGATTACGTGATAATAACCATCTACCTACCCGACGCATATCTAGCCCTAACAAACTCCCGCTTGCACAACTCAAAGGGCGTGGCTTTCGATTCTACCCGGAAACAAACAAAAAAAGCAAGCAACAAAGGAAAATAATTTTATTATTACGTATTACGGCCGGGCGTAATTGTAGACACAAATTAAACCAATCCAAACACGCTCCCTGCAACCAAAAATGTTACGGCCCGCAGCTGCCCCTGCAAAGGTCGCCATGGCTGGGGGCCATAGCAGCCTGCACGACGAGCAGACGCGGGTCGGGCCCAAATGGCCATATGGAAGAATGTCCTATCATACTTAACTGAAGGGAGAAGGCTAGAAAAATATAGTACGTACCTATATCCGAATCTAAGGCCGCCCCAAGGCTCGGTCAGGCCGTAGGTGGGTGTAAGGTGCATGGAAAGGAATGTTTCGTGATGTGTATGTGTCTGAGACTTGGACTAGCTGAGGTGACCGGCAGCGGCCGATTTCCAGTCTGCCCCACAATGCTGCATCACTCCAGTAGGCTTCCCCGCTGGATCATTTCTTTCTTCATGTCACTATTTCAGTCTATTAACTTCATTGTACATTTAACTAAATTAAACACGCCTAATTCCACATTCATCGTAGAAACGAACACCAGACACCCGACACAGTAACGGACAAAGGCTCAAAGTTCAACATTCAATGTCTCGGGTTCATTTATCACCAAATGACCAATAGTGAACTAACGCGATCTCTTGGTAAGTCACACGGCTCAGCGTTACAAACACAACTAAATTCCTTCGTTCGATATCCAATACTACGCCGCGATAAGAATTCAAATTACGCCTCGTTGACACGTAAAACTAACAAAACAGTCAACACACAAAAAAAAGGCACTTAACGCGACGGTACAATTACTTTCAAAGGAGTTACTTTAATCAGTTAAACACAATACAAGCCTCTTGTCAAGAACTTAAACCCCAGACAACCTAAAACGAGGCGGTTTTCACGAAACACAATTAAGCGAAGTCACGCGCACAATTTCCAAAATTATAGGCCTTAATAAAAAAAAAACCGGTCTCGCGAAACCTCAGCGGCGGGTATCGAAAGACACCAATTAACTGCCCAGCCGCCGTCGAGCTACTATCTCTCGCCCACGAGCGTCACACGCTGAGAAGCTGCCTACCGCTGCCCCCTCCAGGGATGCGCGTGACACCTGGTACCATCGGGCGATTCTCCAAGTCGAACGTGATTGGATGTCGTACAAATTACCTTTTTTGGGCCTAAACATCGGTGTTGTTGAATACACTGTTTTTCTCAGTATTACAGTTGACGCGAAGCTTCAATGGGGCCCTCATATATCTAAACTAGCTAGCAAACTTAGTTCTTCAGCATATGCTGTAAAAAAGATTAGATGCCTTACATGTGTTGAAACAGCTAGATAAGTTTTTTTAAAGTTATATTTATAGCATAATGTCTTATGGAATCTTGCTATGGGGTAATGCGACTGACATTAAAACTATCTTTGTTTTGTAAAAAAGAGCCATAAGAGCAATTTGTAACCTAGGTTCGAAGGAATCCCTAGAGAAAAATGTAAAGAAATAAATATATTAACTTTGGCCTCTTAATATATTTACGAGAATTTAATGTATGTACACAAAAAATTGTCTTATTAAAAATAGTGACGTACATTCTATAAATTCTACGAACAAGCACAAGTTAATTTATTACTAGTTACTCGACACTAAAAGAGTTAGTAATTCCTTCGAGGGGCATTGTTTCCAGAAAATATGCAGACCTTTTCTATCAAACGGATTAAATGATTTATGAAGAAAAAATTCTAGTAAGGGTTATTATACTACTAAAGAGTAAATAAATAATAATAAATAATAAATAAATTTTATTTCGTTTTGAAAAAGTAAATGCCTTAAAAACTAGTAGATTGGAACCTCCATTTAAGCAAATAATGCCTGTGTTTGGAGGGTCCGCCCTTCCATTACTATATCCATGTTACAAGGCAGTATGGATAAACATATTCTATATCCATATTAATGTTATATATTACTTAAATTCTATATTAATTATATTCTTTATGAATTTACATGACTGATAATAACCCCCGGGAATGAGGTGATCGCTACGAGGTTTTTTACGAATCAGTGGTAAAAGTAAAAAAAAGACCTTCAATAAGTATTATGTACTGTAATCTATATTGAACAAAAATGATTCTATCGTATTCTAAATAAAAACACATGAAATACCTAAATACGTCTCACTGCTATATATGTACATGCGTTTCTTATTTCTGACAAGGATTTGTTGTTTCTAAGGTTGACGTATTACAGGAAATAAGCGCTAGCGTAAAAAATTCATAATATGTGAGAAAACTGAGTTCAATATCCTATTACTACGTACAATCTTAAACCAATTTACTTAAAAAAAAACTTATAATTATGAATATCTTGAAATGTTGCAATAGGAGATGCTCTGCTTTGAGTAATTAAAAAAAATCTATCCATCACATTCTAAATGCGATGCTAGCCAGCATCTGCTTGAAATTAAAATATTTTGTGACAAAGATTGCTCGTAAGATACTACTTAAGTAATATTGTATTTACGGCAAGTTACAGTCCACTTGTCTTAGAAGAATTGTGACGCAATTACTTCACCTTTGATGACAGATAAACATTAAAGTGTTACAAATATTATGTTCTCCTTTTAAAAAAATATTTACAAATAGAAAATAAATTACGTTACCAAGAGCAATTCCGATATTTGCCATATCTATATATCTTTTAATATGAAATTGAAACTTTAATTTAATCTGCAGTTGCGAAACATTTTCAAGAATACCTGTTCCGAAGTGGTCTGCAAACTCTCCGTTCGTTAAGTTAAAAAACTCGCAAACCGGGGCTTAAAAACAGCGCACAGAAATTATTTATTTTTATTTCATCTTGTTGCTAGATCCGCAATTTATCTTTTTTTAATAGTCATTTTTATGTTTGCGCAAATAAGCAAAAACCTTAGTAGATATTTAAAAATAATATTTTCAAAATGTCTTTACAAATATTTTGAACGATAATTGAAAGTTCTTAAATACATATTATTAAATTATTATAGCTCAGTGCAGTTTAAAATATTTTTTAAAATAATTAGATATAACCGTTAGCGCGTCTGTTGTGAGTGCGGACACTCTAAAAGTCCGGGGTAAAACTAAGTGAAACTCAACGGGCTACTTACTAAAAATGGCAGAACAACGCTTGCCGTGTGAGGAAGTTTAGAATATAATATCATTTTGAAAATGATCTTACAAATGAAATCGGTTAGATTATAGATTGCTATCAAAAAAGTTTATAGAAGCTGGTCAATCTTGGCCAGCAATTCTTGAACACTGCGTAGGGTGTTGCAAGAGGAGACAGAGGAAATCAAATCAGGAGATGGGCAGCAGCATCTTCCTAATAACGAATAAAAACGATAATAAACTGTGGTTGTCAACCCGCTTGCCAATCGTGGCAACTACGGCAAATATCCCCTCTATGAGGTAATCTATGGGGGGTCTTATGGTTAGCAGTGGGTTTTAATAGGCTGTAACGGTGTAGTAGCACGATACGGCAACTGTTACTCTTACTTGCTTAAATGTAAACATTTAAATTAAAAAACTGATGTGACAAACGAACTTTAGACATCACCCGAAAGTAAGTGGCTACTCCAGGTTATGGACACCTGCAACCAACCGAAAACAAAAAAGGTTACAGGTGCATTGTCACCTCCGAGGACTAAGATGGAATTGATTATATTTAACTTTTTTGGAGTTTATTGGATTTCACTCCTTAAGAATTGTTTCATATATAGCGCACTGTATTAAAAATATTAGGTTCTTACATATGAAATTAGCGTTTTGTCGTACCGACCAATTTGATATGAAATATCTCCTCTTTGGTTAAAAATTCCAAATTCAAATTTATAAATTCATTTAGCTGGTACATTTGAGTTTTGAAAACATTCATTTGTTTTTTCCTCATTATATTTTTCTTTGGCGTCGCTTATTACCGCACAATGGAAAACATAAAATATCGGTATATTTACGAGTACGAGTTCTACCGTGGCACCAGTGCTGCAGAAACAACTCAAAGGATTAATGATGTATACGGCGCTGGTGTCGCAAAAGAAAGCACGGTACGTTTTTGCATTCAACGTTTTCGTTGTGGAAATTTGGACCTTCACAACTTACCCTGTGGACGGCCGGAGATCAAAGTGGAAAATGAAGAATTAAAAGCTATTATGGAAGCGGATCCATCACAAAGCACTTCAGAGATAGCTGCAGGCTTCGGGGTAAGTGATAAAACTGTATTAATCCACTTGAAGCAAATCGGGAAAGTAAAAAAACCTGAACGATACCTACCTTGAACGGTACCTCATGAATGGAGTGAATCGAACTTGCAAACACGCATCGACTGCTGTGTTACTTTGCTCCATCGACACAATAGTGAAGTAATTTTAAATCGAATTATTACTTGTTATGAAAAGTGGATACTGTACGATAATTGGAAGTGCTCTTCGCAATGGCTGAACCCTGGAGACCAAGCCAAATCATGCCCTAAACGAAAATTGTCTGAGAAAAAGTTACTTGTGAGTGTTTGGCGGACTAGCGCCGGTGTCATTCACTACAGCTTTCTAAAAACGATTACGGCAGATATCTATTGTCAGCAACTGCAAACCATGAAGGAGGAACTAGCTGCTAAACAACCGAGATTGGTCAATCGCTCTAGGCCACTGCTGCTTCACGACAACGCAAGACCACACACTGCACAAGAAACAACCACTAAGCTAGATGAGCTACAATTGGAATTTCTGCGACATCCATTGTACTCCCCGGACCTTGCTCCAACAGACTACCAACTTCTTACAAGGAAAAAAATTCAACTCTGATGCGGCAGTCCAAAACGCCTTCAAATAGTTTATTGATTCTCGCTTCCATGGTTATTTTAGTAAAGGGATCAAAGACCTACCTATGAGATGGCAAAAGTACATAGGTAACAACGGTGCGTACTTTGATTAACTAAATATATTTTACAAAAAAAAATTACATTATACTCGTCCCGTACAAAAAGCCAATTTAATATGTAAGGACGTAATAGTCAGGTAAGGTAAAGGCACCTATTTCCACGGTAGTTTTACTAAAACTCATAAGGAGATCGAAAATTAGGCAAATATTGTACCCCACTGAAAGTTTGGCTATTTTTATCAGAACCATAATTACTTCTACTTTTGAAATAAACAATAGGTTTGGCTATTAGATCTTGATTTGTATTCTATATTAATAAAATGTGAAAAAATAACTATTGATAAATCCAATTGTGCATGCCCTAAGCGCATTAAAAAAATTACGTATTACATGATTTTTAAAGTAGTTTAAATACGCAAAAGTTTTCACTAAAAACCTTATTATACTTCCAATTCTCTAATGATTTTATGTCAAACATCAATTTTAAAAAAGTTTCGAAAATCCAAAAGTGGACGACTCATTACGCGACTTAAGAAATTCATCATCATAATCATCATCATTACAGCCCTTCACAAGTCCACTGCTAAACATAGGTCTCCCCCAAGGAATGCCACAAAGCACGGTCCTGAGCCATCTGCTGCTAGTGGTCAGACGCCCTACACTTCGTCCGCCGGTATTAAGCCGCCACTCGAAAACCTTTTTTCCCCATCGGTTGTCGGTTCTTTGAGCTATATAGCCGGCTCATTGTCACTTCAGCTTACTAATCTGTTGGGCTATGTCGGTCACTCTGGTTCTACTGCGGACATCCTCATTTCTAAGTTTATCACGCAGAGAAACTTCGAGCATAGCCCTCTCCATAACTCGCAGAGCGACCTTGAGCTTCCTCATCCTGCCAGCGATAAAGGACCACGTCTCAGTTCCACTGTATGTACTGTGTGTACTCGTCAACAATGTGCTCCCAACAACTACCGGCATAGGTGTGATATGGACATGATCTTTGTCTTGTCCGTGTTCATCTTAAGACCTATGCGTTGGGAGGCATTATTGAGGTCATTGAGCTTAGTACTTAGGTCCTCCAGCGATTCACTGAGCTTCACTTTTTACTAATACAAGTGCATTTTATAAGTTCGTCGACTATTACTCGTTAACTTGTTAATTCTACTTAGCTGTGATAGTTTTTATTTTAAATTTATTATATATTCTACTATCGTGTATACTTTTCACATATACCGATCCAACGATAACCCACACGAAGGAATAGACGGGCAAAAAAATCATCCTTCCTTTACCTGTATGGAAGGTACCCAAAATAAAAATGTTTTTTAAGATTTTATTGCAAACTTTTGTAGGCGTGCTTAATATCTATAACTATGCCAAATCACAGATTTGTAGCATCTAGCATCTGTGAGTAAACCTGCTGTCAGATGGACGGACGGACATGGCGAAACTATATGGGTTCCTTGTTATGTTCATTAACCTACAAACAAAATGATTATAATTTAAAAAATATGAATAATCATCCCCGTTGGTATAGCCCTGATAAGTTAATTTTAATGCAATTATTTAATTAACAAGGTGTTGTTAACCAATTTTAATTTTCTTTCACAAAACATTCACCGAGAGCAAATTTTCCAAAAGTATTATTTTGCACTGTTATGTAGGTATGTGAAAAGTTGTAGAGATATATAGATTGATTGCGTAATAAGCATCCATTCTCATAATTAATATAATCATTTCATACTTATGTAATAAAATCCTATAGTTACCTAAACCTAGCTAATCAATTTTATTTATTTTACACTTATGGAGTAAAATCCTATAATTACCTAAAACTAGCTAATCAATTCTATTTATTTTAATAGGTACTCGTCGTATTATTACAATAGTCGTACAAACAATATGTGGCTCTATCTAAGGCAAGATGTTGTGTAAAATGATAAAATATAGTTTATAAATTATCATCCATAAATATTAACAACTACTAAACTAATTTTGTGAAAATTATATTATAGGAAATAGGAATCTACGCGTTACTGAAACTGACGAAAAGTGCATAGCAACCTGCGAATATTTTTGAACACTGTATATTGTGTGTGTATATACCGCGGAATAAGGTGCTCATAGATCCTTATCTCGATCTATTTATTGTACATCGGAATAGCGTTTCATACCAAAAAATCTCGCTCCCTGATTCCGAGTATTAAAACATGCAAGATTTTTGCATAATTTATATAAAGGTACACTTAACAAAATCATCTTAAATAAATATTGCTAAAAATTAACAAAATACCTAACTAGATCACTTTTGACATGCTATTATTAGTGAATGAAACGAAATAGTATATACCTCGTAAATAGATTTTCGTATTCATTGACATTTAAATTGTCAAACTCAAATAGGTAAGGGTATAATCATAAAAATAACCCTGAAAATCTACATCTACATCTACATCTACACTACTATTATAAAAAGGAAAGATTTGTTTGTTTGTTTGTTTGTTTGAATTGAATAGGCTCCGAAACTACTGGACCGATTTGAAAAATTCTTTCACCATTAGAATCCTACATTATTCCTAATCAACATAGGCTATGTAATATTTTCAAAAAGTTAGGGATCCGTATGAAAACTTCGTTAATGTAACCCAAGGTGTGAAAAAAGACCAAAAAGAATCCTTATATCGCGTACGCTTCGGAAACTATTGATAATAGAGCAAATTAATGTACTTCACTTTTATAGAGGATATTAATCTCTGCAAAAAAGTCTGCGATACCATATGTTTAACTATTACAGTTATGTCACAATAACTACTTTTTCATGTTAAAATGTGAAATAGTAACGCCGGTACAAATACTACTAATACGAGTACGTACTGATACGAATAATGTGGCCTAGACATTATTCGTATCAGTACCTGTATCATGCATAACCACCAATTACGTTAACTAAGTAATTTAGTAGTTGGTTGGAGACGTGCGAGCTTGTCCATCATTGTGTTCAATACTTCACAGTACACATCTGTAATGTTATGTAATGCTTATCCTATTTGGTAAGAACTGTGATGAATCACACTGCCACTAGACCACCAAATAGTGAACATCACTTTGCTAGGGGTATGTTTTCGTTTAGGTAATTGTTTAGGTGCTGAATCAGGATGCAACCAATTTGCTGAGCGCTTGCGATTGTCAAACAAAGTATTTTTTTTTCTCGCAGGTGACAATGTGGTTCAACGTTTGTGTGCCTGTTCAACATTGCAAGGCACGTCTTGACGCTTACCTCGCGCTGTCGATCATTGAGTTCGTGGGAGGTTTTTCAAGCTTTTTTACCTTGCCAATTTGACGCAAATGGACCAATATTGTTTTGATGCTAACGTCGAAAGCTGCTGCTAATCCAGCCGTAGATTGAGTATCAGCTTCCACAATCGCCTTTAATTCGTCATTCCCGACCAAAGTTTTCGGATGACCACAAAGTTCATTTTTCAGGTCGAAAGTTCCAGAACGAAAGCGGGCAAACCAATAACAGATGTTGCATTCGTTTGTTGTATTCGCTCCGTAAACGACTTTTTATGTTGCGTGCCGCATGTGCCGCGTTGCTGCCACGACGATACTCATATTCCATAATTACTCGAACTTGTAATGATGATGATGAAAAAGATTAAAATGTGATGAAAACATAACGCAAATCAATAAAAAATTAATCATATTGAAAAAAGAATTCCATGTCTTCAAATAAAATTAATTTGAAATTCGAACTCTTAGCCAAACAAAAATTATTTTGATTTGAAGTGGCCAGTACTGCAGAACGGCAGTTTCATAGGTTAAGACATATAATTTGGCACTTAATGCCGCAGTATTTTCAAGACGTATTTTCACCTTGATTAATTTTGAAAAACATACAAGGTTAGTGTTTTCGATTAAAAATGTAATCTATGAAATTGTTTAACTCAAAGAATTACATCCACGGTACAAAAATAAACAATAACTCAGTATTTAAAAAAAAACCATGGTACTCATGTCCACTACTACTACTACTATTCACTAGGTCCATAATGTGTGAAGCGTGGGTGAAGACCAGCTGTTGAAGCAAAACTAACCAGTTATTTTATATGAATTCACATTGCTCCAGATCTTTGATGATATAACTACGCAAAGTTATATTATATTAGATACTTACTATATCAATTCAATAAGGAAACTTGCAAGAAAAAAGGAGCTTGTAAATCGCTCGTAAACGCACTTTTTCTTAGTATTATGTTGTCAAATTTAGAACCCCTCGGAATTAGGTGCCTTTACTTTAGTAAAATCAAGCGTTTACAAAAAGTGCCACGTAGTATTATATAATATAATAAAAATATGTAATATAATATGTAGTATAATTTATCAAATCAATATAAATAAATATACGAGTTCATTTATTTCTTTTGACTATTGTATATATTTTATGCATATTTTTTTCAGGAGTAAACTCCAGTCACGTCGGAGCTTTAATTTTTTTTTCAAAAAAATGCTTAAGTTGTTTTCCAATATCGTGTTACAGAGTGAACTAATACCGCTGCAATGCGATTAGGAGTCCAGCATGCAAGCTTTAATGACAAAGTGAAATCGGTAGCTACGAGTATCTACGACGTAGAAGGCAATATTCGAAGACCTAATGTACTCAAAAATAGTTATACATATAAAAAAATATTGTGAATAATAGGAGTGGTTTTTAGTCAAATCATCACCGTTTTAATTACAAAAAACTGAAAAGTGTGGTGGGTCACTTAATTTTTGCAAAAACAAGACAAATAAATTCATTTCGACTACACTGAACCTGAATTTTTCAGACTTCGGACAGATGTAGAGCAAAGAGTAACATTACCGTAGCGGGGGCATCGACTGCCGTTCTATGTTCACCATTTCGACAGAGAGATTCGAAGAAATTTCAACCATAAAGAACTAAAGCCGCTTATTGTATTCGGATGAAACATCCTGGAAAACAGGAGCCAAGGTGTGTTGACATCACCCATTCGGAGGCTGCCTGCATTGTAACATATATTTTTCAAACATAGATAATGTGGCATGAGATACTATTTGAAAATTATTATTCGAAAAATCTCATGGTTCCACTATATTTGATCAAAGAAGAGTTGAGCTTAATACTCCATTTAATAAAGCAAATTAAAACAGTTTGGAAATGCCTTTACTGGTTCAAACGGATTCTAAAATTCAAAGATTTCTGATCTCAATGTTTCTAACTCGAGCTAATTTTTATATTTAAACTCTATTTGTTTTCTATTTTATTTAAATCAACTAAGCGTCCGTTATAAAAACAAATTATATAAATATAAATAATGTATATAACATATGTACTTGATCAGATTATGCTAATAAACATGATTCAATATTTATTATTTATATTACTCTTATTTAACGTATTTCTATCATATTCTATTGATAATATTTCTCAATTCTGGGATAACTAGCAAGGAATCAATTTCTTTTATATCTATAAAGACTTTGTTGTCCTAATATATTTGTATATTATATTTTGGATTAAATAATATAAATGTAGATATTCCGCTAAACGTTAAGTTGGAGAGGTCACGTCTAATGAGTTCAATGCTCCGTACCCCTCGTGATCTAATCCAAAGACCCGAAACCTTTCAGCTCGAGCTACAAAACCGTTTTCAGTGCCTAGAAGATTGCAATGCAGTGGATGATATGAATGACAAACTCGTGGAAACTGTCCATGCGGTCGGAGCTAAGTTTTGCAAGACCCGCCGCAGAAGAACACAAAAACTCTCCGATCACACTCTTAATCATATCTATAAGACGGGATATGAAGCTGCAGGCTTCAGTAGATTTGATCATACAGGCAACTGAACAGACAGATCTCCAAATGCATGCGGCGGGACTTACGCAACTTTAATACTGCTCGTATTAAAGAAGCGATCGAGCGGAACCAGGGCTCCAAAGTCTTTGCTAAAGATCTGTCTGCCAGAAAGAGCCAACTGTCGAAGCTGAAGACCGAGTGTGGCAGCGTCGTTTCCGGGACACCTGAGATTTTGAGTGAGATTGAGAAGTTCTATGGGCAGCTGTACACATCATCGTTGGAGCCACACGTAAGTGTGAGTAACGATCCAAGAGCGAGTCTTATCCGACGCTATTCCGCTGATATCCCGGACGTCAGACTAAGCAAGATTAGAATGGCTCTCCAGCACCTTACAAAAGGCAAGGCCCCAGGCGAGGATGGAATTACAGCGGAGCTTCTGAAAGCGGGTGGAAAACCGGTACTTGAAGTCCTTCAGAAGCTCTTTAATTCCGTCCTCCATGGTGGCACTAAACCGGAAGCGTGGAGCAGAAGCACGGTGTTCTTGTTTTTCAAGAAAGGTGACAACGCTCTCATGAAGAACTACAGGCCGATTTCCCTTCTGAGCCGAGTCTACGTGCTGTTTTCGAGAGTCATTACGAATAATCTCGTGCGCAGACTTAACGACTTCCAGCCTCCTGAACAAGCCGGTTTCCGAAAAGGCTTTAGCACCATAGACCACATACATACCCTTTGGTAAATTGTACAGAAGTCCGAGGAGTACAATTTGCCACTATGTATGGCGTATGTGGACTATGAGAAAGCCTTTGATACCGTCGAAATTTGGGCGGTGCTGCAGTCCCTTCAGCGATGCCAAGTTGACTGTCGGTATATCGAAGTGCTGAAGTGCTTGTACAGTAGGGCTACGATGGCTATCCGAGTACAGAGCCAGAGTACAAAACCTATCCAATTGCAGAGAGGTGTAATACAGGGTGACGTGATATCCCCGAAACTCTTCACCGCTGCATTGGAAGACGTTTTCAAGCTTCTGAACTGGAAAGGATACGGTATTAACATCAATGGCGAGTACATCACTCACCTTCGATTTGCCGACGATATAGTCCTTATGGCAGAATCGCTGGAGGACCTAAGCACTATGCTCAATGACCTCAATAGTGTCTCCCAACGGATAGGTCTTAAGATGAACATGGACAAAACAAAGATCATGTTTAATGTCCATGTCACACCTATGCCGGTAGATGTTGGGGACACTTAGCTCGAAGTTGTTGACGAGTATGTTTACCTGGGACAAATAGTCCGACTAGGTAAGTCCAACTTCGACCGAGAGGTTAATCGACGGATTCAATTCGGTTGGGTAGCGTTCGGGAAATTATGGCACATCTTCTCGTCAGGTATACCTCAAAACTTGAAAACAAGACAAGATTTGTACAACCAGTGCGTATTACCAGTGATGACCTATGGTACTGAGACGTGGTCCTTCACTGCTGGCCGGATGAGGAAGCTCAAGGTCGCTCAGCGAGCTATGTAGAGGGCGCTATGCTCGAAGTTTCTCGGCGTGATAAACTTAGAAATGAGGATATCCGCATTAGAACCCGAGTGACCGACATAGCCCAACGGATTAGTAAGCTGAAGTGGCAATGGGCCAGCCATATAGCTCGAAGAACCGACAACCGTTGGGGAAAAAAGGTTCTCGAGTGGCGGCCTCGTACCGGCGGACGAAGTGTAGGGCGGTCCCCCTACTAGATGGAGTGACGACCTGGTAAGATATGCAGGAAGTCGCTGGATGCAGGTGGCTCAGGACCGTGCTTTGTGGAATTCTTTAGGGGAGACCTATTTTCAGCAGTGGACTTGTGAAGGGCTGTAATGATGATGATGATGATGAGATATTCCGCTAACGGCAGATACAAAGTAGCACCATGTAAATGCTAAAGAAAAGGCCAATGTCTAGCAGTAGACTTTTACGAGCTGACGAAGAAAAAAGAGAATGTAGAATAGTCTAGACGCGATTACCTCGTTTACAGGGCTTTCATTGCCTGCGTAGACAACCTTGTAAGGTCCATATTATAAAAGAAAAAAAACTTTAAATAAGGTCTACGGATATGTCGATGATGATTAATATTACACTGTATTGACTCTGCTATTATCGTTTTTTGATATGGTTTGTTTCCCTTTGTCGCCTCTTACGATGTCCACATCGCCACTACACGGTGAGAAGGAACAATATAGAATGTCACATATTGTCACTGGTTTTGTATTCTCTGTCTTATGTGTATTCTTTATTTCCTTTTACACAATTTGTACCATATTATATTGACCTAATTACCAGGTAATATACGGATGACGAGCGGCGTGACGGGGAGCGATTGCCAGAAAGTCTCTCCCTAAAGCTTCATAAGAAATACTCGGCGAAATACATTTGCAAAATTTATATACTCGTTATTATTTTGTACATTTTATTAATATAATATTTTAATTTTTTTCCAAGAAGACTTTAAAGGTTATAAAGGCCATACGTCAAGACATTTCGTCCTTGTTACGTCGAAGCTCAGCGCCGAAATTAAATCTTCCCAAAGATGAATTTATTGCACTGAAAAACTTACGCAACAGACCAGATCTTACGATTCTCCGCGCAGATAAAGGTAATGCTACGGTTATAATGGATACGTCGGATTACAATTTTAAAATACAACAACTTTTATCGGATGAAAGTACGTACGTAAAGGTCAAAACAGACCCTACAACTAATACGCTTAAAACAACTAGCGATCTAATAAAGAAATACTCCGAGAAATTGAATTTAGACGATAATACCTGCGTGTGCGAAACCACCGAAGTTGTATGGGTTACCAAAAATACACAAACCGAACGTTCCATTACGTCCAATAGTGAGTCAGATCGATTCGCAAACAGACAAATTGGCTCAACACCTAGCAAAAGTACTATCACCACTCAGAGGACACACAAGAGCACACACGAAGGATTCATACAATTTTGTCAGTGAGATAAAAGACCTATGTCTTACTGACAATGAAACTATGGTCAGTTTTGATGTTCAGTCTCTATTTACATGCCTACCTGTTGAAGACTGCATCTCAATTGTAACTAGGAAACTAGAGGAAAACAACATGCCAGCCGAATATGCAGTATTACTCAGAAATTGCCTTACATCTGGCTATCTATTGTGGAAGGAACAGTTTTACAAGCAAGTAGATGGTGTTGCGATGGGCTCACCAGTATCTCTCATTGTCGCCGATATTTTCATGGAGGACTTTGAGGAGGAAGCCCTGCTTACTGCACCAGTAACTCCAAGTTTCTACAAGCGGTACGTAGACGATACTTTTACAATTTTACCATCAGACAAAGTAACTGAATTTTTAGAACATCTTAATTCCATAAACTCTAAAATTCAATTTACTATGGAGTTAGAGACAAATAATTCTTTAGCTTTCCTAGATGTGTTAGTCATTAGATATCCAGATAATACCATAGGTCACACTGTGTATAGAAAAAAGACCCATACAAACCGATATTTAAACGGTGAATCCCACCACCACCCTTCACAGTTAGCTACCGTGGGCAAATCTTTGTTACCGAGAGCACGAGGGATCTGTGACAGCAAACACCTGGCCGCCGAGCTTCAGCACGTCAAGCAGGTTCTGCACGACAACAAGTTTCGGGTTCCGCGCCTAGGTTACAGTGACCGAGTGAAGCCGGCCACAGTCGAGCGTGTGCCTGCTGTACTACCGTATGTCAGAGGTGTCACAGACAAGATTGGCTACATCTTGAAGCGAGTTTCTATTAGAACATTAGCCGCCGAAGAACATTAGTCAGTTCTTACCATCCGTCAAGTGCAATATTCCTCTACAAGATGCAGGAGTGTACAAGCTTGATTGTGAGTGTGGTCTCTCATATATAGGGCAAACAAAACGATCTATAAAAACCCGCGTAAAAGAACACATAGCTGACGTGAAGCACCAACGTTCCGGGAAGTCTGCAGTTTGTGATCATATCCTAGACGGCCCCCGCCATTACATTAGATTTGATAAATCACAAATTCTCGCGAAAGAACATCGATTTCTGCGAAGGATGATACGTGAGGCTATTGAAATTAAAACAAAAACATCCTAATTTCAATAGAGAGGGAGGCAGGGTACTACCACCTACTTGGGATCCTGAAATTCATAAAATTAAAACTAAACCCAAGCATACCACTGCAAGACTTCTAGACACAGTTAGTTCATTCTGCGTAGATCGGACCAAAATTATTAATTAAAAAAGCTGAAGGTACTCCAGTTTAACACTGACATCGGGACGTCAATCACCTCAGTCATCCGTGACCACGGTTGCTGGAAAGTAACCGAAACGTCGGGAATATAAAATAAGTTAATTAAACGTGATAAAATCCGTAAAAATAGTTTTATTCAATGTGTAGTGTTCGCGTAAATATAAGAAATCATTAAAATTAATTTATTAGAATTCTTAGCCAAACAAAAATTATTTTGATTTGAAGTGGCCAATTCTGCAGAACGGCAATTTAAGACCTATAATTTGGCACTTAATGCCGCAGTATTTTCAAGACGTATTTTCACCTTGATTAATTTTGAAAAACATACAAAATTTTAGTGTTTTTGATTAAAAATATAATCTATGAAATAGTGTAACTTTAAGAATTACATACCCGGTACAAAAATAAACAATAACTCACTATTTAAAAAAAAACATGGAACTCATGTGCACTAGGTACAATATGTATGAAGCGTGGCTTGAGACCAGCTGTTGAAGCAAAACTAACCAGTTATTTTAATATGCATTAACTTTACTCTAAATCCTTGATGATATAACTACGAAAAGTTATATTATCAATTCAATAAAGAATCTTGCAGGAAAAAAGAGCTTGTAAATCTTTCGTAAACGCAGTTTTTTTTTATATGTTATCAAATTTAGAACCCCTCGGAATTAGGTGCCTTTACTATTAATCAAAACGCAGATGCATTGCCACACGCGAAGACTAAGATGGAATGCCTCTTTTCTAGTAAAATGGGTCTCCGGTTCTCTACACTCACTATACGAAACACAGCAGTGTCAAGCTGCCATTTTACGCTGGTATTCGGTCGAGCCGACCCATTCGTGCTATAACTATACAACCAATATAGCTGCAGCATGGGTCTACCACGTATGTAAACGATATATACGAAATAACGGTAAATATACGAAATAAATATAACGATATATACGAAAACTTCTCGAAATGCCAAACAAATCCACATGCAGTACAGATTAAACAGGGTGCTAGTAAGCAAGTCTTTGTCAACAGACTTTTACTAGTTGTCAGACAGGTTGGGTTGTCCGGGTAAGTAGGCACCACTCACTTACCTATTCCTGCGTGTAGTGCTGTGTTTCGCTCTGAAGGCTGTAGAGAGCCTGTATAAATACAAGCTGTAAGGAATTCTAGCTTCGATCTCAGAGTTGATATCGCATCTGTAGTCTTCTTCGTTTGAAATAAATCGCACGTGTCCACAATGTCAGTTGGACTGAAAGTTGGTGGTTCACTTGATATTTGCAAAAACAAGACAAATAAATTCCTACACTGAAATTGAATTCTTCAGACTGTCGCCAGGTGTAGAGCAAAGAGTAACATTACCGTAGCGGGGGTATCGACTCTGTATTCACCATTTCGACCGAGAGGTTCGAACCATAAAGAACTAAAGCCGCTTATTGTATTCTAATGATAAATCCTAGAAAACAGGAGCCAAGGTGTGTTTGCATCACCCATTCGGAAACTGTTGGCATTGTAACATATATTTTTCAAAGATAGAGAATGTGGCATTAGATAATATTTGAAAATTATTATTCTAACATGGTTGCCCTATACGATATTTGAACAAAGAAGAGTTAAGCTTAATACTCCATTTAATAACGCAAATTAAAATAGTTTGGAAATGTTTTACTGGTTCAAACGGATTCTAAAATTCAGATTTCTGATCTCAATATTTTTAATTCGAGCTTACTTTTATAGTTAATCTCTATTAGTTTTCTATTTTATTGAAATTAACTAAGCGCCCGTTATTAAAATAAATTATATATACATATGTACTTGATCAGATTACGCTAATAAACATGATTCAATATTTATTATTTATATTACTCTTATTTAACGTATTTCTATCATATTCTATTGATAATATTTCTCAATTCTGGGATAACTAGCAAGGAATCAATTTCTTTTATATCTATAAAGACTTTGTTATCCTAATATATGTGTATATTATTTTTTGGATTAAATAATATTAATGTAGTTGTTTCGCTAACGGCAGATATAAAATATTTAGACCGACGACCGGGAGCACCATTTAAATGCTAAAGAAGAGGCTAATGTCTTGCAGTAGACTTTTACGAGCTGCCGAAAAAGAAGGAGAATGTAGAAATAGTCAATCAAAATCAAAAAAATCAACAATCAAAAAATCTTTATTTTCAGGTTAACTTAAAAGGTTCTGGTATTTGAAAGGGACGAAGAGAGAACGAAGTGTGAAATATGGGTAAATCAGGAATGTCTAGAACAGGTAAATGAAATTGTATACTTGGGGAGTGCTTTTAGCCGGGATGGAAGATGTGATTTAGATGTGGACAGGCGTGTCGCTGCCGGGAACAAAGTCAATGGTGCCCTGACTGCGTTAGTCAAAAGGCAAGGCGTAGCGAAGAGTGCACGCCTTGCAATACATAACGCAGTGCTGGTACCGACTTTGTTATATGGCAGCGAAACCTGGGTATGCCAGAAGAAGCATAAAAGTAAGTTGAATGCAGTGGAGATGCGATCTCTTCGTAAAATGTGCGGCGTTACTATGGCCGACCGAAAGCGAAACGAAGAGATTCGCAATATGGCAGGTTTGAAAGATGACCTTATCACAAAAATTGATAAGGGCGTGCTTCGGTGGTTTGGGCACGTTGAGCGAATGAGTGAAGACCGAATGGTGAAGAAAATATATAGCGCGAAAGTTAATATTAAAAGGTGTCGAGGTAGACCGAGACTAACTTTCGAAGACCATGTGAGCAAATTGCTCGAAGAGGGTAGGGTCAAGAGTACTCGGATACCTAGACGTGCATGTATGAAGAAGATAATGAATCTGAAAGAAGCGAAAGAGATATATAAGGATCGTGACACTTGGCGATCTGTTCTCTGTGGCTACCCCGTCAGGGATTGTGCGTGAAGATAAGTAAGTAAGTAAGTTTATTTTCAGACCAGTAATACTTAAAATTAAATACATTATTGGAACAATCCTTTTAAGTTAGGAAACTTGTGTTAGGAGGCTCCGCTCTTCCCGTCCTTCATTTATATAAATTACTGTTTAGAACTTGGGTAAGACATAGATTTTTGACTTATGTATATAGTCCAGACGCGATCACCTCGTTCTCAGGGATTCCATTGCCTTCCATTGCAGAAAACCGTGAAATGTCCATATTATAAAAGAACCTTAAATAAGGTCTACGAGTATGTCGATGATGTGACCAGTATTGACTCTGCTGTTATCGTTTGTTGATATGGTTTGTTTCCCTTTGTCGCATCTTACGATATCCACTGGAAGATATGAGGTAGTGAATATTCTTACACCGCCACTATATGGTGAGAAGGAACAATATAAAAAAGTCTCATATTGTCACTGATTTTGTATTCTCTGTCTTCTGCGTATTCTTTATTTCCTTTTACATAATGTGTTAATGACGAGTGGCGTGACGAGGAACGATTGCCAGAAAGTCTCTCACTAAAGCTTTATAAAAAATACTCGGCGAAATACATTTGCAAAATGTATATACTCATTAGTATTTTGTACATTTTGTTAATTTAATATTTTAAATTTTTTGCCAAGAAGATTTTATTTTATTTTATTTTATTTATTAGGTTTACCAGTAATTGTAACAATAATACATCAATGAGTATTTAACAATAACATGTACAGCCAAATGCATAATTAATTAAGGTAAACACCACATGCACAAATTATTAAGTGTAGTAACATCCAATATTTATAAGTGACTTAATGTGTTCACAATAAATGAAAAAAACAATAACAGAACAGTATATAAATGAACATAACAATTACTTAATTATAACTCGAATATGGTTTTTTGCAAGTGTTTACGTAGTTGTTTTTATTTTTATATATATATATATATATATATATATATATTTATTTTAACGGTTATAAAGGCGATACTGATGCTTAACATCCTTAATCATCGAATTAAGTTGCATTTTTACTTCTGTGTTTGAAATATAATTAATTAGAGTGTAGTAGGTAGCGAATTTCAAGTAAAATTTTAACTTTCATGACGTCGCATAAAGTGATTCATGTCGGCTAATGGACTGCGTCAAAGCAACCTGTTAAAAGCATGTGTCATTGCAAATTTAAGAGATGAATTTTGTCGTGTAGTCTTCATATTTATTTAAAATATAGGGTCGAATTTTCCATCAATTATTTATCAAAATTTATCCTTGAAATAATTTTTTTTTGTTTTAAAAAAAAACGTTACCCCCACACTAGGATTTTCTCCTGTGTCGTGGAGGCAGTTTACAAACATAAATTGCACAAGGACGAACATCCAAACCCGGAACAATTATTTGTAGGCCATACAAATACTTGTTCCGTGCGGGATTCAAACCCGCGGCCCCCAGCGCAACAACTGAATAAATTGTAAAAAAGTGAATAAATTGAACTAAATTTTTTACAACTGTCATTTTTAATTTGTTTTTATTGTAGTTTATTTTATAAATAACTTTTATCTGATGATAGAAAATTTGCCCGTATTAAAGTAATTCCTTCTTTATTATTTTTTATGTATGTTCGTGCATCCCATTAATAACAAAAGATCCGAGCAAACTAAATTCGACCACCGTCATCACTACATACTGGTTGCGAATTACAATTTCAAGTGATGTTCACGCATGCCAAAGAAAATATATACAGGAAACATCAATACAACATACGTTGTTCGCCAATACGCAATGTCAGGCAAAATCCGGCACTATCCGTCTCTAACACCATCTTAAATATGAGAAGAGGTCTTTATGGTTCCACAACAGATAAGTTCCGTAGCAGAAAATATATCTTATCATCTAATATTATATAATAATAGAATTAATAAGTAAAATGTTCAATAAATTGCAAATTACCCATCGTACTGATGTAGCAGGCGCTACCAGTTGAACTGCTGGGTTTCAGTTTATGCAGTATCCACCATACTCTTTGTACCTAGCTTCGAGTGATTTTTACATGTTTACTCACCTGAAAAAGCACTTGCGTGGTATAAAATTTGACTGCGACCATGAGGTGATGTGTGCTGCTTTTTCGAATTCCAGGACCAAACCTTTTTTCCAAGTGAATTAACTAACTTGCAAAACGCTATTCAAGGTGTATTATCTTAAAATCTGATAAAGTTGTAAAATAAATACATAATAGTTTCATTGTAGATCCAAAAACTTATTGATCATCATAGTAATTGTATAATGTCAATACAATTGAAGGGTAACTCAAACATTCTCATATTACTCCCATTTCCTTATAATTATATGCATGCTCTTACTTTATTACAAGATTTCGTGTAACTTTATCGCTCCTTAGAAGTCTTGTACGTGTGACACACGGAAAATTAATGTAAGAGGTTTCTGTGATAAAATTTCCTGCAATTTATTCGTAACGCCGGAGAAAATTTGTGAAATGTTTTTTGATTCAACACGTAATTCAAACCAATGTTTTGATAAATAAATCTCAATGTTTGCAAGGAAGTTTTGTGAGGTGACACACGAGCACAGTCCTCCTGATATTGGTGCCGTAGACCATAAACAACTACATCTATTTTCGACTAACACAATAACAGATGCGTTGTCATTTTTTGAGAATTAAGATGGAACGCCTCGTTGAGGAATATGCTAACAAATTTTCTGCATGGTAGCAATCCTTATTAGGCATGTATCCTTTAACATTATAATTACCATTAGTATACAGCTTTTGTTAAATAAAACATTAAAACGAATTTTTCGGAACTTTCTTCTAAAAGCGTAAATTAGATTAACTATTATTAATAGCTTCCCTTGTTAAAAGTATTTACATAATGTACATACAAGGGACTATTAATAAAACGCTTTTTAATTTTGTACACATACATTTTACCATACCTTTAAAAAATAATGAGGCCAAAAATTAATATATTTGTTCGCGTCAAATACTGGTTGTCGGTATCGACGTCTAGGGGGCGCGCGGCTCTGGGCGATACCGGTTTGAAGTTCGGCCGAGCGTGGCAAGTGGCGCACAGGTCGCGAGCGTAAAGGCGAAAGAGTCGTCTGTCAGCTGTGCTCGGAACAGCACGCTGTCATTTTTGTCGGGATTTCGGAATAATTCGGCGCGGCCAGTAAATATACGGTCTAGGATTTTGTGACGCGCATTCCTGCTGGAGAGCTTCCCGGGACTTATTGGGTCCGACTCAGAATCTGTATAAGTGCGTTCGACAATATTAGCTAGTGCGGCCTCTGATATTCTAGAACTAACTGTTGCGACGCGAAACGGTAGTGACCTTTGATCCGTAAACTCCGTGTGCGTTTTGTGCGTTAACCTTATAACCCGCGATAGTTAGTGGCTTCTGTAAGTTAGTAAATCGTACGATAGAGTTAATTGACTGTCATCGTGACGAACGAGGAAAGTGACTGTGGTCCGGCGCCGAAACAGTCTGAAGCGGTGCAGCATTTTGGAGCAGCCTGGAACTCGGCAGCGGCTGGTCGCCTATGCTTGACAAGGCCCCACACATTCACACCTCACTGTACACTACTCGCCATCCACTATTACACACACTCACGGCCTGCCCAAGCCTTGGTGCGAAGTTAGCTTCGGATAATGGTAAGTACTATGTCTTTCTAGCGTCCTCCTATCTGGTTTATTGTAATTAGGAATTTCCTCGTGGCCATATTCTGGCCCCGTCCCTCTGCTGCTCGTCGATGGGATTACTCATGGGCCCTAATCACGTCAGCCTTGGATGGGGCAGCTAGGGGCGTGTACAATATTTATTTCATAAACTTTTTGTCTAAGAGACTCCGTCAGATTTTTGGTTATAATAGCTGTTAGGGCTCTCTTTGCAAAAAAATACAACATCAAATGCAATTGCATTTACGTGGTAAAGCCAAGCTGCAGTTGTATTAATAGTATAGTTGTAAGACGAATGGGTGGGCTCGACCGGGTAAGAAACACGGTCTCAAAGGATACCAGCGTAAAATAGCAGCTAAATGCTGCTGTGTTTCGTATGGTGAGTGTAGAGAAAGAGAGACGAATTTTACTGGAAAAGAGGCATTCCATCTTAGTCCGCATGGCTGACAACGCATATGCATTTTATTTACAAACGAGGATAGATGTAGATGCCTATGAGCCACAGCAACCACTTAACATCAGGTGGACTGTGTGCTTGTTTGTCACCCTTATACAATAAAAAAGAAATTACCGCATAGTAACTTTCCATAAAATATTAAGCTATGGAAATAACTGAAATTAACTAATATAGGTGTTTCAACACAAGTAAGGATATTAATGTTTTACTGCATGTGTTGCAGGACTAAGCTAGGTTTTAACGGTGGTAGAGCCACGCAGCAGCTTTTGCTGTTACACGTATGGGCCGGCTCGAGCCGGGTTAGTACCACGACCTCACAGAATACCGGCGTGAAGTGGAAGCTGAGAAGGGACGGAATGCGGTCTTTCTTTGCTTCCTACGCATGGGGGTGGTTTGCTTCTCGCCGGATGATCCCAGCGCTGTTGCTGATTCTGTCACTGATGTGGTGCTACAGGGAATGGAACTATTTATTCCATCATCTGTGGTATCCATCGGAGGCAGATCTCAGCCTCGGGATGTAAACACCAGCATATTTAAAAAGAAGTATAATTTCGCCTCCAGGTCCTTCAAAAGAGTTATTGCCAAGGCAAAGTCAGAGCACATAGGCAGAATTGGCGAGAAATTTGTTCGCCTTCCTTCGGGAACCCGTGCTTGCTGGTGTCTCGCCAAGGCTGTCCAAAGGAATTTCTGTAATCCATCACTACCATCTCTGCGCAGGGAGGACTACTCAATGGCGCACGACGCAAAAGAGAAAGCCGACCTTTTAGGCTCCCTTTTTGTGTCCAATTCGACTGTTGATGACGGAGGGAAGACACCGCCGACCATCCCGCGGTGTGAGTGCTCCATGCCGAATGTGCGGTTCTCACAGCGCTAGGTTCGCAGAGCACTCCTATCCCTTGACATCCACTAGTCGAGTGGGCCTGACGGAATCCCCCAGATTGTGCTGAGGACGTGTGCTCCGGAGTTGGCACCGGTCCTAACGCGTCTTTTCCGGTACTCCTACTCCCTAGGCGTAGTCCCGAAATCAAGGAAGACTGCTTTTGACCACCCGATCCCTAAAAAAGGCGACCGCTCAGACTCGTCCAACTACAGGCCTATCGCCATCACCCCCTTATTCTCCAAAATAATGGAATCCGTTATAAACTGCCACCTCATGCGGTGCCTTGAGGATCACCAGCTGATTAGTGACCGCCAGTACGGTTTTCGTCGAAGTCGATCAGCTGGTGATCTTCTGGTCTACTTAACTCATAGATGAGCGGAGGCAATAGAGTCCAAGGGGGACGCATTGGCCGTTAGTTTGGACATAGCGAAGGCCTTCGATCGGGTCTGGCACAAAGCGCTTCTTTCGAAGCTTCCTTCCTATGGGCTTCCCGAGAAATTGTGCAAATGGATCACCAGTTTCCTTGCTGATCGGAGCATCAAGGTCGTAGTAGACGGTGCATGCTCTGATTTCAAGCCTATCAACGCTGGTGTTCCACAAGGCTGCGTGCTATCACCAACGCTGTTTCTCCTGCATATCAATGATATGTTGCTATCTGGTAGCATTCATTGCTATGCAGACGACAGCACTGGTGATGCCTTATATACCGGCCGTGCCAATATTTCTCGGGAAAACGTCGCTGAGTACCGGGACAAACTTGTGTCTGAAGTCGAGTCTTTGCTTAACAAAGTCTCGGATTGGGGCCGACTAAATCTAGTCCAGTTCAATCCCCAGAAGACACAAGTTTGCGCGTTTACCGCTAAAAAGAACCCCTTTGTCGTATCTCCTAAGTTTCAAGGCACTCCCCTTGCTGCCTCAGCTAGTATCGGAATCCTTGGCGTCGACATATCGAATAGTGTGCAGTTTCGTGGTCACTTGGAAAAAAAGCTTGGTGTGCTCAGCAGAGCGAGACAGTATTTCGTGCCGGCACATCGCTTGCAACTTTACAAAGCGCAAGTTCGGCCCCACATGTAATACTGTTCTCATCTCTGGGCCGGGGCACCCCAGTGCCAGCTCCTTCCACTTGACCGTATCCAGCGCAGAGCGTTTCGAATCGTCGACGACCGAGTTCTTTCTGATCGGCTCGAAACACTGGCACTGCGTAGAGATGTTGCATCTCTTTGCGTATTTTATCACATCTATCACGGGGAGTGGTCTGAGGAATTGTTCGGACTAATTCCAGCCGCTCAATTTCACCATCGCACATCGCGACAAAACTTGCGTTACCATCCATACCATCTGGATAATTGGCGGTCCACCACTTTGCGATTTAGAAGAAGTTTTCTCCCTCGCACAACTTCCTTGTGGAATCAATTACCACCAGCAAATTTTCCGAACCGATACGACTTAGGAACCTTCAAGAAAAGAGCTGACACCTTTCTAAAAGGCCGGCAACGCATCTGCAATTCCCCTGGTGTTGCGGTTGTTCATGGGCGGCGGTAGTCACTTACCATCAGGTGAGCCGCATGCTCGTTTGCTAATAATAAATAAAAAATTATTGAAGCTTCACGTCCAAATTGATTGCTAGAAAAGGAATGGTATCAAAAAGACCCAAACTTCAAAATATAATAAGTAAACGCAGGTCTAAAATTCGGTGTTACACATTTATTTTATTTCGTTTTATTTATTGTCGTTAATAAAAATATACATTCGTAATTTTGAACTTCAGCGAATTTTATACCACCGTGTAATATCGTCCAGATCGAATTTCAATCACAGTAGCCAGTCTTAATGGAGAGTGCGCTGCGCAGATGGCTGCAGGACAGAATTATAGTGCCCGAGTGGATGCGAAAGCACAGGCGCACTCTTTATTTCCTACTCTCATAGTTCGATGCAAAGGCAATCCGAGACAACCGAAGTACTTTCCGAAGCACGGGGGTGAAACACCGCTAACTTACTAGTTGCTACTGAGAATATAATGACAGAAAAACTCAATAACTGATTTTTGGCTCAACCCGGGATTCGAACCCGGGGCCACAGGAATTGCAATCGCGTTTACGACCACTAAACCAACGGGGCAATATACCTACGTATACAAGAAAAACAAATCACAACCATTCAATTTCAGTGTTGTTTCTAGAATCCAAATAAACGTTAATTTTATTTGTCGTTTAGGGAATACACCGGTCAATCGAAACAATTTAACTGGAAAAACGACTATTGGGAGTTCATACTATTCGTGTATTGTTTGACCTGGCCTATTTCTTTGACAAATAAAATTTGATTTTATGGATTAAATAACATTGTTTTAATGGCAATATAACACGCGCTGAAGTTGCACGTCAAATAACTCAGTTAGTCAGTTACTCCATAACTGAGAAATGAGAGAAGACCTGTAGGCTACTGTGGAACGTATACCTAAACTGTGGCTTTTTTCCTGAAGGGCAGGTAGGACAAAATTTTATTGGAAAGCTTTATTGGAATTAAAGTTTTTTTTTAAAGGATAAGATTGACAAACGAGCACACAGTGCATCTGATGGTAAGTGGTTGCTGTGGCCCATAAAGATCTACATCTATCCTCTATTACAAAACAAAATGCAGATGCGTTGTCATCCGTGGTGAATGCCACATTTTCAGTAAAAAGGGTCTCCGGTTCTCTACACTCACCATACGAAACACAGCAGCGTTAAGCTGCTATTTTACGCTGGTGTTCTGCGAGAGCGTAGTCCTTCCCCGGTCGAGCCGATCCATTCGTGCTACAACTATATTACTAACATAGCTGCAGCATGGCTCTACAACGTATAAAAGGTAACCATAGCTAGGTAAAAATAACTAGAGATAGACAACTAAATGGAAATAAACCTACTAGCTGGAGTGTCTTCGATAGTGAATAGTTGTGAGTTAATTCATCATCATCATCATCATCGCAGCACTTCACAAGTCCACTGCTTAACACAAGCACTCTCCAAACAACGCCACAATGCACGGTTCTGTGCCACCTGCATCCATCGACTTCCTGCATGTCGAAAACCTGGTGAGAGATAGGGCTTCCGCCCCACTCTTCGTCCACCGGTACAGGGCTGACACTGGAGAACTTTTCGTCCCCATCGGTTGTCGGTTCTTCGAGCTGTATGACCGGACGATTGCCAGTTCAGCTCACTTATCTATTGAAAAGTAAAACATAAATAAATAAGTATAAATATAGCTTTATCGAGGTAAGGCCTTTTCTTTTGCAAATCTCAACTTATTTGACATGATAATACTTGCTTTTTACGCGCCTTTGTGTCAAAAAACTTGCGATGATAAGGAGTAAAAAGTCAGAGTGCACTAAATTGAGTACAGGCAGAGAGAGGAAGTTCTGAGATTTTGTTCTAATATTACAATTTTATTTTATTATCGATGCTAACAGAATTATGTTAGCTCATACTTATATTATTAAAAAGTGTATTATATAAAGTTAAGCAAAGCATGTAGAAACATGTACGAGGAAGCTCAAGGTCGCTTAGTGAGCTATGGAGAAGGCTATTCTCGGGGATTCTCTGCGTGATAAACTTAGAAATGAGTATATCCGCAGTAGAACCAGAGTGACCAACATAGCCCAACGGATTAGTAAGCTGAAGTGGCAATGGGCCAGCCATATATTTCAAAGAACCGACAACCGATGGGGAAAAAAGGTTTTCGAGTGGCAGCCTCGTACTGGTAAGCGAAGTATAGGACGGCACCCCACTAGATGGAGTGACGACATGGTAAGCCATGCAGGAAGTCGATGGATGCAGGTGGCTCAGGACCGTGCTTTGTCGCATTCCTTGGGGGTAGGGTTACCATATCTCAGGATTTGTCCTGAGATTTCAGGATTTTTAGAGTCTTCTGAGGATTGCGGCTGGATTTTGCAAATCTCATGAAATCTCAGGATTTTTAGAACTTTTAATATAATACAGCTTACATTTTAAAGATCTCTTTAATAAAAAGTTAAACAAACTAAAAATAATTTTCCTTTTGGTAATAACTCCACAATAAAAATTTATCCAAGTAGGTACTTAAACAGTTTTATCATACTTTATATGTGAAGATACATTTTTAAGTATGGTTTTCCTCTCAAACTGTAAAAAATCTCAGGATTATTAAATAGAAATCAGGCCTCTTCTCCGGACTTTTAATTTTTTCATCTGGTAACCCTACGTATATATAGCAGCCTATATTTAGCAGTAGACTTGTGAAGGGCTGTAATGATGATGACGAAAGTTCTATTGACATATAGGCTCTCAATTCGGCTGTACTTTTAATGTAAGTATGGAACATATACTTTCACAGTATTCTTTAAGATAATTGCATTTCTATTCAAGTACATTAAAAAATTAAAAAAAAATATCTTTATTAATGTTTTTCACAACATTCAAGAGTAAAACCCTACAAATTGGAAATAAAAAGCGCTATGTAATACGTAACCAATAGAATTCATCCGGTTTCCAGCTTTCTCGACGCGGATGTAATGACGGATGCTCTAAAATATTCTTTCAAATGTCTTTTATTTTGCATTAATATTATTTGACTGAAGATAATTAGATTTATGAATAAATTTTTAAAATCTTGTCGGTTGTCTGAGCGAATAGTTTTTTTTATATCTTTAACTATTCCTCATTAAACTGATTAATGGCTTTATTGGCTCACCAATAATCTTTTAACGCATACAACTTTCAAAACCTCGTTCTAATAGTCGCTTTCAATTTTAATATAATACATATATACTCCCGCGGTTTTGTGCCAAGAGCGCTGGCTGCGTTTCCTCACTAAGTATTTATCTTTATATAACTTATAAGTATGGTGGATGACGAAGAGCTTCCAACCCCAGCTTTTGTAACTTGGAGACCGTCTGTTGTGCAGTATAAGGTCGCGCATTGTCGTGCAGGAGCAGCGGGGACAGGCAATTGACCAAAGGTGGTTAGAGACGTGCGAGCTTCTCCATCATTGTGTTCAATTCTTCACAGTACACATCTGTAGTAATGCTTATCCCGTTTGGTAAAAATTGTGATGAATTACACCGCCGCTAGACCACCAAATAGTGACCATCACTTTTCTAGGGGTATGTTTTCGTTTAAGTATTGTTTAGGTGCTAAACCAGGATCCAAACGACTAGCTGAGCACTTCTGATTGTCAAACAGAATATTTTTTTCTCGCAGGTTCAAAATTCCTTCGTTTGTGTGCCTGTTCAATAGTGCAAGGCACGTCTTTACGCTTACTTCGCGTTGTCGATCATTGTGTTCGTGGAGCACCTATTTACAAGCATTTTACCTTGCCAATTTGTCGCAAATGGACCAATATTGTATTGCTAACGCCGAAAGCTGCTGCTAATCCAGCCGTAGATTGAGTATCGTCAGCTTCCACAATAGCCTTTAATTCGTCACTGTCGACCAAAGTTTTTGGATGACCATGAGGTTCATTTTTCAGGTCAAAAGTTCTAGAACGAAAGCGGGCAAACCAATAACACTTGGTGCATTCGTTTGTTGTATTCGTTCCGTAAAAGTCGTTGCTGCCACGACGGTTCTCATATTCCATAATTACTCGAATTTTTATCGTATCCATGATGAGAGATTCGAACCATAAAGAACTAAAGCCGCTTATTATATTCTAATGTTAAATCCTAGAAAACAGAAGCCAAGGTGTGTTTGCATCACCCATTCGGAAACTGTTGGCATTGTAACATATATTTTTCAAAGATAGAGAATGTGGGATTAGATAATATTTGAAAATTATTATTCTAACATGGTTGCCCTATACGATATTTGATCAAAGAAGAGTTAAGCTTAATACTCCATTTAATAACGCAAATTAAAATAGTTTGGAAATGTTTTACTGGTTCAAACGGATCCTAAAATTCAGATTTCTGATCTCAATATTTTTAACTCGAGCTTACTTTTATAGTTAATCTCTATTAGTTTTCTATTTTATTGAAATTAACTAAGCGCCCGTTATTAAAATAAATTATATATACATATGTACTTGATCAGATTACGCTGATAAACATTATTCAATATTTATTATTTATATTACTCTTATTTAACGTATTTCTATCATATTCTATTGATAATATTTCTCAATTCTGGGATAACTAGCAAGGAATCAATTTCTTTTATATCTATAAAGCCTTTGTTATCCTAATATATGTGTATATTATTTTTTGGATTAAATAATATTAATGTAGATGTTCCGCTAACGGCAGTTATAAAATATTTAGACCGACGACCGGGAGCACCATTTAAATGCTAAAGAAGAGGCTAATGTCTTGCAGTAGACTTTTACGAGCTGCCGAAAAAGAAGGAGAATGTAGAAATAGTCAATCAAAATCAAAAAAAAATCAACAATCAAAAAATCTTTATTTTCAGACCAGTAATACTTAAAATTAAATACATTATTGGAACACTCCTTTTAAGTTAGGAAACTTGTGCTAGGAGGCTCCGCTCTTTCCGTCCTTCATTTATATAAATTACTGTTTAGAACTTGGGTAAGACATAGATTTTTGACTTATGTATATACATAAGTCAAAAATCTCCAGATCAAGTCCAGACGCGATCACCTCGTTCTCAGGGATTCCATTGCCTTCCATTGCAGAAAACCGTGAAATGTCCATATTATAAAAGAAAAAGAAATTTAAATAAGATCTACTAGTATATCGATGATGTGACCAGTATTGACTCTGCTATTATCGTTTGTTGATATGGTTTGTTTCTCTCTGTCGGATCTTACGATATCCACGGGAAGATATGAGGCAGTGAATATTCTTACACCGCCACTATATGGTGAGATAAAACAATATAAGAAGTCACACATTGTCACTGATTTTGTATTCTCTGTCTTCTGTGTATTCTTTATTTCCTTTTACATAATTTGTTGATGACGAGTGGCGTGACGAGGAACGATTGCCAGAAAGTCTCTCACTAAAGCTTTATAAAAAATAATCGGCGAAATACATTTGCAAAATTTATATACTCATTAGTATTTTGTACATTTTGTAGATATAATATTTTAAATTTTTTGCCAATAAGATTTTAAAGGTTATACAGGCCATACTGATGCTTAACATCCTTAATTATTGAGTTAAGTTGCATTTTTACTTCTGTGTTTAAAATATAATTAATTAGAGTGTAGTAGGTAGCAAATTTCAAGTAAAATTTTAACTTTCATGACGTCGCATAAAGTGATTCATGTCGGCTAATGGACTGCGTCAAAGTAACCTGTTAAAAGCATGTGTCATTGCAAATTTAAGAGATGAATTTTGTCGTGTAGTCTTCATATTTATTTAAAATATAGGGTTGAATTTTCCATTAATTATTGATCAAAAGTTATCCATGAAATAATTTTCTTTGTCTTAAAAAAAAACGTTACCCCCACACTAGGATTTTCTCCTGTGTCGTGGAGGCAGTTTACAAACATAAATTGCTTTTAGAAAAATTAACTTCGCAAATATCCGCGTTATAAAATAAAATGATGTGTCTTACCTAGTATGAAGAGCACCTCCCGCCCTCCCTCCATTGCGTGCACTATCCCCGTCACCACTAATCCCAGCACCGCTACTCCCAACACCACTACACTAGGCAAGACACCACTGACGATAATACGACACGTGTTTCGCCTCTACACGAGGAATCCTCTGGTGATATAGACGGTGGCTAACCGCTAAGTCTTCTTATCTATCTTATTATTTATCTCTACTGAAATTAGGATGTTTTTTTAAGCTTAGCGGTTAGTCACCGTAGAGTCTATATCACCTGAGGATTTTCCTACTCTCATAGTTCGATGCAAAGGCAATCCGAGACAACCAAAGTGCTTTCCGATGCACGGGGGTGAAACACCGCTAACTTACGAGTTGCTTATGAGAATATAATCACAGAAAAACTCAATAACTGATTTTGGCTCAACCCGGGATTCGAACCGGGGACCACAGGAATAGCAATCGCGTTTACGACCACTAAACCAACGGGGCAATATACCTACGTATACAAGATAAACAAATCACAACCATCCAATTTCAGTGTTGTTTCTAGAATCCAAATAAACGTTAATTTTATTTATCGTTTAGGGAATACACCGGTCAATCGAAACAATTTAACTGGAATAACGACTATTGGGAGTTCATACTATTCGTGTATTGTTTGATCTGGCCTATTTCTTTGACAAATAAAATTTGATTTTATGGATTAAATAACATTGTTTTAATGGCAATATAACGCGCGTTGAAGTTGCACGTCAAATAACTCAGTTGGTCAGTTACTCCATAACTGAGAAATTAGAGAATACCTGTATAAATATAGCTCTATATCGAGGTAAGACCTTTTCTTTTGCAAATCTCAACTTATTTGACATGATAATACTTGCTTTTTACGCGCCGTTGTGTCAAAAAACAAGCGATGATCAGGAGTAAAAAGTCAGAGTGCACTAGTGTAAATTGAGTACAGGCAGAGAGA
Organism: Parnassius mnemosyne; assembly: GCA_963668995.1. Taxonomy (NCBI): domain Eukaryota; kingdom Metazoa; phylum Arthropoda; class Insecta; order Lepidoptera; family Papilionidae; genus Parnassius; species Parnassius mnemosyne. Next base: position 14,952,705 of record CAVLGL010000084.1, on the reverse strand, counting down.
GGAAGTTCTGAGATTTTGTTCTAATATTACAATTTTATTTTATTATCGACGGTAACAGAACTATGTTCAATAACTGCTCGGTAAATATGAGCCAGTGAGAGAATAACAGAGCTGTGGCAGTGGCGACACTGCGACAGCATCATGCTGAGTCAGATTCCTTTTCGTTGCTGCAATCCCAAAGATTTGTGTAAATTGTTATGTTTGTTCGACATAATTCATTCATTCTTTCACTATTTCATTCATTGATTGATACTCTAATCGCTAATCTGACTACTAAGCGTGGCGAGTATGGAAAACTTCACGTATAGCTGGGGATGACCATACCCAGCAGCGGACTTTAAGGACTGAAGAAGATGAAGTATCCATATTTTAGAGAAGCCACTTGCCCCCGGAAGAACACTTAGATCATACTTATATTATTTAAAACTGTATAATATAAAATTAACCAAAGCTTCTACATGTATGAGGAAGCTCCAGGTCGCTCAGCGATCTATGGAGAGATCTATGCTCGGGGTTTCTCTACGTTATAAACTTAGAAATGAGGATATCCGCAGTACAACCAGAGTGACAAACTGATTAGTAAGCTGAAGTGGCAATGGGCCGGCCATATAGTTCGAAGAACCTACAACCGATGGGTAAAGAAGGTTCTCGAGTGGCAGCCTCGTACTGGTAGGCGAAGTATAGGACGACACCCCACTAGATGGAGTGACGACCTGGTAAGCCATGCAGGAAGTCGATGGATGCAGGTGGCTCAGGATCGTGCTTTGTGGCATTTCTTGGGGGAGGCCTATGTTCAGCTGTAGTGATGATGACGAAAGCTTCCATTGACATATAGGCTCTCAATTCGGCTGTACTTTTAATGTGAGTATGTAACATAATATACTTTCACAGTATTCTGCTGACCGCTAAGTCTCCGCAGAGTCTACTTCACATTAGGATGCCTCGTGTAGAGGCGAAACAGCTGTCGTATTTCCGAGAGTGGTATGTCGTGCCTAGTGTGGTGGTGCTGGGGATGGTAGTGCTGGGATTGACGGTGACGGGTATAGTGCGCGCGATTGAGGGAAGGTAGGAAGTCCCCTTAAAACTGTGCAGAACACATCATTTTCTTTCTTTACGCGAAATTAAGCAAATTAGTTTATAACAACCCCATTATATGGATTTCCGCAAAGTTACGCCTGTTTTTGTTAATTATAATTGCATTTCTATTCAGGTACTTCTAAAAATTAAAAAATAAATAATTAAAAATATCTTTCTAATCTTTATCACGACATTCAAGAGTAAAACCCTACAAAGTGGAAATAAAAGGCGCTATGTAATACGTCACCAATGGAATTCAGCCGTTTTTCAATTTCCTTGTCGCGGATGTAATGACGGATGCTCTAGAATATTCTTTCAAATGTCTGCATTAATATTATTTGACTGAAGATTATTAGATTTATGAATAAATTTTTAATATCTTATAGGGTGTCTGAGCGAATAGTTTTTTATATATTTAGCTATTCCTCGTTAAACTGATTAATGGTTTTATTGGAAAGCCAATAATCTTAGAACGCATACAATTTTTAAATACCTCGTTCTAATAGTAGCTTTAAATTTTTATATACTACATAATATATACTCCCGCGGTATTGTTCCAAGAGCGCTGGCTGCGTTTGGTCGCTGAACTATGGCTTTACTTAGTCTTTGCGCGAGAAAAGATTCAGCCTTCCTATAACCAGCGGCTACGAAAAGTAGCGGATATACTTGCTTTCTGAAATTCACCACACATGTATCCCACGGACTGATAGCCTCTACAGAATATGTCACAAATACTCATCTCTCAGAGACTCATACTTTCACCAATTGCTTAGTTCAGCCGCTTCTGATGCCGCCCCGACTCAAACGAGGTATCCCTGAGATGAAAGGCTACCAAATTGTCTACTCGTGTAACATCCCACAGTAGGGCTTTACCTTAAATAAATGTATCAATTTTAGACTCAATATTAAAGAAAAAAAAACAAAGGCATAAGGACTGCCGACAGAAATGAATACTCAATGATATATGCGTATACATGTACACAGGCCGCTACAGACTAGCGACGCGTAGGCATGCTAGTGACGTAATGCATCACGAGCATTTCAGCAACGTTCATGAAATTGTATTAGATATGCAAAATACCAAATTTGTAGGTCTAATGGATCTTGAGTTATAATGTGGGGGATCAAAAGTAAAGTTAAAGTTACAGCCTATATACATTCCCCTACTGGGCACAGGCATCCTTTAATTTATCAGAGGTTTTAGGGCAAGGAAGAGTCCGCCGCGCTGCAGCAATGCGTGTTTGAGAATTCACATGTATTCGAATTTTTTTATATAAAAGGCTTTAATAACGATGTACTTTTGAAAAATCTTACTCAAAAGTCGTTATTGGGTCACTATACGTTGAGTGAGCTCAAATGCTTAATATCTTTACTGAAGTTATTTTATTGAGTAAAAGATATTCCCTAAGGGGAGAGCTGATAAAGTAACTTTAATTAAGTAAAGCGCTAACATTAATTGCCTATTGTTTCTACGATAAACGACTTTAAATTTTAGTTAATATAAAAACCGTTAATGTTTGTCTGATTTCGTTCTAAAAGTGTTTAATATTTGTTTGTACATTAGTACAGATAGCATAATCCCAATTACTATTTCAAAATTATATATTAGTAGTGATCCGCCCCGGCTTCACACGGGTGATTTGTGGATTTTGATAAAAGCGCCACCTAACGGGTCCAAATGTAATCTAAATCATCTAGGGACCCATTCAAATACACACCAAAAATTTCATCAGATTTGGTTATGCGGTTTAGATTCAAACTATAAAAATAATTAGAATAATTAAAATCAGTTATCATCATTCATCTGACTACCTCGTTGGTCTAGTGGTTGTAAATGTGACTTCTAATTACGAGGTCCTGGGTTTGAATCTCGGGTCGAGCCTAAAAAATCAGTGTTAAGTCTTTCTGTCAAGAAATTGTCCGTGTCTCGGAGAGCACGTAAAGTCGTTGGTCCTGCGCCTGATCTCTCTCCGATCGTATCGGCTTACTGTCCCATTGGATTATGAGAGTGAGGGAATAGAGACGCATCTGCGCTTGCACATACACTTGGATGCTATAATCCTTTCCAGCACCGATGGTTAGTCTCCGCTGTGGCTGACCACCATGACCGAAACTCAGTCTGGAGGACATTATTATAAATTACCATCATTATCGATATTAATTGCCAACGTTTATTTATTTATTACAGTCATCATGAGTTCCCTTCTGAACAAGGGCCTCGTCCAAAGATTGTCTTATAAAGAGGATACTTACATTGGCACCCTTGGCAGGCCGGCTAGCAACGCTTTTTTTGTTATAATTTTAAGCTATTATCAGGAAGATGCTTCTGCTCATGCCAGTTTCAATTTCCTTCTGTTTCGTCTTTTATAAGATCCCGTGGGTGATAACACCTGATATGGGTTGATAAAAGAATCCACTACATATTGTCTTATTTCGATCTTACTCGGCACACGGCGGCTGCACTTTTGGGCAAATACAACCGTCGTAGCCAAGCAGACGCTTACCTGCACGACCAACGGTGTTAGAAAGAATAATTAGATGATCATTAGCAAACAATTCCTAATAATCTGTTTTATTATAATTATTCTTCATCAACATTAGCCAGTTAAATGCCACAACTGGACATGGGCATTTCACGGTGTAGGAAGGAATTTTTTAGGTGGAAATCTTATTATTGAGGAATTTTAAAGTAGCTATTGTTGATGTGAAAACCTATACTATAAAATATCCAAACCCATATAAATTATACACAAATTATATATAAATTTATATACGTCTCAACAAGAAAAGGGACGCAACGCAACGTTGATACTAATGAAGAGTATCGTGGCCAGCGCTACGCATTCAGTACGCAAAAACGTGTAATACCTGCTAATAGCATGCCACCTTCGCAAATAAATGTATTATGTCAGGGAAAAAGTTTAGTTTTTTTTTTGAAAATTTAATTAAATTTAATATATATATATATGTGTATATGTGCCAGTTTGTTCGATAACTTGTTGCCATCTTGTAGGTAGTGACATAATCCCGTTGCTGTAGAAATTTTGGGATTTTTGTTCAAAAAAATGCGACATGTAATTTTGACAGTCCATTCTTGATGTTAATCTTACACTACCCAAAGAATTCTAAAGAGATCGAAACGGGCAAAAATCAGAGGGTGCAAGGTCAGGTCTATATGGTGAATATGCATCCACCATATATACCTGACCTTTCCTTAATTAACACTTCCCAACCAAGCTCTGTCATTTTTTGCTGAATGGCCAAAATGTGTGTGGTCTGGCGTTATCGTGATGAAACACTGTCGATTCCGGCCGTTTTTTCTCAATTTATTTATTGACTCTTATTAGTCGTTGGTAGTAAAGATCCGGATCGATTGTTTCGTCCAGCAGTAAGAGGTCATAATTAACAATGCTCTTCCAATCCCACTATACACACAGTATCACCTTATTGCGTGATAATCCGGATTTGTTACGTAGGCACGATTCGTTAGGTTTCTTTCAGCTAGCTCGTTTGGTAACAAATATCGAGGTTTTTTGTATAGCCAGACTTTTTGGAATGGGAAAAACTGTTTTATTGTCAATTCTTAATTCCTCGGCTATGTCGTACTAACTACTTATATGCTGATCTGGCTACCCTTTTCAAAAATGGCATCGACTTTATCCGTACGACCAGCACGAGCTGCATTCCCAGACTGGAAAACGCTTGAAACTACTTTGTGCTACTCTTACTGACACCGTATTAGGTAAATTTTTCCCTTTTTGTGTTAAAACTGCAGAATGTATCGAATTTCTAAGTTAGATTCACTCATTTTGGCGGACAGAAAAACAATAGAATAATGGCGGGAAAGTGTTTTTTACTTTTTATTTTTCTTTTTCTTAATCTTCTAAATGTATTGATATTAAAACCAGCCAGTACTACAAAAAAGATTTTCTTCAATTTTATAAAAACAAAATACGAAGAAACTTTTCCCCGACCTAATTTTTAATAAATGAAATTGCCTTGAACTCATAAAACATGCTGATCCTGAGTGCAGCGATCACGTTATCGAGTAACGCAATGAGAAAAATCCACTTGCATTGAATTTCAGAAAAATAAATCAAATAAAACTTAACATCCTACGTCCTTAAGTATTGCGATATAAAAGAAAAATCAGTGGTGGAAGCTAAAAGAACCATAACAAAATGGTTACTTACTCTGACCTACGATAGTACAGAAAACCTAATTAAACCGTAATCTTTATCATAAATTTACGTAAATAAAATATATGAATATAGTATGTAATATCCATATGTATCTATAGGAGTTTCTAATTTATATATGTTTTATTAATAAAAGTATTTTCTTTACTAACAATTTATTATTTTACCTATAATTATTTGTTTTATATAACTATATTAACTTAATATAAATATTTATTTTATTTTATATTTTATTTTATTTTAAAAACAAAAAGCTGACATAATATAATAACCGTACGTCCATTTATGAAATCCACGTGTGATAAGAAAATCGTACCAGGCCCTCACGACACAGGCATGCCTAGTGTGAGGACCACAGCACTATACACCCTTGTTTATACACTCCAGCTTAGTTGGTGTGATAAGATCATAGTTTATAATTGTATACTAGAGAGTTAGGACTACTGTACTTCCATTTTATTATCTTATATTGTATATTATAATCCTTAGCTGTATATAAACATTTTTTCATTTAATTTAATTTCATAGTATACGGGCTGAACGTTAATCCTGATATTTCTACGCAACCGCAACATACTAACCAGTAATTTTAATAAGTAATAGATAGGTAATTCAAATAATGAATTATTCATCAAAACGTTGAGTCATTGTTTTAATATATCATTTCCATTTTAACTCTATATTTCTGTACTTATGAATACGGTCAAGTTCCACCCGTTATATTCTTTTGTAATAGGGAATGCAATAAACAATAAATTAATAAATAACTTACCATGTAGTGGCAGTGTAAGAACACCCAATACTTTTAATAACGACCAAAAATAAACTGCACTTGCCAACCCCCTTGCCAAGCGTAGCAACAACTATGGCAAATATGAGTAATCTATGGGAGAGGCCTATGTTCAGCAGTGGAATTTAATAGAATGTAACGGATAACGGAAATAAATAAAGCTGTCAACTAATGAAAATAGAAGTAAATAAAAATAATTAAGTAAATAAGCCATAGTTCATATATCAAATAAAATATTTTTATTAGCAGAATACGCTTAATGAGAAAAGTGATTATAATATGCTGTTTAAAAGTAGCAGTTCGAAAACAGTATTGTTTGATATCGAAGAAGATTAATAATGGATATTAAATAATTGATATAGTTTTTTTAGTTTTAGAACTAACTTTTTATTCATTTATTTTAAATTTTAATTATTTTTGTTTAGATGTTTCTGGTAATCGGTAAATATAGATAAAAGATAATAATTTTTATATATTTTTCATAATCTATTATTATCGATTACAATTTTCTAAAGAAAAATTGAATAATATCATCTTTAAGCATTATTTATTTATTGTTAACACATTTCAACCTTATTGCTAAAATAATTTTCTTTGAGTTAATGACGATGATGAAATGTAAGTTCAATAGAGACTAGAATAGGCTTTTTCTGTAATAAAATAAGCAGCAAACAATTCCTATAATAACACAGTCGAATTACAAACGTGATCCGAAATCGCAATAAGTAGAGCTTAGTTATTGAAGAGAGACTGTGCTTATTAAGAAACGGTTTATTGATGGCTAAACTTGGTGGCCTTAATAAGTCCGAATAATTTGTATAAACTTACTTTTTTTTTCAGTGCACTACCCGCGTTATATGCGATAAAGTACAGAGATGCCAAGTTATTTTTATTACGTGACAGGACTCCTTTTCTGGCTAGGCGTCTTTTTTTATATGGAAAAATGGTGAACACAACAACGAGCACAGAGTGAACCTGATGGTAACTAGATTCTGTAGCCCATAGACATCTTTATTTATCCTCAATTACGAATCAAAATTCAAATGCTTTGTCACCCCTGAGGAAGTGGGTGTATCCGGTGGACTAACACACCCACCTGCGCTAGGACCTGCGCAGTCGAGCGCCGTACGCGGGGATGAAGGAGTCCTGGAGGGTTGAGCCGATCGTCGCTGGGGTATATAGTGGCGAGAGGCAACACGCCCTCTTTGGTCCGGATTTCAAGCTAAACGGTGGCCCTATCTGCTAGCCACAGATAGGGAAATGGCCAAGCGCCCCGTCAGAGGGTCGCAGGCGAGGGATGTGGGGGCTGCCTAGTCTTCCTGAAAAGGGGGCTGGGTGGTGGTAAAGGCCATGCTGACGGAGCAAGTGACAGTTTATTCGGGTGGTGGGGATGGGCCTTGTCAGCCCCATCTACCAGCTGGATCGAGCTCCCGATGTCGCGCTGTGAGCCAACTTCGCGTCCCTATATTCTCCCGGTAATCCTAACGCCTGAAATTCCTAAAGTAGGGCGTTCCCAAAGGTGCGGGCTCCATGGAGGGTGGGAAGCCGGGGGGATGAATTTTAAAAAAAAAACACAAATTATGGACAATTTAAGGCCCAATAAGAAGGAGGGAGAGGTGTCAGAGGTGCTTACCAGAGACACCAAAGAACAAAAGGGAACCGTCACTAAACCGACGGTTCCACGGACAGTACCGTCCAGCGTAGGTGCCCCCACCAAAGGGATAACCTCGCTGAACGTTTCCAAAACCAGTTCCAAGGAGCTGGAAGAGAAAGAGAAAAAAGAAACAAGAGCCCGCAAGTGATAAAACTGCGGAGCCACTACGGACTGACGACCTTTTCTCTGCTGCCTGGCAAGTGGTGAGCCGTAAGGGGAAAGGCAAGGCACCCAAAAAGGTGACTTGCCGACCTGACGGACCATCAGGAGGGTCTATCCCTGCAGGCAGTAGTGGAAAGGCCAAAAAGAAGAACAAGAAGCAGCGGGAAAAAGGCCGTAGAGAACGAGCCGCTTTGGCTGCTTCAGATACCAAAACCAAGGAGGCTGGGCAAGCTACTGCGACTGAGGTGCTTGGCGCTGGAACCAGTAGCCGCGCTGAAGCTGGGAAGGATAAAAAATCCAGCCCAAGTGGAAGTCGCGGACGCGGGAACCAGCTCTAGGATATCCGCCAGGAAGCAGCGAGCGGCCAAGCGTCCTGGGAAGAAGGAAAGAGCAGCCAAAAGGATGCTGGAAGAGTCCACCTCGCCTAGAGGTGAACACAAAAAAGTGAGACTCGAACAGCAACCAAAGACTGCAAGAACGAGCTACGCTTCCGCTGCTAAAGCAGATTTGGGTGTGGCCTTAACGTGTGCGCGTTCAGGTCACATTACGAAGGAAGTAGCAGACGACATCCTCGTAGCAATACAGAGGAAGATGATCAGCGAGGCCTGGAGTAGCCAGGACCCTGATGCGTCGGGCCCAGTTTTTAGGGGCAAACCCGTTTATACGGAAGGTGTCCTGAAACTGTGGTGCGACGATCAGAAGGCTCTGGACTGGTTGAAGGGGAACATTGCTACCCTCGACCTTAAATCCAGCACCTTGCTGACAATAAAGAAACAGTCAGAGATACCACAAAGAGTCAAATGTGGTATCCTTATCCCTGATGCCCAGGGGGCCTGGAAAGACTCACGCGACATTGGTCGCGTGTTGGCGTACCAGAACCGCTGGGTTAACATCAGGGACTGGCTGTTACTCAAGGCAGATAAGCAGACGGACGGGTGGTTCCTCGTTGTTTCGGTGCCGGAGGATCATATCCCGACCCTGATGAAGGCCGGACGCCGTCTCGCATGTGTATGCGGGGCGGTATACGTAAAATTCCAGGGTCGTGGAGGCAAATTCTTTGATACTCCACCGAGCAAAGAGGTAGAAAACAACCCGGAAGTTATGGATACCGAAGCCATAGTTACCGGTACAGCGGAATCACTGGAGGCCAAGTCCAGTGAAGAAACGGCCTGCACAATTGAGCCGAAGCCCCCAGTGGAGATTGGGCTCAGCGGCAGCTCACTGAGTGACGAGGAGGACTGCATTTTGCCGACCACCTCCGACTCGGTGGCTGACGATGAGACCCGAGATCTGCTGGCAGGCCTATTTTTGGGCGGGGACGGGGAGGACGCGATCAATGATGGCGTGCCCTTCGTCCAAAACTAGCCTAGTGCAGGCCAACCTCCACCACAGCGAAACTGCGTCGGCTCAATTACGCAAGTGGTTGGAGGTTCAAAGGACTGCCATAGCCTTAATCCAGGAGCCATGGGTTGGGGCTGGTAAAATTAAAGGCCTAAACAACCTAAAAGGTAAGTTATTCTACAGCTCTGAACACGACAAGCCTAGAGCGTGTATTTACACTACTAAAGATATCTGTGCACAACCTTTAACAGATTTCTGTTCTAGAGACATGTATGCCGTAGCAATACAGTACACACAGGAGAGTAGATTAGTCGTCGCCTCGGTCTACATGCCGGAGGAAGACACTCCTCCACCTCATGACCTCAGCAGGCTGGTGAACTTCTGCGAGAGGACCGGACTAGAGGTTGTGATCGGGACGGACTCCAACGCACATCATCCCCTTTGGGGAATGGAAAAACCAAATGAACGAGGTAAAGTTTTAGTTGAATATTTATTTAGTACTAACCTAACCATTTTAAACATAGGTTCTGAACCTACTTTCATAAACAAACGCTGTCGCACTATAATCGACCTCACACTTGCAACAGAAGGAGCAGCCAAACTAATTACGGGATGGCATGTGTCGAGAGAGGCCTCATGCTCAGACCATAGATGGATCTGCTTCGCACTACAGGTCGATATCCCCTCTACACCACCATGGAGAAATCCCCGCAAGACAGATAAAACTAAATACCTAAATAGGCTGACGTCTTTGCTAGCGGATTTTGAGGGGATAAATACTATAGCAGATCAGTCGCTCCTAGAAGAACAGGTAGCAGCTGTTACTAAGGCCATGATAGACAGCTACCATGAATCATGTCCAGAAATCACTCCACCAAGACATGCCGAGGTAAAACAACCGTGGTGGGGTAAAGAACTCGATAGAAAACGTAAGAAGGTAAGAAAAGCTCTAAATAGGGCCATGAATACCTCAATGGATGAAGACTGGCTATTATATAAGAAAGCTAAGTCTGAATACAAAAAATGTATCAGGTATCGACGCTCGATTGGGTGGCGTAAATTCTGTGGCAACATAGAAACCTGCAAACAAGCAAATAGGATTAGGAATATTCTAGCTAAACAGAACACGTCGGGATCCATGTCTCTAAAGAAACCCGACGGTAGCTACTCAACATCGCCGGATGAAGCCCAACGCATCCTAATTGAAACGCACTTCCCAGGTTGCTGCGTAACCCAGGAGGCAAACCGGCATGACGACATACTGACATCAACAGCAGAAGACTGGAATTTAGCACAGAGAGTGGTAACGATGGACAAAATCCATTGGGCCATTCACAGTTTCCTCCCCTATAAGGCGGCAGGACCCGACGGCATATTCCCGGCACTCCTACAGTGGGGGGGTAAAGCCCTAATAGTCAGACTTGCTGCCATAATGCGAGCCTGTCTTGCTCTTAAATATGTTCCTAGGGGATGGAGGGAAGTGAAAGTTACATTCATACCCAAACCAGGTAAGAGCGACTACACTGACCCTAAATCCTACAGGCCCATTAGCCTCACATCCTTTCTCCTAAAGACGATGGAGAGGATGTGTGAAAGGGAATTAAGGGGGTCGGCGCTAATGAACTTACCACTACACGACAAGCAACACGCCTACAGTCTAGGCAAATCAACAGAATCGGCCCTTCATAAGGTAATTACAAAGATTGAAGAGGCCATCCAAAACAAAGAAATATGTCTAGGTTCCTTCATAGATATAGAAGGTGCTTTTGACCGAACGAACTTCTCCAGCATAAAAGGTGCACTCGGTAGACACAAAGTTGAACCGGCACTGATCGACTGGATAGTTTACATGCTCAGTACACGAATAATAAAGATTGCTGGTGAATCTCAACCAATCCAAATTAAGAAAGGCTGCCCGCAGGGTGGGGTTCTCTCACCTCTCCTGTGGAATATGGTCATTAATGAACTCATCAGCAAATTAAATGACAATCACTTCTATACAGTAGGTTATGCTGATGACCTGACAATACTGGTCTCTGGAAAGACAGCAAGCATAGTGTGCGACCTGACCCAAGCGGCTCTCCGTATAGTGGAGAGATGGTGCAGGGAACACGACTTAACTGTCAATCCAAATAAAACGGTTTTAGTTATGTTCACACAAAAACGAAAGCTGAATAACTATCATCCTCCAAGTCTTTTTAGCACAAAACTCCAGCTATCCTCTGAGGTAAAATATTTAGGTCTTACCTTGGACAGCAAACTTAACTGGAATAAACACATAGAAAACAAAATCAACAAAGCTAGTATAACTTTCTGGCAATGCAGAAACATGATTGGCAAAAGATGGGGATTGACGCCAAAAATCATACTGTGGCTTTACAAAACTGTAATTCGGCCCATGATCACATACGGCGCTCTGGTATGGTGGACCAAGACAAATGAAGCCACCATAATTAAAAAGCTTCAGCGCTACCAGAGACTGGCATGTATGGCTGCTACAGGCTGCATGAGAACTACGCCAACAGCAGCCTTAGAAGCGATGCTGGAGCTAACTCCGCTTCATCTACATATACAACAAGAAGCGACTTTAGCTGCCATCAGACTCAAGACCCTAAATCTTTGGAGTAAGAATAGTGTCCCTCATACAGGCATAATTGATAGAATTCACTCAAAAATTCCTATCCTACAAGCCAAATACGATAGGATTCCTAAACAATTTGTTTTCGATAAGAAATACAAGATACAGTTAAATGAAAACAGCCAGCCGGAAGGATTAAGCCCAAAAGAGCTTAGAATTTTCACCGATGGTTCTAAAACAAATGAAGGTGTAGGTTGTGGAGCTTTCTCTGAAGACCTCAATATTCACATATGCACACCGCTGGGTACCTATAACACGGTCTTTCAGGCGGAATGTATGGGTATCATTCAAGCGGCCATAGCAATAGATGCTAGGAAGGTTAATGACTTCCCCATCAGAATACTGACCGACAGTAGGGCGGTACTCCAAGCCCTGAGATGCAATGTGGTGAACTCGGGACTAATATATGAATGCCATCAACGATTAAATGAGGTATGTAAAAACAACAATGTGACACTGCAATGGATAAAGGGACACAGTGGATCCAGAGGCAACGATGCAGCAGACGAACTTGCCAGAAGAGGATCGGCTTTGGCCACTATAGGGCCGGAACCGATCATACCAATCCCCTTTGGTAACGTTTGTTCACTGGTACGTAGACACTTTACTAATCAACACGCTCAGCTTTGGAAAAATCTAGTAGACTGTAGACAAGCTAGGGATGCCCTGCCTGAAATTAACAGTCGCTTAACAAAAGTTTTAATGAGACTGAACAAGCCGCAGATTAGGATAGTAACAAGTGCTATCACAGGACACGGCACCTTTAACAAACATTTATTTACTATAGGTGTTACAGATAGTCCCCTGTGCAGGGCATGTATGGGGGAGGAAGAAACGGCGGCCCACGTGCTACTGAAATGTCCGGAGGTCGCTACATACAGGGCTAAACATCTCGGCACGCCGGGATCACTCCCCGAAGTTGCATGCAACATCAAGGGCCTGTTGAGCTTCTTCGGAGAGATCTCATGGCTCGAATAATCACATTATTCCTGCCCACACGCAAAATACGCGCATAGACGTGGAGTTGCGGAAAACAGCCCGTCGTAAACTAAACTAAATGAGTAATCTATGGGAGAGGCCTATGTTCAGCAGTGGAATTTAATAGAATGTAACGGATAACGGAAATAAATAAAGCTGTCAACTAATGAAAATAGAAGTAAATAAAAATAATTAAGTAAATAAGCCATAGTTCATATATCAAATAAAATATTTTTATTAGCAGAATACGCTTAATGAGAAAAGTGATTATAATATGCTGTTTAAAAGTAGCAGTTCGAAAACAGTATTGTTTGATATCGAAGAAGATTAATAATGGATATTAAATAATTGATATAGTTTTTTTAGTTTTAGAACTAACTTTTTATTCATTTATTTTAAATTTTAATTATTTTTGTTTAGATGTTTCTGGTAATCGGTAAATATAGATAAAAGATAATAATTTTTATATATTTTTCATAATCTATTATTATCGATTACAATTTTCTAAAGAAAAATTGAATAATATCATCTTTAAGCATTATTTATTTATTGTTAACACATTTCAACCTTATTGCTAAAATAATTTTCTTTGAGTTAATGACGATGATGAAATGTAAGTTCAATAGAGACTAGAATAGGCTTTTTCTGTAATAAAATAAGCAGCAAACAATTCCTATAATAACACAGTCGAATTACAAACGTGATCCGAAATCGCAATAAGTAGAGCTTAGTTATTGAAGAGAGACTGTGCTTATTAAGAAACGGTTTATTGATGGCTAAACTTGGTGGCCTTAATAAGTCCGAATAATTTGTATAAACTTACTTTTTTTTTCAGATCACTACCCGAGTTATATGCGATAAAGTACAGAGATGCCAAGTTATTTTTATTACGTGACAGGACTCCCTTTCTGGCTAGGCGTCTTTTTTTATATGGAAAAATGGTGAACACAACAACGAGCACACAGTGAACCTGATGGTAAGTAGATTCTGTAGCCCATAGACATCTTTATTTATCCTCAATTTAGAATCAAAATTCAAATGCTTTGTCACCCCTGAGGACCAAAATGGAATGTTTCGTTTATGTTTTTGATATTTCTCCTAGGTAGGTACTAGCTTTCTAGCTATTTCTACAGCCAAGTTGCAGTGCCTGCTCTGCTCTCTTCCGTTCTGGAGGTATATATAACGAGAGCCAATATAATCACAGGCTGTAAGGCATTCCAGCTTAGTTCTCAAAAGTGATAACGCGTAGGTTTCTTTGTTTGAAGTTGTTTGCAGGTACCCAAGGGCAATAGCTAATTACTATCAGATAACTGTTAGTTTGTTTTTAACTTCGGATTCATAAAAAACGCTCTATGCAACGTCTGCGGATCAAGCGATGTCAGAAAGAGCTCGTTCGTCGACGATTTGTGCCGTTCTGTATACGGTCACGTGGAAGGAGTTAGTTCTAGGAGTATCCAGACGTATAAATGATAACATTATTCTAGTATTCGTGAGAAAAAACTTACGCTTTATGAAGTTGAAAGCGATGGGCCGGCATGTAATCTTTTAACTGCGAAGTAAATCACGCTACACTTTTAGGAGGCTAATATGGTATCTTTTAAAACTTCATGATATGTTGACGAATTATTTTTAAATTTCTTACGGTCATTATTCATTACAGCCGGCAGGCTATCAAAAGTCTACTACTGTATTTAGGTCAACCGGATAGTTTGCCTGATAGGAAGATACTTGCCATAGTTTTTTAATCAAAACAAACTTACCCAAATGTTCTGTAAAAGTTTGTTAAAAATATCACGTAATCCTAACGTATCTAAGTGCATTTTTATTTTGTCGCTTATTTGCATGACAAAGATATTTTTCAGTTAGACGTTAGGGCTAGTGGAGTTGAGTGTGTTTAAATTTTAGATGTTCATATCGTATATTAGTAGTACAGTTATGTCAACAAAAAAGTATCTTCATTTCAAAAAACGAATTTCACTTTTAAAATGCTAGCTATTAAAATTAAGACTAATGTTGCACATAAAGCTGCGTATCGATTACGCGCTCCTGGCGCGCGCGCCATGAACGACCGCGGCAATCAGTGCATTCCGCGGAACGAGCTCCAAATATTCGATAAGCGCGCCTGGCGCGCGCGGCAGGCGATCCAATGTTTGACCGTTCATCATGGATGTCGGTCGTGTATGAACAGGTGCCACTTTCATAGTTCCATGCATCTTCTCTGGGCGCTTTATTTTGATAAAAATGGCTTTTGCTATTCCACAGCAGTTCTTTTGAACCATATAATTTTATCAATTTATGGCAACTCTGGTTATCCATAGCTCGAAACGCACCGAACACATGAATGATGAAAACAAAGCGTTCCAAGGCGGTATCGATTTCGCGCGGCTGGAGCGCGCGCCAATGTTCGACTTCTTGGAGTGCATAATCGATACGCGGCTTAAGCCTTCTCCATAGATTGCTACAAAGCACAATATTCCTAACCCTCTGCAATCATCGATCCTGCACCTAGCTCTACGTCTGTTCGTTTCATCAGATCGTGACTGAAACTGTATTTTAAGAATCACTCTCCTCTATCAGTGACTGCCTCGTTTGTATGGTGGTCGAAAGCGCAACTGCTGAACATGAAATCCCAGGTTCGAATACTTGGTCGGGATAAAATCAGTTATTGGGGTTTTCTGTCATGAAATACACATTATCAGCCCGGAATCGGGAATATTTCATTTGATGGTATGTGGCTACTGCAGTACATAGACACCGGTACTAGCTCTCTATACCCTTTACACTATAAAGATAGCAGTACAATCACTGTTTGGCGGCAGAAATAGGTAAAGGAGTGGTACCTTGATGGTAGGTTTCATATTTCACCAACAGGATCGCAGTAACGAAGTTGTTAGTAGTGGAAGCTTTGCCTAGCTTCTTCCGATCCCAAGACATTGTCTTAGGGCTAACCTAAACCTAAACTTAAACCCAAAACTCATATCTACACGCAGGTCAACAACATAAACAAATAAACACAACGAACGAACGAACGAACACACACACACACGCACACACAACCACTCACAAACACACAAACACATGTGCGCGTAAACTCAAAGCCCCACTCACTACATCACACAAGTGCGCTTCTTATCCTTTTTGTATTTGTACTTTCTTTTCTTTTATTTTGTTTCTTACATACACTGTATAATGTTAAGTGGAAGAGAGGAGCCACCTAACACAAGCATCTCTTTGCTTAAAAGGTGATCTCCAAACCCTGTATCTTAAAGCTTTATGTAATTGAAATAAACATTTTTTTTCAGCTGTTGCTTATTTCAACATGAACGGAAAAATATGGGATAGGGTTTTCTTTAACGTTGCCACCATACGGCCGCTATGTTGATTATTGTTGCGCAACTGTAGATGTCATCGTTATAGTTTTGATCATTCAGATTGCGGAGAAAACCCTAAACATTGCCTACTTCATAACTAGCTGTGATACTTTGTGCTCTCTGTTACTGGTTTGTATTGGGGAATTCTTAACGTATCTAATATTCTTAAATATTGATATTTTAGGGTAAAATTATGCGTATATAATATATCATAACATAAGCCAATATAAGCCAACAGTATGACCGTTATTAACATATTAACCTGAATTACTCCTAGATACGATATGAAATTATTTATTACCATCTCGTTGGCAGCTGTGCCAAAATCTTGTAAGCCATTTGCGACTAAAGGGAATAGACTTAGTATATAACATTTTAAAGTGAATACCTTTTATCAATAACTATGTATTTAGTAGTAAGATTTCTATTTTAATAAGCCTTTAGATATTTTTATAAATTTACCGATTTTGTTACTTAAATATGATTAAAAATTAATTCGCATTATTTTTTTTTATGAATAAAAAAAACAATTTTCAACGAAATTTTTGACTGAAATTGCCTGCCATTTTATAAATCAGGTGTAATTAGAGGTGAGAAAATGAACATACAAATATCTGAACTTAACAGGAATATTTTAACAGGGGTAGAAAATGGTCTAAAATTTTTACTAGACGGTCCTGGACCTGGACTGGTAATTGTTGTAAGATGACAATAATGGTTGTATGATGGACAATTTTTTATGTAATAAAGAAGACAAGCGAGCACACAGTCCACTTGATGGTAAGTAGATTCTGTGCTCCATAGACATCTAACTTTATCCACGATTTATAATGAAAATGCAGATGCGTTGTCACCCCTGCCCAGCTTAATGCTGCTGTGTTTCGAATGGTGAGTGTAGAGAACTGGAGACCCTTCTTACTGGAACAGAGGCATTTCATCTTAGTATTTACGAGTAACAACGCTTCTGCATTTTTATTCGCAAACGAGGATAGATGTAGATTTCTATGAGCCACAGCAACCACTTACCATCAGGTGGACTGTGTGCTCGTTTGTCACCTTATCTTATAAAAAAACGACATATTTTCACAAACATAAGAAATAGCTGTAAGCTAATACAAAATTAATTGTGAATAATTAAACAGCCTCTTGAATGCGCGTCAAATACGCGTTAACAGTGATTGAAATGCCTAAATCTTGGATATTTAATTAAAAAAATCTCAATAACTTATTAGAAAAAAAATCCCCAAACAGTACCTATCTTTGTCATATTTTGCAAAATTTCTCCAAAACGGCACAAGCTTTTTAAATAGTTCTTACACTAAAAAAAAAGGTCCTAAAATATTAATATTTTTAATTGAGAGTTTTATTTTTATTCCCCGTTTTATAAGAGAATATATCATTTTTCCCTGAAATTGCGCGAGCGCGCATGCTTCGTCGAACTGTCACAGTCCGTTTTCGGAAATCGTCGAGGGTGGACTGCGCGTCGGTGTTGGAGCAACTTCGTTCAAATATATATTAGTTTTATACTCAGTAAACTTTATACTCAATTATAAATATTTTTATGACTAGAAATACTTAATTTAGTTAATATCTGTACACTGGTAACTGTAAATATTATTTTCTAAATAAATTAATTTTTAAAGTGCCCATGGTAGAAGAAATTTTTGCGGCGACGTTGATTAGTGAAATTGAAAAATGCATTTTTATATAATTTAGATGTGGAACGACGAACATGCTCTCGTTACTTAGATTTCGATAGTTTTTAATACCTATGTAATTTTATTGTTGCATATTTTTATTAATTAGTTGATACTAAATTTTATAATTAAGTATTACAATAAAACGCTGTTTTCATGAGTATGACTTTATAAAATACTAGCTGTGCCCCGCGGTTTCACCCGCGTATATAACGCATCTGCGCCTTGCGACATGCGAACTTCGAGAGAGACATCACGACGGACGGTTGCTGAATTAACAAAGATTTAAAAAGTGAAATATGTTACTAAACTACATAGTTAACGTAATTGGTGGTTATGCATGATACAGGTACTGATACGAATAATGTCTAGGCCACGTTATTCGTATCAGTACGTACTCGTATTAGTAGTATTTGTACCGGCGTTACTATTTCACATTATAACATGAAAAAGTAGTTATTGTGACATAACTGTAATAGTTAAACATTTGGTATCGCAGACTTTTTTGTAGAGATTAATATCCTTTATGAAAGTGAAGTACATTATTTTGCTCTATTATCAATAGTTTCCGAAGCGTACGCGATGTAAGGATTCTTTTTGGTATTTTTTTCATACCTTGGGTTACATTAACGAAGTTTTCATACGGATCCCTAACTTTTTTGAAAATATTACATAGCCTATGTTCATCAGGGATAATGTAGGATTCTAATGGTGAAAGAATTTCTCAAATCGGTCCAGTAGTTTCAGAGCCTATTCAATTCAAACAAACAAACAAACAAATCTTTCCTCTTTATAATAGTAGTGTAGATGTAGATGTAGATGTAGATGTAGATGCATGATACAGGTACTGATACGAATAATGTCTAAGCCACATTGTTCGTATCAGTACGTACTCGTATTAGTAGTATTTGTACCGGCGTTACTATTTCACATTTTAAAATGAAAAAGTAGTTATTGTGAAATAACTGTAATAGTTAAAAATATGGTATCGCAGACTTTTTTGTAGAGATTAATATTCTCTACAAAAGTGATGTACATTACTTTGCTCTATTATCAATAGTTTCCGAAGCGTACGCGATGTAAGGATTGTTTTTGGTATTTTTTTTCACACCTTGGGTTACATTAACGAAGTTTTCATACGGATCCCTAACTTTTTTGAAAATATTACATAACCTATGTTAATCAGGGATAATGTAGGATTCTAATGATGAAAGAATTTTTCAAATCGGTCCAGTAGTTTCGGAGCCTATTCAATTCAAACAAACAAACAAACAAACAAATCTTTCCTCTTTATAATAGTAGTGTAGATAGTGTAGATGTAGATGTAGATGTAGATTTAGATGCATGATACAGGTACTGATACGAATAACGTCCAGACCACATTATTCGTATCAGTACGTACTCGTATTAGTAGTATTTGTACCGGCGTTACTATTTCACATTTTAACATGAAAAAGTAGTTATTGTGACATAACTGTAATAGTTAAACATTTGGTATCGCAGACTTTTTTGTAGAGATTAATATCCTTTATGAAAGTGAAGTACATTATTTTGCTCTATTATCAATAGTTTCCGAAGCGTACGCGATGTAAGGATTCTTTTTGGTATTTTTTTCATACCTTGGGTTACATTAACGAAGTTTTCATACGGATCCCTAACTTTTTTGAAAATATTACATAGCCTATGTTCATCAGGGATAATGTAGGATTCTAATGGTGAAAGAATTTCTCAAATCGGTCCAGTAGTTTCAGAGCCTATTCAATTCAAACAAACAAACAAACAAATCTTTCCTCTTTATAATAGTAGTGTAGATGTAGATGTAGATGTAGATGCATGATACAGGTACTGATACGAATAATGTCTAAGCCACATTGTTCGTATCAGTACGTACTCGTATTAGTAGTATTTGTACCGGCGTTACTATTTCACATTTTAAAATGAAAAAGTAGTTATTGTGAAATAACTGTAATAGTTAAAAATATGGTATCGCAGACTTTTTTGTAGAGATTAATATTCTCTACAAAAGTGATGTACATTACTTTGCTCTATTATCAATAGTTTCCGAAGCGTACGCGATGTAAGGATTGTTTTTGGTATTTTTTTTCACACCTTGGGTTACATTAACGAAGTTTTCATACGGATCCCTAACTTTTTGAAAATATTACATAACCTATGTTAATCAGGGATAATGTAGGATTCTAATGATGAAAGAATTTTTCAAATCGGTCCAGTAGTTTCGGAGCCTATTCAATTCAAACAAACAAACAAACAAACAAATCTTTCCTCTTTATAATAGTAGTGTAGATAGTGTAGATGTAGATGTAGATGTAGATTTAGATGCATGATACAGGTACTGATACGAATAACGTCCAGACCACATTATTCGTATCAGTACGTACTCGTATTAGTAGTATTTGTACCGGCGTTACTATTTCACATTTTAACATGAAAAAGTAGTTATTGTGACATAACTGTAATAGTTAAACATATGGTATCGCAGACTTTTTTTTAGAGATTAATATCCTCTATAAAAGTGAAGTACATTACTTTGCTCTATTATCAATAGTTTCCGAAGCGTACGCGATATAAGGATTCTTTTTGGTATTTTTTTCACACCTTGGGTTACATTAACGAATTTTTCATACAGATCCCTAACTTTTTTGAAAATATTACATAGCCTATGTTCATCAGGGATAATGTAGGATTCTAATGGTGAAAGAATTTTTCAAATCGGTCCAGTAGTTTCGGAGCCTATTCAATTCAAACAAACAAACAAATCTTTCCTCTTTATAATAGTATAAGTGTAGAAGTGTAGATGTAGATGTAGATGCATGATACAGGTACTGATACGAATAATGTCTAGGCCACATTATTCGTATCAGTACGTACTCGTATTAGTAGTATTTGTACCGGCGTTACTATTTCACATTTTAACATGAAAAAGTAGTTATTGTGACATAACTGTAATAGTTAAACATATGGTACCGCAGACTTTTTTGTAGAGATTGATATCCTCTATAAAAGTGAAGTACATTACTTTGCTCTATTATCAATAGTTTCCGAAGCGTACGCGATATAAGGATTCTTTTTGGTATTTTTTTCACACCTTGGTTTACATTAACGAAGTTTTCATACGGATCCCTAACATTTTTGAAAATATTACATAGCCTTTGTTCATCAGGAATAATGTAGGATTCTAATGGTGAAAGAATTTTTCAAATCGGTCCAGTAGTTTCGGAGCCTATTCAATTCAAACAAACAAACAAACAAACAAATCTTTCCTCTTTATAATAGTAGAGTGTAGAAGTGTAGATGTAGATGTAGATGCATGATACAGGTACTGATACGAATATTGTCTAGGCCACATTATTCGTATCAGTACGTACTCGTATTAGTAGTATTTGTACCGGCGTTACTATTTCACATTTTAACATGAAAAAGTAGTTATTGTGACATAACTGTAATAGTTAAACATATGGTACCGCAGACTTTTTTGTAGAGATTGATATCCTCTATAAAAGTGAAGTACATTACTTTGCTCTATTATCAATAGTTTCCGAAGCGTACGCGATATAAGGATTCTTTTTGGTATTTTTTTCACACCTTGGTTTACATTAACGAAGTTTTCATACGGATCCCTAACATTTTTGAAAATATTACATAGCCTTTGTTCATCAGGAATAATGTAGGATTCTAATGGTGAAAGAATTTCTCAAATCGGTCCAGTAGTTTCAGAGCCTATTCAATTCAAACAAACAAACAAACAAATCTTTCCTCTTTATAATAGTAGTGTAGATGTAGATGTAGATGTAGATGTAGATGCATGATACAGGTACTGATACGAATAATGTCTAAGCCACATTGTTCGTATCAGTACGTACTCGTATTAGTAGTATTTGTACCGGCGTTACTATTTCACATTTTAACATGAAAAAGTAGTTATTGTGACATAACTGTAATAGTTACACATATGGTACCGCAGACTTTTTTGTAGAGATTGATATCCTCTATAAAAGTGAAGTACATTACTTTGCTCTATTATCAATAGTTTCCGAAGCGTACGCGATATAAGGATTCTTTTTGGTATTTTTTTCACACCTTGGGTTACATTAACGAAGTTTTCATACGGATCCCTAACATTTTTGAAAATATTACATAGCCTTTGTTCATCAGGGATAATGTAGGATTCTAATGGTGAAAGAATTTTTCAAATCGGTCCAGTAGTTTCGGAGCCTATTCAATTCAAACAAACAAACAAACAAACAAATCTTTCCTCTTTATAATAGTAGAGTGTAGAAGTGTAGATGTAGATGTAGATGCATGATACAGGTACTGATACGAATATTGTCTAGGCCACATTATTCGTATCAGTACGTACTCGTATTAGTAGTATTTGTACCGGCGTTACTATTTCACATTTTAACATGAAAAAGTAGTTATTGTGACATAACTGTAATAGTCAAACATATGGTATCGCAGACTTTTTTGTAGAGATTAATATCCTCTATAAAAGTGAAGTACATTACTTTGCTCTATTATCAATAGTATCCGAAGCGTACGCGATATACGGGTTCTTTTTGGTATTTTTTTCACACCTTGGGTTACATTAACGAAGTTTTCATACGGATCCCTAACTTTTTTGAAAATATTACATAGCCTATGTTCATTAGGTATAATGTAGGATTCTAATGGTGAAAGAATTTTTCAAATCGGTTCAGTAGTTTCGGAGCCTATTCAATTCAAACAAACAAACAAACAAATCTTTCCTCTTTATAATAGTAGTGTAGATTATTGGGGAGGGAAATATAGATACAGATACTTACATTTAGGTACACTGTTATCAAATTAAATCAAACAATTTAAATAAATAAAAAAAATGGTGCTTCCCTAAGTATAAATAACTATATAAAGACATTCTTGGGTTTATGGTTTTTTTTTTATGTTAGACAAACTATCATCTAAAAAATGTAAAAATTTTTAATTGGAGAGGGGTTTCTCTGCGTGATAAAGTTAGAAATGAAGATATTCGCAGTAGAACCAGAGTAACTAACATAGCCCAACGGAATATTACAGTGAAATGGCAATGGGCTGGCTATATAACTTGGAAAACAGTTAAAAAATAGGAAGAAAGGTTCTCAAGTGGCAACCTCGTACAGGTAAGCAAAGTAGTACTCAACCTTTATTCCTCTTCACGTATTCTCATACGCTTTTCTTCACACACACACACACACACACACACACACACACACACACACACACACACACACACACAAATAGGTTGCAAATAATACTCACCTAGTATTATTAGGCAAGAGTAAATAGGTTTTTGTTAAGTCAGTGCAATTCACCATCTTAGACTATGTAGTTTCTTTAGTACTTGGTGGGTAAAAATAGTTTACAAAAATTACCCTGTGAAAGTTTGCATTTAGATATAATTTTTTAACCAACCATAAAAATATGATGAGAATATGTATAAACGTCTATATATGTATATAAGTATATCTATGCCTCACACGGGACAGTAATACTCGTAATATAATATTATATCTTCCATTATCTACGCATGAAAACTTTTAAAATCTCTGAATCCCGAGGTATGCTCATATTAAGAGGCTGAATAGAGCCACATTCATATACACGGGGATCGTTTTGTAATTTCACATCGTTATCGAAAAAAAATTGTACGTATTTCATGTGGCGGTTTGCAAAACACGATTCCACAAAAATTCACTCAATAGAAAATAATTGCAAATTTGCTTCTGAAAATACTTACATTTTCAACGTCAATTTTTTCCTACGTAGTAGAGTCATGCTGCAGCTATATTAGTAGTAGGTATAGTTGTAGCACGAATGGGTCAGCTCGACCGGGGAAGGGCCACATTCTCACGGAATAACATGTAAAATAGCAGTTTAAACCTGCTGTGTTTCGTATGGTGAGTGTAGAGAACCGGAGAACCTTTTTACTGGAAACGAGGCAGTACATCTTAGTCCTCACGGGTGACAAAGCATCTACATTTTGATACGTAAACGAGAATAGATGTAGATGTCTATGGGCCGTAGCAACCACTTACCATCAGGTGGACTGTGTGCTCGTTTGTCACCCTTATTCTATTAAAAAAAAACTTTCTGAGATTTCAGTAAAATAATGTTAAGTATTGTAAGCGCTTGTGCAATTATGTGTCTCATGTTAATAAAGCTGTTGGGCTATTTTGATTTTTAATAAAGTGATTTTACTTTAAAGATTAAATAATTTATTTACCCTTCTATATCAAGAAGCGTTTTTCTGTCACTCCTATTGAGTTTGACAGTGCTTGCTGAAATTTAGTATCTTTAGATGGATCAGAATCGCGCGGTGAGCCGGCTGTTAGATATTGCAAAAATAATCGAAAATATTTATTTTTACTTTCATGCCGAAGACTACCTGGTTTTAATTTATTAGGGTCAAATAATATTTATTAGATTATAAAGCAAGTATTAACAAATATTTTCATTATTTTGTTATTCTATTCTTTAGAGTTATTATCACGTCTTTGCTTTACACCAAGAATTACATTAGAAATTCTTGATGGGATGCGATGTAATGCGCATACTTTATTTTCATCAAGAACTATAATATATATATTTGTTTTTTTTTACCAGTAGAGTTTCAACACAATCTTAAAAAAGTTCAATGAATTAAAAAAAATGCCTATAATTATATAATTTCAAGTCAGTGTCTTACATTTAAAGATCAGTTATAAAGAGCCAAAGTTCTTATTTTCATTTTGATTAATTTAATTCGAGACTAAAATAAATGTGAAAGGGTTTTTATCTGCAATAATAATTTTCATCAAAAATAACATAGACTTACAAAAGTCATATACACGGACAATCATACTGAAGATTATCAATTGTACTACAAAATATTTAAAATAATATTTGCAGTATAATGACCTGAATATCATCAAATATGTTTGACTGGCACACTTAAAACTTTTATCACATGGCTAAATGATTGACGATTATATTATGATAAGATCATGCTTTTCTATAAAAAGTTGCAAGAAATTTTAATTCACGGACCTATTGGTTTGTTTTACTTTTCACTTAATAAGTGAAAAACAAGATGGACTGATCTAAAAGTGTACTTTCTTGTGTAAAAAGTACTATTTAGAATTTTATGCAAATAATAATTAAAGTTTCTATGTAAATAAGTGTAACATAGCGGGTATTATAATCAATGGTAGCGGCCATCCATATTTGCAAAGCCAGCATCATTTTCTGTACAAAAACGGCCAAGTGTTGCTCAAGGCACTATAAACAAAGCAGCTGATAAAATGTTACACTAATAACTGTTAACAAAAACTGTTTCTGCAAATGGTCTTATATATAATAATAACTCTTTCGCCGTGTTAGGTGCAGGAGCTATTATTAGAAGGAGAAAAGGTAAAATTTTGTTTTAGAAATTAGCAATAAATATTGTTTTGACTGCAATTGAGCATAAAATAAAAAATAACTTCAGTCAAAGAGCATAACTGGCATTATACTCAGGCCAAAAAAATAATTTTACCAGGTTTCAAAAAATCATTCAAAATTCAAAAAACCATAAATATTAAAATCAAAAAATATATTTATGTATGTCTATGCATACATAAATGATTTACGGCCCCTTAGTAACTGACGGTGACTCATTATGACATCCTACAGTTACGCCGAAACTAAGAGGAAAGAATCACTGTAGAAAAGGTAATAATTTACAAGTTAATCTAACTTAGTCTAACTTATCCTTATGCGTTACAAAAAAAAAAAAACAAATAATAAAATAGTGAGATGGCGTCAGTTTTGAAGATGATAATATAAAAATAAACAAAAAATAAATTTCAAAAAAGTTAAGTATTTAATTGATTATATACCGCTGACAATTAATCACGCTTTTCGAAACCACGCCATTTGTAAACAATACTTGTGTGAAAAGACAAAACCTTCTTTTCAAATTTCCGCTGAGTTGTAAGTAGAAGGCCAAATAGGTCATGTGTCAATTTTAATTAAATATATTTTATATTAAGTGATCTTGACTACGTTTCATCAATTAACCATTGGTAAAAATTAAAACAGGTATTTTACAATTATGTTTCCAAGAAACATTATTAGTTGAACCTTGCAGCTTGTTCATTATTTTTATTATAAATACCTATAAATATATATATTATAAATAAATGGTTCCCATATCGACGGCTCCGTGGCGTAGTGGCTTAGCAATCACTTGTTGCGCTGGGGGCCGCGGGTTCGAATCCCGCACGGAACAAGTATTTGTATGGCCTACAAATAATTGTTCCGGGTCTAGATGTTTGTCCTTGTGCAATTTATGTTTGTAAACTGCCTCCATGACACAGGAGAAAATCCTAGTGTGGGGGCAACGTTTTTAAAAAAGAATAAAAAAAAGAATAATATTTTGGATTATTTTTTATTTTGTCCTATCTGCAATGTTCTACTCTCTATAGAAAATGTGGCGTATGACGTGACTGGCAATCTTTCGGACGTTTTATCTAGGTGCAAAGATGTTTTACGTATTCGTCGCTTTTACATGATATTTTTGTCAGCATAATGTACCCTTCTGTATCTGAAACGAATATAAATATTGCTACAAAGTAAAGTAATGGGCTATACAAGTCCTTTTACTGGGCACAGGACTCTTTTTTTATTTCTGAGAGGGTTTTAGGGCAAGGAAATGGCCGCCGCGCTACCCCAATGCGTGTTGACGAAAATTGCAATTACAAATTTCATTCATGCTGTCGGGGATCAAACCCGGGAAAAATTTACAGCAAACGTTTTGACCCAGATCTACTAATACGATACAAATAAATACGATTTAACATATATAATAAAAATGTCCTACGTACTTGAAACTTGAACACTTGATAGCTCGTGACGCCTACTGGACAAAGCTACAGCACAATGTAATTGAAGATGCGTAACCGTGACATAATTCTCAGTGATACGCAAGCATAACAGGCAGCATGTCACTTATATAATTGTCATCTCTGCAGTCTATTAATCTTTGCACTTTTATAAGTAATACAGAACGTAGTTACTAGACGGTGTTGACATCGGCTAAAATCTCTGCGATCACCGTTTCGTCAAGGTCATTCAGGCTAGTTAAATCCTTAAAGTTATTGACCCAATAACACGATTTTCTTATTGAAATGAGGTACAAAACGTTTTAATATCGACAAGTTATTAGATCGCTGGGACTTGAGTGAGCTTGAGATATTATTATCGTCTTTAATAATATCCTTCAGATAATGAGACACTAAAATATCTATATTTACTTAATGGGAGACATTGGATGTCACATAATGCCATCTTGTTTTTTTTTAATATCTCTATTTTTTACGTGGTAGATCCATGCTGCAGCTATACTACTGGTATAGTTGCAGCAAGAATGGATCGGCTCGACCAGGGAAGTACCATGCTCTCACAGAATACTAGCGTCAAATAGCAGCTTAACGCTGCTGTGTTTCGTATGGTGAGTGTAAAGAACCGGAGACCCTTTTTACTGGAAAAGAGGCATTCCATCTTAGTCCTCACGGGTGACAACGCGTCTAAATTTTGATTCCTAACCGAGGATAGATGTAAATGTCTATGGGCCACAGCAACCACTTACCATCAGGTGGACGGTGTGTTCGTTTGTCACTCATATCCTATAATAAATCTGAACGAACTTTAACGAAAAAATATTTTATTAGATAATTATTATTAAATAGTACTTTATTTAATAAATATTAAAATGAAGTATCTATAAGCATTGGACAATACACGATAATACAACAACAAATATAGATAATACAACTCAAAATAATAAAAACTGCGGTTATTATGAGAAAATCTATGGGGGAGGCCTATATTCTGCAGTAGAATTTCATAGGCTGTAATGATTGCACTGATGATGATGATGAATATAACGTTGGATTGTTTTCTATTTCGTTATATTGATGTTATTTTTCGCCATATGGTAGCGATCTAGAATTCATATTCATCCTGAGATTAAACAATCAAAACCAAAGAAAATAAGCTACCATTTCGTCTGCTCTCACTATTTATAGAAGACTGCGGTCTACTATAAATAGTGAGAAATACAGTTCATCTGTTAATTGACTACTGCGGTAGTCAATTAACAGTTGAACTGTAAGTCTATAAGTTCGTTTCTAACTTCATTTTTGTAAAAAATATAACGATATAAATTACATGCTTATGAACGTTATGTAAACATAAAACTGAATAAGCTCTCGTTTTACTCCAGCCGGATAAAAGCTATTTGCCTGCTCTTAGGACTTAATTCGATGAATCGTTTTTGTAATAGGATTTTGAATTCCTTTGACCTTCCTCAATAACTCACCCAAATATTTACTGTTTATACCATTTTTAAGGTTCCGTACCTAAAGGGTAACCAACGGGACCCTATTACTAATCCTCCGCTGTCCGTCATTCCGTCCGTCTGTCTGTCAACGGGCTGTATTTCATGATCCGTAATAGACAGTTGAAATATTCACAGAATGTGTATTTCTGTTGCCGCTATAATAATAAATAATAAAAATAAAATTTAATTAAAAATTTAAGAGGGCTCACCTACTAGAAACGTGTTTTAAGATGGTATGGATCCCTTCATGCGCGAGTCCGACTTGCACTTGGTTGTATTTTTTTAAATATATTTCTATTAAGTACTGTTATATCCAAATAATTTATGCAAATATATATGAAAATATGAATGTCGCAGCCTTTGTTCATAATAAGCCTTGAAGGTCCAATATTATAAATGATAAGGACCTAATGTTAATGCACTAATAAATTATTATATAAAATATCTATATATCAAACAACAAGATATCCAAATATAGAAATAAAACAAATGTCTTGTATGGTGTGAAAATTGAGAAGAAGTGTCCACAGACTAACTAGTAGATTCTAAACGAATGAAGTGTCCTTTATTTTTCTAACGACAGTTTACGTCATAAAATAACAATTGCTTTTTTTTAAATACATTCCATTTACAAAAACAATTTGAAAACCGAGCATCTGATTACCTACAGGAGCGGTCGGAACGCCACTCAAATCGACTATCTACTGACCAGGAGAAGTCATATCAGTCGCGTGGCCAACTGTAAGTTCATACCCGGTGAGTGTCTCACTGCCCAACACCGACTTCTTGTCATGAACCTCTGCGTAAAACCCCGTCGCAGACACACCAAACGTTGCCGCCGTCAAATCAAGTGGTGGCTGCTAGATCAAACTAGATACTCAGAGTTTGACTCTGCCGCTGGAGATATTAGTCTCGACACAGCAGGCAAGACCGTCCAAGAGTGCTGGAAAACCATTCAGACAGCAATCACAAAGACGGCAAAGCAAGTTCTCGGCGTGGCGAAAGGGGGCCTCAAAATCGACAAGGAGACCTGATGATGGGACGCCACAGTCCAGGGTTCATTACGGGAGAAGAAAGCGCTCTTCAAGACGTGTCAAACGACCAAATCTCCTGAACTTATTTTAACGTTTTGCTGAATACTCAGCACCGGCAAGTGCACCCTCCCGAACAAATCCCGAACCATGGACTCGTGCCACCGATTACACCTGACGAGTTCCTAGCATCTCTTCGTCACATGGAGAATCGGAAAGCTGTCGGACCGAATGAGGTGCCAATTGAAGCGTGGAAAGCGCTGGGGGCTCGTGGTATGTGCATTTTTACTGACCTTTATAATAGAATCCTGAGCGACCGAATAATGCCCGATCAGTGGCGGCTTAGTATAATAACGCCGGTCCACAAGGGTAAAGGGTCCGTTCATGATTGCGGTAATTACCGCGGTATAAAGGTGATGTCACACACCATGAAGCTCTTCGAGCGCATTATTGACACCAGAATCCGACAGGAGTGTACAGTGTCGGACTCCCAGTACGGTTTCCAACCAGGACGCGGTACCATGGACCCTATATTCGTCCTAAGGATCCTCATGGAGAAGCACAGGGAAAAGAATATACCTCTGCATTTTTTATTCCTAGACCTGCAGAAGGCCTTTGACTGTGTTCCCAGGGAGATGATCTGGTGGGCGTTGCGGTCGAAGTTGGTACCAGAGACCTATGTGGATATATGTGGAAATCGTACGTGACATGTACCGCAACTCCGATTCAATAGTCAGGACCGCTGTTGGTGATACCACCCCCTTCCCCATAACCGTAGGCGTGCATCAGGGCTCCATCTTAAGCCCCTACCTCTTCAGTGTGATATTAGACGAACTGTCAGCCAGCGTACAGAAACTACCGCAGCCTTGGCTGCTTATGTACGCTGATGATATCGCACTGGTAGATGGGGACAAAGGACGGCTCACCAGACGCGTGCACGCATGGAGGGAGGCGCTTGAGAATGGCGGGCTGAAGCTAAACGTAGCGAAAACAGAGTATATAGCCTGCAACAGCACAGATCTGACGTCTCTCCGTATAGGCGACGACACCGTCGAGCGCACGGACAACTTCAGGTACCTCGGATCCGTGCTTGATGCGTCCGGGGACATCGATCGCGACATCAACGCCCGTATATCAGCGGATTGGGTGACGGGTGTCATTTGTGACACCCCACCCCACCCCAAAATGCCGGTCAAGCTGAAGGGACCGGTATATAAGACCATCATAAGGCCTGTCCTTACGTACGGCAGTGAGGCGTGGTCGGTGCTGGAGCGACAGCGCAGTTGCTGCATGTCACGGAGATGAACATGCTGTGGTGGATGTGTGGCGTAACGCGGAAAGACCGTGTACGGAATACATACATCCGCGGCAGCCTCCATGTCCGTGACATTGCTGACAAGCTGCAGGAAAGTTGCCTCCGCTGGTACGGCCACATCTTACGACGACCGGCAAGCTACGTGGGAAACAAATGCCTGGACATGACCCTACCTGGTACCAGGAGTAGAGGACGGCACAAGAAACGCTGGCTTGATGTCGTGCAGGATGACATGCGCGTCAATGGGCTAGTTGTGAGGGACGCCGAAGACCGGGCAAAGTGGAGGAGGAAGTGTAGGAAAGCGGACCCTGGGTTCTCCCGCGTTGGGCGGGATGAGCAACCGGGATAAACGCTAGGTAGAAGAAGATTTACAAAAAAATGTAGAAACTAAAAGATAATAAAAAATAATAAGAAAGCATACGTTCCATTAACAAACATTCAGCCCCGCGGAACAAAAGCAAGCTATTTAATTGTTCCCAAATTAATCAAGAAAATGAAAAAAAAATCTTTTAGCACTAGAAGTAGCAAGTTAGTACAGAATGTTCAAGCTGCAACAGCAAACCAACATTGTTCTTACATTTCTGACACATTATTACAATAAGTAGTTAGTACATATTAATAAAATAGATAATAAAATAAAAATACAAGAAGCATTAATTATTCATGCTTTTCATACTAAGTAGTCAATAGAGTTAGTAACATAACATTGTCACTTAGTAAAGCAACATAGCATTAATTAAAGTACTAGCTGTTTAGGGGTTCTTTAACAAACTTATCTAACATCTCTATTCGTATATAAACGCATACACTTTCATAAACAGAACTACTAAAGTAAAAAAAAAATTAAATTGAATAAAACATGAATGATTCAAACAAACAATACACACTGGAATAAGTAGTTTGTACTTTCTTACACAACATTACTATAAATTAAAATAGGGAAAAAAATAATAATCAACATTTAAGTCACTATACAGGCTAAAGTACAATTTTAGTAATTGGCCGGGAAAATATGCCATTTTTGGTTCTTACATTAGTGGCTGGCAAAGCAACTAAACTAAAAACTCAACTCAACTCAAACTAGGTAACGTCACGGGCTTAATGGGGGCTATTCGAGACTTCGAGCGTATTAATTGGACTGTATTCTTATGTGAGTAACTTCTCGCATAGACCGTGCAACCGAATCCTTTAGCAAATGTAAAATAAGATAAATAGTTTAACTATATTACTTTTCCAGTACCTGTTCTTTACCTTTTGACTAAGCAGCGATTCAATGGTTACTAAATTAATATTTTTAAATAAGTACCAAATATTTTTTTACAGACACAGACACACTTTACCCAGCAGTCTCCACTTCTCGTCACGGTATTCAAACTCCGACAAACGAAGCAACCGCCACCATTGCAGCTCATCATGCGTGCAACAGGCAGAGTTATTAGTAAGGTACATACAGCTTAGAACAACAGGACACAACAAAATTAGAGCAAAAACCGTTATTATTTTACACGCGCCTCTCAATTATTGAGTCATCCGATACTTTTGCTGATTAGACCATATAATAACCATACATTTTGTACATTTTTTTTTATAGGAGAGGGGGCAAACGAGCATGCGGCTCATATGATGGTATGTAACTATCGCCGCCCATGAACAACTTCAATACCAGGAAAATTGCAGATACTCAGCACAATTGGGGGGATTCGCGTCCCAATGCGAATGCTGACCTGTATGTCAAACACGGCGGCAACCTGCAGAACGCAACCGGAGCGTGAGTGGCACCACACTCCGGATCAGACAATGGTCCGAAGAGCCGAGAGGGGCATCGACGGAAACCTGATATCCGTCCGGATGAGAGGTCAGCAGAAAGTCCAACAGGGAAGGTGTATGATCCTCCACATCTGAAATCCGCGTAGGCGAAGTAACCAGTTGTGTCAGACCATATGCCAAGGCAAAGTCATAAACAGATCTCCCCGCATGATCGGTTAGACGTGAACCGAGCCATTCGGCATGGTGGGCGTTAAAATCGTCAAGGATCACGATCTCTGCGGATGGGACCTGTTGCAGCAGAGAATCTGAATCCATTTGGAGGTGGTCGATGAGTCGGTCTGTTTCGGCATTACCGCTATGGGACCTATAGAGGCACCTGTAGACGCGCGGATGATCGTCGCTGTCTACGCGTTGCCAAAGGATGAACAGGTCCGAACCTTCAAGACTGCCGAGGCGTCAAGAATAGATGTCCTCTCTGACGTATATGCAAATTCCAGCCCGAGGCACAAAGGAGTGAGTAGTACCCTGAGTAGTAGAGATACAAAGTATCAGCCGGAGAGGACACATGCGTCTCGGTCAGAAAGAGCAAGGCCGGATTCGCCATCTCGAGATGGAAGTGGCTCGAGATGGTAGTGGACGGTGTTCGAGTGAAATCACCTGATGTTGCAGAAATTCACGGATAGTGTGGCAGGGGTCGCATTGGTATTGTTGCTCAGTTTGCCCCGAGCAATTATTGTATTGAGCGGAATTTTGCCCCCCCCCCCTCCCCCCGCTCAGCGAGGGATTCTACAGGGGTGCTGGTACTGGGATAGTCTTTGATGTAATTCCGCTACCATGTTGATGGGCGGGGGTGGTGGGGGGGGGGGGGAATCGGGCCTCTGGCCACCTGCACTCACCAGACGAAACGCAGAAGTAGAGCTTCCACTTCATGCCGGTATTCTGTGAGGTCGTGGTACCAACCCGGGTTGGTACCACATTTTTACGAGTAAACGGTACCACGGTTTAAATTTAAACCATAAAATTAAATTTAAACCGTTAAATACCAAATAGTTAGTTAAAATCTGTTATAGATTTTTAGAGTTATAGAGCAAACACCGTTACAGCAGCAGTCTCCACTTCACGTCACGTTATTCAAACGCCGACAAACGAAGCAACCGCCACCATTGCAACTCATCATGCGTGCAACAGGCAGTATTATTAGTTAGGTACATGCAGTTCAGATAACAGTATACAACAAAATTAGAGCAAACACCGTTACAGCAGCAGTCTCCACTTCACGTCACGGTATTCAAACGCCGACAAAAAAAGCAACCGCCACCATTACAACTTATTGTGCGTTCAACAGGCAGAGTTATAAGTTAGGTACATGCAGTTCAGAACAATAGGACACAATAAAATTAGTGCAGACACTGTTATTATTTTACACGTGCCGCTCAATTATTGAGTCATACGATGCCTTTGCTGATTAGACCATATAATAACCATATATACATTGGCCATACCCCATAAACGTTTTCATTTTCCGCTAATGGCTGCATCGAAAATATTTCGCTGTTTCCGCCGGAATTTCTTTAAAAACGCATCAACAATTCTGAACATTCTTGGGACTTTAATCCTTTATTTTGGTCATAGTAAACCGTTGCGCGAAATTCACGTTAGCTGGACTCCATTTTTAGGAGCGTTTGCTGCCAGGTTCTCGTGATAAAGTATTTTTCTTTTAAAATAGTTAAAGTTAAGTGTACCATTTTCATATTTATCACTTAATCTTTTTTCGTCTTTGTGATAATGTTTTAGTTGCCAGTATCAAACAAATGAATATAGTGTATCTAATTTCTTTTGAATTTACAAGTACAAGGGTACAAGTGTATGTGATATTTGTAAATCTTTATAAGAATAGTGTATTTTTTAAATATCATTTGATTATATCACAGTTTTTACATTTAAACTTTCTTTTACTGAAACGATATGAAATAAGAAAATGAAAACAAAAATAAATGAACCGTTTCAGTTTACCGCGACCATATTTAAGAACAGTTAGAGCTGAGCATACTGCTACTAGAAAATTCAATTAAACTGATTCTAATGGAGCTCTCGTCGCTAAAGAGCAAAGCAAATGGCTTTCTACGTGCCGCTCATGTGGTAATTAAGTGTCATACATTTTGCTACCAATACAGAGTTGCGATGTTAACGTAATTGGCTCGATTTAATTTCGATACAATTTAACCTCCTGTAAAATAGTTTTTTATTTACAAAAAGCTGTGAATCGCGTCCTTGAACAAGCAATGAAACTATAATTTGTCGAGTTCAAGAAAGATGGATATTTACAATTCGACTGCATGATTTTTTGTGTGTTTGTTACGCGATATCTTCGTCAATTGTGAACTGATTTTGATTATTGGCTTTATATTAAATAGATTATAATTGGTCCAATATATAGAAAAGGTGGACAAAATAGAGGACGTAGTCTTTAATGTAACTATTTCGACGATATTAAACAAAACTATTTTACTGATTTACATACATACATATAATCACGCCTCTTTCCCGTAGGGGTAGGCAGAGAGTAGGCTACGATCCTTACATACTTGTTTCGCTTCGTCCATTTTCATTATTCCCTTCATACATGCTCTTCGGTTAAGGGTACTCTTGACCTGGCCTTTTTTTCAAGACGTCCCCGATTTGGTCTAGAAACGTCCGCCTAGGTCTACCCCTTCCAACACTTTCATTCACACTCGCCTTATACACTTTTTTCGTTAATCGTTCTTCATTCATTCTCTCGACATGGCCAAACCATCTCAGCATACCTTTCTCAATTTTTGTCACTACATCTTCTTTCAGACCACAACGTTTCCTTATCTATATCTATCTATATAACTATTTCTTATCCTGTCACTTAGTTTAACTCTTATCATACTTCTTAACGCTCATATCCCAATTGTATTTATTCTGCTTTAATGTTTCTTCTGCCATACCCAACTTTCACTTCCGTACATTAGTGTCGGAACCAACACCCCCTCATGCACAGCCAAACGAGCCTTGTTAGACACCTTCCGACAGCTCATAAAGGAGTGCAAAGCTCCATCCACCACGTTTCCTGCATTCACTCTTATTTCGATATCACTCCCACACTTTCCATCTCTTGTAAACTTTGAACCCAGATACACAAACACCTTAACCTGGTCAATTTGTTCATCTCCAATCACGATATTGCAGTCTGTCACTGCCTCATCTCTTTCAAACACCTTCACTTTCGCCTTCTTTACATTTATCTTTATTCCCTTTCTAACAAAAGCTCTACTCATAGCATTTACCA
Source organism: Parnassius mnemosyne (assembly GCA_963668995.1). Classification (NCBI taxonomy): domain Eukaryota; kingdom Metazoa; phylum Arthropoda; class Insecta; order Lepidoptera; family Papilionidae; genus Parnassius; species Parnassius mnemosyne. The sequence goes on along the minus strand of CAVLGL010000084.1, from coordinate 14,916,976 downwards.
TCTCCTGCAACTCCTCGGCCGAAGACGCAAGTAATACTTGGTCATCAGCATGGAGAAAACATTTGACGAGTAAATCATTCATTCTCAACCCACTTTCATTCTCTTTTAAATCCGTCAAGCAATTGTACATGAACAGATTAAACAGCCACGGTGACGCTACACATCCCTGTCTAACACCATTTTTGATATTAAACCATTCAATGTATGTCCCGTTTATCCTTACACAAGCATTAGAATCCCTATAAAGACATTACAATGCTCGTATGAGGATGCTGCTCACACCGTTCAAGGACAGTGCTGATCACAATTCATTCCTCACCACTCTATCATTAGAATTTTCTAGATCCACGAACGCGCAATAGACCTTATTGTTTTTAGCCAAACACTTTTCGGCTATGCACCGCATGGAAAAGACCTCCGTACATCCCATTCCCGTTCTAAATCCCGCTTTCGCATCCCATACTTTTTCGTCTGTTTCATTCACAAGCCTTTCAATCAACACTTTCGCATACAATTTACCGACGACGCTGGAAGGCTTATAATTACCGCGTAATAAACCGCGGTAATTAATGCAGTCCTAATGATTTCTTATATTTACGCGAACACTAGACATTGAATAAAACTATTTTTACGGATTTTATCGCGTTTAATTAACTTATTTTATATTCCCGACGTTTCGGTTGCTTTCCAGCAACAGTCTCCCGTGACCACGGTTGCTGGAAAGCAACCGAAACGTCGGGAATATAAAATAAGTTAATTAAACGCGATAAAATCCGTAAAAATAGTTTTATTTAATGCAGTCCTGCCGTGACCCTTTTCCCTTACACAATGGCAAGATCACTGCTTTGCGCCAGTCTTTTACGTGTAGGCCAGTTTGTTACGTGTACGTCAGTTTTTTACGTGGTAGAGCCACGCTGCAGCTATATTAGTAGTATAGTTGTAGCACGAATGGGTCGGCTCGACCGGGGAAAGACCACGCTCTCACAGAATACCAGCGTCAAATAGCAGTTTAACACTGCTGTGTTTCGTATGGTGAGTGTAGAGAACCGGAGACCCTTTTTACTGGAAAAGAGTCATTCCATCTTAGTCCTCACGAGTGACAACGCATCTGCGTTTTGATTCGCAAACGAAGATAAATGTAAATATCCATGGGCCACAGAATTCACTTACCATCAGGTGGACTGTGTGCTCATTTGTCACTTGATCCTATAAAAAAAAATCTCCCGGTACTTGCCCATTTCGCCAGGACAAATTGAAAAGGCGGTAGAGCTGGCTAGCCAATATGCCCTGTCCAGCCCTCAGCATCTTGACGGTAATCCTGTCATACCTTGTGAAAGGCTGCCTAATCTCATACTTTTCAACGCTTTCACTATTTCATCCATGCTTATCTCACTTTCATCAACATTTATATTAGTTTCCATGAAAGGTGCCGGACTCTGTACCTGTACGTCCTCTCTTTCAAACAAACTTTCAAAATACTCTTTCCATCTCTTTAACACACATTCTTCTCCTTTTATAATGCTCCCATCTTGACTCTTGATTGTACTCAGCTCCGAGGTAGAAGTTTTTCCTCTGGCTGTTTTGATAGATTTCAAGAAAAACTTAATGTTTGACTGGAAATCTTTAGTGGGCCTCCTATCGAAATTATCTTTTCTTTCTTCTTTCTTTCTAGATACAACTTCTTTCGCTGTTGATTTTTGATCTTTTATACTTCGTTCTTGCTTCCTTTGTCCCGTCATCCGTTGCCTTTAGACCTTTTTGGTTAGCTTTTGTTGCTAACCAATCCAACTACGCTTTCTTCTTTTCTTGCACAACCCTTTGTACATCTTTATCCATCCACACATTGTAGTTCTTTCTTCCTTTCCTTCTTGTAGCTACCCCGCATACCTCAATAGCAACGTTCACGACCCCTTTTTTATATGTCTCCCACAAAACTTCAATCACACCTATCCCTTCTATGCCTTTAAAACTTTCTGTAATTTTCTCTACATACTCATCTTTTTTTTCTTTTTCTTGTATATTTTCCACTTTTACTCTGTCCAAAACACACGTAGGCTCGGCCCCTTGGTGTCGCCACCGTCTAAAGAGGCCACGCATTCGAGCTATGACAGCAAAGTGGTCTGTGTTGAGGCCTACACGGCGGTATGCCCGAGTGTCTAGCACTTTTTTTCTCAGTCTTTCATCCACAATTACAAAATCAATCATACTTCTAGACTCAACCTCATCTCTTGTATACGGATGGCTCTTTTAGTGGTCAAAAACTGTGTTGGCCACGCACAGATTGCATTCCAAGCATATATCAAGTATGGTTCTCCCATTGTCATTCACTCTCTCGTCCCCAAACGTACCCAGAACTCCTCCATACCCATCACGCTTTACTCCAACCCACCCATTAAAGTGCCCTAACATCACGATCCGTTCATTTTCTCCGCATTTATTAAAGACCTCTCTCATGCTATCCTAAAATTCCTCTCTTTCTTATTGGGCTTTTAATGACTCACCTCCGCACAGATCCATCGGTGCATAGACCCCAAGGATAAACAAGCGAGTGAGTCTGACTTTTGACCTCATCCAGAGGAGTCTTGGGATTACACATTTATGCTCCATAACACATTCAACTATTCGAGATGAAAGAAACACACCAACTCCCTGACAAACTCGGCTGGTTTGGGGAACTCCCGACCAGTATGCCATGTAGGAGCCATGAACCGTGGTGTCACACCCTTTCCTTTTGGTTTCGTTCACGCACAGAATATCTATGCATCGTTCATCCATCATTTGACATACTTCATCTACCTTGCCATCCATTCTTCCTCTTACATTTAACGTAGCGAAGCGGCTCTCCGTGGGCCGCTTTTCGCCCCCGCGAGAAACGAAACGTGATGGGTGGTGAACCACATCGCCACCATTTTGGTTAATTAAATTATTTTTATAATTATACACTGCGTTCCCACGAATAGCGAGAGAAAGGTTTGTCCCCCCCAGCAGAGCCCCGCATGCCAGGGCAAGGCTGGCCTGATTCTGGGGTCGCCCGGTCCTTGGGCAGTGTGGTACGCTAACAACTAGGCTTGCCCCTAGCCATGCATCCATCCGCGCGGCAGACGTTGGATTGTCGGAGAGGGTAGGAATAGGGAAAGGGAAGGATAGGTGGTGTAAAAAGGAAGATTGGTAAGTTAAAGTGGGAAATAGGAAATGTAGGATATTACCGCCCAGGAGGATAAGGGATAGGACAGTAATAGCTAGGTAAGCCGGGGTCGCATACCCGTATACTATACCACAACTACCGGACAGGTAAATTGGAGTGAGTATCGCATGACTGTACTGATTTAATCACGTTAATTTTTTTTATTGCAGATGTTTTGGGTGTTTTGCTGCATCCATGCTCACAGAGGATCCTTAGTTCACTAATAATTTCTTTATAGGATAAGTGTGACAAACGAGTACACAGTCCACCTGATGGTAAGTGGTTGCTGCGGCCCATAGACATCTACATCTTTCTTCTATTACAAATCAAAATGCAGATGCGTTGTCACCCGTGAGGACTAAGATGGAGTGCCTCATTTCCAGTAAAAAGGGTCTCCGGTTCTCTACACTCACCATATGAAACACAACAGCGTTAAGCTGCTATTTTACGCTGGTATTCTGTTAAAACGTGGTCCTTCCCCGGTCGAGCCGACACATTCGTGCTACAATTATACTACTAACATATCTGCAGCATGGCTCTACCACATAAAAAAATTTAAATTTATATTTCTTAAATTAATTTAAATTTGTGATATTTCTTAGTCCACTAAAATAAATATAAAAAAAAAACTTTAAATGAAAAGTAAGAGCCGATTTCAAAGTACTAAAAAGAATTTAAAAAAATACGTTCAGGAGTTGTTGCTTTTATTCTACACTATGTCTAAACATCGACTTCAGAAAGTTATGTTAAAATTATTTAATCTTTTTAATTCATTGAATCCGATTTTACTATTTATTAAATAGTAAATTTCATTAGTCAGGGTTGAAGCGAGGTTTTTTTTTATAAAATTCAGAATAATTAAATTTTTGTCCGTATGGTTGTAGAGAGTGAGAGAGACAGAGAGAGAGAGAGAGAGAGACCTTAGATTTTGAGTGCTATTGAGAAGTTCTACGGAGATCTGATACGCGTCGGCGTTGGAGCTACACGTAGCGACTCCATGGGCAAAGTGACATCCAATATCACTGAAATATTTCGGTGATATTTCAGACGTCATTCTGAGTGGAAATGGCTCTCCAGCATCTTAAAATAGCAAGCCCCTGGCGAGTACGAAATTACAGCGGAGTTGCTGGAAGCGATATGAAAACCGGTATTTAAAGTCCTTCAGAAGCTCTACGATTCCGTACTCCGTAGTGAAACTACTTGATGATTGGATGATTGGTGCAGAAGTATTCTTGTCCTTCAAGAAAGGCGACGACGCCATTTTGAAGAACTGCAGGCAGATTTCCCTTCTTAGCTCCGTCTAAGTGCTGTTTGAGAGAATCATTAGGAGTCATCGTCGCATACAGAGTTGTCGACATCAAACATTTCATTAAGCCGGTTTTTGAAAATCATTTAGAACTATAGACAACTCTTCGGCGCACTGTACAGAAGACTTTGGTCATGCGTATTTGGACTATGAGAAAATGTTTAAATTTTATCTCAATTTGGGCTTGTCGAAGTCCCGTCCCGGTTAATAGTAGTGGATGTTGTGATTTAAATTTATCCTGAATAAAGAATAACAATGCCGGTGCCCTATCTGTGTCACCCTTCATGATTTAGATAAAAAACCTCGTTAGCAACAAAAATGGTATCTGGTTTTCATCATTCACTATAAGTAACACAGCAGCATTATGTTGCTATTTTACACTAGTATTTCGTGCAGGCAGTGCTTCAGTCATGCCAAATTTTAGACTCTTTTTCGGTCAAACTAAAGTCTGATTATTATATTTTAACCATATACTTTACAGTATATAAAACCTTAACAATCCAAACTAAATAAACTTTATTATACTGTATCCTTTATAAATACTATTTCAATATTTTGTTTTATAATTTGAATTTAATTAAAAAAATATTGTGCAACTTGCGATCTCTATCGATATTACCTTTTTTGATTATCTTGGCTCTATCACGATAAAATAATTGCTAATAATTGCTAATAAATATATAAAAAAGTGTGATCAGTTATCCGCGAATTGTTATCGAAGCATGACTAATAATAATTGCATTTAATGAAGTCAATAAGAGGTCCATATACTTGTATGCCCTGGAGCATACGAGTATATGGATATATACTCGTATGCACGAGTATATATGTTTGACACGCACAATGATTCGGCTTTTCCCTATGTGAACCGACGTTTACAAATTTTATTTTGAAATAATAATTGATGTCTATACTGAAAGTAATGTTTAAATAATTACAAATTATCTGAATATTGAATAAAAATGTTAGCAAAACAATTAAACGCTATCGATCGGCTATAACGCTATTCATGAAATAGGTTCCTAAAAATTATGGTAAATTTGTATTTATTTGTTGGTTAAAAGAATAGAAAATAATTTTCATTCAAATTCAAATTTATAATATTAACTGTGAGTTGATCATTATAGATTTCGTGTTAATTTATATATTACGTGTCATAAAACGTAACCACTCTTTTCGGGTTTTACAATATTTGTTATATTTCATTTCAATATAGATTAGATTTACCTATGACTGGTTCGGAAAAAAGTTGTGTCCAGGAAATAATCAGCAAGAAACCTAGCGGGATATTTTTTTTGTATATATTTGAGTGGGTGTTAGATTCACAATTGAACCCTTTAGGTGACGCTGTTGTATAGTTCCAGAAATCACCCGTGAGAAGCCGGGGCGGATCCCTAGTTAAGGATAAAAACATTAAGAAACGGATTATTGTCAATCATGTACTATTTAGTAGTAAACAATTATTCCTAAAAGACTTATTACATTACACGATTTATCGGGCCCTGTCCATCGTGTGCCCTGCCTACCAGACAGGGCGCTGCTTATTACACTACGCTAGAAATCGCTTCCTGCCTCAGTTGTTACTCGAACGTGGAAATGATTGCACGTCTAGCATTATGGCGCAGACTTTATCTAAACGTCAAAAAATTGCTTTAGTGTTTTTTTTACGTAGTAGAGCCATGCTGCAGCTATATTAGTAGTATAGTTGTAGCACGAATTGGTCAGCTCGACCGGGGAAGGACCACGCGCTCACAGAATACCAGCGTAAAATAGCAGCTTAACACTGCTGTGTTTCGTATGGTGAGTGTAGAGAACGGGAGACCTTTTTTACTGGAAAAGAGGCATTCCATCTCAGTCCTCACGGGTGATAACGCATTTGCATTTTGATTCACATACGAGGATAAATGTAGGTGTCTATGGGCCACAGCAACCACTTACCATCAGGTGGACTGTGTGCTCGTTTGTCACCCTATCCTATAAAAAAAAACTTTGGCTAGCGGTACCGTGCAAGGCCAAGCTAAAAAAAGGAAGGAAAGGAAAATGTGGATGAAAAAATATTTGCTCCTCAGAAAAAAACTATCGAATATAAAAATAGTCAGCGTTTTGGACGCAACAGACCTACAAAACTATTTTAAAGAGTAGGTGAAAACCAATTCGACGAGTTATTAAGCTTAGTATAACGCCTTTAATAGACAAAAAAATACTTTAATGATTTCTTATATTTACGCGAACACTACACATTGAATAAAACTACTTGTACGGATTCTATCGCGTTTAATTATATTTTTTTATTAATTCCCGACGTTTCGGGTGCTTTACAGCACCCAGTCCCCTGTGACTATGGGTGGTAAAGCACCCGAAACGTCGGTAATTAATAAAAAAAAAATATTAAACGCGATAGAATCCGTAAAAGAAGTTTTATTCAAAAGAATACTTTTTTAAGAGAGATTGGTTGTCACTTTACGATTTTGGCCACTGGAAACTCCTATCAATATTTGATAAGGCATTTCTTTGTAGATGTCGATGACATTGAGAAGTATCTTTTTCTTTAGCGCATGACATAAATACAAGTAATGATTTAGAGAGTAGATCGACATAGTAGAACTTTAAATAAACAGACGTGTAGACTCTGCGCATGCGGCCACGCAACTGAGCTCCCTGCCTCCCTGTCTCTTATTACACTACACGATCCACAGCGCGGCAGGGAAGCAGGGCGGTCGGAACCACTCGGTCGCCCTGTTTAGGGACCCTGACTCCCTGTTTCTTATTACACTACCCTGTCCCTGCGGGCAGGGCCCGAGAAATCGTGTAATGTAATAAGCCTTTTAGTAAGAATTTTAAACTTTTTTATACACACGCACGCACGCACTCTGTTTCTCTTTTGTTGAATGTTAAGTACATTCAAGTTTAGGGAGAGCGAAGACCTTCTACCACAAGTATCTTTATACTTAAAAGAAGTCCTCAAACTTGTACTAATTTAATAATATGTTGGAAACAATAAACTTACATTTCAATTAATTTTCTAGAACGTTGTTCTAAAAGCGTATACATTGCCCCATGAAGGAATTACTGACTCTTAACTGTTATAAATACCTTGTGTTTATGCCTAGTATTTATAGAATGTACTATTTTTAATAAAACTATTTTTATGTTTGTGTACGTAACATAACATTTTCGTAAGTGTGCGGAGAGGACAAAGTTAAAACATATGATCCTTTAAATTTTTCTCTCCTTGACTCCTTCAGACTTATGTTATAAATTGCTTATAAGCTCTCCTGTACAAAGCAAACATAATTTGTTAGTTGCACCTTAGCAAATTTCCATATGAAATTTTGTTATAAAAATAAATAAAATAATCTAGCTGTTTCAAAATATGTAAGGGCAGCGTTTTTGCATCATATGCTGCAGCACTAAGTTTGCTAACTAATTAAGATATTATGGGGTCCCATTGAAACTGCGTCAACTGTAATTCTGAGGAAAACAGTGGAATTAACAAGAGCCAGCTTTTCCTCTTTTACTAACATTTTGTTTTATTATCGTGTTTATTATTTATTTATTTATTTATGTCACACGTTTATTTTTGCTAATTTTTTTCCGAAAAATATTATTTATTTATCGCATATATTGAATCCACCGTTACAGTTGCAATGGAGGGTCCAACGACCTCTAAAATGTTAAAGTGCGCGAATTGTAATTTATTTATAAACGAGGTTCTGGCGTTTATACAGAACAAGTGTGATGTGATGGACGAAGATTCAATGATCAGACTAAGTATTACAGCATTTAAACCAAAAGACATTAGTGCAGCTAAAAATCTTCTGTTTACATCAGTTAAGACTTCGGGAAGACAGATTAAGCACAAAAGGGAAGGTAAAACCCAACGAGACCTAGAGGACATAATAGCTCTGATAAAACAGAAAGACCCTGAAGAATTGCCAATTTTTGTCGCTCGCGACCTACAAAAACTACCTACGGTCACTTTTGACCATATAGACGTGACAAGATTGCTGAAGGACATTATTATCCTCAGACATGAAGTTGAAACTATCAGGGAGACGTATACACCTATAGACCAGTTTTCAAAATTAAAAAATGAAATCATCAATCTACAACAAACACCGATAGTCAACAATCTCCAGCAGGATAACTTTTTTAATACAAAGCGAGGTACAAACTGCATACTGAATGGCTCCGAATATAAATGTGATAGTGGCCCTACAGAATTTTTACACTTTACTCAAGAGACGGTAAACAACAAAAATAACAATCCGACCGTTACTGACAAAGCGGCAGGAGGACGAACTGAGCAACACTCACTGTCCCTGTCGCATTTGATATCTGCAGGCAATTTATCTGTTGCACCGAGCCCGGCCAGCATGCGCGTGGAGGAGCCCACTGCGGTTTCGGCTGTCGAAACCGCGGTACAAATCCATGGCGCCTCAGCTACTGCTGTGACTAATACCTCTGCAGGTGTCGGTGCAGAGAACGATCAGCTGATACAATCACCGCAATTGCAAAGCGCTTTGAATAGGCGGGATGAAGATTGGCAAATTGTACAGAGGAAAAAGCGTCAAAACAGATTTTTAGGTAGAAAAGGAACGTGCACCGTTATTGAAAGTAGTTTTAAGGCTGCGAATACCAGTGTTCCTATCTTTATAAATAATGTGCACCAAGAAACATGTGAAGAAGACATAGTATCCTACATAAAAAGTAAAACGAATGTGGAAGTGACCCTTCATAAGATCAAATCCAAGCAACAGAGAGAATACAACTCATATAAAATATATGTACCTAATATAAATTTAAGTTTGTTCTTGGACTGTAACCTGTGGCCCAATGGTATAACATTCCGTCGTTTTATTGAATTTAGCAAGAGATATTCAAACAGTCAGGAGAATTCTGATACTGGCTCAAAAATAATGAACTTAAATGGATAGTACGACTAACAATATTAATTTAAAATTAATTAGCTTTAATTGTAAGTCTTTCAAAAGATCCATTGACGCAGTAAAAGTGCTTGGTCAAAGTGCCGATATTATTGCGCTACAAGAAACTTGGCTCCTACCTCAAGAGGTACCGGAACTTGGTAAAATAAGCAACGACTTTGGTTTTTGCGGTAAATCAGCTGTGGACATATCTAGTGGAATACTGTGTGGGCGACCGTACGGTGGCGTAGCACTGTTATGGAGAAACAGTAAGTTTAAGTGTGTGTCTGTGATTCCATGTGAAAGTAATCGAATTAGTGCGATTAAGGCGTGTGTGTTGGAACGGCTAATACTTATTTTCACTGTTTATATGCCTACAGACTCATCTGACAATCTCTTAGAATATGTTCAATGTTTAAGTGAAATTGCATCTATAGTTGAAAGTTGCAATATGGAAACCGTATATATTTTAGGAGATTTTAATGCTCACCCCGGGGGATTGTTTGGCAATGAACTTCTAGACTTCTGTAGTGAACAAAATTGGACATGTGTGGATATTCAAATGTTAGGTATAGATTCCAATGCACACACTTTTGTTAGTGAAGCGCACGGAAGCCATAGATGGCTTGATCACGGTGTTGTTACTGAAGCTGCACTAAGCAAGGTGCTAACGGTAAAAGTACATTATGGTGTCTACTGGTCTGATCACTACCCGCTAGAAATTCAATGCAACATAAAAACCGTTTGTGAGACTATTGAGCTGCCGCGTGCTAAAGTAAATAAGGTTCTATGGGGAGAAAGAGACCTAAGCCAAATAGAAATGTTTACTAAATATTGTAATGATAAACTGCGAAAGGTTGGCTTTCCACATGAGTTCGATCAGTGTGGCGATTGTTTGTGTAGTAATAGTGAAGCGGCACACCTGGCCGCGATAGACTCGCTTTACAGTGATATTGTAACAGCGTTACAGGAGGCTGCTGTGGTCAGCTATGTTGGTCGTTTGGGAGGTGGAAAACCACATCGCGGTCGTCCTATTGTAGGTTGGAACAAGTCTAACCTGGGTATGTAATGGTCGGCCTAGTAGTGGTACCATTTCTAATGAAATGTATGATTCGAGAAAAATTTTCAAAAGTAAATTAAAGTATTGTCAGAATAATCAGGAGCAAATAAAAATGAATATTTTAGCTTCAAAACACAGGAATAAAGATTTTAGGGGATTTTGGCAACAAACAAAACAACTAAGTCCAAAGCCTAGCGTCCCTGTGAGTGTTAACGGCATCAGTGAACCACGGGATATAGCGAACATGTTCAGATGTCACTTTCAAGTGGAGTCTCCGCTAAAAAGTACGCAGGTAGTGGATGAGGAGGTCGTGGTGTCGGAGGTGCCGGACCGCGTCACAGCTAAGCAAGTTGCTCTAATGATAAAAGGAATGACGCGAGGGAAGTCTCCTGGACACGACGGCCTTAGCATTGAACATTTTCACAATGCGGGGCCACACCTACCGAGACTCTTAGGGCTGCTGTTCACGCTATGCATTAGGCATTCCTATCTGCCAAATAAGCTAATCAAGACGGTGATAGTGCCTATTATTAAAAATAAAACTAGTGATACTTCCGACAAGTGCAACTACCGTCCGATATCATTAGCTACAACCACATCTAAGGTGCTTGATGGCCTGCTTGAGAGACAACTTAAAGAGCATCTCCACCTACATGACGCTCAGTTCGGCTTCAGACCAGGACTTTCGACTGAATGCGCAATTATGTCTCTCAAACAGACTGTTAGGTACTACACGGATAGGAACACGCCTGTGTATGCAGCCTTTCTTGATCTCACTAAGGCATTTGACCTGGTTAAATATGATATTCTTTGGCGTAAATTAAAAGACACAGGTATGCCGGGTGGGTTGATCAATATTTTTAAATATTGGTATGAACACCAAACTAACCGGGTTTGATGGCTTGGTGAGCTTTCTGACGAGTACGGGTTGGAGTGTGGAGTGAAACAGGGAGGGCTAACTTCTCCTTCTCTCTTCAACTTGTATGTGAATAGGTTGATTGTTGAGCTGAGCGACACAAGGGTTGGCTGCTCGATTGATGGTCACTGCATCAACAGTATCAGTTATGCAGATGACATGGTATTGCTAAGCCCATCAATCGCAGGTCTCAGAAAACTAATAGGTGTATGTGAGAGGTACGCTTTGTCACACGGACTCCTGTACAATGTTAAAAAGAGCGAGCTCTTGATCTTTCAAGCTAGGCGTCGTAAGCTGGGAGATGTGCCACGTGTGCTGCTAAATGGCGTCGCTCTAGGCAGAGTAAATGCGTTTAAATATCTTGGCCATGTGGTTACCGAGGATTTAAAAGACGATGCTGACATCAAAAGGGAAAGGAGGGCGATGGCGGTCCGCTGTAATATGCTGGCACGCAGGTTCGCGCGGTGTAGCTTTGGAGTAAAGATAACTCTCTTTAAAGCCTTTTGCCAAACTTTATACACTTGCAATCTGTGGGTCAACTACACGCAGCGGGCCATCAACGCTCTCCGAGTACAATAAAATAACGCATTTAGGGTGCTGGTGGCGCTACCGCGCTGCTGTAGTGCGTATGCGATGTTTGCGCACGCGCACACGGACGGCTTCCACGCCGTGCTGCGACGCCGCATCGCCTCACTGATGCTTCGTACGAGGGGGAGCGCCAACACCATCCTGAACGTGCTCAGGGATAAGCCTGACAGCCCCCTTCTGCGGTACTGGTTACAAATGCATGTGCCCGGTGCCCCAGAGGGTGGCAGATACATGAATTAAACTATAGATTAATTTTATTCAAGTAATTAATATATTAAAGAATCGAATAAAGTTATATTGAATTGATTTAAATTGAATTAAATTTTATTTTTATTTTTGATTTTATTGTAATTTAATTTTGGGTTTAGATTTGATTTTAGTTATGATTTAATTTAATTAAATTTATTTTATGTTCTCAATTACTAACCTAATATAAGTCATACTAACAACTTATGGATCTTTGATATCTGAAATAAAGAATTATTATTATTATTATGGGGTATTTGTATAGTTTTCACATCTGGTTGGGCTGTATAAATATATAATTGTAAATGAAAATGATAAACTTACATAAATATCAATAAAATAATATAAATACATAAAAATTACATAAATATATAAAAACCCAACCAGATGGAAGCCCTCGGCAGGGGAGACCAAACGGCCGAGGGTTAGGGAGAAAGGGAAAGAAACCGGCGGACGATGCGGGCGGTATCGAGGAGCACCGCCTTCTGCATTTGAGCTTGGAGCGATCCGTCACGGAGTCCCAGTCGCCTCAGATGACCCGAGAGGCTGACTGGGATTAACCCGTTCGCAGAGACGACCACAGTAATAATTTCGGCCGGCAGACCACCCCACATGTCGGTCACCTCGTGAGCCAGGTCCAGATATTGTGTCAACTTATCTGTTTCGGCTTTCACGAGGTTCTCGTCATAAGGAATGGTAATGTCGACCAAAAATATCCTTGACTGTGCCCGGTCCATCAGCACAATATCAGACTTATTCGCAAGAATAGTCCTGTCCGTGATGATGGCCCGGTCCCAGTAGTGCCTGGCGCGGTCATTTTTGAGCACGGCTTCCGGCAAGTAATTATAATATGGCAGTTTCCGATCCACGAGACCGTATTTCAGAGCGAGCTCCTGGTGTAGAATCCTGGCTACTAGGTTGTGTCTGTGCAAATACTCAGAGTTAGAAAGCGCCGAACAACCGGAGATGACATGCCTAAGTGACTCACCGGGATGGCGACAAGCTCGACAGATGTCGACGGCGCCATCCTTTAAGATGTATTTCCGATAATTGTTGGTCTTAATAATCTGATCCTGTATCGCACAGACAAAACCCTCGGTTTCCCCAAAGAGGTCACCGAAACGTAGCCAGTGGAGGGAGGCGACTGTGTCTACGCAAGGCTCATGTAAAGCCTTGTAGAACCTCCCGTGGAGCTCCTTCTCCTTCCATACGGTCTCCCGGTCGGAAATGCTCTGTACTGCCGGGTCTTGCCATTGCTCGTTGGCTAAGGATAGAGGGGTAAGTCCTTTATCACAAGAAATAACGTCCCTATAGAATGGATCATCCGCTCTCGTCAGAAAGTAATTACGGAGGCTGCACCCTTCGCGATTATGCATGGTAAGCGCGCTTAAAAAGCCGCGCCCACCATGCTTCCGCGGCAAGTACAGCCTCATTACTGACGATCTCGGATGATGCATCCTGTGGGACGTCATTATAGTGCGGACTTTTCTGTCCAGAGCGTTCAGTTCGGTCTGAGTCCACCTGAGCATGCCAAAGGTATACATGAGAACAGGCATGATCCAACCGTTATATGCATGTGTCTTATTAACGCCCGACAAAAGACTGTTAAGCACTTTTGTCAAGCGTGCATAAAACACACCGCAAACTGACCGTTTCATGTCCGCCTCATCGATACCTATGTTCTGTGACATACCCAGGTATCGGTATGTTTCAGCCTCGGATAGGGTCTTTATGTTGATGGGCATAGATAAGTCTATGCCCTCAGAGTTAGCAACCCTACCCCTTTCGACATGGAGGACTGCAAACTTATCCGTCCCCAGCTCCATTCTAATAGAATTGCTGAAATCACAAGTGATGTTTAGCAATTCCATAAGATGAGAGCGACTGGAGGCGAATAACTTGAGATCATCCATATAGAAAAGGTGGGTCACTTTTGTACCTCCTCTCCGAAGCTGAAATCCCCTCCCGGAACCCTCCAGTAAGGTACTAAGAGGGTTCAGAGAGAGGCAGAACCAGATTGGACTCAGACAATCGCCCTGGAAGATACCCCTTCTTATCCTTATGTGGTTCTCCGCAGCCGTCATCCGCTCGCCTAGATGACAAAGGATCGTACCCCACTGCCCCATACACTGCCCGAGGAAGTCTCGAACTGTACAGTCAACCTTGTACAGCTCGAGGACCCTCTTCAGCCATGTATGAGGCACCGAGTCGAATGCCTTTTTGTAGTCTATCCAGGCGGCGGAGAGGTTCCAACGGTTGCGTTTAACCACCTTGCCAATGACCGCGTCAATGAGGAGTGGTTCCTTGGTTCCACGATTGCCGCTCCGACATCCATTTTGAGCGCGCGACATCACCTGATTTGAGTTCAGGTGACGAGTGATTCTCGCGCTCGAAATGGATGTCAGTGTCTTGTATATGGTAGGTAGACACGTTATGGGGCGGTATTTGCTCGGGTCTGTGGAATGTCGGTCTTTAGGAACTAAATGAGTGATCCCAGTAGTGAAGAGGCTCGGGAGCGACTTTTGGTCGAGAGCCTCTTGAAACTGTTGGGCGAGAACAGCGTGATACACCACGAACCCCTTCAGCCAGTAGTGATGCATTCCGTCGAGTCCCGGACTTTTCCAGTTCGGGGCCCTACGGACCGCTTCAGCTACGTCATCCGGCGTAATGACGACGGGGTCTATGGGCGTAACATTCGCACACTGACTCGCCACAACTTCCGTCCAAGGGCCCTGACTGTGGTTTACGGGCTCTGACCACAGGCCGCGCCAGAATGCGATAGTGTCGGCCTGATTCGGTGCTGGGCCCGTTCCACGTACCATTGGTCGCTCCAATGATTCATAGAGCCTCTTCTGATCACTCTGGAAGAGACGATTCTGGTTGAACCGTGTCGACCTCTCGGTATATCGCCGAATCCGCTTCCCCCAAGCAGTGATTCTCTGCTTCAGGTCGTCTATGCGCTCCGTCAGTTTTTGCGTTATATCCGGCTGGGACAAACTGATATTTGTCCCAGCAAACGCCATCCTGACGGTGCGCACAATTCTCGGCCTATTATTGCCCGACCTGAAGCTTATCAGCCTGCCGATGAGGGCCTTTACCTTTGCGATACGGTCCTCAATCCTTCTTCTCCAGGCTGGGGTGGCGCTACTTTGTCTAGTAGCGCGTCCAGCCTTTGGAAGTTTGGCGCCAATAATACGGCAAACTGCCAGTGCGGCGCCAAAAAGAATTGAGTCCGTCTCGCAAAGGTCCCGGCTGGCTTCCAAATAGGTCACCAGCATTGGGTTGAGAGCCCTCACGACAGCCCGATTCCGCTTGCTTAGGGGTATACGGGGAAGTCGCGGTCGATTCTCGACAGGCGTACTGCGCGTTTCCCTAATCGCCTCTTCCACTATGCTCCTTATTTGCTCTAGTTCTGGGGCGACTATTCTATCGTCGCCTGAGTCAACTACAAGGAGATCTACGGCGGCATCTACATGTGCGGGTTGCTCTGCAACTCGTAGAGCCGCATCTCCTGTCGTAGTATTTTCATTCGACAAAGGAATAGCCTCACGTCGTAGCCGTTCGAGTTCGGCGTCATCAAATATTTTTGAGCGCATGATGTACCGAACTCGGTCTGCCAGGTTTTGCTCGGTAACGGTAATAGATGGCTCCAGCTCAGCAAATAGTCGGTGCATCCTAGCCCGATACCCAATTTCTCTACCCAAAACCTCCAATTTCTCTCCCTTTCGCCCCAAGATACGCCCGCAATGCATTTTTATTCATTTGCATTGACCAACGCATGCGGCGTATTCCACCAGTGGCGGGTGCTGATTGCTGGGCCAACGAAGACCCTGCCAACACCAAGCCAGCTGGCGGGGATGATGGATGCGAGGGGCTGCTGGGTGATCGTGCAGCACCTCGCGGTCGACTGGCGGTTCGCATGCTGCCGCATCCAGCGCCAGCTCCAGACGCGCCCTGGCGACCTCCAGGCAGCGGCCCTTTGCGCGTATTTCTTAAATCCATCATCCATGAATTGGGCGTCAGTTAACGGGAGACGCCCAGACCCGGCATCGTTTCATGGTGAGGCCATGTGCACAATCGGGCCTTTGCACCTACAATTTTGCCGATGCACGGCGCTAACATCTCTTGGCAAGGTGCTGACTGACCGCGCTGACGTAGCGGTTTTGTCACATAACCGTTACGTCAGCGGGCGATGGGGTCGTCACTTCCCTACGCCTTATTATTATTATTATTATTATGTTGACATAAAAACAGTCTACTTATTTTTACTGTTTCGTTGGTCTAGTGGTTGAAACGCGACTGCTGATCATGAGGTGCCGGATTCAAATCTCGGGTCCGGCCAAAAAAAAAAACAATTATTGATTTTTTTTGTCAAGTAATTATCAGTAGCTGCCCGAAGTCAGGAAATTGGCAATGTCTCAACCCCGTTCCTTGGATAGCACGTAAAGCTGTTATTCCTGCGCCTGATCTTTCTTAGGTAGTGTCGGACCACCATTACCATCCCATCAGACTGTGAGAGTGAAGGAATAAGAGTGCCACCTGTACTTGCGGAAACACGGGCACTATAATCCTGTCCTGTACCGATGCAATGGCTAGTCTTCGTTAAGCTGGCCGCAGTGACCAAAAATTCGGTCTGGAGGATATTGACTTTTTTGGATATAGCATTTTTTTTTATAGGATAGGGTGACAAACGAGCACACAGTCCACCTGATGGTAAGTGGTGGCTGTGGCCCATAGACATCTACATTTATCCTCGTTTGCGAATCAAAATGCAGATGCGTTGTCACCCGTGAGGACTAAGATGGAATGCCTCTTTTCCAGTAAAAAGTGTCTCCGGTTCTCTACACTCACCATACAAAACATAGTAGTGTTAAGCTGCTATTTTACGCTGGTATTCTGTGAGAGCGTGGTCCTTCTAGCCATAGTATTAAAATTTGCCTTATATAATTTATTTCGAGCCAGCTGGATTTTGTATTTTTATATACTACGTGAAAGCAATATGAAGTAGTCTTTTAATGTTATATTAAATTCTTACTAGGAAAAAGACATATTAAAACGATTACCTAACTGACTTAAAGTAATTTTGCTGTGTGAGAGCGATGTAAGAAAATCCATTCATTTATTTTCCCGTGCCCCGTAGGTGTTATCAGAGAAGACTCAGAGAAATGACCAGAAAATCTTATGGCCGCCGATTGGCGGCGGTATATT
Source organism: Parnassius mnemosyne (assembly GCA_963668995.1). Lineage (NCBI taxonomy): Eukaryota > Metazoa > Arthropoda > Insecta > Lepidoptera > Papilionidae > Parnassius > Parnassius mnemosyne. Next base: position 14,899,543 of record CAVLGL010000084.1, on the reverse strand, counting down.
TATGTCTTTTACCGTCGAAGGTACGAGCCATCAGGTACAGCGATCACTAATCCACCTTGCTTATGCGGAAATTATATTAAATTCTTTCTACTAAAGGAGATTACACACAGCAGTAGATTGTAATGGTTAGGTGAAGAAAGGAAAAAAACAATATCATAGATTTTTTTTAATGGGGTATAATATAACTCTTATTTGATTACGTAAAACGAAGACGACAGATTACGAAAGAACACGTTAGAGCGACAATATAGGGGAAATTAAATAATAAAATCTGCAATAATAAAAAACTGCATATGTCAAACCGCGCGCTAAATGTGGCAAATATTCCCCGTGTGGGAAAATCTTTAGGGATGGCTATTTTCAGCAGTAGACTTTTAAGCCTGCAATGAATGGATGCAATTTAAGTGCTGGTTTAACACAAGCTCGGCAGTAACGGAAAGCGTTTATACGTGGTAGAGCCATGCTGCAGCTATATTAGTAGTATAGTTGTAGCACGAATGGGTCGGCTCGACCGGGGAAGGACCATGCTCTCACAGAATACCAGCGTAAATAGCAGCTTAACACTGCTGTGTTTCATATAGTGAGTTTAGAGAGCCGGAGACCCTTTTTACTGGAAAAGAGGCATTCCATCTTAGTCCTCACGGGTGACAACGCACCTGAATTTTGATTCGTTATCGAAGATAGATGTAGATAACTATGGGCCACAGCAACCACTTAACATCAGGTGGGCTGAGTGCTCGTTTGTCATCCAATCCTATAAAAAAAGCTGCATGCTTAAGAATTTAATTTATATACTTTATACTTGCTAAGCGTGGCAACTAGTGTTACACATTTATTATACGAAAATTAAATGAAGACTTAAATATTTCGTTTAATAAACTGTTAGAATTAAGGGTGCGCTAGTCGAAAGGGACAAATGCACAAAGATTTGTACCAGGTACGAACGCGGAAAAATTTTACAAAGATACTTTGGAGAACTGTTTTATAACAACCTTTTTATTTGCAAAATTATGTTATTTAAACTCTTTTAATTTATTTAAGGGACTTTCATTATTATTAACGTCCCTACTATTAGTGCCATTGTACCTTACAAAACTTTGAAATAAATAAATCGTGCTACTGACGATTGATGTATATGTATATTTTATTACTATCCAAGCATTTAACTTCAAATTAATATTTTTCTATTATTTTATACATAAAAGCCTAGATAATAAGGGGACAATTAGATGTCATGGTAATGTTTAGATGTACACTATCAAAAATTGAATATCACTCTCCTACAAAGTATGAAAATTTGACCGACTAGCGCGGCCTTAAGTTATTCAACTGCTTGGTAAAGTGAAGAAAAAGCTTACGTTGCGGTCATCCATCTTCTTCCTCGCGTTGTGATTATTCCCTGTCCCAAAGTTCGTAGACTATATTTGGCAATTTTTAATAACTATCAATCATAGGGGATTTAATGAAAATAAAAGAATCTCGTCCTCATGATATTGTGTTGTAAATCGACAACATTTTCCCCCAAATAAATATGTTATTATTAATTTTAATTTAAAAAAAATGTAATTTTAAATATATATTTAAGTTCGTAGTAAAGTTCCATCATAATCATCATATCTTTCATAAGTCCACTGCTAAACATTAGCCTCCCTCAAACAACGCCACAATGCACGGACCTGAGCCACCTGCATCCATCGACTTTATTGCCATCATTGCCACACTTGGCAGGTGGGTTAGCAACCGCAGTTTTCTTCTAGTGAATATTAGGGATGGTGCTGCCCATTTTTTAATTAGTTTTTTTCCTGGGGCGCGCCTTACCTGAGAAGCAAAAGAGGAGGAGTAATCTCCGCAAAAGCGTTCCCATGGTCTTGCCAATATGCGGAACACCATGGGGTTTTAGTCGGTGTAAGTCCGCAATAGCCCGTCCTTGCCCCCGCGAAGCGGATATGCGTAGGCATCTTCCAATGAAAAAAAGGTTAATTTATTATTTAACTAAATCAGTCTAGGTTTTTGGTCACAAAAATTGGGTTTTCTTAGGTATATGATAACATAAATTAGTAATTTATTCGTCTCCTTGTTCTTGATCAAAAACCTGATTTTACCATAAATTTGCGACATATATAAAAGTTGAGACAACAGTAAAAAATATTTGCCATAATCGCCAGGCAGGTCGATTTCAGTATAAGATGCTTCGCATCTTTGATACCGTTCCAAGTTGCCGTTCTAGCATTTAAGATCTATGAATGACGATATTATAATATTTCATCATCATCATCGTTACAGCCCTTCACAAGTCCACTGCTGAACATAGGCCTCCCCCAAAAAATGCCAAAAAGCACGGTCCTGAGCCACCTGCATCCATCGACTTCCTGCATGTCTTACCAGGTCGTCACTCCATCTCGTGGGGGGACGCCCTACACTTCGCCTACCGGTACGAGGCTGCCACTCGAGAACCTTTCTTCCCCATCGGTTGTCGGTTCTTCGAGCTATATGGCCGGCCCACTGCCACTTCAGCTCACCAATCCGTTGGGCTATGTCGGTTACTCTGGTTCTACTGCGGATATCCTCATTTCTGAGTTTATCACGCAGAGAAACTCCGAGCATAGCCCTCTCCATAGCTCGCTGAGCGACCTTGAGCTTCCTCATACGGCCAGCAGTGAAGGACCACGTCTCAGTTCCATAAGTCATCATTGGCAACACGCACTGGTTGTACAATTTCGTTTTAAGGTTTTGAGGTATGTCTGACGAGAAGATGTGTCGTAGCTTCCCGAACGCTGCCCAGCCGAGTTGAATCCGTCGATTGACCTCTCGGTCGAAGTTGGACTTACCTAGTCGGACTATTTGTCCCAGGTAAACATACTCGTCAACAACTTCGAGCTTAGTGCTCCCAACAACTACCGGCATAGGTGTGACATGGACATTGAACATGATCTTTGTTTTGTCCATGTTCATCTTAAGACCTATCCGTTGGGAAACACTATCGCGGTCATTGAGCATAGTGCTTAGGTCCTCCAGCGATTCTGCCATAAGGACTATATCGTCGGCAAATCGAAGGTGAGTGATGTACTCGCCATTGATGTTGATACCGTATCCTTTCCAGTCCAGAAGCTTGAAAACGTCTTCCAATGCAGCGGTGAAGAGTTTCGGGGATATGACGTCACCCTGTCTTACACCTCTCTGCAATTGGATAGGTTTCGTACTCTGGTTCTGTACTCGGATAGCCATCGTAGCCCTACTGTACAAGCACTTCAACACTTCGATATACCGACAGTCAACTTGGCACCGCTGAAGGGACTGCAGCACCGCCCAAATTTCGACGGAATCAAAGGCTTTCTCATAGTCCACATACGCCAAACATAGTGGCAAATTGTACTCTTCGGACTTCTGTACAATTTGCCGAAGGGTATGTATGTGGTCTATGGTGCTAAAGCCCTTTCGGAAACCGGCTTGTTCGGGAGGCTGGAAGTCGTCAAGTCTGCGCGCGAGACGATTCATAATGACTCTCGAAAACAGCACGTAGACGCGGCTCAGAAGGGAAATCGGTCTGTAGTTCTTCAAGAGAGCGTTGTCACCTTTCTTGAAGAACAAGACCACCGCACTTCTGCTCCACGCCTCCGGTGTAATGCCACCAAGGAGGACGGAATTAAAGAGTTTCTGAAGGACTTCAAGTACCGGTCTTCCACCCGCTTTCAGAAGCTCCGCTGTAATTCCATCCTCGCCTGGGGCCTTACCGTTTTTAAGGTGCTGGAGAGCCATTCTAATCTCGCTCAGACTGACGTCCGGGATATCTTCGGAATAGTGTCGGATGAGACTCGCTCTTGGATCGTTACTCACACTTGCGTGTGGCTCCAACGATGACGTGTACAGCTGCCCATAGAACCTCTCAATCTCACTCAAAATCTCAGGTGTCCCGGAAACGATGCTGCCACATTCTGTCTTCAGCTTTGACAGGTGACTCTTTCTGGCAGACAGATCTCTTGCAAAGACTTTGGAGCCTTGGTTCCGCTCGATCGCTTCTTCAATACGAGCTGTATTGAAGTTGCGTAAGTCCCGCCGCATGCATTTGGAGATCTGTCTGTTCAGATGCCTGTATGCTGTCAAGTCTGTTGAAGAATGTAGCTTCATCTCCTGTCTAACAGCCATGAGATTAAGAGTGTGATCGGAGAGTTTTTGTGTTCTTCTGCGGCGGGTCTTGCAGAACTTAGCTCTGACCGCATGGACAGTTTCCACGAGCTTGTCATTCATATCGTCCACTTCATTGCAGTCTTCTAGGCACTGAAAACGGTTTTGTAACTCGAGCTGAAAGGTTTCGGGACTTTGGAACAGAGCACGAGGGGGACGGAGCGTTGACTTCATTAGACGAGACCTCTCCAACTTAACGTTTAGGTTCAGTGTGCCTCTAACCATTCGGTGATCGCTACCAGTTTTCACCCTCGCGATCACGGAGACATCACTGAACAGTTGTCGTCTGGTCGTCATAATGAAGTCAATCTCATTTTTTGTCGAACCGTCGGGGCTTGACCAGGTCAACTTCCTGTGGGGTCGCTTCTGGAAGAAAGAGTTCATCATAAAGAGTCCCTCTTTCTTCATGAAGTCGGCCAGCTGCTGGCCCCTTGGGTTCCGTTGCCCTATTCCAAATTTCCCTACTTTCAGCTCACCGTTTTCTCTTGTGCCTAGTTTTGCATTGAAGTCTCCCATTAATACCGTATATTGGGTTTTGGAGGAATGCATGGCTCTAGAGATATCCTCATACATTTCCTCCACCTCCTCATCGGGGTGTGCCGAGGTTGGTGCGTAAACCTGTATGACCTTCAGCGAATACCGTTTGGTGATTTTGAGTATAAGGTATGCAACCCTCGTCGACACACTCCCGATCTTTACAACGTTGTTAACGAGAGACTTGTGGACGATAAATCCGACACCTCCTTGGGACAGATGGTCGCCCTCCCGGTGACAGAGCAAGTTGCCGGATTCGAGGATTACCGTGTCCTCCCCCTCTCTTCGGACTTCGGATAATCCTATAATATGCCAGCGCAACTTGTCTATCTCTTCTTCCAGCTCCACGATCTTCTCGTCAGTCCTCAGGGTGCGTGCGTTGTACGTTGCCAGGTCGAGTCGTCTAAGGTGGCAACCGAACCTCCACCGGAGATTCTTAGCACCGCCTGCCCCGCCGTTACCATGGTCGCCACCGTAGCCAGGAATAGCGGGGCCGCCGGGGACTGGGGGCCGTCTCTTTGTTACATTCATAGGGGGGTATTTGCCATAGTTGCCACGCTTGGCGAGCGGGTTGGTAACAGCAGTTTTTTTATTGTAATTTTGGATATTATCAGGAAGATGCTGCTGCCCATCTCCTGCCTGTTTCCCTTTGTCGCCTTTTACGACACCCACGGGAGGATATGGGGTAGTGGTATTCTCGACCGCCACTACACGGCCTAATTATAATATTTATACCATCATATATCGCTAGCTATTATACGTTGTGACCTAACATTTTGACTACACGGCCCGTCATAATCATTATCAGTAGCTGGCTAAATTATTTACTTCTGGACATTTTATCATACACTTGCGTAATCAGCATACTTTTAATAACACACATTGCAATCTTATTAAATATAAACATCCGTTTATTTTATCAATAACAAATTTTGGCGTATCAAATAAAAATCAGTGACCACTCTAAGGTTTTACAAATGTATTTTTTTATAACTGAACTGACTAACTAACTTGAGTCATTTTATATTGGTTGATATTAACCCCTGGGAATGAGGTGGTCGCTTCCAAGCTGTTTCTAAAATCAATTCTGTCGGTAATTTATACAACTTTTGATATTGTAAAATTTACTTAAAAATAAATACCCCTGGATTTCTTGCTGGTTCTTCCCAGGAAAAAATTACTTTAAATAAAAATTTTATTCTAATCTATTCAAATCCACCCGATGGTTAGTAGCTACTGCAGTCCATGGTCACCTGCAGCCAACTTCAAACAAAGAAGCCTCTGATACTTTGTCACCTAGATGGAATGCCTCTCATTCTGTATATACTGGCTTTCTATATCCTTCAGCCCGAAAAACAGCGGTGTGGTAATAGGTAAGAGGGTGGTGAACTAGACGGACTTCTAGGTAGCAAAGGAATCTAGAATACTCGTAGTAATATTATTATATACCATATAACATTCAAGCTGACTTTAGAAGGTGTTTTGGTAGGAAGTATTTATTATATATTATTTTTCTTTTTAGAGGCCAATTTGGCCTTCTCTTCCAAGTGACCACGAAACTACACGTCACTCGATCTGTCGACGCCGAGGATTTCGATACTGGCAACAAAGGGAGTGCCTTGAAACTGAGGAGATATGATGAAGGGGTTCTTTTTAGCAGTAAACGCGCAAATTTGTATCTTCTGGGGATCAAACTAGACTATAATTTAGTTGCCCGCAGTCCAAGACTTTGTTCAACAAAGTCTTGACTTCAGACACAAGTTTGTACTGGTACTCGGTGACGTTTTCCCGCGAAATATTGGCACGGCCGGTGTATAAAGCATAACCAGTGCTGTCATCCGCATAGCAATTACCGGTTTGCAACATGTCTCTGACATGCAGAAGAAACAGCGTTGGTGATAGCACATAGCCTTGTGGAACACCAGCGTTAATGGGCTTGTAATCTAGTCTACTACGACCTTTATGCTGCGATTTGCAAAAAACTGGTGATCCAATTGCACAATTTCTCGGAAATCCCATAGAAAGGAAGTACTTTGTGTCAAAGCCGATCGAAGGCCTTCGCTATTTCCAAACTAACGGCCAACGTCGCCCCCTTGGACTCTACTGCCTCCGACAACCCAGAAGATCACCAGCCGAGCGACCGCGATGGAAACCGTTCTGACGGTCACTAATCAGCTGGTCATCCTCAAGGTACTGCATGAATTGGCTGTTAATAATGGACTCCATTATTTTAGAGAACAAGGAGGTGATGGCGATAGGCCTATAGTTGGACGGATCAGATCAGTAACCTTTTTTAGGGAGGACGAAAGTTGTCTTCCATGATTTCGGGACTACGCCAAGGAAGTAGGAGTACTGGAAAAGACGCGTTAAAACCGGTGCCATCTCTGGAGTACACGTCTTCAGCACAATAGGAGGGACCCCATCAGGCCCATTTGACTTGTTGACGTCCAGGGAGAGGAGTGTTCTGCGCACGAAGCGTTGGGTAAACAGCACATCCTGCATGGAGCATTCGGATGACAGGTGAATATTCAGCGGACGCGGGATGGTCGGCGCTGTGTTCCTGTCATCAAGAGTCGATTTGGACGCAAAAAGAGAGCCCAGCAGGTCAGCTTTGTCCTTTGCGGTATGGGCCAGTGATTAGTCCTCCCTGTGCAGAGATGGGAGAGATGACTGAGAGAAGTTCCCTAGGACAGCCTTGGCAAGAGACCAGAATGCACGTGTTCCCGAAGGAAGACTAAATAATTTCTAGCCAATTCTACCGATGTGCTTTGACTTTGCCTTGACAGTGACCCTTTTGAACGACCTGCTGGCGAAATTTTACTTCTTTTTAAGAGCGCTGGTATTTACATCCCGAGACGTCGATGCGTGAGCCCCGGCCTGGTAGCACTCTTGTTTATGGCGTAATGAAATTTTGCAGGAATGACCAAACCATGGCTGGGTTCTGCCTCCGTTAGGTACCACAGATGATGGAATAAAAGTTCCATTCCCTGTTTCACCACATTAGCGACAGAATTAGCAACAACACTGGGATCATTCGGCGAGAAACAAACCTGCCTCCAAGGGTAGGATGCAAAAAAAGATCGCATCCCGTCTCAATCGGCTCAATAATGCCAAACACGGCGGCAACCTGCAGAACGCAACCGCGAAGAGAGTGTAAGTGGCACCATACTCCGGATCAGACAACGGTTCGAAGAGCCAAGAGGGGTATCGACGGAGACCGGATATCCGTCCGGATGAGAGGTCAGCAGAAGGTCCAATAGGGAAGGTACATGATCTTCCACATCTGGGATCCACGTAGGCGAGGTAACCAGTTGTGTCAGACCATATGCCAAAATCATAAACAGATCTACCCGCATGGTTTATTAAACGAGAACCAAGCCATTCAGTGTGGTGTGAATTAAAATCACCAATCATCATGATCTCTGCAGATGGGACCTGTTGTAACACGGAGTCTGCAGCCATTTGGAGTGGTCAGTGAGTCATTCTATGTTAGCATTGCCGCTATGGGATCTATAGAGGTATCCGTAGACGCGGGGATGGTCGTCGCTGTTTACGCGCAGCCATAACATGGACAGGTCCGTACCTTCAAGGCTGCCGAGTCGTCGAAAACACATATCCTCTCTGACGTACACGCAATCTCCAGCTCGGGGCACAAAGGATTGTTCTAATTTGTACCCGGGGTAGGAGAGATACGAAGTATCAACCAGAGAGGACACCTGTGTTTTGGTTAAAAAGAGCTAGGTCCGCTGCGCCGTTGCAAGTTGGTGGTGGACGGCGTTAAGGTTTGAATGAACTCCCCTGATGTTGCAGATATTTACAGATAAGGTAGCAGGGGGTGCCTTTGACTTATTGCTCCGTTTGCCCCAAGCAGACTTAGTCTCAAGCAGAATTTCTTCTCCCCCCCTCCCCACAGAATAAGCGGGGAAGCCTGAGGACCCACGCTCAGGAAGAGTAGGGTAGCTTGGTTGTGGATGCTCAGCGAGGGATTCTTGGTGCACACTAAAAGAGGGATTTCAAATGACTTTGGCTAATTCAACATGACTTCTTACTAAAGCGCTACATAAAAAAATAGTCCTACAAGAAAAACCCCTTGTATTGCGTTTAATAAATTCTAAAACTTGCGCGGTTTTATTAACAATACTGTTTATATGAAAATTAAAGAAGCAAGTAAAAATTTAACTCCTACATCTTTATTCTCCGGTAACTATTGTTAAACTAAATCACTTCTTAAAGACTGGAACTGTTCGCGCAAAACACTTTCAAGGATTGACGCGAGAGGGCGCTCGGCGCGGTGCATTCATACCGGTTTGACTTTCGGTCGTGCGAAAAACGCCCAAGGGCAGGCAGTCGTCTTTAATCGGTGCTGACGTGAGCTCGCGGTCCATTCTGTTAGGGAACTCGGAATAATTCGGCGCGGCCAGTATATATACGGTCTATCATTGTGACGCGCATTCCTACTGGAGAGCTTCCCGGGACTTATTGTGTCTGACTCAAAACCTGCATAAGTGCCTTCGGCAATATTAGATAGTGCGGCCTCTGATTCTAGAATTAACTATTGCTACGCGAAACGGTAGTGACCTTTGACCCTTTAAACTCCGTGTGCGTTTGTGCGGGAACCATTATACCCAGCGATAGTTAGTGGCTTCTGTAAGTTAGTAAATCGTACGATAGAGTAAATTGACTGTCAACGTGACGAAAGAAGAAAGTGACTGTGGATAACCTCGAAAGGCCCCCTCAAGTGGGAGCGGTGTCGACGCTCGGGCTGCTGCCGACGGCCAAGGTCTAGGTTCAATCACCATCAGTCACACCCAGATACACACCACATCACCATTCTTTCCCTTGCACTACACAACCACATGTGACCTGACCGACTCCGGAGGGACCAGTCGCCTTGGATAGGTAAGTAAGCTTCATCCAAATTCCTTCCGGTCGACTGGCCGTAGTATAACGCTCCCCCATATATTTTAATGTAATTAGGAACTTCCACGTGGCCACATTAAGGCCCGACCTACGTCTGTTCGGGAGGTCTTCAGCTCATGGGCCCCTGAAGATTGGATCCTTTAAGGGAGCAGCCGTAGGCCGTAACAAATTGGTAGCAGAGCGTGGTTCCGGGTTCGATTCCCGGTCGATCCCGACTATAGTGTTTGATAAACATTAAACAACTTTGGTGGCAGGGAGCGTTGGTGTGATTGGTTTAATTTGCATCTACAATCACGCCCGTCCGTAATACGTAAAAATATTTTTTTGTACGTAATAATAGAATTATACGTGGTAGAGCCATGCTGCAACTATATTATGGTTGTAGTACGAATGGGTCAGCTCGACCGGGGAAGGACCACGCTCTCACAGGAAACCAGCGTAAAATAGCAGCTTAACGCTGCTGTGTTTCGTTTGGTGAGTGTAGAGAACCGGAGACCCTTTTTACTGGCAAAGAGGCATTCTATCTTAGTCCTCACGGGTGACAACGCATCTGCATCTTGAGTCTTTATTAAGGATAGTTGTAGATGTCTATGGGTCACAGTAACCACTTACCATCGGGTGGACTGTGTGCTCGTTTGTCACCCGATCCTATAAAAAAAAAAAAAAAAAAAAAATTTCCTTTGTTGCTTTGTTGCTTGCCTTTTTTTTTGGTTAGAGGGTAATTTGAAAAGCCGCGCCCTAGGTTGTGCAAGCGGGAGTTTTTCTAGAGATATACGTCATGTAGGTAGATGGTTATTTTTACGTAATCGGTTAATTATCGTTGTCGGATAGTTGTAGTGGATTACTTATCTAAGGGTCGATTTCCGAGCTAGGCATTTTTTGTTGATCGACCGTGATGTGTATCTTCGTTTGTATTGTAATTTGTATTTGAACTAAAGAGTAATAATTGTATTTGCGCAATTTGAATTTAACTTGATTTGATCGCACTAGTATTTGTTATTTGTTAATTTGATTTGTGCCTTTTCTTTTGTGCTAACTTGTATTTGGTTGATGTAATATCTATTCAACGCGATTTGATAGGAACTGCATTTATTAACTGTTAATTTTTGTTGTATTTTTTGTTTGTTATCTTGTAATCCGTGCTCAAGCCGCGTCGTAATTTGCATTTAATAGTGATGACATCGCCCAAGCTACTGATCCGTTGTTTGCGGACTGAGCTACGCTGGGCCACAAGCGCCCATGCTTTGATAGGTCGACCAGATAGGGTCCATAACTTGATGAAGCGGTTCGAGCAGGTGGATGCTCGAAGGGCCGCAGTGGAGGAGGCTTACGCTGAGCTCGAGGATTCGGATGTGGAGAAAGGAGTCCTGGACTCCTGCTTCGCGGACTATGAGCAGTTCTTGTGGCTCACGGACGAGTTGATCGAGGCTGAAGGCAGGTATGCCGAGGAAGCGCGTGAAGCTCGGATGAGTGACCTGTCCGAGTCCTCTCTGAAGCAGCTTCAGCCAGAGCTGTTGGGACGACTCCCAACTCTGGACCTGCCAAAGTTCTCCGGGGTCCATTCCGAATGGCTGACCTTCGTTGGTCTTTTCGACAGCCTAGTGGACGCCCGGAGTGACCTGACCCCGAGACAAAGGATGGCGTACCTCCTGGCCTCACTGGAGGGGGAGGCCCTGGGCGTCGTCGGCCACTTGAAATTGTCGGACGACGCCTACCAGACTGCTCGGGACCTCCTAGCCAGAAGATACGCCAACGTCCGGCGAATTGCAGACGAGCATGTTAAGCAGCTTCTAAGCCTCCCGTTGCTTAGTGACCGGGCCAGACTGCGTCCGCACCTGTTGGATCCAGTCTTGGTGGCCTGTAATACGTTGAGGCGGCTGGGTTTACCAGTGGGCGAATGGGCCTTTTTGTTGCTCCGCATAGTGCTGTCCCGTCTACCTCTCGACCTTCGAATCCATTTTGAGGAGAGGTACGGCGGGGACGAGGCCTCCTATATTCCGCCCTTCTATGACCTGCTGCGGTTTTTAGATGATCAGTGCCGGCAGATCGAGAACGCGGCGGGCACCGTTGACGACTTACGAGACGTGCCCAGTGAGAGGCTGAACCCGCCAGGCAAGTCGTCGTCAACCCCCCCCCCCCCCTGCTCCTATTGTCGAGCATCTGATCACCGGGTAACGTTGTGCCCGAAATTATTAGGTAAGCCGGTTCCTGCGAGGCGAACTATCGCCAAGGAGCGCCGCTGGTGCTGGTCATGTCTGGGAGGGCACCTCCAGCGAGACTGTCCGCATCGACGGCCCTGTCTGCATTGCCAGGGCAATCACCATGCCGTTTTGTGCCTGGGTGCGAACGGCGTCTCCTCTCGGGGCTCTGCCAGGCCCTCGACCCCCACGGGCGGGGGCGCTCAGCCACGCCCTCTGCTGGGCGACAATCGGCGCTCGCCGGCCAGCCACCAGGCCCCTAAGTTTGAAAGGGGCCCCTCCCCCAACCAGTCGGGGGGTAATTCCCCCAGGGGCGGGGGTGTCATCACCCCCCCTAAGCGTGTGGAGAGAAACTTCACGGCCACTCATCGGTCCGCTGGACCCTTCTCACTCCCGTTAGCTGAGTGGCCGCGACTGGTGTACCACTGTTCCGCATTTGATGGAGGCGGCCATGGCTAGCTGCCGCCTTAGCTCCCACCACGGCCACCTCCACTGAGCCTTAAGCCGTCAACAGTCCACTTGTCAAAATGTTCTGTTGCCGACGGCCTCAGTGAAGGCGTACAACCCGAGTGGCGACTGTTAGCGATCTCGGGTTCACGCCATGTGGCCTCCACTTGGTGGTGGGAAGATTAGGGCCCCTCTGGAGCGTTGAATCACGCTGTCAAGGGGTATTGGATTTGGTTTGGTCGAGCACTTAGTCAAAAAATACTTGAATTAAAATTAAAAATTGCTTTGGGCTTTCCGCGAAATTTTCCTATTTGTAGCGGTTTAAATTAAAAGAATTGAATTTAATTTACTCCTTTAATTGCTACTGTATGTGTTTTGTACATATATTTAATCACTGTATTTGATTGTTGCGTCTGTTTGCTGAAAGGAAATTGAATGGCGCACTATTTGAAAAATTATGTTTATTTTTATGATAGTGTTTAATCATTTTGCTTTGCGAAGAAGTAGGGCTGTCCCTTACGTTGTTGTTTTGTTTAATTTGCAAGTTGACCTATGCGTATCGGTGATTAATTTGGTTGAATTAATTCTGTAGTTGAACATTGATGCTTTTGAAAAATTAGTTGAAATATGAGCATAGGACTACTTGCCTAACAGGCTAGCTAGTTTTGGAGATTATCAGATTGAAATCAGCTGCCGCACTATTTTAGTAAATGATAATATGGTGGGTGGCCTGGCTAGGCCTACTTGTTGAAAATTCATACTAGGGACTATCTGTGCGTTTCGTTCGGCTCTTCACAGACGACGTTCATGTGGAATTTGTGGGTGCTCTCTGCACTGAAGCTTAGGAGGCCGCTCGGGGCCGCTTCGTGTCGCGTCGCTGTTTGCAGAGCTGATCCGGTCGGATTGCGGAACTAATCATATGGGCACAGATAGGTGTTTGAAAGAGGTCGTCGGACTTCTGTCCAGTACAGGACTTGTTAAAGTGCTGCGATGCCCAGGAGGGGCATCCAGTGGAGGCTGACCCTCCGGCTTGCCACATTAGGGCTATTTTTTGAGGCGCTGATTAGGGTTGCAAGATCTGATGGGATGCCTAAGGTGGCCTAGTTTGGTTGTAGAGCCGGTCTTGCAACTTGCCTTCGCGACCTTGTCCCGCTGACCGGTTTGCTCGCGGACCTAAATCCTTATGTCCGGGACGGGGGTTTGTTCGCGCAAAACACTTTCAAGGATTGACGCGAGAGGGCGCTCGGCGCGGTGCATTCATACCGGTTTGACTTTCGGTCGTGCGAAAAACGCCCAAGGGCAGGCAGTCGTCTTTAATCGGTGCTGACGTGAGCTCGCGGTCCATTCTGTTAGGGAACTCGGAATAATTCGGCGCGGCCAGTATATATACGGTCTATCATTGTGACGCGCATTCCTACTGGAGAGCTTCCCGGGACTTATTGTGTCTGACTCAAAACCTGCATAAGTGCCTTCGGCAATATTAGATAGTGCGGCCTCTGATTCTAGAATTAACTATTGCTACGCGAAACGGTAGTGACCTTTGACCCTTTAAACTCCGTGTGCGTTTGTGCGGGAACCATTATACCCAGCGATAGTTAGTGGCTTCTGTAAGTTAGTAAATCGTACGATAGAGTAGATTGACTGTCAACGTGACGAAAGAAGAAAGTGACTGTGGATAACCTCGAAAGGCCCCCTCAAGTGGGAGCGGTGTCGACGCTCGGGCTGCTGCCGACGGCCAAGGTCTAGGTTCAATCACCATCAGTCACACCCAGATACACACCACATCACCATTCTTTCCCTTGCACTACACAACCACATGTGACCTGACCGACTCCGGAGGGACCAGTCGCCTTGGATAGGTAAGTAAGCTTCATCCAAATTCCTTCCGGTCGACTGGCCGTAGTATAACGCTCCCCCATATATTTTAATGTAATTAGGAACTTCCACGTGGCCACATTAAGGCCCGACCTACGTCTGTTCGGGAGGTCTTCAGCTCATGGGCCCCTGAAGATTGGATCCTTTAAGGGAGCAGCCGTAGGCCGTAACAGGAACTATTTTCTTTTTTTTAGGATCAATGGAAAAACAATTATTGGGTTTTTACAAAAAATCATTTTACAAAAATGGTAAGTATTACATAAGTATCTAAATTTATAATTATTTTGAACATCTCCTTCAAAAATATTCAACTTACTCAACTGTCTAACATTACTTTTTTGTTTAAACTTAATGCCGTATAGTTAGTTGTTTCAGTTTAAATATAAGAAATATGTTTAGCACAAATATTGACTATTTTTTGTTATCATATTATAATCTGAAATATTGGAGTCTGCATTGTGTTTAATGTATAGTCCTTAACGCATGAAAAAAATAGTTTGTATCTACGACTTTTAAATATTTGAAATTCTAAAATTATCCCTAGGGATAGTAAGTTTTTCTTTCTCTGATAATAATTTAACCAAGATATATTTGAATCAATCACATAACTAGCTGAAAAAGTCTTACGTTTAGGTACGAATAAATCAACAACTTCAAAGAAACGACAATAAAAATATAGTGACTTCTCTAGATTCATTATAATTTTTTTATTTGGTTTATTTAGAAAAGTGATGTTTTTAGTAACTGCTTTAAAACCAGATCTTCTTTGAAAATGCATTACAAACTAATGAAAGTCAAACAAAAAAATATCTGTTTTACTTTCAGTAGTTATTATTAACTTTTGAAAATAAAGCTTAATTATATATATATCAGATATTACTTTTCACGACACGCTAGACGTTGACGTGAAAAGTAATATCTGATATATATATAATACTGTTTATATGAAAATTAAAGTAGCAAGTAAAAATTTAACTCCTACATCTTTATTCTCCGGTAACTATTGTTAGACTAAATCACCAATTGAACAAGAAAGTACGGATATAGGGTGATATTTTTTATATCCATCCAAGAAAGGTCACTTCTTAAAGACTGGAACTATTTTCTTTTTTTTAGGATCAATGGAAAAACAATTATTGGGTTTTTACAAAAAAACATTTTACAAAAATGGTAAGTGTTAGATAAGTATCTAAAGTTAAAGTAGTAAAAAAATATCTGTTTTACTTTCAGTAGTTATTATTAACTTTTGAAAATAAAGCTTAATTATATATATCAGATATTACTTTTCACGACACGCTAGACGTTGACGTAGTTAAACATTATATATAGAACCAATGAATTGTCAAGGTTCCTACCTAATATTACATAATTACTTAATTACGTAATGAAAGGATACCATTTATGCCTTTGGAGTTCGTCTAGATTGCTACCTTGCCTTGTCCATTTGTTGCTTTATTGCTGTGGTATTGTTAGAAGAGTAAGAGAATCATTAAAGAGTAAGAAAAAACATTGACTATGAGGCATTTTATCATAGTTGTCAGAGGTGATACAAGTATACACAGACTACAGTAGATAGATTTTGTAAAGCAGATTTTTAACAAGCTTGATAAGTAAGTATTCTAATAAATATTAAACATTCTAGATTACAATCCTGAAATTTCAGATACTTCCTTTTTTAGATATTATAATCACAAATATTATTAAAAAACCTAAACGCACATTATGTTTCATATTATGGAAAGACGACACAAACCTGATTTTGAATAACTGAGCGACGTAACATCTGAAACGGACATAAATCCGAGGCAAGACAGAAAACGACCGCTATAAATCAGGAACTATGCGTAGAATATTCATGAACAAGTCATACGTGGAACACTTGCGTGGAATAACGCACGAAGTGATTTGCAAAGAGACGGCAATAATATTATCCTCTTGGTTAATTTTGACTATGAAGACAATTTGTGATTATTTTTGAAAGGCAAGTATGCAAAAGTGTACGCTTTAGAATAGAGGTATTTATTAAAGATG
The DNA here is from genome assembly GCA_963668995.1 of Parnassius mnemosyne. Taxonomy (NCBI): domain Eukaryota; kingdom Metazoa; phylum Arthropoda; class Insecta; order Lepidoptera; family Papilionidae; genus Parnassius; species Parnassius mnemosyne. The sequence continues at coordinate 14,883,356 of CAVLGL010000084.1, read as the reverse complement.
AAGATGACGTGAAGAATAAAATGGTGTGTAGTCTGTCATTACTAAACTACACTATGATCACTAAACCACAGAATAAATAATAGCAAACCCGCCAACACACACCAATGATTTTGTTTTGAATATTAGCTTTGTTTTGCATCTTAACTAATTCATTTATACATTTTTAATATAATGAATTTGTGTTGAATGAATTTGTTTTTAATATAATGAACGTGCTCGACATTGATTTGAAATACCATCAAGGTGTACCCTGACATGACATGACATGATGTTTTATAGGTAGTGTTTTATTATTTAGTGTTTTAAAGATTTTATCGCGTTTAATTATACTTTTCTTTTCCCGACGGCTTTTTTTCGGCACCTTTCCAGCACCCTTGGGTACAGGGTTGCACTGAAGTGCTTGGCGTCAAAATGTCAGATTTAGAGGATGTCAGAAGGTACTCCTAGTTAACTCTGACATGGGGACGTCAATCACCTCAGTCCACCGCGACCATGGGTTCTAGAAAGCAATAAAATCCGTAAAAGTTTTATTCTATAATATGTTCCCAAAAATCGAAAAATAATGTAAATAAACTTTGAGTGTCTTAAAGCGTATATCCACGGTATAAATTTTATCAAAATATGCATAAATGTATGTAAATATCTTTTATGAACGTAATATATCCACTTTTATTTTGTAAAAATATTATACCAATTAATAAGCTCACGTGTCACGAGCTCAATACCAAAAAAAAAAAGAAAGACAGAACGCTACTTACATTTCAAATAATGCCGAAATCATGCTGTTGTAAAAATATGCACCCACGTACAGATATGCACCTAAAACCATGCTCAACGCTAGTTAGTTTATGTCACGACTACGTATAACTAGTATGGTTGAAAATTATACTAATAATAGTATTAGGGTATTTAAATCGTTTGCCCCCTCTCCTATAAAAAAAAAAATTGGTGGGGTATTTTATTTTAGAAGGCATACCCCAATAAACGTTTTTGAAATAATATCATCTTTTATATGTTTTAAGAATGCAATAAATCTTTAGGCGCTATGAAACACAACACTGTCATTATTGAGCCGAGCCAGTTTAAATTACCATAAACATAGAGCAACACAGGCTACTAGCAGATCGGAGAGGAGTAGCCATACGCAGGCATTCTGTAAAAGTATAAGTCAAGTATGCGTACAATAAAACTAGTTGCAGCTGCACTGCTCACTAGACTAAAAATATTATACCAATATAAATATATAATAAACTAGTATATTTTATATACCAATATAAAATAAACTAGTTGCGCGGCTAAAACGTCACTCTACAAATTTTCCAAAAAACAACCTACAAATTTTACAAAAAGTTTCATATATTAAAACTGCATTAATAACGGTCATTTCATTTCGAATTTGTTTACCAACACAGGCTGCTCGCCCGTATATAATATGCAGATCGGTCGAGCAACTGATCCGAGTCTGTATCCGAGTTGTCGCTGTCACCGAGCGATACTATTATAATGTATCTATGTGTGTTTGAATTGTTAGCTTATTGTTTTAATCGTTGTGTTTGAGTTTCGTAGTGGCAGTCGATTGTTACTGTGTGCGCAGATTTCTCCACGTTAAAAATGGCAGACAATTCTGCATCAGGATAAAACGCTATGGCTACTCCCCTCCGGTTTGCAAGTAACACGTGTTACCTTTTGACCATGAACGACTAAAATAAATGTTTTATTTATTATATAAAAGCAAAAAGGTCTATGTCCATGTAGCATATTTTAATGCAGATACATCAAAAAATGTTTGTTATCACTAGTAAAAGCTGATATATTTTTAAAATTTAAGTTTATAAAAAAAGTGATTATGTTATATCTTTTTTAAAATAGAAATACATTGTTTAAAATTAAAAAATAAAAGTCTTTTTTTAATAACAAAAATGGAGTAATTCAATCCTAATGTAATTGTAACAGAAATTTGATGGAAAGAAATGGATTGTTTAACCAACCTTATACAACAATTTATTATGAGAAGGTTTTTATTTAATACAATATAACTCCTCCCCTGGCTCAAACACATGCAGAGATTCTCCTGGGCATGCGGAGGACCAATTTATTCAGCATTTCTTGCGGTAACCTTTCTTGAATAGTGGCTTTCCTGATCTCTGACACTGTGTGGGGAGGTGGCTGACGGTTCCAAACAGCTGGCTGAAGAACATCCCACGCGTGCTCTATTGGGTTTAAGTCAGGCAAGTCGACAGACCAGTCTTACCTTATGATGTCGTATTCTCGGAGAGCAGCATTGACTCGTTGAGCTCGAATTGTGGGCGCATTATCATCGACCAGTACGAATCGATGGTTTACTAGGAATTTTGGGGAGCATCAGTCACTTATCTTTACGTAAATTATGTAATTAAAATTTAAGTAACTTTTGCTTAAGCCAGTGTATTAATATTAAAATTTACCATGTAGCTTAAATGTACTGTATTACTGCCTAACATACTAGCAGTTAGATATGATCCACTTTTTTAGTGTATACTCGTATATCACAGATGAAAGCCATGCAATTTAACAACTAGAAATATAAATCGCCAACAAGACGGAAGCCGACCGCAGTATATCAAGAACCGGATGCCGCATATTCATGAGCCTGTTATTCGTACTATTTTCATATGCTAGTTGTATTGACACTTGTATAAACATTTTACTAACGTACTCGTAAACTTGTATAAATATTAAAATCCAAGTATCGTCACAATTATAAATCTTTGATCGATTTTGGTTTATATAGAAAAAAATGGTTAAGACTTAAAACTATTCTGTTGCGGGGTGGTAGATTTAATGAAATCATTTTTTTCAATATTCTATTTCAAAATTTGCATGTAAATAATTCGATCTGGCATGCTTTGAATAATGTTTCTGACATCAACTTGCGGTATGCTGTCCCAAGCGGCCAGCGCTGCATTTCGGAGCTCATTTAGAGTTTGTGGCGGTTTGGAGCTGGACTTTATCCTTCTTTTGAACATACCCCATACTTGCTCAATTGGATTTAAGTCCGGGCTACGAGCTGGCCACTGTAATTTTTGTATTCCAACCTCTTCCAGATATTCCTCTACACAATGTGCGACGTGCGGGCGTGCATTATCGTGCATGAGGAGGAATTGGTCGAGTCCAATGAATCCCGAATAAGGAATTACGTGCTCCCGAAGAACTTCCTCGATGTATCGAGTAGCTGTAAGCCGATTATCGACGATGACCAACTCTGTACGTGCGTCGGAACTTACACCTCCCCATACCATTATTGAGCCTCCATGGAAACTCACAGTTTGGGTGGTGGTAATGGGTAGAAACCTCTCTCCTCTTTTTCTCCAAACTCGTTCTCGACCGTCTGGAGCACGTAAAGCTATTCGACACTCATCTGTGAACAACACTCTAGCCCATTGCTCGTGGGTCCAATTAACATGTTCTCTTGCGAACTGAAGTCGGGCTACTCGGTGCTGTCTGAGAAGTTCTGGACCTCGTGCTGGTCTACGAGCTTTTAAATTCACTTCCTCCATTCGTCTTCTCACCGTACGCTCACTAACATTAACGCCTCTTGCGATTTGGAGCCGCTGGCGTATCTCAACAGCGGTCAGGTAGCGGTTTCTCAAAATCTCCATAACAATAAAACGATCGACCCGGGCCGATGTGCACCTTACGCCCCCACTGCCTGGCCTGCGGGTGTAGCGTCCTGTCTCCTGGTATCGTTTCAGTGAATACTGCATTGAGGACCGTGGTACGTTAAGCACAATAGCAACTTCACGCTGTGTCAGCCCTTGGTCAATTAATGCTACTGCTTGTGCAACTTGTGCTGGTGTTAATGGCATTTTTATTGGCTTTAAAGCACCTTTAGTTATTGAATTAAGACACAAGATCACAATAATTGAATAACCTTACAGTAAACTTATCACAACACACAAATTTAAAATGTGAACTTAGTCGCTCAAATGACCCGATTCAACTAAACATTAAAGAATTCGTCATGGTGCACTTAAACATAATGAATTACCCTCTTGAACTTGAGAGCAAACATTTTTTGACATACCTGCATAACAAACATTCATCAGAAACACTTAAAGCTTTTGCTATCGCGAGATAACCGCTTGGCCAAGATTCCGTGCCGCTGAGTATATATACGACACATAATGTGTAAAACTGCTCCTTCGATTTTGTGACAAATGTTGGTTAGCACGCTTTGGGTTCTAAATAAAGCTAGATTCAATTTCATACTATCACACTATTGCATCTACTACGGAGAGTGCTTTTAGAAATTGTTCGGATTAACTCCAGGCGCCAAATTTCACGAACGCACATCGCGTCAAAATTCACGATACCATCCTCACTATCTGGATGCTTGGCGGTTCACGACTGTGCGTTTTACTAGGATTTTTCTTTCTCGTACAACTTCTCAGTGGAATTGTTTACCATCGGCGATTTTTCCAGACCGACACGACTTAGGAACCTTCAAGAAAAGAGCTTACTCTTTTTTAAAAGGCCGGCAACGCATCTGCAATTCCCTCGGTGTTGCGGTTGTTCATGGGCGATGGTAGTCTCTTACCATCCAGGTAAGACACATGCTCGTTTGCCCCCTCTTCTATAAAAAAACACTAATACTTTATTAGCATATTATACCAGACCTTACAATGTTTAATGATAACGCTTATTACTTGCACTTACTACAACAATGAATGACTGAACAATGAATATCTGAGCAAAATACGTAAACATTGCCTTTTTTTATTCGAGAGCCACCATAGATATTGTTATCTTTATCCTCTTCTTCGCCGACTTACTAATATATGCGCCAACCGTCTTATCAAGCGATTATTTCTTTATTTTTATAGAAAAGAGGGAAAACGAGTATGCTCTAACCTAACGGTAAGGGTCGCTTGTCGCCCTTAAATAAAAGTAACACCAAGGTAATAGCAAGTGCCTTGACGGCCTTTTAATAAGGAGTATGTTCGTTCATTAACGGTCGATAACAGGCGTGTCACTTTGTAAAAATCTGAGGTATGGAAAATGGTGGCGCGATTTTCAAATTTGTTCGCATTACTCGTGGGGTATTAAGGTTTAAGAGTTTGCAGTGTATATACTCAACTTATTTATTGAACTATAAGATGTGGGGTATTGAGGTTTAAGGGCTTGCGATTTATTTATATGGGGTTTGTAGTAATAAGCGATTTATTTCCTAATTTCAGCTATGGAATTCCATACCTTGAAAAACTTGAGGTATGGAGTGCTCCATACCTTCCATAGTGGAAGTGACACCCCTGGTCGATAAGTCACATCCGTTGATGATCGCCGGTCGTAAACGATTCCACATAGAATTTGTGCGAGAAGAAATCGCCTAGTAAACCGCACAGCGGTGGACCACCAACTATCCAGATGGTGTGGATGTTATCGTGGCTGTGTTATTAACGTTCGTTTTATCATTAGCTTTAGCATTAACCTATGCATTTGGAAATAGCTATGAGTATTTAATAAATGATCTTAGTTAGTTAATATGAGTTTAATAACGCAAGTACCGTAATGATTAGTTAAAAAAAAACTGAAAACAGCTCTTCCTGAATCATCATTACAGCCCCTCATAAATCCCCGGCTGAATGTAATTCCAAACCATTCGTGCTAAAACCTTAATAAATCTGCAGCGTGGCCCTTACACATATAGATACGTATAGACTGTAATTAACTAAGTACACTAAAAATTCTGGGTCCGGAATCTCTAAATAAAAACTCGGTAGGTAAAGTAACACATATTGCTTAAGCAAATATAAGTGTGCATGCAAAATAGTGGTCTTCTGCATCGGACCATAAAAATGAAAATGCCAGGCGGTAAAATTACTTAGCCGTGCTGCGACACAATAGTCATAATATAATAAGTAGGGACCAATACGACGTATACAATTACTAGGTTTTATCTGTGGCTTTTTAATGTTTAATACGTTTATGAATTGATTTTGAATGTTACATAATGAAACGATGAAACTTAAAAAAAAATCATGCGTGAGTGTCGTGGAACACTCGGTTGGAACGAAGTTCCTTCCGTAGTATATTATTATTGATAAACATATTATATTACTGATTAACAAATACAAATAAATGAATTACTAGCGTCTATTAAAATAAAGCGTCAATTAAAATAAAATAATATTTCTTTCATGGCAAGATAAGAAAAAGTGCGAGGGACATGGATATTATTCCATCTCGCTTCCTTATAGCCGCCAAGGTCGTCTACACTACGTCAGAAGGGGTCGTGACGGAAAAAACTTAACACTTTTTGTCGCCTAGCCCCCATCTGCCAAATCCGTACAGTATAAAGAACTTCGTTCCAAAATACTGAAGCGATACTCAGGTTCATTCATTACGAAATGAACGATAACCTTACTAAATTTATAGACTTTGCTACATATTATATAATTGTTAGGATAGAAACCACAAGTTGCAAAGTTGAATTGCTCATGGAACACACACACATGGTGCACAAGGACACACATTCAGACTCGGTACAATTATTTGTAGTCCGTACAAAAACTTGCTCCATGCAGGATTTGAACTATCATTTGAAATATAGTCACCTATGTATAGAGAAAAAAAATCTGCCGCCATATTTCACCACTCACATTGCGACAAAATTTGCGTTACCATCCATATGGAGGTCTCTGTGCTATTTGCCAGAAGTTTATCGTCCTCCCACGACTTCATTTTGAAATCGACCACCACGAGCTAATTTTAGGATTGATACGACTTAGGGTCCTTTAAGAAAAGAGCCTACTATTTTAAAAGGCCGAAAATAGACTTACATTTCTTTAGGTGTTGTAGTTTTTAATGAGAGCTTTTTCATTTAACATCAGATGAATCACATGCTCATTCTATAAAAAATATTAAATAAATTTGTAAATAAAGCTTTTAGAAGAAAAAAATCTGCCGCCATATTTCACCACTCACATTGCGACAAAATTTGCGTTACCATCCATCCACAAAGAGCTCCAAGGGAAGCACCTTGTGTTCCTGGCGCGCCTTACCTGAGAAGCTAAGGACAGGAGTAATCCCCTCCGATGAGGAGCTATCATGGCGCGGCTAGCACTGCTTTGGCCGCGGATGCAAAAGCGTTCCCGTGGTCTTGCCAATATGCGGAACACCATGGAGTTTTAGTCGGTGCAAGTCCGACATAACCCGTCCCTGCACCCGCGAAGCGGATATGCGTAGGCATCTTCCAATGAAAAAAAAAGTTGATGGGTTTTCTCATGTTTATGATAACATATAGTAGTACTTTTGTCTTCTTCCGGTTCTTGATCAAAAACCTGATTTTACCATAAACCTGCGACATATATAAAAGTTTAGCCCACAGTAGAAAGTATTTACCATAATCGCCAGCCAGGCGATTGCAGTATAAGACGCTTCGCATCTTCGATGCCGTTCCAAGTCGCCGTTCTAGCATTTAAGATTTGTGAATAATGATATTATCATAATTATACCATCATAATATGTATATATCGCTAGCTATCGTATCGTGTAGCTAACGTTTTGACTACACGGCTCGTCATTATCATTATCAGTAGTTGGCTAAATTATTTACTTCTGCTCATTTTATCATACACTTGCGTAATCAGCATACTTATAACACACACATTGCAATCTTATTTAATATAAACATCCGTTTATTTTATCGATAACAACTTTTTCCGAATCAAATAAAAATCAATGACCAATTTAAGGTTTAAAAAATGTATTTTTTTTTAAATTGAACTTACAAACGAACATACAGTCATTGTTAATAATAACCCCCTGAGTATGAGGTGGTCGCTTCCAAGATGTTTCTATAATTAATTTTGTCAGTAGTTTGTACGACCTTTCATATTGTAAAATTTACTTAAAAATAAGTCCCGCTGGGTTTCTTGCTGGTTCTTTCCAGGACTGAGGTTCTTTTCCGAACTTGTGGTATAGTAAAGAATTACTTTCAATAATAATTACATTTAATTTATATTAAATAAATATTATTCTATTCTATTCTAATCCACCTGATGGTAAGCGGATATTGCAGTCCATGGACACCTGCAGCTAACTTCAAACAAAGAAGGCTCGGATTATCACCCAAGAATACTAAGGTTGAATGCCTCACACCTGTATATACTGGCTCTCTATATCCTTCAACCCGGAAAACAGCAGTGTAAGGACTGATTTTTGGCGGCAGAAGTAGGTAAGAGGGTGTAACCTAGACGGACTCCTAGGTAAAAATGGAGTCTTACCACCTAGTAATATTTAAACAGGCTTGAAGCGTTAAACTAGAATTATGTTGTCAATTAATGTATTGTATTTTGTTTTAATTCCGTTAAAGAAAAATATAATCAAAACTATATTGTTCTAAATCAAATTGTTTTCTTGATTGGCATCAAATTTCTCATTTTAAATTGTTTTAGACTTGTACCACTTGCATTTAGAGATACATTGCGTTAATTTTACATGAAAGTAAAATTTTATTCATTTTCAGATATAATGTTTTATTAAGGTAAACACAATAGAATAGTTCGAATGGTTTTAAAGGGACATCACGATCATAATAAAATACGTCACAAAGTTTCCTTCAGACGTAAACAATACCACCCAGATGAACCCAGATGATAATGAGTAATGAAACAATAAAGATAATAGTTTTACTACGTGGTAAAGTCACCTTTCAGTTATGTTATCGTTGTAGCACGTATGGATCGCCTCAGCCGGGGAAGCTCTCACAGAATACCAGCGTAAAATAGAAATATAATGCTGCAATGTTTCTTATGGTGAGTACAGAGAACCGGAGACCCTTATTACTTTAACCCTAGATAGCTAACGTTCGTCAAAATGACGGGCATCTATTAATTATCTCCCTTTCGAGTCAATTTAATGACCTCTAGAATGCGTCTCTTACGTATACTAAAAACAAGATAGGGCCCAATACGCTTCCTTGAGGCACACCATGTGCAATGCTTACTTTTTTACATTAGTAAAATATGTGCTCCTAATTTAATACTTTGTTTGCGGTCATTAAGATCCTTAAAACGTTTTAATGGTGTACCTCGTATCCCAATGAGTTTAATTTATTATTTGTTTCTTATTCCTTTAACTAAGCTTATTTCGTTAAATAAGCCAACTAAGAGTCGGCTTAGTTAACGAAATAAGCATGCTTTTGTTTATGATTCAGGCATTTTAATTGTTCTACATATATATATATATATATACTATTCAGACATTCGCTATATATTAACCCTTAAGTAACAAATGCCGTAAAAGCCAAAATCGCCAAAATTAATTTTTAACAACTTTGTAATCACCTGTATATTTGAAATGTTCATATTTGCAAAAAAGATGTATTTTACGAAGCGCCCCCATTAAAGCTAAGAACCTACTTTGTTCTCATTATAAGTTGTAATGATCAATTTTGAGAGGGATTTTTTATAACTAAAGTTGTAAAAGACATGCTTTTTATTTGCATTCCTTTTTCTACATAATGATTGAATGAATAGATTATCATTGAGCATTTTTGTCGTTAAACCAACTTAAGTGACTTGAAACTGACCAACGGGCATATTTAATCTTACATTGATGATTAGTATTTAAGAATGCATCTTGAAAGGCTGCACGGAAAGCAGCGGAAACTGGACTTGCTAGAGTTTCTGACTGGCTAAATAATAATTTTCTTACTCTAAACACCAGTAAAACATACTGTATTTGTTTTATAATTATTAAATGCACAAAACCAAATAGTGACGAACACTCACGAGTTGCAGTTGTAAAAACATAAACAAAATTTCACATGCAATTTTTTTTTATAGGAGAGGGAGCAACTGAGCATACGGCTCACCTCATGATAAGTGATCACCGCCGCCCATGAACTACTCTAACAACAGGGGAATTGTAGATGCGTTGCCAGCCTTTTAGAAAGGAGGACGCTCTTTTCTTGAGGGTCCCTAATTCGTATCGGTTCGGAAAAATCTCTGGTGGTAGTCTAATGCACAAGGAAGTTATGCGACGAAGAAAACTTCTTTAAATCGCACAATGGTGGACCGCCAGTTATCGAGATTGTATGGATGGTATCGCGAGTTTTGTCGCGATGTGCGATGGTGAAATTGTGCGGCTGGAATTAGTTCGAACAATTCCTCAGAGCACTCCCCGTGGTAAATGCGATAAAACACGCAAAGAGATGCAATATCTCTTTGCAGTGCCAGTGAATTAAGCCGATCGGAAAAAGTTCGGTCGCCGAAGATTCGAACAGCTCTGCGCTGGATGCGATCAAATGGAAGGAGCAAGCACTGGGGATCCCCAGCCCAGAGATGGGAACAGTATTCTATGTGCGATCAAACCTGCGCCTTGTAAAGTTGCAGGCGGTGTGCCGGCGTGAAATACTGGCCCGTTCTGCTGAGCACGCCAAACTTTTTAGAGGCCAATTTGGCCTTCTCTTCCAAGTGACCACGAAACTGCACGTCACTCGGTCAGAATACTCGGTCAACGCCGGGGATTCTGATACTGGCTGAGGCAACAAAGGAAGTGCCTTGAAACTGAGGAGATACGACAAAGGGGTTCTTTTAAGCCGTACGCTCGCAATCTTGTATCTTCTGGAGATCGAACTAGACTATATTTAGTCGCCCTCAGTCCAAGATTTTGTTCAACAAAGTCTTGACTTCAGACACAAGTTTGTCCCGGTACTCGGTGACGTTTTCCCCTGAAATATTGGCACGGCCGGTGTATAAAGCATCACCAGTGCTGTCATCCGCATAGCAATGAATGTTACCGGTTTGCAACATGTCTTTGATATGCAGAAGAAACAGTGATGGTGATAGCACACAGCTTTGTGAAACACCAGCGTTAATGGGCTTGTAATCTAGTCTACTACGACCTTTATGCTGCGATTTGCAAAAAAAACTGGTGATCCAATTGCACAATTTCTCGGAAAGCCCATAGGAAGGATGCATCCGAAGAAGCATTTTGTGCCAAACCCGATCGACGGCCTTCGCTACCGACGCCTCCCTCTTGGACTCTACTGCCTCCGCCTATTTGTGAGTCAGATAACCTAGAAGATCACCAGCCGAGCGACCGCGACGGAAACCGTTCCGACGGTCATTAATCAACTGGTCATCCTCAAGGTACCGCATGAGCTGGCTGTTAATAATGGACTCCATTATTTTAAAGAACAAGGAGATGATGGCGATATGCCTATAGTTGGACGGATCAGAGCGGTTACATTTTTTTGGGATTAGGTGCACGAAAGCTGTCTTCCATGATTTCGGGACTACGCCAAGGAAGTAGGAGTACCGGTAAAGACGCGTTAAAACTGGTGCCAACTCTGGAGCACACGTCTTCAAAACAATAGGAGGGACCCCATCAGGCCCATTTGACTTGTTGACGTCCAGGGAGAAGAGTGCTCTGCGCACCGAGCGTTGGGTAAACAGCACATCCTGCATGGAACACTCGGATGACAGGTGAATATTTAGCCGACACGGGATGGTCAGTCACAGTGTTCTACTGTCATCAAGAGTCGATTTAGACGCAAAAAGAGAGCGCAGCAGGTCATCTTTGTTCTTTGTGGTATGGGCCAGTGATTCGTCCTCCCTGTGCAAATATGAGAGAGATGGCTGACAGAAGTTCTTTAGCTTAACCTTGGCAAGAGACCAGAATGCACGTGTTCCCGAAGGAAGACTAACTAGTTTCTAGCCAATTCTGCTGATGTGTTTTGACTTTGCCTTGACAATGACACTTTTGAAGGACCTGGTGGCGGAAATTTACTTCTTTTTAAGAGCGCTGGTATTTAAATCCCGAGACGTCGATGCGTGAGCCCCGGCCTGGTAGCACTTTTGCTTATGGCGTAATGTAATTTTGCAGGATCGACGAAGCCATGGCTGGGTTCTGCCTCCGATAAGTACCACAGATGATGGAATAAAAGTTTCATTCCCTGTTTCACCACATTGACTAACACAAAACCTAAATTAGGAACAACGCTGGGATTATCCGGAGAGAAACAAGCTCGCCTCCAAGGGGCATCGATTGAGACCAGATATCCGTCCGAATGAGAGGTCAGCAGAAGGTCCAACACGGAAGGTACATGATCTTCCACATCTGAGATCCCCGTAGGCGAGGTAACCAGTTGTGTCAGACTATAAGCCTAAGCAAAGTCATAAACAGATCTACCCGCATGGTTAATTAAACGACAACCAAGCCATTCAGCGTGGTGTGCATTAAAATCACCTAGCATCATGATCTCTGCAGATGAGATCTGTTCTAACACGGAGTCTGCAGCCATTTGGAGTGGACGATGAGTAGTTCTATGTCGGCATTGCCCCTATGGGACATTGAAAATAGATGTCTTCTCTGACGTACACGCAAACTCCAGCTCGGGGTACAAAGGATTGTTCTAATTTGTATCCGGGGTAGGAGAGATACGAAGTATCAACCGGAGAGGAGACCTGTGTTTCGGTTAGAAAGAGCAAGGCCGGCTTCGTCGTTGCCAGTTGGTTGTGGACGGCGTTAAGGTTTGTTCCCTGATGTTGCAGATATTTACGGATAACGTAGCAGGGGTGCCTTTGACTTATTGCTCCGTTTGCCCTGAGCAGACTTAGTCGCGGGCAGAATTTTGCCCCCCCCCCCAACCCAAAATATGCGGGGAAAACTTAGCACCCACGCTTAAGAAGAGTAGGGTAGCTTGGTTGTGGATGCTCAGCAGGGGAATCTCGGTGCACACTTAAAGATGGATTTCAAAAGACTTTGGCGAATTCAAGATGACTTGTTACTAAAGCGCTATATAAAAAAAATGTCCTACGAGAAAAACCCCTTGAATTGCGTTTAATTGCGCGGTTTTATTAACAATACTGTTTATATGAAATTTAAAGTAGCAAATAAAAATTTAACTCCTACATCTTTATTCTCCTATAACTATTGTAAGACTAAATTACCAATTGAACAAGAAAGTACTGATATAGGATGATATTTTTTATATCCATGTGATTCTTCTTAAAGACTGGAACTATTTCTCTTTATTTCGGATCAATGGAAAAACAATTATTGGGTTTTTACAAAAAACCATTTTACAAAAATGGTAGGTAGACTATCTGGACTATCTTAAAAAAAGTCCCGCTGAGTTTCTTGCTGGTTCTTCCCAGGACGGAGGTTTTTTTCGAACCAGTGGTAAAGTAAAAAATGACTTTCAATAAGAATTACACATGTGATCTATATTGAATAAAAAAATATTCTATTCTATTCTATTCTATTGGATCACATGAGTATCTAAAGTTATAATTTTTTTGGACATCTTCAAAAATATTAAATTTACTCAACTGTCTAATATTACTTTTTGTTTAAACTTAACGCCCTATATTTAGTTGTTTTAGTATAAATATAAGAAATATTACTACATAATTACGTAATGAAAGGATACCATTTAAGCCTTTGGAGTTCGTCTAGATTGCTACCTTGCCTTGTCCATTTGTTGCTTTCTTGCTGTGGTATTGTTAGAAGAGTAAGAGAATCAATAAAGAGTAAGAAAAAACATAGACTATGAGGCATTTATCATAGTTGTCAGAGGTGATACAAGTGTCTACGGACTACAGTAGATAGTTTTTGTAAAGCAGATTTTTAACAAGTTTGATAAGTAAGTATTCTAATAAATATTAAACATTCTAGATTACAATCCTGAAATTTTAGATACTCCCTTTTTTAGATATTATAATCATAAATATTATTAAAAAACCTAAACGCACATTATGTTTCATATTATGGAAAGACGACACAAACCTGATTTTGAATAACTGAGCGACGTAACATCTGAAACGGACATAAATCTAAGGCAAGACAGAAAACGACCGCTATAAATCAGGAACTATGCGTAGAATATTCATGAACAAGTCATACGTGGAACACTTGCGTGGAATAACGCACGAAGTGATTTGCAAAGAGACGGCAATAATATTATCCTCTTGGTTAATTTTGACTATGAAGACAATTTGTGATTATTTTTAAAAGGCAAGTATGCAAAAGTGCACGCTTTAGAATAGAGGTATTTATTAAAGATGAAGATGATGTGAAGAAAAAAATGGTGTGTAGTCTGTCATTACTAAACTACACTATCATCACCAAGCCACAGCATAAATAATAGCAAAGCCGCCAACACACACCAATGATTTTGTTTTGAATATTAGCTTTGTTTTGCATCTTAATTAATTCATTTTTACATTTTTAATATAATGAATTTGTGTTGAATGAATTTGTTTTTAATATAATGAATGTGCTCGACATTGATTTGAAATACCATTAAGGTGTACCCTGACATGACATGACATGACGTTTTAGAAGTAGTTTTTTATAATTTAGTGTTTTAAAGATTTTATCGCGTTTAATTATACTTTTATTTTCCCGAGGGGGTAATTGTAGAAGCGTGCTCGTCGCGACCCCTGCCAGCCTTTTTCAGGGCTGCAATTCTACACAGCTGCGCACCCATGCCAACGAGGGTTAGGGTGTCCCCTTAAGGCGACGCACACCAGCTCGTCCCCGTTGGTGTGGAATGCAGCGCGCAAAGCGGCGATGGGGACCGCCACCTGTCACGCACAGCCCGACACGGCGGAAGGCGGAGGATAGAGTGCAGAGTTGGCACGTGGAATGTTAGAGGAGGCATGAGAGATTAGACGAATGAGCTGATCGAAATAATGAAAGAAAGAGAATAAGATGTCGTGTGTATGTCGGAGACCAAACAGAAGGGCAGTGGTACTGAAGAGCTCCCTGGCGGGACGTTAGCTCTATGGTTCGGAGTCCCGGAGAGCGAGAGCGCCTGCAAAGGAGTGGGGGTGCTGCTGTCGTCTCGGTTGGTCGATGTTATGACTGAATATAAGGTTGTGAACTCAAGATTTATCTGGGTTCGCTTTAAATTGGGACTTACGAAGTTATACCTTTTGGCTGTTTATGCGCCGGTAGCTTCGTTGTCCAGGGCTATGCTGGAGAAGTTTTGGGAGAATGTAAGAGAAGTTTTAGATTTGGTTAGGGGAACCGAAAGAATTGTTGTATGTGGAGATTTAAATGGATGGGTTGGTACCGCTCGACCAGGGTACGAGTTGGTGCTTGGAAAGTTTGGAAATAAAAGGGTTAATGATGCTGGCAAGATTATACTGGCTGTATGCAAGGAAAAGGGTCTTGTGACAAACACTATGTTTAATCACAAGAAAATCCATATGTATACTAGAGAAATAAAGAATGAGAGAAGTATGATCGATTTGTTCCTGGTGGATGACCGACTGCGAAAACGGGTGATGGATACGCGAGTGTTCAGGGGTGCTATCTAGTGATTAGAAAGGATCACTATCTAGTGATTACTAGATTTAGGGGTCTGTTCTCGGGTTGGCGCTACCGGACGGCAGTGACAGAACCACAGTCGGTCTGTCGCATCCGAAGCTGGAAGCTTCAGGAAGCGGATACTAGGGACAAATATCATGCGAAGGTAGCCGAAAAGCTTGACACCATCGATGGCAGAAAAGAATGTGTGGAAAGAAAATGGCAGAACCTTAGGGATGGAATGGTAAGTGCAGCGGAAGAAGTATGTGGAACGATAAAAAGAGGTAGTAGTAAAAGAAGAGATGCATGGTGGAATGATGAAGTGAAAGAAGCTGTAAAGAAGAAGAAGAAAGCATGGTTAGACTACTTGGCTTCTAGTAATGATAAGGATATGAGAGAGAAGATGAAAGAAAGATATAAGCTGCAGAAAGTTCATACGAAAATATTGATTGAGGAAGTGCGCGAAAGGTGTAGAATGGAATCGGACGAAAGGTTGTCGCACAACTTTAAGGAGAACTCCAAACCCTTCTGGAAAGAGGTTGGAAGGACCAAAGTGGTGCGACGGCCTTAAGAATGAACAAAATGCTTCCGAAAACCAATGACTTCCTCTCAGAAAAATCGGACGTCATGCAGCGATGGAGCAATTTTTATAGAGAAATGTATGCGTGTGATGATCTTAGTGAGGGATCCGAGGGTGACGCCGTAACTGGTACGCCAGACCCGGACCTCGATGACACTAAGGTCATCAGTATGAAAGAGATTGAACGTGGGATTCGAAGTTTGAAATGTGGTAAGGCTGCGGGACTAGACAGAGTTACTGCTGAAATGGTCAAGTATGGTGGGCCTCGCGTCTGGGACAGCTTTCATCTGCTGTGCAATTTGTGCTGGCGGACGGGGGATGTCCCAGATGATTGGCGATCCGCAGTCATTGTGCCTTTATATAAGGTAAAGGTTCACATTTTGACTGCGGGTGCTATCGGGAGATCAGTTTGACCAGTTTAGCAAGTAAAGTTTACTCGAAGGTTTTGACACGTAGGATGCAAGAGAAATCGGAAAGATTTCTATGGGAGGCACAATGCGGATTTAGACCTGGAAGAGGATGCACGGATCAAATGTTTTCTCTCCGCATGATCACGGAGAAGCTTCTGGCTGCTAACCAGAAGATTTTCTGTGCTTTTGTGGATTTTGAGAAAGTATTTGATAAGGTTGTAAGGAAGAAAATGTGGGAACTGTTGCCGGGGTATGGTGTGGATGGTCGATTGATAAGGGCTGTGCAGTCACTTTACTGTGACTGTAAAGCCTCTGTGTGCGGGTAGGGCATGACCTGTCACCCATGTTTAGCGTCCAATCGGGTGTAAAACAGGGTTGTGTCATGTCTTCCTGGCTGTTTATACTGTATCTCGACAGCTGTTTACAGAAGCTGAAAGATAGCTGTTTGGGTGTGAAATTGGGTGACATTAAAGTAAAATGTCTGCTGTATGTTGATGGTGCAGTGCTTATTGCACCAACAGAGGCAGAACTCTAGGCATTAGTCACGTATATGAAAGAGGAATGTGAAATTAAAGGTCTCCGTTTGAATGCTAATAAAACTAAGGTTCTGGTATTTGAAAGAGACGAAGAGAGAACGAAGTGTGAAATATGGGTAAATCAGGAATGTCTAGAACAGGTAAATGAAATTGTATACTTGGGGAGTGCTGTCAGCCGGGATGGAAGATGTGAATTAGATGTGGACAGACATGTCGTTGCCGGGAACAAAGTCAATGGTGCCCTGACTGTGTTAGTCAAAAGGCAAGGCGTAGTGAAGTGTGCACGCCTTGCAATACATAACGCAGTGTTGGTACCGACTTTGTTATATGGCAGCGAAACCTGGGTATGCCTGGGTGTGTATGAGATGCGATCTCTTCGTAAAATGTGCGGCGTTACCATGGCCGACCGCAAGCGAAACGAAGAGATTCGTAATATGGCAGGTTTGAAAGTTGACCTTATCACAAAAATTGATAAGGGCGTGCTTCGATGGTCTGGGCACGTTGAGCGAATGAGTGAAGACCGAATTGTGAAGAAAATATATAGCGCGAAAGTAAATATTAAAAGGTGTCGAGGTAGACCGAGACTAACTTTCAAAGACCATTTGTGCAAATTCCTCGAAGAGGGAAGGGTCAAGAGTACTCGGATACCTAGACGTGCATGTGTGAAGAAGATAATGAATCTGAAAGAAGCGAAAGAGGTATGTAAGGATCGTGACTCTTGGCGATCTGTTCTCTCTGGCTACCCCGTCAGGGATTGTGCGTGAAGATAACTAAGTAAGTAAGTTCTTATCCCGACGGCTTTTTTTTCAGCACCTTTCCAGCACCCTTGGGTACAGGGTTGCACTGAAGTGCTTGGCGTTATGATGTCAGATTTAGAGGTTTCACGAGGTTCTCCGAGTTAACTCTGACATGGGGATGTCAATCACCTCAGTCCACCGCGACCATGGATGCTGGAAAGCAATAAAATCCGTAAAAGTTTTATTCAATAATATGTTCCCAAAAATAGAAAAATAATGTTAATAAACTTTGAGTGTCTTAAAGCGTATATCCACAGTATAAATTTTATCAAAATATGCATAAATGTATGTAAATATCTTTTATGAACATGATATATCCACTTTTATTTTGTAAAAATATTATACCAATTAATAAACTCACGTGTCATGAGCTCAGTACCAAAAAAAAAAGAATGACAGAACGCTAATTACATTTCAAATAATGCCGAAATCATGCTGTTGTAAAAATACGCACCCACGTACAGATATGCACCTAAAACCATGCTCAACGCTAGTTAGTTTATGTCACGGCTACGTATAACAAGTATGGTTGAAAATTATACTAATAATAGTATTATGGTATTTAAATTGGTGGTGTATTTTATTTTAGAAGGCATCAACCCACCAAACGTTTTTGAAATAATATCATCTTTTATATGTTTAAAAAATGCAATAAATCTTTAGGCGCTATGAAACACAACACTGTCATTATTGAGCCGAGCCAGTTTAAATTACCATAAACATAGAGCAACACAGGCTACTAGCAGATCGGAGAGGAGTAGCCATACGCAGGTATTCTGTAAAAGTATAAGTCAAGTATGCGTACAATAAAACTAGTTGCAGCTGCACTGCTCACTAGACTAACAATATTATACCAATATAAATATATAATAAACTAGTTATATACCAATATAAAATAAACTAGTTGCGCGGCTAAATCGTCACTCTACAAATTTTCCAAAAAACAACCTACAAATTTTACAAAAAGTTTCATATATTAAAACTGCATTAATAACGGTCATTTCATTTCGAATTTGTTTACCAACACAGGCTGCTCACCCGCATAAAATATGCAGATCGGTCGAGCAACTGATCCGAATCTGTATCCGAGTTGTCGCTGTCACCGAGCGATACTGTTATAATGTATGTATTTGTGTTTGAATTGTTAGCTTATTGTTTTAATCGTTGTGTGTGAGTTTCGTAGTGGCAGTCGATTGTTTCTGTGTGCGCAGATTTCTCCATGTTAAAAATGGCAGACAATTCTGCATCAGGATAAAACGCTATGGCTACTCCCCTCCGGTTTGCAAGTAACACGTGTTACTCTATGATCATGAACGACTAAAATAAATGTTTTTTTTTATTTAAAAGCAAAAAGGTCTATGTCCATGTAGCATATTTTAATGTAGATACATCATAAAATGTTTGTGATCACTAGCAAAAGCTGATATATTTTCAAAATTTAAGTTTATCAAAAAAGGGATTATGTTATATCTTTTTCAAAATAGAAAACATACATTGTTTTAAATTAAAAAATAAGTCTTTTTTATTTTTAATTACAAAAATGGAGTAATTCAATCCTAATGTAATTGTAACAGAAATTTGATGGAAAGAAATGGATTGTTTAACCAACCTTATACAACAATTTATTATGAGAAGGTTTTTATTTAATACAATATAACTCCTCCCCTGGCTCAAACACATGCAGAGATTCTCCTGGGCATGCGGAGGATCAATTTATCCAGCATTTCTTGCGGTAACCTTTCTTGAATAGTGACTTTCCTGATCTCTGACACTGTGTGAAGAGGTGGTTGACGGTTCCAAACAGCTGGCTGAAGAACATCTCACGCGTGCTCTATTGGGTTTAAGTCAGGCAAGCCGGCAGACCAGACTTACCTTGTGATGTCGTATTCTCGTAGAGCAGCATTGACTCGTTAAGCTCGAATTGTGGGCGCATTATCATCAACCAGTACGAATCGATGCCCCTGGTTTACTCGGAATCATGGGAAGCATTAGTCACTTATCTTTACGTAAATTATGTAATTAAAACTAAAGTAACCTTTGCTTAAGCCAGTGTATTAATATTACAATTTACCATGTAGTTTAAATGTACTGTATTACTGCCTAACGTAATAGCAGTTGGATATGATCCACTTTTTTAGTATATAGTCGTATATCACAGATGAAAGCCATGCAATTTAACAACTAGAAATATAAATCGCCAACAAGACGGAAGCCGACCGCAGTATATCAAGAACCGGATGCCGCATATTCATGAGCCTTTTATTCGTACTATTTTCATATGCTAGTTGTATTGAAACTTGTATAAACATTTTACTAACATAACTTGTAACATAACTTGTATAAATATTAAAATACAAGTATTGTCATAATTATAAATTTTTGATCGATTATGCTTTTTATAGAAAAAAATCGTTAAGACTTAAAACTATTCTGTTGCGGGGTGGTAGATTTAATGAAATCATTTTTTTTTCAATATTCTATTTCAACATTTGCGTGTAAATATATATACGACACATAATGTGTAAAACTGCTCCTTCGATTTTGTGACAAATGTTGGTTAGCACGCTATGGTTTCTAAATAAAGCTTGATTCAATTTCACACTATTGCATCTACTACGGAGAGTGCTCTGAGGAATTGTTCGGATTAACTTCACGCGCCAAATTTCACGAACGCACATCGCGTCAAAATTCACGATACCATCCATGCAGAGGATCAATTTATCCAGCATTTCTTGCGGTAACCTTTCTTGAATAGTGGCTTTCCTGATCTCTGACACGTGAGGGGAGGTGGCTGACGGTTTCAAACAGCTGGCTGAAGAACATCCCACGCGTGCTCTATTGGGTTTAAGTCAGGCAAGTCGACAGACCAGTCTTACCTTGTAATGTCGTATTCTCGGAGAGCAGCATTGACTCGTTGAGCTCGAATTGTGGGCGCATTATCATCGACCAGTACGAATCGATGCCCCTGGTTTACTCGGAATCATGGGGAGCATCAGCCACTTATCTTTACGTAAATTATGTAATTAAAACTAAAGTAACTTTTGCTTAAGCCAGTGTATTAATATTCAAATTTACCATGTAGCTTAAATGTACTGTATTACTGCCTAACGTACGAGCAGTTAGATATGATCCACTTTTTTAGTGTATACTCGTATATCACAGATGAAAGCCATGCAATTTAACAACTAGAAATATAGATCGCCAACAAGACGGAAGCCGACCGCAGTATATCAAGAACCGGATGCCGCATATTCATGAGCCTGTTATTCGTACTATTTTCATATGCATATGCGGTTCTAAATAAAGCTAGATTCAATTTCACACTATCACACTATTGCATCTACTACGGAGAGTGCTTTGAGAAATTGTTCGGATTAACTCCAGACGCCAAATTTCACGAACGCACATCGCGTCCAAATTCACGATACCATCCTCACTATCTGGATGCTTAGCGGTCCACGACTGTGCGTTTTACTAGGAGTTTTCTTCCTCGTACAACTTCTCAGTGGAATTGTTTACCATCGGCGATTTCTCCAGACCGATACGACTTAGGGACCTTCAAGAAAAGAGCTTACTCTTTTTTAAAAGGCCGGCAACGCATCTGCAATTCCCTTGGTGTTGCGGTTGTTCATGGGCGATGGTAGTCTCTTACCATCTAGGTAAGACACATGCTCGTTTGCAAAAAAAAAACACTAATACTTTATTAGCATATTATACCAGACCTTACAATGTTTAATGATAACGCTTATTACTTGCACTTACTACAACAATGAATGACTGAACAATGAATATCTGAGCAAAATACGTAAACGTTGCCTTTTTTTATTCGAGAGCCACCATAGATATTGTTATCTTTATCCTCTTCTTCGTCGACTTACTAATATATGCGCCAACCGTCTTATCAAGCGATTATTTCTTTATTTTTATAGAAAAGAGGGAAAACGAGTATGCTCTAACCTAACGGTAAGGGTCGCCTGTCGCCCTTAAATAAAAGTAACACCAAGGTAATAGCAAGTGCCTTGTCGGCCTCTTAATAAGGAGTATGTTCGTTCGTTAATGGTCGATAAGTCACATCCGTTGATGATCGCCGGTCGTAAACGATTCCACATAGAATTGGTGCGAGAAGAAATCTCCTAGTAAACCGCACAGCGGTGGACCACCAACTATCCAGATGGTGTGGATGTTATCGCGGCTGTGTTATTAACGTTCGTTATATCATTAGCTTTAGCATTAACCTATGCATTTGGAAATAGCTATGACTATTTAATAAATGATCTTAGTTAATATGAGTTTAATAACGCAAGTACAGCAATAATTAGTTAAAAAAAACTGAATACAGCTCTTCCTGAATCATCATCATCATTACAGCCCCTCACAAATCCCCGGCTGAATATAATTCTAACCCATTTGTGCTAAAACCTTAATAAGGCTGCAGCGTGGCCCTTACACATATAGATACGTACCTATAGACTATAATTAACTAAGTGGTAGGTAGCATTAAAAAATCATGGTCCGGAATGTCTAAATAAAAACTCGGTAGGTAAAGTTACATATATTGCTTAAGCAAATATAAGTGAGCATGCAATAGTGGTCTTCTGCATCAGGCCATAAAATGAAAATTCCAGGCGGTAAAATTACTTAGCCGTGCTGCGACACTATAGGCATAATATAATAAGTAGGGACAACTACGACGTATAAAATTACTAGGTTTTACCCGTGGCTTTTTAATGTTTAATACGATTATGAATTGATTTTGAATATTACATAATGAAACGATGAAACTTAAAAAAAACATGCGTGAGTGTCGTGGAATACTCAGTTGGAACGAAGTTCCTTCCGTAGTATATTATTATTGATAAACATATTATATTATTGATTAACAAATACAAATAAATGAATTACTAGCGTCTATTAAAATAAAGCGTCATTTAAAATAAAATAATATTTCTTTCATGGCAAGATAAGAAAAAGTGCGAGGGACATGGATATTATTCCATCTCGCTTCCTTATAGCCGCCAAGGTCGTCTACACTACGTCAGAAAGAGTCGTGACGGAAAAACTTTACACTTTTTGCCGCCTAGTCCCCGAAATGCCAAATTCGTACAGTCCGATAAAGAACTTCGTTCCAAAATACTGAAGCGATACTCAGGTTCATTCATTACGAAATGAACGATAACCTCACTAAATTCATATCCTTTGCTACATATTATATCATTGTTAGGATAGAAACCACAAGTTGCAAAGTTGAATTGCTCATGGAACACACACACGTAGTGCACAAGGACACACATTCAGACTCGGTACAATTATTTGTGAATCATACAAAAACTTGTTCCATGCAGGATTTGAACTATCAATTGAAATATAGTCACTTATACGAGTAGATAGAGAAAAATAATCTGCCGCCATATTTCACCACTCACATTGCGACAAAATTTGCGTTACCATCTATATGGAGGTCACCACTGTGCTATTTGCCAGAAGTTTATCGTCCTCCCACGACTTCATTTTGAAATCGACCACCACGAGCTAATTTTAGGATTGATACGACTTAGGGTCCTTTAAGAAAAGAGCCTACCATTTCAAAAGGCCGAAAATAGACTTACATTTCTTTAGGTGTTGTAGTTTTTAATGAGAGCTTTTTCATTTAACATCAGATGAATCGTATGCTGATTCTATAAAAATATTATATACATTTGTAAATAAAGCTTTTAGAAGTTGTCATTAAAATAGAAACATTAGTAATGTTAATTCCTGTAGATGAGGGTCAATGTCCTGTGTCAAGTTAATAAAACGTGTAAGCGTGAAAACTAACGCTCAAACTAAAAACTAAAACGCAAGCTTATGTCGAGCAAAAAAATTGTTTCCTTTCGACATATTGTTAATCACGAGTGTTTGAGTATTTTTGAAGGAACTGAATATTTGTGTGACCTTTCTCTTGTAGAGTATAGTAGCGTGCGTCGGCGATTGGAGAATTAACTATTTCAGGAACGCGATAGTGAACTCTGCTTTAGGAAGCAATTACGATTATTCGGCCAACGATATTTGCGATTTTTAACGACGACGACGATGCGATTGTACACTTGCTGTGAATGGAAGAATACATCCATTTGCCATCCCAATCGGCGTTTTTACTTACTCCACACGTAACAACTGGTCTCGGAATGCTGGTATTGCCACGGAAAGAAGAAAAACATATTCCATTTACCAGGAGGAAAGCCGAGATTTATACCGTATAGCAATAGAAAGACGATCGAGGGGCTTTACCTAATGACTCCGAACAAATTCCTGCAGCAGTCAAACCATCAGGGCCAAGGATAGACGGGAACTTTGGCTGCATTATTGAAAGCCAAAGTTAAAGTTACAACCTGTATATGTGCCACTGCTGGTCGTAGTGCTTCTCTTACTTCTGAGAGCGTTTTAGGGCAAGAATGTGTCCGCCATGCTACCAACAATGCGAGTTGGTGGACTTCATCAAAATAAATTTTTGAAGTTATACTTCTTTTGGCGCGTTTGGGAAAAATGATGAGAGTAAATTTTTACGGTGCGCGTAAACAAGGCACCTAAAAATGACACCATGAAATTGCTACGATGCGCGCGCACCCTGACACCTAAAAGCGACAACTTCAGTTGGTTTGGTCTTTCAAGTTTTCGTGAGAATTGATAACTATATTTATGGTAGTTATTCAAGTATATATGAAGCTACAACACGTGTTTTATTTATATTATTGTAGAGTATGTAAGACATAGTGTAAACTTATTAAAATCTAAGATCTGACAGTTGTGTTGTCATTCAATAATATGTATAAATTTCATTTCTGTTTCAGTGATGAAATTATAGATAAATGCGCAATATTTGGTGACTAGGACCTTATTCACGCATTACTGAGTGCAATAAAGTTAAATGATTACAAAATAATGGCAACAACCTCACATTTGATCATTATATGCAAGAGTGGGATATTTGTAAGAGTCGATTTGGCCAGTTCTGTATGGAAAATGGTTATCATGACCACACTGAGAAAGCAGGAGTTATGAAAGAGATTTTTTGCTCACTTCATTAGCAGAAGATACATATCGCTTAGTAGGCGATTTAGCTTTTCCGTTAAAACTAGAAGACTTAGCTTATAAGGCTCTTATTGAAAAGATTAACAGTGTTAGAGCCACGCGGCAGCTTTTGTTGTCGCACGGATGGGCCGGCTCGAACCGGGGTGGTTCCACGACCTCACAGAAAACCAGCGTGAAGTAGAGGTTTACCTCTGCGTTTCGCTTGGTGAGTGCAGGTGGCCGGAGGCCCTTTTTACTGGAAATGAGGCATTCCATCTTAGTCCTCACGGGTGACAACGCATCTACATATTGATTTGTAATAGAGGATAGATGTAGATGTCTATGGGCCACAGCAACCACTTACCATCAGGTGGACTGTGTGCTCGTTTGTCACCCTTATCCTATATAAAAAAAAAGATTGACAATCATTCTTACTCAACGAAATGAATGTTTGCAGGAAGATCATCAAAAATAGACCAGTCAAAGACTTAACTGGCGGCCCGGGTTTATCTCGCAGAGTTTTGTGATTTTAAAATGGAACTCGAGACGGCATTAAGAGACAAGTTTGTGCAATGATTTGCGAATGCAGAAGAAAAATAAAAGTTTTAAGTAAAAAAATCGATAGCTTAACATTCAACAAAGCGTTGGAATTAGCACAAAGTGTACGATGTGCTCGAGTAGCAGTTCAAAGGTCATTGCAAGATGAGGCACTAACCACATCATCAGCGGCAGCGCAACCAGTTTTCGCTTTACATGCCCGAGAATTTTTTTTGATTTTGTGAGATTATAATATAGGGTGTTTAAATGGTATTATAATGATATTGGTGTTTTAATGAGAGCGGTCGATCTAAGGCAGTATAATAATTCAAATCATCTGACATTCCTCTCTGAAATAAAGTGAAATAAACAATGAACATGTAGCCTATTCTGCTGATAATGGTGTTTCAAAATATATAGTTCATAAATTTTGTATTAAATTCATAACAATATAATGATGTTCTTAATATCTTACTGCATACATTAAGAAATGTGTAAGCAAAATAATCTGTAAATAACTCAACATGACAATAATCTGCAGAGAAATGTAAGACAGGGTGACGTTATATCCCAGAAACTCTTCACCGCCGCATTGGAAGACGTTTTCAAGCTACTGGACTGGAAATAATGCGGTATTAACATCAATGGCGAGTACATCACTCACCTTCGATTTGTCGACGTTATAGTCCTTATAGCAGAATCGCTGGAAGACCTAAGCACTATGCTCAATGACCTCAATAGTGTCTCCCAACGGATAGGTCTTAAGATGAACATGGACAAAACAAAGGTTTAATGTCTATGTCACACCTATGCTGGTAGTTGTTGGGAGCACTAAGCTCGAAGTTGTTGACGATTATGTTTACCTCAATCGTCAATCGACGGATTCCACTCGGCTGGGCAGCGTTCGGGAAACTAAAAAAACTAAACCAGTGCGTGTTGCCAGTGATGACTTATGTATCTGAGATGTGGTTCTTTACTGCTGACCGTATGAGGAAACTCAAGGTCGCTCAGCGAGCTATGGAGAGGGCTATGCTCGGGGTTTCTTTGCGTGATAAACTTAGAAATGAGGATATCCGCAGTAGAACCAGAGTAACCGACATAGCCCAACGGATTAGTAAGCTGAAGTGGCAGTGGGCCGGCCATATATATAGCTCGAAGAACCGTCAACTGATGGAGAAAAAAGGTTTTCGAGTGGCAGCCTCGTACTGGCAGGCGAAGTGTAGGGCAACTCCCCACTAGATGGAGTGATGACTTGGTAAGACATGCAGGAAGTCGATGGATGCCGGTGGCTCAGGACCGTGCTTTGTGGCATTCTTTGGGGGAGGCCTATGTTCAGCAGTGGACTTATTTATGAAGGGCTGTAATGATGATGAGACAAAATAATTGTATATCAGTTGAATTATTCTTTTATATGTTCATAAGCTCTGTGAAATTAGTCCGCTTGGTCTATTTAATTTGTTCGAATTCCAGTTTGATGTTCATCTTTCACGTAGATCATCTACATATCAGTACTATACATTGAACCTGTACCTAGAGTATCTGCTTATACTAAATCAATTAGTGATGGCGATGTGACACCAACAAAGAGGGAAAGGTTAAAAACGAAATCTAAATTAAAGAGAAGAAAGATCTAAAATAATTCACCATATTATATTTATATAATACAAATTTTCTTCCACTTCAAAGTATATAAGCGTTAAGTGATTTTCTTTCCATGCACATAAGAAAAAAATTGTTTTATAATCTATTAAAGGTGGATAGAGAGGGAGAGCTTTGTAGAACAAACTTAAGTGTGGAGATTGTATAGAGTTTTGCATTCTCAGCATAATTATGTAAAAGCGTTAATATATTTATTTATATCCTCATAAATATAAAAGAGGTTCATTTTACCCATCAAAAGACGTGATGGATGTATGTTTGTTTTGTGAAACAATATTAAGAGTAAATATGAAGTATAAAAATCCTAATAAAAACAAATAACAATTTTGTTTTAAAAACGTTACCTCCACTATTTTACTACACTAGTAATTTCTCCTGTACCGCGGGGGCAGTTTATTGTTAAGCCACTGCGCCACGAAGCCGTCACTTAATTTTCATCAGGATCTTAAATAATGTTTAGTTATTTTTGTTTTGTTACGCTAAAGTTCCTACGTGCGTACATAAGTACAAACACACACGTTTTTTATTTTATTTTGAAGTTACGTGACAATATTGTTCGATAATTTCCAGTTGATGTTTTTGTCATTTACCAGCATGATAAATTTATTGATAATAATTTTTAATCACTACATTAAAGTCATAATTCTGATTTGTAATATGACGCATGTCAGATATCTTATCATCTTTATCGCAGAAAGTGCCGAGCATGGCATATATTATATATTTTAGAAACTATTCCTCTTCTGATGTTAGAAATTATCCTCAAAAGTATTTAAATAAAAGAATTACTACTAGACATTTAAAAATATTCAAATAAATGTTGAAACTACATCTACGGCTAATTATTACATCTCAAAGTAAATATATAGCTAAGATAAATCGAAAATTGCGTAGTAAGCATTCTTCTAATATAAAGATTTAAGACGAAATAAATGAAATTTGATAAATGCTCTTTAAGAAAAATTTTAAAACTGTTTTCTTTAAAGAGCGTAAAATGTGTGTTTCTCTGTTTTAGAGACACATAAGGGAATAATTAGTGTGGAAGTGAAGACCATCGTTCGTTGGATAGGTCTTTCAAAAATATTGGGGGGTGTGGAGCAACATCTTTTGCTAAGTAAAATTAAGAAGTTAACGAGTAATAGTCAACCAACTTATAAAATGCACTTGGATTAGTAAAACTTTCGTTACAACTCCATAGAAAATGATCTATAACTAGCTGCATTAATAACTTTGTAATGTATTTTTTTTATAGGAGAGGGGGCAAATGAGCATGCGGCTCACCTGATGGTAAGTGACTACCGCCGCCCATGAACAACTGCAACATCAGGGCAATTGCAGATGCGTTGCCGGTCTTTTAAAAAGGAGTAGGCTCTTTTCTTAAAGACCCGTAAGGCGTATCGGTCCGAAAAAAATCACTGGTGGTAATCGATTCCACAAGGAAGTTGTGCGAGGAAAAAAACTTCTAAATCGCCCTGGTGGCACGCCAATCATCCAGGTGGTATGGATGGTATCGCAAGTGTTGTCGCGATTTGCGATGGTGAAATTGAGCGGCTGGAATTAGTCCGAACAATTCCTACGTTAATACGCCAAGAGATGCAACAACTCTACGCAGTGCCAGTGAGTCAAGCCGATCGGAATGAACTCGGTTGTCGACGATTCCAACCGATCTGCGCTGGATGCGGTCAGGTTAAAGGAGCTGGCACTGGGGAGCCCCTGCCCAGTGATGGGAACCGTATTCCATGTGGGGTCGAACCTGCGCCTAGTAAAGTTTCAAGCGGTGTGCCGGCATGAAATACTGTCCCACTGCTAAGCACGCCAAGCTTTTTAGCGACACATTTGACCTTTTCTTATGGTAAACTATTAAAAATAAACATTTTATAAAGAAAACAACTTATATGCATTACTACTATTAGCTTTAATTTTTCATTTGCGGGATAGGTAGGGCAATATCGTCATAATTTAAAAGTATTTTTTTTAATTTTTTATTGAATAACACTCCCTATAAGGCTGATTTGAAAATAAGTCCTTCAGTTACGATCATCCTATTTGGGCCCATTTTTAGTCGTTATAGCGGTTAAACCACACAATTATTATGCTCATTATCAAGAAAGACGTGGGGTATTGAGACGGGCAACTAAGGAACCCTACCTCTACATTGTGCGTGGCCCGACACGCACTTGGCCAGTTTTTTTTACTAGAACGATTTAATAGAACGATTTATAATAACTTGTGACCTTGTTTCAGTGGTCGAAATTTTACTGTAATTTATAACGTTTTAATCTCTTTTCATAATATTAAAGTATTACGACAGGTTTTCAAAAATCAAGAGCATAACAACCAAAAATTATTTTTATTTACACTAATAACGAAAATTAGCTGTAGAAGCTCAGGGAATAAATGCCCACATAGTACGTGAGCAACTCGAGCAAGATGCCCACCGGAACCAACAGATTGTTAATAGCATTTTAAATATTCAATGTACAATATGCTTGGCGGTAAAGAAAATCATAGTGACGAAATTCACCCTTTAGCTCTAGCTAAATAAAAGTTTACAATACTTAGTTCAAGAAACGTAATCTTTATAATGATTTCTTATATTTGTTTAACGTAATCTGTATATATAAAAATTACGTGTTACGTTGTTTGTCCGTGATAAACTCCTAAACTACTGAACTGATTTCAATAAAATTTGCACACTCTGTGCAGTTTGGTCCAACTTGAGAGATAGGATAGTTTTATCTTGATAAATGACATTCAATATTTTTTATTACGAATGTAAGGATTTTTATAGGACAAAAGGTCATCGGAGAGGACAGAACAACGTCTGCCTGGCGAGCTAGTTTACGTATAAAAATATAAAGTTTAGCAGCGATTTTGAAAAGACTTGTAGAAAGAAAATTCCACCATTTGTATCGCAGCTATTAAACTCATTAGAATAAGGTATATCTATTATTTGCCTTTAACGTTAGTAATATTGCTCCACTCATTTCTGAGAAGGTTTTAGAGATGCACAGCGTTGCCTCAATGCGTTTTGGTTATCTTCACGTCTTCGATATTTTTCTACTAACTTGAATCAGGAGGACGTACTCAATTCGATTGTATGTTTTTTTTACGTGTGTTACCTCATAACTTCTTTCTTGGTGAACCGATTTCGATGATTCTTCTTTTATTTGAAAGCTGGTGCTTCATAAATCGTTCCATATAAATTTCATTAAGGTCTGATCAATCGTTTTTGAGCTATTCTTAATAGTTTATATTGAAATTGGTTGTACAAAATTTTGAATTTTAAATTATTAATTTCCTGAGATATGCAGAATTCCTCCATATTAACATTTTCATGAAATCATCATTGCAGCCTATCAACAGTTCACTGCTGAACCTAGGCCCCTCATAGATTGCCTCATAGGGGGAATATTTGCAATAGTTGCCTCGCTTGGCGAGTAGGTTGGCCACCTCAGTTTTTTATTTTTAGTCTTTATTAGGAAGACGCTGCTACCCATCTCCTGATTAGTTTCTCTCTGTCACCTCTTACGACACCTACTGAATGATATGGGGTAGTGAATATTCTTAAACTGCCACTACACAGTACATAGCACATGGTAAGCACATGGTTAGCGCAAGGTAAATCAGCATTAAAAAAATTCAATTAAGTTGCTCGTGTACTATGAAATTTACCCCAGAGTTACGACAGCTCTTGTCATGTTGTAAGCTCCGCCTAAATTTATCTAGCATTTTGTATATTATAATATGAATCCAGATATTTAAGCCTACTGCCCAGATCCTCTAATGGATAGCAAAGTAATATAAAATGATTTCTTATATTTACATTAACATTAGACATAGATTTAAACTGATTTTACGGATTTAGTCTAACTTAACTTATTTATAATTCCTGAAGTTTTCCGGTAGTTAATAGCATGTACTAAGTGATCACCGGGGGGGGGGGGACTGAGGTATTTGACGTACCTTTCTTCTTATTATTAAGATTATTCTCAAAACTAATATCTGAGACGTTATGTCTTCACACTTCACACAACGGAAATTTCTAAAAATGATAGAAATGTACTTAATTACATATATTAAACCCATTCTCTGTCGCTGTACTCAAACGAGTACAGTTGTTTAAAAATGAATTGACTAAATATGTGAGGGTATGTTATTTATTATTTTAATAAATTAAATAGAGGGTAGACTCATATTTTTTTTGAGTCGTGCAAATTGAAGGTATTTCTAAAATATGTGTCATTTGGAGCAACCGGATTTCATGTTATTGGACTAGCGTGCAAGTGAGTAGTATTTTTATTATATTTTATTATTATTATTAGTGTAAATGTTGTTTTTTGTAATAATTGTGATAAGATATAGAGTAATCTATAATGTGAGTTACAAAATTTGAAACAATTATTGTTTATTACTAACTTTAGATGAAGATTTTTACTGATGTACTCAGTTGAGTACACTGGTCACTTCAATAGATAAAAGTTACAACTTTGTTTCAGTTTACCAACAATGAGTCGCAAGATGTTTTACGGTTCAAATAGCTTTATAGGACTTGAGGAAGCAATTGAAGCAGTCACAGCAGATAGTGATGATGACCGTGCATATGATTTGGCGATAATACCACCTGATCCCAGTGTAGTGACTGACGAAGAGGAAGGGTCTGATGAAGATATGGTGACATATACGTTGCCACAAGATGTGCCCGGAAATATTGAGGTTTTGGTGCACGATGAAGATACTTTGTTGAGTGACTATGATTCCAGTGACGAAGAACCATTGGCTTCAAAACGAGTTCGTCGACAGCCTAACATTGAGCAGCGGCAGCAAACTCCAGCCTGGAGAAAATGTTTACCATCACCATCATATACTTTTGGCCATCAGCATACGTCTGAGGTGCAAGATAAACAGAATGCTATAAAGGAACAGCTAAAAGACCAAAATCCTGTACAGATTTTTGAAAAAATACTGGATGAAGAAGTATTACAGCTCATATTATCTAATAGTATTTTATACGCTAATCAAAACAATATACACTCTTTTCAACTTGATTTACCAGACCTAAAAAAGTTCATTGGTATTTTGATTTTGTCGGGATATCACAAATTGCCTCGGGAAGCATTATATTGGTCTCTGGATGAGGACGTCGGAGTTGCGCTAGTTTCAAGAGCAATGTCGAGGAATAAATTTCGTGAAATAAAAAGATATCTTCATCTTGTGAATAACGATGAAGCATCAAATTCCAGAGATAAAATGTTCAAAATTAGATCCCTAGCAGACATACTGATGACCAAATTCAATCAATGGGGCGTATTTCATGAAAATATTTCAATTGATGAGTCGATGGTCAAATATTATGGACACCACCCCAGTAAGCAATTTATACGAGGCAAGCCAGTGCGTTTTGGATATAAGAACTGGGTTGCTGCAAGTTCCACTGGGTACTGCTACAAATTTGATTTTTACTGTGGAAAATCACTTGATTCTTCTGACGAACCTTTGGGTACCAGAGTTGTGAAGTCTCTGTTGTCAAAATTAGATACCGACCCAAAAAATCACAAAGTATTTTTTGACAACTTTTTCACTAGCTGTAATCTTTTGTTTGATTTAAGAAATCTGGGATACTGCGCTACTGGAACAGTTCGTGAGAATCGCACTAAAAAGTGCCCATTGGCAGCCATTAAGGAGATGAAGAAGAAAGAGAGAGCGGCTTTTGATTACAGTTTCGATATAAATAGTGAACTGTTGTTGGTCAGATGGAAAGACAATAGTGTCTGCACGATAGCTACTAACTATGATTACTTTGAACCAATGGGCACGGTAAAAAGATGGTGCCCAGAAATGAGACAGAAAACCGATGTAAGGATTCCGCTTTTATTTGAAAACTACAATAAAGGTATGGGTGGAGTCGATGAGCTTGATCAGTCCATATCATTATACAGGATCGGGATTCATGGCAAAAAGTGGTGGTGGGTTTTATTTACATACTTGTTGGACATGGCCGTTTCAAACTCTTGGCGTTTACATGTTATGAGCAAGGATGACCCTATGGATCAACTCTTGTTTCGACGTAGTCTTGCCAGATACTATTTGCGACAAGAAACTCTAAAAAGAGCTAGACCATCTTCTTCTTTGATCGAAGGATTGCCTCAAGATGGTTCAAGCCACTACCCAAGGAAGCTTGAAAAGCAATTACGGTGCGTCATTTGCCATGCAAGGGTCCGATGGGAATGCAAGAAGTGTTTGAAAACACTCTGCGTTGAAAAGTCATGCTTCGAAAAATTTCACACATAAGTGGCCGCTGTACTCAAACAAGTACACCCCTGAAAAAGTATAAAAAAATAATAAAAAAATTTTTTTGTTTAATTTTATGTTTGCTAGTCCTGCCTAGATTAAGAAAATAAATATTTTTCGTTAAAAACGTTTTTTATTTGATTTTGGCCACTAATGGGTTAAGTCCCCCTTAATAATTTTATATACGATGTCCTGACACATGCAATTTATATTTTTATTATATGTAATAGATTATAATATGAAAAGCAAAATAAAAATGTTTGATCTTATCATACGGTATAATCTGCATTTGCTGATATCGAAGTGTCTTTATAACATAACGTTTACATAATCAAATGCATATTGTAGTTCTGAATATCGTAATCATCATGATTTTAATTATTGTAGCTCTACTTTTGGCAATTTATTTATATGGTCGAAGAACATTTAATTACTGGAAAGTGCGAAATGTAAAGCATGATAAACCAATATTTCTAGTGGGAACAAATTTGAAAAATTATTTGCTACAGCAGAACATAACTCAACAGGCTGAAAATGTATACTGGAAGTATCCAAACGAGAAAGTTGTTGGATTTTATCGTGGATGGCGCCCGGAACTTGTGATAAGGGACCCAGAAATAGTAAAACGTATCTTAACTAGTGACTTTTCGTATTTTAATAATCGTGGCTTAAATCAGCATGAAAAAGTCGAAACTCTTCTGCAAAGTTTGTTTTTTGTGGAAGGTGATTTGTGGAGGTTGTTACGCCAACGAAGCACAGCGGCATTTACAACAAGCAAACTAAAGTCAATGTTCCCTCTTTTAGAGAAGTGTATGGAACAATTAAAAGTAAGAATAACTTCTAAAGCCATTAATAACGTATCCGTTTTTGATGCCCATGATTTGATGGCACGTTTCACAACCGACTTCATTTGTGCTAGTGGATTTAATATTGAGACTGACGCACTTAAAAATGATGATTCTCAATTTCGAAAACTTGGCAAAAGAATTTTCACGTCTTATATACGAGATTTGGCTGTTATAGTACTTAAAGATGTGTTACCTGAAATATCAGGAAAATTGTTAACATTTGATTCCAACATTGAAAAATTCTTTAATTCACTTATTAAAAATATAACAAATATTAAAAATCAGGAACCGTCGGATCGAAAAGATTTCGTTGATTTATTAATGGAATATAATCAAAAAGGACCTATGACAGGCAATTCTATTGAAAAATTGAAACCTGATGGAACACCTGAAGTTGTAACAAAAGTTATGGATGAAAAGTTGATGGCAGCTCAAGCTTTTATATATTTTGCTGCAGGATTTGAAACATCTGCTATTGCGACAAGTTTTGCTTTGCATGAATTAGCATATAATCCGTTGGTTCAGCGAAAAGTTCAAGATGATATTGATAGTGTACTCTTAAAACACAATAATAAGTTAACGTATGAGGCCATTAAGGAAATGAAATATCTAGAATGTACACTGAAAGAGAGTCTGAGAATGTTTCCTCCTCTCGGATTTATCAGCAGGAAATGTACAAGTAAATATACTTTTCCCGAGTTAAATTTGGAAATTGATAAAGGTGTAGCCGTTATAATACCAGTAAAGGCATTACAAAATGATCCTTTATATTTTGAAAATCCTGAAGAATTTCGTCCGGAAAGATTTCTTTCACAGGAATTTGAAATTAAGAATAAATATGTTTTTCTACCATTTGGCGAAGGACCACGATCTTGCATAGGTAAGTTTGTATGAGTCCGGAAGTTTTAAGCAAATAATATACATATTATTTTAAAACTTTAGTTAATTTACTTAAGTAACTCTAATAAACAATGATTACGTTATTGCAGCGTGAAAACATTGAGACCTAGACAATGCTAACGTTCGTAATTTCAGTTTATAATATTTTAGCTCTACTTAGAATTGTGACGATGCAGTTCTGAGTGTCGATCTACGAGCGTAAATATCGTGTGTTATGCCGACAACAAATTATTGATCGGCAGTGGGATCACCTTTGAGAGGACCAAAGAGGGCGGGGTGGTATATGAAATACCTTTGCCTCATCCATGACATTCAGTGGAGATTCGAAGAACACGTCAAGTGCCTAGACCTTGGACGGAAAGGGTATCGAGTACCATACACAGAATGTTGACCAATATAGGTCGACCGAGAGCAGTGCACTGCTCCTACGCGAGGATAATTCAATTCGTAGTCTTATATGGAGCGCGTGCGTGAGTAAGACGGCTAGACATTCAAAGCTTTAGAAATAAAATATACATTTCCAACGAAGAATGGCCTTACGGATCGTATAAGTCGTAGTCACGTTGAAGAACATGAAATCTTTCTGGTCCTTCCCAAAGTCGTCTATTATGATACTATCAAATTAATTTGGGTGGATAAGTATGCTTACGTCGATGATGGATAAATATACTTTCTTAAGATGTGCCAAAATGCATGCATATCTTGAAATTTTAATATTGGAACGTTATTTTGTTTTAAGCCTATGAGGTTAAATACATACTATTTATTTATCGAAGACTATGACGTTTTTCTGGCCTTGTTAATAGTACTATCTAACACCAGACCTTTTCTTTACTTGCGTTGGCCACTCCATGGCAGCGACTTCTCGGGGAGGACTCCTCTCCCCATTTTCCATCTCAAGCAAGGCGCATCAGGAACACTTCTTCGTCTTCGAACGCCTTCCTCAAGACACGGCCTCCAACTCCACCTGCGGAATGCCCACCCCCCTCCCTGGTGCCCGATACGTGAAGGCCATGAGGCCAGGAAAATCAAGCGCCCGATGGTTTCCCGACCCCAGCGGCAGATCTGGTCTTTGGATCTGCCGCCAACCAAGTTTCGGCCGCGGATTACAGGGAGAGCAGCGCCTCGCAATACCACCTATACCACCCCTACCACCACCGCATCAAAGGTGCGGCCCCGTCAGAGTCGCTGAGGATAGGGTGAGTTGCGCATCGCCATACCAACACTTCCCACGCGACTCCACCTCGGCTGCATCGGTAGGAGGAGAGGGCACCCCTCTCGCCGCAACCCACCGACACACATCCGAAATGGGCTCGCCAAGCCCACTCGGAGTGGCCACCTCGGACCGGCCCTACATCACGGGTCAGCCAATGGGTTTTTCTTTGTTCACTGCGGGTGACCAACCCATGGCTAGTGGCCTAGTGGTCGTAAACGTGATTGCTGATCACGAGGTCCCGGTGTTGAATCTTGGGTCAGTCCAAATCAGTTATTATGTTTTTCTGAAAAAATTCTCAGTACCCCGTGCCTTGGAAAGCACGTATAACCGTTGGTCCTGCGCCTGATCTCTTTTCAGTCGTGTCGGATTACCATCCTATCGGACTATAAGAGTGACCGAATAGAGGGTGCACCTAAGCTCGCGGATACACTGGGGCACTATAATCCTATCCTGCGCAGATAGCTGGTCTCCGTTCAAACTGGTCCGCGTTACAAGAATTTTTTTAATTTAGAGGAATATCAATTACACTTTAATAATAATGTTTATTTGATACAGTTTATAAAAATTATATTCATTATATTGCAGGTAACCGACTGGGCTTAATGCAATCCATGGCTGGGCTAGCAGCAGTTCTATCATGTTTTACAGTCGAGCCAGCATCAAGTACTGTCCGAAATCCGGTTGTAGATCCAGTTTCGAATCTTGTACAGAGCTCTAGACGCGGCCTTCCTTTACAATTTCGTACAAGAAAATCATTCATTTAAAATGTGAAAAACATAAAATAATAATGGACACATTGCGGCATACTATTTTTCCTTATACCCATACTTAAAAATATTTTATTTAAATGTTTCAAAATAGGTGATATTTTAGACTTAAAAATTATTTTTAATACTTATATCTTATTTTAAAATTTAGGTAAGTAGTAGTCATATATATGGTTTAATTATATTTTATTGTATAACCATTTTTCAATAGTTTCATTTCTTGTTGTACAATACAATAATCAAAAACGAAAATAAAAAAGAACTTTTGAACAGTTAGTAGTTTTTTTATCAAAGAGTCCGTCCGGGTAATTAAAATAATCTACCAAAATCTGTGACTAAGGCGTAATGAAAATTCGCGTGAATTCTATATTGTGTTCGGGTTGGAAGGGTATGGAGGACTAGCTCCTATGATTACAGGCCGTCAGGCATTTCATCATAGTCCTTAGAGAAGAAACAGCTCCTAGGCTTCTCTATTTGCTGTTAATTGTCTTAAGACTCCAGTAGCTTCTTGCCATCAAATTGACTTTTCGCTCGTTCATGCCTACATTGCTCTTTAAAGTATAACATGTTTAAATCTTATTCTTACATATTTTAAGACGTAATAGATTTGACGTATTCCCACAAGCGGCAAAACATAAAAGAAATATTACAAACCACAAACAATTGAATATATCATCATCTATACAGCTTAGCTCTCCGTGTATTCGCGGGTAAGAATACTCACTCTCCCATATCTTGCCGTGGGTATCGTAAGAGGTGACAGAGGGAAACTGAGGCAGAAGATGGGTAGCACCATCTCTCTGTTAACAGCAAAATAACAATAAAAAACTGCGATTACCAACCCGCTCGCTAAGCGTAGCAATTAGGGCCAAAAATAATGTTACGAAGAGATGGCCCCACGTCACGCTATTCCTGGCTACGGTGGCGACCATGGTAACGGCGGGGCAGGGGGTGCTAAGAATCTCCGATGTAGGTTCAGTTCCTACCTAAGATAACTCGAACTGGCAACATATAACGCACGTACCCTGAGAACTGGCGAGAAGATCGTGGAGCTGAAAGAAGAGATAGACAAGTTGTGCTGGAATATTATAGTATTATCCGAGATCCAAAAAGAGGGGGAGGACATGATAATCCTCGAATCCGGCAACTGGTTCTATCACCGGGAGGGCGACCATTTGTCCCAAGGAGGTGTCGGATTTCTCGTCAAAGTGGCAATGGGCCGGCCATATAGCTCGAAAAAACGACAGCCGATTGGGAAAAAAGGTTCTTAAGTGGCAGCCTCGTACCGGTGGGTGAAATCTAGGGCGACCCCCTCTCGATGAGTGACGACTTGGTAAGATATGCAGGAAGTCGATGTATGCAGGTGGTTAATGACCGTACTTTGTAGCATTAAACTAGCAATCAGACTAAGCTCTGCAGCTTACGTTGTAAAAAAGATTTGAGATCTTACTAGTGTCGAGACGATTAGATTAGTTTATTTCAGTTATTTCCATAGCATAATGTCTTATGGTATTTCGCTTTGGGGAAATGCGGCTGATTTTGAAACTATTTTTGTTTTGCAGAAGAGGGCCATAGGAGCTATTTACAACCTATACGAGATACTCTCTTAGAGAAAATTTTAAAGAAATAAATATAATAACTTTAAACTCTCAGTATATTTACAAAAATTTATTGTATGTTCAAAAAACAAAGATAGTTATAGTAAAAAAAGTGATATATACTCTGTAAACACTAGGAACAAACACAAGCTAGTGATACCGGTCTCTCGAATCCACAGAGTCATTAATTCATTCATGTATACGCTATTTTGTTGTACAAAGTCCTATAAAGATATAAGGTATATCTCTTTCCAAGTTTAAATATTTAATTAAACAAAAGCTGTATAAAAAGGGTTATTATAATATTAATGAATACATGGTTGATAATAACCTCTGGGAATGAGGTAGTCGCTTTCAAGCTGTTACTAAAATAAATTTTGTAAATATTTTGTAATCATTTATATCGTAAAATTTATTTAAAACAAAGTCCCGCTGGGTCTCTTGCTGGTTCTTCCCACGACAGAGGAATAATTTTTGAACCAGTGGTAAAGTAACAAATGACTTTTGATAAGAATTACTTGTAATCAATATTGAATAAAAAATTATTCTATTCTATTTCTTGGGGGAGGATGTTCAGCAGTGGGCTTATGAAGAGCTGTAATAAAGATCACAGCCTATCACGAATCTACATAAATCTCCCACATGCATTGCCACAAAATATGGTTCTGGTTCACTTGCATCCATCAATTTCCTCCGTGTCTTATCATCACCACCATCAATACCGGTTCTTCTTTCACACTTTATATAAGTGCAAATTATACTAGCGTTCGAGTAAAATGAATGCATAATCTAAAAACTCTTACTACTAAAGAAGTAGTAACTTAGAATTTCGGCCGAATAAATAACGTATCAACAAAAGAAATAGAAGGGACGGAAACGGAGAAAAGGCCACGTTTGATTTAAGGGCAAGCAGTGTAAGAGTAATGAAATTGAATAATTCATGGCATTCAATTGATTTATAGAAAATACCTTTTTTCTTATTTTTATTTATTAATTCAACAAAAATCCAAATATTTTTGCTTTATGCTACTGTTTTTCTACAAAATTTACAAAATTTTGTTCATCGATACAGTTCAATATTAGGTATAAAATTTGCTTTGATAGTTTATATTTCAACGGACAAAAAGGTTAAAATATCTTTTTCAGCAGCCCGTTGTAATCGCCACATTCTATCCACAGGTAACATGCACATGTTTTTTGCAGCTATTTTTTTAATTTTACGGTAGAGCCATAATGCAGCTATATTACGGTTGTAGTACGAATGGGTAGGATCGACCAGGAAAGGACCACGCATGCTTTCGCTGAATACCAGTTTCGTGTATAGTATAAGTTTAAAATGCCTCAAAGTAAAACACCTCAAAGTTAAAGGTACATAGGCGAACATAATGTCAAACCTGGGTGCCAGACTTTCAGCGTTCTTCCTGTGCGCTTATGTGTCGAAAAATCGCAAATCGGTGTGTTTTCGTAGTATCAAGAAGAAAAGGATGAACTGTTGCATTTTATCGTGTAAAAACTACTCAGATCGAGATCGAGATAGGCATCACATTTCATTTGTATGTAATTTTACACCTTATTCATTAAAATAGTTCTAGAAAAATCTGTTTGCGTCGGCTTTCAAATAAAATTAAATGTATTCGACACTAGATGGCGACACTTTGTGTCATGTAAACTAAAAATATAATAATCACACGAAGGTGCTGAAATATGTTTTGCATTCAGACACAAAGAAATTTTAATCGCCAAAATATTATTTTTATAGTTTTTAATAATTTTGGGAACAGGCTGCCATCTATCGTCAAGGTAGCTAAATTACATTGCAACATCGATATGGAATATATTCGAGTAGTTTTACTATTTATCGGTAGATGTAGCTATCTACATCTAAAGTGGGCGAGGCTTAACAACCCCTCACCCCGCAAATTGTCACACGTTGTTACATAGTGAAATCTAATTACAACAACTTCTCTTTGTATTTGCCTCATGGCCCATCCCATTCCCCATTCCATTTACTTGCATCTACGCCGACTGCCTGCGTGTTTCATCAGGTCGTCACTCTATCTGGTGGCACATTCCTCTGATACATTGCTCGTTATTGTAGAATTCCATCAATTGATTTCGCTTTAAATTAATTTTTCAATAAGATTTGGAGATTCGTAATGAACATATACACAACAGCCTCATTTATCTATTGGGCGTAAGAACGATAGTAAATCTCAAAAAAAAATAGGAATTGGGTCTTTCTGTTAAGAAATTCTCACTAGCTGCCCGGAATCAGGAAATCGGAGGTGTTTCGCTATCGTGCCTCCAAAAGTACATAAAGCCGTTGTCCCTACGCCTGATCTCTCCTGATCCTGTCGGATTGCCTTCCCATCAGACTATCAGAATAAGAGTTTACTTTTGTGCTTGCGTGACATTCGTACACTATAATCTTGCCCTACACAGATGGCTAATCTTTGTTGAGCCTGGCTACCGTGTACGAGTTTCGTTCATAGGAAATTTATCCATAGTAGAAACTGAATAACATAGCTCAACGAATCAACGAGCTCAAGTGGCAATAGGCTAGCCATTTACCTTGAGAAGTTGACAGCCGATTGGTAAGAAGAGTTGCCAAGTGGCAGCCTCGTACCAATAATTGAAGTTTTAGGGCAGACCCCATCAATAAATGGAGTGACGAGCTGGTAAGATGCAGGAAATAGATGGATGCAGGTGGTTCTCGACTATGTTTCGTGGTGTTCCTTAGGAAGGCATATCTACAGCAGGCTGAAATGATGACAATGTGGAATACACCCAATATACAAATAAACGTGGTACAACAAAAAATATAAACCTATGTAGCCCCACAGCCGAATACTTACTTTAAGCTGAGACAAGTTTCCACGCTCTCAAGCGTGAATTTGTCGATTCATGCAATCTCGTAATTAAATATAGTCTATTTTTAGAACATGTTTCCCCTTAAATAGAAGGCTCACTCTTTTTATTTCAACCAAATTACTCATTAGAATTTTCACTTTGATTCCTTTTGTGAAATCGTTACGCCTTTTTGTGCCGTTTATTTATGCCTAATAGATTGATACGGTGGAAACTTTTTCATACGCCCCTTAAGAAATATATCCTTGAGAAACTGTTTTATCTTTTGAAGAAAATAAATTTGTGTCGATCAATGAATACTCAAAAAACGAAAGAACATTTACGTAACCGTGGTATAAATCAAAGCTTCATCAGGGTTTTAAATTGAATAAGAACCTTTCACTTTACCAATTATTGATTCTATTTATTTCTTATAATGCAATTAAATATTTTTATACATGAAAATATTCAGACCGCAATGGCACGTTCTAGTTAATAGTTCGTTCATCTATTCATTTAATAATGCCTATAAAAAGTGCGAGTAATAAAATAGTACTAGACTTTTAGTAAAATATATTTTTACGTGGTAGAGCCATGCTACAGCTATATTATGGTTGCATCAGGAACGGGTTCGCTTTGGCGTTTGTTTGTAAATGGATACTGTGGCCCATAGATATATGTAAATCAATTTTTTCATTATTTTTTATTAAATGCGTTGTTATCCAAAGGGTCTTTACCAGTAAACGCTTGGTAGTGGAGTGTTTTTTGACTGCTGCATTGCGAGTTGCGGGTTGTATCTTGTAGGGAATAATAGTCTGTATAGCTTGTAAATAACTGTTTCGGGTGTGTCTGTTTGTCAGTGTTTAATAAAACAAGATGACGTGAGACGTGAACGTGAGAAACTACCTTCACGATGCAGAAAAATTTCCTGTGTGCGTTAAACTTTTATGCTCAATAACTACAGCGTTAAAAATATACGCTTATTTTTGAGCGTATATTTTTACACGGTTTAAAATTTTAAAGCATAAAGTTGTAAAGATGTACATCTCCAATAGTTTTTTGTGGTTAAAACGCCGATACTCTTTTCTTCTACTTGATTTACACTATATTATAGTCATTTCGTACAATACACTAATTTTTGTCATCTTAAGACGTCAATTAGAGCTAGAATAGTCTAGCTTTTAATTTCAACAAACATAATTTTTACGTAGCAGACCCATTTTACAGCAATATGGCTCGACCGAGGAAGAACCACACTCTTATAGAATACAAGCATAAAATAGTAGGTTAGTACCGCAGTGTTCCGTATGGTAAGTAAAGAGAACCAGAGATCCTTTTTACCGAGAACAAGGCATTCCATCTTAACCCTTAGCAGTGTGACAATGCATTTTTTCATTATAATTCTCAATCAAAGATGGACGTAAATCTGTAGAACACTTTGTGCTCGTTTGATACCCTCATACTTTAAAAAAAAAGTTAAAACTAAAGATACAACTAAAGACATACATGAAGATATAAAAATGTTTACTTTTAGAATTGCATTACTATCGAATTTCTGTATCTCTATTTCTATATTTCTATAATTCTGTATCTTTATAGACTCTTACCAGGATATAAAACTGTTTAGTGGGAGTGCACCATACACTTCGCTTTATGTCGATGGATGCAGGTGGCTCAGGATTGTGCTTTATGCCATTTATTGGGGGAGGCCTATGTTCAGCTGTAATGATGATGATGATGATGATGCATTACTATCACTTAATTAATTATTTATAGTTGATATTACTAGCAGCTTCATTGTTCAAGTAGTTAAAAGAAACATGGTAACAAAAGCCACGTACAAATCAAACACGTGCAAAAAATTAACATTTTGGTAAAGCAAAATGAGAAAGTACAATACAAAATCGAGACGTTTTGTTCACCTTTGTTCTTATTCAAATGAGAAGAAACCAATGGAAGGCAGTTATTAAAAAGGGCGTTATTCTTTTGGAACTCAACAATAATAGCACGCAGACTTAACGAAAAAAAAACATAGTCTTACTTAGTTGAAACCATGAAAAAATTTTAAACATATTTTTATTCCAATGAGCACAATAATCTGTTACTATAATTCTTGTTTGTATACAGTTAAAAAACATTTTTTGATTATACAAATGTGTCAGAAACATCGGGAATACATCAGAAGATTAATAGTTAAAAATAATAATAGTGTGGAACGGATGCTCTCCTACTTACGCAGTTAATCATTATCAGCAATAAAACAGCGTACTGCACATTCAGTATAGAGCAAGTAACATTAGACCATACCGTAATATGTCCCTGTCACAATCACAGAATAGTGTAACGTGTGGGACGTAATTACATGAGAATAACAAAGTATGCAAATCAACAACATCACTACCCATCTCATTGTAACACGAGGCAGCCGCTCAGCAACATCATTCTCCATGCCAGCACTAGAAGAACACCAAAACGGACAGAACCACGACACTATATTAGCACTCGTATAATGACTTACGAGTATCTATGAATTTCATCACTCCAAATGTCAAACAATTAAATACTAATGTAATTTTAAATGGGGAGGAACTGAGTCTTGTCGATACTACCATTTTTCTTGGAATAACACTAGACGCGAAGCTTCAATTGAGCCCCCATATATCAAAATTAGCAAGCAGACTTAGTTCTGCAACATATGTCGTGAAAAAGATTATAAATCTTACCAGTGTGGAAACAGCTAGACTTGTTTACTTTAGCTATTTCCATAGCATAATGTCGTATGGTATTTGCTATAGGGACATGCAACTGACACTGAAATTATATTTCTTTTGCAGAAAAGAGCCATAAGAGCAATCTATGATTTAAAACCTAAAGAGTCGCTCCGACAAAAAATTATTAAATAGATAGAAATAATATAGAAAAAAATAGAAAATTTAATGTACGTACACAAAAATAAAGGAAGTAATACAAAATTAAGTGATATTTATTCTGTAAATACTAGGAACAGACTCAAGTTTTACCCTGCTCAAAGTTCAAAAACTTTATTAAAAAAAGTTTGTATAAAAAGGGTTATTA
This sequence comes from Parnassius mnemosyne, assembly GCA_963668995.1. Lineage (NCBI taxonomy): Eukaryota > Metazoa > Arthropoda > Insecta > Lepidoptera > Papilionidae > Parnassius > Parnassius mnemosyne. The sequence continues at coordinate 14,838,945 of CAVLGL010000084.1, read as the reverse complement.
TAACGTTAAGGAATTTATGGATGATAATAACCCCTGGGAATGAGGTGATCGCTACCAAGCTATTTCTCTAACTTGTTTTGTGTGGTTAATTGTGTAACACACGTGATGGTAACGTGATGATAAGCTGTTATTAAAAGAAGCCTCGCTGGGTTTCTTGATGTAGGTTTTTTCGAACCAATGGTTATTAAACAAAAGAGTGACTTTCAATAAGTATTATTTATAATCTATATTGAATAAAAAAGTTTCTGTTTCTGTTTATGTTTAATCTCCCTTGCTCGTCACCTATACTTAACCGCAACCTCTCGCTTACTTTTTTTTTTCCTGAATGTGTATGCTGTTGCTAACGTTGGTAACGGGTCGCAAAAGTTAGAAACGCCCCGTATTACGGGTGTTAAACCTCGTGTACGGAGTGTGTCTGTGACGACGCATTCGCCGGCGAATTCAGTGTGCCCTAGTGTTCTGTACTAGAGTAGTGTCTGAGTGTGTGTGAGTGTTTATGATTACTAAACTAGTTCCCTCTCCTGTGGAGGGGGGGGGATCGACCTATTCATAGAAGTGATCTCGTCGTCGGGATCAAGAAGAACGTTCTTGGGACGTCTCCTGTGGGGGGCAGCATCCCTCAGTGGGGAGTATCGAATCGAAGTATCTTAAGGATAATTCCCTAAGATACTTCCTCACATAGAAGGGAGCTCCTGTGATCTGACGCAGGAATTTATTTTGAACAACTTGAAGTTGTTTTAGACTCTTTTTGGAGGCGTGAGCAAAGGACACACCCGCGTATGTCATAATAGGACGTACGCAGATTTTATAGAGATGCAGTTTGGGATTGCCTTAGGGATAGCTTACTGCTTTTGTTGGTTAAGGCGAAGAGACGATACACAACGAATTTTGCCTTGTTCCTAACAGTTGTAATGTGCTGAGAGAAGCTAATTGCACAATTTAAGGTCACCCCCAGGTATTTCACCTCTCGTATCGGACCTTTTTTATATTTTTTAATCTGTGCCATTAATGTGTTATAGAAACACCTTCTGTTAAGAAAGATGGCTTTGCTCTTATCAGGGTTCAGTTCGATTCTCCATTTTCTGACCCAATCGTATAGTGCGTTTGCTGCAGCTTGGAGTCGACTGCAGATTATAATAGGTGGGACATCTGAGGAGTAGATGGTAGTATCATCCGCGTATAGTGCGAGATGAGTACCTGGTATCGAAGGGATGTCACATACGTAAAGTGAGTATAGGGTCGGGGAGTGCACAGAGCCCTGGGGAACTCCTACTCTGATAGGTCTGGAAGAGGAGAAAGTACCCTCCACGCGAAAACGAAAGGATCAGCTATTTACAAGAAAATCTTGAACGATTTGGACAAGTCTTGAAGACACACCTGTATGGATAATTTTGAAGACTAGTCCATTGTGCTAAACTTTGTCGAAGGCCTTGACCACATCGAAGAACAGTGCTCCTGTGTAAACAGGGCGCCTGTTCGCCTTTGTGGCCTGATCTAAAATGTGCTCCGTGAGGCGGTGCACCTGCTGAACACTTGAGTGTTTGGCTCGAAAGCCAAACTGCTCGTTTGGAATTAGGTTTTTACTTAGCACTGCATCCTTCAGACGGCTGAGGATGATGCGCTCATAGATTTTCCCCATAGCACTGAGAAGTCTGATGGGTCTATAACTGGATGCCCTATCTCTGGGTTTGTTCGGTTTTGGAATACCGATGCCTTCTGCTTCTTTCCACACTTCTGGAAAGGTGCAGGTGGACATTAAAACATTGAAAATAGCCACTAGTAGGCAGATTAACTTAGGAGGCAGGGCTTTAAAAACTTTATTGTTAATGTCGTCAGCGCTTGGCGTTTTTCGGAGTTTGAGATTTTTGATGATGGTTTTCACCTCATCAAAAGTAACGGGCGGAAGTGGGTCATCCGTTGTTGGTGTGGCGGACGGGTTCACCTTGTTCAGGTGGACGGGGTCGATTGGCAGGGTGCTTGGGGAGGATCGGCTCTCGATGCTATCCGCCATGCACTCGGCCTTCTCCGAGTCATCGAACGCTAACTGATCATCAGATATAACTAATGGGGGCATCGAAGCGACATTTTCTGATTTAAGAGCTCTCGCCAGCTTCCAGAAGGCTGTATCCGAGGGCGAGATATCCTCATTCCCATCGTGACTCCCTCAGCTGGGCCATGCGCTCCTTGATCTCACTACAGAGGCGGCGCAAATTGGACCTATTATTGACGGTTCTATAACGGTCATAGACCCTCACCGCAGCGTTTTTCTCCCTCATTAATCGCCGTACATCCTCGGGGAGCTCAAAGCGACGATAACTCGACGCCTTGAGCTGCCTCGAACACTCCCCGGCAACCACCTTAATGTGGGAGGTGATATGAGAGATGGCTTCTAAGGCCACACTTCTTTAGTGTCAATAGTGTTTGGCACTTGATCTAAATATTCTGAGTTCATAGTTTCGAGGTTAGCCTCGAACCTATGCCAGTCCGTTACAGTTTTGGTTAGAAGAACCTCACTGCTGTACTGTCCTAACGACATTGGGACCGGGCGGTGGTCTGATGTTAACTCATTCACTACTGCTATAGAGCGTAACTTTAAGGTTACGTTCCTGAAGAGTGCTAAGTCGATTTTAGTCTAACTATGATTTGAAATTGTCGAATATCTAGTATACTCCGGAGAAGCTATTATATTGAATTCTAGGCTATCACTAAGAGCTAATAAGTCACAGCCTTTAGTGTTGTTCCTAACGTTTCTATTATTAGTCCAGACTTGATGCTTATTATTTAAATCGCCTGCTAATATAACCGAATTACTAAGGTTAAATAGAGCTTCAAAATTGCTTTTTATTATCTTTTTATTAGGTGGAAGATATACAGAGGCTACCGTGATTGGTTGATGACCGGTCATGGCTACTCTGCAAACGGAGGCCTCTAAATCCGTTAATTGAGGCGTGTCGATGGGAACTACGTGTAGGGATGACTTATAATAAATAAGTGTCCCTCCTAACTGTGCCCCTGAACGATCGTTCCTAATTATACTATAATTGGCACTTTTTGGGTCTCTAATGTTAGGCTTGAGAAATATCTCTTGCAATAGCAATATATCAATCTGATGATCAGTAAGGAAGGTTCGGACGTCGTCGATTTGATCTTTAAGGCCGCGCGCATTGAAAAAGGCGACAGCTAAGCAGCAGCCCCTTCATCCAGCCATCTCAAGCAATATGCAGCGTCTTTCGTTCAACTGCCACAGCGTATATGCGGCGTGGATCGGGTGAACGAGACCCCTTCATCCAGTCACCTCAGGCAATATGCAGAGTTGACCTGGCGTGTAAGGCCCCTTAATCCATCTGCCACAGGCTATATTCGATATCGACTTACCGATATCTTCCTCATCGATCATTAATGTAGCGACCTCTACTAATCCTTCGACGTCAAACCCCAATTTTGTCGACTACATAATATTCCGAGTAAACTGTTACACTTTTCAACACATTAGAATACAAAAAGGCTAATTATTTTTTTAAATTCATAGCACTTTAAAGTTAAAAATATATTTTTTGGTACATGGCTAAACATTTCGAATATTAAAATTTAGCCCATGTACTTAAATCATATATTACATGATCTATCAAATTACGGGGAGCACACTGAAATGATCGGTAATAAGAAAAACCACATGCACGGTATAGATAAATTGTATTTTATTGTTTTTCGAAGTATTCTTCGTTCAACTTAATGCACTTTTCCATTCGTGCAAACCAATCATTAAAACAGTAATTCCAGTCTGAAGTTGATGTTGACAAAATGGCTGATTTGTACGCTTCCACAGCTGCTTCGGGGTCTTCAAACCGTTGACCGCGTAGTAAATCTTTCATTCTAGGGAATGTAAAGAAATCGTTTAGGCTGAGGTCAGGACTGTACGGAGGATGGCTCATCAGCTCAACGTTTTCCTGTTTCAAAAAATCATTTGTCTTCCGAGCCGTATGGGAGCTCACATTATCGTGATGTAAGATGACGTGAAGTTTAGGGTTATTTTTTCGGAGTTCGGCTATCATTTCTGTCAAACAAACCGTGATATACGACTCAACGGTAACCTTTCTGCGTTCCTGTAAAGGAATTGTAGAAACATGCCCCTTTTTCGAGACAAACGTAGCGACCATTTTCTTTGACACGCTACGGGAACGAACCACTTTCGTTGGTTTGACCTCGTCTTCGAAGATCCAAACTGCTGACTGATGTTTTTTTCAGGTTCGTATGAATAAATACATGATTCGTAACCTAAAGAGCGATATTATAAACGGCATTTGACTTCCCTCCGTTGAAGCGTTGCAGAGTATTCCGGCACCAATCTACACGAGCCGCCTTTTGCTCTTCTAACCAATTGTGGGGAACCCAGCGAGAAACTAGCTTTCTTACACACAGCCAAAGAGATTTAAATAAAGGCATACTATAGAGCGGGCATTGGGAACATTTATATACAAAAACTTTGAGCTAGTGCGCGTGTGGCAACCTCTAGCTAAAAATAGCAAAACAAGGCTAAGCATTTATTAAGACAACATTTTAGCTATTCCCCAGTAGGTGACGCTAATAAATATAACGTCGTTTTAGTAATGTTACCGTTTCGATATCAAAGTATCGATAATGTTGTTGAAGATTTCTAAGTTTGAAATGCTTTTCGATATAATAATAGGGTATATACATGATTGTTTTATTGTATAAATCTATTTATCATGACTTCCATCACACGAAAAAAAATATTAACTTTTAACGCCCCTTCAGTGTCATGAAATAAAATATTTAATTTCCAATAACTAAGAATCAATTCAAACAGCAGTCACTTTGGTTGCCACCTTGGTGGCATCTTGGATGACGTCACTTGGTCCATTAGCTGGTATACTAATAGCATATGATTGATCGGTCGGCGTTAAAGACACATCGAGAAACGCCAAATCCAATAAGAGAGCGCCTCTATGTTATTAAATTCGTTTCTTTTACAAAATACACTTCAAATCTAAAATATTTTAGGAAAACACTGAACTTAAAAGCCGTTTCACGATTTTTCACGTTTCATCAGCTGCAGTACTTAAAGACACTAACCACATCAATAAAAATTGTTATTTTAAGTTTTTACCTTATTTTCTAACTCAGGCCTAACCTGCAACTTCTTGCATCTAATATAATTAACAGTAATTTTTTTTTAATGTAAGAAACCTATATCCCTCTCCTATCACTGTAAGCGAGGATCTATAATGGCTTTGTCCTTGAAAACCACCAGACAATGAAGCCCGGTGTAAAACCACTAGATAATGAAGCCTAGTATATAAAAGGGAAGACTTGCTGTATTGCTAAACATCAACACAGCAAGTATCCTCAGCATGCTCATAAGCAACACAGAAAATCTCATCAGCATGCCTAAAAAAAATTCCCACACTTGCTCCACATAAAGTAGGCTACTTAGCATAGTTGGTTTATGCTACTCATTTTTGTTGGTATAAGTACAGTATCGTTGACTGTTGTCCCTTTTTAAATATCGTAAATAGATAATCCCAATCGATAAACGTCGTCAATCACTATCTTTAACTTGGTAACGAAATAGTGACGTTTACAGGATAACAGAGGGCGCTTGTTACAATAAAAATAAATGTTCTCGAACAATCTACTAGATATAATAAAATTAAAAGATTATTCGGCAAATATATGTTTTATTTACGATAATAAACCGAAATCACGTTCATTTTTTGCTCCATATCGTGACTTACAATATCTTAATGCACAAGCATATTCTCTTTAAAAATAATTTTTAAATATATGAAACGAATGCGTCTTGATTTTTTGACGATGTCACTAAGACTAAATGACAAAAATCGGAGATATATCCTATAGGACATAAGTTTCAGACGACAATTTTGCTACTGATGTCCGGTCTATTATTATTATTATTACTACTACAACTTAAATGTCTTTGCACACAGCACATTATGTAATATCGACTGAATTGCAGTCATTCCGATACTGATAACATCCCAAATCTGCTCGTATGTCACATGACGGTCATCTAATATTATAATAGTTCGCACAGCTGCGAATTATTCAGGCGTGACCGCTGTTCTTGGTCGACCTGCAGAAGAAACAGTGCTGAGCGACACACGACCGCGTCGGGACTCGGCATACCAGCGGTATATTGTCGGTTGACTCGGTGCTTCAACATCATAAATCTAAACAAGTTCGCTGATATTTTATCTTGAGATAAGCCGCGACGAAAATTGTGATAAATTATGGCACATAAATGTTCACGCGTGAGCTCCATTTCTGTTAACGACGTCTCAAATTTAAACCAACATAGTTAACGTAGTGGTTATATTTTCTTTGCAACATAGTTTTTGTTTTTGAACATTTTTTTAATTGTTTAAATGTCATTAAGATTCTAGAGGCAAGAATTCAAATTCTAAAAAAGGTTTTATTGTGACTCAATCCGAAATATTCTATTCTCGATAATTTCAGTGTATAACATACGAATAATTCTAACAGTTTAAATTTCGATTGTGTACTAAACTATTACTCATCTAGGTGCCTTCAACAGTTGTTAACATACTAAATTAAGAAATCATAAAAGTACTTGCGTACCTTTAACATAAATCCAAAAAAAAAAAGGTTTCAAATCAGACGCCAAGTGACTAAAAGTGTGCAAGTTCGTTTCTAAGAGCAATCATTCTTTGCCGTTCTCTACCTGTGTTAAGTAAAAGAGCCTTTTATTATTATTATTCATTTATTTCACCGGGATATTATTACCTTTTTGGGTGCTGATTAAATGGGCATGTTTTTAAATATTGTTATGTCGCATTTCATAGTCATTTTTTGAAATACGTAACATTTTATTATACACAAAGTGTAAAAAAATTTTATTAACACCCATAATTTTTTATTGTGAATACTTTTTGTAATTTTTAAGATTGTATTCGTTTGGTTGAAGCTTCAAGAAAATAAATAAACTTAAAAAAAGGAATCATAAAAAAGGTTTTATTTTTATTTAGAATTTAATACGAAATTCTGGGTGATTATCCACAAAATTAAATGAATGTCTCTGTAACTTTCTTACCTATAAAATAATAAAGGTCACTTGTTGTTAGGAACGATAACACAAACAAAACATGCATTTAATCGGCGTCAGTTACGTTTGTCCTATCTGATAGCTGTTTAATAATCATGCCTGATATCAAAATATAAAAAAGTATGGTCGTGAGATATCAGCCACAGACTTTCTTTACGAGGGTGTCGTAATAGTAGCCTATTAAGAAATCAAAAATAAAGCCTAATAGAAGGTAAAATTCATGAAAATCGCAATGCTATCGGCGGTCGGTGGGAATACTATTTAAAAAAATACCACAATAAATTAAGCAGACCGTTGGCAGGCTACAGCCTATAAGGTGCATGATGCCTCGTACAGCAATATCAATTTGCTTGCCTTGCATTGTGATAATGACAAATCCCTGCAGTGGATTATTTGCAGGCTGTTAAGCAAAGGTAAACTAATCAAAAGTGGTTCTATCTGCTGTTGTATTGGTTGCTGAAATAAATGCTCAACCCACACCACCTCACATCTCCGGCTGATAGTTAGCGGCATAGAATTCAATATCACGGAAGTTACGCAATTGCTTTCATAAACCAGATTCTGTGAGACTTTTTAAGAAGATGCGCCATAAAACTCACAGGAAGACTTTCTTTCTCTCAGCAGTTTTAATTTTATAAATTCATTGACTATGTTCGGGTGATAGCTAGAGGGATGGGTTCAATATCATGGAAGCTACGCAAGCGCTTCCACAAACCCTATTCGGGAAAACTTATTGAGAAGTCGCGCCATAAAATTAACAAGTAGACTGTCTTTATCTCAGCAGTTTTAATTTTATAAATGCATTCACTACGTTCGGGTGATAGCTAGAGAGATAGACTTCAATACCATGGAAGCTGCGTCAACATTTTAACAAACCTTATTCTAGGAGACTTCGTAGGAAGAAAAGCCATTAAACTCACAAGTAGACTTTCTTTCTTCCAGCAGTTTTAATTTAATTTTATGTTATATATAAATGTCAAATAAAGTAGAAGTGTGTTTCTATCATACGCACGTTAATGCTAGAATTTAGCGTTGTTCCACCTCATCCAGCGCTGTTCCATCGCGGTCAGAGCTGCTCTGCCACTGTCAGTGCTGTACGAGGGCTGTGGTGGACAATAAATTGATATTTGATCCGCAATCATTTAGCATGCAATCATCGAGATAATGTGTAAACAGAAATCATTTTGTATTTTGCTTTTGTAACCTTGATCGCTATAGCTCTGCAAATTCGTAAATTTTTTGAATATTCATCCAAAAATGCTCATTAAATTTAATATCGTTTTCTTTTGATTTTTGTATCAAAGTCGTGTATTCTCTAACCAAATTTCTGTTTCTCCAAAGGGGGTCGACCCACTGTCGTTTGTGATTATTATTACGTTTATTGCGTTCCACTTTTTCTATTTATTCTGAAAGAAGCGTAGCGATAATAATATCGCACATGAATCTGTGCATATTGAGTGCAAAATAATAAACGAAAATAGTTTACCGCGAGCATGTAATCATTTCTCAGTCATCCAGAGCTGTACGTGGCAGATAGAAGCGTTTCAGCAGAGATAGCACCGTATGACGGCCTTTTACAATCTTACAAAGCTGTTCGCAGCGGATAGAACCGGAACTGTATATGTGTAACTAAAATCGTCTAGCGAAACGCGAATGGAGCTGAATAAATTATTGTAGTTACACCTTTAATGTCAGCCTTCTTAGTTTTCATATTAATCATTAAATTTGTAATTATTGTTTATAACAATGTCTTTACATATCTAACGTGCCCTGAATTTATACAAAGGCAATTTAGTAATATTATAATTAATGTGGTAGAAAGTAAGGGTACGTATTAAGAAGGCTTTAACACGAATGCGTCGGCTCGTTATCATTACTAAAATTATTATATGAAATAAATATTCATAACAATACTAAATCTATAATAATTATTTAATACTAATAATAAAATAATATAAACATGTGCCTGGGCGTTTTTGGAGCAGCAGTGTCCACCGCTCTCCAAAATGACACAGGCACACACAGTTCACTCCTCCGTGTTGTTGGACTTTCCTTGTCCTCTAAATATTTATAAATTCTCGGACATGCAAATTTAAGGTCAGAGTTTACCCTTAAATTTTGTAAGAGAATTTTAGCTTCATTCGCATCTATGATATTCATAGTAGTAATTTTAAGTGCTTACTACCAGCAAAAAATTTTGATTTTTGACAGGTGCTGCTACTTCATTCATTCTTTCATAAAACTCTATCAAACTGCCCATCTCCTGTTTTATTTCTCTTTATTTCATTACTTACGACAATCATTGAGTCCAGAGCCAAGCATCCGCAAGGAAACTTGGTGTCCTTGCAAGGGTGCGGCGGTACTTCACGACGGGGCTGCTTTTTACCTTATATAAAGCATAAGTCCGGTCGTGCGTGGAGTACTGCTGTCACATATGGGCTGGTGATGCAAAATGTCACCTGGCAGCATTGGACTCAGTGGAGAGACGTGCTAAAAGGCTCATTGGTAACTTTGATTTGGTTGAAACCAGTCTTGCTAGCCTCAGGCACAGGCGCAGAGTAGCCAGTCTCTCGGTATTCTATAGAATGCATTTAGTGAGTGTGCGCAGGAATTACACGCTTTAATTCCTCACTCTCCTTTCCACGATCGAACAACCAGGCCGTGGGCAGGTCTTCATCCCTTTGTTGTCGATATTCCACGCATTGGAACCAAATAGTTTGCTTCGTACTTTGTAATACGTACAGCAAAGGAGGTGGTCCTTCACTGCTGGCCGGATGAGGAAGCTCAAGATCGCTCAGCGAGCTATGGAGAGGGCTATTCTCAGCGCGATAAACTTAGTGTTTAGGCCAAATCTTAACATTTAAAGCTTGCATTCAAACGTTAGTCTCGGCGCGTTCATCCGATACTATTTAGATCACCGCCTGACGTGTTGGCTACCAGCTTGCCCGCGGTGGCCGTGTGCTGACCAGTCTGGAAGTTACGCTTGAATCGTTAGGTTGCGTTGAGACCGCCTCTTAATGAGTTGTCTTTTTCGTGCGTTTACGTGACAACGAGGCTTTTCTTGAGTTTGAGTGATTAACTTAACCTCGATTGCCATTAATTTGCGCCGACGAGTTACTTGTATGGCATTTTAATATCGTACGAAGGCTTTTTTCCTTTGTCGGGTAGAACGCTAAAAATTTGTGACCCGACAGGAGATCGTGTTCGTCTTCGATTATAATTTTGTGCTAAGTGACGTTAGACTTGAGTTCAGATAAGGTGAACGCCCACTGGAGTGATCGCACATTGTGGAGCAGAGCAGCGAATGTGGATCTGCTGCCCGATTACATCGGTGACGTCAGGTTACATTTTCACACTTTCTCACACCACTTATACCACACCTACTTCCCCCTGACGGTACCTTGTGGTCGGCCGTACCTCCGGAACTCGGTAAGTTTGTGTTCGTTTATCCAGCCATTACATAATAATTAACCATAGGCCATTTGGGCCCGAACCCTCTGGTTGCCCGTCGAGTGGGTCACTCTTGGCCCTGGTCCAGTCGACTTCTGTCGGGGAACCTGAGGGCCGTAACACTTAGAAATGAGGATATCCGCAGTAGAACCGACATAGCCCAACGGATTAGTAAGCTGAAGTGGCAGTGGGCGGGCCATATTGCTCGAAGAACCGACAACCAATGGAGAAGGAAGGTTCTTGAGTGGCAGCCTCGTACCGGTAGGCGAAGTGTAGGACGGACCCCCACGAGATGGAGTAACGACCTGGTAAGACATGCAGGAAGTCGATGGATGCAGGTGGCTTAGGACCGTGCTTTGTGTCATTCCTCGGGGGAGGCCTATGTTCAGCAGTGGACTTATGAAAGGCTGTAATGATGGCGTTGATGATGACAGCAAAGGAGTGGAATAATTTGCCAGCGTCCACCTTTCCGTCCAAATACAATCTGGGCGTCTTCAAGGCAAGAGTGAATAGGCTTTTGATACGATAGGACAGTGCGATTTGCCGTCTAAGGCTACGTCACCCCTTACCACCAGGTGGGATTGTGGTCAAGCACTGGCTTATAATAAGTAAAAAAAAATCACAAGATGACACGCGTGTGCAATAATTACCTCGATTTCGAAAAAGTGACACTGGATCTGTACGCACTATCCAATTTTCCCTTTGTTGAATATTTGCCTATATGCCTAAATAGTAGTGCCTAATAAGTACTTTTGTTTACAAAATTTAATAATGTCGTTATTATACAAATGCGTACCAAATAAAATAATTTAGAAGTTTAAAATCATTATATTAATAAATGAATATCAAAAATTTAAGAACCTTTTTTATTTCTTATAAAAGATAAAAGAAGAATAATTTTTTTTTTTTTTTTTTATAAGATAAGGGTGACAAACGAGCACACAGTCCACCTGATGGTAAGTGGTTGCTGCGGCCCATAGACATCTACATCTATCCTCGCTTGCGAATCAAAATGCAGATGCGTTGTCACCCGTGAGGACTAAGATGGAATGCCTCATTTCCAGTAAAAAGGGCCTCCGGCCACCTGCACTCACCAAGCGAAACGCAGAGGTAAACCTCTACTTCACGCTGGTATTCTGTGAGGTCGTGGTACCACCCCGGATCGAGCCGGCCCATCCGTGCGACAGCGAAAGCTGCGCGTGGCTCTACCACTGTTATGAAACATAATGAAACATAATGAAGCTACTGTGCCTTTGACGTGCACAAAAAAGAATATAATTTGTTTATGTCGTCGTAAGGCAGGTAATTCAAAGAAAAATAAAATAAAACATACACAGATTTTTGTTTACAAAACGCTTTAACCAATTAAATGAAAGCATTTTGATCACGTTAACGACTGTATGAGCCAAGATCCGTTTGCCTTACTTGTATGGTAAATTATTTTTTTTATAAAATTGAAATGACATACGAACTAAAAGTTTGCCTGATTGTATGTGGCCACAGGCCTATCAATACCAGTAAGCAAATTTAAATGAAGAATGCTACAGATGCGTTGTCACTTCTGAGGAATCAGATAGAATGATTCACAGCTTGTAAATATACTTATTTCTCTATACCCTTTCGAGTTTAAAAGTTAGTTAAAGTTACAACTTATATACGTCCCACTGCTGGGCACAGGTCTCCTCTCATTTCTGAGAGGGTTTTAGGGCAAGGAAATGTCCGCCGCACTGCCCCAATGCGTGTTCGAGAACTTTACATGTCTTCGAAATATTTTTTTTTCTTATTCCTTAGACATGCAGGTATTTTCCTTCACCGTCGAGCACGTGGTAAATCAGCACTTAAAATATCAATTAACAAATTCATTGGTGCCGGCGGGGATCGAACCCGGGTTGCTCGCGTACTGTGAAATTCACAGCGAGTGCCTACCATCTCAGCTACCACGGCTACCCTTTAGACCTGAACAGAGCTACAGTGCTGGCATTGATATTTGGCAGCAGAGGTAGGTTAAAGGTACCTACACAGACGGCTGCTTGACCGAATAGGATTCCTATTACCTAGTACAAATATAAGCATTACAAGAAAGATAAGCAAACAAATATGTTTTACCTATCGTTGTTTTCACACAATTTATCGGATTTCAAACACGAAAAGCGATACTAGTCTTCATTCATCTGTTTTCGACATGTAAGACTGAAATGTTCTCAAACATACATATAGAAATCCTTTTAGAAAACGTTGAATAGGACTCCAAGTGCCTTGGGGAGGTTTTGACAACAAAAATTCTATTGTATAAATATTTTATATAATATATAAATAGATATTTTATTTTAAGGCGTCTTTAAACTTAACAAAGAAATTCGTAGCTCTCCGAAGCTGTTATTACAGTTGCAATCTTTTTTTATTATTTTAATATCTTTATTATTTTAAAATGATTGAAGTTGCAAACCAATTTTTCTTTCAATATTTACAGTTCACGGTGTCATTACCAGCCCATCACAAGTCCCTGCTGAAAAAAAGCCTCCCCCAATTCATGCCACATTGCATTCATCGATTTCCTCATCGCTTACGAGGCTGCCACTTGAGAATCCCTCTTCAGTCCGGTCCTTTGCCACTTCAGCTCACTGATCCGTTGGACTATGTTACTCTGGCTCTACTGCGGATATCTTCATAAAGAAGTATATCGCGTAGAATAATTCCGAGGATAGCCCTTTCAATAGCTTGCTGAGTGAACTTGAACTTCCTCATATAGCCAGCAGTGAAGGACCATATCGCAGATCCATATGTCATCACTGGCAACTTGCACTGTTGCACTGTGTATTCACAGAAGGCACAATATTTATTATCTGGAAATGAATTCATGTAGTAAGAGCGCAAGAGAATCCATTAACCGATATCATCCCGTGGGTGTCGTAAAAGGCAACAGAGGGAAATTGAAACAAGAGATGGGCAGCAGCATCTTTCTGATATATAAATCAAAATAATAAGGAATGCGGTTGTAAACCAATCCCCCCCTCCCTTCCCCTCGGTAAGCGTGATAGCTATAGAAAGTATCCCTTCTATGAGGCAATCAAAAGGAGGCCTTTGTCCAGTAGTGGACTGTTGATAGGCTATAATGAATGAATAAATCAATAATAGTGCTAATTTGATATTTCTAACTGAATTATATTTAAAATATACCAGTCTTTGTGTGTATTGACAAGGATAATTAATTTGGAACATAAGCTTTGATTCCGATTTCAAAAGCAACCTGATCCCTTATTTAATTAATGAAATTGTGATGAAGTTTTACAAAGATTGCCTATTTAATTAATAAACGACCTTAAGCATCAAATCCTTTATTAAATTTACGTTAATAAATAAAGCAAGTTGATAATATAATTTAATCCTAGCGATATATATATGGCAAGTGTGTGTGTGTGTGTGTGTGTGTGTGTGTGTGTGTGTGTGTGTGTGTGTGTGTGTGTGTGTGTGTGTGTGTGTGTGTGCGTGCGCGTGCGTGTGTGTGTGTGTGCGTGTGTGTGTGTGTGTGTGTACTTCTATAAAAGTGGATATTTTTGATAGGGATACGTTAAATTATGTAAAGGATTTAAGCTAGTACTGCTATTCCACCTTCAACAGACCTTTAACATGTGATTTCTAATTTCTACTATCTGAGACAATCTGAGAGGACAAAGCAAAATAAAATTGATGATGAAGTGGTGGTTGCTTTAGTACAGTAATTATTAGGTGCTCGAAATTAAGTGATAGGAAGGGAGTTAAAAACTTTGAATTTTTTTGAATGTTTTTATACGTTACCTCTCTACACTATGATTTTGTCCTGTATCGTGGGGATAGCACCCATAAATTTCACAAGTATAGGCATTCAGACCCGGAACAATTATTTTTAGGCCATACAAATACATGTTCCTTGTGGGATTTGAACCCGCGGCTTGTGTTTTTGTCTCAGTTCTCTTACTGGTTTTGGTTTTACAGAGTGGCAAAACTTAAGGTGGCCGCATTATCCTTTGTATCTTCCTGATAACAATCAGAGATACCTGTACTTTTAGTATCGGTACATATTCTGGTTTCATTACCAGACATAGATACAGTGGGTCCGGATATTGAATTATCGGTATAACGACGAGCCTCGTTCGTTACGAAATGTATATTATATGAGTATTCAGCATAATTTATTAAAATATTCCCATTTTAATGTTATGTTTTAGAAGTATAGTGAGTGAGTATAGTGATTATTCTTACCCACCCCGTGTAGTGGCGGGTAAGAATACTCACTACCCCATATCTTCCCGTGGGTGTCGTAAAAGGCGACAGAGGGAAACTGAGGCAGAGGATGGGCAGCAGCAAAAAACCAATAAAAACTGCGGCCGTCGACCCGCTCGCCAAACGTGGCAACATGACCATGAAAGTAACGAAGAGACGGCCCCCAGTCCCCGGCGGCCCCGCTATTCTTGGCTACGGTGGCGACCATGGTAACAGCGGGGCAGGGGGTGCTAAGAATCTCCGGTGGAGGTTCGGTTGCCACCTATGACGACTCGACCTGGCAACATACAACGCACGCACCCTAAGGACAAACGAGAAGATTGTGGAGCTGGAAAAAGAGATAGACAAGTTACGCTGGCATATTATAGGATTATCCAAAGTCCGAAGAGAGGGGGAGGACACGGTAATCCTCGAATCCGGCAACTTGCTCTATTACCGGGAGGGCGACCATCTGTCCCAAGGAGGTGTAGGATTTATCGTCCACAAGTCTCTCGTTAACAACGTTGTAAAGATTGGGAGTCTGTCAACGAGGGTTGCGTACCTTATACTTAGAATCACCAAAGATATTCGATGAAGGTCATACAGGTCATACAGGTACGCACCAACTTCGGCACATCCCGATGAGGAGGTGGAGGAAAAAAAATGTATGAGGATTTCTCTAGAACCATGCATTCCACCAAAACCCACTATACGGTTTTAATAGGAGACTTCAACGAAAAACTAGGCACAAGAGAGAACGGTGAGCTGAAAGTAGGGAAATTCGGAAAAGGGGAACGGAACCCAAGGGTCCAGCAGCAAGCCGACTTCATGGAGAAAGAGGGACTCTTTATAATGAACTCTTTCTTTCAGAAGCGGCCCCGCAGGAAGTGGACCTGGTCGAGTTCCCAACAGTTCGACAAAAAATGAGATTGATTTATTATGACGACCAGACGACAACTGTTCAGTGATGTCTCAGTGATTGCGAGGGTGCAAACCGGCAGCGATCACCGAATGGTGAGAGGCACACTGAACCTAAAAGTTAAGTTGGAGAGGTCTCGTCTAATGAAGTTAACGCACCGTCTCCCTCGTGCTCTAATCCATTGCTCCGAAACATTTCAGCTCGAGCTTCGAAACCCTTTTCAGTGCCTAGAAGATTGCCATTCAGTGGACGATATGAATGACAAGCTCGTGGAAACTGTCGAAGAACACAAAAACTCTCCGATTACTCTCTTAATCTCATGGCTGTTAGACGGGAGATGAAGCTACATTCTTCAACAGATTTGACAGCATACAGGCAACTGAACAGACAGATCTCCAAATGCATGCAGCAGGACTTATGCAACTTTAATACTGCTCGTATTGAAGAAGCGATCGAGCGGAACCAGGGCTCCAAAGTCTTTGCTAGAGATCTGTCTGCCAGAAAGAGCCAACTGTCGAAGCTGAAGACCGAGTGTGGCAGCGTAGTGTCTGTGATACCTGAGATTTTGAGTGAGATTGAGAGGTTCTATGAGCAGCTGTACACGTCATCGTTGGAGCCACTCGCAAGTGTGAGTAACGATCCAAGAGCGAGTCTTATTTGACACTATTCCGATGATATCCCGGACGTCAGTCTGAGCGAGATTAGAATGGCTCTCCAGCACCTTAAAAACGGCAAGGCCCCAGGCGAGGATGAAATTACAGCGGAGCTTTTGAAAGCAGGAGGAAAACCGGTACTTGAAGTCCTTCAGATGCTCCTTAATTCCGTCCTCCATGGTGGCATTATACCGGAGGCGTGGAGCAGAAGTGCGGTGGTCTTGTTCTTCAAGAAAAGTGACTACGCTCTCTTGAAAAACTACAGAACGATTTCCCTTCTGAGCCGCGTCTACGTACTATTTTCGAGAGTCATTACGAATCGTCTCGCATGCAGACTTGTCGACTTCCAGCCTCCCGAACAAGCCGGTTTCTGAAAAGCCTTTAGCACCATAAACCAAATACATACCCGTCGGCAAATTGTACAGAAGTTCGAGGAGAGCAATTTGCCACTATGTCTGGCGTATGTGGACTATGAGGAAGCCTTTGATTCCGTCGAAATTTGGGCGGTGCTGCAGTCCCTTCAGCGGTGCCAAGTTGACTGTCGGTATATCGAAGTGCTGAAGTGCTTGTACAGTAGGGCTACGATGGCTATCCGAGTACAGAACCAGAGTACGAAACCTATCCAATTGCAGAGAGGTGTAAGACAGGGTGACGTCATATCCCCGAAACTCTTAACCGCTGCATTAGAAGACGTTTTCAAGCTACTGGACTGGAAAGGATGCGGTATTATCATCGATGGCGAGTATATCACTCACCTTAGATATGCCGACGATATAGCTCTTATGGCAGAATCGCTGGAGGACTATGCTCAATGACCTCAATAGCGCCTCCCAACGGATAGGTCTCAAGATGAACATGGCCAAAACAAAGATCATGTTTAATGTCTATGTCACACCTATGCCGGTAGTTGTTGGGAGAACTAAGCTCGAAGTTGTTGACGAGTATGTTTACCTGGGACAAATAGTCCGACTAGGTAAGTCCAACTTCCATCGAGAGGTCAATCGACGGATTCAACTCGGCTGGGCAGCGTTTGGGAAATTACGGCACATCTTCTCGTCAGGTATACCTCAAAACTTAAAAACGAAACTGTACAACCAGTGCGTGTTGCCAGTGATGACCTATGGAACTAAGACGTGGTACTTCACTGCTGGCTGGATGAGGAAGCTCAAGCTCGATCAGCGAGCTATGGAGAGGGCTATGCTCGGAGTTTCTCTGCGTGATAAACTTAGAAATGAGGATATCCGCAGTAGAACCAGAGTGAACGACATAGCCCAACGGATTAGTAAGCTGAAGTGGCAATGGACCGGCCATATGGCTCGAGGAACCGACAACCGATGGGGAAAAAAGGTTCTCGAGTGGCGGCCTCGTACCGGCGGTCGAAGTGTAGGGCGTCCCCCCACTAGATGGAGTGACAACCTGGTAAGATATGCAGGAAGTCGTTGGATGCAGGTGGCTTAGGACCGTGCTTTGTGGCATTCTTTGTCCTATGTTCAGCAGTAGACTTGTGAAGGGCTGTAATGATGATGATTACAAGTATAAAATTAATTCAGATCATGATTCAAAATGTAACGAGTTTTTGAATTGGAATCAAATGTACGCATTTGGCAAACCATTTTTCGTCTCAGAGTGCTTTTTTACCACGTTCATTGCCAAAGCTAAAATTGAAGTTTTCTGCTGGTGGACCAAAACTTTTTTTTTATGAAATAACTCTTAAGTACAGCAAATACTATTTGCGGGTGTGTTTATGGTTTTAGTATATTTATTTAATATTTTATATAATATAGCTATATATCACTCGACGTCGCGTGGTGGGCCATGTGGAGTGTACATTTATCCTTAGGGGCCCCATCACGCGACGTCGAGTTTTGGGATACCTTAGCACTTTTGTGCAATTATGAGTTCAAATGTATAAAATTAAATATTTTTAGTATCAATAATTTTTATTTGAATTATATAACACAAAAAATAACAAAATATCAAAGAAACATGCAACATAAAAAAAAAATCTTCTTAATATTTTAGACACCGAAGTCTACAATTATAATGAACAGCAACTTTAGGAAAGACTGGCAAACACGTGGAAATTTAAAATCAAGCCATCCGGTTCTGCGAGCACGTATAGTTTGATGCCATACTTGTGGCGTTTTCCTTTGATTTATTGTCGGAAAAATAGGCGGCCACGCCATAAATCCATCGACTCGTCTAAAGATATGTTCTGGCCTGGATAATATATATTATTCATTGTATTATTGAAATTGTCGACTATTTTTTGACATTTATTTAGACGCCTAGCAGTGGCGTCTTCTTCTTCAACAGGGAGAGTAAAATGTATACAACGTAAAATAATAAAAAATCTGTTTCTTGACATGTATTTCGAAAAGCATGATTTATATAACCAGTGACCCTTCCAATAATATGTCAATCGGTTCATTTTTGCAGTGCCAGTATGTAACAGAAGACCCAGAAATGTTTTGAACTCTTCAACGGTCAACTCTTTCTATCTTGAAATACGTGAATGACGATGTTCACTGGAGCTTTTCATACGTTCGGCGTATCTGTTTGTGCACTCCACGATCATTCTCAAATATTCTTCATTGAAAAATAAACAAAAATAATCTATTGGATGTGATGGCGGTTCTACATGCAGCTTTGACTCTCGAACGAATAGTATTTGTTTCATAGACGAGCAAGAAGTACTCCAGTGTGAGGTTGATCCTTCGGTGGCAGGTTCAGGAGACTCATGTGGCATAGCTGACTCTTCAATCGTTTCATTCAACTCCTCCCTTTCTGCAGATGAAAATCGAATTTCACTAGGTGGTAGCGGTGATATAACTCCTTCTTCATCTTCATCCGACTCCAGGGTTGAGCTGTCTCCATCATCATCACCCAATAAAAAATCTTCGTCTTCATCACCTCCCACAAAATCATCCTCATCAGAGTTTCCTAAAGCTTCAAGAATATCCGATTCGTGCAACAAAACACGTTTTGATTGAGCTCGCAAAGGTATCTCGTTTGATCGTTTCTTACACCTAGAGGTACCAGGTTGATGATCACTCATTATAAATTTTATTTTATTATAATTATTATCACTTTATACTACAAAAAAATACGTATTATTTGTTCACAACTAACTAAAAACAAACAAGAAAGCCGTCCAGCTCGAGCGGCGACGCTAAGCGAAATAACCAATTACGTAGCACTAAAACTATCGCATGATTCGGATGGCCACGTCCACTTTACGATAGCTCAGTCCTTACTCTAGAGGCCCATAAAATACACCGTTGCGATAACGCTCCGGCCCAGGCGATACGCTTCATACAAAATTCGTCGGACACTTCACGCGACGTCGCGTGAAGGGCCAATTTGAAGAGTACTGGGAACACGCGACGTCGCGTGATTGGCAATTAACGTGTTACTAGACTTTTAGAAATTAATCAATGTTATGAAAGCCAGCGGTTGCCAACCCGCTCGCCAAGCGTGGCTACTATGGCAATATACCCCCCATGAGCAATGACAATAATAAACGGCCCCCAGTCCCCGGCGGCCCCGCTATTCCTGGCTACGGTGGCGACCATGGTAACGGCGGGGCAGGGGGTGCTAAGAATCTCCGGTGGAGGTTCGGTTGCCACCTACGACGACTCGACCTGGCAACATACAACGCACGCACCCTGAGGACTGACGAGAAGATTGTGGAGCTGGAAGAAGAGATAGACAAGTTACGCTGGCATATTATAGGATTATCCGAAGTCCGAAGAGAGGGGGAGGACACGGTAATCCTCGAATCCGGCAACTTGCTCTATTACCGGGAGGGCGACCATCTGTCCCAAGGAGGTGTCGGATTTATCGTCCACAAGTCTCTCGTTAACAACGTTGTAAAGATTGAGAGTGTGTCGACGAGGGTTGCGTACCTTATACTCAGAATCACCAAACGGTATTCGCTGAAGGTCATACAGGTTTACGCACCAACCTCGGCACACCCCGATCAGGAGGTGGAGGAAATGTATGAGGATATCTCTAGAGCCATGCATTCCTCCAAAACCCAATATACGGTGTTAATGGGAGACTTCAATGCAAAACTAGGCACAAGAGAGAACGGTGAGCTGAAAGTAGGGAAATTTGGAATAGGGCAACGGAACCCAAGGGGCCAGCAGCTGGCCGACTTCATGGAGAAAGAGGGACTCTTTATGATGAACTCTTTCTTCCAGAAGCGGCCCCACAGGAAGTGGACCTGGTCGAGCCCCGACGGTTCGACAAAAAATGAGATTGACTTCATTATGACGACCAGACGACAACTGTTCAGTGATGTCTCAGTGATCGCGAGGGTGAAAACCGTCAGCGATCACCGAATGATTAGAGGCACACTGAACCTAAACGTTAAGTTGGAGAGGTCTCGTCTAATGAAGTCAACGCTCCGTCCCCCTCGTGCTCTAATCCAAAGTCCCGAAACCTTTCAGCTCGAGTTACAAAACCGTTTTCAGTGCCTAGAAGACTGCAATGAAGTGGACGATTTGAATGACAAGCTCGTGGAAACTGTCCATGCGGTCGGAGCTAAGTTCTGCAAGACCCGCCGCAGAAGAACACAAAAACTCTCCGATCACACTCTTAATCTCATGGCTGTTAGACGGGAGATGAAGCTACATTCTTCAACAGATTTAACAGCATACAGGCAACTGAACAGACAGATCTCCAAATGCATGCGGCGGGACCTACGCAAATTCAATACAGCTCGTATTGAAGAAGCGATGGAGCGGAACCAAGGCTCCAAAGTCTTTGCCAGAGATCTGTCTGCCAGAAAGCGCCAACTGTCAAAGCTGAAGACAGAATGTGGCAGCATCGTTTCCGGGGCACCTGAGATTTTGAGTGAGATTGAGAGGTTCTATGGGCAGCTGTACACGTCATCGTTGGAGCCGCACGCAAGTGTGAGTAACGATCCAAGAGCGAGTCTTATCCGACATTATTCCGATGATATCCCGGACGTCAGTCTGAGCGAGATTAGAATGGCTCTCCAGCACCTTAAAAACGGCAAGGCCCCAGGCGAGGATGGAATTACAGCGGAGCTTCTGAAAGCGGGTGGAAATCCGGTACTTGAAGTCCTTCAGAAGCTCTTTAATTCCGTCCTCCATGGTGGCATTACACCGGAGGCGTGGAGCAGAAGTGCGGTGGTCTTGTTCTTCAAGAAAGGCGACAACGCTCTCTTGAAGAACTACAGACCGATTTCCCTTCTGAGCCGCGTCTACGTGCTGTTTTCGAGAGTCATTACGAATCGTCTCGCGCGCAGACTTGACGACTTCCAGCCTCCCGAACAAGCCAGTTTCCGAAATGGCTTTAGCACCATAGACCACATACATACCCTTCTGCAAATTGTACAGAAGTCCGAGGAGTACAATTTGCCACTATGTCTGGCGTGTGTGGACTATGAGAAAGCCTTTGATTCCGTCGAAATTTGGGCGGTGCTGCAGTCCCTTCAGCGATGCCAAGTTGACTGTCGGTATATCGAAGTGTTGAAGTGCTTGTACAGTAGGGCTACGATGGCTATCCGAGTACAGAACCAGAGTACGAAACCTATCCAGTTGCAGAGAGGTGTAAGACAGGGTGACGTCATATCCCCGAAACTCTTTACCGCTGCATTGGAAGATGTTTTCAAGCTTCTGGACTGGAAAGGATACGGTATCAACATCAATGGCGAGTACATCACTCACCTTCGATTTGCAGACGATATAGTCCTTATGGCAGAATCGTTGGAGGACCTAAGCACTATGCTCAATGACCTCAATAGTGTTTCCCAACGGATAGGTCTTAAGATGAACATGGACAAAACAAAGATCATGTTTAATTTCCATGTCACACCTATGCCGGTAGTTGTTGGGAACACTAAGCTCGAAGTTGTTGACGAGTATGTTTACCTGGGACAAATAGTCCGACTAGGTAAGTCCAACTTCGACCGAGAGGTCAATCGACGGATTCAACTCGGTTGGGCAGCGTTCGGGAAATTACGGCACATCTTCTCGTCAGGTATACCTCAAAACTTGAAAACGAGACTGTACACCCAGTGCGTGTTGCCAGTGATGACATACGGAACTGAGACGTGGTCCTTCACTGCTGGTCGGATGAGGAAGCTCAAGGTCGCTCAGCGAGCTATGGAGAGGGCTATGCTCGGAGTTTCTCTGCGTGATAAACTCAGAAATGAGGATATCCGCAGTAGAACTAGAGTGACCGACATAGCCCAACGGATTAGTAAGCTGAAGTGGCAATGGGCCGGCCATATAGCTCGAAGAACCGACAACCGATGGGGAAGAAAGGTTCTCGAGTGGCAGCCTCGTACCGGCAGGCGAAGTGTAGGGCGTCCCCCCAC
This sequence comes from Parnassius mnemosyne, assembly GCA_963668995.1. Classification (NCBI taxonomy): domain Eukaryota; kingdom Metazoa; phylum Arthropoda; class Insecta; order Lepidoptera; family Papilionidae; genus Parnassius; species Parnassius mnemosyne. Next base: position 14,816,227 of record CAVLGL010000084.1, on the reverse strand, counting down.
TAGATGGAGTGACGACCTGGTAAGATATGCAGGAAGTCGATGGATGCAGGTGGCTCAGGACCGTGCTTTGTGGCATTCTTTGGGGGAGGCCTATGTTCAGCAGTGGACTTGTGAAGGGCTGTAATGATGATGATGATGATGATGATGAAAGCCTGAAAACCATAATAATGTCCAAAATTCGGTCGTGGCAGCTAATCTCCACGGAGCCTAGCCACCTGCGCAGAACAATCTTATATTGCCCGAGTGTTTGCGCAAGCACAGTTGCACTCTTTATTCCTTCACGCTCATATTCCGATGGGACGGTAGACCAACGGCCTTACGTACTTTCAGTGGCACGAGGGTGAAACACGGTCCACTTCCTGACTTCGGGTTGCTACTAAGAATTTCTTACTTCTGTAACCAAATAACGGATTTTTTACCTACCCGGGATTCGAACCCGAGACCTTATGATCATCAATTGCATTTACGACCACTAGACCAACGAGACCGTAATTTTTTTATAAACCGCTTTATAATAAAAAAAAGAAAAGCAATCACTGCATTAAATAAAACCAAAACTGTATTTGCTAGTAAACAATACTCAAGTCGCTCCGGTTTACTATACAAAGAACTAGAGATCTACAGCAAAACATAATATAAGGAATGTAAGAAATTGATGACATTTTTTTTAACTCCTTTAAATTATGAAAAAACAGAAACATTATTACAATACAAATACTAAATGAACATATACTCATACATACACCCATGCTTAATACATACTCACACACTACTCGTTCAACATGTACAAACTTACATACAACACCACATACTACAAATACCTAATACACTTACACACTACATATATGAAATACAACGTATTAATTATTAATTTATTGATGTATTAATGCTATGAGACTGAATGTAGGATACTAAAATCATTCTTTTACTGTCTTTATTATTCCCTGTTAGTTACTTTATTTCGTTAATAATACTGTAATTTTTAGCTATGGAAGAGCGAAGTCACCTGTTACATGTTGTTTATTATTATCATTCATATAGATATTAAACTGTGTGCCATGTAATCGGTAGGATACTTTCTCATTTTGGTAATTGGCTTTTCTAGGGCAATTCACGTATGTAATTAATATTTAATTAAAACTTTACGAGCTCAAACATGTCGTTGTAAAGGCGTATCAAAGATAAGCATCTCATAGACTTTGTTATTAGGTGTAGCTAAAATAATTACCGTTACACTATTAGAGCTTATTAAAGTCCACTGCTGAACATAGGCCTCCCCCATAGATTGTCTCATAAGAGGGATATTTGCTATAGTTTCTACGCTAGGCAAACGGGTTGGAAACCGCAGTTTTTATGTTTAGTCATTACCAGGAAGAGGCTGCTGAACATTTTTTTATAGGATAGGGTGACAAACGAGCACATAGTCTACCTGACGGTAAGTAGTTGCTGTGGCCCATAGACATCTATACATCTATCCTCGTTTGCGAATCAAAAACCAGATGCGTTGTCACCCGTGAGGACTAAGATGGAATGCCTATTTTCCAGTAAAAAGGGTCTCCGGTTCTCTACACTCACCATACTAAACATAGCAGTGTTAAGCTGCTATTTGACGCTGTTATTCTGTGAGAGCGTGGTTCTACCCCGGTCGAGCCGACCCATTCGTGCTACAACTATACAACTAATATAGCTGCAGCATGGCTCTACCACGTATAGATCTCACATCTCCTCACTCTGTCGCCTCTTACGACACCCACGGGATGATATGGGGTAGTGGATATTCTTACACCGCCACTACACAGTTATCAGCACAAATTAATTAGAAGGGAATAATTTCAATACCGAAATAGTAAACGGGAAGGTTCTATATTCGATGTGTATACTTTTTATGTATTATTTATAATAGTTGTAACACGAACTCGACAGAGGAAGGACCACACTCTCACAGAACACCAGAGTAAAATAGAAGCTTAATGCTGCTATGTTTCGTGTGGTGAGTGCAGAGAACCGAAGACCCATTTTACTGGATACGATACATAACATCTTAGTCCAAATGGTAACATCGAGTCTAAATTTTGATTATTAATCGACAATAAAATGCAGATGTCTATGGGCCACATCACTTACTTACCATCAGGTCAACTTTGTACTTGTTTGTCACCCTTATTCTATAAAAAAATACATCAGGAGTAGTCCCACAGAAATTTCAATAAAACATTAAATTGCTGAGGTTGGAAAAATAGGAGATGAATATAGTAATATAAATATTTAGACGACATTATAGTTGTTACCTTGAACTTGTAGTATTCTTTGAACCAATCAAAACTGTCAAAATGTAAACAATTAAAAATGTTTCCACATAATAGCTTCTGAAATCGGGGCTCTAATTGTTTAATTGTAATTGGAAATAGGTGCTTAGACATAGGTCTAGAAATAGTCTAAGCACCTATTTCCGAAACTATTATAGGGAAATATGTTTTTGTAGTTTAGAAGTCTGCTCTTATCTTTTTATTAAAACTTTCTTACTTTATTTTAAAGTCGTACGTAATGGAACCATATAAAGATGTAAAGGGATTGCTTAAAATAATTGTTTGATTTAATTTCAATAGTCAAATTTCACCATCGCACACCGCGGCAAAATTTATGATACCGTCTATACCATCTGGATATTTGTTTACGATTGTGCGGTTTACCAGAAGTTTTCTTCTTCGTACAATTTCTTTATGAAATCAGTTACAATCAGTGATTTTCCCGGGAAGATACGTCTTAGAGATGAGATTTTCGAGAAATAGTGTAACTTTTTTACAAGGTCCGCAAATCCCCTGGTGGTATAGTTATCATGGGTTTTCGTAGTCATTTAACATCAGGCGAGCTGCATGCTCGTTAGCCCCTTCTTAAAAAAAGGTGAGGTTTTACAGCTACTCAAATAGTTATAAATAGTCATTCCGTCCTCAGTTGCTTCTTAACTAAAGTCAAAGTTACCAAAACTATATTTATTTTACTTCAAAGGAAAAGTAATTTAATTTCACTCAACTCTTATCCCTAAAGCTTGCGTCAAAAGTTATATACGGTACTGAAAAGTTTAAAGGATTTGTGTAAATAATAAAATATTTTTTGAAATATATAGGAATTTATATTTAAAAAAAAAAAGTTATAAAAACCCACACTAGAAATGTCTCTTATACTGGAGGAGTTTCATTGACATAAATTGCATATAAATAACACCCGCAATCGGCACAAATATTTGTAGGCATACCAATATATTTTTTGTAAAAAAAGCCTTTGGCTGCAACGCTACGATTTGTGGGCTCGATTAGAAATCTGGTACTTCCTTCTAGAAAGGACAATGCTCTAACAGAAATTTCAATGCCATCAAAAACAAACTTGTAAAAAAAAACGAAGTCTCGCAACTCAGTTTGTTTACCGTTAAAAGTTGTGAGATCCATGTAATACCAAGTCGGTTAATTTATTCAGTCCCTACTTAAGGGTACTTCTGTCTCAAGTTATAACGTAATTACCTAACCTAACAACAACTTATAGTGACCATAAAAAGACCACTATCAAAAATGTTTTAGATAAATTGATTGACTTAGCCATCACATGAAAACACAATGTATCTCACAAGTAACACATATTATATTAAATTAAAAGCTTTTTAAAAAAAATTACTTCGCAAATATCCGCGTTATAAAATAAAATTATGTGTCTTACCTCAATTCCGTGCACTATCCCCGTCACCACTAATCCCAGCACCGGTACTGGTGACGGGGACGCAATTGAGGGAGGGCGGGAGGTGCTCTTCATACTAGGTAAGACACATCATTTTATTTTATAACGCGGTTATTTGCGAAGTAATTTTTTTTAAAGCTTTTATATAATGGATTTCCGCAAAGTAAGGCCTGATTCTATTAATTAAATTAGATTGTTTAGTGCGTAAATATCCTAATCCGTATTCGTAATCGTAAGAGTGACAAATATACTACTGCAGTTTCTTTAACCATTTATAGCTGGTTAAACAACTAGAAGCCGCTTATGGCCGGCTAAATAAATACGGTCCCTAGACTGATATAAAAGCAATTCTGTAATTAATTAAGAGATAAGAGAGACAGTAACAAACTATTTGTAATTCAGGCATTTTAAATAATTTGTTGGACTTAGGTTTTTCTAATAAAAAACCAGCTGACAACGCTTACTCGAAAAAAAATTCCTACACTTACCACACACTGAATAACTCTCCTGTCTGAGATGAAAACGTAGATTGTGTGCTCGCTTGTAATTATTAGTTCTAACTCCTATAAAAATATAAGCCATGAAGTGGCGGCCAACCATATTATCAAGGCGACAGAACCAAAATGGCCGCAACATCATCTTGATAGCTAATTAAAAGAGGTGGAAGAAATTATGCCATAAAATACCCCCAATCAGGTAATCTGTTTTTTTATAGGAGAGAGGGCAAACGAGCATGCGGCTCACCTGATGGTAAGTGACTACAGCCGCACATGAACAACCGCAACACCAGGGGAACCAGGGGAATTGCAGATGCGTTGCCGGCCTTTTAAAACTGAATAGGCTCTTTTCTTGAAGGTCCCTAAGTCGTATCGGTCCGGAAAAATCGCTGGTTGCAAACTACACACAAGGAAGTTGTGTGAGGAAGAAAACATTTTCTATATCGCACAGTGGTGGACCGCCAATCATACAGATGGTGTGGATGGTATCGGGAGTTCTGCCGCGATGTGCGTTCGTGAAATTTGGTGGCTGGGATTAATCCGAACAATTCCTCAGAGCACTCTCCGTGGTAAATGCGAAAGAAAACGCAAAGAGATGCAACATCTCTTAGCAGTGCCAATGAATCGAGCCGATCGGAAAGGACTCGGTCGTCGACAATTCGAGCTCTCTGCGCTGGATGCGGTCAAGTGGAAGGAGCTGGCACTGGGGAACCCCAGCCCAGAGATGGGAACAGTATTCCATGTGAGGCCGAACCTGCGCCTTGTAAAGTTGCAGGCATTTTGCCGGCATGAAATACTGTCCCACTCTGCTGAGCACGCCAAGCTTTTTAGAGGCCAATTTGGCCTTCTCTCCAAGTGACCATGAAACTGCACGTCTCTCTATATGTCGACGCCGAGGATTCCGAGGCAACAAGGAAAGTGCCTTGAAACTTAAGAGATACGACAAAGGGGTTCTTTTTAGCGGTAAATGCGCAAACTTGTGTCTTATGAGGATTAAACTGGAATTGATATAGTCGTCTCCATTCCGAGACTTTGTTCAGCAAAGACACAAGTTTGTTACGGTACTCGGCGACGTTTTCCCGAGAAATATTGGCACGGCCGGTGTATAGAGCATCACCAGTGATGCTCTATGCAACTAATAGCAATGAATGCTACCGGCTTGCAATATATCATTGATATGCAGAAGAAACAGCGTTGGTGATAGCACGCAGCCTTGTGGAACACCAGCGTTAATAGGCTTGTAGTCGGAGCATGAACCGTCGGAGAATGACCTTGAAGCTCCGATCTGCAAGAAAGCTGGTGATCCAATTGCACAATTTCTCGGGAAGCCTATAGGAAGGGAGCTTCGAAAGAAGCGCTTTGTGCCAGACCCGATCGAAGGCCGCTATGTCCAAACTATCGGCCAATGCTTCCCCCTTGAACTCGATCGCTTGCGCCCATCTATGTGTTAGGTAAACAAGAAGATCACCAGCTGAGCGACCCCGACGGAAACCGTACTGGCAGTCACTAATCAGCTGGTGCTCCTCAAGGTACCGTATGAGCTGGTAGTTAATAATGGACTCCATTATTTTCGAGAACAAGGAGGTGATGGCGATAGGCCTATAGTTGGACGGGTCTGAGCGGTCGCGTTTTTTAGGGATCGCGTGGACAAAAGCTGTCTTCCATGATTTTGGGACTACGCCTAGGGAGTAGAAGTACCGGAAAAGACGTGTCAGAACTGGTGCCAACTCCGGAACACACGTCCTCACACAATTGGGGGGATTCCGTCAGGCCCACTCGACTTGTGGATGTTCAGGGAGAGGAGTGCTTTGCGGACAGATCGCTGCGAGAACCGCACATCCGGCATGGAGCACTCACACCGCGGGATGGTCGGCGGTGTGTTCTCCCCGTCATCAAGAGCCGAGTTGGACACAAAAAGGGAGCCTATAAGGTCGGCTTTCTTTTTTTGCGGCGTGGGCCAGTGAGTCGTCCTCCCTGTGCAGAGATGGTAGTGATGGCTTACAGAAATTCCCTTGGACAGCCTTGGCGAGAGACCAGAATGCACAGGTTCCTGAAGAAAGGCAAACTAGTTTCTTGCCAATTCTGCCTATGTGCTCTGACTTTGCCTTGGCAATAACTCTTTTGAATCTGTGAGGCCTCTCTTTAGCAGTGTACTTTTGACAGGCTGTTGTGAATTAATAAAAATTGTTTTTGTTCCTAAAAATCCTAAAAGCGAAACGATAATGAAAAATTCATTTTAATAAGAAAATAGGTGAAGAAAACGTCTCGGATTTGTATTGTGTATTTTATTTTACATTGGTCATATATATTTTTACAATGTAAGTTTTTGAAAGAACTGTTTCGTACTGAAATTTTGAAAATATATGTTAAAATTAATTTAAAAAAAATTAATATAAATATGTAAGGCTCTGTGGTAAAAAGTGTTTTAATATGTACTAATAATGTCCTTTTTCGGTGAAATACATGTGGTATGATAACATTATTACATATATTACGTAATTAAGCAAAGTTTAAACGTGCAATATAAAAACCTTGGAACAGACAAAGTGACAATACCTTAGTAGCTTATTGCTTATGTATGTGTTACGGCTAAAAGTCACAGTACTGATATACTTATAATTAGCCGGTCGCACCAGCCGCAACTTATCCTACTGTCGTTGATATTACTCTATACGCGATTTCGTAATTTTAAATAATTGAACAGTACATATATGTTTAGCAATACGCAATCGGCTGCTTTTTCGGTTACTCGGTATTTCGGTTTTTAGCTGTGACATATACACTAACCACAAAATACATCGTTCAATATCTTACTCCAGAAGCGGCAAGAATTTAAAACGATTAAGTAAAAGGAAAATAGTAAACGTTTAAACATTTCGATTATTACTAAGATATTAATTAAAATTTCCTTGTTGTGTCCTTGTCCTGTTGATTCTCACTTGTAAAAATGCATTTATTTTTGTAAAAAGTATAATGTTCTTTAAAGTTATTAGCGGAAACTTCGCAAAAGATTACCTGAAATCATATTTTGTACAATTGATTAATAGAAAAGGAAAAAATCCTCTTAAAAGCTTTATTTGATGAAATATAACGATTTTGAAAGGCAATCAAGGAATTACTGCTTAAGCGAGAATGTGAGTAGACAAAGGCCTTTTAAAACTGCTAATATTATCAGTTCTATAATATTAACAGCTATATTAGCAATGGCGCTACTTTAGGTATTCGTAAAAGTAGGAACAAGCTTCACGAATTGTAAGACAAGGCAACATTTGTCACAATTTAACCTTTTCGCTGTTCCGTGTACTACATATAGGTAATTGCTATTGTCTTATTATTAATTTTGTGTCTGAAAATTAGACAGTGAAAGTGTTAAGGTATTACTTGTAAAGACTCTTTCATGTGGTAGAGCCATGCTGCAGTTATATTAGTAGTATAGTTGTAGCACGAATGGGTCGGCTCGACCGGAGAAGGACCACGCGCTCACAGAATACCAGCTTAAAATAACAGCTTGACACTGCTTTGTTTCGTATGGTGAGTGTAGAGAACCGAAGTCCCATTTTACTGGAAAAGAGGCATTCCATCTTGGTCCTCACGGATGACGACGCACCAGCATTTTGATTCTTTATTGAAGATAAATGTAGATGTGTATTGGTCACAGCAACCACTTACCATCAGAGGGGACTGTGTGCTCGTTTGTCACCCTATACTATAAAAAAAAATATAAAGCGATGTTTACAAACTGTTACACTCGAATATTTTGTATATTACGCAAGGTTATTTTCCAACGACATAGCTATTTTCTTATCCTTTAAATCAGTAGCAATGCTTTTAACGGCATAGATTTTCGTCCTCCTTTAGTTTGTACTTAGTAGATGTACGTAGTACATACGTGTACCCGAAAACATGTATTAAATAATGAAATATGATCCGCACTCGCATACTCAAAATAAATAATTATACTAATTTGATATTATTTAATAATTATAAGAGAATTAATTTAAAAAAAAAATGGTTTTCTGTAAAGTCGGTTTACTGACGATAGTTGAACGTGACAACTTCATAAGAAAATGTTGCTATAAACAATTGACACCACATTCACTTTTCACTGCACTTCATACTTGACGAAAACATGTAAATGTATTATTATATAGCAGCTGTCCATGCGGACGCATCGCTCACTCAAGTAGGAGAGAGACAGATGTCGAACGCTGCCGAACGCGGAGGCCGATTGTGCCTCTTTGTCGCTCGTTCCGCGCTCTCGATTGCACTTCAAGCCTTAAATGGAACGCTTCAGAGGTAACACCGAATGAGTCATGTTTTTTTCGTGCGTGTAGCCAGCTTCATCGAATTATAAGACGTTGTCACGTAAAAAAATTTGATTTGTTAGAGAATGTTTTTACATAATAGGTATATATTTTTATTAATAAAGATAAACTTTGAAAAAAACTCTTCTTGAAATGTATTTTTTCTTCTTGTCTTTATTCTAATGCTCCTATGGAAGATAATCAAAAGACTATGGAAATGAATGATATTTTTTTCAGATTTTTTCACTTTTTAAGAAAACCGTACAGGATACATGAAAAAAGGTACGAAAATATCTGATAAATTTGCTATCAACCTCTTACACATACAAAAGCGATATAATCACTTTCAGTTTCCGCGCAATCTGCCACAAAATATGAACGTATTGTATCTTTTAACGATTTTTTTTCTCAATATTTAGTTTCCTCAAAAATTTCCCGTTTTACCGCCAAGATATGTATGACTAAAGTGAAAAATAGAATAAATAGAATATTTTCTATCTAAAACCTCTTTAAAAAGGTACAATTTATTTCTCAACTCTTTCTTTTCACATTTCTATGCTATTTTGAAAATTTAATTGATTCGGCCATTCAGCGAAATATTAAAATTTGTATTTTAGCCAAAAAATTGGCTAAATTGATGGAGTACTTTTATTACTTAAACGGTGATTCTCACCACCATCCTTCACAGTTAGCTAACGTGGGGAAATCTTTGTTTCAGAGAGCGCGAGTGATCTGTGACTGTAAACACCGAGCTCTAACATGTCAAGCAAGTTTTACACGACTACAGCTGAGCTGGCCACAGTTCAGCGTGTGACTGCTGTACTGCTGCCGTCTACATCTTGATGCGAGCTTCTATTTAAACAAACTTCAAGTCGCCGAAGAAGATAATTCAGTTTTTACCATCCGTCAAGTATAATATCCCTCTGAAAGATGCAGGAGTTACATCACTCACCTTCGATTTGCCGACGATATAGTCCTTATGGCAGAATCGCTGGAGGACCTAAGCACTATGCTCAATGATCTCAATAGTGTTTCCCAACGGATAGGTCTTAAGATGAACATGGACAAAACAAAGATCATGTTTAATGTCCATGTCACACCTATGCCGTTAGTTGTTGGGAACACTAAGCTCGAAGTTTTTGACGAGTATGTTTACCTTGGACAAATAGTCCGACTAGGTAAGTCCAACTTCCCCCCGAACGGGTTCCCGCCTTGTCGTGGCGGGGGGGCTTAGTAGCCGTGGCTTGGTCAACCACGGTGAACGAAGAGGAACCCCTTGGCTGGCCCGAGGTGTAGGGCCGGCCCGAGGTGGCCACTCCGAGTGGGCTTGGGAAGCCCACTTCGGATGTGTGTCGGGGGGCTGTGGTGAGAGGGGAGTCCGCAACCCTCTACCGCTGCAGCCGAGGTGGAGTCGCGGAGGAAGAGGAGTGTTGGTATGGCGATGCGCCACTCGCCCTATCCTCCGCGACTCAGACGGGGCCGCACCGTTGAATGATGCGGTGGTGGTGGGGCTGCGGGGGGAGAGGAGTGTCGGTATTGCGAGGCGCCGCTCTCCCTACCCTCCGCAGCCGAATCTTGGTTGGCGGCGGAGCCATAGACCAGATCCGCCGCTGGGGTCGGGAAGGCTGGTGCTTCTTAGTGCTAGTTTTTCCTGGCCCCATGGCCTTCGCACATCGGACACGGGGGCGTCCGTTGCGCATTGGAAATTTGAGGCCGAGGAGGAGGGCGCACCATGTGTTCTGGTGCGCCTTACCTGAGACGGAGGTGGGGGAGGAGTGTTCCTCTCCCGAGGAGGGGCCGCCATGGGGCGGCCAGCGCAGGTGGGGCCGCGGAAGTGTGCGAAAGCGTTCCCGTGGCCCTGCCAATATGCGACGAGTGTGGAACACCATGGGGTTTTAGTCGGTGCGAGTCCGACATAACCCGTCCTTGCCCCCGCGAGGAGGGTATGCGTAGGCATTTCCCCATGTAAAAAAAAAAAAAAAAAAAGGTAAGTCCAACTTCGACCGAGAGGTCAATCGACGAATTCAACTCGGTTGGGCAGCGTTCGGGAAATTACGGCACATCTTCTCGTCAGGTATACCTCAAAACTTGAAAACGAGACTGTACACCCAGTGCGTGTTGCCAGTGACGACATACGGAACTGAGACGTGGTCCTTCACTGCTGGCCGGATGAGGAAGCTCAAGGTCGCTCAGCGAGCTATGGAGAGGGCTATGCTCGGAGTTTCTCTGCGTGATAAACTCAGAAATGAGGATATCCGCAGTAGAACCAGAGTAACCGACATAGCCTAACGGATTAGTAAGCTGAAGTGGCAATGGGCCGGCCATATAGCTCGAAGAACCGACAACCGATGGGGAAAAAAGGTTCTCGAGTGGCAGCCTCGTACCGGCAGGCGAAGTGTAGCGCGTCCTACTAGATGGAGTGACGATCTGGCAAGATATGCAGGAAGTCGATGGATGCAGGTGGCTCAGGGCCGTGCTTTGTGGCATTCTGTGGGGGAGGCCTATATTCAGCAGTGGACTTGTGAAGGGCTGTAATGATGATGATAATGAAGATGCAGGAGTGTACACGCTTGATTGTGAATGTGGTCTTCCATACAGGACTAACTAAATGCCCAATGAAAACACGCGGTAAAGAATATATATCTGATGTGAAAAATCGACGCTCCGTGATGTCTGCTGTCTGTGAACACGTACAGGATCGCCCCCATCACTACATCAGATTTGATAAACCAGAAATCCTCGCTAAAGAACTCCGATTCCTTCCAAAGGATGAATCGCGATGCAATTGAAATCAAAAAAATATCCTGATTTCAATAGAGAAGACCGGCTGGGTGCTACCATCTGCTTGGGATCCTATAAATAATAAAATAAAATCTCACCTCAAGCATACGACTGCAAGATTTGAGGATACAATAAGTTGTTACTATAAGGTCAGACTGAAAATTAATATTTTTAATTAGAATGTAACCGTGGTTAACTATGACATTGCGACATCAAACATCTCAGTCCCCCCCCCCCCCACCCCATGACCGTGGGTGCTGTAAACTGCTCGAAATGTCGGGAATATAAAAGTAAGTTAATATACGTGATAAAATCAAAAAAGCAAAGTGTCAAGCCAGAAAAATATAACTTACGGCATACTACAGGCAAGTGCATTTATGGTATAAAGCCCTAACATTTATCTATTACAGCCTATAAAACTACTGAACATAGGCCTCCTTCAAAAATTCATAGGAGGGACATTTGCCATAGTTGCCATGCTTATCAAGCGGGTTGGCAACCGCAGTCTTTTGTTATTTTGAGTTGTTATTAGGAAGACGCTGCTGCCCATCTCCTGTTTCATTTTCTCTCTGTCGCCTCTTACATAGCTTTCGGGACGATATGGTGTAGTGGATATTCTTACACCGCCACTACACGGTTAATATAACCCAACATTATTTTTAATTTAGTGCAAAGGTGCGGCGATACATCACGCTGGGACAGTCGCTTACACAAAATAAAGCCCGATTCCTGTCGTGCATGAACTATTGCTGCCATGTAAGGGCTGCTGGCGCTGCAAAATGCTACCTATCAGCTTTTAACGCAATGGAAGCCTCTTAGGCTTATTGATAACACCAAGATGATAATAACTAATTTTACCAGTCTTGATCACAATCGTTAGGTGGCCAGCCTTTCAGTGTTTTACTGGATACATTTCGGACGCATGTGTGCATGACCTAATTTCTCTATATCTATTCCACCATCGGACCACCAGATGCTCGGCTGGTCTCCACCTCTTTGTTGTCGACATATCATGCATTCAAACTAAATAGTTTGCTTCGTTGTTCATTATGCGTACAACAAGGGAGTAAAATAATTTGCCCGCATTTGTCTTTCCATCCAATTACGATGTGGGTGGTGATCAAGACAAGAGTGAAATCATTTTTAAAGAATTGAGCACCAAATATTCAGATATTTGGTGCTCAATTCTTCATATCATTTGGTGATTAGAGAAGATTTTGAGGAGCCATAGACTATTGTTTACTTATTTTATTACCTATTGCCATATTACAAAATGTGGTTTATTAGATAAGCTTGAGAACTACACTTTTAAAAGAGTCTTTCCTACAAAAGTAGTCGCTCCACTGGAGCATCACAATCTTAGCGTTTGCTCTTAACTTCCATACTTGACATTTATGTCCGCATATTTCCACGGGTTTTCTTTATTTGAAAACTCTATTTTAAACCTGGAAATAATAACAAAATACTTTTAAATGTTTCAGTTGATCTTTTGGAGCATATTTTCAGTATATCATTTTTATTTACTTTACTTATTGTCTAATGCTCTTAGAATCCATTGTGATACACAAATATTTAACATGGCACATGCTCATGAATATTCTGCGTCCAGTTCGTGATATACAGCGGTCGGTTTCTGTCTTGCTAAAGATTTATGTCGCGTGGTTATTTAAAACCACATTTATTCGTACATAGTTTCAGTTATATTATGACTTGAATGGAGTCAGTTATAATGTAGTTTGATTGAAATATACAATGAATGTGAATAACTATTTATTTTCTGTGATTACGGTAAATAAGAGAAGAGACTTTGCTATGCAAAATTAGACAGTAGTTCAAACCTCTTCTATAATGATTCAATAATTTGATGAAATACAATTGTTTTTATATGTATGATGGGACTGACATATCCAATCGGGATAAAAATCCCTAAAATAAATATAGAAAAAAAAACGTAATTCTTCGACGCAAGAAAATAAACTTTGTTTGTGAAATGTCACTTCATATGTGTTGATTCACCACATGCTTAGCGGTGTTATGCCCAAACCAAATTTAACGGTGGTAGAGCCAAGCGGCAGTTTTTGATGATGCACGTATGGGACGGCTCGAGCCGGGTTGGTATCAAGACCTCACAGAATACCGGCGTGAAGTAGAAGCTTTGCTTCTGTATTTCGTCTGGCGAGTGCAGGTGGCCGGAGGCCCTATTCCTCCCTCCCCCCCCCATCAACATGGTAGCGGAATTAAATCATGGACTACCTAGGAGGGTACCAGGACCCCTGGAGAATCCTTCGCTGAGCATCCACGACCATGTTATTCCACTCCAGAGCGTGGGTGCTCAGGCTGCCCCGCGTATTCTGTGGGGGCAAAATTCCGCTCAATACATAAATTCTCGGGGCAAACTGAGAAATAATACCAAGGCGCCCCTGCCACGCTATCCGTGAATTTCTGCGACATCAAGGGTATTCACTCGAACCTAAACGCCGTCCACTACCATCTTGAGACGGTGAAGCCGACCTTGCTCTTTCTGACCGAGACGCAGGTGTCCTCTCCGGCTGATACTTCGTATCTCTCCTGCCCGGGGTACAAATTGGAGCACTCCTTTGTGCCTCGGGCTGGAGTTTGCGTGTATGTCAGAGAGGAAATCTGTTCTCGACGCCTCGGTAGTCTTGAAGGTTCGGATCTGTCCATCCTTTGGCTACGCGTAGACAGCGACAACCATCCGCGCGTCTTTGGGTGCCTCTAAAGGTCCCATAGCGGTAATGCCGAAATAGACAGACTCATCGACCACGTCCAAATGGCTACAGATTCCTTGCTACAACAGGTCCCATCCGCAGAAATCATGATGCTTGGAGATTTTAACGCCCACCACGCCGAATGGCTCGGTTCACGTTTAATCGATCATGCGGGGAGATCTGTTTATGAATTTGCCTTGTCATATGGTCTGACACAACTGGTCACTTCGCCTACGCGGATTTCAGAAGTGGAGAATCATAAACCTTCCCTGTTGAACCTTCTGCTGACCTCTCATCCGAACGGATATCAGGTTTCCGTCAATGTCCCTCTCGGCTCTTCGGAACATTGCCTGATCCGGAGTGTGGTGCCACTCACGCTCCCCTCGCGGTTGCGTTCCGCCGTGTTTGGCATTACAGGTCGGCGGATTGGGACGGAATGCGGTCTTTCTTTGCATCCTACCCATGGGGGCGGGTTTGCTTCTCGCCGGATGATCCCAGCATCGTTGCTGACTCAGTCCCTGATGTGGTGCTACAGGGAATGGAACTATTTATTCCATCATCTGTGGCACCCATCGGAGGCAGATCTCAGCCTCGGTTTGTTCGCTCCTGTAAGACTGCATTACGCAGTAAACAGGAGTGTTATCAAGCCTGAGCTGAGGCTTCGGCTACTCGGGATGTAAACACCAGCACACTAAAAATAAGTATAACTTCGCCTCCAGGTCCTTTAAAAGATTTATTTCCAAGGCAAAGTCAGAGCACATAGGCAAAATTGGCGAGAAACTAGTTCCTTCCTTCGGGAACCCGTGCATTCTGGTCCATGGCCAAGGCCGTCCAATAGAATTTCTGTAAGCCATCACTGCCACCTCTGTACAGGGAGGACGACTCACTGGCCCATGCCGCAAAAGACAAAGCCGACCTTTAAGGCTCCCTTTTTGCATCCAACTCGACTCTTGATGACGGGAGGAAAATACCGCCGACCATCCTGCGGTGTGAGTGCTCCATGCCGGATGTGCTGTTCTCACAGAACTCGGTTCGCAAAGCACTCCACTCCCTGGACATCTAGAAGTCGAGTGGGCCTGACGGAATCCCCCCAATTGTGCTGAGAACGTGTGCTCCGGAGTTCGCAATGGTCCTAACGCGTCTTTTCCGGTACTCCTACTCCCAAGGCGTAGTCCCGAATTCTTGGAAGACAGCTTTTGTCTACCCGATCCCTAAAAAAGGCGACCGCTCAGACCCGTCCAACTATAGGCCTATCGCCATCACCTCCTTGTTCTCCAAAAATATGGAATCCATTATTAACTGCCAGCTCATGCGGTACCTTGAGCTCAGCGCTCAAGCGCTTCTTTCGAAGCTTCCTTCCTATGGGCTTCCCGAGAAATTGTGCAATTTGATCGCCAGCTTCCTTGCAGATCGGAGCAATAAGCTGTTGTAGACGGTGCATGCACCGACTACAAGCCTATTAACGCTGGTGTTCCACAAGGCTGTGTGCTATCACCAACGCTGTTTCTTCTGCATATCAATGATATGTTGCTAACTGGTAACATTCATTGCTATGCGGATGACAGCACTGGTGATGCTCTATACACAGGTCGTGCCAATATTTCTCGGGAAAACGTTGCCGAATACCGGAACAAACTTGTGTCTGAAGTCGAGTCTTTTATGAGCAATGTCTCGGATTGGGGGCGACTAAATCTAGTCCAGTTTAATCCTCAGAAAACACAAGGTTGCGCATTTACCGCTAAAAAGAACCCCTTTGTCATATCTCCTCAGTTTCAAGGCACTCCCCTTCGTGCCTCAGCAAGTATAGGAATTCTCGGAGTCGACATATCGAGTGACGTGCAGTTTCATGGTCACTTGGATGACAAGGTCAAATTGGCATCTAAAAAGCTTGGTGTGCTCAGCAGAGCGGGACAGTATTTCATGCCGGCACACCGCCTGCAACTTTACAAGGCGCAGGTTCGGCCTCACATGGAATACTGTTCCCATCTCTGGGCAGGAGCTCCCCAGTGCCAGCTCCTTCCACTTAACTGCATCCAGCGCTGAGCGGCTCAAATTGTTGACGACCGAGTCCTTCCCGATCGGCTCGATTCATTGGCACTGCAATGAGATGTTGCATCCCTTTGCATTTTATTTCGCATCTACCACGGGGAGTGTTCTGAGGAATTGTTCGGATTAATCCAAGCGCCAAATTTCACGAACGCACATCGCGGCAGACCTCCCGATACCATCCACACCATCTGGATGATTGGCGGTCCACCACTGTGCGATTTAGAAGATGTTTTCTTCCTCACACGACTTCCTTGTGGAATCGATTACCATCAGCGATTTTTCCGGACCAATACGACTTAGGGACCTTTTTTATATATATAGGATAAGGGTGACAAACGAGCACATAGTCCACCTGATGGTAAGTGGTTGCTGTGGCCATAGACATCTACATCTATCTTCGATTAAGAATCAAAATGCAGATGCGTTGTCACCCGTGAGGACTAAGATGGAATGCCTCGTTTCCAGTAAAAAGGGTCTTCGGTTCTCTACACTCACCATACGAAACACAGCAGTGTTAAGCTGATATTTTACGCTGGTATTCTGTGAGAGCGTGGTCCTTCCCCGGTCAAACCGACCTTCAAGAAAAGAGCCTACTCCTTTTTAAAAGGCCGGCAACGCATCTGCAATTCCCTCCCTGGTGTTGCAGTTGTTCATGGGCGGCGGTAGTCACTTACCATCAGGTGAGCTGCATGCTCGTTTACCCCCTCTCCCATAAAAAAAATCTCTTTTAACAATGAGAGGCTTGCACCCAGCAGAAGAACATAATATTTATGTTGTTACTTTCGTTTTAATGTAAATTAGAGTAGAAACGTAATTAATTAATTTCTCCATGAGTTCATGACATGCAGATGATATTTCGTGTTTTTGTGTAAATTTCTTTGAATACAATTTTAATCAGTTTGGTTATGTTTGTTATATTTTGCCTACGCTACGATTTCATTTATTGAATATTATGATTAATGCCTCTCGCTAATTTCTTTGAACTTGCGAAAGTTATCTACCGTGCAGGACATACATAATAGGGCTTTCAGAATCTACGCATAGATGCTGTAACCCGTTGTACCCGTAGCCGGTGTCATAGTAGCATTTGCTATAAGATTACAGATAAATTTCAGATTAAATTAAAGATTTCAGATACTACATTTTAGGGTTTGTGAATTTTGATCACGGCGGCCAAGCTCAACGAAGACTAGAGTTCGGCGCAGGACAAGATGCGCCCAAGTGTATGCTCAAACACAGGTGCACTCTCTATTGCGTCACTCTCATAGTCCGATGGGATGGTAACCCGACACTACTGGAGAGAGATTAGGCGCAGGATCAATGGCTTTACTTGCCTTCGGAGGCACGGGTTGAGACACTGCCAACTTCCTGACTCCTAGTATCTACTGAGAATTTCTAGACGGAAAAACTCAATTTACTGGTTTTTTTGGCACGACGGGGATTAGAACCTGAGATCTCATGATCAGCAGTCGCGTTTACAACTACTGGACCAACGAGACAGTTAACAAACATATAAATAAGACACCTCATGCAGTCAGTGGCGTAGCTTGGTATCAAAGGGTCTCGGAGCAGATGTTAAATAATAAATAATAATTTAGAGTGGCCTAAACAAGTGTGTTAGTAGCACAGTTAATTAAACTGTATTCACCTTAGTGATTTTTTTGGAAGGAAGTTCCTTTTTGCACGGTACAAATTTGATGGATGGGATTATGGGATTAAGCGAAATAAAATGAAAGATTTTTCCGTCATGTCCCGTTTCTATAGTGCGAACGAGATGGAATAAATTTATGTAAAAGAAATATTATTTCAAATGACGCTTCATTTTAACACACGCAAGTAATTAATTTATTTATATTTGTTAATCAATAATATAATATGTTTATCAATAATAATATACTACGAAAGGAACTTCGTTCCAACCGAGTGTTCCACGAAACTCTCGCATATTTTTTATTTTGTTGTCGTTATTACTTGAAAGCACCTTTGCTTTTCCTTTGAACACGTTTTTATTGGTTTTCCCTACTTATCTACGACAAGCTACGTTTCTTTAAATTAACCATAGGGATGAAGAAAATGGGGGTTATAGGAGAAATTTTCTCAGATAAACTGTTAAAATAAAGCCTAATAATTTCGTTCCTTCTAATAATTTTGGTTTATATTTTGTTGTTTGAAATTGAGCAAAACTTACCGATACCGTTACTGCCCAATAAATTTCACCGCTGAACATAAGCCTACCCCACAGGTTTCCTCACAGGAGGGATAGCTGATATAGTGGTCACGCTTGATAAGCGGGTTTGCAACCGCAGTTTTTATATGTTACAGTCTTTACAGTCTTTATTAGGAAGACGCTGCTGCCCATCTATGTAGTTGTTTTCCTCTCTTGCCTCTAACAACGCTCACATAAGCAAGCCTTATAAAAAAAACTTATTAAAATTTCCAAAAAATTAAATAACATTAAATATATAAATATCACTTTTTATTTTAAGTCGAGCAAATTTCAATTAAATATTATATTTAATATAAATTGAAAACCGAAAAACTTTTTAAGTTTTATTTGTTGATAAATAATTTCCTGAGCGCCTGTCAAACACAAACAAAACTCGAATACGCTTGCAATTCAAGGAAACTTGGTAAAACTTAGAGCATCTTAATGAATCTTAATTGTCTTAGCTTTGCTAAAACAGCAATACGTACTTGTGATTTTATGTTCTACAAAACTTTAGCTATTTCTCTTGAACTTTATTTGTACTTGATAACAACTTCAACGGTGTTTTATCGGTACCTGCGTTATCTCTCTAATTTTGTCATAAATACACTACATAAATTTAATTTAATTTAGTTATTATAAATGTCCGGTCAATTAACTAGTGGTAGTGATAATAGTATAATCCCCAACACAACGGAATGTACTTAAAATAGAATCTAATGTGTATTTTTTTTGCAATTGTGCACACGCACACGCACACGCACACGCACACGCACACGCACACGCACACGCACACGCACACGCACACGCACACGCACACGCACACGCACACGCACACGCACACACACACACGTATACAAAAACACACAGTCACACACATTAATGTATGTAGGCACGTCTATAAAATACTGGCTAGATGAAGAGTAAAGGTACTCTAGCGAAGCGTTGTTTCCTTGGTAATGTAGGAACCGTTTTTATAGGGTTTTTGAAAAAAAAAAACATCATCAGGTCTCTAATATATTCTATATATACAATAATAGGAAGCGTACCATATATTTGCGACGAAATGCTAACAATCTGTTTATTATATTTTATGTTGAAACGCAAGTATAAGTTATATGTACGCAACAACACGAATGGGTCGGCTCAACAGGGGAAGCGCCACGCTTTTACGAAATACTACTGTATAACTTAACGCTGCTGTTTCTTATGGTAAGTAAAGAGAAAACGATATATGCCATCTTCATCCTCAGGGATGACCACAGCATCCACTTACCGTCAGGGGGACTGTGTGCTTTTTTGTCATCCTTATACTATAAGTAACAGTGCGATTTACCATCTATAGCTGCATCACCGCTTAACACCAGGTGGGATTGTGGTCAAGCACTGGCTTATATAAACTAAAAAAAAAACAAAGCTAATTAGATTCAGATACGAGTAGCAAACATGTTTTAAGTATTAGCATATAATTTTTATTTTGCATGTGTACCTCATATCAGAGTTGGGATGTTTGTTATAGTGTGTATACCTCATATCAGAGTCGTGTGGACATTTCAACTAATAACGGCGTGGCTTAAAAAAGAAGCCAAATATATACCATATAACTATAACCAACAATTTATCTTAGTAGTTGTAAAAACAATTTAAGTAAATACCAGAATAATTTTGTTGCAAGTACTGCAAAGTAGTTGAACGAGTATTTGATTAAGTTTGTCTTTTCAAAAACAAGATTTTATAGGCGTTGTTAGGACCAGCATCAGGGCTTTGTTGTTAAAGTTACTATACTTAATTTCAGCTCAACCGGATGCCATCAAGTGCTTCAAAAATTAATTGTAAATTTTAAGCCGAAAAGACATACAAAGAAAATCGTTCGAAGATCCCTGCAGTAACGTATGATAATACTCAAATTCCATATACAGAGAATGCTAAAAACTTAGGTGATATTTTTGATAATAATTTGTCTTGGGTTGCTCACATTAATATGATTAGCAGAAAAGTGAACTGCTCTTTTCAATCTCTCAAGCGCCTCCAGATGTTTTTACCGTTAAAAACTAAGATAACCTTACCTCAAGCACTTCTTCTTCCTCTCATTGACTACGCTGATGTTAGTTTTTTTTGTATGCTTCAGAGAAGCTGTTGAATACACTGGAACGTGTTCAAAATTTGTGTATACATTTTATTTTCGGTCTTCGTAAGTTTGATCATGTTTCACAGTACAGGGCTCAATTAAAATGGCTTCCTATCCGTAGACGTCGAGACTTACATGTGTTATCATTTCTCTACTTTCTACTCTTTAATCCTCTTGCACCTCCATATCTCCGCAAGCGTTTTGAGTATCTTGTACCTCGTGAAACTCAAGCTATGGAACTCACTTCCACATGACATACGTGCTAGCTCTTCTCTTGATGTACGAGTATTTCGGAGCAGAGTAACGAAATATTATCTGTCTACTTTGAATTATAATTATTTACATATTTTATGTATTTATATGTATAAATATATATATATATATATATATATATATATATATATATATATATATATATGTATATATATAAATATATTATCTTTATTAATATATATGTATGTAAATCATTAGAAATAAGGAAATAAATTATACTTATATTTTATACACTTATATGTTAATTGTTATTGTAACTTATAGCGCTATCATCATTCGCTTAGCGCGGCGTGCTATTCGCGACCAACTGTTGCGTGCCGCTCGCGTGCGACGAGGAGCCGATACGTCCGGGTTCAACATTAACGCTCATACAGTGCGTTTTTATTTAAATGAACGTCTGACGTACACTAACAAGCAACTTTTCTATAAGGTTAGACAAGAAGCGCAGCGAAACCACTGGCGTTATGTATGGGCAAAAAACGGCAATATATTTGTAAGGCGTGATACGATGTCGAGCAAACAGCGAATTCATACGGAGAGTGATATCGTAAAGGTTTTTTGTATTGCTTAAATTTGATGTTTAATTTGTTTAAATTTTGTTTTTATCTTATTCTTTTACATAGTAATGGTACACTTAGGTTATTTTTTGGCTCAGGCGTTGTAACATTTGTATTCTTAATTGCTGTACTTTCTGTCCTTACTATAAAATACTATGTAAAGTTGTTAATATTTTATTACACCTTATATAAATGTATACTCTTGTGTGAGATTATGTTTAAAGTAGGTTTTGTCTTGTTTCACGATAAAATGCTTGCTGTGAATTACGTTCAGCGTTACTCTATAATATGTTTTGCTATGATTAGTACGAGAGTTAACATAGATGTCTGCTATTTTTCCTTATGCAACTTTACAAGTATAGCGGTTCTTCAATTCTACGAATATTTGTATTTTGGAGAAGTTGACATGCTTCTATATAATATCTTTCAATCACATTTGGATTTATTTACACGTTACACTTACGGCCTACAAGTATTTAGGAGTACTTTTTTAATTGTAAGCAATATTATACAATGTATATGCTTGTGGTTACCTTATTCGATATACTATTCTTATTTAAATGCTAGACCGATGTATATAATTTCTCATGTGTATAACCTAATACAATGTATAGTACCTGTTAGTATATATCTACACATTACATTATTTTTCACAATTCGAACAAATTCACACTTTTCACACAAACATTTTTTAAATATCTTACAAAATGGCGTTACCCAGTTAAGTAAAATAAGCTCAATAGTACTGCAACTTGAAATGTTTTTATCGGAAAAACAAAATTATTTACTTATTATTATAATTTCGCTGACGTAAATAACTTAAATAATTTAGACAACTTCCAACAAACAGATCTTCAAATCTGCGAACCTGAATCATGTATAAATTTTGTATTGCATCCATCCTTATACTTAAAAATATTACAGTTAAACATACGAAGCTTAAACAAAAACTTTAACAGCTTAATCGTGTTACTACATAGGATGAAATTTGACTGTGATATTTTAATCCTTTCGGAATGTTGGCTATCTTGTGTCATTAACCTTCCGGTTATCCCAGGATACATCTCCTTTAAAACTATGACGAACAATAATCAAAACGAAGGTGTTGTCGTTATGATAAAGAAAGAATTAAAATTTGAAGTAGAGGAACCTAATATATCTGAAGCGAACTCCCTATTAATAAAAATTAATAACGAGACAGCTATAATTGCTATATATAGATCCCCTAGCTACCTATCGCTGGATAAATTCCTTCTATCGTTACAAAACACTTTAACTGAACTATCTTCTTTTAAAAATACTTTCTTGATGGGAGATTTAAATATTAACATTGCTGAACTTAATTCGCTGTCATCCAATTACCTAGAAGTTCTGGCTTTCTATGGAATGATACCGGCATATTATCATCCTACTAGGGGTAATAGTTGCCTTGACCATGTAATTCTAAAGACGAAATATCCCACATATACTTTAATTTTATTAACTTCCATTACTGACCATGAACCGGTTCTTTTCTGCATTAAATCCATAAAACAAAATATTAACAATAAAATAATTTCATTAATAAATTAAATTTCGATAACCTATATGAAGATTGTAAAAACCTAAATTTTAATGAGATATATAATAATGAACTTAATCCAAATGAATCTATACTCTTTATTATTGAACACATACAAAAAATAATTGTTAATAATTCAATTAAAATTAGAATACCCCGAAGCAAAATCACAATAAAACCCTGGATAACTGTTGGTTTGTTAAGATGTATAAGAACCAGAGATAGAATGCATTATAAATTAAATAAAGATCCTCTAAATGAAATTTTAAAATGTACTTATAAGCGATACAGAAACTTTTGTAATGATATATTAAAAAAACAAAAGAATCATTATGAAAAAAATGAATTGAAAGCTGCTGGAAATGATAATAAAAAAATTTGGAATGTTGTTAAAAATATAAATAAGTTAAATAAACCAAAAGAGCTACCAGCTGAACTTCTCAAGATTGAAAATAACCCGCTTAGTTCCGTCAACTTTATAAACACTTTTTTTGCAAATATAGGCTCTAACTTGTCAAATAAACTTAAAATAGATCTTCCGCCTCTTCCTACCACTGTAAATCCTGTAACAGTCAAAAGTAAGTCTTTTGTCCTACTTAAAACAAGTGTAGAAGAACTCGAACGTCTCATTCTTAATCTCAAGACTGATTGTGGTGCTAGCTGGGATGGTATTACGCCAAAAATTTTAAAATGTCTTAAAGAATTTATAATCCCCCCACTTAATCATAGCTTTAATAGGTGTCTAGAAGAAGGTATTTTTCCAACAGTTTTAAAAAGGTCCATCACAATACCAGTTTTTAAAAACGGAAAGTGTGACATCATCACTAACTATCGTCCAATATCGTCACTCCCGTCTATGTCTAAGCTCCTTGAAAGAATAATAAACACTAGACTTATAAAATATTTAGAAGATAATGAAATTCTCTCAAATGGTCAATTCGGTTTTCGAAGAAGTAAATCAACTACGGACGCTATACATATTTTTACAGAATTTATTGTGCAAAAATTAGATTCCAATAAAAAATGTATCACAATCTTTATTGATCTGCAAAAAGCTTTTGACACTATTTCATCTTCTAAACTGATCGAGAAACTTGAAAAAATGGGTATTAGAAATGTACAATTACAACTTTTTAGAGATTACCTACAAAATCGCTCACAACGAGTTAGGATAGGAGAGATTTTTAGTGATGAAAGACCAATCAATTACAGAGTACCACAAGGAAGTATTCTCGGTCCAACTCTCTTCCTTTGCTACATAAACGATCTTTGTCAATTAAACATCCCAAATTGTAAAATAATCTCATATGCTGACGACACAACCCTCTTGTTCTACGGTGACTCTTGGGAAGAAGTTTTCAAAATTGCACAGGATGGTTTCAATATAGTGTGTCACTGGCTTGCTCTAAATAGTCTCACTTTAAATACCGATAAAACCAAATATGTAATGTTTTCCATCCGAAATTCAACCTGTATTACAAATAAATTTAAAATCATAGCACATTCATGTAATATGACCTCTATTTCAAATTGTAAATGTCCTGATATTGAAAATACAAATAACATAAAGTACCTCGGCATAATAATAGACAAGAATCTAACTTTCAAAGAACATATAAACTATTTAGTTCAAAAAATTAGAAAGCTTATCTACATATTTAAAAACTTAAGACATATCGCAAATTGGAATTTAATTAAAACTGTATATGAATCCGACTACGAACTTATACGCAGAAGCCAATGTGTTAACGGTTCGAAATATTTACATATTATCAATAATCTTAAAAAAACATAGTTGTATTGATTTGTTGGATAATATAAGGAACTCTGATACGAGGAGAGATTATGAAGTCTGTGAAATTATTCCAGTAAAAACATTTTTTGCTCAAAAGTTTTAGAGGTAGTCGTTTATATAACAAAGTAAACAAATTACACCGTATCATTAACCTAACTAAATTTGAATGTAAAAAGAAAATTTCAAATTGGCTGCTTAAACTTGATTACGAAAAAACAGAACAATTACTGCAGATTGCATCTTAACATACCACGTACGAGTTAACCCACACATACACACACACACACACACACACACACACACACACACACACACACACACACACACACACACAAACAATAAGATTAACTGCTTGCGCGTATACTCTCTCGCAAACGGAAAAAAGTCTCTGCTATATACGTATAATAAAAAAAAAAAAAGAAACATCTAGTTGATCATTCTAATGGGGAGCCGGGAGATCCATAGCACAGGGTATCCTAGTGTGGACTCCCGTCTCCCACAAATTTATGTACCTCTTTGTTTTTTTTGTTATAAAAAATATATATGTTTTTAAAAGATAAAATATGCAATTGTACAATTTGTGGGAGAAAATAATAAAGGTTTATTTTTATTTATTTTTATAGCCAATTTCTATTAAGTAGTGTTATGTTAATTATTAAGTACGCACGCTGCTACCTTCTTGCTTTTTATAAACTATTTCTCTTTCCCAATAGGTTTGCTGGAAGAGATCTCTTATTAGGGTTAAGCTCGTCTGTGTACATCTTATCTAAATATTTAGTAATAGTTACCAACTTATAGTCTGTACAATAAAGAATAAAGAAAGAAAGAAAGAGTAATTTAAAGCTTGTAAAAGAGGTAAATTAAAAGGGATAAAATCCGCAAGTGTTTACAAACTAACATTTAAAAATATTCTCAGACCAACAAATAGTATCGACTATTGCGCACAGGAATTCCCCATAGACTGTTCTCATAGGTGAACATTTTCTATAGTTGCCACACATGGCAAGCGGGATGCTGACCGTATTTAACAGTTAGCTTAGTAGCCACGGCTTGGTCATCCGAAGCAAACGAAGAAGAACAAACACGATCGGACCAAGATGAAGAGCGAATACGCGGTGCTGTTGCGAGAGACTTTGGCATGCCCAATCTGGATGCATAATGCGTATTGGTAGATTGAGATATGTATTAGAGAGGTGGCTTATTTCTCTACCTACTGCTGCCGAGGTAGAGTCGCGGAAGAAGAGGAGACAGTATTACGATTATCCGAACACTGGAGCCACAGACCAGATCTGCTACTGGGGCCGGGAATACTCATGCTTACGTGCTTCTGGTCTATCTCTCTCATTTTTCCTGGTTCCACGATCCCGTATTTTTTTCTTTTTATGTAATGAAAAGTCGTCATCTCTGTGCTCAAACCCACGAACTGTCTACAAACATGTTTACGTTTTATACGTATGATAAATTCTAAACAATGAAGATTCCTGATTGAGTAAGGCATAAATAATAAAGTGAGATTGCAAAATTGCTGCTATAATGAAACCATTTGCATGTATATTAGAAATTAGCTACTATGAGCGGAAGTATTATAAATTCTAATAATCGCATATCGCATAACACGCGCCATTTTTATCAACACAAATATTTTTATTTTTGCAGAGCAAAACATGCAATTAAAAGCTTCCATTTCCTATTGAAGAGAAATAATATTTTATCATTTGCAAGAAAACACTGTCCAGATGATAATATTTTGCTGAAATGAATCCTTTTGTTTTTTGAGTTCAATGGGTCGTTGTTTCAAATAATATTCAGAGTAATGGATCATGGATATATAAAGAATTGTAATGATTTTTTTAACGTATTTACACTAAAATTAGAAATGCTAAAGTAACCATGTACAAAAAATTATATTGGTATATCTGTTTGAGATAAGTAGACTTCGACATCGTTTGACCGATCATGAAAGTTGGCACATCATGAATTTTATAATAGAGTACGTTTTATGCAATCCACTTTTATGTTACCTGCCACTAGATGGCGATGGAGGACATCAACTTCTATATCCTTCAACCGACGATAAAAATTGATATATTCTGGAAGGACAAAGTATGACTGATTTGCTGATATTATAAAAAAGTAAAAGTAAAGCGATGACCCTTGCAGTGGCGGTGTTAGAATCTCTACAATCAAATATCGTCACGTAGCTGTTGAAAGAGGCGACAGAGGGTAACAAACTAGGAGATCAAGAGTAGGGTCTTTCTATTAACAATTAAAAACAACCAATCTGCCAAGCGTGGCAATTATGGCAAACATCTCTCCTATGAGTTGTAACAGTAACGATAAAAGTAAAATAAAATACGTCTCATTGAAATGAAAGGTGCCTAGCTCCCTTTCATTTCTGAGAGTTTTTAAGGCGTGGAAGAGTCTTCTATTGTGACTCATTGTACGTTGGTGGACTTATATATCTTTTAAATGTTTTAGAGTTTTTCAGGCATATGGTTTTCCTGACTACGCTTTTATGCATCGACGAGAATATCGCAAATCCGTACAGATATAACTCTGATTATCAATTTCATTGGTGGGAATCGAATTTATATTACTTGGAAGCTCAAAAACAAGGGCAAAGCCTGAGCTATTACAGTTGTACTGAGCTGCTGCGTCTCTTAGTCGATTCAGTTTATTATATACTAGCAACCTGCTTCTGCTTAAGCTGGATCTGTAAATGCGGCGTTATTTAGGTTTAAGGTAAACAGAGATTTACTATTTTATAAATTTTTAAATGCTTGAAAATATTCAAATTTTTCGGATAATATATAGGCTATCTTTCAAAATCACTTCTGGTATTGCTCTCTATCTGTACCTGAAGTTTCATTACAATCGGCTCAGCTATTCCAAAGATTAAGCTGGACAGACTGACAGACAGACTGACAAAAATTTTAAAAATTATTATTTATAAATTTTAATAGCATGCAAGCAAACCCTTGAGCTTAATAGAAGCCAGTTATTTTAATTTTAGATTGTTTGTACCAATTCAAATAATTCAATTCTAAAGTTATATATACAGTTTGATTGTTGAAATGAATATTGTTACTGAGAATTTTCTCTAGTACTAATAAGCTTTAATTTAAACAGAATTATTTAGATTTTCCAATAGTTCTTATACGTTTTGTAAGTGAGTGGTTTCATGAGTATAAATAATTACTAAATTACTGGGCAGTTATAAATACGATCCGACAAAAATCAGGATTTATTAATAAACAAGCATATTGAGACAATTTTGAACAATCTTAAATCAATCTATATTGTAGTAAACAATTTTTGAATTTCATTGATTTTTGTGTAAGAGGAATATACCGAGCGCTTTGCGAGGTTAACTCTTGGACATAATTCCATCACCTTACAGCACAAAAAAGTATAAAATTAAAAATAATATATTAATCACTTTCGTCATATTTGAAAGCTCAAAAGAATAATTTAGTTAGTAGTAAATTTACGATCTATGTACGCCCCACCGCTGACTTTACTTTTCCAAGACTTCCACTGTGTGCACCATGAGACATTAAACATTAATCAGGAAGCTATGGTACCCTGGTGTCAAGAACAAGGCGCTTAAAGTTATTATTTCATATCTAAGGAATAGAGCGCAAAAAGATATTATCAATGTATAACACTTGTAGAAAACTCCGCCCGCCCTGTAGACCCGACTGCTGCTTATGAGTCTCCTATAATTTCTTAGAGATTTATGGAAGAATGTTCTGAGAGGTTCAATGTTGATGATTAATTTTTAGTAGGGACGGTGAACGACGGTATACGTTGAAACCTAGAAAGGTTTATGAATATATCTTATTGTGCTTATAATTTAAATAAATTCTTTATGTATATAATTTTTAAACTTCTATAAAAAGAATGCAGCTTTCTTCATTTTGTTGACGTTTTCCATCACCGCCTAGCACATTGCAAATCTGTACTTTAAACTACAATGAACAATTTTGTTATTATTATTATTATAAGTTTGCGACGGCGAACCAAGCCCGGGTTGTCCGAGTACTGCAGAATTTACATCGGGCGCTAAAGAATAATATAATTTAAAACGTATACGTAGAACGTGTACTAGCACTAGCTTGAGTGACGACCTGGTAAGACATGCAGGAAGTCAATGGATGCAGGTGGCTCAGGACCGTGCTTTGTGGCATTCCTTGGGGGAAGCCTATGTTCAGCAGTGAACATGTAAAGGGCTGTAATAATGATGATGATGATGATGATGTAAAACGTTTGTGACAGACGCACCAACAGATAACAGGCTGATCCCAAATTGTAGCATCAAATGCTAATGACCTTGGTTAAGCAAAGCGAATGCGCGCAAAGCAGCTGAGAAAAGTTTGTGTATTATATAAATAGTTAATCTCAAATTCTGCGATAAAACCTACAAGAACATAAAAAAAAATCAAGACATTTATAAAATTTTATAAATGTGACTAAGATTGATTTTCATTTGCAAGCGTTCTATAGAATTGGGCAAAGAAATTCAAGATTCGAAAAATGATAACGATGCGAAGGAAATTGATGGCTGCATCGTTTAAATAACTTTTTGCTTAGCATGACAATAACGACCTCATTACTCATTGGTAGATTATCAACCTATAATTTATTACAGATTTTCAAAGGGAGCTTCTGTTCAATAATTTCTAATAAATACTATTACAGAAAAAGGAAAAAATAATAGAAAGGCTCCGCTCACTAAGGGAATGTATTACAGGCATTTACTTTATTTTAAACCATACGTGGTGGTAACATTAAAGTAAGATGTACTACGTACTAGAATAGACCCTAGAGAACAGACAGTGCGGTACGCTTAGAAAAAGATACAGAGTACCTTTTCATGGCACACACTAAGTAAGTTTGAGCCTCTAATGCGTGTATGCAAGTAACTGCATAGGTTTTTCTAAAAAACGTGTGAACTAGCAGTGAAACATATCACGCTGGACAGGTAGGTCTATAGCACAGAAACAGTACACAGACATCATGTGATGTTGCTCCCTTATAAAGCATCTGTGAACTGAGGGCTCAGTGTTTCTTGTAACCAGAGTCCTTTCTACTTTTTATTCATATAAAAATGAAGTGAGAAACGAACTCACAGTCCACATTTATTTTTGGTAGAGCCATACTGCAGCTATATTATAATTGTAGCACGAGTGGGTCGGCTCGACCAGGAAGGACCACGCTCTTACAGAATACCAGCGTAAAATAGGAGTTCAATGCTGCTGTGTTTCGTATAGTGAGTGTAGAGAACCGGAGACCCTTTTTGCTGGAAACGGGGCATACCATCTTGGTCCTCAGGGGTGACAACGCATCTGCATTTTGATTCTTAATCGAGGATAGATGTAGACGCTTAAGGGCCACAGCATTTACTTACTATCAGGTCGATTGTGTACTCGTGTGTCGGCTTTATTCTAATAGATAAACCTGATGGTAAGTGGCTATTACAGTCCATAGACGCCTGCAACCATTTTCAAAGAAAGAAAGCTACAGATGCATTGTCACCTCTGAGGTCTTAGATGGGATGCCACACAGCCTGTAATGATACTCTCTATTAGGCTCTCTACACCATTTAGGTGTTGTGGTTGTTCATGGACGGCGTCTGTCACTTACAATCAGGTGAGCTGCATGCTCGTTTGCCCCCTTTTCTTTAAAAAAATAAAATAAATTAAGACGTAACGTCTCACAGCCTGTAATTATACTCTACACTATTTAGACCGGAACGCAGCACAGTGTCGGCACTGCTATTTATCGGCAAAAAAAGGTAAGAGAGTACCATCTTACGGCGGCTCTTCACGTTGGCCAGCACACTGGCGAATGTGTTGGCCCACAACGATGGCCATCGTGTAGAGCGGGTGTTTAAGATACGTTGGTATGTATTGGAACGATGGCCCACAAGTTGGCGCGAGATCCGTATGGTGTCGGTTTTTTGCAAAAGATCAAAGGGTTGTGGCAGAGTATTGGCCGTCGCGTCCACACGTTGGGCGCACGTTCAGTTTGCTACGAGCTCCCAGAGTGATTGCACGCACCTGATTTAAATTTTATATGCACGCGTCGTAATTAGTGTCTACATAACGGCAGTAACAATGACCAATGAAAAAACTTTTCGCTTTATAGAGCCCTACCAAGCCGAAAATTGTTTGTAAAACACAAGTCTTTTTAAAAAAAAATGTTATTATACACTAGGATTTTCTCCTGTATCGTGGAGGCAGTTTAGAAACATAAATTGCATAAGGACAAACATCCAGACCCGGAGAAATTATGTGCAGGCTATACAAATACTTGTTCCGTGCGGAATCGAACCCGCGGCCCCCAGGGCAGCAACTCATTGCTAAGCCACTACGCCACGGAGCCGTCAAGCAATAAAATTTCTTTTTTCCATTTCTTTTTGATCACCTTTATCTTATATACATTCACGTTGTAGTGATTAATTGGGTATTAATTTATTTATTGATGTATTAATTGATTTATTAAATATCTTAAAATCTATAATATATAATATATATTAAAATCAAATTAAAAAGTAGGATTCTAAAATCATGTTTTTACTGTCTTTATTATTTTTTTCTTTTTTTTTTTAAAAACATTACTCCCACACTAGGATTTTCTCCTGTTTCGTGGAGGCAGTTTACAAACATAAATTGCACAAGGACAAACATCCAGACGCGGAACAATTATTTGTAGGCCATACAAATACTTGTTCCGTGCGATATTCGAACCCGCGGCCCCCAGCGCAACAACTGATTGCTAAGCCACTGCGCCACGGAGCCGTCAATATTCCCTATTAGTTACTTTATTTCGTTAATAATACTGTAATTTTTAGCTATGGAAGAGCGAAGTCACCTGTTACAGGCATTATTTTGCTTACTAGGTGACCTAGATCACTGATCATATAATGTAACTTTAATGTTTGACGAAATAAATTATTTATTATTATTATTATTATTTTTGGGGTATCTATAAAGTTTTCTCATCTGGTTGGGCAGTATAAATATATAATTGTAAATGAAAATGGTAAACATACATAAATATGAATAAAATAAAATAAATACATAAAAAATACATAAATATATAAAAACCCAACCAGATGGAAGCCCTCGGCAGGGGAGACCAGACGGCCGAGGGTTAGGGGGAAAGGGAAAGAAACCGGCGGACGATGCGGGCGGTATCGAGGAGCACCGCCTTCTGCATTTGAGCCTGGAGCGGTCCGTCACGGAGTCCCAGTCGCCTCAGATGACCCGGGAGGCTGACTGGGATTAACCCGTTCGCAGAAACGACCACAGGAATAATTTCGGTCGGCAGACCACCCCACATGCCGGTAACCTCGTGAGCCAGGTCCAGATATTTTGTCACCTTATCTGTTTCGGCTTTCACGAGGTTCTCATCATAAGGAATGGTAATGTCGACCAAAAAGATCCTTGACTGTGCCCGGGCCATCAGCACAATATCAGGCTTATTCGCAAGAATAGTCCTGTCTGTGATGATGGCCCGGTCCCAGTAGAGCCTGGCGCGGTCATTTTCGAGCACGGCTTCCGGCAAGTACTTATAATACGGCAGTTTCCGATCCACGAGGCCGTATTTCAGAGCCAGCTCCTGGTGTAGAATCCTGGCTACTAGATTGTGTCTGTGCAAATACTCAGAGTTAGAAAGCGCCGAACAACCGGAGATGACATGCCTAAGTGACTCACCGGGATGGCGACAAGCTCGACAGATGTCGACGGCGCCATCCTTTAGGATGTATCTCCGATAATTGTTGGTCTCAATAACCTGATCCTGTATCGCACAGACAAAACCCTCGGTTTCCCCAAAGAGGTCACCGAAACGTAGCCAGTGAAGGGAGGCGACTGTGTCTACGAAAGGCTCTTGTAGAGCCTTGTAGAACCTCCCATGGAGCTCCTTCTCCTTCCATACGGTCTCCCGGTCGGAAATGCACTGTACTGCTGGGTCTTGCCATTGCTCGTTGGCTAAGGATTATTATTATTATATTATAGATATATTATTATTATTATTTTGGGGTATCTATAAAATTTTGTTTTAAGTTATTATTATTATTATTAAGTTTTATTCTATAATTATATAATAAGAATAACCCTTTTTAAAAAGGTTTTGTTTAATAAAATTTGACAACAGTTTCATAGACAGGCTTCGAATATTTTCCAGGCCTTAGTTGTAAAAGTGTTAATTATACCTATGCCTTCGTGTGTTAATGTTTATATAGTTCACTTATCTGTATAACGTTAGTGTATAATAAAGAAATATTAAAAATTTATATTAAAAATATTAAATATAAAAAATAGTGAAAATTAAATAAAAAATAGTGGTATGCTGTGAATAAATAAACCGCAGCAGCCGTTAGCGCATCAATAATCATTTCGTCGTCCACACGTTGGAAGGCCGTTCAGTTTACTTCGGTTCAGGCCAATGTGCGGACGAATTTATTAAAATTCTGTCAGAAAAATGGCAGTAAAACAACAGTCACAGTCTATAGTTCAGTTGTCAGACGCCGCGTGTGTTTTTATTTTTTGTAATGAGAGCTTACTTTGTCCACAGAATAAAGCTGAGATTCAGGGAAAATCTCCAGTTAAAATATAAATTTCACAATGTTATAAGGGAATTTCTCAGTTTGTTAGGGTAATTTGATTCAACGTGAACGTATATATGATGACCTTCTTGATCGATTGATGATCATGAAGTCCTGGGTTCGAATCCCAGGTTGGTTCAAAATTTTCTCTGACAAGAAATTAAAGGTAGCAGCCCGGAGTCATGAAGCTAGGAGGTAGGAGGTGTTACATCCCCGTGCCTAGGAAAGCATGAATATCTGTTGTTCCTGCGCCTGATCTATCTCCGTTCGTGTCAGGTTATCGTTCGGAATAGAGAGTGCATCTATGCTTGCGCACTTGAGCACTGTAATTCTGTGGCTAGTCTTTGTTGAGATTGGCTACCGTGACCGAAATTTGGTGTGCAGGACATTATTATTAACACTTTGTTATGTAGAACTAGCTTTGTTGTATAATTAATATATAGATGCCAGACATCCCACCTTTAACGTTGCTACCCGTCGCCAATCTGTGCATATAATATATGACGTAAATGAAATGGTTGTACAACCATCTTTTGGAATTTTATATTAGTTGTTTTTCAATATTTTCATATCTGCCTATTACGCCATCCACGTAACGAAATGGTGTGATTGATTCTCTTACATTACCATCACATGGCTGGCTGAAGTATTGATAGATACAAACATTTAAAAATGTGGTAGTGCCAAGCTACATTATTTTTGTAGCATGAATAGTTCGGCTCGACAGGGGTAGGAACAGGCTCTCACAGAATACCAGCGTAAAATAGCAGATTAATACTGCCGTGTATGGTGTGTATGTAATACGGTGAGTGTAGAGATCCGGAGACCCTTTTTACTGGAAACGAGGCATTCCATCTTAGTCCTCAGGGGTGACAACGCATTTGCATTTTGATTTTTATTTCAGGATAAATATCGATGTCTATGGCACACAGCAGCATCCACTTACCATCACTCTATATTACACCTGTCAAAATCAATATGACGTAATTTAGAATTAGAATAAACTAGGTTGATATAGGTATTGTTTTATTTGTTGTTTGTCTCTTACACTCCAATATACGTTGTTACTATAGGCAGGTGTGGTAACTATCTTAGGTTTAATCAAACTAATATTACACTCAATAAGCATGGGAATGTGGTCCGACAAATATAGCCTTAACTACTAAGGGCTTAGACGCATAGGTTATAACACAATGATCGAATTGTCTTAGATACCCATTTGTACAAACAAAAACAGTAAGCAACTCACTTGAAAATTTGGTACGTACTGGATGGGCATTAAAGTCTCCCAGCATAAAACATTTTCCACTCCATTACTCTCAATAATAGAAGAAATCTCACTGAGACACTCCTTGAATTCTACGAGATTACCAACACTATATTTAGGCATATATACCGAAAAAATAAGTTAAGTAAGATTGTCAATTTCTATCTTGATACAAACTATGCGATCACTACGACAGTTTATGAGAACGAAAAACTGTTTTTTTTTCCACAAAAGCGCCACTTCACCGTATGGTTCTCCCCTCAGTATACTTGTAGACTTGTTGAGGGCTGGTTTCTAGCCTACACATAGTTTTCTTACGCAGTCGATTGAACGTACAACGCTTTTACAGTTGAAGGTTGCAAATGTAACGTTCTTAAGACTGTAGTCCATTAAGTGTTGGAGATTTTACCACCACCAAGCAGGGACTTAATGCTGTCACCATTCTTCTTAAAGTAAATAAAACATCTAAATCTGATGCTCTCCGGCCATAGTTTTGCAACAAATAACTTAAACGAATTATAGGGCTTTTCTACTTTCAAATTGATTTTTTCCAAAATTACCTTTAGATTTGTCATTCTTTGAATAAAGCCACAAATATCATTCTCTGTATTCTCTTTGCTTACATATAAAAAGTGGAATTTTGGTTTCCGCCGCTTTAAAATTCCCAGATCCGGTAGACGTTGCAATCCAGGTTTTTTCCGTTTAAAACGATTAGTTAACTTTTTACATTGCATTGGGTAATTTTTATTCTTAAGACACTCGCCCTGTTTAAGAACATCTGCCATTGAAGCTTTACGCATCTGTTCCCCTGACGAGCGAAATGTCTCATTGTCTATGTCTCCGCATTGTAAAAGGCTCCTGCTCCTGCCCCTGACCTAGAAATATATTTTTGGGTCCTCATTGTGCACACACCAGCAATATTACATAAACAGTTATTTTTGATGATAAACAACACAAAAAACATGATAACAAAAATAAAACACAGACAGATATCATACAAATATTTTAAATACTTAAAAGTACTTAAATTATGAATAATTTGCGTTAAAGTTGGTTTCAGATATTTCCGGTGGATAAATTCATGTTTTGCAATGCTTCAATTTGGAACATTAACGTAAAAGCACTTAAAATCCCGCCAAATGAAAGGGAACTGAAAGGGACTATTTTAAACTTAAAATAAATTAAACGATGTTGAGAAAATATTTAAATTTAATCGTATTTTTTACCAGTGATGTAACAGTACAACATAGTTTTATGTATCATTTTAACACATGAAGTGATTTTGTTACTATAGTCATAATATTTTTTTATATCCGCCCTGGCTTTGCACGGGTGATTTCTACATCTCGACAACTGCGCCACCTACCGATAGCCACAAAAACACACACAAAAAAGTTCATGTAAATCGGTCCAGCTATTTTCTACTCTCTTTACCACTCTCTCGCGTGACTAACGGACAGAAATAGATTTTTATATATAGAGATGTTAAAGTTAAAAGCCGTAGTGAGGTTAGACTTATGTTTAGCCGAATACAGCTAAGTGCAGATGATTGTGGTTGGTTAAAATAAAATAAAATCCGCAGCTTTATGCTGACGTATGATATGCAACAGTTAGTTAATTAGTTGGTGAAACCCTATGATCTTAATTTACAAAATAAATATCTAATATAATGCTATAC
Source organism: Parnassius mnemosyne (assembly GCA_963668995.1). Lineage (NCBI taxonomy): Eukaryota > Metazoa > Arthropoda > Insecta > Lepidoptera > Papilionidae > Parnassius > Parnassius mnemosyne. Next base: position 14,780,062 of record CAVLGL010000084.1, on the reverse strand, counting down.
AATATTAACAACCTTTATCAACATCGTAATTATGATATATTTACGAGGGTGACACTGAAAGTTCTTAGAAAATCAAAAACTGAACAAACTAGCAAGTTATTAGTTATTTTATATATTTTAAAAATAGTGTCCATTTACATCAATACATCGCTTCATCCGATGGAACCACTGAGAAAAGCACTTTGCCCACTCGTCCTTAGAGGTTTCTTCGACGGCTTTTTGTAACGCAGCCACTGCTTTCTTGGCGTCCATAAAACGTGTTCCTCGAAGTTTTTTTTTATTTTCTGAAATAAATTAAACCTCTCTGCAGTAACTGTTTTTCTATCCTCTAAAACAATTGTTGCGTAATGACCTGTCCTTCCGAAGAACGAGGCGACCATTTTTTTCCCACGCTTTGACCTCTCTTCACTTTAGTTGGCAACTCCTCGGAAGGAAAAACCCAGACAGCAGACTGTCTCTTAGTTTCAGGATCATAACAATAAATCCAGCTTTTGTCACCCGTAGTTATGTTGAACATAGAATTTGAGTCACCTCCGTTAAATCTTTGAACCATTTCACGATACCAATCAACACGACTGAGTTTTTGGACCTTTGTCAAATTATGAGGTATCCACCGGGCACAAAGCTTCCTGACCGCTAAATATTCATGGAGGATTTTGTGCACTTGAGTCATACTAATACCTAAGCTTGTCAAAATCTGCTGAAAGTCACTCATTTGTCAGTCTCTATCATACGCAGCACAACACTGATGTTATCTTCAGTCTTCGCCGTAGAAGGCCGTCTCTCACGCTGATCATCGATGAAATTAGTGCGACCACGTTTAAACTCATTAAGCCAGTTGTAAAGAGTGACATGAGATCAGGCTCTTTTTTGAAAGGCCAAACTTTCTTGTTGACTTAAATGACATTGAAAGTCATAAAAAATCATTGTACGAAAATTTTCTCGGCTTAAATTCGTGCTGACGTAACACATACAACTTTCAATTTGCCGCCAAGTCGTAAACAAATGACAAATTAATAAAATGCATACAAAATAATATTGGCAGAGTTCAATTTTCAAAATTTCAACTAATTTTTATTATTATATCGTTTACAAGTGGCCAGTTTTAGAAACTTTCAGTGTCTCCCTCGTAACCTTTAAACTTGAGGGCATACTTCAAATAGTATAATAATCGATAGTACATTATGATAGTGATTTCTGTTACGATCCATCACATAATTAATTACTTGTAACATACGTAGCTACAAGAAATAAATTCTGTGTACTTTATAGAGTAAATTGTATTTCTAGGAGTGTAAATCACATCCGCTTAAGAGGTTTTTAAACTCTAAAGCTCCTCGTGAATGTTGCTGCAACCAGATTTTATTACCGTAGCCATTAAGCTGATTGAAATTTAAGGAAAAACGAGTATACCCAAATGTATTTTTATTGCTTTATTGAATATTAACTCGAAAGTAACGTTAGATTTAGTAGTAGGTTACGTAACAGGAAAAAAAGCAAAAGCCTATATACGAGTATGTACCCATTGCTGGGCATAGGCAGTGAACTATGGTGGATGATGATGAGATTGATTATATTCTGTTCTATTCTTACAAAATAAATTCTATTTCATAAAGGACTAAAAGATAGCTGGAAAGACCCTTATCCGGGTTGTTAAGCATGCCCGGAAAGATCTAAATAATACTTGGATTTGGAATATAACCGAAGAATACTAAAGTTTATTCTTCGGTTATATTCCAAATTTTAGGCTTATCTTTATTGTTATAGTGGTCGCTCGTACCCAGTAAGGCTTAGATCATACTAAAGTTATTTGAATTAAATAAGATCTCGTTTAAATTCTAGTTCTTGAGACTTACAAGAAGGTAAGAATATAAGTTTTTGAATATCTTTTTCTTTACTAACCTCTATAATCTCCTACTGGACATGAGAGGAAGTAGGAGTAACAAACGAGCATACAGCCTACCTGGTGGTAAGTGGATGCTGTTGCATATTGAGATCAACATCCATACTCGATCAAAAATCAAAACAAAAGGTTTTATAATAAATCACTGCAACTGTTTTATTCCCACTGCCATTAATGTGATTGGGGTTGGAAAAATACTAAGTAAAAATATTGCCCGCCTTAATGGATTTGGAATTTTTGAAAGAGGAAAATTTTTGAGAATTTTCCTGTTGCCATATTGCATTCGAGTTGTGGATTATGAAAATATTTTTCCTATTTTTTTAATTTCAGTGTAACATTATAATCATTAACAAAATAAATATTGACGATTATAACGTAACTATCCAAGAAAAACATGTAGTAACATAGTAGGTTGACCCCAGCTGTTATTAATTAATATAAATATATCATGTATTTATAATATGTATAGAATATAAAAAGAAGAAGTTTTTAATTACATTATTAGTTAAAGTTGGTAAAAAATTACTTCGCGTACATCCGCTCGATAAAATACAATGATGTGTCTTATCTAGTTTGAAGGGCACCTCCCGCCCTCCCTCAATTGCGTGCACTATCACCGTCACCACTAATCTCAGCACCACTACTCCCAACACCACTACATTATTAGTTTTTAGGGTTGCGTAACTCAAAAGGAAAAAACGGAACCCTTATAGGATCACTTTGTTGTCCGTCTGTCTGTCAGACAGACAGACTGTCTGTCGACCCTTTTTCTCAGGAACGCGTGGAGGTATCAAGCTGAAATTCATATCAAATACTCAAGTCACAGTGGACTTACATCATATAATAAAAATATTTTTAATAATTTTAAACCTATATATCTACGGATTTGTTCGGAACCCTCGGTGCGCGAGACCGACTCGCACTTGGCCGGTTTTTCTAAAACATTCGACTTCTTTTCATGTCCTTTCGATTAAAATTACGATAGGAGATAATCCCTGATCCATCATCAATTCTAAGGAAGTTCGGTGGCAATGGCTGTGTTTGAAAGTAGAGGGTCAAAAAAATTACTGAATCTCCACTATGATTTTTTTTTATTAAAGCATCACCAAAATTTGTATACATTGTTAAAATTATAATTTTCATACATATGTACGTAGATAGGGTATTACTTTAAATGCTACAAACTATTATAGGTGATTACAACATGCACTTGAATAAACATCAAGAACAATACATACTTACTGTAAAACCAAAACGTTAAAAAATAATCCAAAGACTTATTCTATTACATTTGAGTTATGTTTGAGTTTTTCTTTTCTTAGCTTGTTAAGTGAGTCGGAATTACATGAGAGTGATACATGCGTATAGCTAATGTCGATAAGTCACTATCTGATGAACATGAAGACAGCTTTCGTGCACCCGATCCCTAAAAAAGGTAACCGCTCTGATCCGTCATACTACAGGCCTATCGCCATCATCTCCTTGTTCTCGAAAATAATGGAGTTCATTTTTAACTGACAGAACTTGCGGTACCTTGAGAAGCAACATCTGATTAGTGACCGCCAGTGCGGTTTCCGTCGGAGTTGCTCAGCTGTGATCTTCTTATTTACGCTTGCTGCGATCGACTCTATAGGGGAGGCATTCACCGTTAGTTTGGACATAGCGAAGGCTTTCGAGCGGGTCTGGCACAAAGCCTTTCGAAGCTTCTTTCCTATGGGCTTCCCGAGAAATTGTGCAATTGGATCATTAGTTTTCTGGATGATCGGAGCATAAAGGTTGTAGTAGACGGTGCATGCTCCGATTACTAGCCCATTAACGCTGGTGTTCCACAAGGCTGCGTGCTATCGCCAACGCTGTTTCTTCTGCATATTAATGATATGTTGTAAACCGGTAACATTCATTGCTATGCAGATGACAACACTGGTGATACTCTAAACACCGGCCGTGCCAATATTTCTCGGGAAAACATCGTCGAGTATCGGAACCAACTTGTATCTGAAGTCGAGTCTTTGCTAAACAAAGTCTCGGATTGGGGGCTACTAAATCTAGTCCAGTTTAATCCTTAGAAGAAAGAAGTTTGCGCGTTTACCGTTAAAAAGAACCCCTTTGTCGTATATCTTCTGTTTAAAGGCACTCTCCTTAGACAACGACTTACTGGCTAAGACAACATCTTAGCCAGTATCGAAATCCTCGGCATCGACATGATGTGCAGTTTCGTGTTCACTTGGAAGAGAAGGCCAAATTGGCCTCTAAAAAGTTTGGCGTGCTCAGCAGAGCGGGACAATATTTCATACCGGCACACCACACGCAACTTTACAAGGTGCAGGTTTGGGCTCACATGGAATACTATTCCCATCTCTGGGCTGGGGCTCCCCAGTGCCAGCTCCTTCCACTTGTCTGCATCCAGCATAGAGCGGCTCGAATAGTTGACGAACGAATCCTTTCCGATCTGCTCGATTCACTGGCGCTTCGAAAAGATGTTGCATCTCTTTGCGTATTTTATCGCATGTATCACGGCGAGTGCTCAAAGGAATTATTCGAATTAATTACAGTTGCTCAATTTCACCATTGCACATCGCGAAAAAACGCGATACCATCCATTTCATCTGGATGACTGGCGGTCCACCACTGTGTGATTTAGAAGATATTTTCTTCCTTGCACAAGTTCCTTGTGGAATCGATTACCACTAGCGATTTTTCCGGACCCATACGACTTAAGGACCTTGAAGAAAAGAACCTACTCCTTTTTAAAAGGCCGGCAACGCATCTGCAATTCTTCTGGTGTTGCAGTTGTTCATAGGCGGCGGTAGTCACTTAACATCTAGTGAGCCGCATGCTCATTTACCCTCTCTCCATAAAAAAAAAACATGAATTATCAAACTGCTGTCATATTCTGTATCATACTTGGCATCCAATTCTATAATAAATTTGCACATTTCAGCATTTATACATCAATCAGTTTTCAAAAAATTGATCTCCAATGGGGCGCACATGTTCGTATTGCTTTTACCAATACTCTGCAGTATTAGATGAAGAAGCTTCTTAGGTTATTTTACTATGTTATCTTGTTCCATCCTGTTCTTACGCCTCTTCAAAAGGCTCCACATAAATTCTATTACATTCAATTTTCAGTGGTTAGATGGAAGTCTTGCCACTTTGTATCCATGCACCCCAACCAATTTATACGTGGCAGAGCCATACTGCAGCTATATTACTGGTATAGTTGTAGCACGAATGGGTCGGCTCGACCGGGGAAGGACCACGCTCTTACAGAATACCAGCGTAAAATAGCAGCTTAACGCTGCTGCGTTTCGTATCGTGAGTGTAGAGAAGCGGAGACTCTTTTTACTGGAAACGAGGCATTCCATCTTAGTCCTCACGGGAGGCAACGCTTCTGCATTTTAATTTGTAATGAAGGATAGATGTAGATGTCTATGGGCCACAGTAACCACTTACCATCAGGTGGACTGTGTGCTCGTTTGTCACCCTAATCCTATAAAAAAAATTGATCGCTTCATATATTGGAGCTTGTTTATGATTTTTTATAATTTATGTTTATCTTTTATATTTGTAGAAAGGGTAATTGAGTTTAGTACAGAGACTGATTTTGTAGTTAGGAATAATAATTTTTTCGTTTACACGAATTAATTATCCAACGAGTCGAGTAAAACTAGTAACGGAATACGACAAGCGCACCGTTCCACGTCAGAGCCAAGACTGTCTTAATGGCGGCCGCTCCGTCCGTTTTATACAAGCAAAACGGGCGCCACCGCAGGTGCAATGCTGCAGGTGTGCGGAACACGTGTTATTTATAAGAAGTCTGTCTTGCAACACCAACGGCGCCACACGTGCAATGGTGCTGGTGCCGTCACGGCCATACTGACATGCGTGCGTCCTCGCACGCGCTCCATCACAATTTTAGTTATCTGTAGACAAAAAAAACATCGTTCGACTATCCTGACATAACAGGGTCTGGTCCAGTCTATATTGACCCTTCAGACTTGGGTGACAATCAGTTTTGTTCCGGCAGTAAGCTGTACAAAACTTTAATCAACTCTATGCTAGATCGGAATGATTAGTCTGTAGCTTTTTCTATTTTCTCTTTTTTTTTTCAAGTACTGTTTTCGCTAGTCCGGAATCACTATTCCCTATAGCTATATCATTGGACCGGCACAAAGCCCTGCAATGATTGTAAGAACTATTCTTTTTTCTTAACATCTTTTTTTTTCAGTACTATTTATGCTAGTCCGGAATCACTATTTTTGTAGCTATATCATTGGACGCCCTGCAATGATAGTAAGAACCACATTTTTTTTCTTATTCTCTTTTTTTTCTATTCAGTATAGAACAGTTACAGACCAACCATACCGCAAACATGTCCCTGTCACAATCACACAAAAGTGTATCGTGAAGGACATAGTGACACGATAACACCTAAGTATGTAAGCCAACAGCAACTCGACACATATCCCAGTGCAGCACAGACCAGCCTCCCTGCAACTCCATCTTCCTTTCCTGCACTAGAATAATTACTTCGCTAGAGTGTTGCAACGTCTCTGTATTCTAGACGCACAGACAAGGCTACCTCTTACTGTCGCGCGTCCTCGTACGGTTGACAGTGAACAGCATACGGTCTATCAGTTATCACCACCTGCTAACAGATATTAACTCTTGTTAAATATTACAGATCCATCTTCCATCCCAGACTTCATTTAAGTAATGAACGCACCGACATGGCTACCTCCAGATAAACGCAATCCAGCTTTCCGTTCTGCTGCGTCCGTGCCACATTCGCGCCAGCGAGCCGTCGCGCCGTACTAGCGCTAGCGAATCGTCGTACTGCTTTGCAAAATTAAAAGAAATCGAGATAAATGTATCGCGAACCATGGAATTCCGAGCTTCCAAAATTGATCACAAATTCTCTTAAGAAACGGCAACTGTATGACATTTGAAAACATTACAAAAAACGGAAACTATTTGTAGAGACGGATACCATCACATATTTCAAAGGGAAGGAGGCAACTGCGCAAAATCTACGAAAGCCGACCAAGCCTCAGACGTTCATTTACAGCACCAAAGGACCATGTGTTCGGCGGCCGCTTGAATGACCTTGCCGTAAGATCTGCCGATAAGCTACAGACTGTAGCGGTGTATGCTCAATCTTACCAGAGCTCGGCCGCACCTGACCATGTTCGATTAGCCGTCACAACATCTTCCTCATTGATCATTGTTGTAGAGACTTCTACGAATCTCTCGACATCAAACCCTAATCTTGTCGACCACACAGTATTCGGTGCAAACTGCAACACTGATCAACACGTTAGAACACAAAAATGTTACTTATTATTTTAAATTCCTAGCATGTTAAAGTTAATCCTTTATTTTGGTACATCGCTTAAACGTTTTGAATTATAAATATAACAGATGATAATCATGTTTCACATAAACTATCAAATTACAACAAAATTTGAATAAGTTAATTTTTCATTCAATGCAAACGATGACTCGTCTAGAAAGCCTCCGACATTTCTTCCATTTTTTAACATATTTAGGTACGTCTGAAATAATGAAAATACTTGAGGGTACTTTTAATACAAATCGAACAAAAGGATTTATCTTTTGGCTTAAATAATTTCACTTTATCTTTTCTCTACACTTTAATGATACGACAATATCGTAAGTAGGACAGCAAATTTTATTACAGTATTTAACATAAAAAGTGATCCATCAATGCGAAATGCTTTATAGCCTTTACAAATGTACTAATTCTCATACTATTCGAAGGTTATATGTGGGCAATAAGGGGGACTTTATCCCACTTCTGGTGTAGAAAGGGTAATTGAGTTTAGTCCAGAGACTGATTTTGTAGTTAGGAATAATAATTAATTCGTTTACACGAATTAATTATCCAACGAGTCGAGTAAAACTAGTAACGGAATACGACAAGCGCACCGTTCCACGTCAGATCCAAGACTGTCTTAATGGCGGCCGCTCCGTCCGTTTTATACAAGCAAAACGGGCGCCACCGCAGGTGCAATGCTGCAGGTGTGCGGAACACGTGTTATTTATAAGAAGTCTGTCTTGCAACACCAACGGCGCCACACGTGCAATGGTGCTGGTGCCATCATATTCATGATTGTGCTCAATTAAGTTACTTAACTTTGGCTTATTTAAGTTATTCTAAAGACATGAGACAAAAATATCACAGATGGCTTCATAAAGAAACTCATATTTAGTAAAATTATGATATAATTTCAAGCTCCATTTCTACAAAAAAATCCACATTGAACTGTATCAGTGAGAGAGTTTAGAAACTCCTAAGGATTTTCATGCTATCGGTACTCATCTCCTAAAACTTTGTACTAACAGTCAGCATTTTCATCTGCATATAATTAAACTGAATAATTTTAATTTTTATACTGCGCTTCAACCATTGTTTTTTAAATAAAAGTTTATTATAATATAATCTCTATTATATAAGTTAGGCACAGGCTTGCGCTATCATTTCAGTTTAATCACCCTAATGACGTTGTTTGTGACGTTATTTCAAATCATCATTATTACAGCCTTTCCACAAAAACCCACTTGTTCGACAGCCTCTAGAGGTCTAGTGAAGGGTGGTAGTTATGATGATGATATTGATGATGAATTTAACCATAAGAATTGACTAGGAATTTGAATGTAATATAATAAGACGATGGATCGTGCTTAGTAACGCTGAAAATGTATGATCGTGACTAAATGTTGTTTTTTAATTCGAATAGGTTAGGGAGTATACTCGTAGGCTTTCGTCGATTCGAGTTTGAAGAAAAAGGAGATAGCGTCTTAGACGTAATTAAATACTAATAATTTATGCAATGATGTCTCAGGCTTACTATCAATCGCAATAGGTACCTTTTTCAATATAATTTTACAGTGTCATGCACTATTAATAACTACCGCCGCCCATGAACAACCGCAACACCAGGGGAATTGCAGATGCGTTGCCGGCCTTTTAGAAAGGTGTAAGCTCTTTTCTTGAAGGTTCCTAAGTCGTATCGGTCCGGAAAATTCGCTGGTGGTAATTGATTCCACAAGGAAGTTGTGCGAGGGAGAAAACTTCGTCTAAATCGCACAGTGGTGGACCGCCAATCATCCAGATGGTATGGATGGTAACGTGAGTTTTGTCGCGATGTGCGATGGTGAAATTGAGCGGCTGGAATTAGTCCGAACAATTCCTCAAAGAGCAATCCCCGTGATAGATGCGATAAAATACGCAAAGAGATGCAACATCTCTACGCAGTGCCAATGTATCGAGCCGATCAGAAAGAACTCGGTCGTCGACGATTCGAACCGCTCTGCGCTGGATGCGGTCAAGTGGAAGGAGCTGGCACTGGGGTGCCCTGCTGATGGTGGTGCTGGTGAATGATTATTTTTGTTTCTTTACGTGTCTTGTTAAGGGCGGTTTTCTTGATGAGATTTCAAGTCATAATAATATAGGAAGAGATAAAATAATGGAAAAATATTTTTATTAATATATTTTAACTTTTTTTAGCTTTTGAATTATATCAAGTACAAAAAATACTGTGACTCCGGAAAAAATTAACGGGATAGCTTTGCGCATGAAATATTCTCGAAAACAGTTTTAAAATTCCAATGAAACATTTATGCCCACTCTGCTCATGCCACAACTCGACTGAAACGTATTACCGGTTGTTAAACTCGTATTTTACGAGTTGATACATTAACGTAAGCGTGCTCTAAATACCGATAGACGGAAGAAAAATTATGGGCCCTATTCTCAACTTCGTATCAGAATAAAACTGATATTCTATGTGATATTCTTATACAAAAAGAACCAGATTTACTAGGTAGTGTAATCAGGTAGTGTAAATAAATAAAATAATGACAGTCTGTGAGGCATTCCATCATAGTTCCCACACGTGACAAGGTATCTGCTGCCTTTTTTGTTTGAAGTTGGCTTGACACGCCCATGGACTGCAGAAGTCACCATCATGTAGACTAAAATTTTTTTGTCACTTTAATTATATGAAAAATAAAGATATTCATAAATAATAATAAAAATACAAGACTTATTTAACGCAAAGCATTTTAGTAAAAGTACTTATAAATAAAGCAAAATTAAAAATAATGTTAAATTTAAAGAGCTATTTACCATTAATCTGCACATATTCAAGGTGGTCGCATGTAGAATGCCTTGCGCAATACCCATATTGTACTCATTTATGTCTTTATAAATAATTCTTTTCCCCTTCGGTTCCGCTCACATTCCATTAAAAATGATGTAAGTCTTCTATTACTTCACAAGTATCGAAATTAGGTGAATCAGTTCTTTACATCAGATAAGAATTTTTTTTTTATGGAATGTGACGTGTTCTTATTCTAAATATTAGTTTAATAGTATTTCTATTTAATTTCGTATCAATAAACCAAGGTATTCGGGGCGATTCACTCTGCATCTTTTTAGAGGGTTTATTGTAAAATCCTTTCCATTCGATATAACATGAGTTCTGAGCAACAAGGGTTAATATTATACTCTACACCTTTCATACAAGCAGAATTCGCTAATCTATCTGCCCCCAAAAAATGTAATTTACTCATCTGTTCCTCTACTACATAGTAATGGGTACTAGGTGGTAGAGGAACAGCAGTAGTTAGTTACAAGCCATATATGTCCCAGGGTAGGACATAGACCTACTCTCATTTCTGAGAGGGGTATAGAACAATAGGTCCGCTATACTGCTCCAGTGCGTATTTCATGCTGGAAATATTTTATTCTTCAATAATTAAGGTTTTCTCACGACGTTTTCTTTTACTGCCAAGCACTTGGTAAACCAGAATCTTAAATTGAAAATAATAATTTCATTGATGCCGATGAGGAACGAACCCGGGTTGCATTATCCTGTACTAGTCATAATTTAGACTCATATTTTTCTCATCAAGTAGTAGTGTTTTTCTACGTTTATGAATTCGCGACCCCTTTACAAGTAAAAAGATATTGGCGACCCCCATAACAAATCTGTGTCAGTGATATCAAAAACGACTTACTATTTAATTTTTCTTCTATTAAAACCATACTCACTGTCTGACGATGACTACTGATCAAAATCAAGTACGGTGAAGGTAGTTACGGGCACATTGCGGGCAATTTTTTTGCTGCCGTTGCAGCGCGGAGGCGTGAAGCGAGGGGAATCATGTCAGTGGCCGACAGTGCGTGGTATGACCGAGTATGCCAGTGATTATGGACTTGTTTCGTTACAATCACAGAGTAATTTGTATGTATCCGAAAGCTACTAGCGAATATAAAATGTTGAAATTTCTCAAAAGATCTGCGCAACCTTCAACGTTCGGTACAAGTGACAGTGCGGAAGCAAATCAAAACCAAAAATTACCTGAAAATCCATTGAAAGTATGAAATCTTCAAAGCATCATCATGTGATAGCTATACGCCACTTCCTAACTATTTGAACTAACGTTTTCTCCCATGGTATACGTAAAAACTAAAAAACTAGGGTCTAATTAGAAAATCATTGGATTAATCACGTCTCAAAACTACAATTACGATTCCATAATTTATTAAAAAAATATTAGGCACAGATCTTCTGATCTATGAAAATTTTATGAAATCAAAAATTGTATATCTATTTATTATAGTTTATATTTTTGCTTTTCACTTTTACCTGGCTTACGACTGCAACCCAATAAGTATAATTTAGCTACCCCCCTAACCTACAGGTTGAAAAACACTGAACTGGGGTATCCACATTCCAGCAGATCTAAAACCGCAGTGCTCGGTGTACCTTTTAGTACCTTAGATGCTTTTCCCGAAAATCGGGCTACGTATTTTATATATTGCCACTTTCGTTTTTTTTATTATTTCTCGACAGGTGAAATTAGCTGATGAGATAATATGTTAGTAGCTTTAATACATTACGGGATAAGATGGATTTATAAATTTTCTAAAACTGTAAAATGCAAAGTTAATTATTGTAAATATTACGTAAAAATAATACACATTTATCGCACGACATAATAAATAGCGCACCAGGTTTCGAATGTGATTTACGCTACTCCAATAAAACAAGTAGAAACTTCATAAAATTCAAACAGTTACAAGATATAATATGGAACCCCCATATATCAAATATGTATTTGCGCCTTTATTAAATATTTATTAATAACTGCTGAGTGGTGGCGTCTCAATAAAATCCATCGCCCTCATCTTGTGAGTGTCGTAAAAGGTGCTTGTGAGACAAGTCAAAAAGATCTTATAATAAAGATATTAAAATTTCGATACATGGCAATACAACCAACTCACACTGTCTAGAAGTAAATAACAAGACAGGCGACGGTGGCGTAAAAGGCGCTAAAGGTGGAGATTATGTCTGTTATTTTAAATCGCCGATCTGCGTGCCAAGTGTGGCGATTAAAACAATTCCCGCCTACTGTAGGAGTGGAAATATAATCTTTAGAGCTACAAAATTACAATGATTAATCTTTATATATAAGAATTACGTGACACATTGTTTGTCCGCGATGAACTCCTAAACTACTGAACTGATTTCAATTAAATTTTGCACACTGTGTGCAGTTTGGTCCAACTTGAGAGATTATATTTTTTATCGCGATTTTAAAGATTTTTTATAGGAAGGGTCGTCCAGCTAGTTTGATATAAGATAGTACTCGTATCTCTATCTTATATCAAACTAGCTGGCTGAACTAATTTTATAGAGAGGTGTGTTTGGAGTAAGGATCGAGTATAAGGGAAGTCCTAAGACTGTCACTCGTCTAGGTGACAGGTGTGAGAGTTTATGTATATATGTTACATGTGTATGTAATTAACCGAATGAACTGAGATAAAAAAAACGAAAAGTTTCTATATTCGTAGCGTATGTTTCTTATGTATGATTACCGATTTCTCGGAAATTACCAATCCGATTTAAATTATTCTTTTTCTTAATTAAATAGTTAATAAATACTAGATACTCGTAATTAAATAGTTGCGTTTTAATTTTTCGATATTCTACATGGCAATGACTTGTAAGGCTAATTTTAGTTTGTGAAATCGGTTTTCCGAAGTTTTTCTAATATTTTTTGTGTTATGTACCTGTGTTTTGAGTTACAGAAATAATAATTTACAGTTTACGCCGCAAATTTCTAATCAGAGTTGGCAATAAGGGATGCCCTAGATGGAAGTTAATCAACCAAATTGACGATATATTGAAGATAGACCAAATAAATGCATGCACACGTATATATTTGGACGTGAAATAAACTAGAGAGGTGTGTCAGAATCGTGCCAAATGAAACTTTATAGTCTCTACCTACAGATGACTGCTGACAGATGTGATGTAATAGTTTATGCAACTTTTTTTTACGAAAATTTGCTTCGTGGGTGATTGCAGCATACGAAGGTGTCACTGTTAAACCCTGCCTAGCTACTGCAATACTGAGCCATCCATGCCATGGTAGGTGTTGAAAATAGTGCTACATACGTCTGAGTTATCAATTGCAGGTGCGTTGCTGGCTTTTATTAAATAGTAGCTTTTTTCTTGAAGGTCCTTAAGTCTTATCGGCCCGGAAGGCAAGAAGTAAAATTATTTGGTTTTCTAATATTACCGTTAATCAGGAGTGGTTGCAAGTGATCTACTACTATAGTCGTATGGCGGGTTCGAGCATTTCGAGTTTGTATTTGCACCTACAACCATTAGGCTCTTATACTGTCTCGCTGTACTCTTTTGATTTAAATAAGGCTAAGACAGATGATCGTATTAGATAAACGCTACGCTTTAAAGTTAAGTATCTCTCATCATGAGTCAGTAGCAATTAACCATTTGCTTAATTGATCTGTTCACCTTTCGATGGCTTTGATGTGAATTTAAGATTCAGATATAAACTTTTTTGAATGGGTGCGTGGATATATGAATATATTAAACTTTTCAAGCAATGCAAATAGGCTTTGATGTACTATCGCAATACGCTTATATATACGGTTTCTGCATATACCCATTTATCCCCCACCCGCTTTTTTAACTAAAACGTGTACTTTGTACATATCAAGTTTATTTACCCCCCCCCCCCCCCCCCCCAGATTTTCATTGAAGTTGACAAATTGAATAATGACAAACTTTTTTCTTCTCATTATTACGACAATAAAATACTTCCTATAGCTGTAGCTACATATAGCTTCACTTTGTCATTTAATATTTTGTCTGTAGAAATAACAATCAGATAAAGCGTTGAATTTCTTAGAGGCTTCTATATTTTGTCTGTAGAAATAACAATCAGAAACTGTATTTGACGTATAAAGCGTTGGATTTCGTAGAGGCTTCTGGCGACTAAATTGAAATACCTTATAACCTGTAATTTTAATGGCTCCCTTCAGACCGGAACACAGGAGTGAAGGCACTGCCGTTGTGCACGAAATAGGTAAGATGGCATTACCTCGGAATCCTATACAGTAAAGTAGGAATCTCCGACTGGAGTCGATCATCGGTATGTGACTCCCACATGTGAAATTTTCTTTCCCATTGATGCTGCCTTTTCGAGTTATATGGCCGGCATATTGCCACATCAGCTTGTTGATACATTTTCAAATGCTTGGATTAAATTGTTTAACGTTTAATTTTCATTTTAACAGGGTATGTAACTAGTATAAAATAACATTTATAGGAATTTTAATAACTCTCTTAAAACGCCTGTAAAAAGCACTGCCGGCAAATTATTGTACACTTTAATATTTCCATAAAACATTTTTAATAACGTCGGTAAGTAAACACCAGACGCTGCAGTTTTTGTGAGATAGGATTCGCTGACGAGGGCAGTCTTTATGCTTAGGTATTTAGTTAGTATTTTTTCAACTATGTTACTGCGTAGTACATAAAATATTTTATATTATTTATATTCGATGTTATTCATTATCTTTTAATTATCATTATATATAAAAATTAAGTATCATATTGTACGTCGCTGATGAACTCCTAAACTTCTGAATTGATTTCAATGAAATTTTGCACACTGTGTGCAGTTTGGTCCAACATAAGAAATAGGATAGTTTTTATTATATATATATATATATATATAAACGCTTATCTACGATCCCACCTGATGGTAAGTGGTGATGAAGCCTAAGATGGTGAAGCGCACTGACTTAACAAAAGCCTATTCACTCTTGCCTTAAAGACACCCACACTGTAATCGATGTAAAGACAGATGTTGGCAACTTATTTCACTCCTTTGCTGTACGCATGATGAACGACGTAGCAAACCGTTTAGTTCAAATGCGTTGTAAGTCTTCAACAAAAGGGTGGAGACTAGCTGAAAGTTTGGTGGTCCGATGGTGGAAGGGAGAGGGAGGAATCAAATTATGTAATTCCTGCGCACACTCTCCGAAATGTATCCTGTAGAAAACCGAAAGGCTGGCTACTTTGCGTCTGTGTTCGAGGTTGGTAAGATTGATTTTAACCAAATTCTAGTCACCAATAAGTCTCTTAGCACGCCTTTCCATTGAGTCCAAAGCTGATAGGTGGCATTTTGTAGCACCAGCCAATATATGGCAGCAATATTCCATGCACGACCGGACTTGCACCTTACATAAAGTAAGCAACTCTCCCAACGTAAAGTATCGCTGCACCTTTGCAAGGACTCCTAGGTTCCTTGCAGCTGCTTTGGCCTTGGACTCAATAAACTACTCGAAGTGCGATCAGACTTGAATATATTTCAAGCCCGAACAAATGTAGGCGGTCGGTGTATTCCAGTGATACATTTCTCTCCTTTTTGCAGTTAATAGACACGCTTGTGTTTTGGAGGCGTTGAATTTCACAAGATTGGCATCGTCCCATTCGGAGATTGCCTATAGTGTGAGATGCACACACTCTACCATAGCTTCTCTTTCGAACTGGATTTGATCCCGACTGGCCCAAGGACTTGGTTGGTATCTCTCCACAACTATCGTCTGCACACCCATAGATACCGGGACTAAGCAGATCATTAATATGCAGCAGGAAGAGAGTTGCGGAGAGAACGGACCCCTGAGGAACACCGGCGTTAGTTGCCATAGGATCGGATGAGCAACCATCGACGACGACCCAGGAAGACCGTTCACTCAGAAAGTCCTTTACCCATTCTATCAGAACAGGGGAAAAGCCGGACGCCGGAAGCTTACCCAAAACGCTAGTGTGCCAAACTCTGTCAAAGGCCTCCGAGACATCAAGGGATACAGCAAGTGCTTCCCCACTGTTCTCAAGTGCCTCGCCCCATACGAATGTAGCATACGCTAGAAGCTCCCCAGCTGACGGATTTCGGCGAAATCCATATTGACGATCACTAAGGAGGTCATTCTCTTCTAGGTATGCCATTAAGCGGGCGTTCAATACAGGCTGCACATTGGCCAGCTTCCAGGATTTTGGCACTATTCTGGTCCTAAATGAGAGGCGGAACAAGCATGTCAGCACAGGAAACAACTCAGCCTTTAGGACTATAGCTGGTATACCATCTGGTCCACTAGCTTTATTCACGTCTAGACACCGCAAGGTTTTGAGAACTTTTTAACGGTAGTAGAGCCACGCAGCAGCTTTTGCTGTTGTACATATGGGCCGGCTTGAGCCGGGTTAGCAGCACGACCTAACAGAATACCGGCGTGAAGTAGAAGCTCTGCTTCTGCGTTGGTAGCGGTATAGGCACCCCTGGAGAATCCCTCGCTGGGTATCCACGACCATGCTACTTCACGCCTGAGCGTGGGTGCTCAGGCTGTCCCGCGTATTATGGGTGGGGGGGGGGGGTAAAATTCCGCTCAGAACAATAACTGCTCGGGGCATCCTGAGCAGTTATTGTTCTGAGCGGAACCATCCGCGCGTCTATGGGTGCCTCTATAGGTCCCATAGCGGTGGTGTCAAAATAGACCGACTCATCGACCACGTCCAAATGGCTACAGATTCCTTGCTACAACAGGTCCCATCCGCAGAGATCGTGATCCTCGGTGATTTTAACGCCGAATGGCTCGGTTCAGGTTAAACCGATCATGCGGGGAGATCTGTTTATGATTTTACCTTGGTATATGGTCTGACACAACTGGATACTTCGCCTACGCAGATTCCAGATGTGGAGGATCATACACCTTCCCTGTTGGACCTTCTGCTGACATCTCTGAAACCTGATATCCGGATGGATATCAGGTTTCCGTCGATGCCCCTCTCGACTTTTCGGACCATTGTCTGATCCGGAGTGTGGTGCCACTCAGGCTTCTCTCGCTTTTGCGTTCTGCAGGTTGCCGCCGTGTTTGGTATTACAGGTCAGTGGATTGGGATGGAATGTGGTCTTTCTTTGCATCTTAACCATGGGGTGGGTTTGCTTCTGGGCGGATGATCGCAGCGCTGTTGCTGACTCTGTCACTGATGTGGTGCTACAGGGAATAGAAATATTTATTCCATCATTTGTGGTACCCATCGGAGGCAGATCTCAGCCTTGATTTGATCGCTCCTATAAGAAAGCATAATGCAGTAAGCAGGAGTGCTATCAGGCTTGGGCTGGGGCTTTGGCGGCTCGGGTTGTAAACACTAGAATACTTAAAAAGAAGTGTAACTTCGCCTCCAGGTCCTTCAAAAGGTTTATTGCCAAGGCAAAGTCAGAGCACATAGGCAGAATTGGCGAGAGACTAGTTCGCCTTCCTTCGGGAACCCGTGCATTCTGATCTCTCTCCAAGGCTGTCCAAGGGAATTTCTGTAAGCCATCACTACCATCTCTGGACAGGGAGGACGACTCACCTTTTAGGCTCCCTTTTTGCGTCCAACTCGACTCTTGATGACGGGGGGAACACACCGCCGATCATCCCGCGGTGTGTGAGTGCTCCATGCCGGATGTGCGGTTCTTACAGCGATCGGTCCGCAAATCACTCCTCTCCATGGACATCCACAAGTCGAGTGGGCCTAACGGAATCCTCCTAATTGTGCTGAAGACGTGTGCTCCGGAGTTGGCACCGGTTCTAACGCGTCTTTTCCGGTACTCCTACTCCCTAGGCGTAGTTCCGAAATCATGGAAGACAGCTTTTGTCCACCAGATCCCTAAAAAAGGCAACCGCTCAGACCCATCTAACTACAGGGCTATTGTCATCACCCCCTGTTCTCCAAAAATAATGAAATCCGGTCTACTTGACCTATAGATGGGTGGAGGCAGTAGAGTCTAAGGGGGAGGCATTGGGCGTAAGTTTGGACATTGCGAAGGCCTTCGATCGGATTTGGCACAAAGCGCTTCTTTCGAAGCTCCCTTCCTATGGGCTTCCCGAGAAATTGTGCAAATGGATCACCAGCTTTCTTACCGGTCGGAGCATCAAGGTCAATGTAGACGGTGCATGCTCTGACTACACGCCTGTTAACGCTGGTGTTCCACAAGGCTGCGTGCTATCACCAACGCTGTTTCTTCTGCATATCAATGATATGTTGCAAACCAGATGACAGCACTGGTGATGCTCTATACACCAATATTTCTCGGGAAAACGTCGCCGAGTACCAGAACAAACTTATGTCTGAAGCCGAGTCTTTGCTGGACAAAGTCTCGGTTTGGGGGCGACTAAATCTAGTCCAGTTTAATCCTCAGATGGCAGAAGTTTGCGCGTTTACCGCTAAAAAGAACGCTTTTGTCGTATCTCCTCAGTTTCAAGGCACTCCCCTTGTTGCCTCAGCCAGTATCGGAATCCTCGGCGTCGACATATCGAGTGACGTGCAGTTTCATGGTCATTTGGAAGAGAAGGCCAAATTGGCCTCTAGAAAGCTTTGCGTGCTCAGCAGAGCGAGATAGTATTTCATGCCGGCACAGCGCCTGCAACTTTACAAGGCACAGGTTTGGCCTCACATGGAATACTATTCCCATCTCTGGGCTGGGGCTCCCCATTGCCAGCTCCTTCCACTTTACCGCATTTAGCGCAGAGCGGCTCGAATCGTCGACGACCGAGTCTTTTCCGATCGGCTCTATTTATTGGCGCTGCGAAGAGATGTTGCATCTCTTTGCCAATTTTTAGTGCTCTGAGGAATTGTTCGGATTGATCCCAGCCGCTACATTTCACGAACGCACATCGCGGCAGAACTCCCGATACCATCCTCACTGTACACGCACCTAGTTGCCCAGACTGAGGTCGAACAAGCAGGGGCCCATACAGCTGTTAGATTCGACGGTCAAGTAAGTGTGGGGCTCAAATGCATATGGATATTTAAGATATATGGACTAGGTACTTAATGAGACTTCTCTGATTTAGAAGCGCAGACTGGTCCCAAGGCTCGGTCAGGCGATAGGTGTAGTGCATGTAAGTGGTATTTGTGAGTGTGCAAATGTGGGGCCTAACTTAACCCCTTTAGTCGGCAGTAATTCTGACTCTGACACCACCCCACGCTGTGGTATTTTTCAGCGGCGGCACCAATGGACAATTTCTTTCTTCAATTCACTATGTCAGTCTATTAACTCTATTGTACATTTAAATAACTTCAAAACGCAACTAAATCCCGTTAATTATAATCAAAACGTAACACGCGGCATGGCTGATGAACGGGGGTTAAAGTTCACTTCCGTTCACTCTGCAACAAATTATTTCGAGAACCGAACGCGACCTTTTTAGGCAGTTAACGCGACGGTACAATTAAACATTAACTTCCCAAAAATTAGTCAACCCGGCGTTCAATGTTCTAGACTACACAATTCCTCGTCGTTGCATGAATTTGCTAACAAAATCGACACGAACAATGCTTAAACAACCGAATCCGAGACGGTCTTCACGAAACACAATTTAAGTAGCGAAGTAACGCGCACAAATACTGAAAATCTAGACCTGGTAAAACTAAAACTGGTCGCATGAAATTGCTGCCACGGTCACCACAAAAATTACGTTGCGACGGCGTCACTGCACTAAAGCTACTCGTAAGCCCGCGCGTTGAGCGACTGCAAGCGGCACACGACCGTCCCCCTCCCCTCCGGCGGCGTTTACCTCACCTCACACCTTTGGGTGAGACACTTAGTCGTACGTGGATGCCTCTTCAAATGCCTATATTTGGGCCTAAACACTCACCATCTTGATAATTGGCGGTCCACCACTGTGCGATTTAGAAGATGTTTTCTTCCTCGTACAACTTCCTTGTGGAATAGTTTACCACCAGTGATTTTTCTGGACCGATACGACTTAGGGGTCTTCAAGAAAAGAGCCTACTCCTTTTTTAAAGGCCGGCAACGCATCTGCAATTCCCCTGGTTCCCCTGGTGTTGCCGTTGTTCATGGGCAGCGGTAGTCACTTACGATCAGGTGAGACGCATGCTCGTTTGCCCCCTCTCCTATAAAAAATACCTATTTTTTTTATAGGAGGATTTAAACTCTATATTTGTTATACGAACCTCCGACATAGAGGTTCCGCAGTGAGGTAATTTAGTGGGATGTTGTTGTCACTTTTCAGACGTGAATTGTAGGCAAAGAGAGACACGAACAGGTCCGCTTTCTCTGTAGCCATATGCGCAAGTGCACCATGCGGTTTTACCAGCGGAGGCAGTGTAGGCCGACAGAAGTTTGTCTCGACCGCTTTGGCTATAGACCAAGAAGCTCTAGTGCTGGATGGTCTTGCAGAGAGTTTTTCGCCAATACGTTTAATACTATCGAGACTAGCTTTCCGTAATGCTTTTTTGTAGTACTTGGCGGTCTGGTTGAAAGTTCTCTTCTTGGAGCTAATATCCGGAGCTTTGCGGTTTCGAGCGTCAACCCAGTATACCAACCCCTTTTCAGCTTGGGCGCATTCAGCGTTAAACCATGGGCAAGCTTTGCTACCGGTGAGAGCGTCAGAGAAGGGGATAAACTACTCCATAGAAAAACCAACTGTGCAGTAGGATACCGGTTTAGGGCCACGTCAGCAGCCTCACTAAGGTGATCAAATAGTCGTGTTGTCTCCTAGTCACCACTGTGCGATCGATAGACACAGGCATAAAGGATTTTATCAATATCTGGATCTACCATCACCCAGATTGTCGAAAAAGTGGGGTCTTTAAGGTGACAGAGACGCTGGAAGCAGATACCATTGCGGACGTACATACAACTCCGGCACGTGGATGGAATTTGTGCTCCAGGGAGAATTCAAGATAGTCAAGGTACGCCGCATTTAATAGACATCCAATTTACGTCTCTGTCAAGAAAAGTAGGTGCGGATTATCAATCTCAAGATGGTGATGGACTGCGCTGAGATTAGAATCCAATCCTCGAATATTAGTGACGAGCACTTTTAGTGAGAGGACGTGCAACCGCTTTTTAACACTGCTTTTCTTTTCATTTGGCGGCAAGGCTTTGCATTGGTGGGTGGTAACTGAAAAGCCAGCGGCTGAAACCTACCACCGGAATTGGTACTGCTCGTTAAGCACTACCAGGGGGCTACGTGTAGGGTGTCAGATTTCAAGTATTTCCTACGGACCCCTCGTCCCCCAAAACGTTATCGCAATACTGGGGATGTGGCTGAACGGAACACGGATAGGTATCGTGTTACTACGCAGAGAGATCTATTTCTACAAATCACCGCCAGAAGACAACGCAATATCACAGCAGTGCAACTACTACAAAGGCTCCAGGAGGACCACAAGCTGCACAAAAAATGGGCAAAGGAGGTTGCATAAAGTTGGTCTTCCAACTCTAAGACCGCTACGTGTTCCAGCATTGCGACGTGGCAATCGCGGTCGGCGGCTTTCGTAAGCTTGGGTGCATTTACCATGGAGTGACGAACAATGGTCTTTGTTGCTATTCACCAATGAGTCCCGGTATGGGTTTCTTTTTTTTTATAGGAGAGGGGGCAAACGAGCATGCGGCTCACCTGATGGTAAGTGACTACTGCCGCTCATGTACATCTGCAACACCAGGGGAATCGCAGATGCGTTGCCGGCCTTTCAAAAAGGAGTACGCTCTTTTCTTGAAGGTCCCTAAGTCGTAAGGGTTTCATCCGGATTCATGAAGAACACGCTTTTGGAGAACTCCTGGGAGAGTTAGCCGTCTACGGCACCTTCAGGAGGGCCACTCATAATAAGGTGGGATAATCATGGTGTGGGCAGGAATTCGTCTTGTCGGACGAACCCAGCCCGTTTGGATCCAAGGCAGCATGACCGCACAAAAATAACACGAGTAGGTAGTAAAGCCTGTTATTGTCTCACACAGACTCCAAATGGGCCAGGAATTTCATACTCATGAACGTCATTTTTAATGCTCCTTATATGCTAATATATATATATATATATATATATATATATATCTATAATATAAAAATGAATCGCTGAATGTGTTGCTAAGCGCAAATCTCGAGAGCAGCTGAACCGATTTCGCTAATTATTTTTTGTAATATTCCTTGAAGTACGAAGATGGAGAAAAATTTAAAAACTTGCCTTAAAAAGTCTAAAAACAACACTTTTCTATATTCCAATACAAAAGATTCGCAATAATACTTAAAAGTCAATTTGAACTTTAATACCATACCATAAAGTTTAAGCGTGAGTGGAGGGGTGCCGGGAAGGCAAAATAATTCAGTGACATTAGTATCGTATAAATATTAATGTCAATATTTGTCAATATTCAAAGTTACTGTGACGCCACGAGACGTAACACATCTTAAAACTGAGTGGCGTTTGAGTATTTGGCCATAAATTATATAAAAGTTAGTACCTGTAAACACGGGCACATGTTTTTCATCGCACAACACATAAAATACATTCACAAGAAGTAATTGATTGAGAATGAGCCATCTAATAACTTCAACACTCTAAGAGGGGATGCCCTTACTTCAAAAGTATTATTTATATTATTTTTAGTACTTTATGCATATTCAATACAGGATTATCTACTGGAAAAGTACTTTGCCAAATAAACATACAAAAGTTCTTTCTGAATCAATCGATACTTCGAATAATTCGTTTTCCTTTCCAACTATCAGAATTTCAGAAATTCCTATTGATAAGTGGCCAAAATTTATTTCGAATTTTACACTTACCTGCGTTTTTGAGAATATAAATAAACCTCTTAATGATAATTTAAAATTTAAAATTTTGTACAGCCGACTTCAATTTAAGTTATTAAGAATAACTCAAATAACTCAAAAACTATTAGCCTGACCTTGATCAAATTCATATGGGACCACACGAGAAGTATCAGCTTTCATATAAAAAAGAATAATCGAAATCGATCCACCCAGTAAAAAGTTATGAGGCAGATCGGCAGAAAATTAAAAAAAAAGTACTTAAAAACTAAAAATAATATGTATACAAATAAGTCGGATTTTACTAATCGCTTAAGTTTCTTTTATTAATCTTTTATGTGAACAAAGGAATATCACAAATTCAAAAACGTTGTGTAAATACTTACATTAAAATCTTCGTATTCCATCCATATACTAGACTTCCCATGAAGCATCCTACTAACCTATTCAATATAAAAATTATAAATTCAATATAAAAAATTATAATTTAAATCTTTTCAGCCGTGTCCGTGAATTCGGTAAACATACAAAAAAATAAGCGTTGAATATAGAACCTTCTCGTTTTTTGTAATTGGTTAAAATGCACCAACATTTTTATTAAATTATTTCTTTAATAATTTATGTATGCACCTACAATAGCTCATATTGCCTTACTTTTTCTAAATAGATGGTATATAATAGTTTTATTATTTCAGATTATTTTAAATCGGATAATAAAAAACGCTTGTCCAATCGAAACTATGTTCACATAAAAAATGGCGTATGTTGGCTTTGTCAAAGAATCTAATTCCCGTTGCATTCGCTGGGTGTAGTAAAGGCGACTTTAGAAACAGAGATCTTACGGCTTTTAATCAATGGCGGAATTACCATTTCGTATATGTGAGGCGTAAATTAGCATGTCCGGCAAAGGAGGCGTCGTGTACACTGCCATTATCCATGTGCCTGCCTACAAGGGGACACTTGATGATTGTCAGTAAAACAAAATCATTAATTTTCAACATCATCATCAGTGTCAAATGACGCTGTCAAAGTCAAAAGGCTAACAACAGTACCATCTCAGAATAATGCTAATGCAAACTCGAGCTATTTCTTTTTCGGATTTTAAGATTTGATAGGTCTTAAATCTATATTTCCTAGAGTCGCCATCATCGAAATCGATGAGGAGGACTTTAAATCTATATGTAAATATGTTTGATAGATTTTGATTGATTTTAAATCATAATTAAAATGAAAATGGTATTTTGACGTTTTTGTAATAATTATATAAGATATTTATGTATGTGTGTATGTGCCTCTCCATTTGTGACGATGATTTACATAGTCTAAGTACAATTTGGTCCATGTTATGTCACCTATTTCACTGTTATAAAATGAAAAAGATACGAGTATTACAAAATGATGATGTTTCCGCAAAGTATTTTCATATTTATCCTACAAATATATTTGTGTCGTCCCTCTGAGACACCGCTGACTCAATTCTGGTGCCATTAAACTGATTAAAGCTGGAAAAAAAACCTGTCGCATGTTCATGTAGCTTGAAATTTTTTCTCATTTATTTTACAATATTTTCTGAAAATAAAATACTTTTGTAGATATTACTCAGTCCCTCTCTTGTCATACATCATCATCATCGCTATCCTGCAACTGCAAACAAGTCCAATGCTAAACACATAGGCTTCCCAAATAGATAGACACAATGCCTGGTAGTAAGCTACTTGCATTCATTAACATTCTGCATGTTTCATCAGTCCGTAACACCATATAGTCGGGTCGAACTTTAGAAATGAGTTGGGGGGTGACTCGAACTTTAGGCCTAGTCAGTTTGAATAGCCTATCATGTAGATCCTCTACATGATAGTCATGGGAATGTTGAATGTTGAATAGGGTCAAAACGTTCCCATTTAACTCCTAGGGGGTCAAATGGCCAAAAACCAAAAAAAATTAAATTCTTATTTCGGCTATAACTACGCCTCCTTCGGAAGTTCTTACACAGTATTTACTTCCCACATCCCACTATTAATAAATAAATAGTGTGACAAGCTCACATTCAATATGTTTATGGCATATTAACTCCAGCCTCGGGTAAAGTGCAGTTGCATTTTGCATATTTTTTTATAAGTGAATATAACAATGAAAGAGTTATGGAAGAAACTGATGGAAACATTTGGGATGTGCAAGCTGGATTTAGAAAGGGGATGGGATGTACGGATCAAGAATTTTCCATGCGCATGATTGCGGAGAAATTTTTGGCCAAAAACCAGAAAGTTTTTTGTGCGTTCAGGGACTTGGAAAGGTTTATGACAGAGTGGACAGGAAGGTGTTATGGCAAACACTGATCTCATTTGGGTTGAGCGCTGGTCTGATACAGGCATTAAAATCTCTTTATAGGCTCTCTAGTGCTTGTGTCAGGATCAACGGGGCCTACTCGGACTAGTTTGGCATTCAAAAAGGTGTCAGACAGGGTTGTGTAACTTCTCCGTGGCTGTTTAACCTATTTATGGACAGTTGTTTGCAAACTTTGAAAGTTGAAGAATGTGGGTTGAGAATGGGTGAGTTAACCGTCAAATGCCTTTTGTACGCCGATGATTAAGTCATATTTACATCGAGTTGCAAATTATGGTTAATTTAATGAACTGGTCATTAAAAGAAAGGGGTATGAAAGTGAACGCAAGTAAGACGAAAGTGATGGTTTTTGAAAGAGAAGAAAGTAAAACGTTATGAGAAATGAGAATAGAAGGGGAGTTGATTGAGCAAGTGGATGAGTTTGTATATTTGGGATGTTTATTTAGCAGGGATGGTAGATATGATAAGGATATAGAACGACGAGTGAACGCAGGAAATAGAGTTAATGGGGCTCTACACGCTATAATGAGAGTCAGAATGTGTCAAAGAAGACACGTATGGCAATTCATAATGCTGTGTTAGTCCCTAGTTTAATGTATGGTAGTGAAATTTGGGTATGGCAGAAGAAGCATGAAAGTAGAATAAAGGCTGTAGAAATGCCGTCATTACGGAGTATGCTAGGGCTGAATTTGAATGACAGGGTGAGAAACAGTGTGATAAGAGAAAAGTGTGGTTTGCAAGATAACGTTGTGACTAGGATTAAAAAAGGAATGCTTCGGTGGTTTGGTTACGTAGAAAGAATGAACGAGGAAAGAGTGACAAAGCAAATTTATGTTGCAGAAGTGATCGGCGGGGTCGGAAAAGGACGCCCTAGACGAAGGTTTATCGACCAAATCGGCGATACATTAAAAATGGGCCAGATTTGGAGTGCCCTTAACCGACGAGCGTGTATGCGTAAATATATGGATGTAAAGGAGGCGAGAGAGTTGTGTCAGAATAGCGCCAAATGGAAGTCCGTAGTGTCTGCCTACCCCTCTGGATGACAGGCGTGAGTGTTTGTTTGTTTGTTTGAATATAACAAATTGGTACTTATTATTATTCCAGTAAAAGATGATCTTATCATAAAATATACGAGTATGTAATTCTGGACATTAACAATCATAATTTTTTTAATACCCTTATACGCTTTGCAATGGATAATCTTTTTATCTTCTTGTCCTGCTAGACTCAAACAACGCCTTAGTTATATTGACTATGACATTTTGCTTTGCTAGTGATCCTTAAATCCCTGAGTTTAACATCAACAGTTGTAAAACAAAAATTTAGTTCCTAATTATTATCTTCAGAGACGTCGGCAACGAATACGCGTTGATGCTACTTTCTCCAATTTCAAATTCCTGATATTATACGTTCCGAACAATTCGTGTATAAGATCTGTGAGAAATTCGACCTTATTCAAAACATCTGTTATGCAATCTAAATGGAACAAGCTCATCTATGCCGTAAAATTCTCTAATATATTAGCTCCATACGCAGACTCTGTGAACTACGTCCCTCTGGGGCTTGCTGGCATAACTTTACTACTTTAAAAGGTTTCGTTACTTACTCAAAATTATTTTATGTTTCGAAATATTGCGTTTAATTAGAATATATTTACATTCTTATTTATATGAAATTTAATTCTTTTTTCATCTTGCTATCAGCTTTTAAAAGTTTCCTGCTAGATATGGTTCTTTCCCGTTGTAAAGAAGATTTGCCTTTATCATTATACTCGGCAAGTGTATTGAAGATCGGAGTATCAGAAATCTCGCGCCTTTGACGTTGCTGCTTGTAGCCCTTCTGTTTGTTTTACATCTGGCGTGAATGAGAAGGATATGCTGCTATCTGTCGGAAGCCATAAGAGTTTCCAGTCCTCCTCGGGACGGAATTGGTGACGATGACGTGATGCTCTGAAGAGGTACTCTAAATTTATTATTGTGCTCCAGACCAAATTCGGTCACGACGGCCAGTCTCAACGGAAAATAGACATCTCCGCATAACAGGATTTTAGTGCTCAAGTATAGGCGCAAGCACAGGTGCACTCTCTATTCCCTCACTCTCATATTCTATTCCCTTACTCTCATATGTAACAGTGGTAGAGCCACGTGGCAGATTTTATTGTCGCACGGATGGGTTGGCTCGAACCGGGGTGGTACCACGACCTCACAGAATACCAATGTGAAGTAGAGGTTTACCTCTGCGTTTCACTTAGTGAGTGCAGGTGGCCGGAGGCCCAATCCCCCCTCCCCCCTCCCATCAACATGGTAGCGGAATCAAACGAAAGTCTACCCCAGGAGGGGACTGCTACGAGCACCCCTGGAGAATCCCTCGCTGAGCATCTACGACCAAGCTACTCTACTCCTGAGCGTGGGTCCTTAGGATACCCCACATATTCTTGGTAGGAGTGGGGCAAAATTCCACTCGCGACTAATACCGCTCGGGGCAAGCGCAGCAATTAGAACAAGGCGACACCTGTCACGATATCCGTGAATTTTTGGTGCCTCTATAAGCCCCATAGCGGTAATGCTGAAACAGACCGACTCATCGGCCATATCCAAATGGCTACAGATTCTTTGTTATAGCAGATTCCATCCGGAGAGATCGTGATCCTTGGCGATTTTAATGCCCACCACGCCGAATGGCTCGGTTCACGTTTACCCGATCATGCGAGGAGATCTGTCTATGACTTTACTTTGACATATGGTCTTACACAGCTGGTTACTTCACCTACGTGGATCCCAGATGTCGAGGATCATGTACCTTCCCTGTTGGAACTTCTGCTGACCTCTCATCCGGACGCATATCAGATTTCCGGGGACGCTCTTTTAGGCTCGTCAAACCATTGTCTTATCCGGAGTGTGGTGCCACTTGTACTAACGTCGCAGTTGCATTCTGCAGGCTGCCGCCGTGTTTGGCACTATAAGTGGGCTGATTGGGATAGGATCCGCTATTTTTTTGCATCCTACCCTTGGGTTGGCGGGTATGCTTCTCGCCAAAAGATCCCAGCGTTGTTGCTGATGTAGTACTTCATGGTATGGAACTTTTTATTCCATCTTCTGTGGTGGCCATCGAAGCAGGAGTGCTACCGGGCCTGGACTGATGCATCAAAATATAGGGATTTAAACACCAGTGCTCTTAAAAAAAAGTATAATTCCACTTTCAGGTCATTTAAAAGAGTCATTGCTAAGGAAAAATCTGAGCACATCGACAGAATCGGCGTGAAATTAGTTCACCTTCTTTCGGAAACCCGTTTATTCTGGTCTCTTTCCAAGGCTGTCCAAAGGAACTTCTGTCAGGTATCTCTGCACAGAGGACGACTGACTAGCCCATGCCACAAAGCAGAAAGCCAATCTGTTAGGCTCTCTCTCTTTGCGTCCAACTGGACTCTAGATGACGGAGGGAACATACAGCCGACCGTCCCGCGATGTGAGTGATCCATGCTGGATGTGTGGTTTACACAGCGCTCGGTTCGCAAAGCACTTCTCTCCCTGGCCATCTACAAGTCGTGTGGGACTAACAGAATCCTCCCAATTACGCTGAGGACGTGTGCTCCGGAGTTGGCACCGGTTTTATCGCGTCCTTTTCGGTACTCCAACTCCCTAGGTGTAGTCCCGAAATCATGGAATACGGCTTTTATCTACCCAATCCCTAAAAAAAGCGACCGCACAGATTCATCTAACTACAGGTCTATCGCCATTACCTCCTTGTTCTCCAAGATAATGGAATCTATTATAAACTGCTAGCTCATGCGGTACCTGAGGATCATCAGCTGATTTGTGACCGCCAATACGATTTTGTCGGTGTCGATCAGATGGTGGTCTTCTGGTCCACCTGACTCACAGATGGGTGGAGGTGGTCACTTGAAAGGGAAGGCCAAAATAGCCTCTAGAAAGATTGGCTTGCTCAGCAGAGCGAGACGGTATTTCATGCCAGCACATCGCTTACAACTTTACAAAGCGCAAGTTCGGCCTCACATTGAATACTGTTCTCATCTTTGGGCCTTTCAATTGACCGCATCCAAGGCAGAGCGGTTCGAATTATCGATGACCGAGTTCTTTATGATCGGCTCAATACACTGGCGCTGCGTAGAGATAGTGCATCCCTTTGCATTTTCTATTGAATCTACCACGGGGAGTGCTCTGAGGAATTGCTCGGATTAATTCCAGCCGCCAACTTTCACGAACGCACATCTCGTCAATATTCACAAAACCATCCTTACAATTTGATGCTTGGCGGTCCACGACTGTCCGTTTTACTAGGAGTTTTCTTTCTCGTACTACTTCTCTGTGAAATTGTTTACCAGCGGTGATTTTTTCAGACCGAAACGACTTATAGGCCTTCAAGAAAAGAGCTTACACCTTTCTAAAAGGCCGGCAACGCATCTTCAATTCCCCTGGTGTTGCGGTTGTTCATCGGCGGCGGTAGTCACTTACAATCAGGTGAGTCGCATGCTCGTTTGTGCCCGATCTGACTCGACCGGAGAGAAATCAGGCGCAGGACTATCGGCTATACGTGCTTCCCGAGGCGCGGAGGGGAACATTGCTGACTTCCTGACTCCGGGCTGCCACTGAGAATTTCTTGACAGTAGAACCTAATAACTGATTTATGGCCCGACCCGGGATTCGAACCGCAGTCATGATCAGGAATCGCGTTAACGACCTCTTGACTGACGAGGCAGTCTCGAAATTAATTGTCAAAAAAAAAACTTGAGTTGGATCAATAAGGATCAATTTTCGAAAATGTATCATCTGAGTATTTTGTATTATTTTTATGTGATCGTCTATTAAAAGTCCACTGCCGGACATCGGCTTTTTACATTATAGTAATAAACTATGTATTTGGATTTTTATTTAGATAACTGTATTTTGTTTGCTAAAATTGCACTAGTCTGTGTCTGTGGTTTATAGCGCTGGTATAAATTCTCGCACGAAATAATGTTTATCTGGTTCAAAATAGCTTTGAATAATAGTAAGGTGTAATATTCACAACATAGTTATTTCTTTTTACAGGCTGGCTACCATAAAATATTGTTTATTAAAAAAGCATTTGAATCTCGAAGGCAAATTTTGATATAAAATCTATTCAACTTTTTCATCACTTCGTAAAAGTAACCTGGTCATGGGTCAATGGTGTAGATAATTATTTCTAATATAATTCAGACTAGTACATCATCATGAATAACCATTTTAAGCCACCCTTGGATATATGACTTCTTCCATCGGTTGTAAGAACTAAAATTTTAAGTCATTCATCATCATCTCTCTGTATCTCACCGGATCATCATTTTATCAATCTATCAAAAAGTTTAAAATTATAATTAAGCAAAAGTTGTTTAGTAAATGTTATAATACTACTATAGAGTACATGGAGTGATCAACACAAGTATTGATCGCTATCATGCAGTTTCTAAATGTTTTCATCCTTAATTATATAAAATATAAAATTGTAAATTAACGTTTAATAAAAAGTCTCGCTGGGTATCTTGCTGGTTATTCCCAGAACAGAGGCTTTTTTCGAAACCTATGGTAAAGCTGAAATGACTTTAAATTTTAATAAGTATTCTTCTAATCTATATTGAATAAAAGTGATTATATTCTAATCTATTCTATTCTATCATGTTTCGGGTTAGGTTAGTTCTGTAAGGTTCGTTATTTTCGGATGGATACATCGCAATTTGTCTTATTTTTATTTTCAGTTGTTTTTGTTGTCATACAAGAGACCCAATTGTTCGATTAAAAATTTTCTATTTAATAATATTAGAGTTTATAAAAAACACTAATACTACTGGGTCATAGTGTTATAAAATTATTTTATTGTCATCGGTGTAAGTCATAGAGCAACACACGAGTATTATTTCAAATGTCATTTATAGAATTTAACTAGTAAGTTTCTAGATAACCTATCGTGGTTGAAATTAAGTTAATAAACCATAAACACGACGAAGCGTGCCTCTAAAGATTTACAAAGCCTTATCTAGGTTGCACCTCACGGCTTTCCATTGAAACACGCTCTTTTAAAACTCTTGCAAAGTACACCTCAAAGGCTTATACGATGAACCTAGAGCTTTTTAGATATTAACGTTGACGTAAAGATCTAAGATTTAAGTTTTTTTTTGGGAAATTTAATGGAAAAATTCTTGCAAATATATATTGTAATAAAAATTCATACAGACGAGCGCGTAACGCACGTACATGCTGAAAATTAAAATTTTAGTTACATGTAATACTTATGTGAACTAATATTAAAAAATAATACAATATTGTTTATAATATTAATATATAACTAAATAGTAGGTCAGTACTTTAAAAAATTAAATTATTATTGTACGAGTATAATACGTCAGCCGGGAAAAATTTTTCGGATTCTTTTTTATTCGATCGACAAAGATCTCATCTGACAAGTGTTAAATTAAAGATGTGCTCATAGGCACCTTTGGCATTTTTGAGTATAGAATCCTTGTACTGTTCATGTTACTTACTAGCATGAGTGTTTGCGATTTCAGTTTGGCATATTTGGGTGGTTTATTTTTTATTAGTTAGTCGTTAGATGGGGTTGACATTTGGAGATAATATTATAATAATGACTATAAAATATCCCATTTTTCTCCTCTCTATTTATACTGGTAGAAAAGGCTGGTATTATGGCATGTTTTCTATTTTTCAACCCCACTACCTCTTATATGTACTTAAAATCAGCAGATCAAAAATATTCGTTGTATATTTAAAGCAATGTAATATTTGCAAAATATTGTATTAATGAGGTAATATTTAAAGACGATTAGCATAGTAACTTGCTTTTTGTAAATAAATATTAAAAGTCCAGTGACTAACTGAAAACTTTTCTCTTTCAATTATTTTTCATCCGAAGAACTTCGTACCAATGACATTGAAAACTTATATATTTGTGTACGAGTAAGTTAGTTTTATGTATCTTCATTATCTATAAAATTAACTATGTTGTACATTTTAAATTGTTTTTAACTTAAATAAAGGTTTTGTGGCTTTTGATTGATGATAGTATAATAATCTAAAATGATTTAAAAAATGTAGTATATTTTAATCCTAAGGAAGCCTTTTGAATTAATTAATTAATTTATTTGTTATTTCATGCACAAAGTTGTACATATGGCGGACTTAATGCCATAGGGCATTCTCTCCCAGTCAACCATTAGGCTAAACAGAGATATACAAACAAGAGGCGGTGCAGCAGGAATCAAAATAGAAAGCGCTAAAAAATATTGTATATACATATATAAATATAAATAGTCATATACACTCACATACATAGACATATATATTTAAATATACACAATATATACATATATAAATATATACATACACATATACATGCATATACTACATATATACACAATACATATAAATATTAACTATGTCTAATTTTACTGTTGTAAGCTTTTCCGTTCAAGGTGTGCACTTTTGGATTTAAAACTTTTTGTATTTGTCTTGTACCATTATTGATGAGCTGCTTATAATATTGCAAGTATTTGCTGATGCAAATTTTTCATTCAATTTTCAACGTTGTTCTCAATACTCGTAAGTTGGTTTCGTTATGTGTTATTTAGTACTGACAGTTTAGAATTAAATTTGACTCTCGAGAGTTAGAATATAACACTTTGTTCAGAAGGTGTATGTTATTAATTACCATTGCCATTACAGTCTATCAAAAGTCCACTACTGAACATAATCCTCCCCCATAGATTGCCTCATAGAAGGATATTTGCCATAGTTTCCACGATTGTTGCCACGCTGTTATTAAGATAATGTTGCTGCCGATCCCCTTATATAGTTCATACTGTCGGCTCTAACGACACCCACGGAATGATTTTTTTTAGAAATGTTCAATGATAAAATAACATTATATAAACATGAAAACATCACAAATACCCTTACGGGTTTGTCTGGATATGGGGTATGGGGTAGTGGATATTCTTACACTGTTACTACACGGATTTTACTTTTGTACACACAACTTAGTCCTTCTTTTTTGGCCTTTAAAATTCCACTGAGGAACTCGGGCTTTTCTAACTGCAGATTATTTGAAAACGTATCTAGTTTTGTAGTCGAAATGGTGATTGCAGACTTATTGCAGCCTCGGCCTTGCTTCATGCTGCTCAGTTCTTTACATCAGGCATTAATGACTTGGTTATACCACTATCTGCCGGAAGCGATGAGGTATTTCTAGCATTGCTTGGGTTTGGATTTCCTGCCACCTAGCCTATGTATCTTTTTTATTGAAATTTGTATGGTTTTTTTTCAGCAAAAACTCAATGAACTGGTAACAATGGCAACAACATACCGCAGACCCTTATGGCACTTATGTTTTCAAAAATGGTTTGAACAAATGAAAAGTATTTTAAATTTGTGGAGAATACTTTGAAATCAATAAATTTATAACTTTACATACAAATTGTTTTGTTTATGAGTTACGCAAAATTTTCAGTGTACTCGTATAATCGTAAATGCATCTATTAGTGATCATATTCACATAACTAAGTCTGGCCAGCCAGCTAATTGATTATATTACATACAATTGAATTAAATATTCTAGGGTAACTCTCGATTATTTCAAAAGTAACAAAGTTAAAACAAGGATATAAATCCCCTTTTCGCTATCAAAACATGTAAAATGGAAGTGCAAACAGATTGAGAAGCGTTGTGTGCTGTTTGTAACAACGTGTAGATTCATTTACATTATTCCTAAATTATGTTTTTGAACAATATTACTTAGCGATCTAAAATAAATAGTGAAAGCTTATGAAATCTGCAATAATTTTCGTCCTAAACGAAAATAGTTAAGGTGCGTTGGGGTAATACCGGACGGATTTTCGAATAGTTGGAACAGTGTGCCAAAAACTTTAATTTCTCGACATCCGTATACGTCAGATTTCTGGAACATGGAGCAAACCGTTAATCGTTAAACGCAGTTTAGATCTGAGAATCTTTTGCTTGTGTAAACTCATCGGTTTCTGCTTTAAAGTTGTGCGAAAACTAGACATACTTTTTATATGCATAATGAATAATTGGCCATTAAGGGATAAGACCGGACTTAAATTTAAAACCACTTCTACTGCTTAGAGAAAAAAGTTTATAAAAGAGATTTGTCCTATCTATAACGCTCAAAAACATATTTCAATAAGAAACATAAATGTTCCAAACGATTTTTTTTGTTTCTTGCCATCCGATCTTATACCTGATATAAAAAAAATTGTAATTTTATGTTTCTCAAACTTGGTTATGACATAAGATGGAATTACTCAATATAAGAGAAAGATCGGATGCATTTGATTTTATATGGGAAAAAAAATTAACTGGACTGGTGAAATACCCTGGGATAATACAGGAGTTGAGGAAGATATAAATATTTTAACAAAGTGGCATATGACGAAGCAGGTAGTTAGGTAAGTAGTTAATTGATAGATTATTTTGTGTGTATATTTGTATGTGTATCAAATATCAATAAGCAGGCGTGAGTTTATTTATAGAGGTAATTAGAATCAGAATAAGTCATGAAGTCGGAAAAAGTAAAGCAAAGTTGACTAGGCCAGGAAAAGGAACGTGGGTTGAAAGTTTCCCGTGAAACTGAATTAGTTCTAAACTTTATCTAATGAGATATATATGTAATTTATTATTATAAATTATTTTTTAAATAATTATCATAAATTACATTTTGATTTGTAATAGAGGATAGATGTAGATGTCTATGGGCCGCAGCAACCACTTAACATCAGGTGGACTGTGTGCACCTTTGTCACCCTTATCCTATAAAAAAAATGTATTTTAATGTATACTTAAAAGTAATAAAACCATCGTATCGTTTTATTACTTTTAAATATACAGACTTGCTAACGAGACTGAGTCGCATAGTCACTTGAGTGATCTCCGAAAAAATATTCACGACCAATGAAAGTTTAACAACCACTGCCATATTTGTAACGGGTAAAGATCGGATAATATTCATCCGATCTTCACTCACGCGGGGAAACATCGGATCTCGACCTACAGCGATCTTAGCTCTGCATGGACCAGCTTTATTAGCTATAACTTCATAAAAATTAGTATCCACACAAAATAATAACAAAAAAAGTCATATTCTCGCTAAAAATCGTAAATAAAAGTGATAGGGAAACATCGGATGGACAAAAATAATACAAAAATTACATTGTTTTATAAAATGCCGCGCAGCACATGTCCCACTAGCCGGAGTGACTGGCGCGAACTGGGGGTCGGGGCAGGATGAAATGGCGTCGTGTAGCATATTGTTAGCATTTCAAAATATAGCATAATTCGACGGGAATTTGAATCCTACGATCTTACCCCAACGCACCCTAATAAATTTTCTACAAGGCTTTAAAAAAATTAGGAAACGTGTTTCTACAAGATATTTAATGTTGAAGTTAAAAATAACTGCAATAGATATACGGAAGGATTAAATGATTATTCACTACCAGGAGTGGCTACCTGACCGAATATAAATTCGTGACATATTATCCTCAGATTTTTATTTATTTATTTGATTTTTGAATCATCGCAACAAAAATATTGCTTTACTATGCCGTTGCCAAATTTGTGGATTATAATTTATACGCTATCAATCACATACTTACCTCGTACGGCTGTTTTCTGGCAGTTACAATGCAGTGAACATTAATGTATGAAATATATTGGCAATAAGATATAAATCAAAAATAGTAACGCTGTTGTTATGTTAATTAGTACAATTACAAATTAAAGACATAAAAAGCGATCGAGAATGATTTGCTATAAATATTGAACCAATCATATGCTAATTTAAGTAATCGTATAGAAAACAAATATCTGTTATGGAAATATGCATATCATATAATATGGCACATGATTATCATCTTTATAAGATATATAACCTATTTTGCTTAGAAATCCGCCTGGATGGGTATTACCCTCGTACCTATTTATGGTGCCAAACTGTGTTGCTGTTTGACTGTAAAGCATACTTAATCCTCTAACAACTTCCATATTAATGCTTGAAATTGGTTTCAATGTCACTTATCATCAAATGGATTGATTATTTTTCTATCGCTCTGTTTTTTACAAAAAATCAGGTCTTAGATTGTTGTTTATTGCTGTTAAAAGATATTATATTGGCTTTATAATAATAATAATATTTTTATTGACACGAAATAAGGTTTACATTATTTATCGTTAAGACTTTTGAACATATGATATGAGTTATAACGTATCTATACAATTTTATGCACTAGCGTCTAAACTAGGCCGAGCCTGTATCTAAGACACTAGTCTCTTCCAATGACACCATTATTTGCAGTTATAAAAGTATACGGCATATTATGATTCACTTAATCGTTTACGTTATAAATTCGCAAATACATTAGGTACCACTTTTTTGCGTTTACCGTCACACCAACTTATTATGCGTATGAAAGGTTAGACTACTATTTATAGGGACTTTATTAATTTCTTAATTTAAAATGCAATATGTGATTATTGTTGTCACGAGGCAAGATTTATGAGTTTAGCAATTCTACAGGTATTTAACAAAAGTTATGCAATGTACAGACATAGACATATTATATAATTCTTTAATTCATGGTATTTGCAAAGGTTTTGTTTTTATTTTTGTTTTAAATTATACTTTCACTTAATTAAATATAGTATTATTAGTAGCTATACAAGTCAACTAATCTTTAGTTATTATAATTAGAGTACTTTTAGTAGATATATATTATTTTTATGTAATATTATTTTAAAGTGAACAAGAAATTTTCAGTTTCTTCTGTATTTAGAGTTTGTAACCATGATAATAGTAGTTTTTTACATTGTTATTTGTTAAGCGGGTATATTTGTAGAATTTTATTTATTTTATTGTAAAGCATAGGACCTAAATAGCATTGAAATTTAGTTATAAAATATGTTTTAAAATGGCCGGTAGGACAAACCTTATCTTTCCGGCGATTGATTGTTAATTCGTGATTATATCTAAGTTTTTCATGTTGGAATATAACAGCGTCTTTAATATATAATTGTCTAACTGTCAATACGTCACATTCTGAATATAGTTTGTAATAGCTAAATGGTTTAAATGTCATTACTTTGAGTAATATACGCTGCGATCTTTCTAACCTAATGAGATGAGTTTTACGAGCTCCACCCCATGAGGTAATACAG
Source organism: Parnassius mnemosyne (assembly GCA_963668995.1). Taxonomy (NCBI): domain Eukaryota; kingdom Metazoa; phylum Arthropoda; class Insecta; order Lepidoptera; family Papilionidae; genus Parnassius; species Parnassius mnemosyne. The sequence goes on along the minus strand of CAVLGL010000084.1, from coordinate 14,742,627 downwards.
TAAGACAAGATAGACTGTGCCAATGATAAGTAAACAGTCTTCAGTAAAGAATAGTCTGTCACGTGTCTTAGTTTTTTGAATATGTGTACCAAGCTTCTTGTTTTCCCTGCTAACTGATTGATATGAGGGCACCATGTCAGATTTTCATCCAACAATACGCCTAAGTATTTTACTGTGTCACTTCGGTCTAAAGATGTGCAATTGCATTGAATTGAGCTTTTGTTTTTGCAGGTGTGTATTTTGATTTTAAATGTATTTTCAGTAGTAAGTGCTCGTTTACTTTTCGCAAACAACATAAATTTTGTTTTAGAGATATTCAGAATAAGTAGGTTTTGATTGAGCCATTGTAACGTTGCTTGCATTCCTAATTCAGCATGAATCTTAACTTCATCCCAACTTTTTCCATAGAAGATTAGTGCAGTATCATCAGCGTAAGTAAAAATTTTGCAACTATCTAATTTAATATTACATAAATCATTAAAATAAATTAAAAATAAAGTTGGTCCAGGTACACTACCCTGAGGTACACCATAGTTAATAGGAGCAGTTACCCTCTGGATCCTGTTTTTTAAGTAGTACTCGAATAAAGCAAGTGCCATCCCTCTGATACCGACTTTTCCCATTTAACTCAACAAAATTGGAATATATACTGTGTCGAAGGCCTTTGCCAAATCTACGAACACTCCAATACATTTAACTTTACTATCTATTCGACTAACTACAAAGTCGGTAAGATCAGAAACTGCATAAGCCTAAAACCATACTGATTGTTGGATAAGATATTATTTTTTTCTAAATACAATATTAGTCTTTTATCCTCTCCCTATCCAAAATCTTTGAAAAGATTTTGGATAGGGAGAGGAGTACTGAAATTGGGCGGTAATTATTAACGCATTCTCTGTTTCCTCCCTTGTAGATAGGATGAATTATTGATATTTTAAATACGTCCGGAAAAGTACCTGTTTTAATACACAAGTTCAAGATACGTGTTAGAGGTGGGATAATAATGTTTTTCATAATTTTTAATAATTTTGAAGAAATACTATCCCAACCTACTGCACTATCTGATCTCAAACTCATTAGTGTAGATTCAACCTCATGCTCTGTTGTTTCTAACAAAACCATCGAATTACCAGGTGTGTGTACTGGTTTACATTTGGGAATATTTGAGTTGCCTTCAGGTGTAATTTTGTCAGATAACTCTTTTGCAACATTAACAAAATAGTTATTAATTTTGTCTAGAGCAGCTTCTGGTGTATTTTCTATTTTAAGTAGATTAATAGGTGGTACTTTCTGAATATTTCTATCAGTTATTTTATCAATTATTTTCCATTTCATTTTTGGGTCTTTAGCATATTTATTTAATTCATTTTTTTCGAAGTTTCTTTTTAAGCGTTTTAGTATATTATTACAATAATTTTTGTACCATGAGTAAGTAATTTTAAGTATAATGTTATTAGGGTCAGTTTTACATTTAATATGCATTCGATCTCGATTCCTTATACAACGGACAAGACCGGGTGTGATCCATGGTTTTATACAGCGTACTCTTCTAGGTGGTAAGATTTTAAGTGTTTTATTTAAAATTGAAGTATTTAAAACTTTGACCAACTGTTCGGCTGACCAATTTACATCATCAAACAACATTTGATAAATCATCAAAATTTTTAGTTTTAAGTTCCTTAGTAATTCCTTTATAATTAATTTTACAGTGATTATTATGTTTTAATACGCTGGTTTTGTAATTAAAGCTTATACAGGTTATAACCGCTGAGTGATCAGTCAAAGGACCCTCTAAAACGATTATTATTGATGGGAGTTTAGCTTTAATTATCGCATGATCTATGCAATTATAAGCTCTAGCTGGGTAAGTATGACCACTTAAAAGACCGTGAATTGCTAGTAAGTTTAGGTAGTCTGAGGAGTTGCGATCCTCATTATCGAGTTTTACATCTATATTAAGGTCCCCCATTAAAATTATGTTACTAAGATTTGCGTAAATTTTAAGTAATTTATTTAATGAGATTATAAAATTATCGATGTTTTTATTTGATGGAGATCTATAGATGCCTATCACAATCGTGTCCTTGTTAAATTCAATAGCTGAACAGGTGGCATCATTTAATAATTTTTCCTCAACAGTACAGCAATAACTTTGTTTAGTGTACGCTACCATCGTTTTGATTTTTGTTCTTTTTTGTAAAGTGAGTATTGCAGTTTTTAAGAGGCGGAAAATTTACGCTTTTAGAATTCCAAGTTTCAGTTAATATATGTATATATCACATGCTATATTTAGTCTTGTTAGTAGTATTTCAAATTCAGTAAAATTTTTGGAAATGCTTCTGATATTTTGCGTTAGTATTTGTAAATTATTGTTCGTTGCTAGTTGCGATTTTAGAAGAGAGTTGCAATATTCTGGACTACACAAGAACGACGCACCCGCTCTAATTTGGTCTATGTTTTTCGTTAAGTTATTATTGTTTATAAGATCGTATGTAACTTAAAGGAACTTGTGACATAGTTAGCATAGTGTTTATGTAAGGAGAAGAGATAAAAAATGATGTCTTATTTTTAACTAACCTGACTTTGGAAATCTTGAGATGATTACAGCCGATGCAAATGTTTTGTGTTTTGATTTTAATAGCAATGAGAATATACCTGTATAATATACCAAAATTAAATATAACGTAAATATAGACAACAAAGGAACACATGAGATATTTATATAATGTAACATTACCGTAAAAAAAGTAAAAATTAAGTAAATATAAAGAATTTAGAGGTTTGCCTAGTTGGTTCTGTTTCTTCAGATCTAGCAGTTGGGTCTCATCCTTGACTTCAATATGAGGTGACTCGGCCGTTTTACGAAGATATACTTTGCCATGGCTAGTCCAACAAAATTTGTAGCCTTCATTTTTTGCGTAGCTTCTTGCTAAGAAAAATAATCTCCGCCCTTTGTTCGTTAAAGCTTCAGATACATAAATTGGTCTTACTTGTTCTTTGAATCCTATAATAGCAATATTGAGACGCTGATCAGGATGTTGTTTATTGAACGTTTTTACTCCCTGGATGACACTGTTCTTCACTATAACCGATGTAAATTCAGTGACGATTGTGGTTATTCCCGTTTTACTATTCAATGGAAACACATCCTCAATAGTAGGTTTCTGAATATTTACATTAAGAACCTTACATGTTTGTTGGACAATATTACACAAGTAAGCTTTAGTTTCCGAATGTGCAGGTATAGGTACATTTTTTATTTCTATAGTAGATGACTTTGAGGCTCTATTCATATCTTTTATTTGCGCTTCGAGTGCGGCTATCCGAAGTAGGTGTTGCTTTTCTTTATTTTCAAGACAAACAACCTTCTTCTTCATATCTTCATACTGATTGTTAAGGAAATCAAGAGCTTTTTCAATTTCTTCATTTGAGCGCTGAATTTGTATATTTTGCTGTTTTATTTCTGCAATATGTGCGACAAGTTTGTTTATGAGAGAGTTTTGTGTATTTTTCCATTCATCCAACATATTTCGAATTTCATCTTTAAATGTAGATAATTGTTCGTCGCTTGACTCGTGTTGTCTTTTGTTTCGCTTAGAAATGTAAGACGGTGTAGCAGGAGTCGGAACTATGCTGGATACATCAGAGTCCGATAACGTAAGTTGCATGCTACGTCCAGGGGGTGATCTTACAATGTTAGAAATTTTATACCAAGTTACTTTATACGTTATAGTTTAAAGTTTATGTGGTTGCAACAGTAAATGAATAGAATTTTACCACTTTATCTTGATCCCTCTTCACAAGTAAGCTGGCTTTGTGTACATATCAACTTATGTTGGATTAATGCTAGCAGCGTCACTAATGCACATTTGTTAAACACTTTATTTTCTGTTCGCCTGGTAGTTAGCTCGAATTTTCAATATTAATTTAGCACTTTAAATATTGAATTTTTAACTTAAGCGTGTGACACGTCTAACCACTTTCGCGTTTCGAAGGAAGAGAATATAAATATTTCGTATCAACCTACGAAATATTTATATTCTCTTCGATCTCAAGGTCGAGGTTGCTAAGTTGGCGATCTTCTAGTTTACCTACCACATCGGTGGGCAGAAGCAGTCGAGTCTAAAGAAATGCTTTGGAGGTTAGTTTGGACATAGCAAAAGTTTGGCACAAAACGCTTCTTCGAAGCTTTCTTCCTATAGGCTTCCTGAGAAAAAGTGCAATAGGATCATCAGTTTTCTTGCCGATTATCGAAGTCCATCTACTACGAACTTGCTCTGAATACAAGCCCATTAATGTTGGTATTCCACACACCTGCTTACTATTACCTACGCTATTTATTTTTTATATCAATTATATGTTATAAACCTGCAACATTCATTGCTATTCGGATGACATCACTGATGTTTTATACAACGGCTGTGCTAATATTTCTCAGGTAACCATCGTTGAGTTCCGGAACAAATTTATGACCAAAGTCAAGTGTTAAAGGCTCGGTTTGGAAGCGATTAAATATAGTCAAGTTTAACTCTCTTTAGATACAGGTTTGCGCATTTACTGCTAAAATAATGCATTTGACGCAGCTCCTCAATTTCAGGGTACTCCTATTGTTGCCTGAGCCAGCATCGAAATTATTGGATTCGATGTATCAAATTACGCTCGGTTTTACGTTCCACAGTGCCAGTTTCTTTCACTTGACCGGATAAACGCAGTAAAGAGCGGCCTAAATCGTCTGCGACGGAGCTATATTTCTCATAGCCTCCGTTCACTGACGCCGAGAAGAAATGTTACGCCTTCTTTTTTGCATAGTATGTCTCAACTACCACACGGAGTGTTTAAAGGAATTCATCATCATCACCATGATGACGGCTCCGTGGCGCAGTGGCTTAGCAATGAGTTGTTGCGCTTGGAGGCGCGGGTTCGAATTCTGCACGGAACAAGTATTTGTATGGCCTACAAATAATTTTTCCGGGTCTGGATGTTTGTCCTTGTGCAATTTGTGTTTGTAAACTGCCTCCACGATACAGGAGAAAATCATAGTGTAGGAGTAACGTTAAAAAAATCATTACAGCCCTTCACAAGTCCACTGCTGAACATAGGCCTCCCCCAAGGAATGTCACAAAGCACGGTCCTGAACCACCTGCATCTATCGACTTTTGCATGTCTTACCAGGTCGTCACTCCATCTAGTGGGAGGGGGACGCCCTATACTTCGCCTGCCGATACGAGGCTGCCACTAGAGAATCTTTAAAGGAATTGTTCGGACTGATTGCAGTCGTTAAATTTCACCACCCTTATAAAATTAATGATACCGATCTGGATGTTTGGTGGTCTACAACTGTGTGGTTTACCAGAAGTTTTCGTCCTCTGAATCAGCTACAATTAGCGATTTTCCTGGGAAAAGCTTATTCCTAATTTTAAATCCCTAGATGTTGCAGTTTTCATGGGTTTTGGTAGTCACTTAACGTCAAGTGAGCTGCATGCTCACTAGCTCCATATTATATAAAAGGCTATTTTGCTGTACTTAAGTAATTATAAATATTCATTCCGCTATCAGTAGCTGCTCCTTCCTTAACTTAAGTCAAAGTTATCAAAACTATATTTTACTTGAAAGGAAAAGTTATTTAATTCCACCCAACTCTGATCCCTGCGGCGTGCGTCCGAAGTTATATACGGTACCGAAAAGTTTCAGAGGATTTGTGTAAATAATAAAATATTTTTTGAAATATGTATTCCTATACTAAAAAAAAAGTAATTAAAACCCACACTAGGAATGTCCCTTATACTGAAGTTTTACATATATAAATTGCATATGAATAACATACGAAATCGAAACTAATATTTGTAGGCCACAAAAATATATTTTCCCTGAATAATCGGAATCCATTAATTTTCTTTCAGTTTATAATTTTCAATTGGGTCCCGCCCACTACTAAACTTAATGCGGGTATTTAAATTAGGCTTTCAGCTCATAATATAGTCTGTTAAACCGAAGTAGAGCTTACTTTGTTTATAGTTTATTTTGAATTTGTTTTCTATCTTCTTTCGGTATTTTTATTGCATTACTTTTAAATTATCTTTTTTGATTTTTTTGATTATTCGTTTTTAATTTTCTTGATTATTTATTTTATTTATGATTTTTTAGTGTCCCGACACACTCTTATGAACTATATTTCATATGATAGCATGAGGTCCGACACAAACATGGCCCATTACGCTGTCAAAAACTTTGCAAACCAATTTATTATTCCTTATTAAATTTAAACATAAAACTAATATATTTTATTATAATCCCTTTTAATTACCTTTAATTTGATACCCTACTCGGTAGGTTTGGTTAATTTTTTTAACTAATTACTATTTTGCACCAAAAATCCGTCATTTTGTTTTCTTTTTCAAATAGCTAAGAACACTTGCATTACTTGGCAGCCGTGTAAAAAAGCGTTTGGATGCGGTGCTACAGTTTGCCTGCTCGCTTAAAAACCTGATTACTTTCTTCTGGAAAGGACAATGCTCTCAAATAAATTTAAATAAAAAGAAGTATCTAGCTTTATTCTAATGATGCATATCGTCATATTGGTTACGGAGTGGTATTTCAATTATTTATACACAAATTTGTGGTAAATTGGTTTTATATCAAGTTGATACAATCGGAGACCGTTCTTTCGGCATTCTGTCTTAGTCCTCAGAGGTGACAACACATATGTAACTGTTTAGCATATTTCTTAACCGGGAATAGATGTACATGTTTATAAATCACAGCATCCACTTACCATCGGGTGGACTGTTTGTCAGACATAGTGTATAAAAAAGTATGATGTTTATTATAAGTGAATACATTAAATTACATAATATTTGCTGAATGCAGCTCCGTAGCAACAAATAATCTGCCATACAACGTAAGGGTTTTAGGAGATCTGAAGTTTATCTTAAATTAAAGTTACGCACAATAGTAATTGACAGAATTTTATAATTCAGTGTTCACTCACTTCCGAAATAATCAGAAATATTGGTGATGAATTAAGAACAGATGACAATACACAATTTAATGACAAGTTTAATAAAACATAGAGTGGTGAGTGAACGCATTTTTTAAGTCTGAATGATAGTGGCTTTCTAACACTCTTGCTTATAAAATTATTATTATATTATCTTCTACTTTTATTAACAATATTTAATAGAGTGTGTAAGGTTTATCTCTAATATCAAAATTACCTAAAAGATCGTTATGGTGTTTATTTTTTTATATATTTAGCTTGATGTGAATAATAATCATTGATGCATCTGTTAGTGATCGTTGCCCGATTGAAAATAAACATGATATTACATGTTTATTTTATGAAGACCATGGTTCATAACTATGCTATAAACGGTAAGGTTTTGCTCTATTCATATAATCACAAAGTCTATATTTATAGATCAAAATAACACGTATTCACAATATGTGTATTACCATGCAGCTACATTGCGTTGTATACTGACTGGTGAAACACCACCATCTCACAAAATACCAGCTTATTATTGATGTGTTTCGTACGGCGAGCTTAGACAACCGGATACGCTTTTTGCTACGCATCTACGTTCTAGACTGTGTGCTCATTTTCCTCCTTATTCTGTTAAACCTATATCGTTTAAATTTAAAATAAATTCTGGTCTGGACCTTATAGGTGGCACTCTGGTCAAGTTACGTACGCCGTAATGATGTCTGCTGGACGAGCTGATATATAAAGTTTTTAAATGTACGAATGTTGCGATATGAACATAATTATTAAGAGTAGATAAAAAATCCGATAAAATTAAAAACTCATAAATCTAGTTTCAAAATATAATGATAATGTTAACGAAATTCTAAAGAGAACAGCAATATTTCAATATGAAAGACGTGTTTGCGGTATGCCAGAGCACGGCTAATGGACGGCGACAAAGCATACCGTTAAAAGCTTTATTAGATGTCACGACTTTGAAAGCAAAGTACGTTAGTGAAATATAATACAATAGAGACACATTTTCACTACTATTTACCAAATATAATGACATTAATCAGCAAATTATTAAAAAATACGTTACGAGCCTCTTCTTGTTTATGTAAATATGAATCTTATTTGGACTCGTTTGTTCTACGAGTATGTAAAGATATTTCAAAATACATACGAGTAAACAACTAGTTACATTAATAAGTATATATTTCTAATGGGGACATATACCACCTAATGGTAAGTGTATGAATGATGGTAAGTGTGGCCTATTTAAGAAACTAAAATGTTTATAGTGCATACTACGACCGCGAAGGTGCATTGGTTCTCCGCTTCCATTCCGGGGCACTTCATTTCCTCGAGGCCTTATAAAAGTACGAAACAAGAAAAGCACTTTGTACAGATTTGACTGTTGATAGGCTGATACTTCATTTTTAAACCGGGAATGAGGTGGTCGCTACCAAGCTCTTTCTAATATGATTATTTTCTGTCCTTTTTTCAAACGCAATCTTTCCCTGGGTTTCATGCTGGTTTTTCCCAGTGCAGAGGTACTTTCCAAACCAGTAGTAAATTAAACATGAGAACGACATTTAATAATTAACATTCAAAATCTATTTCCATTTCTAATTTGCTTCTAAAATAGAAGGCCTTAAAAGTGACGTTGCCGTACTTTTTAAATTTTATAAACATCTGTAAATCTACTTGAATGAAATTATTGCATACAAATAAAAACACCAAATGAATAATTGAACATTCGGACAAGGTTTGTGTGAAAACACAATAGGCAAGTATAATAATTGGCTTAATTATAATAAATAATATAATTAATTATTATAATAAATAATATCATACAGATGACACTAACTCGGGTACGTGTACCTTGCAGAGATTCCGAAAACCGTGTAAAACTTAGATCAATTGAAAAATTATTATTTTAGGTCATGTTGACCCTTTTTTACCGCATAGGAAAGGAGACTTCTCTCCTCTTCCTCAGGAGGAGGAGGAGAGATTTTAATCCTCAGGGGTGACAACACATCTGAATTTGGATTCAAATCGAAGATGTATGTAGATGTCTATGGGTGTCAGTACCCACTTATCATCAGGTGGTCTTTGTGCTCGTTTGTAATTCTTACTTCGATAAAAATATAAGGCATGTTATGGGACAGCCGTTCATTGGCGATGTAAGAAAGTCTGCTACTCCATAGCATCCTGTGGGTGTCGCATAAAAAGGCGACAGAGCAAAATTAAACACAAGAATGGCCGCCACATCTTGTTAATAGTTTTTTATTACTTTGAGTAGCGTGTACTACAGTTGCAAAGCGTGGAAGATATACTATAAAATATGTTCCTAGCCTATGTTTAGCAATATATTTTGATAGGCTGTAACGAATTAATAAAACTTGTTCCTGATGTTTAATATCCTAAAAGCTAAATGAAAATGAAAACTTATTATTTCTAAAAACCTAAGCGGGGGGCTTCTTCATTATTTTTGTGTAGGTACTCTGCTATTGTTGTCGAGTTTCAGAAGAATAACATCCTTTTAATTGCTGAATTCCATCAGTTCCTTTTTATTTTAATAAGAAAAAAGGTGAAGTAAGACGTTTCGGATTTGTATTGTGTATATTCATTGCTCATTTTTTTTACAATTTAAGTTATTAGAAAGATCAGCTTCATACTGAGATTTTGAAATGGAACTAAAGGTGGCATCTTAATATAAATATGTACTCTATGGCTCTATGGTAAAAAGTTTTTTTTATAGGGTAGGGTGACAGACGAGCACGCAGTTCACCTGATGGTAAGTGGTTGCTGTGACCCAGAGACATCTACATCTATCCTCAATAAAGAATGAAAATGCAGATGCGTTGTCATCCATAAAGACTAAGATGGAATGCCTCTTTTCCAGTAAAAAGGATCTCCGGTTAGAGAACAGAGAAAGAGAGGTTAGAGAACACATAAATCTTTGGAACAGGCAAAGGGACAATACCTTAATAGCTTATTACTTATGTATGTTACGATTAAAAACCAAAGTGACATACTTGGATTTAGCCGGCGACAGATAAGCGTAGTTGAGGTATCCCAAGAGCAACACCAGCCGCACCTTATACTGCTGTCGCTGATGTTATTCGATAAGTGCTTTCGTAATTTTGAATAATTAAACAAAACATTTATGTTAAGCAAACTGCAATCGGCTGCACATATGTAGTTGTAGCCGACGAAACCTAGGTGTATTCGCACGACGGTTTTTAACCGTAACATAAATATACACTAACTAAAAAATAAATTCAATACCATTCTCAAGAAGCGGCAGAATTCGAAAGGAGCAAAGTAAAAGAAAAATAATAAATGATAAAACATTAATCCCCATAATAATGTTAAAAAATCAGCTCTTTTTCATGTACCAATAAAATTATACGCTAATAATTATTACATTTTTATTAATTAGGTTTCTATATCATAATTCGGTTTTTGGTGAATATTCTCCGGTAAATGTTCAAATTTTAGGTCTTTAGCTCACTATAATAATAAGTTACATAAATATGACATACGTAGTTTCAGACAAACAGACTGACAGACAAACTGACACAAAACTGATTTACATTAATAGGGCTACGTTTCATCTTTTGTGAACGGAACCGTAAAAATGAAAATTAAATGACGTTATATTGTTTGTAATGACTCTTTCATATAAAACGATCTTTACAAAGTGCTTTCCTCAAATGTTTTGTATATCACGAAATGTTATTTTCCAACGGAAAAGCTATTTTCCTTACATCCATAGCATCCATAGCAATGCTTTTACTGACATGCATTTTCGTCGTCCATTAGTTTGTACTGCAAACATGTTTCAAATAATGAAATATGGTCTGCACTCGTATATTCAAAATAATTATTAATACAAATTTTAATTGATTATGTATTTATAAGACAATTCATTTTAACGGATCTATTTAGATTTGTTGGAGAATGTTTGTACATAAGGGCAAAGGTGTAATATTCATTCAACCTTTGTTTATTACACTAATGAAAACCCAAGGTAGATGGATGGAGTATTGCTGCCATATACGGGTTGCTGGTGCTACAAAATGCTAGTAGTCAGCTTCGGACTCAATGGAAGGGCGTGTTTAGAGGCTTGTTGGTGACACCAATAGGGTTAAAACTTATCTTGCCAGTCTCAAACACAAGCGCTAAATAATCAGCCTTTCGGTGTTTATAGGAATTTTGGAGAGTATGCGCAGGAATTGCATGACTAAATTCCTCCCTCTCCATTCCACCATCGGATCACCAGACACTCGGCTGCTTTCCGCCTCTTTGTTGTTGAACATACCATTTGAACCAAATGGTTTGATTCATCGTTCATAATGAGTAAAACAAAAGAGTGAAATAATTTGCCAGCATCGGTCTTTCTAATTATTATGTATCTTAAAAGCAATTGTGAAAAGGCAATTTCACTATTGCTTTTAAAACACATAATAGTGTATACAATTTCAAGTCAGTTCAATTAACCATCTTCGGCTGCATTACCACTTAATATCAGTTGGAATATTAGTGAAGCAGTGGCTTATATTTGTTAAAAAAATCCTTTGTAGACTGTCGTAAATGATTTCTACGGGCGGTAAAGTTCGTACCGTGTAAAATATGTCATAGAGGAAGAAAGAGTTGAGCGTCGAATGTCTGATTATATCACTTGGTAATAAGAGACGATTTTGAAGAGCCATAGACTATAGTTTACTTATTCTCATTACTTGTTGCATTGTTACAAAATGTGATTTATTATATAGTATTGAGTTTAAACGGTTTAAGAAGGTTATTTCATACAAAAGAAGTCGCTTGGCAACGGCACCACATTCTTCGCGAAATTTGACATTTGCTATTAAATTCCATACTTGATATTTTAGTCCGCATATTTCCACGGGTCTTCTTTATTGAAAGAGTCTAAACCTGAAATTAATAGTACACTACTTTTTAGGGTTTCGATTCGCACTTGGCCGATTATTAATGTTTCAGTTAAATGTTTTGAGCAACATTTATCGTTTTATAATTTTTAACCAAGTAGGAGTTTCTCAATTCGTTGGTATTTTTATGTGTTTACGTTTCTAGGTGTTAACAGTTAGAATAGAAATTGCGCTGATTGAACTCCGTTTTTGTAGTAATCGCGACACTTCTACTTGAAATAAAAATAAAAAGAATTTGATTTGGAATTGCTACTTAATTTACCTACAGTGAGAGAAAATTAGTCTGGCCCACCAGGAAGGGTAAATGAAATAGGTAAACTCACGGTTAGCGGCAGCGGCGATCAACTTCAACTTGGCTTCAACAATATCTTCGGATGTGGAAGGCTTCAGTCTTCCTTGACCACACTCCTACGTGATTATATAGTCTATGCACACAGCTGGGTCGACCCGGCACACTTACTAACTCTTAATTACATTGATTTTATTTTGGAAGGTTTAGACAAGAACAGCCATTACCGATGCAGTTCGTCTTGAGTCTTGATTACATGTGTGTATCGATCGCGTCGACTTCTCTTGCAGACGCTTTTGTCGTAGGCCAACAGATGGCGCCATAAGTTTTGTTTTGCATATAATTGGAAGGAAGGATGCGATAGAAAAGTAAGGAAGGCAAGCCAGTACATAATTCCCCCCACTTGAAATCGTTTCAGATTTCATGAGTAATAATAGCAGTTCTCCCTATAAAACTAAATACTTCACGAACTAGTAACTAACTTAGAATAATATCTACCTAACTATAATATTAATACTTGAATTTGAGTTGCATACCTATTAGAAAGGTATGTAAGGCAACAAAATTTAATATCCAACTATACCTGTAAGCTAAATAACAAAAAACTATAATATTAATTTTAAAAAAAAATGACTTTTTTTTTCATAAGTATAGCTATATATTATTGATTTAAAGGTAGAGGACACAGTTTATTTACCGGTCTCTTAAGGAGTCCATTAGTAGTGCGTAGGGTGACCACGCACTACACCGTCTTTGCCGGGATGCACGTCTTGAACTCTACCTGAACGCCACTCTAGTGGTGGTAAATTGCTATCGACAATTAGTACAATATCTCCGACATGAATATTTGGTTGTTCTCGAAACCATTTCGCGCGTTGCTGCAAGGTATGGAGATAATCGCGTTGCCAAATATGCCAAAAAGACTGTGTAAGTTTTTGCAGCATCTGCCAGCGGGCCCGAGGTGGAACATATTCATTAGAAAGTTCAGGTTCTGGTAACGATATAAGAGAACCATGGACCAAAAAATGACCAGGTGTAAGAATATCGACCTCATTGGGATCCGGAGATAGACAGCACAACGGTCGCGAGTTAAGTATGGCTTCGACTTTAGTAAGAATTGTTATGAGCTCCTCGAATGTCAATACTTGTAACCCTATAACGCGTTTTAAGTGAAACTTCATTGATTTTACACCGCTCTCAAATATGCCACCAAAATTACTCCCGGTAGGAGGGTTCAGTCGCCAGATAATGTTTCGTTTCGCAAGACTAGACTCAAGTGAATCCTTATTCTTAGAAATCATTTGCTGTAGTTCGTTAAGGTAACGGCGGGCACCAATAAAGTTAGTACCGCAGTCGGTGACTATGAAGGTACAAAGGCCACGACGTGATACGAAGCGATCTAACGCTGCAATAAAAGCAGAAGTCGATAGCTCGGTTACTGCCTCAAGATGGATAGCCTTTACCGCGAGGCAAACGAATACACACACGTAGGCCTTGTAAGTACGAGCGTTTCGTCTACGACTTTCCTTCACCATGAATGGACCGGCAAAGTCGATTCCCACATTTTGGAAACACCGCGTCGGTTGTACTCTTGGTGAAGGAAGATTTCCCATTAAAGGCTGACAAACAACCGGTTTTACCTTAAAACATGCTATGCATTTAGATAAACGCGACCGAATTAAGTTACGGATGCCAAGTATCCAATATCTACGCTGAATAATCGATTGAAGAGTACGAGGACCACAGTGTAAGTAATTGACATGAAAGTGATCTATGATCAACAATGATAAGCGTGAAGCCTTTGGCAACAATACGGGATGTTTTACAGTTGCCGGTAGATTAGCGTGCTTTAGACGGCCCCCCACTCGCAGCAATCCCGCATCATCAATAAATGGACTCAGTTTTTTAACGGATTTTGTGGCTTTGACTTCATCTGTAAGATGAAGTTTTTGTTCATGTCGAACCATATAGACGATAGACTGCTCCAGCTCTGATACGCTCAGGAAATTCTTAGTTTTAGAGTTTCGTTTGAATGCTGCTACAGCACGCAGACACCAAGCTAGCACACGCTGGACGCGGTATAGCGTGGAGTAACGGTCCAACAGTCCACCAATAAAGTCCAACTCAGCAGAGCTAGCATCCGTTTGAGATACATGAGCAGTAGAGCGCAACTCGGGTACGGAATCTTGTGCTTCCCACTTGCACTTTACTGGCCAAGTGGAGGAATCGTTAGCGAGCCAATTTGGACCTGACCACCACGTACAACATGTCGCTGTGCTGTGCTGTGAACCGCTAAGACCTCGACTGCAATGATCGGCAGGATTATCATATGTTGATACGTGTTGCCAGCTATCAACTGATACATCGTCGATGATTTTCGCAACGCGATGGGAAACAAAAGTCTTCAGTTTATGAGGTTCCGTGTGCAACCATGCTAGAACCGTGTTACTATCAGTAAAGGCAATCACTTTACTGAGGGGGATTTTATCTGGCAGCAAATTTTGCATGTGCTTAAGAACTCGCCCTAGAAGGACAGCACCGCAAAGCTCTAGACGGTTAACCGTTAGTGGTTTTAGGGGTGCAACTTTTGATTTTGCAATCAACAGATGCGTGTTAAAATGGTTGGCACGAACTGTCCTCAAGTATACACAACATCCATATGCCTTTGAAGAGCCATCACAAAACCCAATCAATTGGTAACTCTTGGCGTCATCATGTGTAACTCTACTACTCTCTGAAATACAACATGTTAAACAGTTTAATCTGTTTAACATGTTGTATTTCAGAGATAAAGTTGTGCCATTGGTGAGCGACCTCAGGTGGAACGGGTTTGTCCCAACTTAGCTGAAGGCGCCACATGTCTTGAAGCAATAGTTTGGCTATTAGAACAACAGGAGTGAGCCAACCAATTGGGTCATAGATGCGAGCGATATTTGATAATATTGCACGCTTTGTTAAATTGTAATTGAACCCGGACACTGAATATTTAAAGAAGTCTTCTACGGGGTCCCACTGTATACCAAGAATTTTAAGGATATGGTTGTGATTTTCGTCACAAAAGGCCATAGGTACTTGACAATGTTCAGACGGTAGAGCTGCAATAAACTCGGCTGAATTACTACACCATTTACGCAGCTCAAATTGCGCACAGCCCAGTAGTTTAATAAGTTCATCTTTGAGCTCAAGTGCCTGTTTAAGAGATGGCGCTCCGGTTGTTATGTCGTCCATAAAAGTATCATGACGTATAACGTGAGCCGCTTGAGGATACTCAGAAGCATGATTGACCGCTAATTGATGCAGAGTACGAATGGCTAAGTATGGTGAACTAGTCACACCGTATGTCACGGTATTTAATTCGAACTCACGCACGGGATCAGCTGGAGAGTTTCTCCACAACACGTGTTGCCACCCTCGATCTTCCTGACGTAAATCTATATTGCGATACATTTTCGAAATATCGGATGTGAACACTATTGCGTGAAGACGAAATTTTGTCAGCACATCAACAATGTCATTTTGAAGCTTAGGCCCAGTGTACACGATATCATTTAAAGATTTTCCGTTCGTCGTTCTGGCACTTGCATCAAAAACGACACGTAGTTTTGTCGTAGTACTCTCAGGGCGGAGTACACAATGATGCGGAATTACAAATTTGCCTGATCCAACGTCTGCGGGTTGCATATGGCCCAGATCGGAATATTCAGTCATAAAATCAGAATAGTCCCTTTTTAACTCTACATTGCGCTCAAGTCGCTTTTCGAGTTTGAATAAGCGTGATTTTGCCATCTCGAAAGATTTACCCAGATCATCACAAGGCTTCTTTAGTAACAAAGGAACGACGTAACGACCGTCAGGTTTACGTGACACAAGAGTAGAGTAGAGTTCTTCGCATTTAACGTCTTCGGGGTTCGATATAAATGTTTTTGGTGGTTCTTCGACCTCCCAAAAACGCTTGACCACATCATTCAAAAGCCGGGTGGAATTAACGAGGGAAGAAACCATAGGTGGAGGGTGACAGCTGTGATCAATTTTGCCAGTGAGCACCCACCCAAAGACACTATGTAGAGCGACTGGTAAACCAGGACCTATCTCTAGGCGTTGGCCATCATAAATTTTATGGAATAGCTCTGCGCCCAGCAGCATGTCTATATTAGTGGGTTTGTCGAACTGTTTGTCTGCTAAAACGAGATGTTTAAAATTTTCACGAACCTCAGAAGGTACTTCTACAACAGGCATTTTACTTGTTATTGTATTCATTATTATGGCATTAATAGTGAAGTTTGGACTATCAGAATCCGTTGGCATTACCATGCATGAAATTTCACCCTTTATTTGATGCACTACATTTTGTCCTAAACCTGCCACAGCTAAATTGTAGCGGCGAATGGGCAACCCTAAACGTTGAGCGAGTGATAACGTCATAAAACTATCCTGAGCTCCACTGTCAATAAGTGCGCGGGCGGTAGTATACTGAGCGGCAGCACCGCAACCACGCACGCGCACTACACATGTGCCGAGCAAAACGAGAGCACGACTATGACCAACGTGAGCGCTGGTAGTCACGGAGCTCGCAGTCGAGGTCAAGTCGTCAACCGTAACTACTGTTTTGTCGCTAGTCTTGTCAGTGGAGCAACACGGAACAGCAGCAATGGTAGTGTTATCGTGGAGCAACGAATGATGACGCTCACCACAAGTTGAGCATGTAATTTTTGAAAAACATTTTTTTGTATTATGATTTAAACGTAAGCAATTCATGCAAACATTTTTATTAGACACTAAGCCGTATCTTTCAGAAATATCAAGTTCTTGAAACTTCGGACATTTGAAAAGCGCATGTGCCGCTCCGCAACATAGACAATCAGCTGTTTTATTTGAAGCATTTGAAGCTATGGCAGTGTTCGACGGCAACGATATAGATTTATGGTATTGTTTATTATTGTGACTATTTCGTGTCCCGGTGGCACGTACACTATTTTTATACAACTGTCCCGATTGAAATCCAGACCCGGAACAATTACCCGATTGACTAACCTCTAGAACTTTAACAAAACTTTGTAAAAAAATTAACAAATCAGAAAAGGTAGGAATTTGTTCTCCGTTTTGCATTTCAAAACGTTTACGTGTATCAGAATCTAAAACACGCGCAGCTAAATAAAATAAAATGAACCCATCTAATTCCTTAATTTTCATAGCTCTAAGAGCATTAACGGTTTCATTCAACACATTGGTTAAATTACGTAAATCGGCATAATTACTGGACTTCAAAGGAATGAAGCAACAAATTTTATCTAAGTACGTTGCGGCCAAAATTCGTTTGTTTTGGAACCGCTCGATAAGTGCGTCAAAAACAATTTTGTAGTTATCAGAGATAACAGGCACTCCTTTTGCGATTGACAACGCTGAACCCGAGAGACACGTCAACAAATAATGAAATTATTATATTATTGTTTTCATGTACAAGTGTGGAAAATGTATCGAAGAAAGTTTGCCAATGTTCAATGTTTCCATCAAATTTCGGCAGCTCGAGTTTCGGTAAGCGTGCTTGCGCGTATGGTTTCGTACTATGGTATGAAAATCCGGAAGTCAAACTCGGATCCGGGTCGCATTGCGGATCGGCTCGAGTGCGCCCCTCGCTTAGAGCAGCCCTGGCGGCATCGACGGTGTAGTACATGTCGTCAAACGCAATCACGGGCTTCATATCAACTATATCGTCCGGCTTTAATTTTAACTTTAAATCGTTTATTTGATTGGTATACTCCAAGAATTCTTTACGCACTAACTCAATACGCTTAAACCTAGACTCGAATTGAGAGGCAGAAGTTGTATCCGTTTGGATATTCTTCGATAAATCACATAGTATTTGAATTTCTCGAAATGCATATTCCCTTTGAATAGTAAGCAACTTGAGTTGTCTCTCAATTTCACTAGCGTTCGACTTTGCCTTATCTGTCATTATGTTTGAAATTATAACCAATAAAACCGTAAATTTAAAAACAAACCTAATTTTTAACTAAGCAATAATAACGCGAGGTGAGGTATATATTATACTACACCTATTGAAACAACGTATCAGTATTGAATATGTGGAGTACAATTATTCACCTACTACCTCCGTGTTTAAGTACAACGAACGGCACATAATGTGTAATTGTAATTTATGCAATCGACAGAGAATAATTCTCCCTAATTATAAAATTATAAATTTAATAAATTACTTCGTATTAACTACATCGTTAAAATTAAGGCAATTAAAGAAGTACCTTACCAAATTATACTTGTAAAAGTTTTTTTTTTTTTTAAAACTGAATTGCTATGAACTATTATTTTGGAGTTTTCGAATGAATTGAACCCAAAATACCATAGGAAATTCGCGCTCGTACGGACCACTATGTTAACAGTTAGAATAGAAATTGCGCTGATTGAACTGCGTTTTTGTAGTAATCGCGACACTTCAACTTGAAATAAAAATAAAAAGAATTTGATTTGGAATTGCTACTTAATTTACCTACAGTGAGAGAAAATTAGTCTGGCCCACCAGGAAGGGTAAATGAAATAGGTAAACTCACGGTTAGCGGCAGCGGCGATCAACTTCAACTTGGCTTCAACAATATCTTCGGATGTGGAAGGCTTCAGTCTTCCTTGACCACACTCCTACGTGATTATATAGTCTATGCACACAGCTGGGTCGACCCGGCACACTCACTAACTCTTAATTACATTGATTTTATTTTGGAAGGTTTAGACAAGAACAGCCATTACCGATGCAGTTCGTCTTGAGTCTTGATTACATGTGTGTATCGATCGCGTCGACTTCTCTTGCAGACGCTTTTGTCGTAGGCCAACAGATGGCGCCATAAGTTTTGTTTTGCATATAATTGGAAGGAAGGATGCGATAGAAAAGTAAGGAAGGCAAGCCAGTACACTAGGTGAACCGATTTTGATGATTCTTTTTTTATTTGAAGCTTATATGGTCAAGATCTGACTAGTAGTTTTTGAGTTATACAATGCGTATTTAATTGACTTCGACTATATTAATGATTTTCTTATTTTATTTATATTGAAGTCGATTGTACAAAATTTTTAATTATTCCACTTGTTATTTATATTACTTTTTATCTAATACTCGTAAAATCTATTGTATAAAGGCAAAGCAAAACACAAATATTTAACATGTCGCATGCTCATGAATATTCTGCGTCCAGTTCGTGATATATAGCGGTCGGTTTCTGTCTTGCTAAAGATTTATATCCATTTCACATGTCGCGTGGTTATTCAGAACCAAATTTGCTTGTACATAGTTTCAATTATATTATGGCTAGAATGGAGTTAGTTATAATTTAGTTTGATTGAAGTATTAGTTTTATTGTGAATAAAACTATTAATTTTCTGTTATTACGGTAAGTAAGAAAAGAGACTGCTATGCAATGTTTACCGTAGATTTCATAGTGTTAAAAAACAAATTCGATCCTCTACGATATCAATTCAATTTAGTGAAATAAAATGAAAGATAATATCTTCATATTTATGATTGGGCTGACATATCCCTATACATATACGTATACGCCGCTAAAAACAAACTAGAAAAAAATCTTTAGTCCTTCGAGGTTAGAAAACAAATTTCATTTGTGAAATATCGTTTCTAATTCGTTGATTCACTACATGCTTGGCTCTTCAGGGAATGGTTTTCATTATAAGGAGACCAGCACGTCTAATGAAGAATATTTCGAGGACATTTTTTTATAGGATAGGGTGACAAACGAGCACACAGTCCACCAGATGGTAAGTGATTGCTGTGGCCCATAGACATCTACATCTATCCTCGCTTGCGAATCAAAATGCAGATGCGTTGTCACCCGCGAGGACTAAGATGGAATGCCTCTTTTCCAGTAAAAATGGTCTCCGGTTCTCTACACTCACCATACGAAACACAGCAGTTTTAAGCTGCTATTTTACGCTGGTATTATGTGAGAGCGTGGTCCTTCCCCGGTCGAACCGACCCATTCGTGCTACAACTATACTACTAATAAAGCGACAGCATGGCTCTACCACGTATAAAACATGTGTTAATTCCACCAACACGGTAACGTGGCAAACTCTTCTCTGAACTCAACTTCTTTTAACAATGAGAGTAGGCTTGCGCCCAGCAGTAGAACATATAAAAGTTGCTACTTTAGTTTTAATGCAAATAAGAGTAAAACTGGTAACTAATAACTTATCTCTGAGTTTAAAACATGCAGATAAAATTTGTGTGTTTGTGCATATTTATTTTAGTTTTGACTAATTTGATTATGTTGGTCGTAATAATTTTGATGTTACGTTTTCATTTGTTGAATATTATATTCTTGTCTCTCGCCAATTTCTTCCAAAAATTAACTAATAACTTATCTATGACTTTAAAACATGGAGATAAGATTTGTGTCTTTATGCATATTTATTTGAATTTAGTTTTGACTAATTTGATTATGTTGGTAGTAATAATTTTGATGTTACGTTTTCATTTGTTGAATATAATATTCTTGTCTCTCGTCAATTTCTTCCAAAAGTTAACTATAGTGTAGGATATAGTATATAATAGGGCTTCAAGTATCTACGCTAACATAAATGATGTAACTCGTACTACCCGTAGCCGGTGTTACCGTAGCATTTGATTAGATTACAGAATAACTTCAGATTAAATTAAAAATTGCAGATACGCCGTTCTGTAGTCTATCCACAGACATAATAAATACTCGTAAAAGCTTAAGCTTCATGCAGTCAGTGGCGTAACTGTATATAGAAGGGCCCCGGAGCAGATGTTAAATATGACCCCTTAACATCATCCGACACCGCGATGACTCTCATCAAACTCAGTTAGTCCTGAACAAGTGTGCTAGAACCACAATTAAGTAAAAATGTGTCCATTTTAATAAAATTTATAAATTCTTTTAATTTTCCTGTTGTTTTTTTTTTTTGCTTAAAATCACCTATGGTTTTCCTTTTAATACGTTTTTATTGGTTTGCTTTACTTATCTGCGATAAGCCACGTCTCTATAAATGAATCCCATTAATTAAAAAAATGGAGTTTAAAGGAGAAAATCTATCAAACTTTTTAACTTTTTTCTCTGACAAACAATTTAAATGAAACCTAAAAATTTCGTTTTCTATTATAATTTTGGTCTAAATTTTTAATAAAGAGCAAAACCTTTAATTTCTAAAAAAATTAAATAAATTAAATAAATAAAAATAGCGTAGTATATTATTATTGATAAACGTATGTAGGTATTTTATTATTGATTAACAAATACTCGTACAAATAAATATATTACTAGCGTCTATTAAAATGAAGGATTTAAAAATCATTTGAAATAAAATTGCCCGAAAATCCGTAGTTGGTATTTAAGAAGAAGATGGTACCGGAAAGGAAAAAAGAAGGACTATCTACAAAAAGAAATGAGATGCCATCAAAAACATAACTTGTTAAGAGTTACCAAGTCTCGCAACTCAGTTCTTCTACCGTCTAAGTTGTGAGATGCATGTAATACCAAGTCGGTTAATTTATTCACTCCCTACTTAAGGGTCCTTCTGTTTCAAGTAATTACGTAATTAGCTAACCTAACAATATCTTATAGTGACCATATCAATATTAAAAATCTTTTATGTTTTAAATATTGGTAAGTCCAATTGTGCATGCTTTAAGAGTATTAAAAAATATGTATAACATGATTATACATAATTTTTCAAAGTAGTTTAATTACACAAGTTTTAATTAAAATCTTTTATTATTTTTTATTAATATGCTCTAAGTTTTCCGATAATATTATGTCAAAATTCAATGTAAGAAAAAGCTTGTAAAATCAAAAAAATGCACGACTTATAATTCTCATATGATCGTGAAAAAATTAAAAAAAATGTAAATTGTAGTTCCATTCGTAAAAGAGTTCCAGTAGCAGTCGCTGATGTACACTTTCAAGTCACTCTATCAAGTCTGGAGGTAAGGTCTCATCATAACTAACGAGGCCAAACTCGGTACATCTAGTTCTCCTCGTAAAAGAGTTCCTGTAGCAGAGTCCGAAATAGTCGTACACTTTCAAGTCACTCTATCAAGTCCGAAGGTAAGGTGTCATCATAACTAACAGAATGAGGCCAAACCCGCTACATCTAGTTCTCCTCGTCGAGGAGTTCCAGAAGCAGTCATCAAAGTACACTTTCAAGCCACTCTATCAAGTCCGGATGTAAGGTCTCATCATAACTTACAAAAGGAGCCCAAACTCGACACATCTAGTTCTCCTCGTCGAGGAGTTCCAGTGGCAGTCTTTGAAGTACACTTTCAAGTCACTCTATCAAGTTCGGGGGTAAGGTCTCATCATAACTAACAAAACGAGGCCAAGCTCGGCATATCTAGTTCTCCTCGTCGAGGAGTTCCTGTAGCAGTCATCAAAGTATACTTTCTGTCATTCTATCAAGTCCGGAGGTAAGGTCTCATCATAACTATCAATACGAGCCCAAACTCGTCACATCTAGTTCTCCTCATCGAAGGGTTCCAATAACAGATACCGACGTACACTTCCAGGTCTATAAAGTTCAAGACGTATAAGTATATTTATATTTAAATCCTGCGTGCTAAAAGCAAAATATTGTAATAAAAATCTGTGATTGTAAAAATAATAATATCTTACCTTAGTCAAGTTTGTAATATATTTCTACGGCGATCTTTTTCGCTGCAAACAAGCGATACAATATGGACGAATGACGGAGTGAAACAGTGTATTTAGTAAAATAAATTAGGTACAAGGCCCACAAACCACCGAAAATTTCTCCGTTTCTTAGCCGAAAAATATTAATTATAACTAAATAGGTTGCCAGCATCTGCCTTTCCATCCAATTACAGTGTGGGTGTCTTCAAGGCAAGAGTGAAAAGGCTTTTGTTAAGTCATTGCGCTTCACCATCTTAGGCTACATCACCACTTACCATCAGGTGGGATCGTAGATAAGCGCTGGCTTAGTAGAATATATAAAAAAAAAAACAAAATTAAACTGCCAGTTACATTCCATGGCTTCCCACATGACAGATGAAGAGTTTTAAAATTAGACTGAGTTGAACAATTGATATTTTCAAAAGTTATCTTGTTTACGAAGAACGCATACTTGATAAATCGACACCATTAGCCACTAAAACCCCCTTTTTTATGTAAAAATAGCAATTAATCGATTTAAAATAAATATTAATAAGTTCAACAATCATTTATCTTTCTGACAATGTGCTCTTTATATCATTTATATGTATGATGTAATTGCTATATACGATTTCATGCGACAAAACGTTGGAATCTTAATTTTTAGGCCCTTGTAGAACATAACTCGCGCTTTGCGCTTACGGCATGCAATAATATTTCTTTCATGGCAAGCTAAGAAAAAGTGCGAGGGAGATGGATATTATTCCATATCACTTCCTTATTTTGCCGCCAAGGCCGTCTACACTATGGGTAGTGACGAAAAAATCTTACACTTTTTGTCGCCTAGCTCCCATCCCCCAAACCCGTACCGTCCGATAAGGAACTTCGTTCCAATAAATATTATGTGACATGTTAAGTCGAACAAATTTTAATTAAAAGTATATTTTATTATATACAATATTAAAAACTATAATAAAAAAAAAAAACTAAAACTAGTAACTTAATTAGCATATAGTCCTACTCCCCGCGGTATCGTGCCAAGAACGCTGGTTGCGTTTCTCCGCTGAATGACTATATTTAATTAAAAATAATACATATTAAAAAAATTAAGTTTCGTTTTTTGATTAATAATTTCCCAAGCGACTATCAAACACAAATAAAACTCAAATACGGTTGCGATTATAGGAAATTTGGTATAAGTTAGATCATCTTAATTAATCTAAATTGTCTTAGCGTTTCTGAAACAGCACAGGTACTTGTGATTTTATGTATAACATAACTTTAGCTATTCCTCTTGAACTTTATTTGTACTTGATAACAACTCCAACCGTGTTATATCGGTGCCTGCGTAGTATCTCTCTCTAATTTTGCACGCCTCATATCGCGAACCTCATAACTTGAAGCGTTTTAGATATTAGGTAGTGTTTTACTCTCAACACGTCAAGGTCAAGCAAATTTGTGTCCTTAAAATGCGTATATCATAAGCATATTGCACTAATACGATGATATTAGTAGCCGTATATCAAGGAAACATTAAAATTAATCAATTTTATATTTTGTAAACAATATTTTATATTTAAACTAAAAAAAAAAACGGTGTGAAAAAAATTTTACGTCGACGTCACGATAACTCCCGAAAAAATTGACGTATCGAGACCGCATGTTTTTTTTATTTGCTTCAGAATTACATCAAGTGGTTTCTTATTTTATATCAGCCTAGTAGCTTGTTAATACAATGATTTTCAACTTTTATTAGTTTCATTCCTATTAAAAATTTAAAGGCGCTTTCATATTTTTTATCCCCTGATAGATAAAGGACAAAAGCACCATACAACCGATTTCATACTTTGTGTAATCGATTTATTTTGGAAAACATTATTTATTAATTTTTTCCTTGTAGGTTGTGTTAACATAATAGTGCGCTTAATTTAAAAGAAGAAAATAATATATTTTAAAAGTCAGGAATACAATTTATTTTTTCTAACCAGAATTAATGGGAGAAACCTTCGATCAACAATACCAACTAGATATCGGGTCGGCGCAAAAAATACGGCGAATTAAATAACAGCGCACTGGAGACGTGAGTTCTTATTTCGTTTTGGTTGACTTGAAACACAGCCAATATAAAGACGTTTCACAATGCCGCAATGTATATTTAAATGTTGCAAGAATACTGCCCGAAAAAGTAATTTAACAGCCGGAGTGTCTTTCTTTCGGTAAGTACATGTAGAATAAGTTATATTTAAGCTCTAAACTAACAACTATTATAATATTTGAAACAAAATTACCGATTTTAAAGCACCCCTACAAATGTTTTGCCAAGGTTAGCCAAAACAAGCGTAAACATTTGTAAAACAGAACAGTAGACTACATGGAGTAGCTTTGTATTGTAATCATTTTTAGTAATTTGTTACCAGAACTTTAAATAATGGCAATTGTTACTTTTGTCTCTGTTTGTGTAATTTCATTAGATACTTAGCTTTATTATTTTTATTTTAGCAATCCGTAACTTGAAAAATTTATTGACGTAAGGTTACGTATTATATATATATATATAAATAAGAAACGGAACATATCAAAAATAAATCAAAACGACAATTGTACAATAAACTTAACTTATTTAAAGGAAATTAATTCATGTATACACAGAATGGAAAAACCTTTAATGTTGAATCATTGTAAATATTTTCATTTTTGATTTATTGATTACACTGAAATTATGTATTATTAAGTTATGTTTTGCAAGGCGTAGTGAAGAGTGCATGCCTTGCAATACATAACGCAGTGTTGGTACCGACTTTGTTATATGGCAGCGAAACCTGGGTATGCCAGAGGAAGCATAAAAGCAAGTTGAATGCAGTGGAGATGCGATCTCTTCGAAAAATGTGCGGCGTTACCATGGCCGACCGAAAGCGAAACGAAGAGATTCGCAATATGGCAGGTTTGAAAGATGACCTTATCACAAAAATTGATAAGGGCGTGCTTCGGTGGTTTGGGCACGTTGAGCGAATGAGTGAAGACCGAATGGTGAAGAAAATATATAGCGCGAAAGTTAATATTAAAAGGTGTCGAGGTAGACCGAGACTAACTTTCGAAGACCATGTCAGCAAATTGCTCGAAGAGGGTAGGGTCAAGAGTACTCGGATACCTAGACGTGCATGTATGAAGAAGATAATGAATCTGAAAGAAGCGAAAGAGGTATGTAAAGATCGTGACACTTGGCGATCTGTTCTCTCTGGCTACCCAGTCAGTGATTGTGCGTGAAGATAAGTAAGTACTGAAATATACTTCTATTATAAATATTTTAAAGATTTATATACGTATGCATACATAAATATATATATATATATATATATATATATATATATATATATATATATATATATATAATACATATACTACAAACATATATACATACAAAAACTAAAATAAATATATAATGAATAATCTAATCAAATGCAATCATTATACTACATACTATATTATATTTAATGGCTAGTGTGGAAAGTATGTATACTAACAAACATAAATGCCCAAAATGTAAATAATTTTAACTAAACTTATGATCATACTATATAAATTATTTTAGTGTTCACCGCGACTCCATAACTTTTGTAGCTACATTCGAAGAAGCAAACAGAAACGAAACAAAACGACGTAGTTTGCAAAGCAATAACGGGAAAAAATACTTTAATTTGTTGTGTGAAGGTTGATTTCACACTAAATGTTATTTAACCTATGTCTTTTCATATCCAAGTGACAGGAATAACGCATTGAATTGGTCCTTTTGTAACTAATGATCGTAAGATTTGTGACTTTATTACTAGATGCCATGGTTGTAATTGGGTTGAACTTAAAACTGTTTTAATTTTTTGTCTCAGTTCTTTAGTAAACAAATGTAGCTGTATAAGTATATATTCACGAGGACAGCATTTAGCTATGATTTTGTACGTGACCCGTTATCTAGTTAGTATTGTTGATCGAAGGGAGAAACATACTGATCTCACGTACGCTACGTATGCGATTCAACGCTACCACGTTGGTGTACACACTTGACCTACGTATGCAACGTATGTTTAGCGTCAGACACTATTGGCACTTCTCAGCGGACGCACGAGTACTACCTTGTTGCATGTTTCCTGATTTTGGAAGTGAGTTTGAGAATCTTTAACTTAGTCTGTCGTTCTTAAATGAATATATCCACGCCATAGTGAAAAGTAACAAAGTTAAGAAGCGAAGATATTGGGTACACGAAATAAATAAAGAAAGATAGGTGTTTGTAGAATAAATGATTTTTTCTGTATTTGTGTATAACAAAAGTGCAATTTGAGGAGATTCATAAAATTATTGAAAGTGTTATAAAAAAGAAAATACACATTTACGGAAGTCTATTGTTACCAGACAAAGACTCACAGTGTGTAAAATTAAAAATTATTTAAATAAAAATGGGTTTCACGGTTTTTATCGCATATATTAACTTACTTGATATTTGCGACGTTACGAACACGTAGTTAATGTGAAGAATCGACACTCCGGGAAGTTTGCAGTCTGTGGACACGTACAGGATCGCCCCCGTCACTACATTAGATTTGATAGACCACAAATCTTCGCTAAAGAACACCGATTCCTTCCAAGGGCGATTCGCGAGGCTATTGAAATCAAAAAACATCCTAATTTCAATAGAGAAGATGCCTTAGTGCTACCATCTGCTTGGGATCCTATAATTAATAAAATTAAATCCCAACCCAAGCATACAACTGCAAGACTTCAAGATACTGTAAGTTCATACTGTGTAGATCGGAACAAAAATTAATAATTTTTAATCTGGAGGTAGCCATGGTTAACTATGACATTGGGACATAAACATCTCAGTCTCCCCGTGACCATGGTAGCTGTAAAGTACTTGAAAAGTCGGGAATATAAAATAAGTTAATATACGTAGAACTAGTTTTATTTAAATGTGTAGTGTTTGCGTAAATACAAGAAATCATTATAAAAAGATTTATATAAATACAAGTATACCTTAATGGCGCAGAGTAAGATTATGGTTCACAAATGTGTGCGCAAGCACATAATATGTTCTTTTTATTCTCTCACTCTCATAGTTCTTTGATGGTACGTTCTTTCTGAAACACAGCGATAAAATACTCCGGGTTGCTACTGAGAATTTATTGAGAGAAAAACCATCTGATTTTGAGCACGATAACACCTATTACTCAAAGGTTGAAGAACAGTCCTTGATTGAGTGTAGTATTATTTTGATTTGTTTGCAGGGAGAAGAATAATATAGATACCTACGTATTTTTTTCTTTATTTAGTTGTAATTAAGTTGCTCATTTTAGGTATGCATTGGATTATAGTTTACAATTAAAATATTTTTTTAATATTAATTCAATAAACAATTTGTTATTGAGCTTGCTTATTTAAGGCAATCTCTAATATGTTGTATGATAACCAATTGTTAATGCGTTGTATATTATGTTATTCCAGCTATTTTGTTGTTTTTTACAATATCAAACACAAACGTATAATTTATTCAATAATATTATAAGTACATTCGTATCCCTTTACTAAATCGATGAGCTGTTTATTTCCCATTTTGACAACAAAACGAGTGCACGGTGCAAAAGTATATTTGTTTATGACATGTTACTAGTAAGTTCTAGGAACACACTGTTCGTACGCGTGGGATTGCCTACGAATATCCCCTCCACCTTCCCACGCCAATCTAAACATCGCAGATCGACGTTGCGTCGGACGCGTGGGATTGCGTTGCATACGATAAGTGTGTTTCTAATACCAGATGGAAGTTAGCGTAGAACATTCTTTTTTTTTAACTCAACTGTATGCTAATTAATTTCTCTATAAATGCTCCAGCACAATCCGAAATTGCTCCACCTCTATTGTTATTAGTTAATTTATAATTAATTTAAAAAAAATTAAGTATCAAAAATTTAATTTTGCTATAAAATATAAAATATCTACTTTTTAAAATTATACTGTATGCCAATTAATTTATCCTTAAATGCTCCAGGAGAATCTGAAATTGCTCCATCTCTATTGTTATTAGTTAATTTAAAATTAATTTAAAAAAAATTAAGTATCGAAAATTTAATTTTGCTATAAAATATAAAATACCTACTTTTTAAAATTAAACCGTATGCCAATTAATTGCTCCTTAAATGCTCCAGCACAATCCAAAATTGCTCAACCTCTATTGTTATTAGTTAATTTATAATTAATTAAAAAAAATTAAGTATCGAAAATTTAATTTTGCTATAAAATATAAAATATCTACTTTATAAAATTAAACCGTATGCCAATTAATTGCTCCTTAAATGCTCCAGCAGAATCCAAAATTGCTCCACCTCTATTGTTATTAGTTAATTTATAATTAATAAAAAAATTATGTATCGAAAATTTAATTTTGCTATAAAACATAAAATATCAATTTTTTAAAATTAAACTGTATGCCAATTGATTGCTCCTTAAATGCTCCAGCAGAATCCGAAATTGTTTTACCTCTATTGCTATTAATTAATTTATCAATAATTTTTAAAACATTTAAGTATCGAAAATCTAATTTTGCTATAAAACATAAAATATCTACTTTTTAAAATTAAACTGTGTGCCAATTAATTGGTTCTTAAATGCTCCAGTAGAATTCGAAATTGTTCCACATCTATTGCTATTAGTTAATTTATAATTAATTTAAAAAAAAAATTGTCGAAAATTTAATTTTGCTATAAAACATAAAATATGTACTTTATAAAATTAAACTGTATGCCAATTAATTGCTCCTTAAATGCTCCAGTAGAATCCGTAATTTTTCTGTCTATTGCTATTAGTTAATTTATAATTAATTTTGAGATAGAGTGATCCTATTTGAGTAATAGCGCCATCATCAATAGAATGTAGTAACATTCTATAGTTAAAGTTATTTTATCGATCAAAAATTGATTGACTCTCAAGGTGGTACGTAGAAAAGACTCTAGATGGTATTTACCCAAAAATATTATTAACATGGTTGTCTAATCCATTCATAAGAATCCATAATTTCAAAACTCACCCATAAATACTTTTTTGGTTTATGCCATTAGGCATCTATTCTATTTTTATTCGATAGTCAATCAATTTTTGAATTTTTGACCTTGAGATTCAATCAATTTTTATTCGATAAAATGACTTTAACTATAGAATGTTACTACATTCTATTGATGATGGCGCTATTACTCAAATAGGATCACTCTATCTCAAAATTAATTATAAATTAACTATAATAGCAAAAGACAGAAAAATTGCGGATACTACTTGAGCATTTAAGGAGCAATTAATTGACATACAGTTTAATTTTATAAAGTACATATTTTATGTTTTATAGCAAAATTAAATTTCCGACAATTATTTTTTTTTAAATTAATTATAAATTAACTAATAGCAATAGATGTGGAGCAATTTCGAATTCTACTGGAGCATTTAAGGACCAATTAATTGGCACACAGTTTAATTTTAAAAAGTAGATATTTTATGTTTTATAGCAAAATTAGATTTTCAATACTTAAATGTTTTAAAAATTATTTATAAATTAATTAATAGCATTAGAGGTAAAACAATTTCTGATTCTGCTGGAGCATTTATGGAGCAATGAATTGGCATACAGTTTAGTTAAAAAAAAGAATGTTCTACGCTAACTTCCATCTGGTGTTTCTAATGCATAGTTTTTTCATACAAAATCAAGGGTCTAGACGTCATAACGCGTTGCATACGTTGTGTAAGTGGGACCAGTCTGTCTCTTAAATGAAACGCTTATGAAGCGTGCACTTTTAGATTTTGTCAAACTATTGTCATATACAGGAGAAAATGCTACTCAATTTACAATACTTACTCATGATAAATGCCTGGTCAATAAACTGTTAGTGCACTTTATAATTTCCCATAAAATTAAATATACTAAAAATAAAATAATTATTTTTTGCATTTGTGATAAATGT
Organism: Parnassius mnemosyne; assembly: GCA_963668995.1. Taxonomy (NCBI): domain Eukaryota; kingdom Metazoa; phylum Arthropoda; class Insecta; order Lepidoptera; family Papilionidae; genus Parnassius; species Parnassius mnemosyne. The sequence goes on along the minus strand of CAVLGL010000084.1, from coordinate 14,711,767 downwards.
ATTATTTAAAAAAAAAACTTAATCAATACGCGTTTATCATTGGCTGTGAAAATTATTGTAATGTGATCGGTTTCCAATGACTAATTACTTACTACAGCTACAAATTTTCATATTATTCAGACGTCTGAAAGTGGATGAAAGCTTAATTATAAAATTTCATTAAATTCATATATACATAAATACATATACAGATTAAAAGAACAAAAAAGCGTGTAATTTAAATGTCACACATATAAATTACATGCCACGCTGTAGAGCTTAATGCTGCTGTGTTTCGTATAATAAGTAAAGAGAAGCGGAGACCCATTTTACTGTAAATGACGCATTCCATCTAAGTCCTCGGGAATGATGACAAAGCAACCGCTTTTTAATTCTTAATCCAGCATAAATGTCTATGAGCCACAGCAACCACTTACCATCAGTTAGGCTGTGTAATCGTTTGACATCCTTATCCTTTAAAAAATATTCAATATTTGTTCAAGTGACATAGAAAAAATTATTTTAAGTATAAGCGTTCAGTTCTTTTTTTGCATGCGTACGTCACGTCAGAATTGGGAAGTTCGTTATAGTGTCATGTGGACGTTTCATCAAATAACGGCGTGACAGCAAAGTAACCCACATTCTATAGTATTAGTCGTAAAAACAATTTAGGAAAATATAGGGATAGTCTTGTAAATTTGTCGGCTGTGAAGGCTCGGCGGTGTGTTTGGTTGCATTCGCGGGATCAATTCCCGCTAAGAACAAGTATTTATTTGGCCTTCAAATTAATTGTTGAAAAGTAGAAATGTATAAAAATAAAGTTAATTCATATACAAAGTCTAAATAAAATTTAAATAACAAGCTTTTACCAGAAGCTTGAAGCTTTACCAGAATCCGGGTCTACTATCATATCAGCTCCATGGTCAAATTATTACATTGTTGTTAAAGTCCCTATACTAACTTTTAAATGAATCGGATATCAGCAATTGCTTCATAAATTGATTATAAATTTTGAGCAAGTAAGACACACGAACTTAGAGCAACAAAATAATACTTTTACCGGTAGAAATCAGCATTATCCCTAAGTAACATAGGCTTCTAAGGACGAAGAACAACTATTTTTGTTAGAAATGGATTCAGTGGCTACTAAACATGTAATACCTATTGAAATACTATCGCTTACCTAAACCATCTAATATAAAAAGTATATTAATATGAATTGGATATAAATATTTTTACTTTATTATAATACAATACATACCTCAAAACCTTAAAACGAAATTGTACAACCAGTGCGTGTTGCCAGTGTTGACTTACGGATCTGAGACGTGGTCCTTCACTGCTGGCCGTATGAGGAAGCTCAAGGTCGCTCAGCGAGGGGCTATGCTCGGGGTTTCTCTGCGTGATAAACTTAGAAATGAGTATATCCGCAGTAGAACCAGAGTAACCGACATAGCCCAACGGATTAGTAAGCTGAAGTGGCAGTGGGCCAGCCATATAGCTCGAAGAACCGACAACCGATGGGGAAGAAAGGTTCTTGAGTGGCAGCCTCGTACCGGTAGGCGAAGTGTAGGGCGACCTCCCACGAGATGAAATGACTACCTGGTAAGACATGCAGGAAGTTAATGGATGCAGGTGGCTCAGGACCGTGCTATGTGGTATTCCTTGGGGGAGGCCTATGTTCAGCAGTGGACGTATGAAAGACTGTAATGATGATGATGATGATAGCACAAGAACTCGAAAGGTGTTAGTCATGTCGAAACACCACTTAAACGGCAAAAAGTTGGAAAATTAGAACCCTTCAAAAATCCAGTCCCTACCGCGGAAGAATTGCACACCTGGAAGACATTCCAAAAGAGTTGCGGGAGAAAGTTTTGTAAATTCTGATTATGTCACATATCTAGAATATTTGGGTGTGGCAGATTTTTTCAAATGTTATGATAAACAACTATCAGCAAACCAAAATTCTTGTGAAAACTACTGACCAGAGCTTAGATCTTTTGCATATACTCTTTATTTCTACTCTCCCAAAGCGTTCAAATATGTCCGGCAAAAGTTTCAGTCTTTTGTGCCTCACGTTAGTAACATAAGAAGATAGTATGTGGTAATAGATTCGAACCCTCATTTTAGTAAAGAGTCGTTTGAAGCTCTAAAACTTAAAGTTGCCAATACTGACCACAAACTGCTGTATAATCTTGTCATCGATGAGATGACCATTCCTCAGCGAGTAGAATGGGATGGAAAAAAGATGCATGCCTATGTTGGTAATTGCAACTCCTCTAAAGAAGGAGACTGTTTGCCTAAGACTAAAGAAGCTTTTATGTTATTAGTAATAGCGATGAATGCTCCTTTTAAAATGCCTGTAGAACATTTTCGTGTAGATGGTGTGATTGCGGAACAACGCGCAAACCTTGTCAAATAATGTATTCAACATTTGCATGAAACTGGGGCCAAAATATGCCTTCCAATATAGCTAAGGCTAAATACGTTGGATTTTCATTTAATTTAAACGACTTCAAAACGTAACTTTGCAAGAAAAAGAAAGGTTGCACTATACAAACAAATTGCGCCGCAATCACATATTTTTTAAAAACCAAATAATGAAAATTAGATAACCATCTCAATTGTTCAGCAACAATGTTGCTGACGCACTAACATTTTGTGCTCAACTAAACATATCCGGATTTGAAAACGTAGATGGCACCATAAATATATATATACGTGGTAGAGGTTTGCAGCAGCTATATTAGTAGTATAGTTGTAGCATGAATGGGTCGGCTCGACCGGGGAAGGACCACGCTCTCACAGAAAACCAGCGTAAAATGGCAGCTTAACTCTGCTGTGTTTCGTGTGGTGAGTGTAGAGAACCGGAGACCTATTTTACTGGAAAAGAGGCACTCCATCTTAGTCCTCACGGTGACAACGAATCTGGCTCTTGAGTCTTTATTGAGGATAGATGTAGATGTCTATGGGTCATAGTAACCACTTACCATCAGGTGGACTGTGTGCTCGTTTGTCACTCTATCCTATAAAAAAAAATTTGTACCACGTTTTGAACTCCAGACATATAGCCTAGTTGCATTATAAAAAGCCTTTGTGTGCGTAAAATAAGGCTTAAATATTTGATTTCTTGACAATAGCTGTTGTCAAGAATTTAAATTTACTGGATGGAACAGCAGTGTTCAGCATTGTTCAGTGAACAGCATTCATCCTGAAAAACTGGTAAAGATGTTTTTTTAGCCAACATAAAGAGTCTGAAGAATTTGTATATTCATCTCGTAAAGAAATAACAAAACTGGTGTATATTCCTGTTTAAAAAATTAGCCAAGATCACGTAGAGCTTCTGTTTGGACAAATTCAAAGCCGTTGTGGTTGTAACACAAACCCCACAGCTCATCAATTTAGAGCAATTTATAAAAAGCTTATGGTTAAATCAGAACTCAGAGACGTGGAAAATAGTAACAGTCAAGCACTCGAAAATGTATCCCTCTTGACATTACGTAAAAAAAATTTACTCCATTGTTGATGCTCGATCACCTACAGACATTGATTTATAATATTTACATTTCATTGCAAAGTGATTTACTGTTATTACGACGAATTAACTTAATTATGTCGTTTGTTTTTATTTATTTAATTTTTTTCATCTCCTCAACCACACATGCTAACACAAATATTGTCAAATTCACTAATTTAATATGGTTACAAGAAATAACTTGATTCTAAATTCATAAGTTGGGAAAGAAAGTGATTTTTATAAGTAAGTAGTAAAACTATCATAACTCAGCAGTTGCCGTTATGTGCGTGCGTATCAATATAATTCTTACCTAGTGAGCATGTACAAACACATGTTAACGTTTTGCGGGTGTCAAGCCTGCAACTTTACAAGGCGCAGGTTCGGCCTCACATGGAATACTGTTCCCATCTCTGGGCAGGGGCTCCCCAGTGCCAGCTCTTTCCACTTGACCGCATCCAGCGCAGAGCGGCTCGAATCGTCGACGACCGAGCCCTTTCCGATCGGCTCGATTCATTGGCACTGCGAAGAGATGTTGCATCCCTTTGCATTTTCTTTCGCATTTACCATGGGGAGTGCTCTGAGGAATTGTTCGGATTAATCCCAGTCGCCAAATTTCACGAACGCACATCGCGGCATAACTCCTGATACCATCCACACCATCTGGATGATTGTCGGTCCACCACTGTGCGATTTAGAAGATGTTTTCTTCCTCGCTCGATTTCCTTGTGGAATCGATTACCATCAGTGATTTTTCCGGACCGATACGACTTAGGGACCTTCAAGAAAAGAGCGTACTCCTTTTTAAAAGGCCGGCAACGCATCTGCAATTCCCTCCCTGGTGTTGCAGTTGTTCATGGGCCGCGGTAGTTACTTACCATCAGGTGAGCCGCATGCTCATTTGCCCCCTCTCCTATAAAAAAAAGCAATAGGAGCGTAGGGATACAAATGTGCGTGGTTTAGATGTGTGCATGATTCTTGTTTTAATATACTACTGCGTTGTGTGAGTTAGTTGAGGTTGCAACATTCGGATTCGGTACAAATTAGGAAAACTGTGAGAATTGGCCGACCACTTTACGATATCTAAGCATACGAAGCAAAAAGGTAATTTAAAGCTTGTAAAAATAAGTAAATTACAAGCGATAACTTCCACAAAAACTAGTTTAATTCAATTGTTTCGGGTCTAGATGTTTGTGGCGTCTTACATACTTAAATTTTACAAATTTAAGAGCGTGAGACGCTACTACGGTAGTTGAAAAAAATCTAGTGCTTACATAATAACTTTAAAAGACATTCTCAGACCAAAAACATTATTACGTTCAGTAACGTAGGACTTTCTCATAGATTGCTCTCATAGGGGAACATTTTCAATAGCTGTCACGTATGGCAGGCGGTGTAGCTAACCACAATTATTAGTTGGCTTAGTAATTACGGCTTGGTCCTGCTTTGAAGAAGATCAAACACGGTCAGCCTAAGATGAAGACCGGATGCGTAATGCTTATTGTGGTAACAAAATGACTATTAAATGGCTGTTATTGTGACGGCGCCGGTGATGGGAATCCACGAATAGTCGGTAAACATGTGAATATTTTATTCGTGAGATAAATACTAAATAAAGAATATTCCTGATTGAGTAAGGAAGAAAAAATGTAATGAGATTACAAAATTGTTGTTATAATGAAACCATTAGCATGTAAATTAGAAATTAGCTACTAAGAGCGTAAGTATTATAAATTATAACGCTCGCTTTTAAGTACACCCGCCGTTTTTATCGATTCAAATATATATATTTTTATAATTTTTGCTGCTGGTGATAAGAGGACTGGTTCTTTTCTCGCTCAAAAACAAATATAGCCGTTGAGTGAGGAAGGATAGCCAGTGTTTCGGGTACGATACCTGGCACTAAGTCTGTATGATAATTCAAGTTTTTAGTTTTTTTTTTAGTATTGTATATATTTCAATGTTTTGTTATTTCAAACACTTTTAATTTGGCAGAACAAAACTTGCAATTAAAACCTTTCGTTTCCTATTGAAGAGAAATAATATTTTATCATTTGCAAGAAAACACTGTCCAGATGATATTATTTTGCTGAAATGAATCCTTTTGTTTTTCGAGTTCAATGGGCCGTTGTTTCAAATAATAATCAGAGGAATGGATCATGGATATATAAAGAATGGTAATGATTTTTTTAACGTGTTTGTAACGTTTTATAATATATCTATCTATCACCAACGCTGTTCCTTCTGCATTGGTATGATATGTTGTAAACTGGTAACATTCATTGCTATGCAGACGACAGCACTGGTGATGCCTTATATCAGGATGCCGACTCCCGGGACAAACTTGTGTCTGAAGTCGAGTCTTTGCTGAACTAAGTCTCGGATTGGGGGCGAATAAATCTACTCCAGTTCAATTCTCAGAAGATACAAGTTTGCGCGTTTACCGCTAAAAATAAATCCTTTGTCGTATCTCCTCAGTTTCAAGCTACTTCAACTAGCATCGGAATCCTCGGCGTCGTCATATACAATAGTGTGCATGTTCTAGTTCAAATTGGCCTCAAGGGAATGCCAATTTGGCCTCTAAAAAGCTTGCCGTGCTCAGCAGAGCGAGACAGTATTTCATGCCAGCACATCGCTTGCAACTTTACAAAGCGTAAGTTCGACCTCACACGGAATACGACGACCGAGCTATTTCTGATCGGCTCGATTCACTGGCGCTGCGCAGGGATGTTGCATTCTTTTGATTTTCTATCGCATCTACCACGTGAAGTGCTCTGAGGAATTATTTGAATTAATTCCAACCGCCGAATTTCACGAACGTAGATTGCGTCAAAATTCATGATATCATCCTCACAATCTGGATGCATGACGGTCCACCACTGTGCGTTGTACTAGGAGTTTTGTTTCTCGTACAATATCTCTGTAAAATTGTTTACCACCGCCGATTTTTGCGGACCTTTTACGTGGTAGAGTCATGCTGCAGCTATATTAATAGTATAGTTGCACGAATGATTCGGCTTAACCGGAGAAGGACCACGCTCTCACAGAATAACAGAGTAAAATAGCAGCTTAATGCTGCTGTGTTTCGTATGGTGAGTGCAGAGAACCGGAGAGCCATTTTACTGGAAAAGAGGCATGCGATCTTAGTCCTCACGGCTGACAACGCACTTGTACTTTAATTCGCAAACGAAGATAGATGTAGATGTCTATGGGCGACAGTAACAACTTACCATCAGGTGGACTGTGTGCTCGTTTTTCACCCTTATTCTGTACAAAAAAGAACTATATGATTTAGGGGCCTTCAAGAAAAGAGCTTACTCCTTTCTAAAAGGCTGGCAAGGCGGCTTTGCGCTAGTGTTGTGGTTGTTCATGGACGGCGTTTATTACTTAGAATGAGGTGAGCTGCATGCTCGTTTGCCCCCTTTTCTATAAAAAAATAAAATAAATTAAGACGTAACGTCTCACAGCTTGTAATTATACTTTACACTATTTAGACCGAAACGCAGCAGTGTTGCTAGTGCTATTTCGTGGTATAAATAAGTAAGAGGGTGGTACCTATAAAGACTGTCTCTTACGTAGAAAAATAATCCTACCATTTAAAGAGTCTCTGCAGGAAGTATTTTGTGAATAGTTAGTATACAGAGCGCATTTTTGGTATTTATTTATTTATTCTTTATTGTCATATCTTATAGCTATGCGTGAACTTAGCCTGTCATTGGTTGTATTTTTTTCCAGCCAAGTCCTTTATTTATAATCAATAATGATAAGTATTTAAACCAACTGTAATTATAACAAAGTTTATAAAGTATGTATCAAAACTAAAAACAAATTAAATTATAATTTAAAGATGCTTTTAAAATCAAAATTTTAGAATTTCTAGAACATTCTGTAAAACAAATCAACAATAATGTAACCAAAGAACTAAACAATCGCAAAAACGCAATGAAATAACAGTCACAAAATTGCTCTGTTGTAAAACACCCTCAAATGTGAGTTCTCCTTATTTAGAATGATAGTAGAATTTCACAATAGAATGGAGCTTTCTATTCCTTCCCCGGTCGAGCCGACCCATTCATGGTCTACTGGAAATATAGCTGCAGCATGGCTCTATCACGTATAAAACTTCCATATGTCGGAAGAGTTACTGACAAGATTGGATACATCTTGAAGAGTGCTTCCACATGAACACACTACAAAACACCGAAGAAGATTGGTCAGTTCTTACCATCCATAAAGTGAAATATCCCACTACAAGACACAGGAGTGTACAAGCTGAATGAGGTTTCACTTATATAGGACGAACAAAAAGATCCATAAAAACCCGTGAGAAAGAACATGATGTGAAGCACCGACGCTCCGGGAAATCTGCAGTATGTTAACATGTTCTGAATCGTCCCAACCCTTTAGATCAGATTTGATAGACCACAAATCCTCGCAACATAGATTAATGATAGGTCATCGCGCGCACTGACTAGATACCGTGATACCTGAAAGAAACAGCTCCGAGAATAGGCCAACTCAATATTCTAGTGTGTATAAGACAATTGCAAGAATGCTAGTGTGCGTGAAAAATTGTATATGCCAGCAACTTAACTATTACCCGATTAACGGGAAAAATTATTTTATGCTGTGGCTCAGTAGTTAAGTTCATAGTTATGAATGTAGACCAGAAATACTTAAAAATGAATAATTTATTAATAGCGAATGTATCAATATATTTGTGTATATTATGTATAGGTTTTTCTTCTGAATAAATGGCATATAAATGATAAGGCCTTTTATATTTAAATGTCTGACTAATATTCACAAATTATTTAAAAAAATAGTTACATATTATATGGTGTAGCAAAATTTTATTTTTATTATATGTTGTTATAGCAATAATAACCAATACACATTCTGTGAAAATTTCAAGTACATCGGCTGCACTAAAAGTATCGGAAATGGAATATTTCCACTGTTCCTGTCATATTAAAATATTTTTAATTGAAAAGTTCTTGGTCTTAAAAATCGAATACCATTTATTTATTTAAAAAAAGATACTCGGTCTTGTCACAAGGTTTTGTCAAACTTGTTTAGTCGTTGAGAAAATGGAATTGACTCGAGAAAATTCAAGAGCGATGATTTATTATGACTTTCGAAGTGGTTTAACACAAAAACAGTATGTTGACCGGATGATTTCTGCATTTGGTGATGAAGCCCCATCCAAAACCACAAAATGGTGGCCACGTTTGTCTCCAAAACCGGCCATGTTACGACTATTCCTTTTGAGGGACAAAGAACGATTAATGCAGAATGGTATGCTAGTATTTGTTTGCCACAAGTCGTTTCTGAACTCCGTAAAGAGAACTGCAACCGCTGTATTATCCTCCATCACGAGAATGCGAGTTCTCACACCGCACACATAACAAAAGAGTTTTTAGAGCAAGAAAACAGAATTATTAGACCATCCGCCGTACAGCCCCGACCTAAGCCCTAATGATTTCTATACTTTCCCTAAAATAAAGAATAAATTGCGTGGACAGAGATTTTCATCACCTGAAGAAGCTGTGGACGCGTACAGAACGGCCATTTCGGAGACCCCAACTTCCGAATGGAATGATTGCTTCAATGGTTTGTTCCATCGTATGGAAAAATGTGTCAAATTTCGCGGAGAATACTTCGAAAAGCAATAAATACATTTTTAAATAGTATTGTTGTGTCACTTCCTTGATTCCCGAAATTTTCAGTATCGCCCTCTCGTATATCAACATATTACGGTTCATAAAATACAGCCTGCTGACAGACAAACGGAACGATAGTGGAAACTTAAGTCCCGTTGACACTCTTTGGGCACGGAACCCTAAAAAACGAAAATAATGTTTTAATAATAAAAATAACAATTAATAAAACAACATATAAATATAAGGTCATTTTGAGCAATACTACGAAAATAAACATTAAATATTATAGAATTAGGTTATATTATAATAAGTTAAATATATTATATTATAAAATATAGTAACAATAAATTGACATATAAAAATCTCAGCCACGGGGAACTTTATTTTTGTATACGCGGCAACACTGAATGGCGTCATTCATATTTTGTAACTTATATATGGCTCGTGTTATTTTGTAATTTCGAAATTGTATGATACTTACTGATAGTATGTGATCCCAGTGTCTTTCTTATTTATTGTAGTATTATTTTTACACAGTTTCACTACGCAAACTGGTATTTTACTTCGGATTATGATCAAAATTTAATAAAATATTCGGTACGTCCACATCACATATCGCCTGCAACGCGACTGGCTCTGATACGCCGATTTCGGCGTAGTATTTGTTGCTGCATTTTACAAGAGCGCCGGCGGTATCTAGTCAGAGCGCGCGATGACCTATCATTAATCTATGTATCGCAAGACACACCGATTCCTACCAATGATGATTCGCGAGACTATTAAAATAGAAAAAAATATCCTAATTTCAGTAGATAAGATGGCATGGTACTAATATATGCTTATGATACCATTTTTAATAAAATTAATTCCAAACCCAAGCATAATACTTTAAGACTCTTAAGACACTGTAAGATCGTTCTGCGTAGATTGCACAAAGAATTAATAATTTAAAGTTGCAGGTAGCCATCGTTAATAATAACATCAGAACGTCAAGCACCTCATTCACGAGAGGGAGGGAGAAACGTCAGGAATTAAAAAAGTAAAATTTGAATTATACGCGAAAAGATCTGTAAAAATAGTTTAATTCAAAATCAGTTTGTTACTAGGTTTTTCTGACAAGATATTCTTAGTAGTAGCTCGAAGTCTGGAAGTCAGAAGGTAGATGTCTCTCTCCCGTTGTGTCGGATTACGGTCCTGAATAGTGAGTGTATTTCTATGCTTGTGCACTCGGGCACTGGAATTCTGTCTTGCGCAGAAGACAAATAATATTAGAACCGAATCGAAATTCGGTCTGGAGTACATTATTATTAACAATATATGTATAAATAGCTAAGTTGTAGAATTAATATATTAAATACAGACCTTTACCGTTGCTTCACGTGCCTATTATATCTGACATAAATGAAATGGCTGTACAATCAACAAACTCGCGATATCATCCATACTATCTGTGTGATTGGCGGTCCACTAATGTGCAATTAACAAGAAGTTTTCTTTCTCGCAATACTTCCTTGTGAAGACGAATACCACCATCGATTTTTTCGGTCTTAGGAAGCTTCAAGAAAAAAGCCTACTGTTATATAATAGGCCGGCAACGCATCTGCTATGCACCTGGTTTTGCAGTTGTTCATGGGCCGCGGTAGTCACTTACCATCAGGTGAGCCAGGTGCTCGTTTGCCCCTTCTTATAAAGGGTCGCGGGAAAAGTTTCTTAGTATTTTATATTGAAATTCCAGACATGTTCTCTTCAAATTTTAATTACATATAATTATAATACATATGCGCTATTTTGTTTGATATCTTGTTGTCATCTTGTAGGTAGTGACATAATCCCGTTGCTGTAGATATCTTTAAAAAAATGCGACAAGTAGTCCTCTTTTGATGTTAACCTAACACTACCCATAGAATTCTGAAGAGCTGAAACAGGTGAAAATTTGTGGGTGCAAGGTCAGGACCATATGATGAATGAAGCTCTCAAAATTTTTGCTGAGTGGCCAAAGATGTGAGTGGTCTGGCGTTATCATGACGAAAGACCACTCCTTTTTTGTTGATGAAATCCGGTCGTTTCTTCTAAATTTCTTGCTTGAGTATCATTATTTGTTGGCAGTAGAGATCTGAATCGATGGTTTTGCCCAACGGTAAACGCTCATAATAAATGATGCCCTTCCTATCCCACCATAGACACAGCATCACCTCATTGAGACTCACCTGAGATTTCTCATTGCGTGTTAATACGGGTTTCCCAACAATATGTGGAGCTTGACTACTATTTGACCATGATCTTTTTCGCACACTCTTGCCTTATATGATCCAGTTTTCATCACCAGTGCTCAATCTTTTCATAAATGTTGGAGCATGACTCTGTGATTTGGCATAGTTAAAAATGGCATCGACTTTATCCGTATGAGAGCGAACAGAGCGAGCTGCATTTTTGATATCGAAATTCCCGGACTGAAAATGCTTGAACCAACTTACTGACACTGCATTAAATACATTAACGTCAATAGATTTTTTGCGGCTTCAGTCGCTTTTTTCCCTATTTAGTAATAGAAGTTCAGAATATATTGAATTTCTTAGTTAGATTTATTAATTTTGGCGGACACAAAACAACTGAAAAATAGCGGGAAAATCTTTTTACTTTTGTCTTTTAATTAATGTTCTATATATATATTGATATTTAAACCGCCCAGATACACACAGTACAACAAAAGAGGTTTTTGTTCAATTTTATGCAAACAAAACACCTAATATATAAGAAAAAATCATCTATCGAGAAGTTGATATTAGTTATTGTGCGATGTTTTTCACTTTTACGACATCCACGCATGGAAATGAGGTGATGGATTCTCTAACATTATAACACTGGCTGAAATAATTATAGATATAAAATAAAAATAAATTAGAAAAAAAAATTTGCATGTGAGATTAGCTACTAACTTTAGCTGATATATGTAAATTCATCATTCCCTTAATTCATACATGATTTTTTTTAGTTGATGTACGAAATAAATTATTCTCTCCAGAATTATATTTCAAAGCCATCAAACCTTTCTACGCGCTATTTGATTGCCATTTCACGCTGATTGTGTATTTATGTTAATTGTTTTTGTAAGTGGAAACGTAACGTTCGTATTGCTGCCTCAAATCGAGCGCCCTTTTTTATTCTATTTATATATACAAAGGTAAATAAAGTAATTGAAGTCATTAGTTAAACTTTATTTTATTACTTTATATTGTATACATTCGACATCGATTTTATTACTATGTACATTAATTTATTTTATTTATTTAAAAACTTAAATGTAACACCTCAAAGTAAAGGGTACATAGGGCGGACTTAATGCTATGTGGCATTCTCTACCAGTCAACCCTGGGCGCCAAAGACAATTGTTGGCAGGTGCGAAACATAATACATAAACAAAGTGTATTATATATATTAAAATATAACATACACAACATTTATTTAAATATACATGCATATATCATATATTACATACAATAATACATATATATAATGTGTATACATGCTTATAAACTTTATAAATAAGTATTCGTATGAATATATAAATAAATAAATATTTGAAGAAAAAAAATAAAAGAGGGAGAGAGAGAGAGAGAGAGAGAGAGAGAGAGAGTATATTAATTACATACATAGTACATTAATTAATTTAAAAGCCTATGTTCGGCAGTGGACTAGTGAAGTGCTGTAAAGACGATGACAATTGATGAATACTAAACACGGTCCTGACTCGCTAGCATTCCTATCTTACTAGCTCGTAACTCTATCTAATAGGGTTCTAGATAATTATAACTCTATCTAGGGCTGCCCTTATACGAGACTGCCACTAGAAAACATTTCTTCCCCACTCATTGTCGGTTCGTCGAACTATGAGACAAGTCCATTGTCACTACAGATTTTTATTCATAGAACTCTGTCAGGGTGCTCTGGTTCTACTGTGGATTTCGTCGTTGCGGATTTTATAATGCAGAAAGTCTCCAAACTTAGTCCTCTCTTTAGTTCATCACTGGCGATTTGTACTTATTTTACACTCTTGCATCAAGTCTTTGAGAAGTAGACATTAAGAGAAGACAATGATAGAGACTAATACCCTGCAGTGGACTTTTAAGAGCTGCTCTACAAGACGAAGAGAAAAAGAACTAGAAGATGTGTTGTAATTTTCTGCACGCTACACAGAGGTATTGAATCGGTAGATGGACTAACCTAGGTAGATAATTTGTCCTAGCTATGTGTATTTTTTAGAAACAACGATCGGAGTATTTCTAACAACTACCGACGTAGGTGCGACATGGGCATGGATCACGTGTAATCTTTTTATTATCCAGATTTATCTTAAGAACTGTCTTTTGGGATATACGATGTCGGAAAGTCGAAAGTGCTGGATTTTTTCGCCGTTGATGTTAAGAGCCAATCTTTGTTTTCAAATTCAATAGCTTGAACACGTCTTCTAGCGCAAGGGTGAAGAGTTAAGGCGATATAAAGTCACCCTATCTTCCAACCAACTACCTGTAGGTTATATGTTTCGTAATCTGTTATTGCAACCTGATATAGCCATCGTGACCTTACACCTTGTATACACACACTGTAGCACCTCGATATACTGACTGTCAAACTTGGCATCGTTTAAGGGACTGTAGTACCGAACAAATTTTAACGAAATCAGAGACTTTCTCATAGTCTACATTCACAACACATAGTGAAATGTTGTGTATTTGTTGCAGTCTTGCATTATGTACTTGTATCATTTTGTACTTTTTGTACAATTTGTCGAAGTATTTTTATGTAGTACATGGTATTGAATTTTTTTCGGAAACCTTCTTGATCGGGAGGCTGCAAGTATCAAGTCCGCATTCGTCACAACTGGAAATAACCTTCGAAAATAGCACGTACACAGGGTTAAAAATGTAGTGCTTCAATACTATATAGTAGTGTATTCGACTTTCTTGAAAAATGAGACTGTAAAACTTCTGTGCAACGCCTTTGGAGGAACAAATATTTGTACTACGAGTATGCCTGAGCATTGAAAAGGCCTAGCTCTTACGTGACTCTAGCAAGTGCTTATATGACTTTGAATTATATTGCTGGGTCCCCATCGATATCACACAAATAGTTATTTTTTATGATAGAACAATAAACAAGATAAAAAAACCACAGACAAATATTATATAAACATGTTAAATGCTTCAAAGTAATTAAATGATGAATAATTTGCGTTAAAGTTGGTTTCCGGTATTTCCGGTGGATTTTATGTTTTACAATGCTTTCAATTTGGAACATTAACTTGGAACAAATAGAAGGATAGTCCCTTACAGTTCCCTTTTAAGCTTAAAATAAATTAAAAAATGTTGTGACAATATTTAAATTTAATATTATTTTTTTTTAATTTAATAGCCACGGAAGCATTGGCATTCACGATCTCGACAGCGACCTGTTTTACGGCTGTGTCGCCGACCAAGTTTAGGCCGCGGAGAATAGGGAGAGCAGCACATTGTAGTACAGACACCCATTAGTGCTGCAGCTAAAATACGTTGCGAGATGACTCTGCCTGAGATGAGATGCACAACTACCGTTCCTTATATTGAACGTTAAAATATTACCACAAAATATTTCAGTTTTTTAAACATCAGCCTAAAATGAAGACTGTAGTTTTTTTTATAAAAATCACTGCAACTGTTTTATTCCCACTAAAATTAATGTGAATGAAGTTGGAAAAAATACGAAGTAGAAATTTCGAGCTGCCTTATAAATGGATAACTACTTAAAAGAGGATCATGGAAATAATTTTTCTTACTTTTTAAGTATTAGTGTAACATTAAAATCATTAAAAAAATAATTGTCGATATAATGTTATTTCCTATGAAAACCATTTAATATTATAGTGGGTTGGAACCTAGCCATTGCCGTACATATTATGTATAATATATAAAATAAAGAAGTATTCTCTTACATTATTAGTTTTTTGCTACAAATTTTTACTTCTTTTCACCTGTTTCCGATAACAACTACGATAAGAGATATCCCTGATCCACCATCAATTCTAAAACAGTTTGGTGGCAACGGCTGAAAGTGGAGGGGCAAAAATCTTACTGAATATCCACTAAGAAAATTCTAGAAAGTTTTATTAGAAGTCTACTCCCCAACACACGTATCGCTCACCACTTATCACTGTAGTTTCGAAAGTTTCAAAAAGTTCTAGTATTTGTATTTTGTGTGTATTAGTTTGTGTTTTCAAAATTTTATTTATTTAACTATATGTCGTAGAATTAGTAGCCAGCAGAAGAAGAGTAAGAAAGGAGTTTTTTTGCGAATGAGGTCCTAATAAGAGACATCTCACATACTATATTAGATGTAGACGGAATGTAAATTCAGTGTTTTTATATTCGTAATATTTGATGGTAGAGAACAAGCGTAATTTAAATAAGCTTACTTTTATTATCATTCACTGTTCTGCCTGTGTGAAAGTGATAATGCTCACTTGCTCCGTTTCAGGTACGGTAGCAACCTGCAAATATTATATGAAAACGCTAACTCAGAAGAGCGCAATATTAAAATACCAGAATTATATATTAACATTTGGTAGGACTTAAAATTTGTCAATATTTTAACCTAATAGATAATTAATTTCAGGACACAATTTTATACGATTAAATATTCTGCCATTTCGTTTCAGTCAAAATTTGTTAAGGTTCTGTTTAATAAGTGTCGAGTATTTCTTGGAACGTGAATCATCTGGTACAGAAACTTTATAATTAACTTGATATTTAGCTGTGACTGAAACTTATTTAATTTATCTTTTAGATAATCAGACGGCGGTATGAACAAACTGTGGATTTTTTTAACAAAAAATATTTACTCCCGAAATAAAATGAACAAAGAATAAACTATTGGTATATCCACATGTGCATGCCTAAAACGCATGAAAAATACCTATAATATGATAATACGTATGTTTTTAAAGTAGTTTGTTTATTATATATATTCATAATTATTACTATACTTCCAATATCCCAATAATTTTATGTCAGACTTCAATTAAAAAATCTTGGAAAATACAAAAGTGTACGACTCATAATGCTCAGATCGTGAAGAAATTCGAAAAAATTAGTAAATTGTAGTTCTGTTCGTCAAATAGTTCCAGTAACATTCACTGAATAACACCTTCAGGTCACTCTATCAAGTCCGGAGGTAAGGTCTCATCATAACTAACATAACGAGAGCAAACTCGGCACATCTAGTACTATTGGTCGAAGAACCCGTGGTAACGGGAGGGATTGAGATGTTTGACGTCCTAATGTCATAGTTAGCCCGGCTAACTTCAGTTTTTGAATACTAATATTTGTTCTGATCTACGCAGAACGAGCTTAGAGTATCTTGAAGTCTTGCAATGGTATGCTTGGGTTTGGATTTGATTTGGTTAATTATAGAATCACAAGCAGATGGCAGATCACGCATCTATCTTTTCTATTGAAATTAGAATGTTTTTATTTATTTATTTAAATAGCCTCGTGTATCATCCTTGGTAGGAAACGGTGATGTTTTGCGAGGATTTGTGGTTTATCAAATCTGGTGTAATAGTGGGGACGATCTTCAACTTGTTCATAGAATAAAGACCGACGCTCCGGGAAGTTCAATCAGTGCGTGTTGGCAGTGATCACTTATGGATCTGAGATGTGATCTTTCACTGCTGGCCATATGAGGAAGCTCAAGGTCGCTGAGCGAACTATGGAGAGGGCTATGCTCAGGGTTTCTCTGCGTGATAAACTTAAAAATAAGGATATTCGCATTAGAACCAGAGTGACCGACATAGCCAAACGGATTAGAAAGTTGTAATGGCAATGGGCCGGCCATTCGATGAACCGACAACCAATGGGGAAAAAGATTTTTGAGGGGCAGCATCGTACCGGTAGGCGAAATGTAGGGGGACCCCCCACTAGACGGAGTGACGACCTGGTAAGACATAACGGAAGTCGATGGATGCAGGTGGCTCAGGACCGTGCTTTGTGGCATTCCTTGGACGAGGCCTATGTTAGCAGTGAACTTGTGAGGGCTGAAATGATGATGATGATAAAAAACTGCCGTTGCCAATCCGCCTCACAAACGTGGCAGCTATGGCAAATTTACTCTATGAGACAGTCTATGGATATGCTGAATGAATTTTTCATTATTAATCAAACCTTTACATAAGTCTTTTGCTGGACTGACTTAAAAGGAGGTTTGGCCGGGTACTCGTGATTGCAGTGTCGAGTATTGTTATTTAGGTATTTACTTCTATTATAAATGAAGAGATACGAAAGAAAATATATCACGTTAGGATACGTATATGATATTATGCTAGAAGATTTTTATTTTGACTTTAAGCAAATTATATACAATTAATATTATTCATATTGTAAATATGAAAAACGGTGTGTTTCGGATGTTTGTGCCCAATCAAGCTAAAATCACTGGATATTTTTTTTTAAAAACATATGGTATATTCCCATCTTGATCTGAGACTTGTTTAGGTGACACTTAAAATAAATCAATGTGCTAATTTTGTAACCTGCCTGGCATGTTGTAAAAGTATTGCAATGTTTAAATTGTGATTGTGTAGATAATGGGCTAGCCAGTTATCACTTCTTTCACAATGTTTTATATAAATTCATATTTTTGGTTAAACATGGTCCGAATAGCTCGCTGTTCTTTAGACTATCCGTTGGGGGTAACAGGTTATTTAAACAAATTTCGTTATACAAAACCGCAGTATACCTAGGAATACTTTTTTATATGTATCGTGGAAGCATTTTAAATACATAAATTGCATGTGAACAAGCATACAGACTCAAAACAATTATATTCAAGCCACATATACAGTTTTTCAGGGCGATATTCGCACTAGCGTCCGCTGCGCCGTAATCAAAACCACTGGGTTACCAAAATTCTCCAGTTCTTGGTTGATATTTTCCATTTATAAAATGAGAGTAACAGCCCTTTACGAGGAGAGCCCTTTTAACTAGTAGCTAAAAAGGTGTTACTCAATTCAACTATACCTACGTGTATGTCCTCTTTAGTGTTTATATATGTTACGTTATACTTCGTCAATCTTGGTTGAACGGATTCTTATTTTATTAAATAGGCACGATCCTGACACACCTCTCTCGCCTCCTTTACATTCATATACCTACACATATATGCTCGTTATGGGTACTGTTAACCTGCTTTGTTTAACTTCGGAACTTTGTTAGCGCGATTTAGGATTCGATGTATTTCGCTTGTGGTGCGCCGACAGCGCCGCCACATCACCCCCGTGCTTAGACCGGTGGTCTATAGTGCAGTCCGATTGCCGGTGCGTCCTTAATGCCGGTGGGGAATACCTGCTGTGTGCGTAAGGGCAAGTGACGCCGGTGCGAACGATATGCCGGTGTGTAATGCATGCCGAACTACGCACTTGTAAGTGATGCCGGTGAGAACGAGGAACCGGAGCAAGTGCCAGGGATTGCCTTGTAGTCTGCGGTGAGTCGAGAAGATGGCAAGTAATCTGCGAGAGTGCCGTGAAGCAGAGGCGAGCAGAAAGGCTCAGAGCCGTGCCAAACACTGAAGCGCAGAGAGTAGCTTGAAGGAACAGGAAGCATTATTATTCCAGTGCTGCGATGAACCATTTGTAAAGCTAGATGGCTTACAGAATGTGAAGACTGCAGGCAATATCTGCTCGGAAGTGCAGAATGAATGGGGTACTTGAGGACGATGACGAAGGTTTGAAGTTGTAGTTTCTGAAGGTTATTGGTTGCGTGTTTATAACACGTCGGGGTCATCACTTTACTTTCTACTTTTTACGTGGTAGAGCCATGCTGCAGCTATATTACTGGTATAGTTGTAGCAAGAATGGGTCGACTCGACCGGGGAAGGACCACGCTCTCACAGAATACCAGCATAAAATAGCAGTTTAATGCTGCTGTGTTTCGTATGGTGAGTGTAGAGAACCGGAGACCCTTTTTACTGGCAAAGAGGCATTCCATCTTAGTCCTCACGGGTGACAATGCATCTGTATCTTGAGTCTTTATTGAGGATAGATGTGGATGTCTATGGGTCACAGTAACCACTTACCATCAGGTGGACTGTGTGTTCGTTTGTCCTCCTTATCCTATGAAAAAAAAATCACTGTGGCGGGTGGAAGAAAAAGGGGAGATCTCCCGCTGGGCAAGGTGTTCTGCCCGGGGGAGCGGCCAACGCTCCGGGTTGTAGTTCGGAGCTATTATATATCTACTGCTTTAACTTCGGAACTTTGTTAGCGCGATTTAGGCTTCGATGTATTTCGCTTGTGGTGCGACGACAGTGCCGCCACTTTGGTCGATAAACTTTCGTCCAGGGCATCCCACGCCGATTCTGCCGTTCCTCATTAATTTTTTCTACATGACCAAACCACCGTAGCATTCATTATTATATATTTAAGTTATCATCAAGACGTGAAACGAAAAACATTCATCAATATAACAGCCATTCCACAAAAGCCCATTAGTTGGCCCTTGTACCCGTAGGTGGTGTGTAGATTGGTCCCCTACTGTAGCAGTGACCTGGTAACTCGTAAGGTGGCCTGTGTCATTACTCGGGGAGAACTCATATTCAGCATTGGACTAGTGATAGGCTGTAGTTATGATGATGATAATGATGATGAATTTAACCGTAAGAAAATTGTTGTTTTTCCATTCGAATAATTTAGGGATTACACTCCTAGGCTTTCAAAGTTACGTTGGAAGAAGAAAGACATAGAATCTAAGACGAAATTAAATACAAATCATTTAATGCAATGATTTTTCAAGCTTACTATCATTGTGCAGTGCATTTTTCAATGTAATTTTAGAGTGTTATTAAATATTAATAATAATGCAAGAAGATAAACTGGTGAATAGATATTTTTGTTCTAATAAAAAATGTTTGTTTTTTTTTATAAATTTCAAATCATAAAAATAAAGAGGGAAATAAAACAATAGAAAAATATATTTTTAAAACAATTTAAAATTTTTAGCTTATTAAATATAACTATTTCAAAAACACTGCGATTCCGGAAAAAATTAAAGCAATAACTTTGCACATGAAATATTCTCGAAAACAATTTTAAAATTCCAATGAAACATTTATGCCCACTCATATCACAACTCGACTGAAACGTATTACCGGTCGTTAAACTCGTATTTTACTAGGTGATACATTAACGTAAGCGTGCTCTAAATACAGACAGACGAACGAAAAATTATGGGCCCTATTCTCAACTTCGTAACAGGATAAAAATTTTGTTCTAAGTGTTTTTTTTTTAAACCAAAATAACCAGACTTACTAGGTAGTAGAACTTCATTTCTATGGGTGTAGGAGACAGTATATTTTATTTATTTATTTATTTAATATGCTTTATTTGCACACCAAGTACAAAAAGGCAGATATATCAGCAACAGGGCTTTCTCTACCAGTCTAGCTCCAGGTTAAGCAGAAAAGATATTGTGATTGCAAAGTGCTAACAAGTAAGTAAAAAATATGTATGTCTACATAATATTACCATAACTACTACTACATACTAAGATACACTTTATAAAGATAATTACACAAATATTATATATATATATATATATATATATATATATATATATATATATATATATATACATATACATACATACATACATAAGAAAAGGGAATGAAAGTGAACGTAGGTAAGACGAAAGTTATGGTTTTTGAAAGAGAAGAAAGTAAAACGATATGTGAAATAAGAATAGAAGGGGAGTTGGTAGAGCAAGTAGATAAGTTTGTATATTTGGGATGTGTGTTTAGCAGGGATGGTAGATATGATAAGGATATAAAACGACGAGTGAATGCAGGAAATAGAGTGAATGGGGCTCTACACTCTATTGTGAAAAGTCAGAATGTGTCCAAAAAGGCACGTATGGCAATTCACAATGCTGTGTTAGTACCTACTTTAATGTATGGTAGTGAAAGTTGGGTGTGGCAGAAGAAGCATGAGAGTAGAATAAATGCTGTAGAAATGCGGTCATTAAGGAGTATGTTAGGGATGAAGCTGAATGACAGAGTGAGAAATTGTTTAATAAGAGAAGAGTGTGGTTTGCAAGATGATGTTGTGACCAGGATTAAGAAAGGAATGCTTCGGTGGTTTGGCCATGTAGTAAGAATGAATGAGGAAAGAGTGACAAAGCAAATTTATGTTGCAGAGGTGAACGGCATAGTCGGGAAGGGTCGCCCTAGTCGAAAGTTTATCGACCAAATTGGCGATATATTAAAAATGGGCCAAATCAAGAGTACCTTTAACCGACGGGCGTGTATGCGTAGGTATATGGATGTGGAGGAAGCGAGAGAGGTGTGTCAGGATCGTACCAAATGGAAGTCCATAATCTCTGCCTACCCCTCTGGGTGACAGGCGTGAGTGTTTATGTTATGTTATATATATACATACACATACATACATAAGTACATGATACATACATAATTAAATATAGCAGTTTCTGTTCTGATTCTGATGGATGGTACACTGCCCGGTAACTAGTTCCATAATATTACCGCTTGTGGAGTAAAAGATTTGTGTAAAAAGCTAGTGTGACAAAGGGGAACATGGAGGTTAAATTTTTCCGTAGAACCTAATAAATAATAATGACAAGCTATGAAGCACTCCATCTTAGTTCTTATAGTTACCATGGTATCTGCAGCGTCATTTGTTAGTAATTGGCTGTACGTGTCATGTTGAATGAAAGTTTGTGTGGCATTTTTGTTTTATAAAGAAAAAAGATATTCCTAGACATAACTTTAAATTAAAAACAAAAAAAAATAATACATGATTCGTATGATAGAAGATACAAGACTTATTTAACGCAAAGCCTTTTAGTGAAAGTACTTATAAATAATGCAATGTTCTAAGCAATAATGCTAAATGTATAGAGCTACTAGCATTATATTTTAATTTTTTTTAAAATATAATTTACTACTCCACATTACTAGATAGTAGGGGAACAGGAGTTATTTACAGCCCATATATGTACCACTGCAAGACATAGGCCTACTCTCATTTCTGAGAGGGATATCGAACAATAGGTTCGCCATACTGCTCCAGTACGTATTGGGGTTCGTCCTGGAAATATTTTATCCCTCAGTCATTCAGGTTTTCTCACGTGGTTTTCCTTTACCGTCAAGCACTTGGTAAACCAGATTCTTGAATTGCATATAATAATTTCACTGATGCTGGCGAGGAACAAACCCGCGTTTCATTAGCCTATACTAGTCATAATTTTGAGCACCTTATTGTTCTCATCAAGTACTACATTGTAGCGGATCTGACACCGCAGTTCTTGGTGGTTTGATGTATCTTTTAATACTTAGATTTTTCTCCCGATTATACCTCTAGGCGTTTTATAAATTGCTACTTTCCTTTTTTTCACTATTTTTCGACGGCTGACTTTTTGCTGATATATCTTAGTCAGCTATGCTACACATCGGGATAAGATAGATTTATAAATTTTTACAAACTGTAAGAAACACGCTTTATTATTGTAAATATTGTTTATCTTATTTTATTATCGTAAATATTGTGGTAAAATAATATACAGTTATCGCACGACAGAATAAATAGCGTACCAAGTTCCGACTGTGATTTCCGCTACTCCAATAAAACAAGTAGGAGCTGGAAAATCATAAAATTCAAACTTTTACTGCAAAATCGACGTTTTTATTAAATATTCATTAATAGCTGCGTGGCGACTCAATAAAACCCATTGCGTTCATCCTATAAATGTCTTATAATAAAATTATTAAACTTTCGATAGATGGAAATATAACCAGCCCACTCACTCCAGGCAACTTCAGAAAAGTCAGGCAACGGTAGCATAAAAGGTACAAGAGAGAGAGAGAGAGAGAGAGAGAGAGAGAGAGAGAGAGAGAGAGAGAGAGAGAGAGAGATAGAGAGAGAGAGAGAGGGATATTACTTCTGTTACTGCAATCGGGGAAAAATAAGATTTTTACTGGTATCCCAACCTATATCAGCTCCAACTGCAAAACACTATACGCCTAATGTCATTGTAAATATATATCCTATTTTTTCCTAGAATTAGGAAAAAATAATTATTAGGCAAGCAAGCACTGAGGGTGGGTAATAATATACAGCAGGGTAGGGTTGTAATAATAATAAATTGAAAATTAAAAAAAAAAACCGAAACAAGAGATCTTCAAACGGCTGAAAAGATTTTCTTAAATCATAGCTAAGAACACTCTCGATCAAAGTTACCTTTCATATATATTTAAAAAAAACTAAATCTAAATCGGTTTATCCGTTTGGGAGCTGCAATGCCACACACAGACACACAGATACACAGATACACACGTTAAACATATAACACACCTCTTTTATGTCGGGGGTTACAAATAGGCGTCAACTTCATATAATTTCGATAGAAGAACACTTCTAAGTAAGTTACTTTAATCAATAAATTACATTAGTTAACGCATTATTTGTATACTTTGTAGATGTTTAGGGATATGATTGTTCCATTTTAACTATTTAGTCATAATTTTTCATTATTAAACAATTTACACCTATACAAACAATCGAAATAATATATAAATTACTAGATAATATAATTTGAATTTACATGAATTAATTTGATTTTAAAATAACATGAATTATTGTTTATATATTTTATACTATCTTATTTATTATTGGACTATTAAGAAAAAATCATCTCGAGTGGCAGCCTCGTACCGGTAGGCGAAGTGTAGGGCGTCCCCCCACGAGATGGAGTGACGACCTGGTAAGACATGCAGGAAGTCGATGGATGCAGGTGGCTCAGGACCGTGTTTTGTGGCATTCTTCGGGGGAGGCCTATGTTCAGCAGTGGACTTGTGAAGGGCTGTAATGATGATGATGAAGAAAAATTGAAAAAGTTTTGGATGTATTAATTGTTATCTTTCTAAGATTTTCAATAGTAAGTAATCAACAATTTTTTAATAATAGTTATTATACTACTATAGAGTACATGATTGATAACAACCGCCCGGGATAGGTGACCGCTATCATGCTGTTTCTAAACGTTTTCATGCTTAATTATGTAAAATATTAAATTGATAATTAATGTTTAATAAAAAAGTCCCGCTGGGTATCTAGCTGGTTTTCCCAGGACAGAAGCTTTTATCTGAACCTGTGGTAAAGTATGTAGTCTGTATTGAATAAAAATTATTTTATTCTATTCTAGTAAATCCTGTATCGGGTTAGGTTAGGTCTGTAAGGTTCGGCACTTTCGGGTGGATACATCGCAGCTGTGTAGTGGCGGTTAAGAATATCCACTACCCCATATCTTCCCGTGGATATCGTAAAAGGCGACAAAGGGAAACAGGCAGGAGATGGGCAGCAGCATTTTCCTGATAGTAGCCGAAATTACAATAAAAAAATCTGCGGTTGCCAACCCGCTCGCCAAGCGTGGCAACTATGGCAAATACCCCCCTATGAATGAATGTAACAAAGAGACGGCCTCCAGTCACCGGGGGCCCCGCTATTCCTGGCTACGGTGGCGACCATGGTAACGGCGGGGCAGGGGGTGCTAAGAATCTCCGGTGGAGGTTCGGTTGCCACCTACGACGACTTGACCTGGCAACATACAACGCACGCACCCTGAGGACTGACGAGAAGATTGTGGAGCTGGAAGAAGAGATAGACAAGTTACGCTGGCATATTATAGGATTATCCGAAGTCCGAAGAGAGGGGGAAGAAACGGTAATCCTTGAATCCTGCAACTTGTTCTATTACCGGGAGGGCGACCATCTGTTCCAAGGAGGTGTCGGATTTATCGTCCACAAGTCTCTCGTTAACAACGTTGTAAAGATTGAAAGTGTGTCGACGAGGGTTGCGTACCTTATACTCAGAATCACCAAACGGTATTCGCTGAAGGTCATACAGGATTACGCACCAACCTCGGCACACCCCGATGAGGAGGTGGAGGCAATATATGAGGATATCTCTAGAGCCATGCATTCCTCCAAAACCCAATATATGGTTTTAATGGGAGACTTCAATGCAAGACTAGGCACAAGAGAGAATGGTGAGCTGAAAGTAGGGAAATTTGGAATAGGGCAACGGAACCCAAGGGGTCAGCAGCTGGCCGACTTCATGGAGAAAGAGGGACTCTTTGTGATGAACTCTTTCTTCTTGAAGTGGCCCCACAGGAAGTGGCCCTGGTCGAGCTCCGACGGTTCGATAAAAAATGAGATTGACTTCATTATGACGACCAGACGACAACTGTTCAGTGATGTCTCAGTGATCGCGAGGGTGAAAACTGGAAAAGGTTACCGAATGGTTAGAGGCACACTAATCCAAACATTAAGTTGGAGAGATCTCGTCTAATGAAGTCAACGCTCCGTCCCCCTCGTGCTCTAATCCAAAGACCCGAAACCTTTCAGCTCGAGTTACAAAACCGTTTTCAGTGCCTAGAAGACTGCAATCAAGTGGACGATATGAATGTCAAGCTCGTGGAAACTGTTCATGCGGTCGGAGCTAAGTTCTGCAAGACCCGCCGCAGAAGAACACAAAAACTCTCCGATCACACTCTTAATCTCATGGCTGTTAGACGGGAGATGAAGCTACATTCATCAACAGACTTGACAGCATACAGGCATCTGAACAGACAGATCTCCAAATGCATGCGGCGGGACTTACGCAACTTCAATACAGCTCGTATTGAAGAAGCGATCGAGCGGAATCAAGGTTCCAAAGTCTTTGCCAGAGATCTGTCTGCCAGAAAGATCCAACTGTCAAAGCTGAAGACAAAATATGGCAGCATCATTTCCGGGGCACCTGAGATTTTGAGTGAGATTGAGAGGTTCTATGGGCAGCTGTACACGTCATCGTTGTAGCCACACGCAAGTGTGAGTAACGATCCAAGAGCGAGTCTTATCCGACATTATTCCGGTGATATCCCGGACGTCAGTCTCAACGAGATTAGAATGGCTCTCCAGCACCTTAAAAACGGCAAGGCCCCAGGCGAGGATGAAATTACAGCGGCGCTTCTGAAAGCGCGTAGAAAACCGGTACTTGAAGTCCTTCAGAAGCTCTTTAATTCCGTCCTCCATGGTGGCATTACACCGGAGGCGTGGAGCAGAAGTGCGGTGGTCTTGTTCTTCATGAAAGGTGGCAACGCTCTCTTGAAGAACTACAGACCGATTTCCCTTCTGAGCCGCGTCTATGTGCTGTTTTCGAGAGTCATTACGAATCTTCTCGCGCGCAGACTTGACGAGCCTCCCGAACAAGCCGGTTTCTGAAAAGGCTTTAGCACCATAGACCACATACATACCCTTCGGAAAATTGTACAGAAGTCATAGGCGTACAATTTGCCACTATGTCTTGTGTATGTGGACTATGAGAAAGCCTTTGATTCCGTCGAAATTTGGGCGGTGCTGCAGTCCCTTCAGCGGTGCCAAGTTGACTGTCGGTATATCGAAGTGCTGAAGTGCTTGTACAGTAGGGCTACGATGGCTATCCGAGTACAGAACCAGAGTACGAAACCTATCCAATTGCAGAGAGGTGTAAGACAGGGTGACGTCATATCCCCGAAACTCTTCACCGCTGAATTGGAAGAAGTTTTCAAGATTCTAGACTGGAAAGGATACGGTATCAACATCAATGGCGAGTACATCACTCACCTTCGATTTGCCGACGATATAGTCCTTATGGCAGAATCGCTGGAGGACCTAAGCACTATGCTCAATGACCTCAATAGTGCTTCCCAACGGATAGGTCTTAAGATGAACATGGACAAAACAAAGATCATGTTTAATGTCCATGTCACACCTATGCCGGTAATTGTTGGGAGCACTAAGCTCGAAGTTGTTGACGAGTATGTTTACTTGGGACAAATAGTCCAACTAGGTAAGTCCAACTTCGACCGAGAGGTCAATCGACGGATTCAACTCGGCTGGGCAGCGTTCGGGAAACTACGACACATCTTCTCGTCAGACATACCTCAAAACTTTAAAACGAAATTGTACAACCAGTGCGTGTTGCTAGTGATGACATACGGAACTGAGACGTGGTCCTTCACTGATGGCCGTATGAGGAAGCTCAAAGTCGCTCAGCAAGCTATGGAGAGGGCTATGCTCGGAGTTTCTCTGCGTGATAAACTCAGAAATGAGGATATCCGCAGTAGACCCAGAGTGACCGACATAGCCCAACGGATTAGTAAGCTGAAGTGGCAATGGGCCGGCCATATATCTCGAAGAACCGACAACGGATGGGGAAAAAAGGTTCTCGAGTGGCAGCCTCGTACCGGTAGGCAAAGTGTTGGGCGTCCCCCCACTAGATGGAGTGACGACCTGGTGAGATGTGCAGGAAGTCGATGGATGCAGGTGGCTCAGGACCGTGCTTTGTGGCATTCCTTGGGGGAGGCCTATGTTCAGCAGTGGACTTGTGAAGGGCTGTAATGATGATGATGATGACATCGCAATTTGTTTTTTTTTTCATTTGTTTGTTGTTGTCATAAGAGAGACCCAATTGTTACGATTCAAAATTTTCTATTTAATAATATTTGAGTTTACAATAAACACTTACTAAATCTACTAGGTCATAGTGTCATGAAATTGTATTATCATGTATTATCATCGGTGGAAGTAAATATTTTTTCAAATGTTAAAAGAATTAAACTAGATAAATTCTAGATAAACTATCGTGGTTAACATTAAATTAATAATTCATAAATACGACGAAGTGTTAAAGCTAAAGATTTACAAAGCCTGATCTAGGTTGCATCTCACAACTTTCCATTGAAACACGCTCCTTTAAAACGCTTGCAAAGTACACCTCAAAGGCTTATACGAATAACCTCGAGCTTTTTAGATATTAACGTTGACGCAAAGATTTAAGATTTAGGTAT
Source organism: Parnassius mnemosyne (assembly GCA_963668995.1). Lineage (NCBI taxonomy): Eukaryota > Metazoa > Arthropoda > Insecta > Lepidoptera > Papilionidae > Parnassius > Parnassius mnemosyne. The sequence goes on along the minus strand of CAVLGL010000084.1, from coordinate 14,683,709 downwards.
TTTTTGTGCAATTTTGCTATTCTTGCAAATATATAAAGTAAGAAAAAATCATACAAACGAGCACGTAGCGCACGTTCGTGCAGAAAATTTAGTTACATATTATAATACTTATGTTAATTAATATTATAAACAATAATGTAACTAAATAGTGGGTCAGTACTTAAAAATTAAATTATTATTGTATAATACGCCGACCGGGATAAATTTTTTCGGATTCTTTTTAACGGATTTCGACAAAGATCTCATCTGGCAAGTATTAAATTAAAGATGTGCTCATAGGCATTGGGCAAGATTTTTGAGTACAGAGTCCTTGTACTGCTAATGTTGCTCACTAGCATTAGTGTTTGGGATTGCAGTTTGGCATATTTGGGTGATTAATTTGTTATTAGTATGTAAGTCGTTAAAGCGTCGAGCCCTCAAACATTTTGGGTACACAACCTACCCGTCTGGTTGACATTTGTAGATAATATTATAATAATGATTATAAAACATCCCGTTTTTCTCATCGCTATTAACAATGGTAGAAAAGGCTGGTATTATGGCATGTTTTCTCTTTTTCAACCCCACTACCTCTTATTTGTACGTTAAACCAGAAGATCAAGAATATTCGTTGTATATTTAAAGAAATGTAATATTTGCAAAATATTGTATTATTGAGCTAATATTTAAAGACGATTAGCATAATAACATGCCTTTTGTAAATAAATATTAGAAGTCCAGTGACTAACTGAAAACTTTTATCTCTCAATTATTATTCATCCGAAGAACTTTGTACCAATGACATTGAAAATTTATGTATTTGTTTAAGATTAAGGTAGTTTTCTATAACTTCAATATTTATAAAATTAATTACATTGTACATTTTCAATTGTTTTAACTTAAATAATGATCTTGTGGCTTTTGTAATATAATAATAATCTCATAACCTAATTTATATAAATAACAAGATGATATTAAATGATAGTTTTATAAAAAAGTTTTAAAAATGGTTATTGCAGTCAAGGGAATTTCTTTATTGTCACCAAATCAAAAAATCGCGATCCACTCAATTTAAATTTTTTTATATTGCACTTATATAATAAAAAGTTCCAATAGCAAGAGGAGATTTAAATTAATACTTCTGACGTAGTTATAAGATTTAATTACTTCGGTTATTATTGAAAAAAAGTTAATGAAAAATAATTTCACTCAGATGTCAGTAGGTCGGTATGGATGTGAACAAGATATCTTTCGAAATTACTTTTTTTAATTCTTAGCAAGCCTTTTGAATTTCACTGTTGTTAACCTTCCCATTTGAGGTGTGCACTTTTGGATTTTTTCAATTGTATTGTATTTGTCTTGTACCATTTTTGATGAGCTGCTTATATTTTTGCTTTTGATTTTCTCACAGAAGGATATTTGGCATAGCTTTCACGCTTATTGCCACGCTGTTATCAGGATAATGGCTCTAACTGATATGGGTAATGGATATTCTTACACCCTCACTACACGGCTTTATCGTGTTTATTTATGTGTTAATATTTACTTTAACTTTATTGTATCGCATCGACTTCGCCTGGATAGGGCGTTATTTAGGTATAAGATGAACACATATTATTTTATCGATTTTTCTTTCTTTCTTTATATGAGAAGGGGAAAACGAGCATACAGTTCACCTGATGGTAAGTGACTACCGCCGCCCATAAACAACTGCAACACTAGGGGGATTGCAGATGCGTTGCCGGCCTTTTAAAAAGAATAGGCTCTTTTATTGCAGGTCACTAAGTCATATCGGCCCGAAAAATTTGCTAGTGGTATTCGATTCCACAAGGAAGTTGTGTGAAGAAGAAAAATTCTTCTAAATTGCACAGTAGTGGACCGCCAATCACCTGGATTGTATCGATGGTATTTCGAGTTCTCTCGCGATGTGCGATGGTGAAATTGAGCGGATGGAGTTAGTCCGAACCATTGCTCTGAACACTCGTCGTGGTAGATCTCTTCGCAGCGCCAGTGAGTCAAACCCATCAGAAAAAGCTCAATTGCCAACGATTCGAACTGCTCTGTCCTGGATGCGATCACATGGCAGGAGCTGGCACTGGGGAGTCCCAGAACAGAGGTGGGAACAGTCTTTCAAGTGCTGCCGAATCTACGACTTGTAAAGTGCAGGCGGTGTGCCGGCATGAAATACTGTTCCACTATGCTGAGCCCACTAAGCCTTTAGAGGCCAATTTCGCCTTCTCTGCCAAGTGACCACAAAACTGCATGTGATTCGATATGTCGACGCCAAGGATTCCGATACTGGCAGAATGAACAAGGGGAGTGCCTTGAAACTGAGGAGATACGACAAAAGGGTTATTTTTAGCGGTAAATGCGAAATCTTATGTCTTCCGGGGATTGAACTGGAATAGATTTAGTCGCCCCCAATGCGAGACTTTGTTCAAAGAAGACTCGTACTGGGGGCGTCATACACAAGAATGTTACGGTAATCTGTGATGTTTTCCCGAGAAACATTTGCACGGCCGATGTATACAGCCTCACCAGTATTATCAACAGCATAGCAATGAATGTTACCGGTTTGCAAAATGTCATTGATGCAGAAGGACAAGCGTTGGTGATAGCACGCAACCTTGTGGAACAACAGCGTTAATAGGCTTCTAATCGGAGCATGCACCGTATACTACGACCTAGATGCTCCGATCAGCCAAAAATCTGGCAATCCAATTCCAGAATTTCTCGGGAAGTCCATAGGAATGAAGCCTCGAAAGAAGCGCTTTGTGCCAAACTCGATCGAAGGCCTTCACTATCTCCAAACTAAGCACCAAAGCCCTTCCCCCTCGCATTCGGTCGCCTGCGCCCGTCTGTGTGATAGGTAAACAAGAATATCACCACATGAGCGACTACGACGGAAACCGTACTGGTGGTCACTAATCAGCTGGTGCTTTTCAAGGTACTGCAGGAGCTGGCAATTAAAAATGGACTCCATTATTTTCGAGAACAAGGAAATGAGGGCGATAAGCATGTAGTAGGACGGATCAGAGCGGTTACCTTTTTTGGCGATCGGTGCACGAAAGCTGTCTTCCATGAATTCAGGATAATGCCTAGGGAGTAGGAGTACCAGAAAAGACGCGTTAGAACCGGTGCTAGCTCTGGAACACACGTCCTAAGCACAGTTGACAGGATTCCGTCAGGCTCACTCAACTTGTGGATGTCCAGGGTGATGAGTGTTTTGCGTACTGAGCACTGTGTTAATTGCACGACAAGAATAGAACACTCACACTGCGAGATGATCAGCGGTGTGTTCCGACCGTCATCGAGAGTTGAGTTGAATGCAAAATAGGAGTCTAAAAGGTCGGCTTTCTCTTTAGCAGCGAGGGCTAGTGAGTTGTCCACCCTGTGCAGAGATGGTAGTGATGGCTTCCAGAAATTCCCTTGGACAGCCATATCGAGAGACCAGGGTTTCCGAAGAAAGGCGAAATAATTTTTCGCCGATTCTGTCAATGTGCTCATACCTTGCCTTGGCGATAACTCTTTTGAAGGACCTGGAGGCGTAGTTATATTTCTTTTTAAGCATACTGGTGTTGTTAGCCGAAGCCTGATAATACTCCTACTTACTTATTGCGTCATGCAGCCTTATAAGAGTAGCCCAATCAAGGCTGAGATCTGCCTCCAATGGGTAGTGGTAATCTGCGGAGATTATGGAATAAACAGTTCGGCGTGGTGGGAGTCCAGCCACCTGCACTTACCAAGTGAAACGCAGAAGCAAATATTATACTTTACGCTGGTATTTTGTGAGGTCGTGGTACTTCCCCGGTTCGAGCCGGCCCATCCATGCTACAGCAGAACACTATTTTTGTTTTTACTAAATAAATTCTCCAAGTTTCTTCGATTAAACATAGCCTAGATCCCTTATGGAATTGTTCTCTATCTATTCGTAAAGCTTCATAACAATAGATTTAGTCATTCCGAAGACCTGGACAGACAGACAGATAGACGGACCGATAGCCGAAAGGACAAAACTTTTAAAAATGCATTAAATAAGAAAGAGAAACAGGAACTTTTTATTCAATATAGATTATAAATAATGCTTATTGAAAGTCACTCTTTTGTTTAATTACCACTAGTTCGAAAAAAACCTCTGTCCTGGGAAGAACCAGCAATAAACCCAGCGGGCCTTTTTTTATAACAGCTGACAATCATATAATCACAATTAACCACACAAAACAAATTAGAAATACCTTGGTATCAATCAACTCATTCCCAGGGTTTATTATCATCCATAAATTCCTTAATATTATAATAAGCCTTTTTATACAAACTATGTTTAATAAAATTTTTGAATTTTGAGCAGGTCAAATTTTGTATATTTTCTGGGATTTTGCTGCAAAAGCGTATACATCGCCCCAAGAATGAATTACTGACTCGATGGAGTCCAGTAACTGGAACTACTAGCTTTTGTTTGTTCCTATTATTTACAGAATTAATATCACTTATTTTTATATAACCTTTATTGTTGTGTACGTGAAAATTTATATATGAACATTGGACATAAATGTAATGTTTCATAAATGTATTGAGAGGCCAAAGTTCATTTAATAATTTCCCTAAATTTTTGTCAGAGCGACTCTTTAGGTTTTAAATCATAGATTTCTATTATTACCCTCTTCTGTAAAACAAATATAATTTCAGTGTTAGTTGCGTGTCCCCATAGCAAAACACCATACGACTTTATGCTATGGAAATAGCTAAAGTAAACAAGTCTAGTTGTTTCCAGACTGGTAAGATTTCTAATCTTTTTTTACAGCAAATACTGCAGTACTAAGTCTAATTGCTAATTTTGATATATGGGGGTTACTTTGGACCTTCGTGACTAGCGTTATTCCAAAAAAAATGGTGGTATCGGCAAGACTCAGTTCCTCCCATTAAGAATTATATTATTATTTAATTGTTTGACATTTGGAGTCTTGAATCTCAACCATTATCTTTTAGTGCCTTTTAAATGCAAGATATTATTTATTAACATTAAACCAATTTAATAATTTAGATATAGCATTATTTACTTCGATTATTTGTCGTTTTAATTTGAAAATTAATAAAGTGTCATCAGCAAATAATACTTTATTATGATTACCCCCTACTATGGAAGTTAAAACATTAATATATACAAGAAACAAAAAGGGACCAAGAATTGAGCTTTGAGGCAGGCCCATTTGTACTATCGACCCTGAAGGGCTCATACCGTTAATAACAACTTTTTGCGTTCTGTGAATAAATATGAAACTATTAATTTAAGAGCATTACTTCTTACACCGTAGTGTTGTAGTTTCCTGATTAATGTTTTAAGGTGAGCAAAATCGAAGGATTTGGATAGGTTACAGAGTAGACCCAAAGTATCCTGTGAATTCTCTCGTGCATTGAAAATATCACCAGCATCAGTTGTCGAGCGATCCCTTTTGAAATCGAATTGATTTTTATGAAGTTAGTTAAAGTTAAGAAGCTATTTACATTAAAAATGTAATATTTAATAAAGAATATTTTTTTCAAAAATCTTACTAAGTGTTGGCAGTACAAAAATTGATCTAAAATTTCCGGGGCCTAATAAACTACCAGATTTGAATAATGATATTACTTTACTATGCTTCATTAAATCAGGAAACAAAATATTCGATACTAGTATTAAAAATAATAGCTAGGTGAGGCGCGAAATCCCCCACAGATTTGCAATTTTCTTAATATCAATAGTTTTAAAATATTTTAAAATATCTTTTGATGATATTTTAAGAAATTTGAAATTCTTTGTACGAGTATTTACATTTTGTTTACGCAATGATTCTGCGACGGTACGAGAAGAACTCAGTGACTTAGTGTTTAAAATCGGAATATCAGTAAAATATTTCTCAAAAACCACTGCAACATCTTGAACTGATTAGTTAATTTGTTGTTAAAACTTATCAGTAGTTTGAATTGCGAGAGTTAGCCTTACCCGTTTCACTATTAATTATACTCCACGTCATTTTAATTTTATTAGAAACCGTCTTAATTTTGTTGCTCAAATGCAAAGACTTGGCTATAGAGCACACTCTTTAAAATACTTTTGAATATTTTTTACCTTTCATGTTAAAGTTCATTTAAGCTTTGTCTGCTCTTATGGACTCCTACTGTCGCCCATTCATTGAATGCCTTCCGGCTGTTCAAGGAGAGCGTTTTAGAAGTAAAAATATTATCAAATTCATTGAAAATAAGCTTAAACAATTTCCCATACTTCAAGTTAGGATATAGGCTTAACATTTGTAAAAATGTTATCTATACATGTTGCACTACATTCAGTAATACGCGTCGGCTCTAAAAATAAATTAAACAGACCATATCATTTAAACAATGATCTAAATTTAATATTGGTGGAGGAAGCTTCTAGGATATTGATTTTATAGTATTCTGTTTATTCAGCTTAACAAAACTTCCTCCATAATTTTTTAAAAAGTATCATATTATGTAGAACATGGGGTCTGTAGACGTTCACAACAATTAGGTGCTCAAGCTCAACACATGACATTGCTACAGTTCGCTCAACAGAGAGGCTCATAATATCTTTGCGTTCTTTACATGATAATAATTTACTAGCTAATATTAACGAGCCACCTCTATTCCTCCCGTTTCTCTATTGAACGAACTGATCACATTAAGATTACTGAAATTAAACATTATGTTATAAGCTTTTAACCAATGTTCAGAAATACATAAAATATAAATATTGTTGCTATTTAAGAAGAATTCGATTTCTAGGTTTTTGCCTATCATGCCTTGTATATTCTGATGCACCAGGTGTAAGCAATTTTTAAAATAAATAAATTTAAATTGTATCTTATTTCATTTTTCTATGGCCAACACTGTATGTAAGGCAATGTAAGCAAGATAATTTTATATACATTTAAAGTATTTAGATAATCAATATATTTTAATAATTGAGTTTAGTTTTCATTGCCTCTTCTCCCAACAAGAATTATTAATGTGCTATTAGGGCAAAACTTACTAGTTAAAACTTTATTCATTATATGACTAAAGGATGCTCCAGGCATACAATAATTACTAACCAGATGTCCTTTTAAACAGTTATTTAATATTATGCCCAAATTGTTGCCTATGTCATCACAATACATAATAACTTTTTTAAATATTTAAATTACTTTTTATGTTAATATACTTTCTCATGGCACTGTCATAGAGTGTAGGTGAAAATAATGAGTCCTTACTGTGTATCATTTACACATATTGTCCGTGACGAACCTGGTATGGAGCGCTGATACTCACTGATGATTTATTAAGAAGTCAAAGCGCTCCTCATTATACTTTCATGACTTTACCAGATAATTCATGGTCAATATGTGTTCTTTTATTTCATCCTGAGCCGATGCATATTTATTTGTTATGATTTGTATGGAGTTTTAAGTAATAAACTTATTGAATTTAGACACTCTATATCAGTCTCATAACAATTATTTATATTTTCCACCTCAATTGAATATAATTTAAGTTTATTAATTAATTATTGCTTTTATTGCTTTTCTATAATTTTTGACATTTATTTTCATTTTTATTAACTTTTGCACTTTTCTAATATGTTTTTTAATTTTTATGTATTGTTTTAATTTTCTACTGCAGGTAATCCTTGCTGCTGTTCTTGATGTGACATAATCATCGCCCGTCAAATCGATTGGTGTGGAGGGTTGCAATGCTTTAAAAGATTCATATTCTATGAGCTCATTGAACAACTGCAATGCAGCAATAAATCTGAGGGATTTCTCATATTCCTTGCTACATTGATCAAACTCATCGACTGTTCTCTGAAGTTGATCCCTCTTTTAAAACAAAAGTATATTCTTTATGCAATTTCACCATATCACTTTTAGCTCAGTATTTTTAGCAATTATATAACACCAAAAACTTTATTAAATCAATTTTTTCAGTATTAATGACGGATACTTCAATTTTAATTATTTGTAAAAGGAGCAGGCAGGTAAATACATTGTAAATGGACCTTTAGAGTAGAAATTCAGAACTCACTCTGTATAAATGTGCGGGTCGGGACGTTCGTTATGCATGTGAAACAGACGTTTTTGTATTTGTGTACTGAGTGGTGGCCGCTCAAATACCTGAACAGCTGCAACTCTCTTTACTCGGTATACCTTTATTGTGTTTATGTCGGGAGCGTTAATAGTTCACAGGTTACATTTAGATAAAATTTTGCTCTTAGAGTAATCAAGCTTATTTTATCCTTTGGTATATTACCCATTATACTTTGTCCAATCTTGTATCTATCCTATTTATCGTCGACTTTCATTATTATGTGCTTTTTATTTAGGTACATAGTTAAGAACAATTACCTATTCTTTATTTAAAAAAAAGCAAGAGTTCTTTTCCGAATAAAGTTGATTGGGAGAAATAGCTTTCCGAGCATTGTGACTACTTATAATAAAGTCTCATTCTAAAATTATTTGTACAAATATTTACAAAAGTATTTTAGATAGTAAATATTGCATTCACTGTGAATTAAATCAACTATATATTCATTGTGATTAAAATAACTTTTTTAATACTCATTTTGTAAAAAAGTTACGATTTCCATCCAACATTAATACGTGTTACACGGACATTAACCCGTTGTAGCAGCTTATATCTGGCTCCCGTTATTAGATAACTTCTAGTTTCCTCTAATAATCCATTTTATGCTAGACAAAGCTAACGAGTGCATAAGTTGCTCAATAATTGGATTGTAACAGAATACAGTTTTACCTGTATAATATTCTATCTTTATATATACAATTATTCTCTCCGTGTGTATGTGACTGAACTCTTCCAAAGCGGCTATTTTTTATAGGAGAGAGGGCAAACGAGCATGCGGCTCATCTGATGGTAAGTGACTACCGCCGCCCATGAACATTCGAAACACCAGGAGAATTGCAGATGCATTGCCGGCCTTTTAAAAAGGAGTAGGTTATTTTCTTGAAGGTCTCTAAGTCGTATCGGTCCGGAAAAATCGCTGATGGTAATTAATTCCACAAGGAAGTCGTGCGAGGAAGAAAACATCTTCTAAATCGCACAGTGGTGGACCGCCAATCATCCAGATGGTGTGGATGGTATCGGGAGTTCTGCCGCGATGTGCGCTCGTGATATTTGGCGGCTGGGATTAATCTGAACCATTCCTCAGAGCACTCCCCGTGGTAGGTGCGAAAGAAAATGCAAAGGGATGCAACATCTTTTCGCAGTGCTAATGAATCGAGCCGATCGGAAAGGACTCGGTCGTCGACGATTCGAGCCGCTCTGCGCTGGATGCGGTCAAGTAGAAGGAGCTGACACTGGGGAGCCCCTGCCCAGAGATTGGAACAGTATTCTATGTGAGGCCGAACCTGCGCCTTGTAAAGTTGCAGGCGGTGTGCTGGCATGAAATACTGTCCCGCTCTGCTGAGCACGCCAAGCTTTTTAGAGGCCAATTTCGTCTTCTCTTCCAAGTGACCACGAAACTGCACGTCACTCGATATGTCGACTCCGAGGATTCCGATACTGGCTGAGGCAAGAAGGGAAGTACCTTGAAACTGAGGAGATACGACAAAGTGGTTCTTTTTAGCGGTAAATGCGCAAACTTGTGTCTTCTGAGGATTAAACTGGACTAAATTTAGTCGCTCCCAATCCGAGAATTTGTTCAGCAAAGACTCGACTTCAGACACAAGTTTACTCCGGTACTTAGCGAAGTTTTCCCGAGAAATATTGGCACGGCCGGTGTATAAAGCATCACCAGTGCTGTCATCCGCATAGCAATGAATGTTACCAGTTGGCAACATATCATTGATATGCAGAAGAAACAGCGCTGGTGATAGCACACAGCCTTGTGGAACACCAGCGTTAATAGGCTTGTAGTCGGAGCATGCACCGTCTACAACGACCTTGATGCACCGGTCTGCAAGGAAGCTGGAGATCCCATTGCACTATTTCTCGGGAAGCCCATAGGAAGGGAGAAAAGAAAGAAGCGCTTTGTGCCAATCCCGATCGAAGGCCTTCGCAATGTCCAAACTAACGGCCAATGCCTCCCCCTTGGACTCTACTGCCTCCGTCCATCTTTGGGTCAGGTAGACCAGAAGATCACCAGCTGATCGTTCCCGACGAAAACCGTATTGGCTGTCACTAATCAGCTGGTGACCCTCAAGGTACCGCATGAGCTGGCAGTTAATAATGGATTCCATTATTTTGATGAAATTTGTGTGTGATTAAGTTGATTCAAGAATATTTTATCTTTGTTTTCTTTTTTTTTCTATTCTATCTTCAAATAAACGCTACCTCATACTAGGATTTTCTCCTGTATCATGATGGCAGTTTACAAACATATCCAGACTCGTAACAATTATTTGTAGGCCATACAAATACTTGTTCCGTACAGGATTCGAAACCGTGGCCCCAAGCGCTAAGCCACTGCGCCATGGAACCGTAAAGAGTTTTAAGGTTTAGATTCACAATTGGACCCATTTGGTGATTCTGTTGTCGAGATCCAGAAATTATTTTTTAAATCCGCAGCAGATTGCTAGAATAATAATAAACGGATCCTAACAAGGAATAAAATATAATTCTATTATATACATAAGTCTTAAAGACGCCTAAAGTTTTATATACAAGCCAGAGTACGTTCAACGTCAGAGTACGTGCAACTTTTCAACGTCAACCTTACTTTTGGTTTTCGAGTTTTAAAATATAAAAGTAAAATCAGGACTATTGAGGACTACTGAATCATCAAATGGTGTCCCCATCTGTACTAAATATCGAAGAGTTAGTTTTGATACCCAGTCGAAGTAATCGGGAAAACTATGTTTAATAAATGAACTACATAATATGTATTTTACCACTTAAAAATCTTTGGCTAATGTATTACGTAACTTTCTATACACATGTAGGTATCTACTTACTGCCAACTTTTAGCACTTTTCAAATTCTTGCAAAAATGTCGGAGAGGTAAGGTAGGTAAGTTAGTAAGTTAATTGTGAGTCAACACACATAACCACATTTTTAATTTGACACGAATTGATGAGTATGGCCGCTAGACGTACCGTCCACCTTGCGCCATTGCTTTTTGGAGTAATAAATACCGAAGAACTATCGTACTTGTTCCAAAAGCTCATTTTCTCGCAGCGTGTGGTTAGGACAGCATCACGACTTACATGCCCTTAGCAGCCACACAGCTGCCTTCCGTGGCAGATTCCCCTTTGCTGCCACTAAGTGCTGGAATGATATACCCCCACCGATCAGAAATAGTAAATCAGTTGCCACTTTCAAAACTTTATTAAAAAAGTTTCTGATTTCAGTACAAAAATCTAGCAAATAGGCATAAATTGTATGGTTCATACATCCTCGCTGCTAGCACCTTACATGCACGTACAAACGCACGCACGTACTCACTCACTTACGTACGCATGCACACATCCACTCTTTCACACACACTCACACACAATTTATTTTATTTTTTGTATAACAAAAGGTGGTATACACCTTTTGTTATCTCTACACTTGTAGTGTTATGCTACTTACTTATCATTTTACATTATTTTAAATTCATTTTTCCATTCTGTTTCGATTTTCTGCATTCACCTCAAAACTAGATATTTTACATCACCTTTATTTCCATAGGATCCTGTAACGATTTTAAACCATAAGGACACAATAACAAATCATTTCTACTTCGTATTTTCACTTTATCAGCACTTTTAAATTGGTGTCAATGGAGTCTACCTTTTTTTCGATCTTTTAGTTAGTTTTCCGTAACTCTACAATCTCGGGCTTTGTGTGGGCAGTTGCGCTACCTTTTTTCCTATATCAATAATATCTCATTTTCCACTTAAATCTTGCCGTTTTCTTATTACAAGCCTAAAACCAAAATTTGACATGTTTTGACATTGTTGTTTATTTGGTCTCCATAGCAGAATATGCAGCAGTTCATCATAAGGGTTATAATATGCTAATCAACAAATATCTAATAGCATTAGTGAGTGCAACTTGTGTTCAACATTTGTATCAAAGGTCAAGTACAATCTGAAATTACAAAATCACTATCTTATTTTGTGTCTGTTGCATTTTCTGAAAGTGGAAGTATATTGCAATCAGTTTGTGAGTTTCTGAGGGCCTTTACCAGCTATACGCTGGTAAAGGCCCTCAGGTTTGTAAGCATGTTTGTGTAATATGCTAAGTTTTAATATTCTGAGTTCACGGGAAGTACCCTTTAGGTTTTGATTCCCTTGCGAATATCGAAAATTTGCGCATAAACGGCTGTATCTTTTGATTGCGTTGGCTTAGAAGTTTAATTTTTTCACAGCTCTAAGGGGCAGTAGACTTGAGTATTTAGTATGAATTTCAGCTTGACACCTCCACGCATTCCTAAAAAAAAAGGGTCTTGACAGACAGACGGACAACAAAGTGATCCTATAAGGGTTCCGTTTTTTCCTTTTAAGGTACGGGATCCTAAAAAAGAGGAAAAGTTTGTGTTATGATCCACGACCAATTAATAAAGAATAAAGAGTGTTCAAGTGACTTAAAGTAAGATTATAAATTATTGCAGTTTAAAGAAAAAAACGGTTGGGTTTTAATGGAATATTTGAAATTGCATGTATGGCTGCACTGGTGTATGATCATTCCTACCTTGATAAAACTCTCCACTATCAATTCAACTTGGATAAAATTAAAGTGAGGCTTTAACTATTCCTATTCATACATTCTCGATACATTACTTGAGCCTAATTTCCATAATAACATCTTATCATTATTGATTTTAGCTATCTCCAAAAAACTAGCCAAAAATGTAACGAGAAGTCAAAATGAAAACAAAATCTGGCATGCAGAAAGGGCACTACGTGTCACTGCGTCACATGTTGGGGAAATATGTAAATTCACTGATAAAAAAGATAAAACAAAATATGCAAAGGATTTAGTATTTCTTAAAACTTTAAAAATGAAGGTCTTCAGTGGGGAAAATCCAAATAAAATTTAGCTATTCAGTGTTATGACGCCATATCGGGGAAAGTTGTGATACATAGCGCTTTAATTATTTCTTGTGAACCACCCCTTCATGGGAGCGTCCCCAGATGGAATATACAGTAACTATTAGATTGAAAATAACGATACATTACTAGAAGCAAAATATCCCTATTCGATAAAAATTATATGATAACATCTAAAAACTATTTGCACATATTTATTTGTAATAACGATCTACACCTTAATGAGAACAGTAATTAATTTTATCAGATACAAATCTAGTTACTTGTCAGCAAGAAGTCAGTTTACGATTTTTTTATATGGACTAATTGTGAAAAAAAAATTGTGGTGCACAAGAATGACAACAGAATTTTATTTCACTTGTATGATAACTCTTATTGCCAAAAATTTTATGATATAGATTAGGCAAAAAATATTAAATATATTTAGTTAATTTACCTTTTTAATTTTTATTTAACAAGTTACTAAAATAAAGTACCGACTTTATTTTAGTTACTTTTAATTTAATTGCTTTTTCATTTTATTTAAACTGTTGTTATGAACACAATAAACAGTATAATAATCAAAACCATTATTTTCCTTTAACATGGCACTCATAACCTTTGGAGTGTTGAATTAAAAGAACTTATATTTTATACTTAACTTATATTTGTTTTATTTATTATATGTCATAGTATAATATTTGACCTAAAAGTTGCCAACATAAAATGAACAAAAATAATCCTGCTAAAGATACCTAGAGGTATTAAAGTGGATGTGAATTTACAAGACAACATTTTATAATTCTTGCCCAAACCTATTACTCTTTCTAAATGTATTCTATTTGAGGATTTTTTGGATCTTTGTAGTTGGTGTGATTCAAAATGTCTATTAGTTTTATTCATAAAAATCAGGTATGTTTACTGTAATGTTTTTTGACACACAAGATCTTGTATATTAAATCCTCTGTCACAAAAAATAATATCTCTATTATACAATAAATATATTAATCCACACTTTTCAAATAACTGTCTGTCACTAATAGATCCACCTAGCCTACCACCAGTTACAGAAACACCAACAAGTACTTTAAGATTGTTGGTTGATTTATAATTTGTGTAAGTTAGTTGTTGAGAATCATGATTTTTGAGTTTCTTAATTTTAATTTCTCTAGAATCTAATTGTACATGTATTAGTTTTTCCCAAAATTTTCATATTATTGTCTAGTACTTTCAAAGAAACCCACAAATTTAGGTCTTTCAGTTTACAGAATAGGTAGTTAGTCCACATTTTGAAAATATTACTCAATGATTTTAAAGCGAAAAGATAATTCTTTATTTGACGTGTTCTTCTAAGTATCATAAGTGTAACAAAAAGCTCATTGAAAGAAGTGAGTACACGAGTGCCGTGCGATGGTTTCATTGTACAATAATACTTAAGTTTATTTACTTCCTCACCAAATAAGCTAAATATGAACATAAAATGCTTATAATTATCACATCTTGTATAGACACGTATTTCCTCATGTCCACTTAAATTTTGTATACAAACGAATCCATGTTTCTACTGCATTTTTCCGAATAAAGATGTGGTTGTTTTTCAGGTATCATAATATTCTTACTACTACAGTCTTTGAACAAACTTTCAATTTCCACTTCAAAACATCCTATATTTTTTTCTATACTGCGGTTTTGGTAACATTGGTCAAGATTATATGCAACTTTATTTTCTTTTTCTTCTCTCTTTTGTCGTCTTCTAATGACTCTTTGATAGCGTTCGATCTTTTTTTGATCATTAGGATAATAAATATTCCAGAAAAACACACTTGGCACAGCCTCTTTTTTCAACCGAGGAGTTGCTAGAAATCAATGAGATCATGACAGTATAAACGATGTTCAAGGAAATAGGTTTAGTATATTGATTTATTCAAATAGGTGTCTAATGCTAACGACTTTGACACGTCGAATCTTTTGTTAATGTAAAGTCTTCAGAAGTGATGTGATTTTTGCAGACTACTGTGTTGATGGGATAAAGTTTTGTCTCCGTATATCTATTATCCAGTTTTTTAACCGAGATTTATCGAAAGGAAATCTATGACCACCTTTTGATGATGAACAGTACGATACATCACAATACTGATGCATCGTTTTGTGTATAAACATACACAAGAAGCGAAAAGTTTTTAAATAAAATGCAATTTTCCAATGTCGACTGTGCCAATGACAGATAAACTTTACCTTAGTTGCTACCAATGACATCTGTTGAGCGGAAAATTATTAGCTCTCATTGTCTTTATCAAACGTGATGTTTGTCACTCTACAACCGTCCGTCTAAAAATATTATATACTAGCTGGTACCCGGCGCGTTGCTACCACAGAAGAAATAATTGTTGAAATATCGTTTTAAATTGATAAGAGTCATATTGTTTCATTAGGAATGATAATACACTTATTGAAATTGAATGACATATAACTTCCAAATAAATTTATCGGTACGATACGCGCGCTACCTATTGCAAGTTAATTGTACTATGCCCATAACCCTCGCGCAAGTGTAAGCAATAATATGACAAAGTTTTAGCGCAATCTGATGAACGGTATGGCAGCGTATAAAATAGGAACATACAAAAATTAATTTTTATATACATAAAAGATTACGGCGTGCTTACCAGAATAAATATCCGCAAGCCATGGAATTACGTTAAGAGTGCAGACTAAGTCGGAAATACAAAGATTATAGCGTACCCGTGTATAATAATTCATTTAAAAAGGGTTCAAAATACATGAGATTTTATTCATGTACACGCAACTTAGTCCTTCTTTTTTCTTCTTTTTTGGTCTTCAAAATGCCACGTGGGCCTTTAAAACTACAGAGACTTTTACCTAAATACGTTTTGCACTAGACCTGACGACTGCAGACTTCTTGCAGCTTGCAGATGATATATTTCTAGCATTTCCAATATTCGTGACGACATAGGGTGACGTATTATGATTTCTTATATTTACGCGAATACTAGACATGGAACATTACTAATGAAATTTTGAATTAATACTACAAACGGATTTTATCGCGTTTAATTTAAGGTTTTTTAATTCTCAAGGTTTCAGGCACATTACAGCACCCATGGTCACGGGTGGAGGGGACTGAGGTGTTTGACGTCCTAATGTCATAGTTAAGTAGATCTACATATACCTAGTCAGGTCATAAATATTGTCACACAGTAAAAACTTTTCTTTTAGTATGCTGGCCACAAAAAAGTTTATTGAATTCGAATTTCGAATTATACATGAAAATAAAACTGTATACTTTTTAGAATTTTACTCATTCTTAATTATGGAGTGGACGCTTAAAGAAGACCGTGTTGCAGTTATTGCGTTGCATCGTTGCGGTTACGCGCCAATTCAAATTTTTGACATACTGAAAAATTTGAATATAACCAAAAGATTCGTTTATCAAGTCGTCGTCAAGAAGTGGTCGGCCTCGGTCTGTTAGGACTCCCTCAGTGATAAAAGCTGTGAAGGCGCGAATTCAAAGAAATCCCAAACATAAGTAGAAACTGTTGGCTAGTGTTGGCCCTTCAGATGGGGTTAAGCAGAACCACGGTAAAAAGGGTGTTAAATGAAGACTTAGGGCTTCGGGCATATCGACAAAAAACAGGACATCGTTTGAATGCTTGTCTAATGGACCTGAGACTGAAGAGATGCCGCGCTTTGTTGAAGCGGTACGCGGGTAAAAATATCGGGAAATTCTTTTTTCGGGTGAAATAATTTTTACCGTAGAAGAGAGCTACAACAAACAAAATGATAAGGTGTACGCACACAGTAGTGAAGAAGCGGGCAATCGTATTCCGCGTGTCCAACGAGGTCATTTTCTATCCTCGCTCATGGTATGGTTGGGAGTTTCTTATTGGGGCTTAACAGAGGTACATTTTTGTGAGAAAGGTGTAAAAACGAATGCAGTTGTGTATCAAAATACAGTCCTGACGAACCTTGTGTAACCTGTTTCTCATACCATGTTCAATAACAGGCACTGGGTATCCCAAAAAAATTCGGCGCCAGCTCATAGAGCGAAGAGCACACAAGACTGGCTGGCGGCGCCTGAAATCGACTTCATCCGGCACGAAGACTGGCCCTCCTCCAGTCCAGATTTAAATCCGTTAGATTACAAGATATGGCAACACTTGGAGGAAAAGGCGTGCTCAAAGCCTCATCCCAATTTGGAGTCACTCAAGACATTCTTGATTAAGGCAGCCGCCGATATTGACATGGACCTCGTTCGTGCTGCGATAGACGACTGGCCGCGCAGATTGAAGGCCTGTATTCAAAATCACGGAGGTCATTTTGAATAAACTTTAGTGTCATAAGAATCTATGTTTTGTTAAGTTCATTTTGGTATATAAATGGATACATAATGAATAAACTTGTTTCAATTATTGTATATTAAACATGTGACAGAATTTATGACCTGACTAGGGATATAGCGACTCCTGTCTAACACTCTTCCCTAAGAAATTTATTATGTTATCTTCTACGTTGTTGATAATGTTCAATAGTGTGTGTAAGATCATTCGTGTTGTCAAAATTACGTAAGAGAATGTTATCGTGATTATTTTTGTAACTTTATCTCGATATAAATAATTGTTGGTGCGTTGTGCGCTGTTAGTGATCGTTGACCGATTGAGGTGATATTCTCACAATATCATATTTATTTTATCGAGACCACTGTTCATAACTATGCTAGGATCCGCAAGGTAGTGCTATAGTCAAGTGATTACAAAACGTTTTCTATCCGACTATGGTGAAGCAAAGAGGAGGGTTATGATTACTAGTAAAGAGGAAATCTTATTCCTTAGGGGTGACATCGCATCTACATTTTGGACTGTGTAAGTTTTCGTCCATAATCTATAACAAGTGATTTTTTTTAAAATTATATACTAACTAAATTTAATGTATAACGTTTTTTTCTCATATTCTTAATTGTCATCTGATTTTGAGGTATGTTCAAAATTTAAATTCTCTAGCTAATCAGGAAGTCCTCGAAATTTGAGTTGCAAGTTTCCAGCCGGAATGTCATACGTCTGTATGTATAGATATAGGGACAGACTAACAACAATGTGAACTGTTCTTTAATCAAACGAATGTTATCTGGGTTTCTTGCTGGTTCTTTCCAGGACAGGGACATTTTTCAAACCGGTAGTGTAAATTAAGCATAAGAATGACATTCAATAATAATATGTAATATCAAGGTTTAATAAAAAATCAATTTCTATTTCTAACTAGCTGTTTCCCGCGACTTCGGCGGCGTGGAGTTATTTTTCGCGATACCCTAAAATAAAAGCAGCCCAAGTTACTCCTTATAACATCAGCTATCTGCCAGTGTGTGTAAATATTGACAAATATTGACATAAATATTTATAAAATACTAACGTCCACTAACACTTAAACTTTATGTTATGGTATTAAAGTTCAAATTGACTTAAGTATTATTACGAATCTTTTGTATGGGAATATAGAAAAAAGTTGTTTTTAAACTTTTTCAGGCAACTTTTTAATTAATTCTCTCCGTAAGAACCATCTTCATACTTCAAGGAATATTATAAAAAAGAATTAGCGAAATCGGTTCAGCGGCTGTCGAGATTTGCGCTTAGCAACACATTTAGCGATTCATTTTTATACGAGATTATAGATTTGCTTCTAAAATAGAAGGCTTATAAAGTAACGTTGCAGCACTTTTGAACTTTTTTGAAGGTTTGTAAATCTACTTGTTTATAACTATCGCGCAAAAACAAAATCGTTTAATGAAAATTGAACATTTGGAAAAGGTTTGTGTTAAGAAGAAAAGAAACGCCAATTATAATAATTGGCTTGATATATTATAATATCATAAAAATAACACTAAATCGCTATTTGAACGTGTGCCTTGCAGAGATTATACAATAAAACCGTATAAAAACTTAAATCAAATGAAAAGGTTATTACTGTCAGTCATTGAGAGCACATTTTACAAATTAGTTTTTATCTTTATCATATAAAACATATAAAATCAAGGGGGGCAAGCGATCGCATTAGCACCAGCCAATGCTGACACATTCAGCTTGGACGTACGTTGCTTTGATTTCTAATTAATCAAAAGTAAGTTGTTTATTCTAAAATTTGACGGCTCCGTGGCGCAGTGGCATAGCAATGAGTTGTTGCGTTGGGGGTCGCGGGTTCGAATCCCGCACGGAACAAGAATTTGTATGGCCTACAAATAATTGTTCCGGGTCAGAATGTTTGTCCTCGTGGAATCTATGTTTGTAAATTGCCTTCACGATACAGGAGAAAATCCTAGTGTGGTGGTAACGTCTTTTTTTAAGAACAAAAAAAATTGTGCGCACTAATTCGATTGATTAATTGTAGGTAACGTTTTCATAATCTGGGATCCTAATTTGGCTTTAATACCTATACCCAAATTATTTTTGTTCTCAATTCGACGTTTGACTCTTCAACGTCACAAATTTTAAATATTTGTTAAATTAAAAATTTTAAGTTAAGTATCTAATTTATGTATCAAGTGAATCTTTTTGAATCTCTATATTAAGGATTTATGAATAAGCAAATTTGATTGCCTTTGAATTGAAACCTAGACTGAAATAAAAGCAATGCTGCAAGGTGATTAAGAGATATATTATTAATTTTAACGGACAAACTATTTGCGATTCAGATCCATGGATGTTTAGGGAATTCCTCGGGGATTCTTTTGAAACTATATTATAGACTAAGTATGGGTAACCAGAGTTTGGTCCCCGCCGGCACCATTTAAATTGTAAATTGCAAATTTGACGTCGTGAGAAAATCTGCATATTTGCTTAGTTTTGACGATATGTAAAATCCGTCAGAAGTACTGGAACATTCTGGTGAATTAATGTTGTGCATGTATTAAATGTCTACGCATGTAAACTATGAAAGAAAAAAGGTGATACAAATTTTGATATATACTTCAAGTTATTTAGTTCATTGAGGTGCCTTGAAAACTTAAAATGCTATAATTATCGAGCATCTACTGATTTAAGCTGCCGTCAAAATCTCCCAGGAGCATAGCAATGAGGCGTTCGTACTTTGAAGATTATTAAAATATTATTTTGTTCTAAAATGTGTTATAATAATAATAATTCATTTATTTCAGACCAATTATCCATATTTGTTAAATAATTATAATCTAAATACCTATAACATTAAAGAAAATTAAAATTAATAAATATAAAACATTAAATAAAATTACATTTAAAATTAAAATTATAATTAAAATACTACTCTAGGTCGTGGCGTGTCTAACAGTATGCAGATTTATCCAACGCCCTAACATTGGTGAATCCGATCTGTCCGCTAGTACACTGAGAATCATATTGGTACTCGTCCGCATGCGATTCAGCATGGAGGCACATCTTTTGCGCATCATGGCTTCAAACCCTCCAATGCCTCTGCAAACATGCCAGAGGCGCTACAATACAGTTATGCGTTTGCTGTATTCTATTTAGCAATATTACTATACAAATCAAGTACTTAACCTTTTAAAATCCTGTCTTGCTTAGTTTTTTCACGTAAAAAACCAGTTGACTAGCACTTACTTGAAAAAAATTCCTACACGTACCACACAATGGATAACTCCCCTGTTTGAGATCGGGGTGAAAACATATCTGTATTTCGATTTTCAGTCACGGATAGATGTAGGAGTGTATGGGCCTCAGCATACACTTACCACCAGGTAGCTTGTGTGCTCGCTTGTAATTCTTACTTCTAACTTCTAGATCATAAGAGAATCCAATACTCAATCTCACCCGTGTGTCGTAAAAGACGACAGAGGAAAATAAAACAGGAGAATGGCCGCAACATATTTCTGATAGCAACTGAAAATAATAAAATACTGCGGTTGCCAACCCACCTGCCAAGCCTTGCAATTATGCCATAAATCCCCCAAGGAGGCAATATATATACAGCTATAATGAATTAATAAAATTTGTTTGTGATGCTTAATATCCTAAAAGCAAAACGAAAATGAAAAATGATTTTTATTAAAAGCCTAAGCTGGGCTTCTTCGTTATTTTGTATAGTTACTCTGCTATTGTTGTCGAGTTTCAGAAGAATAACACCATTTTAATTGCTGCCTTCCATCGGTTCTCTTTCATTTTAATAAGAAAAAAGGTAAAGAAAAACGTCTCGGATTTGTATTGTGTGTATACATTGCTCATTTATTTATTTTTACATTGTAAATTTTTTTGAAATAAATGCTTCGTATTGAGATTTTGGAAATATAACTTAACGTGATATTAAAATATGTTTTTTTTTTATAGAATAAGGGTGAACAACGAGTACACAGTCCACCTGATGGTAAGTGGCTGCTGTGGCCCATAGACATCTACATCTATCCTCGATTACGAGTCAAAATGCAGATGCGTTGTCACCCGTGAGGACTAAGATGGAATGCCTCTATTCCAGTAAAAAGAGTCTCCGGTTCTCTACACTCACCATACGAAACACAGCAGGAGCTGCTATTTTACGCTGGTATTCTGTGAGAGCGTGGTCCTTAGTATACTACTAATATAGCTGCAGCATAGCTCTACCACGTTAAGATGTACACTAAGACTGTGATAAAAAGTGTATTATTAAATTATGATAACGTCCTTTTTCAGCGAAACCATGTGGTATATAAAATTATACTATAACATAATCTTTATATATAAAAATTACGTGTCACATTGTTTGTCCGCGATGAAATCCTAAACTACTGAACTGATTTCAATGAAATTTTGCACACTGTGTGCAGTTTGGTCCAACTTGTGAGATAGGATAGTTTTTATAACGATAAGTGACCCTCAATTTTTTTTATCGCTAATTTCAGGAGTTTTTTTTTTTGGGAAAGCAAATGTTCGTTCGGAAAAGGCAGAACAACGTCTGCCTGGTCAGCTGGTATATTATATAAATAAGCAAATTTGAAATGCGCACTATAAAAACCTTGGAGCAGGCAAAGTGACAATATCTTAGTATTTTATTACTTATGTATTGTTATAGCTAAAAGCCAAAGTGCCGACATAGACTTAGATTTAGCCTGCGACAGCCGAGTGCACTTGAGGTATCCCGAGAGCACCACACCAGCCGCAACTTGTACTACTGTCGCAATTTTATGTCGTAATTTTGTATAATTAAACAGTACATTTTGTATTCATGCTTAGCAAACCGTAATCGGCTGCACCTAGTCGTAGCCGGACAAACCTAGGTGGACTCGCACGTCGTTTTTTAACTGTAACATATAGGTACATTAACAACAAAATATTTTGTATATTCAATATCTTTCTTAAGAAGCGGCAACAAATCGAAGCGCGATTTGAAAGGATAATAATAAATGTTAAAACATTTTTACACAGATACAATTTTCGTTTTCTTTATCTTTCACTAGTCGAAAAAGATTTAATTTTTTAGGAAGTTTAAGGTTCTTCAAAGGTATACTTCTTTTAACCATTATTTATTCTGTGGTTATATGCTGAAACTTCGCAAAATTTTACCTAAATTCATATTTTGTATATTGCATCAACAGAAAAGGAAAAAAAAACCCCTGAAAAGCTTGACTTAATGAAATATAACGATTTTGAAAGGCAGGAAATATTTTTATTTATTTATGATTGGCATTTAAATGTTGTTAATTAAAAAATTACTGCTTCAGCGAGGATGTGATTAGTTAGACTAATGCCTCTTTAAATTTTCAAATATTAACAGTCACATACATACAATGGGACTACTTTAGGTACCCTACATGATAGGTTTAAAAAATTAGCTCTTTTTCATGTAACTATAAAATAATACGCTAATAATTATTACATTTTATTAATTACGTTTCTATATAAAAATTCTATTTTGGGTCCATATTCTCCAATAAATATTCGAACCTTAATCTGTAGCTAACTATAATTATGAGTTAGATATCCGTGACATACATAGTTTCAGACAAACAGACTGACAGACGAACTGACACACAATGGATTTATAACAGGGCAACGTTTCACCCTTTGTGAAGACATCCGTAAAAATGAAAATTAAATGACGTTATATTGCATCTCAAGCAAGACTCTTTCATATTAAACGATCTTTACAAACTGTTTTTCTCAAATGTTTTGTATATCACGTAAGGCTATTTTCTAACGGAAACGCTATTTTCCTTCCATCCATAGTAATGCTTTTACCGACATGCATTTTCGTTGTCCATTAGTTTGTACATGAGTTTACCGCAAACATGCGGTACACTCATCTAATAATTTCTAATAATGCACTTGTATATTCGAAATAACTATTAACACTAATTTTATATTTATTATATATTTATAAGACAATTAATTTTAAGAGAAAGATTTAGATAGAGAGTGTTTGTATAAAATATATAATTTTATTTAAAATGTGACAAATTTTCTCTTTCTCAAATGTCTTTCGTGTCTTTTTCTAATATTCCTCTCAAAGCTAATCAAAGTAAATTCAATAATATAAAACAGAAAATAGGAGTAGGTCTCGGGTAATGTGGGATAATAATAAAGTTATTACTTGATACTTTCAAAAATGTAAAGCTATATTTATGGATCCCAAAAAGCTTCCGGCATAATGTACCAGAGAAGACATAGAAGAGAATATAGCTTACGTTCCATATACGAAGTATATTTATTGTATAAGGGCAAAGAAATGATACTTCACGCCGGGATAGTTGCTTACACTAAACAAAACCCAAGCCAGGTCGTGCATGGAGTGTTTATGCTATGCTATCTAGCAGCTTTGGACTCAATGGAAGGGCGCGCTTCGAGGCTAAATGGTGACATCAATATGGTTAGAATCTATCTTGCCAAACTCAAACACAAGCGCTAAATGGTAAGTTTTTCGGTGTTTATAGGAATTTTAGAGAGTATGCGCAGGAATTGCACGACTATATTCCTCCCTCTCCATTTCGCTGGCCAAATCTTCGGACCACCAGACACTCGACTGGTCTCAACCTCTTTGTTATTTAACTTACCACGCATCTGAACTAAATGGCTTGCTTCGTCGTTCATAATGCGTAAAACAAAGTAGTGGAATAATTAGCCTTTCCATTTGCACCTGTCCTTCTAATTATGACGTGTCTTCAAAGCTATAGTGAAAATACATTTTTAAGCTAAGTCAGTTCGTTATACCATCTTCGGCTGCATTACCACTTAATATCAGGTGGAATATTAGTCAAGAAGTGGCTTTTATTATTAACTAAATTTGTTGTTGTCTATCGTAGATGATTTCTACAAGCGATAAAGTTTGTACCATGTAAAATATGTCACAGAGAAACAAATAATTGAGCATCGAATGTCCAATCATATCACTTGGCTATAAGAGACGATTTTGAGAAGCTGTAGACTGTAGTTTACTTATTCTCATTACTTATTGCCTTATTACAAAATTTGGTTTAATAGACAATCTTAATTTTAAAATACGGTCTAAGAAAATTATTTAATAGAAAAGAAGTCACTTGGCCGCGGCTACACATTCTGCGCGTAATTTGACATATGCTGTTAAATTTCATACTTGACATTTTAGTCCGCATATTTCCACATGTCTTCTTTATTAAAAGACTCTAGTTTAAACCTGAGACATAAAATTAACTACTTTTGAAGGTTTCAGTTAAATGTTTTTAACAACAATTATCGTTTCATAATTTTTAACGAACTTCAAAACAAAGAGGAGCTACTCAATTCGAGTGTATTCTTTCATGTAAGTTACTTCAGGACATTTTTCTAGGCGAACCGATTTTGAAGATGCTTTTTTGTTTGAAAGCTGATATTATGAAGATCTGACCAATATTATTTGAATTATCCTTAGATAACTCAAAAATTATTATTACTATTATACTTTTTAAAATAATGCGTATTTAATTGACTTCGAATACATTAATTATGTTCTCATTTTATTGATATTGAGGACGGTTGTATAAAATTTTTAATTATACCCCTTGATATTTATATCACTTATTATCTAATAGTCGTAGAATCTATTGTTTAAAAGCAAAACAACACACAAATATTTAACATGTCGCATGCTCATGAATATTCTGTGTCCAGTTCGTGACATATTGCGGTCGGTTTCTGTTTTGCTAAAGATTTATATCTATTTCAGATGTTGCGTGGTTATTCAAAACCAAAGGAGACAGTTTCTATTTGTATGGAGAATGGGCCTACCACAAATTTTAGCTACCCTTAATGAAATGCATGTCGATTTATTTTATTATAATCTATATATTACAATTAATTTTTAATATTAGTTTTACGTAATCTAAACGGAGTACTGAGAAATTCCCATATGAAAACATTATCTGTAGTGTTGAGGACTGTTTGTAAAAAAATAATATTGGTCCCAAAGAATAATTTAATGCATTGAAAACTTACCCAACAGACCAGATCTCACGATTCTCCGCGCAGATAAAGGTAATGCTACGGTTATAATCGATACGTCAGATTACAATTTTAAAATACAACAAACTTTATCGGATGAAAGTACGTACGTAAAGGTCGAAACTTAAAACAACTAGCGATCTAATTAATAAATACTCCGAGAAATTGAATCTAGACGTTAATTCGATAATACCTACGTGTGCCAAACCACCGAAGTTGTATGGGTTATCAAAAATACACAAACCGAACGCTCCATTACGTCCAATAGTGAGTCAAATCGATTCGCCAATTTACAAATTGGCTCAACACTTAGCAAAAATACTATCACCACTCAGAGGATACACAAGAGCACACACTAAGTATTCATACCATTTTTTCAGTGAGATAAGAGACCTATTTCTTACTGACATTAAAACTATGGTCAGTTTTGATGTTCAGTCTCTTTTTACATGCCTACCTGTTGAAGACTGAATCTCAATTTTAACTAGGAAACTAGAGGAAAGCAACATGCCAGCAGAATATGCAGTATTTACATACTTACATCCAGCTATCCATTGTAAAAGGAAGAGTTTTACAAGCAAGTAGATGGTGTTGCGATGGGCTCACCGGTATCTTCCATTATCGCCGACATTTTCACGGAGAACTTTAAGGAGAAAGCCCTGCTTATTGCACCAGTAACTCCAAGGCCCTACAAGCGGTAAGTAGACGATACTTTCACAATTTTACCATCACACAAACTATTTTTAGGACATCTTAATTCTATAAACTCTAAAATTTAATTTACTATGGAGTTAGAAGCAAATAATTCTTTAGCTTTACTAGATGTGTTAGTCATTCGAAATCCTAACAAAACCATAGGTCACACTTTGTATAGAAAAAAGACCCATACAAACCAATATTTAAATGGTGAATCCCACTATCATCCTTCACAGTTAGCTACCTTTAGCAAATCTTTGTTACAGAGAGCACGAGGTATCTATGACAGCAAACACCTGGCCGCCGAGCGTTAGCACGTCAAGTATGTTCTGCACGACAACAAGCTTCGGTTCCGTGACCGAGTGAAGCCGGCCACAGTCAAGCGTGTGCCTGCTGTACTATCGTATGTCAGAGGTGTCACAGACAAGATTGGCTACATCTTAAAACGAGCTTCTATAAGAACATTCTTCAAGCCGCCGAAGAAGATTTGTCAGCTCTTACCATCCGTCAAGTATTATATTCTTTCACAAGATGTAGGATTGTACGAGCTTGATTGTGAATGTGGTCTCTCATATATAGGGTAAACAAAACGATCAATAAAACCCCACGTAAAAGAACACATAGCTGACGTGAAGCACCAACGTTCTGGGAAGTCTGCAGTTTGTGATCATATCCTAGACAGCACCCGTCATTACATCAGATTTCATAAACCACAAATTCTCGCGAAAGAACATCGATTCCTGCCAAGGATGATACGTGAGGCTATTGAAATTAAAAAACCTCCTAATTTCAATAGAGAGGGAGGTTGGGTACTACCACCTGCTTGGGATCCTGTAATTAATAAAATTAAAACGAACCTCAAGCATTGAAACTAAACTCAAGCATTAAAGTAGTTTTATTGAATGTGTAGTTTTCGCGTAAATATAAGAAATCATTAATAAAAAATGTGTCCATTTTATAAAAAAAATTAAATTTCTTATATTTCCTATCGTGTATTTTGCTTAAAATCACCTATGGTTTTCCTTTTAACTCGTTTTTATTGGTTTGTTTTACTTATCTGCGATAAACTACATTTCTATAATTGAATCCCATGAATTAAAAAAATGGAGTTTAAACTGGAGAAAATCCATCAAACTTTTAAACATTTTTCTCGATAAACCACTAAATTAAAACTTAAAATATTGTTTCCTATTATAATTTTGGTTCATATCTTTGATATAGAGCAAAACTTAAAATATCTAAAAATACTATACATTAAATAAATAAATATAATGTGACATTTTAAGTCGAGCGAATTTTAATTTAAAATAATACTGCAAAATTTTAAGTTTTGTTTGTTGATTAATAATTTCCTAAGCGCCTGTCAAACACAAACAAAACTTAATACGCTTGCGATTCAAGGAAACTTGGCATAAGTTAGAGCATCTTAATGAATTTTAATTGTCTTAGCGTTTCTAAAACAGCAGTAGGTACTTGTGATTTTATGTTCAACAAAACTTTAGCTATTCATCTTGAACTTTATTTGTACCTACTTGATAACAACGCCAACCGTGTTTTATCGGTGGCTGCGTAGTATCTCTCTCTAATTTTGTCATATACGGGAGAAATGATATTTAATTTACAATACTTACTCATGATAAATTCCCGGTCAATAAATTGGTAATGTACTTTATAATTTCCTACTAAATGAAATGCAGTTAAAATAAAATATTTTTTTGCAATTATGAGAATTATATCAGAATCTAAAAAAAAACTTAATCAAAATTATTGTAATGTTGGTTTCTAACTACGAATTAGTTACTATATCAACAAATTTTCAAATAAACAGACGTTTCAAAGTAGATGAAAACTAAATTATAAAATTCCATTAAATTCATACATAGATATATAACCTGTCGGAAATATCTGCGAACCTGGCTTGATGACGTCATGCAATATGGAGAGATAGCAACGGTACTGGATAGACGATAACGGGCGGAAATATCTGCGAACCTGGCTTGATGACGTCATGCAATATGAAGAGATGGCAACGGTACTGGATAGACGATAACGGGCGGAGGTGCGGGGAAGCGCGAGGGGAAGCGCATTCCAGCGAGGTTCGCAGATATTTCCGACAGGTTATAGATAATATATGCAGATTAAACGAACATAAAGCGTGGAATTTAAATGTCGTACATGCAAATTACATGCCACACTGCAGAGCTAAAAGCTGCTGTGTTTCGTATATGTAAAGAGAAGCGGTGACCCATTTTACTGGAAACGACTCATTCCATCTAAGTCCTCGGGTATGACAACGCATCAGCTTATTATTTTTAATCCACCATAGATGTCTCTGGGCCATAACAACCACTTACTATCAGTTGGCCTGTGTACTTGTTTGACATCCTTATTCTTTAAAAAATAGTTGAATTTTTGTCCAAATGAGTTAGAAAAAATTGTTGAAAGTATTAGCTTTCAATCCTTTTTCGCATACGTACGTCACGTCAGAGTTGGGAAATTCATTATAGTGTCATGTGGACGTTTCATCTAATAACAGCGTGGCAGTAAAGGATAACCACATTCTATAGTAGTAGTCGTAAAAACAATTTAGGAAAATATAGGGATAGTTTATTCAATGTTCGTTTCACTAGATTATTTAAATAATATTTGAGTAAACTTATCGGCTGTGAAGGTTCTACTTTATTACAGCACGAGAACACGGAAGGTGTCAGTCGTGTTGAAACACCACATAAACGTAATATAAGTCTTCCAATAGAAAGGTACAAGTCCACTAATAAGCAAAAAAATATTATAAATTATAACGCTCGCATATGATTATACCCGCCGTTTTTATCAATTAAAATATATATTTTTTATAATTAAAAAATTAAGTATAGCCAGCGAGGAAGCACAGCCAGCGTTCTTGGCACGATACCTGGCAGTGGGACTGTATGATAAATCAAGTTTTCATTGTTAGTTTTTTTTTTTAATATTGTATGTACATCAATGTTTAGTTATTTCAAATACTTTTAATTTTGCAAAACCTTTCTTTCTTATTGAGGAGAAAAAACATTTTATCATTTGCAAGAAAACACTATCCAGTTGATAATATTTTGCTGAAATAAATCTTTCATTAACCTTTTATTCTTTGAGTGCAATGGGCCGTTGTTTCAAATAATAATCAGAAGAATATATCAGGGATATATAAAGATTTGTGTGCCTACGTCACAGTGAACGAGTGAAGCCGGCCACAGTCGAGCGAGTGCCTGCTGTACTGCCATATGTCAGAGGTGTCACTGACAAGATTGGCTACATCTTGAAGCGTGCTTCCATTAAAACATATTTCAAGCCGCCGAAGAAGATTAGTCAGTTTTTACCATCAGTCAAGTGTAATATTCCTCTGCAAGATGCAGGAGTGTACAAGCTGGATTGTGAATGTGGTCTCTCTTATATAGGACAAACTAAAAGATCCATAAAAACCCGCGTTAAAGAACACATAGCTGATGTGAAGAATAGACGCTCCGGGAAGTCTGCAGTCTGTGAACATGTACAGGATCGCCCCCGTCACTACATTAGATTTGATAGACCACAAATCCTCGCTAAAGAACACCGATTCCTTCCAAGGATGATTCGCGAGGCTATTGAAATCAAAAAACATCCTAATTTCAATAGAGAAGATGGCTGGGTGCTACCCTCTGCTTGGGATCCCATAATTAATAAAATTAAATCCCAACCCAAGCATACAACTGCAAGACTTCATGGTACTGTAAGTTCATACTGCGTAGATCGGAACAAAAATAAATAATTTTTAATCTGGAGGTAGCCGTGGTTAACTATGACATTGGGACGTCATACACCTCAGTCCCCCCCGTGACCATGGGTGCTGTAAAGTGCTTGAAACGTCGGGAATGTAAAATAAGTTAATATACGCGATAAAATCCGTAAAATTAGTTTCATTTAAATGTGTATTGTTCGCGTAAATATAAGAAATCACTAAGATTTGTATGACTTTACTAACGTATCTACAATAAAATTATAAATGCAGAAATAACCATGCATGAAAAAAATGATGTTGGTATATCTGTTTGAGATGAGTAGATTTCGACATCGTTTGACCGATCATGAAAGTTGAATTTTTAATGGGGTAGGTTTTATGCAATCCATTTTTATGTAACCCTCCATTAGATGGCGATGCAAGACATCAACTTCTATACCGTTCAACCGATCGCCATGAAAATTTGTATACTTATGCAGGAGAAAGTCTGACGGTTTTTTCTTGAATTATAAAAATAAAAAGTAAACCAATGGACTGTGTAGTGGCGTTATTAGAATACCCGATATCGCCACGAGGCTGCCGTAAGAGGCGACAGAGGGTAACAAACGAGGAGATGAGTAGTAGGGTCTTCCTATTGTCAACTTAAAGCTGTGGTTGCCAACCCACCTGCTAAACGAGGCAGTTATGGCAAAAATCCTTCTCATGAGGCAATCTGTGGAGGAGGCCTATATTCAGTAATGGACTTTTGATAGGCTGTAGCAGTAACGGTAAAAGTAAAGTAAAACGTCTGTTTGAAATGAAAGGTGTCGAGCTCCCTTTCATTTCTGAGTTATGAAATTTAATTTGCTTGGAATTACCCTGATGTACGTTGTCAGACTTATAATATATCTTTAAATGTTTCTCAAGCTTGTGGTTTTCCTTACGTTTTTATATATTGTTGACTGTCTCTTTGGTCTACTGCACCCGTGCTTGCGCATACATACACTCGGGCACTATAATCCTGCCCTGCGCAGAGTATCGCGGCGGCCAGTCTTCGTTAAAACAGGCCGCCGTGACCAAAATTGGGTCTGGAGGATATAATACTTCGTCGAGAGTGTCACAAACCAGTACTGGTATGATTTTGGTTATCAATATCATTGGTCCCAGTGGGAATCGAATATCAGTTACAATAAAACAAGCGCGCTCTACCAAGCTGCTGCAATTTTGGAATTAGATAATTATATATTATACCCGTATGTAATTTTATTTTCATTCAACTTTAATTCTTTGTACCAATTCAAACAGTACCAGTCTAAAGTAATGTAAAGAGTTGATTGTTGAAATGTATATTGTTTTCGAGATTTTTTATAGGAACAATGAAATTTTAATTGAAAAAGAATTATATAAATTTTCCAATAGTTTGATTGTTTTTATATGCTTCATATGTGAGTCGTTTCAGGTGCACAAATATTTACTAAAATAAAAAGTAGTCGTCTTTAATACCTATAATTTAAAGTTAAAGAAATCAAAATTTATGCATATTGAAGCATTAACCTACAACAATCCTAGATCGATCTGTATCATAGTCAATAATTTTGGTCTTCATAGATTTTTGTGTAAGAGGATTGTACCGAAATCAGAATGAGGTAAACACTTGGAGAAAATTCTGCCCACTCTGTACGCCCCAGTGCTGCGCACAAGTCTCCTATCATCTTTTAGAGAGTTATGGAGCAAAGTTTCTTAGAGGTTCAATGTTGATGATCAATCCAACGTGAGCAACGGTATAGGCTAAAACCTAAATAGGTTTATGAATTAACCGTATTTACTTTAATATAATAAATACTTTAAATAATTTTATTATATTATAAAAAGAATGTTCGTTTCTTCACGATGTTTCCCTTCACCAATATGCAGGTAGCAATCACTATCAGTATCAGTACAGCCCTTCACAATTCCATTGCTTCCCCCAAGCAATGCCACAAAACACGGTCCTGAGCCACCTGCATCCATCGACTTCCTGCATGTTTTATCAAGTCGTCACTCCATCTGGGGGGTCGCACTACACTCACCTACCGGTACGAGCCTACAACTCGCGAACCTTTTTTCCCATCGGTTGTCGGTTTCTCGAGCTATATGGGCGGCCCATTGCCACTTCAGCTTACTAATCCGTTGGGCTATGTCAGTTGCTCTGGTTCTACTGTGGGTATCCTCATTTCTAAGTTTATAACGCAGTGAAACCCCCAGCATAGCCCTCTCCATAGCTCGCTGTGCGACCTTGAGCGTTCTCATACGGCCAGCAGTGAAGGACCTCATCTCAGATCTATAATACATCACTAGCAATACGCACTGGTTGCAATAGCAACCAGTACGTGTTGCTAGAACGTGTGAACTAGCATTTAATCTTACAACGTAGTAAAAGTCAGGGGCTTATAAGTACAGAACCAGTACACATAACTCATGTGATGTTGCTCCCTATATATGTATATAATCTGTGAACCGAAAGTTTAGCGTTTCTAGTATCTAGAGCTCTATTTATTTTATATTTGTATAAAGTTGATGTGAGAAACGCACTAACAGTCCACATTTTTACGTGGTAGAGCCATGCTGCAGCTATATTACGGCTGTAGCACGAGTGAGTCGGCTCAACCGGGAAGGTCCACACTCTCACAGAATACCAGCGTTGAACAGCAGCTCAATGCTGATGTGTTTCGTAGGGTAAGTGTTAAGAACCGGAGATTCTTTTTACTAGAAACGGGACATATTAATCTTCAGGGGTGAAAACGCATCTACATATTGATTCTTAATCGAAGATTAATGTAGGCCACAGCATCTACTTATCAGCAGGTGGAATGTGTCCTGTTCATACGTGATCTTTAAAGAAACACATTAAAAACACGTATTTTGTATCGGAAGCTCTAGAGTTATTATGTAATTTTAACATTTCCTTAATTGAAAGGTGATTTTTTTCAGTTGACATGCGAAATAAATTATTCTCACAAAATTTTTATTTCGAAAGCATCAAACCTTTCTACACGTTATTTGATTGCCATTTCACGCTGATTGTGTATTTATGTTAATCGTTTTTGTAATTGAAAACCTAGCACTCGTCGAGCTATCCCAATTCGGGCGCCCTTTTTTATTCTATTTACATTTGCAAATGTACATAAAGTAATTGAAGTTATTATTTAAACTTTATTTTATTATTATAATATTAGGCCGGGAAAAAGGTTTCTTCGAATTTTATATACCAATCTTATTATATACCATTTTATATACCATTTTTTTAAGTTTAATTTCGTATTAATTAAAATACATATTTTTTAGGGGGACAAACTAGCATGCGGCTCACCTGATGGTAAGTGACTACCGCCGACCATGAACAACTGTAACACCAAGGGAATCGCAGATGCGTTGCCGGCCCTTTATAAAGTTGTAGGCTCTTTTCTTGAAGGTCCCTAATTTACATCGGTCCGGAAAAGTCGCTAGTGGTAATCGATTCCACAAGGAAGTTGTGCGGGGAAGAAAACTTCTTCTAAATCGCACGTGGTGGACCACCAAACATCCAAATGGTATGGACGGTATCGCGAGTTTTGTCACGATGTGCGATGGTGAAATTGAGCGGCTGGAATTACTCCGAACAATTCCTCAGATCACTCCCCGTAATAAATGCGATAAAATACGCAAAGAGATGCAATATCTCCACGCAGTGCCAGTGAATCAAGTCTATCGAAAAGAACTCGGTCGTCGACGATTCGAACCGCTCTGCGCTGGATGCGGTCAAGTGGAAAGAGCTGGCTCTGGGGAGTCCCTGCCCAGAGATGGGAACAATATTCCATGTGAGGCCGAACCTGCGCCTTGTAAAGTTGCAAGCGGTGTGGCGGTATTAAATATTTTCCCGCTTTGGTGAGCTTGCCTTGCTTTTCAGAGGCCAATTCGGCCTACTCTTTCAAGTGACCACGAAACTGCACACGTCACTCGATATGTCTACACTGAGGATTCCGATACTGGCTGAGGCATCAAGGCGAGTGCTTTGAAACTAAGGAGATACGACAAAGGTGTTCTTTTTAGCGGTAAACGTAAATATGTAATGTAACTACTAATATGCCGATCATGCTCGAATCAAATTTCTTCGTTAGATTCACTCATTTTGACAGACAGAAACACAATCTAAAAATGTCGCGAAAGTATTTTTTTTTACTTTTTATTTTTCTTTTTCTTAATTTTGTATTGACATTAAAACCAGCCAGATACAAACAGTTTTTTCTTCAATTTTAGACAAAATATGAAGAAAATTTTTCCTTGACCCTTTATTATCTTCTCCACATATAAAAGTCTATTGCTGACCGTTAGTCATGCTAAAAATCAAAAATGGTTCGATCGAATTTGATGAAATTTTTATGTGTGTTTTAATTGGTCTCTAAATGCTTTAGATTTCAATTTGAAACTGGGATGCGGCGATGTTGTTGAGAATGAGAAATTACCCCTGCGAAGCCGAGGCGGACCGCTAGTATTGTATTGATCACCAAAATTATTAATATATTAAGCAATTCAAAAGTCCTATGTTCAGCAGTAGCCTACAGAAGTGCCGCAAAGATGATGATCATTATGATAAAACAGTTAAAACACAATATACAGCATAATCTTTATTGCTCATCAATGAACTAAACTGAGCGGAGTTTTGGCGGGAAATTGACCGGCGGCGGTTTGCTGCTCCTGTATTATTGTTTAAATAATGGTTTGAAGTGGACTTTGATATTTAAAAGTGTTGCGATTTTGTGTATTAAGTGTCTACGCATGTGAACTATTAGTGGAAACAGTGAAACAAGTGCTCTGATGGTGATGGATTCTCAAGATAAGCTGTTTGTTTGCATAGGCACCTTTAGATACCATCGCCAACTATCAGCTGTCTGCTGGATCAAGTTGCCGCCAAAATCTCCCAAGAACTGCACAATGTGACGCATCAACATATTGTGAAGCAGAATACTATGAAGGAGTGGGGAAATTACAATAAACCGAATAAAAATACTTAAGACTTGGCCTAAAGGTCTAGATACCAGGCCATAAACTCCAAAAAAAAAAACTAAACTGAGCCGCTAGCATTAATTGAACTCCTACATGTCTTACTAGCTAGTGACTCTATCTAATAGCGTTTACCCTACAAATACTTTACTGGTACGAGACAACCACTCGAAAACGTTTCTTCCACATGAACTGTCGTTTCTTCAAACTACATATGTGACAGGTCTGGCTTTGATTCGTAGAACTATGCTCTGGTTCTACTGCGGCTATCCTCGTTACGGATTCTACTTGTTTAATTCATAAAGTCTCCGAACACAGTCCTCTCTATAGTTCATTACTGGCGATATGCACTCATTGTATACTCTTGCTGAGCTACTCCTCATAACGAAAATAAGATAACCAAACAGGTACATATCCTGCAGTGGACTTTTTCGTGCTGATATAAAAGAAGAAAGAAAAGAACTAGAAAATGTGTCGTAATCTTCTGAACGCTGCCCAGCTGAGTCGGATTAGTAGATGGACTAACCTAGCTGGATAACTTGCCCTAGATAAATATACTCGCCAATAACTTCGAATATTGTGTTCCTTACAACTATCGACTTATGCAAGATATGGCCACGGAAGACACATGATCCTTGTCTTACCTATATTCTTCTTATAATCCTATGTGGAGATACTATTGAAGTCTTTGAACATAGTGCAAATGTCCTACAGCGATTCTGCCATAGTGACAATACTGTTGCAATATCGAAGGTGCTAGATGTAGTCGCTGGTTGGTGTTGATACTTATCCTTTCAGGTCCGGTAGTTCGAAAACGTCTTCTAGCGCAAGGATAAAGAGTTAAGACGATATAACGTCACTCTATCTCATACTTGTGTACAGGTTTCGTTTTGTTTCGTTTCGTATTCTAGTATTGTAATCTGATATAGCCATACAGTACAAGCACTTCAGCACTTCACAAAGACTTTCTCATAGTCTACTTATGCAAGATATAGGATATTCGGACTTCTGTACTATTTGATGAAGTATTTTAATGTGGTATATCATACTAAATATTTTTCGGAAACAGGCTTGTTATGGAGGCTGGAAGTGTCAACTACGAATGCGGGATGGTGGGAACCTTCGAAAATAGCACGTAGACGCGGAACGCGTAGAACGGAAATCGGTTCGTAATTCTTCAGTAAAATGTGTTCTCCTTTCTTGAACAATAAAACTGCCAAACTTCTGCGCCACGCCTTTGTAAGAACAAATATTTGTATTTTGTCCCTGCATTGTAAATGGCATAACTCTTGCTCTTCCACAGATCTTGGATATGCTTTTATACGTGCTTATGTGATCAAGAAATATGTTTTTCAGTCCACCCCAAACAGTTAATATTAAACAAATAGTTGTTTTTGATGACAAACAACACAAAAAATAGGCTAAAAAAACAAAGACAAATATTATAAAAATATTTTGAATGCATGAAAGTACTTAAATGATGTATAATTTGCGTGAAAGTTGGTTTCAGATATTTCCGGTGGATAAATTCATGTTTTGCAATGCTTTCAATTTGGAACATTAACGTAAAAGCACTTCAAATCCCGCCAAATTAAAATAAATTGAAAGGGATTATTTTAAGGTTAAAACAAATTATATGATTTTGCAACAATATTTAAATTTAATAACACTTTTATCAATGACTAATGGATACAACATAGTTTTATGTATAATTTTAACATATGACGTGATTTTTTTACTATATTAATATTATATATTACGGTAAAAACCGTTGCGCGGTTATATCTAGGTTTACCCGAATATAGCTAAATGCAGCCGATTGTGGTTGGTTAAATATAGGTGTATTCGATTTGTCTTAAGAATTTGTAAATAATATATGTCCACGGCTTTAAGCTACACATGTGTATGTATCTATTAGTATTATTTTTTCTTTCTTTTGTAATTTATTGTAACATAACTGTACAAAGAATTTTGAACTTAAACACCAAACCGCATAGTGCAACGTGCATATAAAACAGTTAGTTAATTAATTGATAAAACCGTATGATCTTAATTTACAAAACAAATATCTAATACAGTAATATACAATATTAACTACCTTTATCTGTATTATAATTATAAAACACTAGTGGTCTGCCCCTGCTTCGCACGCGTGATTTCTATATTTCGATAACAGCGCCACCTATCAGGTCCAATTGTAACACACACACACACACACACACACACACACACACACACAAAATCTCATCAAAATCGGTCCAGCTGTTTAGAACGAGTTCAGTCACTTACACACGGACAGTAGAATTATATAATATAAATATAAAGATATTTAGAATATATTGGTTAAAGGAGAATGTCCCGCGACCAATGCTGATTAATTATTTATGCAAAAATATCCTATATTCGATTCGCACGAGTGTATGAGCTATAATTTAAAATTAGTTTTTATTTATTTATTTATTTATAATTAATTACAACTGCTTGCGCCAATGACAGTAATTAATAGGTAAAACTAAACATATAACATAATTAACATAATTAAAAAAACAAATAACAAGTCAGAGATCAAACATACTTAACAATAACTAGAGGAAATAAAATAATATAAAACAGAATAAAGTGATAACAACATACTACTTATTTACCTAACACACATGGCTTTCACATAACATGAGACAGTTTGACATGATCACCTTGAGTGTGTCATTAAAGTTGTCACATTCCGGGACTGTCTCCATTAAGGAGTTTATAGCACCATGCATGCGATACAACGGGGATTGCGCGCGCGACACAGTGCGGCAATGGGATGTGGCGAACAGCCGGTGTCGTCGAGTAGGCCTATGACGCATGTAGTTGTTAGGCACATAAAGTGTACAGAAAGTATTGTGCAGCTCTGGGGAATCGACCATGCTCCTTAAAATTTTTATGGCTATAAGGATCTGATCTCTGGCTCTACGCACTTAAAGGGAATTATATCCTAACATTCCCAGCAAGAAAAGAGTAGGATACATAAATGGATAATATCCGTAAATCTTCTTATATAAAAAACTCAGGAAGGCTTTCTGAACCTTTTCAATCAACAATTCATATGTGGATTCGTGGGGATTCCAGACGGCTGCAGCAAATTCTAACTTACTTCTAACTAGACAGTTAAATAATAATTTGATGACAATAGGATTATTGAAATTACGGGCATTGCGTAGGACAAAACCTAGGCGTCTATAAGATTCTGAAGCTAGGGCAGACATGTGTGCATGGAAAGTCAATCCGCAGTCAAATGTCACGCCAAGATCTCTAATGGTTGACACGCGCTTTATTTCAACACCTGCTAAGGTATAGGTGGCATGTGTAGGTTGTAACTTGCGGCTAAAGGTCATGACGTAACATTTACCGGCATTAAACATCATTTTATTATCCATACTCCACTTATGGATTCGGTCGATGTCACTTTGAAGATGTTCGGGAGTTATATCCTTTTTTAAATTAACGCCCTCGCAAATCCCCTTGCGAGTGGAATTTCATACAATCCGTTTTGATCTGATCTCTACCCGGCAAAAGGAATATTCCTATCAAATTTTAAGTCTCTTGGCCTTATAGTTTCAGAGATATCATGATGAGTCAGTACATAGTTGGAAATCTCTTTTATATATGTATAGATATGACTATTATAATATTTGCTGTATGCTTTCGTATTTTTGACAAATTCAATCAACTGTAGCTAATACTACTTGATACTTGATAGTGCATTATAATTGTGATATCCTGTAAGATCCATCACAGAATTTATTTCTTGTAACATACATGGTAAATAAATTGTGAAGCTTTACACAGTAAGTTCTATTTTTAATAGTGTAAATTAGATTGGCTCGTGAATTATGTTCCAACAAGAATTAATTACCATAGTCATTAAGCTGACTGAAATAGGAAAAACTAGTTTTTGCAAATGTATATTTACTGCTCTATTGGGAATTACCTCAAAACTTACAATAGATTTTGTTTAAAATAACGTAGAAAAAAAAGTAAGTATAAGTAGTAGCTCCATTCTTGAGAAATTTTCAGGATATGGTATAGTCTATCGTGCAACTCCAATTCGTGTTGGAAGATTTCACATAACCTCAAAATATTTTATAATTTCCCGTGGATGTTGTAAAAGGTGACAGAGGGAAACAAAACAGAATATAAGAGGCAGTATCTTCTATAAACGGACCAAGCAATATCACAAGTTCAAGGTAATAACGTGAATGTCATTTTCATAGTTATATTAAGAAACTACGTCCCAATTTTTCTTTCAATTTTAAATTTAACTACCCCTGAGGAACAGCCTATTTTACAAAAAAGATTCATTAAAATCGGTTCATTAGCACAGCTATAGCGTGTTATACATAGAAAAATAATACAGTCAATTTGACAACCTCCTCCCGCTTTGAAGTCGGCTAAAATCTGTTGGAAAGATTTGAATTTTGTAATACTTATTTTTCAAATAGGACTGTCAAACATATTGTGGAGGCTTTTAAAATAAATTCTATTACATAAAGGACTAGAAGATAAATGGAAAGACCCTTATCGAGGTTGGTAAGCATGCCCGGAAAGATCTTAAACACTAAAGTTTATATTCCAAATTTTAGGCCTATCTTTATTGTTATAGTGGTTTCTCTTACCCAATGAGGCTTAAAGTATACTTAAATTATTTGAATTAAATAAGATCTAATTTGAATTCTAATCACTAAGAGAGCAAGAATTTAAGTTTTTGAATATCTTTTTCTTTACTACTGGATATGAGGTTGAGTAAGGGTAACAAACGAACACACTGAATACCTAATGGTAAGTGGGTGCTGTGGCATATTACATCGAAATCCATACTCAATTAAAAATCAAAACGCAGATATTCTGTTACCTTTTTTTATAGAGAAATGCCTACGTCTATCTCTACGCCTACCTCTACGCCTACTTTACGGCATATATCTCTACTCTAGTACTGGCACCGACAAAAACCTCATGGTTTTCCACACTTTCTGTGAATAGTTAAAGGCAAACGAAAGCTCTGACATACATCCGCGCCCCCACCAGCACCAGTCACACTTCGGTGGCCCCTACCCCGTACAGGAAAACACCTCCTTTCGTTCTTCACCACATGCGGGGCATGTCGGAACATAGATGCGCCTTCCTAGACAACCTCGAGTGCGACTTGCGTAACGAACACCCGAATCCGTTTTCCGAAGGCCATGGGGTTAGGAAAACCGTTACCCTGAAGCATTGACCTTCCCAGTCCTAGCAGCAGATTTGGTCTACGACTCTGCAACCGACCAAATTTCGGCGGTGGAGGGTAAAGAGAACGGCGGATTGTGATACCGACATTAATTTGTGTATAGCTATAATACGTTTCAAGGTGGCTCTATTATGTAAAATTTATCTATGTTAACTGGGTTGCTGCCCAAAACCATCACCATTATAACAGTGGCAGAGCCACGCGGCAGCTTTTGCTGTCGCACGGATGGGCCGGCTCGAACCGGGGTGGTACCACGACCTCACAGAAAACCAGCGTGAAGTAGAGGTTTACCTCTGCGTTTCGTTTGGTGAGTGCAGGTGGCCGGAGGCCCTTTTTACTGGAAATGAGGCATTCCATCTTAGTCCTCACGGGTGACTACGCATCTACATTTTGTAGATGTAGATGTCTATGGGCCGCAGCAACCACTTACCATCAGGTGGACTGTGTGCTCGTTTGTCACCCTTATCCTATAAAAAAAAATCATTCCTAATACCTATAAAAATTTAAAATATCAGCACGAAATATTTTATATTTTCAGAGATATCCCTGAAATAAAGCCTGTAAAAGGTTTTATAATAAAACACTGCAACTGTTTTATTCCCACTGCCATTAATGTGATTGAGGTTGGAAAAATACTCAGTTAAAATTTCTCGCCGCCTTATAAATAGACAACTTTTTAAAAGAGGAAAAGTTTTCGAGCATTATTCTGTTGCCATGTTGATTCGGATTATGGAAATCTTTTTTCTCATGATTTTAAGTTTTAGTGTAAAATTACAATCATTAAAAATATTTATTGATAACAGAGTGGGTTGGATCCAGTCGATATTAATTAATATGCATATATCTCGTATTTATTATGTATAAAAAAAATTGTATTTTGTTACATTCTTAGCTTTTTTTCTACAATATTCCACCTCCTTTCGATTGCAATTACGATAAGAAATAATCCCTTATCCATCATCAATTCTAAGGGAGTTTGGTGGCAAGAAGAGAAGAGACATCTCACACACTGTGTTAAGATTCGATGTACTCGTAGTAAGATGTAGAAATTGGTCCACATTTCAATGGTGTCACGTTGACCACGGCTGACAGCCAACTGAATAACGCCAGCAAACAAACTGTTAATTAGTGTTGCCAGAAGTGTAATATATTTTCTACCACTCTTTTAAAAATGTGCCTATCTTACATCATTTTCGTGGTGCGAGCTGATTTCGTTATATTTTTAATTCGTCCAATGTTATCCCTAGAGTACCTAAAGTTGGAGGATTCCTACAATTTGCTATTAAAGTTCTGATTGCCACCGCTAAATTTGGTTTTCCGCTTACTAAGTTGAATAATAAGAGAATGTTTAAAAAAATATTGGCAGGACTTGTTTTTTAAAAAAAAAAAAAAACGTTGCCTCCACACTAGGGTTTTCTCCTGTATTGTGGCAGTAGCGACAGCTTACATACATAAATTTCACAAGGACAAACATCCAGACCCGGAACAATTATCATTTGTAGGCCATACAAATACTTGTTTCGTGCGGGATTCGAACCCGCGGCCCTTTGCGCAGCAACTCATTGCTAAGCCATTGCGCCACGGAGCCGTGTTTAAAGTTACACCTTCTGGAAAAGCTTGTAGCGATAATTTTCTGTTGCGAAACTCTTGTGATTTTAAATATCAAAACAGCCCGAACTAAAACAAGTGTCGATGAGTTTATGACATATTTTAAAAATTTACAAGAAACTATCAAAAATGTTCTTGCATCGAACATGAAGAAGTTGGATGAAACTGACTTAAGTGACTACCCGGGAAATTCTAAATGTATTTTCATGGAGTGAAATATCCTGAAAGCGTCCTTAACTCCGCAAAATTAGGTATTAAGGATTCTCAAACTTATAATATACTGAGAATATAACACATTGTTTTCTCACTAGCGACGCGCGTCATCAGGTCGGCGCTGGACCTCAGTATTGATATCAAAATGTAGAACTGGGTGGTTAAGGTGTCTTCACAAGTTTGTTTTTCATATTGTAAACTCATTCTTGTTTTTATTTTTGATTTTATTTACATACGTTTTCTGTAGTCGCTATAAGCGCGCAATTAGTTGGTTCCTAGGTTGGTTGTAGTATAAAAACAGTGTTTTAATCTTTCTCTCTGTCAACCCTAGTACCTAAAATCAGGTTTATGGAAATTAGTAAAAATTACCAGGTAACATTGGCCACTGTGATAAATAACAGAAATGGCATTTTTGGCGATTTAATTTATTTCCTTGCCTTCTTCTTCTAGACATTTACCACAGCTATTAAACATATGCTAATAGTTCACACGATATAGGCTATGGATAATGTTGACAGAAAGTGGAGCTAACTTTGGCCAGCAGACTAAGTTACTTTTAAGATACAAAATCAGTTATATTATTTTACAATTTTTTTTTATGCTTGACTAATCGTAATTCGTGAACAATTCGCGTTCATGTAATAAAATCAATACGTTTTCCTAATTGTTTTTGGTGTAGCAACAAATTTAGAACAAATTAGTTACTTATTAATTAATTATTTTTCTAGCATAAAGTTTACCGTTGTAAACTTCTAAGCATTGCGTATTTGTATCAAAACACATTTATTTGTTCACCTCCCTTTTTTGCAGTGGTTTTACTTTGGAATATATATTTGATTTAATAACTAGATTCGTTAAACATACTTACTATTGAGCTCGTCGCTACCTATGTTGTTCACACGTGTAACTATAATTGAAGGAGCATCAATAAACACGACAAACCACGTGACTATTAAAACAACACAGCACACGCCATAGTTAGCTGCCATGAGGCCAGTGCACGTGGAGGTTGTCGGTCTTAATTTTTGCAAAACCGTTCGGCTGTACCTTGTGTCCTAATTTTAAAGGCGTAAAAAAAAGGCAACTGTGTAAAATATCACACATTGCAAATGACATCACACAAATTGCAATTAGTCATCAAGTCGTCTCGGTCGGATA
Source organism: Parnassius mnemosyne (assembly GCA_963668995.1). Taxonomy (NCBI): domain Eukaryota; kingdom Metazoa; phylum Arthropoda; class Insecta; order Lepidoptera; family Papilionidae; genus Parnassius; species Parnassius mnemosyne. The sequence goes on along the minus strand of CAVLGL010000084.1, from coordinate 14,640,605 downwards.
GATATCCGCCTAACATTGCTGGAAATGTATATGAAAAGTACCATGTGCTCGGCAGCCGCTTGAGTGGTCTTGCCGTAAGATCCGCCGATAAGTTGTAGGCTGTAGCGGTATAGCCTCAATCTTACCACGGCTCGGCCGCACCTGACCACGAAACCTTCCTCACTGATCATTGTTGTAGCAACTTCTACGAATATCTCGACATCAAACCCCAATTTTGTCGACTACTTTCATAATATTCAGAGAAAACTGTAACACTTATCAACACATTATAATACAAAAAGGCTACTTATTTTTTCTATTTATAGCACATTAAAGTTAATCCTTTGTTTTGGTACATCGCTTAAACATTTCTAACTTTAAAATGTAGCCCATGTAAACGTATTTCGCATGAACCATCAATTATAAAAAAAACTCGAACAAGTTAAGTTTTCACTGAATGCAAAACTATAACTAATTTAGGTGCTTTAAACATTTCATTCAACATTTATTAACATATCTGGATACATTGAGAAACTATAAAAGTATTTAAAGGTTTACCCGTTTAATATAAATTTAACAAAAATATTTAACTTTTGGCTTAAAACAATTTACTTTAAGTATAATGCTACACTTTTAATGATTCGACAATGTCGTAAATCCTATTTACGCCATTGATGACAAACTTCATTACGACATTTAACATAAAAACAAAACGCGAGGAACTTCACAGTCTTTCACCATCACTATTCGAAGATTATTTGTGAGGGACAACAGTGACTCCATCTCACTTCTGATATTATAAATTATTCCACTTATATTATTTATTCGTGGTAGAGCCACGCTGCATCTATATTATAGTTATAGCACGAATGGGTCGGCTCGACCGGCAAATGACCACGCTCTCACAGAATACCAGCGTAAAATAGCAGCTTAATGCTGCTATGTTTCGTATGGTGAGTGTAGAGAACCGGAGACCCTTTTTAATGGAAACGAGGCATTCCATCTTAGTCCTCACGGTTGATAACGCATCTGCATTTTGATTCTCAATCGAAGATAAATATAGATGTCTATGGGCCACTGCATCAACTTAACATTAGGTGGACTTTGTACTCGTTTGTCACCCCATTCTTTAAAAAAAAATCTGATTTCAAAAACTACCCTTAAAAATTATTTAATAAATTTTACTCATATTAGAAATTACTCTGGAGGTTAATTGTTAAAATTAATAAACGATTATAAGGCTCGTAGAATTACCGACTGATCCTCCTTAGTCACCTGCGCAATACCTATACTGCTAGAAAAAGTGGGAGATTCAATTTAATTCTTATCATTTTTCTTTATTATTTTACCCTCATTTCTAACACTAGGTTATGCCACGTAAACTGACTTTACTAAGCTTTAGTAGTATTCAGAATAATTAGTATCATGTGGCAAATTATATCGCTGCATTACATGCTGCTATATCTCTTACTTTAAACCTTGACGGTAACCAAATGAAGAAATCTACGGAAGAGGCCTATTTTTTAGAAATGGACTGTTATAACGACAATTATGAAATTAAAATATTTTGAGTCAGTTTTTACACCTAGGTAAAACCAAAAACGTTTTAACTAATCAAATAACAATTAAATAAATATTAAACGAAATAGATATCGTACATTTCGGGAAGACGACCCCTATATTCTCCCATTCTGTATAATTTCCAGCCTGTCAACGCAATGTATCGAAACATGATTTATCAGACGAAACCCTTTAAATCAACATTCTAACTTAATATGGGCATTTTTCTTTTTACCCCAATATCTTTTCGTTAGCCCCCGACTCTGCCGCTCACTTTTGCAACATAAATTTACTTTTTTACTTTTTCACTCTTTCCTCGTAAATTCTTTCTACATGACCAAACCACCGAAGCATTTCTTTCATAATATTGGTCATACTCACAATTTCTCCCCTTGTCATTCAAATTTCGTACTCTTATATAAATTTTAAAATGAATTTCACCCTTATGGGTGGCAAAATACGGGATGAACTTTGTTATATAACTATTTAGAATACATTTGAGTTTGTGATAGTCCTAAGTCCACGTAAAGTGTAAAAAAATTAATTTATATAAAAAGTGAATGTCGAAGTCCTTAGACTTCGGCATTCACTTTTTATATTTTATTTTTAAATAGAATAAAATCATTTCCATATAAGAGCTTCAGAAGTAGGCGCTACGACATAGTGTAAAGCAACATCCAAGTTTTATACTTTTTAATAAAAGTCCAAGTTGAGTAAGCATCTTACTCAACTTGGACTTCGCCTTGAGGTGGAATGCTTCTTTACCTAATTTTATATCTTACTGTAAGATATGAAAAAGGTAACGAAGCATTCCACTTCAAGGGTGACAACGCATCTGCATGTTATTTTTCAACGTATCCGTGGGATAGTTAAAGGTAAATTTCATTCTTAATTGTATCAAAAATGTTTATTTTATACTTACTTGCTCTTAAATAATTTTTCTCTTCCTTTTATTTAACTTTGACTTTCTTTAAGTTATTCTAAAGACGTGAAACGAAAAATACCACATATGACTGTATAAAGAATATATTTGATAAAATCATAACATCTTCTCAAGCTCTATTTCTACAAAAAATAAACCACATTGAACTGTATCAGTAAGATTTTAGGAACTCCGGAGGGTGTTAGTGCTAATGATACTCAACTCCTTTTTTATAGAATAACGGTGACGAACGAGCGAAACGAAAACAAAACGAGCACTCCGTCCACCTGATGGCAAGTGGTTGCTGTGGCCCATAGACATATATACCTATCTTTGTTTGCGAATTAAAACGCAGATGCGTTGTCAGCCGTGAGGACTAAGAGAGAATGCCTCTTTTCCAGTAAAATGGGTTTACGGTTCTCTTGATTCACCATACGAAACACAGCAGTATTAAGCTGCTATTTACGCTGGTATTCTGTGAGAGCATGGTCCCCGGTCGAGCCGACCCATTCGTGCTGCAACTATACTATTAATATAGCCGCGGAATAGCTCTACCACGTGCCTAAAACTTTGTACTTACAGTCAGCATTTTCATGAGCAAGTATTTAAACTAAATAATTTTTCATTTTTATTCTGCGTTTCAACCATTGCTTTTTCAAATAAAATTAGTAGTAAGACTATTGGTTTCTCAAACTTACTATCAAATGTAAAATAGCATAGGTACCTTTTTTGATATATCCACTTATAGAGTCTTATTAACATTAATAAAAAAGCAAGTGAAGATGAATATTTTTGTTTCTTCAGGCGTTTTGTTAAGATAAGCCGGTGAATATGAATGAATATCAGGGTTTTCTTTAATAGATTTCAAATCCTAATAATATAGAAAGAGATAAAATGATAGAAAAATATTTTTTAAAACATTGAACATTTTTAACTTGTTAAATATATCAAGTTCAAAAATACTGCAAATCCGGAGAAAATATAATAGCTTAAGAGCCAGTGAGCGGCAGACTTACGGTATTTCATAAGCTTCACTTTTTTTTCAGTTAATCTGCTATACCTGAGGTACATGAAACGGGGACTCTTTAGTTTGACCGGTGGTCGATATAGAGACGCTCAGGTGTTAAAGAAGTAAAAAAATGAACCAAAAAAACGTGATAGCAATAAGTCTGCCACTTTGACATCTTGAAATATTTAATAAAAGTTAGCGAAAACTAACATTGGTAGACAAAAAAAACCTATGACGGTTTCAAGGTCATGGCAGACAGGTTGAAAAGTACAATTTTTTATTAATAATTTACGTTATTTCAATAAAGCTGCATTTATATATATTTTTGATAATATTATTTGACACGTATAATTTTCACGGCAGACATATATTGTGGTTATATCACCCAGGCCGACAACAAACTTCTGGGGGGCCATAAACGCGTACTGTAATAGCACTTGCTCTAATCCAGCCTTTTTCTTTCTAGTTTTGTACGCTCTGATACGAATATCATAATAATCATGCTTGGTAATATGCAACATTTAAAAAATAGCTCTTCTCAAGTATGGATTCTCACCGGAATAGGAAATAATGAACGATTGATAAATACTTCAAAAATTTATAAGCAACATGGTGATTTATTGAGTGAAAGCTTGTTTGGTTTCTATGCATTTACGGGCATTTTTAATAAGGAAAAAAAAACGACCCTTTACCTTACTACAAAAAACTCAGGCATACCAAGAAGCCTTCGCAGCTTTTGGTGACAGTAATGTAGCTGAGATCCAAAAACAACAGCTTTTTAATGTTGCCCAAAAGTTTACCTGTTAAATATATAATGCAAAGAAATCAGTAGATGTAGATGATGGCACATTCCATCTTTTTATAAATAATTATTGACCAAAAGATCTCAATGAAAAATTTAATATGAAATTACACTGTTTTGATGGAAACTCTTTACCGCCGTGTAAACGTGAGCTGTATCAGCAATTTTTACTTACGCGTTATATTTCCAGCATTTGAAAAATGCTTTTGAAAAATGTTCACAAAAATATCCAGTATTATTAGATCCACTGGAGCACGGCTAGATTGAAGAAAATGATACGTATATATTTAAATGGTTTGACGGAGAGCAGTTGCCCAGTTTTGTGAACAATTTAGTCGCAGATCTACCAGGTAATATTGTTTTATAAGAATTTATACTTTTAAATTATTTATTTTATTATAATTGGCTTGATTTACAAAGTTTTGTACGCTCTGATACGAATATCATAATAATCATGCTTGGTAATATGCAACATTTAAAAAATAGCTCTTCTCAAGTATGGATTCTCACGGGAATAGGAAATAATGAACGATTGATAAATATTTCAAAAATTTATAAGCAAAATGGTGATTAATTGAGTGAAAGCTTGGTTGGTTTCTATGCATTTACGGGCATTTTTTAATAAGGGAAAAAAAAACGACCCTTTACCTTACTACAAAAAACTCAGGCATACCAAGAAGCCTTCGCAGCTTTTGGTGACAGTAATGTAGCTGAGAACCAAAAACAACAGCTTTTTAATGTAGCCCAAAAGTTTACCTGTTAAATATATAATGCAAAGAAATCAGTAGATGTAGATGATGGCACATTCCATCTTTTTATAAATAATTATTGACCAAAAGATCTCAATGAAAAATTTAATATGAAATTACACTGTTTTGATGGAAACTCTTTACCGCCGTGTAAACGTGAGCTGTATCAGCAATTTTTACTTACGCGTTATATTTCCAGCATTTGAAAAATGCTTTTGAAAAATGTTCACAAAAATATCCAGTATTATTAGATCCACTGGAGCACGGCTGGATTGAAGAAAATGATACGTATATATTTAAATGGTTTGACAGAGATCAGTTGCCCAGTTTTGTGAACAAATTAGTCGCAGATCTACCAGGTAATTTTTCTTTTATAAGAATTTATACTTTTAAATTATTTATTTTATTATAATTGGCTTCATTTACAAATAGAAACTTATTCTTTGCATAAATAATTCCGTCTGATGATGATAATGTAGATTTCGATGGAATTGATGCATATGACGATGAACCTGAACTCCGACAGCCAAGAATAATATGATTTGAATATTCATAAAATTATAAATTTTTTAATAAAATGCGTAATAAACATTTTCATGAATAAATTAATATTATTATGACATCATAACATTAAAATATAAAGAAATACATATTAACTATTGTGTACTCATTCGACATTTATTTATTTTATAGTCCGTAATTATTATTAATTGCAATCAATATGAAACGACAGTAATTACTTTCAATTAATATAATTTTTTTTAATTAATCTAACGTCTGTATTAGAGCGAGCGCTATTGCAGTACGCGCTTATGGCCCCCCAGAAGTTTGTTGTCTGCCTGGGTGATACAACCACAATATATGTCTGCCGTGAAAATTATACGTGTCAAATAATATTATCAAAAATATATATTAATTGCAGCTTTATTGAAATAACTTAAATTATTAATAAAAAAATTTACTTTTCAACCTGTCTGCCATGACCTTGAAACCGTCATAGGTGTCTGCCAATGTTATTTTTCAGTGACTTAATAAATATTTCAAGATGTCAAAGCGGCAGGCTTATTGCTATCACGTTTTTTTTGGGTCATTTTTTACACCTTTAACACCTGATTGTCTCTACTCGTATATCGACTGCCGGTCAAACTAAAGATTCCCCGTTTCATGTATCTCAGGCATAGGGGATTAACTGAAAAAAAGTGAAGCTTATTGAAATACCGTAAATCTGCCGCTCACTGGCTCTTAAGCTATAACGCCATAGCGTTGGGCATGAAATAATTCTCGAAAACAATTTTAAAATTTCAATTAAACATTTATGCCCACTCTGCTCCTGCCACAACTCAACTGAAACGTATTACCGGTCGTTAAACTCGTATTTTACGAGTCGATACATTAACGTAAGCATGCTCTAAATACCGACGGACGGAAGTAAAATTATGGGCCCTATTCTCAACTTCGTAATAGAATTAAACTGATGTTCTGTGTTTTTGTTTAAAAAGAAGCAGATTTTATAGGTGGTAAGACTTATTTTCTATCTAGGAGTCTGTCTGGGAAGGTACCACACTGTTGCCTATTTTTTAAATTGAAATTAACAATGGCATTGGTACTGACGGGGGACTAACCCGGTTTGTATTATCTTATACTACTCATAATTTAGAGCCCCACATAGTTCTAATCAAGTAGAGTACACATATTCTAGCGGATTTGCAACCATTGCGGTTGCAGCTCTATGCATCTTTTAGTACCTTTGATGATTCTCCCGATTATAGGTCTGGGTATTTTATAAATGGCTACTCTCTTGTTTCACTATCTTTGGGAGATCCATATTCCTGATAATTTACTGGTATTTCTCTGTTAATTTTGGTACACCACGGGATAAGGAGAATAGAATAGAACAGAATAATTTTTATTCAATACAGAATACAAGAATATTTATGCATTATATTAAAGAAGACCTTTTTACTTTTACCAGTGGTTCAAAAAAACTCAGTCCTGATGAATTTATAAATTACCTCAAACTATAAGAAACAGTTAATTATTGTAGATATTTCATAAAAATAAAACACACTTATCGCACGACAGAATAAATAGCGTACCAGGATTCTAATGTGATTTCCGCTGCTCCAATAAAACAAGTAGAAAATCATAAAATTCAAACTTTTATGGAAAATATTTGAAATATTGGGGTTTTCATCGTTTTTATTAAATATTCATTAATAAGTGCCGAGTGGTGGCGACACGAGTGTGAGCGTCGCAAAAGGTGAGTCAAGGCAAAAAGATCTTATGATCAAGATATTAAACTTTCAATAGATGGCAATACAGGCAGCCTACTTACTCTAGACGTAAATACAAAGACAGACAATGGTAGCGTAAAAGGTGCAAGAGGGAGGGATGACATCTGTTACTACAATCATCAATCTGCGCACCAAGCGCGGAAATTAAAGAAATTCCCGCCTACTGTAATATCTAAGATAATAACCATATCTAAGATTTTTACGGACTGAGAACTATTACGGACTGATAAATAATAAGAAAGGAAAAATAATATTTATAGGTATACAAGGTACGACTCGATGGCAACTGTTCAGTGATCACGAGCGTGAAAAGTGGCAACGATCACCGATGGTGAGAGGCACACTGAAACTAAACTCTAAGTTGGAGAGGTTGGTTGAACGTCTAATGAAGTCAATGCACTGTCCGTCTCGTGCTCCAATCCGAAGCCTCGCAAACTTTCAGCTCAAATAACAATATAGTTTTAAGTGTCTCGAAGAATGCAATGCAGTGGAAGATATGATGACAAGCTTGTGAAAACTGTACTGTAGAAGCGATCGAGCGGAACCTGGGCTCCAAAGTCTTTGCCAGAGATCTGTCTGACAGAAAGAGTCAACTGTCAAAGCTGAAGACCGAATGTGGCAGCATCGTTTCCGAAGCACCTGTAATACTGATATTGGGCGGTGCTGCAGTCACTTCAGCGGTGCCAAGTTGACTGTCGGTACATTGAAATGCTAAAGTGTTTATACAGTAGGGCTATGATGGCTATATAGAGAGGTATAAAAACATTGTGACGCAATATCCCCGAAACTCTTCACGCTGTATTGCAAGACGTTTTCAATCTTCTGGACTGGAAATGATAGGATATTAACGTAAATGATGAGTACATCCACTCACCTTCAATTTTCCAACGAAACTTACAACTCATGCTATAAGGACTGGAAGAACGCAAGAATCGCTGGAAGACCTAAGCAATGCTCAATGACCTAAATAGTGTTTCAGCATGAACATATAGGTCTTAACATGGACAATTATGCCGGTAATTGTTGGTAGCACTAAACCTGAAGTTGTTGATGAATATGTTAACCTGGGACAAATAGTCCGACTAGGTAAGGTACTTCAACCCAGAGGTCAATCGAGTGATTCAAATTGGCTAGGCAACTTTCGGAAGATTACGAAACATCTTCTTGCAGGCATGCCTGAAAACCCCAAAAAAACAAGATTGTACAACAAGTGCGTGTAGCCAATGATGATATATGGATCTGAAACGTGGTCATTCACTACTGGCTGTATAAGGAAGCTCAAGGCCGCTCAGCAAGCTATGTGAGAGGGCTATGCTCGGGGCTTCTTTGCGTAATAGACTTAAAAAGTAGGATATCTGCAGTAGAATCAGAGTAACCGACATAGTCCAACGAATAAGTAAGCTGAAGTGGCAAATAGCCTAGCTATAAAGCTCGAAGAACCGACAACCGATGAGTAAGAAAGGTTTTCGAGTGGCAGCCTCGTACTGGCAGGCGAAGTGTAGGGTACCCCATTAAATGGAGTGACGACCTGGTAAGACATGCACGAAAACGATGTGTGCAGATGGCTCAGGACTGTGCTTTGTGGCATTGCTTGGGGAAGGTATATGTTCAGCAGTGGACTTTTGACGGGCTGTAATGATGACTAACATGAGGTACTAGATTACAATGACATTAATTTTATATAAGATAGAGATATAATTTGTTAGAAAGGTGAGATTGGAATAAGGATCGGCTCAAAAGGAAGCCCTTAGGCTTTTATCCGTATGGGTGACAGGCGTGTGAGTTTATGTATGTATGTTACATAATATGTAGGTAATTAACGAAATAAAAAAAAACAAGGAGGTTTTTTATTCAACGTGTATGTTTTTGTATGTTCACCGATTGGTCGGAAACTTTCAACCCCATTTGATTTTCTTTTGTTAAATAGTTAAGCGATAAATCACCCACGCTAGGGCATGATACATACGGAATGAATGTTTAGATATTGCAATGAATTGAGAAGCTATTATGTAGAATGCATTTCTTTCTTTTTAGTTTTTTATATCGCTTTTTAAGAGGATCCTCGAATACATGTTTTTGTCGTACGTTTAATATCAGCCCTGGGTTACAGAAATAATGTCAGAGTCGGCTTAGATAAATTAGCGATATATTTAACATGGACTAAATTAAGAGTAGCTTTAACCGACGACCATGCACGTGTAGATATTTGGACGTCAAAGAAATTACAGCGGTATGTACGGATCGTGGCAAATGGAATTTCGTCGTCTCTGCCCACCTTTATAGGTGAAAGATGTGACAGTTTATGCATTTTTTTTTTCAAAAATTTGCTTCGTACGTATTTGAAGCATAACAAGGTGGCACTGTTAAACAATTAGCTACTGCATTACTGAAACCTAAGTCATATTGCCTCGAAAAGCAAATAGTAACTTTAATAACTTCTGTAATATTTCCGTTAACCAGGAATGGTTGCAAGTGGAGACTTGTGGGTAAACTGTATGCTAAGGTGTTAATTGGAAGAGTTATGGAAGAAACTGATGGAAAAATTTGGGATGTGCAAGCTGGATTTAGAAATGGGGTGTACGGATCAAGTCTTTTCCATACGCATGATTGCGGAGAAATTTTTGACCAAAAAAAGAAAGTTTTTTGTGCGTTCATGGATTTGGAAAAGGCTTACGACAGAGTGGACAGGAACGTGTTATGGCAAACACTGACCTCATTTGGGTTGAGCGCTGGTCTGATACAGGCATTAAAGTCTCTTTATAGGGACTCTAGTGCTTGTGTCAGGATCAACGGGGCCTACTCGAACTGGTTTGGCATTGAAAAAGGTGTCAGACAGGGCTGTGTACTTCTCCATGGCTGTTTAACCTATTTATGGACAGTTGTTTGCAAACTTTGAAAGTTGAAGAATGTGGTTTGAGAATGGGTGAGTTAACCGTCAAATGCCTTATGTACGCCGATGATCAAGTCATATTTGCATCGTCGGCGGCCGAGTTGCAAATGATGGTTACTTTAATGAACTGGTCATTATAAGAAAGGGGTATGAAAGTGAACGCAAGTAAGACGAAAGTGATGATTTTTGAAAGAAAAGAAAGTAAACCATTATGTGAAATAAGAATAGAAGGGGAGTTGATTCAGCATGTGGATGAGTTTGTATATTTGGGATGTTTATTTAGCAGGGATGGTAGATATGATAAGGATATAGAACGACGAGTGAACGCAGGAAATAGAGTTAATGGGTCAGAATGTGTCAAAGAAGGCACGTATGGCAATTCATAATGCTGTGTTAGTCTCTACTTTAATGTATGGTATTGGGTGTGGCAAAATAAGCATGACAGTAGAATAAATGCTGTAGAAATGCGATCATTAAGGAGTATGCTAGGGCTGAATCTGAATGACAGGGTGAGAAATAGTGTGATAAGAGAAAAGTGTGGTTTGCAAGATGACGTTGTGACCAGGATTAAAAAAGAAATGCTTCGGTGGTTTGGCCACGTAGAAAGAATGAACGAGAAAAGAGTGACAAAGCAAATTTAGGTTTCAAAGGTGAACGGTAAAGTCGGGAAAGGACGCCCTAGACGAAGATTTATCGACCAAATCGGCGATACATTGAAAATGGGCCAGATTAGGAGTACCCTTAACAGACGAGAGTGTATGCGTAAATATATGGATGTAAAGGAGGCGAGAGAGGTGTGTTAGGATCGCGCCAAATGGAAGTCCGTAATCTCTGCCTATCCCTTTGGGTGACAGGCGTGAGTGTTTGTATTGTATTGTATTGGAGACTTGTTTTGGGAGTATTTTACTACTACAGTCGTATGGTGGGTTTAAGAATTTCGTGTTTGTATTCTGCACCCATAATCATTATTAGGCTCTTATATTGTCTCGTTATGCTTTTTTGTTTTAAGCTGGCTAAGATAGATAATCGTATCAGATAAATGCCATGCTTTACAATAAAGTGTTTATCATATTGAGTCTATAGCACTTAACCCTTTGTTAAATTGACATGTTTTGCTTTCGATGGCTGTAATGTGAATTTAAGATTACGGTACTAACTATTTAGAATGTATATTATATGGATGTACGGATAAACTAAACTTTTGAAGCAATACAAGTAGGACTTTATGTACCATAGCAATACACTTATTTGTAAGGTTTCTGCGCATACCCATTTTTCCCACACCTGCTTTTTTAACGTAAACGTTTTCTTATGTCAGAATTTCATTTAAAACCACTAATCCCATAGATTTACCTTTAAGTTGACAATTTGACGGCTCCATGGCGCAGTGGCTTAGCAATGAGTTGCTGCGCTGGGGGCCGCGGGTTCGAATCCCGCACGGAACAAGTATTTGTATAGCCTACAAATAATTGTTCCGCGTCTGGATGCTTGTTCTTGTACAATTTGTGTTTGTAAACTGCCTTCACGATACAGGAGTAAATCCTAGTGTGTGGTAACGTTTTTTATTAAAAAAAAGACGATATAAATAATTAAAAAAAACTGGCTCTCCATACCATTCAGACCAGGACACAGCAATGAAAGAATTAGTAAAAAAATTTTTTTCAAATCAAATTCATGATTAAAAGAAATCCCAGCGATAAACATTGTTAATCCTGATAATAATAATAAAAATTTAAAAAATATATGTCAATTAATAATATATTAAATCGAATCAATAAATAAACTCCAGCAGTTACTAAAGTAGAAGAATGAACTAAAGCTGAAACAGGAGTTGGAGCTGCTATAGCAGCCGGTAATCAAGAACTAAAAGGCATTTGAGCTCTTTTAGTTTCCTCGGCATCCTAGACCGAAAAGAAGGAACCTCCGAGTAGAGTCGGTTATCGGTATGTGGCTCCCACATGTGAAATTTTCTTTACCATTGATGCCGGTTCATTGAGCCCGACCGGCATATTGCCACTTCAGATTGATGATACATTTTAAAATATTTGTATTAAATTGTTTAACGTTTAATTCTCATTTTTAACTGGGTATGTAACTAGTATTAAATAATATGAAATGAACTACATAATTGTATTAAAACGCATATAAAAAGCGGTGGCGGAATTTTTTCGTACACTACAATATTTCCATAAAACTTTTTTAATAACGTCGGTAAGTAAACGCCAGACGCTGCAGTTTCTGTGAGAAAGGTTTCGCTGACGAGGGCAGTCAATATGCTTAAGCTACTATTTTTCAGCCCCGTGTCTGCGTAGTGCATAAAAAATTAATATTTTTTATATTCAATGTTATTTATTTTCTTTATCTTTATATATAAAAATTACGTGTCACATTGTTTCCCCGCGATGAACTCCTAAAGTATTGAACTGATTTCAATGAAATTTTTCTCACTGTGTGCAGTTTGGTCTAACTTGAGATATAGGATACTTTTTATCCCGATAAGTGACCTTTAATATTTTTTATTGCCAATTTAAGGATTTTTTTATAGGATGGAGCGTCGGAAAGGACACTGCAACGTCTGCGTGGCCAGCTAGTACTCATATATATAATTATTCTGCAAGAGTGTTTGTCGTTGAACTCCTTCTTAATGTCTGGACAGATTTTAATGAAATTTTTTGTGTATGTTTGAGTGAGTCTTTGGATGGCTTAGATTTACAATTGGGCCCGAAAGGTGATAGTCGAAATCTAAAAAACCTCCTTGTGAAGCCGGTGCGTATTGCCATAAAATGCACGTATCCGTGTACTGGCGGCGTAAGAGATTCCCCTACTTACTAAATACCATCTCAAGGGTGTCACAAAAGGCGACAGGTAGAAATGAAGCAGGACATGGGGAGCATCAAGTAACTGATAAGAACTCAAAATATTAAAAGATACTGCGTTTTTCTTCATACCTAACAAGCAAACTGCGAAAGAAATCCTCATTATGGGGCAATCCACGGGGAAGGCATTTATTCAGCAATAGACTTTGATAGGCTGAATAAAATTCACTTGATCTTACTAGATTTATTACTTGGCGCTCGTTTTAGGTTTCATATTCGCGAACAATCCGAGTTTGATACCAGCGGGTGCTACGTAAATTGTTAATCACACTTTCAATTTTAATTTACATTTGCATGTTTGATAAATAAAACTGCTTTTGCAAAAGTAAAAGAGTCCTACCACATTTTCTGCTTAGGAGTCGGTGTGGATAGGCACTACTCTCTTACTGATTTCAGTCACCGAGTATCAGTGCCTGCACTGCTGTGTTCAGATCTAAAGTGTATAGACAGCCAGCATAGTTACATGCTGTGAGGCATTCCAACTTAGTCCTCAGAAACGACCAAGCAGCTGTAACCTTCTTTGTTTGAAGATAACTGCAGGTGTTAATGGGCTGCAGTAGTCACTTACTGTCAAGTGGGCTGTAAATTATTATAAAACTTTAATAGGAAAAATATTAGTGTAGCATCTAATCAAAATTTGTTCATTTAATTTGGTCTACCTAGCGTTTTGTATGAAATTGTAATGTGGTTTTTTTGCTTTATTTTACTAACCTTGACGGCAAGATACACATTACAAACACAACTTTTTTCCTGCGCATCACTATACCTTTCGAATTATATAAACGTCAATCTCTTCTTTTTTTTTAACGGCAGGTTATCCCAATATTGGCTCTTGTAAAATTAACTTTAAATAGTCAAATTATTTTATTCCCGAAAAAAATATATGTCACAGATACATACATCCTTTATCGAGTGATATTGAAGGTTCAAAACACAATACATAATACTTTGCTTGATCAAAAAAAAATCCGAAACAGTATAGATTTTTTTTTGTTTTACATCGTAATTACAACATGAAATTATATTAAAATTAGCATGTACTCAAAGTTAATCGTATGATAAAGTGATTTAAATGAATATTTTTTTAAATCAATAGTTTTGTTAACAAATTAACGAGACGAACGCCTCGTGCATAGTGTCCAGCCGGAAGTCGTTGAGGTTGGACCTGTGTCAAATATTTTTACATGACATAAAAATGATATATTATAAAATTTGAAAAACCAAAACAACATTTTGAGACCATAGTAACAATTATTCGAAGTAAATCAGTACCACCATTATTGTTTCCGAAAATGTATTTTTATGAAGATTTTGTAACAGTGTAAGCGTAGAGTACGAACATAATTATAACCAAAGATGTATCTAAGTCATTTTTAATAAGTCTATGTAAACAAATAAAACAGATATTATAGATTATAGTGCATCAATACCCCGCTAGAATGGTTCCTTGGCACATAAAAAATTGAATGAGCAAATTAACCTAGATTATTAGACATACATAGTTTGTTTTGCTAATGTCCATTATTTTGTCAGTTGACAAAGGTGTAAAATGACAGTTTGACTTTATGATTTCTTTTTTAGAGAGATGGAACAAATTCAACAAAACTTTGAAGCTGATGTACCTGAAAACTCCATTTTTAACCTGTATAGATTATGGTTGACAGTAATATTCTAAATCTCGATATGATATAATCTTTCTGGCCGAAAACAATTATTATAGAATAGGGTGATAAATGAGTACACAGTCCACCTAATGGTGGATGCCGTGGCCCATAGATATACCCTCTATAAATGTAGATATACCCTCAATTAAGAATCAAAATGCAGATACGTTGTCAACCCTGAGGATTAAGATGGAATGCATCGTTTTAAGTAAAAAGGGTCTCCCTTAATCTAAACTGGAGTACTCATGTTGCACAAATAACTGGTCGTATCAGAAAACTCATATATATCTTTAAAACTTTAAGGTAAGTAGATGATAAACACATAGTAAATACGGTATATAGTACCCTGTGTCACTCGTTTTATTTATTGTATCCCGGTTGGGAGTGATGCTAATAAAATAGTTCTATCATCTTTGGAAAGAGCTCAGCGCGACACCCGCTAAGTATACGTCTGTATCTGTTTGATACACGAATTGGTTTTCATTGCATTTTTGGCGTCTACATATCCGTATTTATCATATCAACAATTTTTTTAAAGTTTTTTCTTTATTGCATTTTTTTTCTCAAACTTATTACTGTTTATCTGCATTGAAAGCCCACCTATATAGATTCATTCATTCTACTTTATTTATTATATATTATTTACTTATATATATCATTACTTATATTATTTATATATATTATTTACTTTATTTACATCAACATTTCAGAATATACGGATAAAGCTAAATCGTCATAAATATCGCTATCTACTTCTTACATAATCAAACAATTAAAAAAATCCTCTTCGTCTAAGAAGAAAGTAAGATAATCTATCAGTTCACCCAACATACATCTGGTACCGTAGACGTCATGATTTCAACTGAGATCTTACAAAAGGATACGTTTATACGACGATTCGTTTGTAGAACACTGCAGGTCTCCTAATCGTTGCGTCGTAACGATACGCTTACGATACGACTAAGCTTACGACTCGTGTGCGAAGAGTCTAACTTTTAGAAAATGATGTGTTAGTTTCTATCATTTAATATTTTAACACTCCCTTAGTAGATTTCGGTTCATATTATGTCACCTGTTTCACTGTTATAAAAATGAAAAAAAAAATAGATGATGTTTCCGCAAAGTATTCTCATATTTCGCCTTAAAATACATTTTACTTTTGTGTCATCCCTCTGAGACACCGCTGACTCATTCCTGCTGCCATTAAACTGATTAAAGCTAGTGAAAAAAATCTGTCGCTGTGTTTACGTAGCATGATATTTTTGTCATTTATTTAATAATATTTTCTGAAAAAAAGTACTTTTGTATTTATTACTTAGCCCTTATTTTGTCATACATCATCATCATCGTTATCGTTATAGTCCTAATGCAAACAAGTCAAATGGTAAACATAGGCATCCCAAATGAATAGGGACAATGCCTGGTGCTAAACTACCTGCATCCGTCAACTTTCTGCATGCTTTATCAGTCCGTAACAGTAGCTAGTCGGATCGGCCAAATACTTTCCTTGGCAATACAATGATACAATGCACTTGACAACCTTAATTCATTTTTAAACGAAAATAAAACTAAAATTTTGCACGATAGTACAATAATTGTTTTAATAGAAAATTTTAACTTCACGTCATTTTCAAAGCTGACAACATTTATAAAAAAATGTTCGTATTGAGACAAACTCACTTCAATATGCTTATAGTATATTAACTCTAACATCGCGTAACGTGCACTTGCATTTTTTTATATGTGAATATAATAAATTTTTAGTACTTATTACTTTTCTAATAAGAGACGATCTTATTATGAAATGTTATGTAATTCTGGACATTAAAAATTACAATTTTTTATTACCCATATCCGTTTTGCGACGGATAATCTTCTTATGTTCTTGTATAGCAATTCTAAAACCTCTGAGTTTAACATCAACACTTGTACAATGATTCAGTTCATATTTCCTATCTTCGGGACCGTGGGCAAGGAATAACTACTTTCTCCGATGGGTTTAACGTTCTTCCTGGTGTTCAAGACAAGTGTTTTACCTCCATTGCTCTTTTCTTTGTTTATTAATGCACCTGTCTCCGTTACAAATTTCAGCAAGTATCACATGTACGCAAATTATGTCTAGCTGTATCAACATTTCAGAATATGTATATATATATATATATATATATATATATAAATATGTATATGTGTATAATACATATTTATATATACCTATATATATATATATATATATATATATATATATATATATATATATATATATATGTATATATATATATACACTAGTACAGAAATTCGTTCCATTAATTTCTACCAACTATTTATTCGATTTATTACGCAGAACTCAAACTATGTTACGGCGATTTCAAATTCCTGATATACGTTCCGATTCCGAACAATTCGTGTATTAGGTCTGTGAGAAATTCGACGTTATTCAAAACATCTGTCATGCCATTTGATCGGAACAAGCTCATCTACGCCGTAAACTTCTTTAATATGTAAGCTCCATACGCAGACTTTGTGAACTGCGTTCCTCTGGTGCTTACCGAAATAACTTCACTACTTTTTAAAGTTTTGTTTCCTATTAACATTATTTTACGTTTCGAAATATTGCGTTTTAGTAGAATATATTTACAGTTTTAATTAGATGGAATATAATTCTTTCTTCTTCCTTATCGTCTTCGAAATTCCACTGTTGGGATTGGTCCCCTCCCGTTGTAGAGAGATTTAGTTTTAGCGTTATACTTAACAGATGGATTGAATATCGCAGTATTAGAAATCTGTCTGTCTACTTTACGTATGGCGTAAACCAGAGGCTTATATTGCTATCAAAAGCCATAAGATTTTTCTCGTCCTCCTTAATCTTACAAACTCATTTCCTCTTCTCGTTTCCTTTTACAACACAAACGGGATGCAATGGAGTGACCATGACGTGATGCTCTAAAGTGCCCATCACATGGAAAGAAGACCGTTTACTCGAAATTAATTATTGTCCTCCAGACCGAATTTTGGTCACGGCAGGCAGTCTCAATGGAGACTATCTTTTGCGCAGGACAGGACTTTAGTGCCCACGTGTATGCGCAAGCACAGGTGGACTGTCTATTCCCTCATTGCGCGGGGATAAGCACTGCTAACTTCTTGTGTATTTTGTGTTCTTTTTCTGTGATCATTTAGTAAAAAATATCGGGCTTTTACATTGTAGTACGAGTATACTACGCATTTGGACTTTTATTTACATAACTTAATTTTGCTTGTTAAAATTGCACTATTAAACTATTTTTCTTTAGTTTATAGCGCCGATATAAATTCTGGCACAGAATAATGTTCATCTAGTTTAGTTAGTACCTTTTGATAATAGTGGGGTGATTTATTTTATTTAAAACATATTTTTTTTTTGTACAGGCTGCCTATCATAAAAAAATATGTAGTTAAAAAGCATTTCAATTTGGAAGGAAAATTTAGGTATATAGAATATAGAATCGCTTCAACTTCTTCATCAGCCCGTAAAAGTTATCTGATCATGGTCCAGTAGTCTCGATATTTATTTCAAATATAATATACATCATCATGAATAACTATCACAAACTGCTCTTGGATTTATGATTTCTTTCAAAGATTGTAACAATTACAATTTTTAGTATTTCATAATCATTTCTTCATATCTCACCGGATAATTTTACCAATCTAAAGCAAAAATTTCTTAAGAAGGGTTATTACACTACTAAAGTGTACATGATTGATAAGAACCCCTGGGAATGAGGTGATCGCTACCTGCTTTTTCTAAATGTTTTCATGCTTAATTGTATAAAATATAAAATTATAAATTAAATTATAATTTAATTAGGAGCCGCGGTAGCTCAGATGGTTAGCGCTCACTATAAATTTGACAGTACGCGAGCAAACCGGGTTCGTTCCCCGCCGGCAACAATGAAATTTTTAATTGCAATTTTAAGTACTGATTTACCACGTGCACAGCAGTGAAGGAAAACATCGTGAGGATACCTTCATGTCTGAGAAATAAGAAAAAAAGTATTACTTGTGAAGTTCGCCAACACGCATTAAGGTAGCGCGGTAGGCACTTACTTGCCCTAAAACCCTCTCAGAATTGAGGGGAGGCCTGAGCCCAGTATTGGGACGTATTTAAGCTGTAATTTTTACTTTTTTTTATAAATTGATATTAAAAAAAAGTCCCGCTGCAAACCAACGAACCTGTGGTAAAAAAGCTTAAATTAATAATAAATCTTTAATTTTCAAACTCAAATGACAGTCAATAAAATATGACAAAGTAAATAATGCTCTATCGAAATTTGTTCATTGGTTTAACGCCAACAATTTTCTCTTAGACGACACTAAGACAATATGTATAAAATTTAGAATACCTAATGTTAAACATTCGAATACGAATGTGCTCTTAAATGGGAAGAAGTTGAGCCTTGTGGGTACTACTGTTTTTCTTGATATTACTACTGACACGAAGATTCAATAGGGCCCCCATATGTTTAAATTAGCAAGCAGACTTAATTTTTCAGCATATGCTTTAAGAAAGATTAGAAGTCTCACTGAAGTTGAGACAACTCAATTGGTTTAATTTAGTTACTTTTATAGCGTAATGTCTTATGGAATTTTGCTATGGGGTAATGCGACTGATATTGAAGCTACATTTGTTTTGCAAAAGAGAGCCGTACGAGCGATTTATAAATTAAATTGTAAAGAGTTCATCAGAGAAAAATTTAAATATATTTATGTAATGTAATGTATGTACATAAAAATACAAATAGCTTAAATAAGAATAAGGATGTTCATACTTTAAGCACTAGGAACAAACATAAGCTTGTAATGCCAGTTACAAGACTTCACAGAATTAGTAATTCATCATCAAAAAAATCTTAGAACATGTTCAAAGTTTATCAGTAAATAAGTTTAAATGTTTTATTAAAGAAAAACTGTGGGGAAAGGGTTATTATAATATCAAGGAATACATGAATAAAAATAACCGCTGGGAATAAGGTGATCGCCACCAATTTTTAAAGAAAATTCATTAAAAATTGTACAAACAAAACTATTGTAATGTGAAATATGTTTATAAAAGGTCACAACGGGTTTCTTTCCAGGACAGAGGTATTTTCTGAACAAGTGGTAAATAAAAAAAAGACTTTCAATAAGTATTATGCAAAAATCAATATGGAATAAAAATCATTCTATTCTATTCTATTCTATTCTAATGACTTCAATAAGTATCCTGTAATCCTGTAAACCCTGTAATCTATATTGAATAAAATTTATTCTATTCTATCTTGTTTAGGGTCAGGTTAAGTTTTTGAGTTTCGGCATTTTCGAATAAATATATAGATATTTTATTTTTAGTTGCTTTAAATATTCGATGTCATACTTAAAGCTCAATATAATATTGTTCAATTCAAAAATTTTGTAAATAATATTTGAGTTTATAATAAAAATGACACACGTTGATCATGATCATGAAGTTAAGTTCAGAATATTAAAAAAAACTGTAATTTAAAAAAAACTAACAACTTAAATTATTATAAAATCCTACTCCACTTGGTATCGTGGCAAGAAAGCTGGCTGCATTTCTTTGCTGAATGGCAATATTTAGCCTCCGAGCGAAAAAAGAACCAGCCCTCTTATCAACAACAGCAACGATCAGTCGTCGATAGAGTTCCTTTAGGAATTTCACCGCACGTGAACACCACGGACTGATAGTCTCTACAGCAAATAGCACAAATGTAGTCATCTCAGAGACTCATATTTGGGCCACTTAATTAGTTCAGCTGCCTCTGATGCCGCCCCGGCTTTAAACGAGGTAGGCCTGAGATGAGAGGCTGCCAAAGTGTCTACGCAAGTAGCATCCCACACTAGGGCTTTATCTATCTCCCAAGGGACCAATGTCATACCGTTAAATCTCCTGCCATCGTCTCTAAATATTCATAAGCTCTAAAATCGAGGAAACATTTATAAAGTCTAGAGACTCTTCGGATTACATCGTTCAAAGAATTGTGCCGTGAAAACCTATCAGCACTTTTCTTACATAAAAGCTGCTACCACAGGGGCACTGATGAGGTTGACAAATCGCCGCTCCTAGTTCGACTCCTACGGTGATGCGCATTGCTTTCACAATCAAGTAACGTGCCAAGATTATATAATAGTAAAGCGTGTAACCAGTGACTAGATTTCTTAGTCGAAACAGCTAGAAGGTAGGCCCGATTCTGGTCACTATGGAAATTATGAAATAAAACACCGTATCAGCGGAATATTATCCCTCTGTTTTTGTTGGTTAACTTCCAGTGGAACCTTTTCGCCGGGATAGAGCATAGAATACTTGGTTTCATATACATAAATTTGTTGTATTTTAAGTGAATATTTATTCTAAACTTACTTATAGAATGAAATTAGTAAAATTCTAGATAAACTTTATCATGACTTTAAGTTAATAAACCATAAACATGACATAGCGTGCTTCCAAAGATTTACAAAGCCTTATCTAGGTTGCATCTCACAACTTTCCATTGAAACACCCTCTTGAAACGCTTGCAAAGTACACCTCAAAGGCTTATAAAATGAACCTCGAGCTTTTTAGATATTAACGTTGACGTAAAGATCTAGGACTTAGGTATTTTTTGTGGAATTTTGCTATTCCTGCAATATTTAAAGTAAGAGAAATGTGTATAGACAAGCACGTCACGCTTATGTACGTTGTCACGTTATATGTAACCGAAATTTATATTTTATGTATATATAATATTTATGTATGTGAACTAATGTTATAAACAATAATATTATATACAACTAAATAGTGGGTCCGTACCTTCAAAAATTAATTCATTAATGTACCTATATAATTCATCAACGGCAAGAAAACTTTCGGTTTCATTTATAACCAATTTCAACAAAGGATCTCATTTGGCGAGTCGTAGGCATTAGACAAAACTTTTGGATACAGATTATGTGTACTCGTAATAATGCTCTCCACCATCCTTTACCATTGCTGTTACAGTCTATCAAAAGTTCAACGCTGAATATGGGCCTCTTCCATAGATTGCCTCATAGGGGTTTTTTTTTTATAGTTGCCACCCTTGGTGAGCGGGTTGGCAACCGCAGTTTTTTTTTATGTAGTCATTATTAAGAAGATGCTGCTGCGCATCTTCTGGTTCGTTACCTTGTATTGCTTCTTACTACACCCACTGGACGAAATGGGGTAGTGTATATTCTTACACCGCCACCACACGTTGCTTTGGATTTCAGTTTAGTACTTTTGGGTGATTTATTTTTGGGCGTCAAGCCCTCAACAAATTTGAGTATCCAATGCACACAGTTCGGGTTGACATTTGGATAAATTATTAATTGAGAAGTTATTTATAGAAATTATTAATTAATTCTCCTTGCTATTCACACTAGATAGAAAGACACAACAACAAACAAACTATTTACACTGCATAGAAAAGGATGGTACTATGTTATACGTTATCTCTTTAACCCTAGTACATCATTATTGTGTTTATTGTGTTGCCATTCTGCAACTTTATTAACAGTATAGTTGTACCACAAATGGTTCGGCTAGACCGGGGAAGGACCACGCTCTCACCGAATACCCCTGAGCTTTATTGAAGATAATTATTTCAATATTACAGACAGGCACTTTCATTTTATTTACAAGTATATAATAGGCCTTTAGTGTAGAAATTCAGTACTTAATTTGTATGATTGTGCGGGTTGGGATTTTATTGTGTATAGGAAACAGACGCTTCTGTATTTGTATCCTGAGTGGAGGCTGCTCAAACAGCTGAACAGCTGCAACGCTCTCCACTCGGTGTACCCTCATAGTGGTCATGTGTAGAGTATTAGAGTTTCATAGGCTACACTTATGGTAAAATTTTACCATTCGGTATATTTCCTATCATACTTTCTATCCAATTTTTTATCTATCTCATTTATCTTCGACTTTCATTATTATGTGCTTTTTATTTAAGTTTATAAAAAGTACACTTACATTTTTACAACAGTTCTTTGCATAAATTGGTGGTCTTGAAGAAACCACTTTCAGAGCATTTTTTTATAGGATATGGGTGACAAGCGAGCACACAGTTCACCTAATGGTAAGCGGTTGCTATGGCCCATAGACATCTACATTTCTATCCTCGTTTGCGAATCAAAATGCTATCTGTATGTCACCACTGAAAACTTAGATGGAATGCCTCGTTTCTAGTACAAAGGGTCTCCGGTTCTCTACACTCACCATACGAGACACAGCACCACTAAACTGCTATTTTACGCTGGTATTCTGTGAGAGCGTGGTCCTTCCCCGGTCGAGCCGATCGAACGTGCGAGACATCTGGCGTTCATATAAGTGTGGCGATTAAAGCGAATCGTGCCTATTACTAGTGAGAACCGTGTTCAGTAGTGGACTTTTACAGACTGATGAAGAACAAAGACTCTTTAGACTCAGAGTATACCTGTGTATATATTGTCGGGATAGACTCTATAATGTATATCACATAATATATACTTCAAAATTAATATTTTTTAAAATGCCCTTAAGGTGCAACGAAGCGTTTACCCGAATGAAATATTTTTGCTGAGTTCGTTTAATCTAAGTAACAAAGCGAAATAAAACGTCTGCAAAGGAGCTGTATTATGAACGTTTATTGTTGTCCTTTTTTTGTTGTTTTTTAATAACGATTCCTTATTAATGAAAAAGAAAAAAAAGACTTACATTTTAAAGCTGTATCTAAAAGAGCAGGCAGACGTCTTAGATTAAATTTTATAATGAGAGCGTTTGGCGGGTTGTACAGCGTGGCGTCATTAAGAAAACACGCTGTTGTATTGCGGTGTACTGAATGCTATGAATGAATAAGAAACTCACCGCAACACCGCAAACGCTCATCCAAAAATCTCCATCTCTATCAAAAGCTGTCCTTTATAAAAATATATAAGTTTATGTTTTATTTGAAGAGCGGTCATTGCAGCAACAATCGCAGTCTATTTCTCCTAATGAGGCCTCGTTTAATGTTGAAACACGTGTCGTATTATCGACGGTAGTGTGTCTTTCCAATATTAGTGGTGATAGGGATATTGATGGTGGAATTAGTAGTGCACGGGCACTATCACCGTCACCATTGAGGGTAGGTATAAATTCGATTATAATTAAAAAAAAGTTTAAAAGAAGCTGTCCTAGTTTTGTAGATAAAATTTTATAGCCTAAAGCACTTTCTGTTAGTTAGTTTCATTACTATTATATACTAGCTGTTCCCCACGACTTCGCCCGCGTGGAGTTATTTTTCGCGGATCCCTAAAATAAAAGCAGCCCAAGTTACTCCTTACAACATCAGCTATCTGCCAGTGTGTATAAATATTTACAAATATTGACATTAATATTTAGTATCGTATAACGTCACTCAATTATTTTGCCTTCCCGATACCCCTCCTCTAACAATTAAACTTTATGGTATGGTATTAAAGTTTAAATTGACTTTTAAGTATTATTACTAATCTTTTGTATGGGAATATAGAAAAGTGTTGTTTTTAGACGTTTTCAGGCAATTTTTTAAATTTTTTTCTCCGTAAGAACCATCTTCGTACTTCAAGGAATATTATAAAAAAAGAATTAATGAAATCGGTTCAGCTGCTCTCGTGATTTGCGCTTAGCAACACATTCAGCGATTCATTTTTATATTATAGAAGATAGTGATTCCGATGATTAGCCAAATTGGCAGACAAACAATAAGATTTATTCGTGTACGTAATGGCATACAATTAACCTCTTCAGTTCAATAAAAGTCAGTTATATCGATATAACAGACAAACACTTTACTTTTTATATATTATGTAATGTACGTTATCATATATCAGGGAAATATTTATATGCTCTAACACATGATTACACGGGGTCATGTTAATGTTAACTTTGGTCTTATAATGTATGTAATCGCCATTTAGATATAGAACACACATTGAGAGGAATGAAATACATGTATTTTATTTTTTACTTGCAACTTTCATTAAAAAAATATTGTTTATTTTTTTTTACTGTGTTTTATTTTAAGTGCTCCGTTTAGCATTGGAAGTGGTTTATTTTTATGCAAAATGATTAAATATAAATATATATAAAAATATTTAAATGCAAAATAAAAACTAGAGGCGATTCAAAGTGCTCAGAAAAAAAGTTTGCACTACAAAATGATTTTGCACTTGTTACAAGAAATGATTATATGAAACACTCCAAAAAATTAAATCTGGACGTAAAATCGGTACATACGTGTGCCAAACCACTGAAGTTGTATGGGTAACCAAAAATACATAAACCCAATGCTCACGTCCCAAAGTGAGCCAAATCGATTCACCAACTTACAGATTGTCTCAACACTTAGCGAAAATACTATCATCGCTCAGGGGACATAAAAGAGCACACACAAAGGATTCCAACCATTTTGTCAACAAGATTAAAGACCTACATCTTGCATACAATGAAACTATGGTCAGTTCTAATGTGCAGTCACTGTTCACATGCTTACATGTTGAAGAATGCATCTCAATTGTAACAAGAAGGCTGGAAGAACACAACATGCCCGTATAAAAGTCAGCATTACTGCAGAGAAGTTCTGAGCATAGACCTATCCATAGCTCGTTGAGTGAACTTGAGCTTCCTCGTTTAAACAGCAGTGAATCGCCACGTATTAGAACCATATATGATATATGGTTATAGGACATATACATACGTCATATATCATAGGACATATATGACACAGGCCACACACGTTACAAGTTTTGGTATAATTGACGTAAACATGTATCATAATCCCCCAAACGCTACCCAGATAATAAATAATTATTCATAAATAAATAACAAGTAATAAGTCAAAGATACCGTATATATTTCAATTATGTATTCCAAGTTAATAATTAATGATTAATATTACTTTGGCCCCTTCATAGATAATGCACATACAACTTAAATTTCTCTGTTTCAATATCGAATTCAAAAATATTTTATTCAGTTTTTAAAAAAACATTTAATAGTAATTTCATATCACTGCTACTGTTATTCCTGCTCAGGAATCCGAAGTGGGTCTTGCCCTACGATAACACAGCACGCACCTGTGCCTCCTTGATCCTGAGGTAGATGAGAGGTAAGCACATTAGGCTCCTCTGGGTTCTTCTCGATTCGGCCAATACAGCGATTTCTGGATCGCCCAGGAAACACTCTTTTTAGAATCCGATCTTCTCCCATTCTCACGATATGTTCAATCCAGCGCAGTTGAGTGGCTTTTATTTCTTCCGGTATGTAAGAGTTAGTTAGTTACTAAAATTGCATTTAACATTGTAATCATCATTAACATCATTACAACCCTTCACAAGTCCACTGCTGAACATAGGCCTTCCACAATGAATGCCACAAAGCACGGTCCTGAGCCACCTTAAAGAAAAGAGCGTACTCCTTTTTAAAAGGCCGGCAACGCATCTGCGATTCCCCTGGTGTTGCAGTTGTTCATAGGCGGCGGTAGTCACTTACCATCAGGTGAGCCGCATGCTCGTTTGCTCACTCTCCCATAAAAAAAAAACCTGCATCCATCAACTTCCTGCACGTCTTGCCAGGTCGTCACTCCATCTAGGGGAGGGTTACTCTACACTTCGCCTACCGGTACGAGGCTGCCACTCGAGAATCTTTCTTCCCCATCAGTTGTCGATTCTTCGAGCTATATGGCCGGCCCACTGCCACTTCAGCTTACTAATCTATGTCGGTTACTCTGGTTCTACTGCGGGTATCCTCATTTCTAAGTTTATCACGTAGACACACCCCGAGTATAGCCCTCTCCGTAGCTCGCTGAGCGACCTTGAGCTTCCTCATACGACCAGCAGTGAAGGACCACGTCTCAGATCCGTAAGTCATCACTGGCCACACGCACTGCTTGTACAGTCTCGTTTTCAAGTTTTGAGGTATACCTGAGGAGAAGATGTGCCGTAATTTCTCGAACGCTGCCCAACCGAGTTGAATCCGTCGATTGACCTCTCGGTCAAAGTTGGACTTACCTAGTCGGACAATTTGTCCCAGGTAAACATACTCGTCAACAACTTCGAGCTTAGTGCTCCCAACAACTACCGGCATAGGTGTGACAAAGACGTTAAACATGATTTTTGTTTTGTCCATGTTCATCTTAAAACCTATCCGTTGGGAGACACTATTGAGGTCATTGAGCATAGTACTTAGGTCCTCCAGCGATTCTGCCATGAGGACTGTATTGTCGGCAAATCAAAGGTGAGTGATGTACTTGCCATTGATGTTAACACCGTATCCTTTCCAATCCAGTAGTTTGAAAACGTCTTCCAATGCAGCGGTGAAGAGTTTCGGGGATATGACGTCACCCTGTCTTACACCTTTCTGCAGTTGGATAGGTTTCGTACTCTGGTTCTGTACTCGGATAGCCATCGTAGCTCTACTGTACAAACACTTCAGCACTTCGATATACCGACATTCAACTTGGCAGCGCTTAAGGGACTGCAGCACCGCCCAAATTTCGACGGAATCAAAGGCTTTCTCATAGTCCACATACGCCAGACATAGTGGCAAATTGCACTCTTCGGACTTCTGTACAATTTGTCGAAGGGTATGTATGTGGTCTATGGTGCTAAAGCCTTTTCGGAAACCGGTTTGTTCGAGAGGCTGGAAGTCGTCAAGTCTGCGTGCGAGACGATTCGTATTGACTCTCGAAAACAACACGTAGACGCGGCTCAGAAGGGAAATCGGTCTGCAGTTCTTCAAGAGAACTTTGTCACCTTTTTTCATTTTTTTTTATTTATATTTATTTGGTTTAATTTATTTTATGTACATATTGAATTATTTTTATGTAAATAATAATTTTTGCATGCCAGATGTGGTAAACATGTGGACTATGTACAATATGCAACTATGTGTAACCTCTGATATACCATGTTTAAGCGAATAAATGATATTATTATTATTATTATTTATTGAAGAACAAGACCACCGCACTTCTGCTTCACGCTTCCGGAGAAGTGCCACCACGGAGGACGGAATAAAAGAGCTTCTAAAGGACTTCAAGTACCGTTTTTCCACCCGCTTACAAAAGCTTCGCTGTAATTCCATCCTCGCCCGGGGACTTGCCCTTTTTAAGGTGCTGGAGAGCCATTCTAATTTCGCTCAGACTGACGTCCGGGATATCTTCCGAATAGTGTCGAATAAGGGCAAAGACTTTGGAGCCTTAGTTCCGCTCGATCGCTTCTTCAATACAAGCTGTATTGAAGTTGCGTAAGTCCCGCCGCATGCATTTGGAGATATGTATGTTCAGTTGCCTGTATGCTGTCAAATCTGTTGAAGAATGTAGCTTCATCTCCCGTCAATCAGCCATGTGATTGAGAGTGTGATCGGATAGTTTTTGTGTTCTTCTGCATCGGGTCTTGCAGAACTAAGCTCCGACCGCATGGACAGTTTCCACGAGCTTCTCATTCATATCGTCCACTTCATTGGAGTCTTCTAGGCACTGAAAACGGTTTTGTAACTTGAGCTGAAAGGTTTCGGGACTTTAGAATAG
This sequence comes from Parnassius mnemosyne, assembly GCA_963668995.1. NCBI lineage: Eukaryota > Metazoa > Arthropoda > Insecta > Lepidoptera > Papilionidae > Parnassius > Parnassius mnemosyne. The sequence goes on along the minus strand of CAVLGL010000084.1, from coordinate 14,612,298 downwards.
AGCACGCGGGGGACGGAGCGTTGCCTTCACTAAACGAGACCTCTCCAACTTATCGTTTAGGTTCAGTGTGCCTCTAACCATTCGGTGATCGCTACCAGTTTTCACCCTCGCGATCACGGAGATATCACTGAACAGTTGTCGTCTGGTCGTCATAATGAAGTCAATCTCATTTTTTGTCGAACCGTCGGGGCTCGACCAGGTCCACTTTCTGTTGGGACGCTTCTGGAAGAAAGAGTTCATCATAAAGAGTCCCTCTTTCTCCATGAAGTCGGCCAGCTGCTGGCCCTTGGGTTCCGTTGCCCTATTTCAAATTTCCCTACAACTCACCGTTCTCTCTTGTGCCTAGTTTTACATTGAAGTCTCCCATTAACACCGTATAGTGGGATTTGGAGGAATGCATGGCTCTAGAGATATTCTCATACATTTCTTCCACCTCCTCATCGGGATGTGCCGAGGTTGGTACATAAACCTGTATGACCTTCAGCGAATACCGTTTGATGATTCTGAGTATAAGGTACGCAACCCTCGTCGACACACTCTCAATCTTTACAACGTTGTTAACGAGAGACTTGTGGACGATAACTCTGACACCTCTTTGGTACAGATGGTCACCCTCCCGGTGATAGAGCAATTTGCCGGATTCAAGGATTACCGTGTCCTCCCCCTCTCTTCGGACCTCGGATAGTCCTATAATATGCCAGCGTAACTTGTCTATCTCTTCTTTCAGCTCCACGATCTTCTCGTCAGTCCTCAGGGAGCGTGCGTTGTATGTTGCCAGGTCGAATCGTCTTAGGTGGCAACCGAACCTCCACCGGAGATTCTTAGCGCCCCCTGCCCCGCCGTTACCATGGTCGCCACCGTAGCCAGGAATAGCGGGGCTGCCGGGGACTGGGGGCCGTCTCTTTGTAGCTCTAATCATTGGGGGGTATTTTCAATAGTTGCCACGCATGGCGAGCGGGTTGGCAACCGCAGTTTTTTTATTATACTTTTGCTGTTATCAGGAAGATGCTGCTGCCCATCTCCTGCCTGTTCCCCTTTGTCGCCTATTATTACACCCTCGGGAAGATAAGGGGTAGTGGATATTCTTAACCGCCACTACACGGTGTAATAATAATATTCAGTTATAATATTGTTATAAATGTATATCATTATGTAACTAAGTTTATATTAATATTTGTTTAAATATGCCAGTCGACACTTGTACAGAAATAATTTTATTTCCTTACGTCCTTATCATCAAAGTATTCGTCTATTTTATAATATGCTAAATAATAATAATAAAATAATTTAATCACATTTTCAGTATAATTTATAATTTCAATGTAATTTCATTTTTATTTCAGCTCATATAATTTAAGTTAAGTTAGTTAACGTTAAGGATTTCTTATATTTACGCGAACACTACACATTTAAATAAAACTAATTTTACGGATTTTATCGCGTATATTAACTTATTTTATATTCCTGTCGTTTCGAGCACTTTTCAACACCCATGTTCACAGGCGAGAGGGGGGGGGGGACTGAGGTGTATGACGCCCCAATATCATAGTTAACCAAGGCTACCTACAGATTAAAAATTATTAATTTTTTGTTTCGATGTTGTAAAAAAAAAATTGAAAAAATTTTATTGCAACAAAAAACAATTTATACATATCATTGTGGCCTTATCTCCTGTAAAAGGTTAACCTGAGTAACAGGACATATTTCCTTCCTATATTTAGCAAACTTTTGTTGAATAAAAACACAAAAAAAAAAACATATAGATACGTGTTTCTAAATCTACGTGCGTGCGCGCGCGCGCCCTGTGTGTGTGTGTGTGTGTGTCAGTGTGTGTGTTTGTATGTGTGAGAGACAGAGAGAGTGAGTGTGTGTGCGTACATGATTTTAATTTTTTAAATTTGTATGATTGTTATGATTGCCTGAATTAATTATGATTACAATTACACAATTTACAAATTAGAGGTTAATAGACATTCAGTAGCTTCATAGTCACAAGTTTTCAGCCAATTAATTATTTTACTTTTGATTTGATGGTTGTTGTAGCTCTTACTAACACAAATTTTATTAAATTTATTGTATAGTAATGGTGCAAGGTAATAAAATTGTCGTTTGGCAAAAGCGCTATGTATTCTAGGGACTAGGTATTTATCTACTTTATTTCTTCTATTATAGTTTTTAATGTCAAGCTTATTGGGTGCAGAGTATCTATGGAATCGGCTGATACATTGGTATATAAATAATTTTCTTACACTAAGTACCTGTGCTTTTTCATACACCAGTGTTGTGGGATGCCTATACGAAAGAAAAAGTAACACTTTGAGCACAATACGTTGTGCTCTTTCAACATCTACTAAGTACGTTTTGCCTGCCCCACCTCATGAACAGATCCCATAGGTAATGACTGATTGACAAAGCGCATTGAAAGTTTGTATCAGTAATTTAGAATTGCCCACCTGACGCAGTGACTTAAAAACATATATAAGTTTCCTTATTCTGTTTGATATGATTTTGACATGTGGAGCCCAATGCAATTTTTCATCGACAGTGATCCATAAATATTTTACAGTTTTGGACCTGTTAAGTTTTGGGCAATCGCAAGGGGTATGTGGTTGTCTATTGCATTTATTTGAGTGCAGTTGTAATCCAGGATCGCTCAAAGGACATGAGACACTAGTTTTACTAAAACAGATGTATGTGGTTTTAGAAGGGTTAAGTGAAAGAAGACTATCTTCGAGCCAATTTGCCACTTCACGTAACCCCTTTTCAGCCAAGTGTTTGGTTTTTTCCCATGTACTATCATGGAATAGAATCACTGTGTCATCCGCATACATGGTTATGTCTGCTCGTTCAAGATCTAGTTCGGCTAACTGATTTATATATATTAAGAAAAGGGTTGGCCCAAGTGTGCTGCCTTGTGGGACACCATATGAGCAAGAAAGATCCTGACTGACATATTTATCAACTCTGACACACTGAGTCCTCCCAGTTAAGTAAGTTCCAAACCATGACAGAACTACACCTCGGACACCCACATTTTGTAATCGAGTCAACAAAATTGGTATTGAGACGGTATCGAAAGCTTTCTGCAAGTCAATAAATACACCCATACATTTATTATCTTCATCTACATGTTGAGTAATGTATTCTGTAAGCTTAAGAAGAGAATCTTCGGTGGATTTGTTAGGTCTGCATCCGAACTGATTTTTTGAAATAAAGTTATTTGACCCTAAGTAATCGTTTGTTAATCTTTTATTTACTAATTTTTCGATTACTTTGGATAAAACACATAACAGCGAAATGGGTCTATAATTAGATGTTAAAGATTTGTCACCCGATTTGTGAATTGGGATAACTATTGATTTTTTGAGCGTATTTGGAAACATACCCGTAGTAAAACTAATATTGGAAAGATATGAAATAGGTTCTGCTACGATTTCTTGAAAATATTTTAGTACATTAGTAGGTATTCCATCCCATCCTGAAGCACTGCTATTTTTAAGGCTACTAATAATACTTCTAACTTCGCCTGCGTCCACTGAACTAAGTGACATCGATTGAAGTGGGGCCTTATCTAATTTATTGGCTTTACAAGCTAACGATGATTCATTTTCATTTTTTTTTGTTCAGAATACTATGAGCTAATTCACCACCAATGGAGGTAAAGTACTCATTTACTTTGTTTAGGGACGAGTATGGATTATTTTCTTTGTTCAATAATTCTGTAGATACCGATTTATTTACTTTTAAATTACTAATTTCTTTTATTATTTGTCATGTTCTTTTTGCGTTACCGATGGATTTAGTCAGCTGTAATTGGTAGTAGTTACGTTTTAGATTTCTTAACATAGAATTACAGATGTTTCTATAACTTAAGTAATTCTTTTTTAGATAGTCATCATCTCCCGATTTGTTTAGGATTTTATATAATTTGTCTCTATTGCGTATACATTTGATTACATTTGGAGTTAGCCAAGGCTTTAAGGGTTTATGTCTGCTTGCAATTGTTTTCACTATACTGTTGTCTACAATACATTCTTGCAGTTTGGAGATCAGAAAGCTTGCCATTTCATCAGCGGTTTTTAAATTATAGTATTATACCCACGGAAGAGATCTTAGTGCCACGCATAATTTTTCAAAGTCTATAATAATTTTGTCATACTGGTAATTAGTTCTCTTCAGATTAGAATTTCCAAGATGTAGGAGTATTGGGCAATGATCAGTAAAAGGTTCAAATACAAATGTTTGTTGTACTGAACTACTACTTTTGACCATAAAATGATCTAAACAACTATCTTTTCTTGTTGGTTTGTCAATTCCTTGTTGAAGGCCGTACGCTGCCATAAGATTTAAATAGTCTGATGAGTATCCTGTGATGTTCTGCGGGAGGATATCAATATTAATATCTCCTGTAAAAATAATATGTTCTGAGTGAGTTTCACTTAGTAATTTTTCTATAGAGTCGAGGTACGCCGTGGGGTTTCTAAAACTTGGTGATCTATAAGTAGCGAGTAAAGAAATTTTATTTAGAATTTTTAGAACTAATCAGCTGCCATCATTGATTTTAGGTTCATATATTTGTACATTTGGAATATTTTCTTTTACGTATAGGACAACACCGTCATTCTGATTATGGTTTATTTTAGTACTAAATGAGTTATAATTATTAATTACAGGGATAATTGTGTTTTTGTTCATCCAACACTCCGTCAGTACTATTATATCTATTGGAATTTCAAGTTCGCCTAAGAATATTAAGAATGTTTCTAGGTTACGTTGAATACTACGAATGTTAACAGTTATAATATTCAATGAATTACTACCTAAATTTTTAAAATCAGTATATTTTCTAAAGCATGCAAGATCATTTACGATTGTACAATTGATATCACCGGCGATGTCAGATTCACTAATTATATCTAAATTTAAACTTTTGAATTTAAATAAATAGAATAAAAGGACTGCAGAGCTCGTATACAACAATCGTAAAAAATATTTGTGAATATCAGGCGGTTATATAAACCAATGAATTGTATGGTATAATGAGTTATTTTTAATTGTTTATGGATAATAGTTTGTGTCAGTATTTGTGTGAGAGCTTGGCGCGGTGTGATAGTATATATGAAAATAATTTCTGTGGCGTTCATGTGTATGCTTGGGTTAGAATTTAATTATATTAACTATGGGGTCCAAAAGCGAGTCTTATCCGACACTATTCCGATGATATCCCGGACGTCAGCCTCAGCGAGATTAGAATGACTCTCCAGCACCTTAAAAACGGTAAGGCCCCAGGCGAGAATGGTATTACAGCGGAGCTTCTGAAAGCGGGTGGAAAATTGGTACTTGAAGTTTTTTAGAATCTCTTCAATTACGTCCTCCATGGCGGCATTACACCGGAGGCGTGGAGCAGAAGTGTGGTGGTCTTGTTCTTCAATAAAGGTGACAACGCTCTCTTGAAGAACTGCAGACCGATTTCCATTCTGAGCTGCGTCTACGTGCTGTATTCGAGAGTCGTTACAAATTGTCTCGCGCGCAGACTTGACGAGTTCCAGCCTCCCGAAGAAGCCGGTTTCTTAAAAAGATTTAGCACCATAGACCACATACATACCGTTCGGTAAATTATACAGAAGGCCAAAGAGTATATTATACCACTTTGTGTTGCGTATGTTGACTATGAGAAAGCCTTTAATTCCGTCGAAATTTGGGCGGTGCTGCAGTCCCTTCAGCGGTGCCAAGTTGACTGTCGGTATATCGAAGTGCTGAAGTGTTTGTATAGTATGGCTACGATGGCTATCCGAGTACGGAACCAGAGTACGAAACCTATACCATTGCAGAGAGGTGTAAGACAGGGTGAAGTTATATCCCCGAAACTCTTCACCGCTGCATTGGAAGACGTTTTCAAGCTTCTGGACTGGAAAAGATGCGGTATTAACATCAATGGCGAGTACATCACTCACCTTTGATTTGCCGACGATATAGTCCTCATGGCAAAATTGCTGGAGGACCTAAGTGCTATTCTCAATGACCTCAATAGTGTTTCCCAACGGATAGGTCTTAAGATGAACATGGACAAAACAAAAATCATGTTTAATGTCCATGTCACACCTATGCCGGTAGTTGTTGGGAGCACTAAGCTCGAAGTTGTTGACGAGTACGTTTACCTGGGACAAATAGTCCGACTAGGTAAGTCCAACTTCAACTGACGGATTCAACTCGGTTGGACAGCGTTCGGGAAATTACGATACAACTTTTCGGCAAGTATACCTCAAAACTTGAAAACGAGACTGTACAACTAGTGCGTCTTGCCAGTGATGACCTATGGAACTGAGACATGGTCCTTCACTGCTGGCCGGATAGGGAAACTCAAGGTCGCTCTGCGAGCTATGGAGAGGGCTATGCTCGGAGTTTCTCCGCGTGATAAAGTTAGAAATGAGGATATCCGCAGTAGGACCAGAGTAACCGACATAGCCCAACGAATTAGTAAGCTGAAGCGGCAATGGACCAGCCTTATAGCTCGAAGAACCGACAACCGATGGGGAAAAAAGTTTCTCGAGTGGCGGTCTCGTACCAGTGGACGAAGTGTAAGGCGTCCCCCCACTAGATAGAGTGACGACCTAGTAAGATATGCAGGAAGTCGATGGATGCAGGTGGCTCAGGACCGTGCTTTGTGGTATTCCTTGGGGGAGGTCTATGTTCAGCAGTGGTCTTGTGAAGGGTTGTAATGGTGATGGTGATAGATGAAGCAGGTGGTAGCACCCAGCCATCTTCTCTATTGATATCAGAATGTTTTTTGATTTCAATAGCTTCAAATCGCGAATCATACTTGGAAGGAATCGGTGTTCTTTAGCGAGGATTTGTGGTCTTTCAAATCTTATGTACTGATGGGGTCGATCCTGTACGTGTTCACAGACTGCAGACTTCCTGGAGCGTCGATTCTTCACATCAGCTGTGTTCTTTAATGCGGGTTTTTATGGATCTTTTAGTTTGTCCTATGTAAGAGAGAGTACATTCACAATCAAACTTGTACACTCCTGCATCTTGCAGAGGGACATTACACTTGACTGATGGTAAAAACTGACTAACCTTCTTTAGCAGCTTGAAGTATGTTATAATGGGATCACGCTTCAAGATATAGCCAATCTTGTCAGTGACACCTCTGACATATGGCAGTACAGCAGGCACTCGCTCGACTGCGGCTGGCTTCACTCTTTCACTGTAACGTAGGCGCGGAATCCGAAGCTTTATGTCGTGCAATACTTGCTTGACGTGTTGGAGCTTGGCGGCCAGGTGCTTTCTGTCACAGATCCCTCGTTGTTCATACTGCGTAGATCAGAACAAAAATAAATAATTTTTATTCTGAAGGTAGCCAAGGTTAACTATGACATTAGCATACGTCATACACCCCAGTCCCCCTCGTTACCATGGGTGCTCAAGTGTTCGAAACGTCGGGAATATAAAATAAGTTAATATATGCGATAAAATCCGTAAAATTAGTTTTATTTAAATTAGTTAAGGTTACCCTTAACTTTAACCAACGAACATATATGAGTAAAAGCGACACAAATGTAAAAAGATCGTTACATATCGAAGTCCCGTAGTCTGTATTCTCTGCAAGTGTGAGAGACAAGTGTGAGAGTTAATGTATGTACAAGTATATATGTAGGTGCCTATTTGTTTGATAGCTCTTATATAAAAAGTCAGCGAAACAGTTATTTATTTCGTCAATGTTTCTGACACTTAATATTGGACTGTTTCATTCGTAGCCCTACAAATTAATATTTGTAACAGATTCTTGACGATATTTGAAGAGGGCAAACAAATTATTTTCGATATAAGATAAATTTTTATACATCTTTTTCTTTTTCAATTATGCGGTCAAGAAATAACTGTAAATTTAATATTACTTCTACTTACCTCCGACGATATAGTCATTATTGCAGAATCGCAGAATTATACTTAATGACCTCAAATGTGTCTCCCAAAGAATAGGTCTTAACGAAAAACAAATGTTATGTCTAACGTCTATAGCATAACTGGTGTTACTATGCCAGTAGTTATTGGAAGAATTATGCTCAAAGTTTTTGAAGAGTACGTTTTCCTGGGGCAAATTGTCCGATCAGGTAAGTCCAACTACGAACGACAATTCAATCGACGAATTTATCTCTGGGCCGCGTGTTTTCAGTGATGACACGTGAATCTCACATTTGGTCCCTTACTAAGAGTGAGCTATAAAGACTGATATGCTCAAAGTTTCTCTGCATGATATACTTCGTAATGTTACTATGCGCAGTAGAACTGGAGTAATCAACATAATAGACCAACAGATCAGTAAGAGATGAAATAAAAACGGGCCAGCTATATAAATCGAAGAACCAAACACCGATGGAGAAGTAAAAGTTTACGAGTTTCAACCTCATACCGGTAAACGTCCCACTAGCCGATGCCTCCAGCATGTGAATTAGGACCGTACTTAGTGACATTTCACTGAGGAGGTATAACAGTGGACTCGTGATGTGCTGACATAATAATTCTACAACACTCTTAAATATAATGACATTATTTGTATTATTTGACATTAAAGTGGTGATTTCATGTCTGTTTATTCATCAGTAGCCCTTAAAGGGTTCACTGCTGGACATAGATCTCTCTTATTAGGAAGAAGTTTCCTTAATATTCTTTAAACGTCCTGCATTTATAAAGTTTGTTCTAAATATGCATATACAAAAAATAAAGCATATTAGAAGGGTATCATAGAAAATACATGAACATAAAGTGAAGCGCGGCGTTCTTCGCTCGCTCCATTACCCTCTCAATTATGCGAGGAGGTCCGCCTATAAAATGCCCCTAGCTCTTATTTTATAATACACGTAGCTCTTTTAAGTTATGGTTTTTAGTCTGTCGTATTAAAGTTACAGTCGTTTCATTTCTGCGTCGCGTTGTCGCGTTGCCTCAATGCATGCTAGCACACATCGCTTCAAATATTTTAGTCTCATGTTGGTCTGGGACTTATAGATCCCTAGGTTCTTATAACAAAAAAATATGCGAACTGTGTTACTTGCCAAACTTGTCGTACAAGACGACTAATGGGATATTGAATTATGATTGTGTAGATGATAGGCTAGCCACTTATTGCTTTTTTAAACGCTAGCGGCCTTCCCACACGAGGATTAAAGGTATATGAACGCTTCGCCCGGCTCTTCCGTCGTGTAACTATTTACATTTTTTTCTTATTTCTGGCTTTTTCATTTTATACTTCTTCAATTAGGCGCTCTATAAATCAATAAAATATTATGAATTCAAGAGCTTGCTATTTTTTTTTCGTTAAACAGTTTAAAAAAATATGAATCAATAACATATTACTTCGCTTCTACTTATGATTTATATTATTTCTATTCTACTTGGAATTTTTACAATCTTGATATATGGCTATATCAGATCTCGCCATAGAGATTATGTAAAGGTAACCTTATTAAAAAAAAACTATTGGTAAATCCAATTGTGCATGCCTTAAGCGCATTAAAAAAATACGTATGATTATACCTAAATTATTTAAAGTAGGTTAAATACACACAAGTTTTCACTAATAACCTTATTACTTTATTTCCAATTTTTCGATAATTTTATGTCAAACTTCAATTAAAAAAAGTTTGGAAAATCCAAAATTGAACGAATCATAATGCTCATTTGATAGTGAAAAAGTTAAAAGAAGTACACTTTCAAGTCACCCCGTCAAGTACGGAGGTAAGGTTTATGAATAACTAACAAAACGGGGCACATCTAGTTCTCCTCGTCGAGAAGTTCCAGTAGCAGTCATCAAAGTCCATGTTCAAGTCATTCTATCAAGTTCTGAGGTAAGGTCTCATCATAAATAATAAAACAAGCCCAAAATCGGCACACCCATTACTACTCGTACACCGTCACTCTTTCAAGTCCGGAGGTAAGGTCTCGTCATAACTAACAAAACGAGGCCAAATTCGACACACCTAGTTCTGCTATTAGAGGAGTTCCAGTAGCGTTCATCGAAGAACACTTTTAGGTCACTCTATCAAGTCCAGAGGCCGAGGCGAATAAAATGTCAACTGCGCCCTAGGCTAGCCTAGCATCTATTATAAATTTTGCAAATAAACTATATTATAATTTATAATATAGTTTAATAATTGCAAAATAATTAGGATACGAGTACCATTAACAGTATAATATGTAGCGATGTCGTATGCATTGTTTTACAAATATTTCGTTACTTACAAATCATATAAATTAAAGCCTTTAAAAGTTACGTTGCTTTATAAACATAACTAAAATAAAAACATTTATCACACGTCTAAACTAGCATTAGTTTCAGACCGTTATCATAACATTATGTATATTAACTAGCGTTAATATATTTTTTTATTTTTTTTATTAATTAATTAATTAATTTATATTATATAAAAAATTAAAAAACCGGGCAAGTTCGAGTTTGACTCGTGCACCAAGGGTTCGGAAACAAACTCGTCCACTCGTCCATCCAACGGGATAGTATGGGGGAGTGAATTTTCGTACACCGCAAATGCCAGAACGCGAATTGCGTGCAATTTTTTATTGTTTGAATTAGTAAACAAAAGCTGAAAAAAGTTACCTATCTCTCGAAATTTCTTTTAAATTTAAAATTATGGCCGTTACATTTTACGCTAAAATTTATGATCTTTTGTATGTCTTAAGCGCAAAGCGTGTAGGTATGTTCTACTAGCGCCTATATGCTAATATTCCAACCTTTTGTCAACAATCATATTGAACATATAAATTATATAAAAAGCACATTGTCAGAAAGATAAATAATTGTTGAACTTGTTTTTGTTATTTTTAAATCGATCAATTGCTATTTTTGCATATAAAATAGCGATTTTAGTGACATAAGGTGTAGGTTTAGCAAGTCCACATGGAGGGGTAAACACGATAACTTTTGAACATATCAATTGTTCACCTTAAACAATTTTTAAACTCTTCATCTATCATATGGGAAGCCATGGAATGTGAATGGCGGTTTAATTTTGTTCTGTTTAGTTATAATTATTTTTTTCGGCTGAGAAATAGCAAAACTTTCGGTGTTTTGAGCAGCCCTGTATTAATTTATTTTACTAAATACACTTTGCCTCACTCCCGGCCACAGTGTACTTTTTTACTCCGGGCTCAGCCGCTGTCGTGAGTGATAGTTTGTTTATAGCGGTTCCTGTTGAGAAATATCGATCGCTTTAGAAATACAAAATATTCCAAAGATCAAATTTGATTCATACTTCACCAAGGTAAGATATTATTTTTAAAATCACAGATTTTTATTACAATATTTTGTTTCGCTAAAAGTACGCAGGATTTATAAATAAATATACTTATGCGTATTGGACTCCATGGAAACCTGAATGTGTACTCCGATATCTGCTACTGGAAATCCTCGACGAGTAGAACTAGGTGTGCCGAGATCGAGCTCGTTATATCAGTTATGACGAGACATTACCCCGACTTGAAGATGTACTTCGGTGAATGCTATTAGAAGTCCTCGTAGAGAAGTAATAGTAATAGGAGTTTGGGCTCGTTTTGTTAGTTATGATGAGGCCTTACCTCCGAACAGTGGCAGATTATCCTTAAGGCAAACTTTAACTTTTATTTAAACAAGTTTAAAAAGGCGCGCATGTAATTTTTTAAACGAAAAAAATATTCGTATTTGATTACTCCTAAACCGCTCTTACTATCTCATCACATTTTTCATTTATAGGGTAACTTTTAAAGGCTTTAATTTATATGATTTGTAAGTAACGAAATATTTGTAAAACAATGCATACGACATCGCTACATATTTCGTTGAAATTGCGCTATCGTTATATAAGTATCTGCAAGATGTCATTAAAAATTATTAATATAAGTGAACCATGACATATGTCATGCGTGTTAATAAGATACTGGGGATAAGCAAACCACGTCAAAGCTCAAATAGAATGAGATATAACATGAACGTGTCTTTGATCCACAAAGTATCATTTAATATGAATGAGATATCATAATCATATGCAAATCACTGGAGATCTACTTACCACATAAACAGGATAACAAAAATACTTGAAGAAAAAAATTGTAATAATTTATTTCACACTCCGGCTTACAAATTACTCATGCATTTTAAAAGTTTAAATTACTAAATGATGCTTAAAATAAGTTAGTGTTGACGGCTTTCGTAGTAAATGCTGTACCTTAGTCGCCAGCGCCATCTATCTTGAGTAGTACCAGAAGTTGTGATATTAACACATTTATGATCATGAAGTAAAATACGAGTAACACATTGAATGTTTAGAAACCAAACAAGGCATTCTATATTCTTTCTACCGTGAAATAATTAGAAAAGCGATTATTATGAGCTTTTTTAAAATATACAACGGTTCATGCACTGCATATCAAGGCTATCGAATATGAGTTATCAAGGGGTTCCCTATTACACATTGAATGTTTCTAAAACAAAAAAGGTATTCTATATTCGTTCTACCGTGAAATAATTAGAAAAGCGATTATTATGAGCTTTTTTTAAAATATACAACGGTTCATGCACTGCATATCAAGGCTATCGAATATGAATTATCAAGGGGTTCCCTATTACACATTGAAAGTTTGTAAAACAAAAAAGGTATTCTATATTCGTTCTACCGTGAAATAATTAGAAAAGCGATTATTATGAGCTTTTTTTAAAATATACAATGGTTCATCAAAGCCATCGAATATGAGTTATCAAAGGGTTTCCTATTACACATTGAATCTTTGTAAAACAAAAAAGGTATTTTATATATTAGAAAAGTAATTATTATAAGTTTTTTTTTAAATATACAACGGTTCATGCACTGCATACCAAATCTATCGAATATGTGTTATCAAGGGGTTTCTTATTACACATTGAATCTTTGTAAAACAAAAAAGGTATTTATATTTGTTCTATTGTGAAATAATTAGAAAAGCGATTATTATGAACTTTTTTTAATATACAACGGATCATGCACTGCATATCATATCTATCGAATATGAGCTGTCAATGAGGTTCCCTATAACACATTGAAAGTTTGTAAACCAAAAAAGGCATTCTATACTTGTTCTACCGTGAAATAATTATAGATGCGATTATTATGACTTTTTTTTTTAAATATCCAACGGCTCATGCACTGCATATCAAATCTATCGAATATAAGTTGTCAAGGGGATTCGGTTGGAAAAAAAACTCATATTCGATATACATTATAACGCATGTTGTTAAATTTTTCTCCGCTTCTTTTTATATCAAAAACCTATCTTAATACCTAATACTATTTCACATAATGTTTCTTTGTATTTAGTTACTTTTATATAAATGAAATAGTTTTAATACCGAATAATATCGAATGCCCTATATATATTATGTGTATGTATGTATAAATTTATGTATATATACGCGGCTTTGCTTACATAGGATATATTAATGTGGCTTTATTTAGATGGAAGATAATCAAAGATGATTTATGTATTAATTTTTCGTTTCTCAAAAAAAACACAAGATCTGTAAGTCTTTCGGATATTATATAGCCTAGACCTCTCCTAGTATTGCTCTCTATCTATCCGTATAGTTTCATCAAAATCGGTTCAGCCACTCCGAAGATTAGCCCGGACCGAAAGGCATATAAAAATTTAAAAAATTATTATTTATGTTTTAGTACTCGTAGTATGTAATTAACCCAGTGAGCTTAACAGAAGACTATTAATTCAATATTACACTAAACACACTTTGATTTTATTTTTATGTATAGATTCACATATCATGTGTAAAGTCTTGCGCCTCATTTCGGTCGTAGTGTATAGAAGTCACTATGAGCGAGGGGATAGAAAGTGCATTTGTGATTGTGCTTACACTCGTGTCCTATAATCCTATCCTGCACATGGGCTAGTCTCATTGAGAGTGGACATTAATTATATACTCTAACCATTGATAATATCTTCTCTTTTTCCACTCAGGTTCACATATACAAGTGAAGTTCTCATTAATTACGTATTCTAACCAGTAAACATTCTAATCAGTATTAAATTTTGGTACTTGCATACATACATAGGATTTTGAAGTTTAATTTTAATTTAAGAACAAACTCACGATGTAATTTTGATTAATTATATTAATCTCAATAGCCTAATGATTTGATGCAGCCCTAATAATAAAAAATCATAATGATGGTTGGTTGAGGTAATTAAACGCTTAAATATCCTACTTCTTAATAAAGACGCTTAGTCATTTTATGAAAATTATCTCTGCTCGATTCTTTTTAATAGAGCCAGCTATTTTAACGGAACAATAGGCGTCTTCAGTAAAAATTATATTCACCGCTTTCAACTTTTTTTAAAGTACTTAATTGTATTCTGAACCTATCCTATTTAAAGTAAGTATAATACAAGTTTGTGATTTAATAAAGATTTGTAATTAGTAACTCTGTTCCCAGATAATTTATAATTAGGTTACAGTTGCTCGTTGTTCTAATTGCGGATTTAAATGCAATATTAAATGAGCTTATCCACTTCAATTCCTAATAGAACTCGAAAAAATATCACATACTCGTACTTGTATTGCAAGTTACTTAGTTTCGCTAATTTGGTACTTCAGAATGAAGGTAAAGACTAATTTCAAATTTTTATGATACGACGTCGTTTAATATCTATTTTATTGCAAAAATACTGATTTATATAATATTATTACTGACAAAAAATACAAAAATATTCAAGTATACAGAAATCATTTTATTATTTGTGTTATATTAAAAGTATTATATATTCTTTAAAACTTGAAAACAAGTGAACACAACACATTTGTGAAATATGCATCAGTCACGTATTTCTATGGTTACTGAGCGAGCTAAGGAGGAGCTCTGAGGAGCTCGGAGTTTCTCTGCATGATAGAATCCGTCATGTAGATATAATACGTAAATATAGAGAGAAAGATACGTAAATGAGAACACCTGAAGCAAACCATCAAGTTAGGAGTAAGTAGTTCCTGTAGGAAGGTAGAAGGCTACTCACACTGGAGCTGAAATAGTGATAATAACGCCTGTTTTCAATAATAAGATATTTATGTTAAAAAACCCCTTTGTATTCTATCTATCTTCTCAATTTCAGGGTACTCCTCTTGACGACTCAGCTAGCATCGCAATCCTCGATGTCGAAATAACGAATGACGTATATTTCCGCGTTCACATGGGAAAGAAAGTTAAATTAGCCTCTCTAAAAAAATAGGTTCTCAGCATAGGGGAACAGTATTTCATGCCTGAACACCGCTTGCAATTTTGCAAAGAGTAGGTTCGGCCTCATATGGAGTACTGTTCTAATCTCTGGGCCGGGGCACCCCAGCACCAGCTCTTTTCACTTGACCGCATCTAGCGCAGAACGGCGCGAATCTTTGACGACCGATTTTTTTTTTTTGATCGGAGCGATTCACTGAAAATGTTAAAAGATGTTCCATCCCTTTGCATTTTCTATCGCATTTATTACGCGGAGTGCTCAGAGGAATAGTTCAGATTGATTCCAGCCGCCAAATTAAACCAACGCACATCGCGACAAAACTCATGGTATCACCCACATCATCTGGACGCTTGGCGGTCCAGCACTGCGTGACTTCCTAGGAGTTTTCTTCCTCCCACAACTTCTTCGTGGAATCGTTTCCTACCGGTAACGTTCCCGAACCGATACGACTTAGGCATCTTCAAGAAACGATCTTAAAAAAAAGGCCGACGACTCACCTGCAATTCCCCTGGTGGTGCAGTATTTTTTTTATAGGATAAGAGTGACAACTTGAGCACACAGTCCACCTGATAGTAAGTGGTTGCTGCGGCCCATAGACATCAACATCAATCCTCTATTACAAATATTACAAAATCTTTATTTTTAAGTTTTTTAACCTTGGTATCATTTTGATTATTGCACTGTATGTTTTAGGGACTGTATTGTAATTTTTTATGTATTTACTCAATAAATACTGTCTAATTCTGGTTAATCTAAATTTAGGAAACTCTAGCGTATCACCACGACGTATTCTACAGGAGACAATCATTTTTTCAAGTTTTACTTTTAAGTTTAAATAGATAGGTTTCATCCCGGATTTTTTTTTCAATCATGTTCAGTCACCCTGCTTCTCTCGTTTGTGCATGAACAGAAATATCTTAAGGTCTGTGACAATCGGCGCCAGTATGCAACTAAGTGAAGCAAGCAGATAATTAATTAATATTTTAAATATTTGGTTGAAGGTTTATTTTTTTTAAAGTAAATTCTAACATTTTAAGTTGAATTTTTTTTTCATTTATTTATAACATTTTAATAGGTACAAGGGTTACATCTATTTAACTTGCAAAAACCGTGAGGTTTGTCCGCAAGTTACAGTCTCACATATAATACAAAGTAATAAATAATACAATCACCTGATCTATGGCTGCTTACAAACATTGACAATAATATTAAATAGGTATATGTTTAATTGTATACATGTTTTAACTCATGAATTACGACCCAACGTTAATTGCAAATCACCGCGCTGACCGGGCCGTATTACCTGAGAACCGGTTTCGATGAGCCCACGAGTGTGGGCAAGACAATTAGATTGTTCTGAGAGAGCGCTCGGATTATTTAGCAATATAAGCTGTATACAGGTTGCTGCAAAAAATGTGAGTTGATATGATTTTTTTTTTATTTATTAATATTTAAACTTTTTCATTGCTTATTTATTCATATTTTAGCATTTACATAGATGTACAATTCACTCACTAAAATATAAACAAATAAACATGTTTATTATTTAAATATATAAGAACGATATGTGCATATACACCTGTGCATATGTACTTATGTGCCTATTATAATATGGTATATGTAATGTGTAAATTATATATATAATATTTCATTTATTACATAATAATAAATGAAATATTATATATTTACTACCGTTGTAGCAGTTCATAGAAATATTTTTTGAATTTGTTTTTGTAGTTATCCTCATTGAAATCTGAGCGTATTGTAGGGGGGATTTGGTTCATTAAAGTAGGAATTAAATATCTATTTGTACGTTTTCCATAGTAGTTATGTATTTTGGATGTTACGAGTTTATTTTGTGTAATTTTTCTTGTAATAATTTTATAGTTAGTTTTAAGTTGCAGTTTTTTGTTGTGAAATTGTTCAATTAGTATTAGCATCTGAAATTTCGTATGTATAGGTAAGACTTTACAATATTTAAATATTCCTTGAATATTGTTTTCACTGTATAATTTTATTTTTACTTTCTTAGGTATAATTATTTTCAATATTCTCATTTGTAGGTTATGTATTTTATTTAGGTAAGTTTTAAATGTTTTTCCATAGCTCGTAATGCCATATGAAATAATAAACTCAGCAAGAGCGTTATATAGATTCATAAGGATGGGAAATGGCATTTTATATTTTAGTATTGCAAACTTTGCTAGCATAGCCCGTAGCTTGTTACATACATACTCAACATGTTTACTCCAATGGAATCTTTCGTCCACAATCAGGCCTAGGTATTTATAATTGTTAACTTGTTCTAGAGGAGTACAATGACGGTTAATATTTAATTTCGTCGATCTATGAAGGCAGTCATGGTTGTGTGCGAGTATTTTTATTGGTCTTTTGTTTTTATTAGAGTACGTTGAGCGTGCATGTATAATTTTAGTTTTCATTGTATTTAATACAAGTCCCGCATCATGTGACCACATACATAGGTTAGTAAAATCGAGTTGTAACATTTTTTGTGCTCTTGTAATGTCTTTATTAGCTATTACTAGGCAAGTATCGTCTGCATATTGATACACTGAAGTATGTTTAATCATGTTCACCATGTCATTTACAAAGACCAGATAGTGTAAAGGTCCAAGGACCGATCCCTGGGTTGTTCCTGTAGTGACAGATATGTCATCACTGTATTCGTTTTCAATTCTCATCCGGTAGTTTCTACCTTTGAGTTAATCTTCACACCACCTGAGAAGAGGCCCACGAATGTCCGTATTATCTAGTTTTTTTTTATTAATAAGTCATGTTTAAGTGTATCGAAAGCCTTACTGAAGTCAATAAATAAAAGAATTACGTGTTGCTTGTTGTCTAAATAATTGTTAATGTCATCGGTAAATTTTGATAGTAAAGATATTGTAGCATAGTTTATTATAGGACATTTGATATACTTTGTGTCAAATAGATCTATAATCGTTTACTGACTTGACAAAAATACATAAAATTACTCCTTTATCATTGAAACTTGCATATAGGTACATCATAATAGCGTATAACTTTAAAAGTTTATACCCTTACTAAAATCTGACTCATTACAGATATAGATATAATTTCTTGATTGTGTTTATAGAGTTTCATTAAACTTGATTGGTTCATATTCAAAATAGGATCGAACTTCATCAATATGGATAATGCCCGCGAGAAACTCACTTTAACACAAGGCAAACATTGTGAATGAATATATTATACTCATAAACACTGAGTTTCTAGTCACTACGAAATACATAAATCAAACTGTTTTTTTTTTATTGAAGTTTGAAATAAAGGTTATAACGAAGCGACGGTAAGTGGATGATTTGGCCCATAGACACCTGCATGTATCCTCAATTAAGAATAAAGACACGTTGTCAGAGGACTAAGATGAAATGTTTGGCTCGTTATTAAAAATTAGTTCCTGTGTCAATTTGACCGTGTAGTAGCGATGAAAGAATACCCACTACCCCAAAGAAGCCACTGTATTTCCTAAAAGTCGACAGAGGGAAACATACTAGAAAATTTGCAGCAAACTTTTATAATAACGTAATAATAACTAGAAAATAAACGCCTGCCAAGAGTGTCAACTATGGCAAATATACCTCTTATCAGCCAATCTCTAACTTTAACGCATTTGCGCATTAATTATTGTAACATTTCATGTCATGTTACATTATCATCATCATTATTGCAGCCTATTAAAAGTCCAATGCAAAACTAAGCAGCCTCCACAGATTGCTTCATAGGAGGTACATTTACCTTAATTGCTATTTCTGGCAGGCGGGTATGCAAGCGCAGTTTTTATTATTTTAAGTTGTTATTAGGAAGATGCTGCTGCCCATATCCTGCTTCATTACTACCTATGTCAATTCATACGGCACTCACAGGACGGTATGAGCCAATGGATATTTTTACAACGTCACTACCTGGCAACACTGAAATTTATTTTCATATACCTTCTTTTTAAAATATAAAAATACTGTTTGTTCATATTTTATGCACTGCCATACCGACCAACAGATTGCGATAAAACTTTGTCAACATATTGCTTGCACTTTTGCTAAGGTTACAGGCATAGTACAATTAACTTACGTAGGTACTGTAGGTGACGCGCATATCGTACCGACAAATTTATTGAAAGTTATAATATATCATTCAACTTCAATTAATGTATTATTATTCCTAATTAAAGACTAACAGGTAGGTAGGTACTGTAGGTGACGCGCATATCGTACCGACAAATTTATTGAAAGTTATAATATATCATTCAACTTCAATTAATGTATTATTATTCCTAATTAAAGACTAACTCTTCCAAATTTAAAACGACATTACCAGTAGTTCAAAATAAAAATTGAATGTATCTTTTCATTATTAATAGTAAACGAGTGTTTTTATTTCTATTGTTTTAAATTGAGTAGGTAAAAAAATAAATTCTTCTCCTTTTGATATAACCACAGCGATCCTCCTTCATGAAAATGTAATCGCTAAGCAATTTCAAGAATCTATTTACTTTAGTTAGGGTTGCATTTTTCTCAACTTAATTTTTATCCCATTTCACCATATCCGTTACGTCCTATTAAAGTCCACTGCTGAACATAGGCCTCCCCCATAGATTGCCTTATAGGGGGGATATTTTGACATAGTTGCCACGCTTGGCAACCACAGTTTATTTTTTATTTTCAGCCGTTATTAAGAAGACGCTGCTACTCATATCCTGGTTTGTTTCCTCCTGTTAGCTCTTACGACACCCACGGGATAATATGGAATAGTGGATATTCTTGGGCCGCACTATGGGAAAACCGGTTGTGTTTCGTCTCAAAACTTCATACTTCAGTTGTTTCAAAATGAATTAAGCTGTAAATTTACATACATATACCTGGATATATATAGTGTCTTTATTGGAAATAAATTATTTTGAGTAAATTTTTTTTAACTCATAATAAATTTTCCAAGTGTGTTTTTCAATGTGTGTTATTTGGTAGCAGATATTGAAAAAACGGTTGTTCCTACACAGTATGCCTCCGAGGCAGAAAAGGAATCCTAGTATATTGTATCTAGTTGTATCTTGGACTGCAGTGTTACTCGTCATCAAATAGGCTTGCGGTTAATATCTGCGATAGACAACCCTAACTCTCGTAAGCGATATCCTGTGATATGCATTATTCAGTTTCATTACTTTCTCATGGCTCCTTCTATAAATCGAACGTTCACCTTTTTCTCTCTTAATGTATATTACTCCATATTCAAACTTGTAGATAAGTCATAGAATTTTTATAGTTTATTCTGGACGTTGTACTATAGTAACGAATGCTTGTTATGTATATTATAAAAACTTTTAATAACTTTATTTCTATTCGTATCAAAATTGTTGCGTTTTTTCATTATTTTCTCTTCTTAATTACAGCCTATCACTAGTTAACTGTTGAACGTAGGCAATCCTCAAGGTATGCCACAAAGCACGGTACTGAACCACCTGCATCCATCGACTTTCTGCATCTCTTACTAGATTGTCATTTCATCTAATAGGGGGCTATTAATTTCTTACTTATATTAATTTATCACATAATTTCATAAAGTTGAGGACTACTCAGGAAATAAACAAAATAATGAGTATGTCAATACATCAATGTCAAATAGAGGGCAACCTCATTCTTGTGAAATGCCATACCATGACAATTATTCTAATTGCTAGAATTAATTGAACTAAATTATCGTATTCATTACATTTATTCTTTAGCTATCAAAAATCCACTGCTGGACATGAATTCTCCTCACTATGAAGAGAATTTGCAATAACAGTCGCGCTAGACAAGCGGTTTGTTATCCACAGTATCAGACGTCTCTCAGCTTTGGTACTGCTGCCTTTCCTCGATCTGGGCTACTGCCTTCTATCGGAAGTCACGAGAACTTTGTGTTATTTTTCATAATTACGTTTTACGATACCCACGAGACAAAATGAGGAAACTTCCCACCACACGGCAAGATTATCTATTGGCCATTTTTGGTGATTGATTAAGGATTATACAGGCGCAACAACACCGCAGAAACTTTAATAAAATAGACTAGAAATATACATATTATGCTGGTATCATAAAACAAAACATTTAAGAAGTCTCAAAGTTCTACTGTTAATTTCAAAGTAATTAATATGAATGGAAGAGCATTTCTTAAATGAGGCTTTTTAACTTATTAAGAAAAAAGGTCGTTTTAGAATTAACGACCGGCCTTAATTTTTTTGCTGCCCACTTAGACTTAATTGGTTTTAGGCTGTCAAACATTTTTAAATTTTCATTTAAAATTCACAATGTTTATTTTACGACTGAGGGCTGATTTTTCAATTGCCAGATAAAATTTATCAAATAAATCATAACCTGACCGAATATAAATGTAAAACAATAGAACAATTTTATTCATACTACAGATTTTTTTAATTTACATAAGTTGTATTTTATTCCAGGAATATCGGCCGCAAATTTAAGTATTTAATATACATTTTTTTATGAAATAAATAAACGTATTTTTTTCTTCAACTCACTGACAGTTTATTCATGCCCTTCTTGAGAAAATCAACTGGACGGGAGGCAACAAATACTACAAAGGCATTTTGTACTGCCTCTATGGTATTGAACGTTTACCCGCCAAAAAGTTATCCAAATTCTGTAAAAAAGTAGAAGTCTGTAGGCGCCAGGTCTGGTCAGTACGGTGGATGACGGAGATATTCTAACCCCAGCTCATGTAAACTTGAAGACCAGCTGTTCTGCAGCATGAGGTCGCGCGTTGTCGTGCAGGAGCAGCGGGGACGAACGATTGACCAAATCTGGTTGGGAACGTGCGAGCTTCACCATTATTGTGTTCAGTTATTCATAGTACACATCTGCAGTAACGTTTATCTCGTTTGGTAAGAAGATGTGATGAATCACACCGGCGCTAGACCACCAAACAGTGACCATCACTTTTCTAGGGGTAAGTTTTCGTTTAGGGCGTTGTTTCATTTCTGAAACAGGATCCAACCAGCGCTTGCGATTGTCAAACAGAATCCATTTTTCGTGGCAGGTAACAATGTAGTTCAAAATTCCTTCGTTTGTTTGCTTGTTGAGAAACAGTGCAAGGCACTTCCCGCGTACTTCGCGCTAGCGATCATTGAGTATGTGGATCACCCATTTGTCAAGCTTTTTTACCTAGACAATTTGACGCAAATAGACCAATATTATTTTGGTGTTATTTGACGTTAGCACCAAAATAATATTGGTCTATTTGCGTCAAATCTGCTGCTGCTAATTCATTAGTAAATAAATTAAATAACAAACAAATAAAATAAAATAACAGGTGCTGCGTTCGTTTGTAGTATTCCCGTCAGGGTACATGTATTCTGTGGTAGTATTTGCTCCGTAAATGTCATTGATGTTGTGTGTCGCTTGTGTCGCGTTGCCACCACGACGGTGTCATTCCACAATTACTCGAATTTTTAACGCATCCATAATGACGAAAAAAAATCAAATGCGATTAAAAAAAACGCTTATCAAGAAACAAATGACTAATTTCGAAAAAAGAATTCCATATTTTTAAAATAAAATTAATTTGAAATTAGTATTCTTAGCCAAACAAAAAGTATATTATATACCTTCAAGAAAAGAGCGTACTCCTTTTTAAAGGGCCGGCAACGCATCTGCAATTCCCTCTCTGGTGTTGCAGTTGTTCATGGGCGGCGGTAGTCACTTACCATCAGGTGAGCCGCATGCTCGTTTGCCCCCTCTCCTTAAAAAAAAATTAATTTGAATGGCCAGTATTGCAGAACGGCAATTTCATAGGTAAAGACCTATTGTAATGTACATAACATGTACATTGAGGTAAAATTAAGATGCTGGCAAGGTTACTACCTTGCCAGCAGCTAAGCGTCTGTGTTGCATCTAGCCGTGGTATTACAACCAGCACGATAAATCATTTGTCTTTATATTCTGCAAATAATTATTTGGTAATCTGGTTCTGGACATTTATTCATGATTCACTTTTTTAAAATTCAATGCCAACTTTTTTTTATTCAAAATTTTGGCTTTTCTTTTATATTTCTTTTTCTTATTTTCTAGAGCACTTATATTTGAATATTAAAGCTTCGCCATCGCTTAAATAATTCCCTACTGCTAGTGACCTTCTGAGATGCAGTGGAAAAAAGCACAGAAATAAACTATTTTTCTTCTAGTAGGTAGTTACTTACCTTGTAAAATATGTAAAAAAAAAATAAAAATAATGTCTTAAGGAGCTCACTGTTTTTATGCGATTTCATATTTTAAGTAATCATCTAATTATAATATATTCTTTTCATAAGAATACTCTTATGAGTTAGTGGATTTCTTTGTTTGTAGTTGGCTACAGGTATCCATAGATTGCAGTAGTATTTACCATCAAGTGGACCCTAAGCTTGTTTGTCATTTCAGTTCAATAAAAAATGTAAAAAGGTACCACTAAACTCATTGTTTATCAGCAACAATAGTCCACTGTTGGACAGGACCATAGGGATTGGCGATAACAGTCCCAGACCTGCCCTTAAAAATCCACTGCCAGTCTCTCGTATGCCGGTCTAGATATTTAATTTTGTAGCATCTAAGAGATAGTATGCTACTATCTATCAAATCATTAGGCCTTTTGACCTTTCTCATGCTCATCTAATACGACAGCTACGAGACGTAATGAGGTGATGTATCCTCTACTACTGCCACGACCCGGTCACGGCTTCAAACTATTTAACTCAATTTATTCATTTGAACAATAGTTCCTAATAAGGAAGCTAACAAGTTTCTCAAGGCCTGTCATTGGTTTTAATTAAATCAGAGATTTGCATATTTTAAGGTATAAAGCACTTTAGACGTCAGATCAATTTAATCCATTTGGGGGCTTTATTGCATTGGAATCCTAAATGCCAATCCTTTATAAAAAGGGTTTTTCACTAAGTTTTTGCATTTCAGTTCGCTGAAAACATGGTAAATCAAGACTAATAAATATAAAATACACAGCGTTTTTCTCAATGAACTTAATAGTGTATCTCGGCGGATAGGTCTTATATTGAACACGGATATAAATCACGTGTAACGTCCATATTACACTTACGGCGGTAGTTGTTAGGAACACTACGCTCGAAGTTAGATTTTTTAATGACAAATTTTTTGAGCTAGAACAAATTTTTCGACTATGTAAGTTCAATTTTGATCGAGAGGTCGGTCAATCAACAAATTTAGCTCGAATGGGCAGCGCTAGGCAAATTACGATACTGTTCTCGTCACTTATACCACAAAACTTGAAAGAATTGATGATATTGGATCTGAACGTGGTTGTTCATTGCAGGCCGTATGGGAAAATTGAAGGCCTCTCGGCAAGCCATGGAGGGGCAAATGCTCGGAATTTATTTGCGTAATGGATTTCATAATAAGTATATCCGCAGTAAAACCAGTGTAACCGTTTAATCAGTAAATTGAAGTGGCAGTGGGATGGTCACATAGCTAAAGAACCGGTAACCGATGGGGAAGTAAGGTTCTCAAATGGCAGCCTCATATCGATAACGAGCGAAATACAGAAAAGCGATAGACACAGGTGACTCAGCAGATTGCTGTGTTACGTTCATGTTCAGCAGTGGGCTGGTGATCATGATGAGAGAATTTTAAGAACGTTCAGTCAGCGTCAAAAGGAAGGTAGCAGTCAAGGTGATCAAATATTTTGAAACATCCAAAGTGATCAATAATACTTAACCATCCAAAGTAGGCAAACTCTTGTGATCATCAATCTTGCTCAAATATATCGGAATAAATACAACGTCAAATATATGGTTTCAGCAAACCGACCTTAATACAATAACAAACAAAACGTCAATGGCAGCGAAGCAGTTACAGTACTCAAAAATGCGGGACACAACAGGATAAACAACTTTTTCTTAATACGATAGGGTGCGATTTATTTTGCGCTAAGTTTTATTATAGAAAATACATAATATACTTCATATTAAATTATCAATGTTCCTTTTAGTGCAACTCAGTGTTATTATTTCGCTCTTATTTTTTGAATAACTTCATTGAAATGTTTTGTTTAGTTTAGATTTTTATAAAACTATTTGTGATGTAAATGTAAATGAAATTATTGGATTTCAGTGTTATAATTGGTAGCTTCCCGTGGCTTTATTCGCGTGTACTAACATAAAATAATAGTAGAACATACCTAGCGCTTTCGCTTAAGGCATGCAAAAATCATATATCATTACGTTATATTAAAAGCTCTAAAAATTTTGTGACGATAATTTATTTGGGTTTTTTTTTTGGAACAACTATCGATACCCATACAAAAAGACGACAAGACAAGGAAAATAAGTTTATATGTGGGATTTTCTATAAGACATAAAGAAAGATCAAAGGAATTAAATACTTTTCAATCCTTTAAGCAGAGCCAAACTTAGCCATCTTCGGCTGGCTTTCCAAGTAAAAATATTATTAAAAAAAAATTCAAAAATTAGTATTAAAGTTAGATTTAAGATTTTTTTTTTAAATATAACAAAGTTATGTATTTCACCCATTTAATCTCTTCTATACATGTCGACCGAGACATTTAGCTAGTTATAAATATTTATATAAATTTAATATTTCCAACCAAACTGATATATAATAATAAATTAAATTAACATTTAATTATAACAAATACTTTTAAATGTTCTTTGGTTAATCGTAGTAATAATATTCCCATTTAGTATTAACCATGAAGTAAAATATAGAATTGTTCTCCTGAAAGTAGAAGGCTGTAACAGATAAATCTAATAAACTAGGCATATCCGCAAGTTGACTTTTGTTCCCCATAAGGACTCATTATTTACACCTACACTCTAGGACAGTGACATGCGACTGATACTGAAATTAAATTTGTTTTACAGAAGAAGGCTATAAGAGCAATCTATTATTTAAAACCTAAAGTATCTTTTAGTCTATTTAAGTTGCTCCGACAAAAATTTAAGGAAATTATTATTTTAACTTTGACCTCTCAATCATCATCATCATCATTACAGCCCTTCACAAGTCCACTGCTGAACATAGGCCTCCCCCAAAGAATGCCACAAAGCACGGTCCTGAGCCACCTGCATCCATCGACTTCCTGCATATCTTACCAGGTCGTCACTCCATCTAGTGGGGGGACGCCCTACACTTCGCCTGCCGGTACGAGGCTGCCACTCGAGAACCTTTCTTCCCCATCGGTTGTCGGTTCTTCGAGCTATATGGCCGGCCCATTGCCACTTCAGCTTACTAATCCGTTGGGCTATGTCGGTCACTCTAGTTCTACTGCGGATATCCTCATTTCTGAGTTTATCACGCAGAGAAACTCCGAGCATAGCCCTCTCCATAGCTCGCTGAGCGACCTTGAGCTTCCTCATCCGGCCAGCAGTGAAGGACCACGTCTCAGTTCCGTATGTCATCACTGGCAACACGCACTGGGTGTACAGTCTCGTTTTCAAGTTTTGAGGTATACCTGACGAGAAGATGTGCCGTAATTTCCCGAACGCTGCCCAACCGAGTTGAATCCGTCGAT
The DNA here is from genome assembly GCA_963668995.1 of Parnassius mnemosyne. NCBI lineage: Eukaryota > Metazoa > Arthropoda > Insecta > Lepidoptera > Papilionidae > Parnassius > Parnassius mnemosyne. Next base: position 14,585,457 of record CAVLGL010000084.1, on the reverse strand, counting down.
TGACCTCTCGGTCGAAGTTGGACTTACCTAGTCGGACTATTTGTCCCAGGTAAACATACTCGTCAACAACTTCGAGCTTAGTGTTCCCAACAACTACCGGCATAGGTGTGACATGGACATTAAACATGATCTTTGTTTTGTCCATGTTCATCTTAAGACCTATCCGTTGGGAAACACTATTGAGGTCATTGAGCATAGTGCTTAGGTCCTCCAGCGATTCTGCCATAAGGACTATATCGTCGGCAAACCGAAGGTGAGTGATGTACTCGCCATTGATGTTGATACCGTATCCTTTCCAGTCCAGAAGCTTGAAAACATCTTCCAATGCAGCGGTAAAGAGTTTCGGGGATATGACGTCACCCTGTCTTACACCTCTCTGCAATTGGATAGGTTTCGTACTCTGGTTCTGTACTCGGATAGCCATCGTAGCCCTACTGTACAAGCACTTCAACACTTCGATATACCGACAGTCAACTTGGCATCGCTGAAGGGACTGCAGCACCGCCCAAATTTCGACGGAATCAAAGGCTTTCTCATAGTCCACATACGCCAGACATAGTGGCAAATTGTACTCCTCGGACTTCTGTACAATTTGCCGAAGGGTATGTATGTGGTCTATGGTGCTAAAGCCTTTTCGGAAACCAGCTTGTTCGGGAGGCTGGAAGTCGTCAAGTCTGCGCGCGAGACGATTCGTAATGACTCTCGAAAACAGCACGTAGACGCGGCTCAGAAGGGAAATCGGTCTGTAGTTCTTCAATAGAGCGTTGTCGCCTTTCTTGAAGAACAAGACCACCGCACTTCTGCTCCACGCCTCCGGTGTAATGCCACCATGGAGGACGGAATTAAAGAGCTTCTGAAGGACTTCAAGTACCGGTTTTCCACCCGCTTGCAGAAGCTCCGCTGTAATTCCATCCTCGCCTGGGGCCTTGCCGTTTTTAAGGTGCTGGAGAGCCATTCTAATCTCGCTCAGACTGACGTCCGGGATATCATCGGAATAATGTCGGATAAGACTCGCTCTTGGATCGTTACTCACACTTGCGTGCGGCTCCAACGATGACGTGTACAGCTGCCCATAGAACCTCTCAATCTCACTCAAAATCTCAGGTGCCCCGGAAACGATGCTGCCACACTCTGTCTTCAGCTTTGACAGTTGGCGCTTTCTGGCAGACAGATCTCTGGCAAAGACTTTGGAGCCTCGGTTCCGCTCGATCGCTTCTTCAATACGAGCTGTATTGAATTTGCGTAAGTCCCGCCGCATGCATTTGGAGATCTGTCTGTTCAGTTGCCTGTATGCTGTTAAATCTGTTGAAGAATGTAGCTTCATCTCCCGTCTAACAGCCATGAGATTAAGAGTGTGATCGGAGAGTTTTTGTGTTCTTCTGCGGCGGGTCTTGCAGAACTTAGCTCCGACCGCATGGACAGTTTCCACGAGCTTGTCATTCAAATCGTCCACTTCATTGCAGTCTTCTAGGCACTGAAAACGGTTTTGTAACTCGAGCTGAAAGGTTTCGGGACTTTGGATTAGAGCACGAGGGGGACGGAGCGTTGACTTCATTAGACGAGACCTCTCCAACTTAACGTTTAGGTTCAGTGTGCCTCTAACCATTCGGTGATCGCTGCCGGTTTTCACCCTCGCGATCACTGAGACATCACTGAACAGTTGTCGTCTGGTCGTCATAATGAAGTCAATCTCATTTTTTGTCGAACCGTCGGGGCTCGACCAGGTCCACTTCCTGTGGGGCCGCTTCTGGAAGAAAGAGTTCATCATAAAGAGTCCCTCTTTCTCCATGAAGTCGGCCAGCTGCTGGCCCCTTGGATTCCGTTGCCCTATTCCAAATTTCCCTACTTTCAGCTCACCGTTCTCTCTTGTGCCTAGTTTTGCATTGAAGTCTCCCATTAACACCGTATATTGGGTTTTGGAGGAATGCATGGCTCTAGAGATATCCTCATACATTTCCTCCACCTCCTGATCGGGGTGTGCCGAGGTTGGTGCGTAAACCTGTATGACCTTCAGCGAATACCGTTTGGTGATTCTGAGTATAAGGTACGCAACCCTCGTCGACACACTCTCAATCTTTACAACGTTGTTAACGAGAGACTTGTGGACGATAAATCCGACACCTCCTTGGGACAGATGGTCGCCCTCCCGGTAATAGAGCAAGTTGCCGGATTCGAGGATTACCGTGTCCTCCCCCTCTCTTCGGACTTCGGATAATCCTATAATATGCCAGCGTAACTTGTCTATCTCTTCTTCCAGCTCCACAATCTTCTCGTCAGTCCTCAGGGTGCGTGCGTTGTATGTTGCCAGGTCGAGTCGTCGTAGGTGGCAACCGAACCTCCACCGGAGATTCTTAGCACCCCCTGCCCCGCCGTTACCATGGTCGCCACCGTAGCCAGGGATAGCGGGGCCGCCGGGGACTGGGGGCCGTTTATTATTGTCATTGCTCATGGGGGGTATATTGCCATAGTTGCCACGCTTGGCGAGCGGGTTGGCAACCGCAGTTTTTTTATTGTTATTTTGGCTATTATCAGGAAGATGCTGCTGCCCATCTCCTGCCTGTTTCCCTTTGTCGCCTTTTACGACACCCACGGGAAGATATGGGGTAGTGGATATTCTTAACCGCCACTACACGGCAACCTCTCAATACATTTACGAAAATATAATGTACACTTACCTACAAAAAATAAAAGTAGTTATACAATAATAAGTAATATTCATTCTATAAATACTAGAAAAAGGCACAAGCTAGTAGTACCAGTTACTCGACTCCATCGAGTCAGTAACTCATTCTTGGTGCGATGTACGCTTTTACAGCAAAATCCCAGAAAATATATAAAATTTAACCTGCTCAAAACTTTATTAAACAAAGATTGTATTAAAAGGGTTATTATAATATTAAGGAATATATGGATGATAATAACCCCTGGGAATGATGTGATTGTTTCCAAGCTATTTCTAATTTGTTTTGTGTGGTTAATTGAGATTATATGATTTTACGCTGTTATTTAAAAAATGAAGTCCCGCTGGGTTTTTTTGCTAGTTCTTCCCAGGACAGAGGTTTTTTTTCGGTAGGTAATTAAACACAAGAGTGACTTTCAATAAGTATTATTTATAATCTATATTGAATAAAAAACTTTTTGTTTCTGTTTCATGCTTTTTACATATCTGTTACATAGGTTTAATTCTAATGATAATTTTGTTTTTAGAGAAATACTGTGTATCGTTTGATTGAGTAAAAGCATCTCCAAAATCACGTAACGACATGATGCCCACGTCGTACAACTAGCTATAAACAATCGCTTTGTTAATTCACGCAATTTATCATTTGAATTTAGTTTATCACAGAGTACAATAAGGCGACGGTTTTATGAGCAAGGTATTCATCACAGAAAACGTGCAAAAAAGCTTAAACTTACATAATGGCATAAAGCACAACGCTTACAATTTGCACAAAACTATATACATTACAACTTCGAAAATGTCAATATTATAGATGAGAAAGTATTTTGCTCATCTGTTTGTGGTCGTTTATCTTTATAGAGAATTAATAACACCCGATACGATGAGAGAAATATAATAACTAATAACAGAAGTGGCCGTATCACATTGCGTTTTTGGGGGTGGATGTGCCAAAATGGTCCGCGACAACTGATCAAGGTTGGTGGAAGATTAAATGGGCAAAAATATAAGGAAATCATTGAGTGCTACAAGAGTCAGATTATTTTATCCGAATGAGTATGAAAAAATTGTATTCATTTAAGATCTGTCTACAACTGCAGGATAGTAAAAAATTATTTAAGCGAAAATAGGAACTTCGAGCGAATCACTTTTCCTGCTCATAGTCTGGACTTAAATCTAAAAGAAAACTTGTGGGCACAATGATACAACTTTGGGATAGTATTAAAATAAGTTCTATCGCAAATTTAAGGCGAAATGTTTTAAAAACATGGGAATCCATGAGAGGAAGTATTTTTTGTTACAATGCATCAATGCGTCAACGGCTTAGTGACGTAATTAATGCCGAAGGAGGATATACTCGTTTCTGATTTTACTTTCTTTATATATTGTTTTATTATTTACTTTATATAATAATACAATACATACCTTTAAATATATCTCAAACGACATATAATACCGTTTAATTATTTTAAATGTCAGCTTTCAATGAGAAAAGGAATTCGTTGGATGTTATCAAATTATTTCATTATTTACTCGGGAGGGAGGCCTATGCTCAGCAGTGAACTTTTGATAGGCAGTAATAATTCCAATAAAAGTCAGCCATCTATGCTGGTAGTTAATGATGTTCCCATTAACTACGCTACGCTTGAAGTTATTGACGAATATGTTTCTTCATTATTCTTTCAACTTCGAACGAGAGGTCATTCGACAGATCTTTGTAGGGCATTCAAGACATTCGACACATGTTGTTTTTTATCTTTTTTATATATTTTTCTGTAATAGATTGTAATAATATTATGATTGTAGGAGAAATAAAACGTGGTTCTACCCCGGTATCCCTACAGCATTCACTTACCATCAGGTGGACTGTGTGTTTGTTTGTCACACTTATTCTATAAAAAAACCCAACAAACTTGTGTTGTCAGAGTTTCTATTTAGATTCCAAATGAGGATCCGCAACTTGATAGTTAGGTATTTGAAGCACTTGGCCTTGTGGCACACACTATAACCGAATAGTTATGTTACCACAAACCTATCGGTTATCCTTTCCATACCCATGCCCCTTTAGGTATAATACAGTGTATTATTTATATGGGGTGTAGATAGGTAAAGATTGATACTAATATCTTTTGCTTATTTGATAGTTTTCGAAAACAGATAAATCTTAAAGATTGGTCAAATTAAGTCGGAAGGATATTATTTTAGCTTAAAGATGGTAAATTGTGATGATCACAAACTAGTATCAAAATTAATTACAGCGTAGAAATCTTAAATCTCAGATTTAAGTATTTAAAAGTTCATAGAGAGGTCATTTTTCTAACTTTTAGTTTCCAATTTTAATGCCTACGATACTGTTTTTTTTTTTTTTATAAATGACAGAGCAAAGTAAAGGTATATCATTTTATTTGTCCTTCTAAACGGAGTTACTCCGTTTTTACTTCGGTTTCATCAGCATTCAAGTTAAAATTTTATATGAAAACAATTTTATTGAAATAAAAATAAAGATATAATTTTTAACTGGTTTCATTTTATTTATCAATGTTATTATTTTATTTAAAGAAAATTTTCTTTATTTTCTTGCTGTTTTGTTAAATGCATGGAATGAATTTTAAAATTATTCAAAATTCATCATAGATAAAATTTCGTTTCCGAAAGTGTTCCAAATTTTTTAATACTTTGGCAGCTTGGGTACGATTGGCGTTCTGTTTGTTACTATAATTTTGAACGGTTTAAATTATCGAATATATTTGAGGTTGTACGTGTTCCAATATATTTGAGCAAGATTAATGTTCTCAATAATTTGACCATTATGGATGTTTGAATGTTTATTTTCACTTTGGATGTTTCATAATATTTGACCACCCTCATATCTGACGCTAGAGTACTGCGTATATTTTGGTTACGTTTATACTGAAGCCTTCGAAGTTCCATAAGTTTGTAATAACAAAAGTTTTGATGTACTCAAAACGGGGAAATTTGTTCTATCAACAATAATCATGTTTGTCAGGAGCCATTAAATGTTAGGGGTTCCTCAAAATTTAAGTGCTTACCAAATTCCATAAAATGAAATTCAACCTAAATTATGATAAAAAATTTTAAGTTATTATATCTTGTCGATATTAGCAAAATTCTGTTTTTCTATTCGATGATTATAATGTTTCAAAACAAGATTAAATATACCTTCATTCTGTAAAGCTTAGAAATGATCCACCGGGGGGTAACATAATTAAAGTGGGTACTTTAATTATGTTATGTCTTACGCTATGTCTTAGCACCGACTTCAAAAGCCATTATTATATTATGTAATAATTATTTAATTATTTTTCGTCATAAGAAATTATTTGGGAGTCAGTTTTTAATAATTTTTAAAGTTCATCATCATCATCATTATCGTCATCATTACAATATATCTAAGTCCACTGCTAAACAGTACATAAAATAAATATGTTTAAATTATAAATTGAATTTAAATGTTTGTACTTAAAACAAAAACAAAACTCTAAATAGAAACAAGAAGGTCTCAAAGGGAAACATTGATGTAGCCAGGTCAGATTTACGAGTAAACTTTGTGTTTTTTGTTCTACTAAATTCATAAAATTAAATTTACATAAGCATAACCATAATTGTCTATTTACGAAGTAAGTATGTACCTACAATCCTAAACCATCGCCCTCCTCTCCCCAAGCATATTTACCAACTATCAGCCCACTACGCCGAGGTTTAGTAATAAATAAATCGAAAAAACCTAAGTTATACCGAGAAATGTGTAATTTTAGTTTCTCTATATTACAGATTTCTTTTATTTTTCTTAAATTTTCATTTGCTTCTACATTTTTAACCGTTATGTGACATTTAAAATTAATTTTACACGGTTTAGCATAAAAAATATAGCCTACGCTTAAAACTGCATCTAAATATAGCCACCTAATCATAAGTTTCGTTGCACTGAGCCTTTAGCCACACATAAAATATATAAAAAAGAAAAAGTGTTTTGTTCAGCTATTTCATTTGATATCCCTGAATTGTATGCATTTCAAAGGAAATTTGAGTATTAATGCTGCGTTTAAATTAAAAATTAATGCTGCGTTGATTTTTGGATGTAATTTTCAACTTACTTCGAAACATTTTCATATAATATTTTTTTCGTAATTCCTACACCGAAAGGTCAATCGTAGAATTCAACTTGGATTTTCAGTGTTCGGGAAATTACGAAACATCTTTCCGTCAGGTGTACTTCGAAAATTGAAAACAAGAATATACAACCAGTATCGTGTTACCAGTGATGACACATGGATCTGAGACGTGGAAATTCACTGTTGGCCGTATAAGAAAGCTCAAGGTCGCTCAGCGAGCCATGAAGAGAACTATACTCGGAGTTTCTCTGCATGAGACTTAGAAACGAGGATGTCCTCAGTAGAATCAGAGTAAAATACATAGGAACAGTAAGATAAAGAGGTAATGGGTCGGCCTTAGCTCTTAGAACCGACAATCGATGGGAAGGTTTTTGAGTGGCATCCTCGTAATAGTAAGCGTGGTGTACGGCGGCCCCCTACTAAATGCATTGACGAATTGGTAAGAAATGTAGAAATTCGATGGGTGCAGGTGATTCTGCACCGTGTTTTATATTTGCGATTAAATCGCTGTATTTAACAATAGGCCCTCATTCTAGCAATGAAGCAAGTTCGGTCTTGGCAGTTCACGCTATGGCGGACAAAGATAGTTGACACAATGCCCATATATCCATCAAGAAACGCTGGTAAAACGTTTATACATAAATTGAATCTAAAATATTTCACCCAAGGAGTTCTTTTCTATATAATTATTTTGATACCATTCGGTAGAGTTCTGTTCTATCGTGATACTGGTTTCTAATAGGAGAGCCCCTTTTAATTTTTAATTAGTATTATTTTAGATAACAAATAAAAATAAAGCGTCAACAGTAATATACATTCTGTGAAAATTTCAACTGTCTACCTATTACGAATCATGTGATACTGCCCGCTGACAGACAGCGGAAGTTTAATAATAGGGTCCCGTTGGTTACCCTTTGGGTTCGGAACCCTAAAAATTAATGATATCAGCGATAAGTCAGACAAATTTCACGTGACTGTAATTGAGATATGACATTCCTGTTAATTATTTTATAGTTTTCTATTTAAATTAACGATTGTAGAAAATCAACTTGACTAACACCGCAGAATAGTGACGAGGAACAGTGTCATTGGTGCGAGACGTCTAGTACTCTCACCATCAATATGCATACAACGCATGACGCATCAATACCTACAGGGAGAGGCCCTTTTCCAGCAGTGGAATTTTACAGAAGATAAAGAATAGTGGATAGTGAATAAATAAAATTACACTTTGATACTGCAAACATTTATTACTGATAATTATAACTATAAACAGACAGTAAATTTATAACAGTCTATGGTCAGATTATTATGGTTAATGCTTAATATGTAGCAAATGAAGTAGTGTTAAGGAAAATAATATTAGGGCTATTCTATACAGACAGTGCTCTCGCCACGAGTAATCCGCTTATAAACCGTTACAGACAGTGTAATACGAACTTAAAACGCTGCAATCAACACCGTGCTAAATTTAAAATAAATTCAAAACACGTGAAGTCCGCCAAAACGCACTGGGACAGTTAAAAGTTAACATGTGTTTTCTTTATAGTTCCAGAAGCCAAAGAAAAATTTAAGTCGTAAAGTGTTGACCCCTACCATATCGATACGGGTACGAGAATTGGCGGTCAACCATTCTCTTACGTACCAAGATATAAAAATGCAATGACCGGCGTTACGTATCAGTATTAAAATACGAGACGTCTATGGTGGTAAAACATGCGACATTTAGTATGCTACACTTAAATTATTATAGGAAAACGTCCCTCCCTACTACGGAAGTAACTCATGTCCAGTAGCGAAACGGTTCCTTAGAGTGGTTACGTCTAAAGACTTCAATGTTTTATTTTAAAAAAAAATCGTTAAACAAGCGCTGCAAGAGCTTATTTACGGAATCCATTTTAAGAACGAATATAGCCATGTATGTACCTTATGGTTTTCATAGAATTTGCTACGGTTAAACGTATACCTCTCTTTCCGCAATTAGTACTAAAGTGGGGAGTATTAGAAAAAACAGTTGGATACAATTAAAACCAAATTATTAAAAATATGTTCTCAATATGACGTAAATAAATATAAGCCTATTCATTTGATAAAAGTGCGGCTTAATTACGGTATTTCTATAAAGTAATTTTTATTTAATGAGCCATTTATTATGGCTCAATAAAAAGATTATTTTGTAGTATCACAAAACTCTTGGTCTTATGTTCAATTTATATAAAACTAGCTGTTCTCCGCGACTTCGCCCGCGTGGAACTTGGATTTCATGGGTTTAAATTTTTTTGCGCGGTACCCTAATTCTTTTTCTAAAACAAAAGTAGTCTAAGTTACTCCTTATATCATCAGCTATCTGCCAGTGAAAGTCCCGTCAAAATCGGTCCAGCCGTTTCGGAAATTAGCCAGAACAAACAGACAGACAGACAGACAGACCGACAGACAGACAAAAATTTATAAAATTGTGTTTTTGTTATTAGTACAGTATATACTTTCATATGCATTTAGTAAAAAGCTGTTATTTTAGCATTACAAACAGACACTTCAATTTTATTTATTTGTATAGATGTTTTTTAAGTAATAAAGAAATTATATTGAAGTAGATTTACAGAGGATCAAAAAGGTTAAAAAGTATCCCAACGTCGGCTTAACGAGCGAATTTCCGCGGCGAAAGTACCAACCGTTTATCATGAGCATTACGATGAACTATAGTAAAGTTAAATATAAATTAAATTCGTTAATATTTACATAAATAAAAACAACAAATAACATCATCGACTCATCATCAACTAAACAAATTCGTTTTACAGTTAGTATAGTTCTCGTACTATATTAATCTTTATTAGTAATAAAAACAAAAAGGCTGCGCCTTAAGAAATTTTATATAAAGTCAGTATAGAATATACTCAATAAAAATTACTTAAATTCTGTTATAATATGTAACAAACTCATTAACATTTTGTTTACATTATATAAAAGAACACAAATTACACAGTCAGTACAAAGAATTGGCAGCACATAGATACATTTTGTGATAGAATAACTGGTAGAATTTAACTTATTGTATACATAATCAATCAGTCTTTTAACAAAGATAATATTTGGCGATCACTCATCAGTTCAGAAATTTCAAAAGGCTCTTAAATAAACGTTGGCTTATTTTTAGTCTATGATCTACTCTCCTATCTTAACTTTGGCGACGTACATTTAAATACTGATATGGTAATTTAAAAAAGTTTCACTATAAAATAAACTTTAAAATATTTTGCACAATCCAGTTATGTTTTATCTTGTTATCTATGATGGGGTGTACGACAGTGCCCTGAAATAAAAACCAATTATTTTTTATAAATAAAATTCGTAATATTGATTGTCATGTTTTGTTATTTAAGATGAATGCACGTTCATCAGCACCGTAGGCGTCATTCGCGCCAAACGTGCTGCATTTACACACCGTACACACTCCTCCTATAAAATACTCTTAAATACTCCTGAAATGAAGTAAAAATATATTTCTAAACGTATAAGTGGGTTAATGGTGGAGTGATCATCTTGACACAAATTAAAACTTATTTCTACTGAACCACTAGAAAAGACACGCCCCTCTAAACAACACAAACCACGACGACGACGGTAGTCAAAATCATCAGTTTAGTGGAAAATCCACTAAGTTGGCAACATTAGGCAACTCTGAGTATCAGCGTGCCGCCTACAATATTCGGGACCTAGTGGATTTTATAAAATACGGCGCGTTTGGTGCGCGTAAAAAGTCCGAAATTTCATATGGTTTCATACAATGAATTCTAAAATGCAGCGCCTACGGCGCGTGCTGCGCGTACGGTGCTGACAAATGTGCATTCACCTTTACACGTTACTTACGTCTTGGCATAGCGGTTACCGTGGCTTTTGAAGTGCTATCACTATCGTCGGATTCCGAACGATTTTGGAAACTTGTTTCTAGAAAAGAAATATAATTTAGTTTGTACTTCAATAAAGAGTGAAATTCATTCATATATTGCAGCCTATCCAAATGTCACTGCTGAACATAAGCCTGCCCTATAAATTGCCTAAGGAGATATTTTCCATGGTTGCCATACTTCGAAGCCGGATCGGCAATTGCCGTTTTTTATTATTTTTAGCTGTTTTCTGAGTCAGTAAGACGTTGCTACCAATTTCCGTTTTTAGTATCCCTCCGTCGCCATTTACAACCGTAAGTCTATGATATGAACGTTTAAATTAAAAAATATTAAACCCCATTATTTAATATTCCCAATATTTATTTTAAATAATTTAATCAATTTTCCTTTTACTACATAGTATTACACATTACAGTACAATTAATCGAAAGAAAATATTCATTCCGTATGTCATTTAACAGAACTTAGCCCAGCTTACTTGTGTAATTCACACACAGACATGCCACTTCAGGAGTGATCAAAATAAATTACGTTAAATAACTTACCAGTGTCAAACCTTGGTCTACTCGGTAGTCGATTAGGCAGGTCTTGGTTCTCCACGTGGTCAAATGTCCGAAAACCAAGTGCAAATTCCGCATAGGGACTTATTTCGAACATTTCTAAAAATATATTAAGCAAATGCGTGTTTGTTACTTTTTTACATACTATTTAAAAATAATGTCTAAAGGTTGCTTCTAATCAATTGAATACATAAAATGTATCTGAGACCAACAAACGACTTACTCTATAAGTCACGGCTAAAAGCTGAAGTGCGGTAGGTTTAACCGGTTACCACTAGCTTCAGCTAATTACGGTCGCTTAAATAATGTTGTACTGTTCTAATTTCGATAAAAATACGAAAAGCAAATACCAATTATTATTAGCAACAGTAGGTTAATCTTTTATTTCATTTTGAAGTTCAAGCTTTTAATAATCCTAAGTTAAACCAACTACAATTTGTTTGCACCTAGCTATAGCAGGAAACCTACGTAGTTAATAAACGTAATTTTAGCCGTAAAATACTGTATATATTCATAGAAATAAAGGCTTTCAAATATTTTAGTGCTCAGTTTTTTTGTTACACTAAGATTTTATTTTTAAATATTCAAATGATATCTTACCATTTTTAGTAGGTTTTCTAGGATGTATCGGTGATGTGTATATTCGAGGCGTATGGGCATAACGTTCCTTTTGCTCTGCAGGGACAGCGATAGATTCATTCCGCGACTTAACTTCATCGGCTATAGAATGGCGGTATTGGGAAGAGTAACCTTGCCTAGGAGAAATATAAATATTTTTAGTAGGTAAGGAGTAGATAATAATTAAATATGACTGCCTAGTTGGTCTAGTGATTGGTTCAAATCCCGGGTCGAGCCAGAATAAATTATTGGATTATTCTGACAAGAAACTTTCAGTAGCAGGAAGGAGTCAAGAAGTTGGCTATGTTTCATCCCTGTGTCTAAAAAAGCACGAAAAAGCTGTTATTCCTGCTCTTAATCTCTCTTCATTCGTGTCGACTTGCCGTCCCATCGAGCTATACGAGGGAATAGATAGTACATCTATCTGGCAGCTATGACAGAAATTCGGTCTTGAGTACATTAATTAATTATTAAAAGCCTACAATGTATGAATTTAATTTACCTGTGTTTTTTGAACAATATGCAGATGAAAGCAAGCAAGCATATTATAAGAAGAATAGAACTGCATATTATCACAAGCATATTGAGATCTAGAAGTTCCGAAGGAGGGCCAATTTCTTCTGAAAAAGAAATATGTAAATCTATACATTGGTCAAAGAACAGTTGCAATAGTTTCAGTAATGTGTTTTAGTGCAGTCACTGAGGAGACCAAAGAACAGGACTTGCCGATGTTATTATGGGGAATTACGTAATAATTGTTTTATTCGTTAATTTGATGATAATTTCTTGCTTTTAAACGTTCGCCCTTAAGAGAATTTATGCATTTGCTTCTATTTCGAACACGAGTAAGCACAAATCTACAAATCTCGGACTGAATTTAGAAGTGGATTACGCACTGTGTCGGAACTAAATTCGAGAAATATTTTTGCCACTTTTATACTTGATATTCAAAATTTTTAGCCATTTTGGTGATGTTTCGCATACAGCGTTCAGTTTTTTATAAAGTGTAGTCTCAATTGTTGTCGACGCATTAGAAATAAAGAGTTCTGGATACACCACCACCACTACTAGCCTGATCTCTCGGATTCGAATCGGAAGAAGTGTGCAAGTGTGAATTCCTATGTAGTGCGCAATCCCTCATACAAAAAATTACGTTACGGTTCAACATTTCTCGGATACAGTGCGCAAAAGCTCTTATGCCAAACTATCGCAAGACAAAATTATCTGAAATAATGAAACATAATCTGGGAGTCTTTGAGTAAATTTTGGCCTAACAGCCTACCTGTTCACTGAACTCCAGTCCATGGACGCCAGAAACAAACCTTATATTTGGTAGTATATCTTTATATACAAAAATTACGTGTCACGTTGTTTGCCCGCGATGGACTCCTACACCACTGAACTGAATTCAATGAAATTTTGCACACTGTGTGCATTATGGCCCAACATGAGAGATAGCATAGTTTTTATTCCGTGAAATGACCATCAAAATTTTTTATTGCGGACATAAGAATTTTTAAAGGAAGGGTCGTCGGAAAGGGCAGAACAAGGGCGTGGCGAGCTAGTATATATATATATATATATATATATATATACGCCGTGTAGTGGCGGTCAAGAATATCCACTACCCCATATCCTCCCGTGGGTGTCGTAAAAGGCGACAAAGGGAAACAGGCAGTAGATGGGCAGCAGCATCTTCCTGATAATAGCCAAAATTATAATAAAAAAACTGCGGTTGCCAACCCGCTCGCCAAGCGTGGCAACTATGGCAAATACCCCCCAATGACTAAAGCAACAAACAGACGGCCCCCAGTCCCCGGCGGCCCCGCTATTTCTGGCTACGGTGGCGACCATGGTAACGGCGGGGCAGGGGGAGGTAAGAATCTCCGGTGGAGGTTCGGTTGCCACCTTAGACGACTCGACCTGGCAACGTACAACGCACGCACCCTGAGGACTGACGAGAAGATCGTGGAGCTGGAAGAAGAGATAGACAAGTTGCGCTGGCATATTATAGGATTATCCGAAGTCCGAAGAGAGGGGGAGGACACGGTAATCCTCGAATCCGGCAACTTGCTCTATCACCGGGAGGACGACCATCTGTCCCAAGGAGGTCTCGGATTTATCGTCCACAAGTCTCTCGTTAACAACGTTGTAAAGATCGGGAGTGTGTCGACGAGTGTTGCGTACCTTATACTCAGAATCACCAAACGGTATTCGCTGAAGGTCATACAGGTTTACGCACCAACCTCGGCACACCCCGATCAGGAGGTGGAGGAAATGTATGAGGATATCTCTAGAGCCATGCATTCCTCCAAAACCCAATATACGGTGTTAATGGGAGACTTCAATGCAAAACTAGGTACAAGAGAGAACGGTGAGCTGAAAGTAGGGAAATTCGGAATAGGGCAACGGAACCCAAGGGGCCAGAAGCTGGCCGACTTAATGGAGAAAGAGGGACTCTTTATGATGAACTCTTTCTTCCAGAAGCGGCCCCACAGGAAGTGGACCTGGTCGAGCCCCGACGGTTCGACAAAAAATGAGATTGACTTCATTATGACGACCAGACGACAACTGTTCAGTGATATCTCCGTGATCGCGAGGGTGAAAACTGGTAGCGATCACCGAATGGTTAGAGGCACACTGAACCTAAACGTTAAGTTGGAGAGGTCTCGTCTAATGAAGTCAACGCTCCGTCCCCCTCGTGCTCTAATCCAAGGTCCTGAAACCTTTCAGCTCGAGTTACAAAACCGTTTTCAGTGCCTAGAAGACTGCAATGAAGTGGACGATTTGAACGACAAGCTCGTGGAAACTGTCCATGCGGTCGGAGCTAAGTTCTGCAAGACCCGCCGCAGAAGAACACAAAAACTCTCCGATCACACTCTTAATCTCATGGCTGTTAGACGGGAGATGAAGCTACATTCTCCAACAGACTTGACAGCATACAGGCATCTGAACAGACAGATCTCCAAATGCATGCGGCGGGACTTACGCAACTTCAATACAGCTCGTATTGAAGAAGCGATAGAGCGGAACCAAGGCTCCAAAGTCTTTGCCAGAGATCTGTCTGCCAGAAAGAGCCAACTGTCAAAGCTGAAGACGGAATGTGGCAGCATCGTTTCCGGGACACCTGAAATTTTGAGTGAGATTGAGAGGTTCTATGGGCAGCTGTACACGTCATCGTTGGAGCCACGCGCAAGTGTGAGTAACGATCCAAGAGCGAGTCTCATCCGACACTATTCCGAAGATATCCCGGACGTCAGTCTGGGCGAGACTAGAATGGCTCTCCAGCACCTTAAAAACTTTAAGGCCCCAGGCGAGGATGGAATTACAGCGGAGCTTCTGAAAGCGGGTGGAAGACCGGTACTTGAAGTCCTTCAGAAGCTCTTTAATTCCGTCCTCCATGGTGGCATTACACCGGAGGCTTGGAGCAGAAGTGCGGTGGTCTTGTTCTTCAAGAAAGGTGACAACGCTCTCTTGAAGAACTACAGACCGATTTCCCTTCTGAGCCGCGTCTACGTGCTGTTTTCGAGAGTCATTACGAATCGTCTCGCGCGCAGACTTGACGACTTCCAGCCTCCCGAACAAGCCGGTTTCCGAAAGGGCTTTAGCACCATAGACCACATACATACCCTTCGGCAAGTTGTACAGAAGTCGGAAGAGTACAATTTGCCAATATGTCTGCCGTATGTGGACTATGAGAAAGCCGTTGATTCCGTCGAAATTTGGGCGGTGCTGCAGTCCCTTCAGCGGTGCCAAGTTGACTGTCGGTATATCGAAGTGTTGAAGTGCTTGTACAGTAGGGCTACGATAGCTATCCGAGTACAGAACCAGAGTACGAAACCTATCCAATTGCAGAGAGGTGTAAGACCGGGTGACGTCATATCCCCGAAACTCTTCACCGCTGCATTGGAAGACGTTTTCAAGCTTCTGGACTGGAAAGGATACGGTATCAACATCAATGGCGAATACATCACTCACCTTCGCTTTGCCGACGATAAAGTCCTTATGGCAGAATCGTTGGAGGACCTAAGCACTGTGCTTAATGACCTCAATAGTGTTTCCCAACGGATAGGTCTTAAGATGAACATGGGCAAAACAAAGATCATGTTTAATGTCCATGTCACACCTATGCCGGTAGTTGTTGGGAGCACTAAGCTCGAAGTTGTTGACGAGTATGTTTACCTGGGACAAATAGTCCGACTAGGTAAGTCCAACTTCGACCTAGAGGTCAATCGACGGATTCAACTCGGCTGGGCAGCGTTCGGGAAGCTACGACACATCTTCTCGTCAGACATACCTCAAAACCTTAAAACGAAATTTTACAACCAGTGCGTGTTGCCAGTGATGACTTACGGAACTGAGACGTGGTCCTTCACTGCTGGCCGTATGAGGAAGCCCAAGGTCGCTCAGCGAGCTATGGAGAGGGCTATGCTCGGAGTTTCTCTGCGTGATAAACTTAGGAATGAGGATATCCGCAGTAGAACCAGAATAACCGACATAGCCCAACGAATTAGTAATCTGAAGTGGCAGTGGGCCGGCCATATAGCTCGAAGAACCGACAACCGATGGGGAAGAAAGGTTCTCGAGTGGCAGCCTCGTACCGGTAGGCGAAGTGTAGGGCGTCCCCCCACGAGATGGAGTGACGACCTGGTAAGACATGCAGGAAGTCGATGGATGCAGGTGGCTCAGGACCGTGCTTTCTGGCATTCTTTGGGGGAGGCCTATGTTCAGCAGTGGACTTGTGAAGGGCTGTAATGATGATGATGATATAGAATATAGAATCTCTTCAACTTCTATATATATATATATATATATATATATATATATATATATATATATATATATACATATATATTAAGATACAGACTAGATGCCTCACTAGATATAACTAAAGTGTCTCACTAATTCTTCATACGAGATATACAACATTTGGTGTAATGCGTATTGACATAAAAGCAGAACAGGAGTCGTACCAATAACAAGTGGCAGAATTAAAAAAATTATGCAACCGCCTTTAACATAAATTATTACGTATAACTCAAAAACTACTTATAAGACCTTGATATGTTAATTTATATAGTCCCATATAAATTAACAAAACAAAAAGAACCAGCTTTCAAATGAAAACATAATCATCATAATCGGTTCACCGAGAAAAAAGTTATTAGGTCACACACAAAAAAAATACAGTCGAATTGAGTACCTCCTCCTTTTTGAAGCGAGTTAAAACTGTTTCATTCATTCATTGTTAATTACAGCCTAAAGGCCACTGCTGAATTTAAGCCTCCCCCATTACCTCATAGGGGCCAAATGTACATAGTTGCCACTCTTGGCAACTGCAGTTCAATTGTTATCTGGAAGCTAGTACTGCCTATCACTTGTTTCATTTTCCCTCTGTCGCGTTTTTCGACACTCATAAGATGAACCCTTACGTCGAAACCATATGGCAAAATACTTTTATTGATCTTTAATTACCCTGTTTCTTTTTATCGCAAGTTATTAAAATAAACGAATAAAGAAACAAAAACATATTTTTGAATATATTGACAGTTTAGCCTTAATTCTTAACTGCAATACAGCTGTATATTAGCTACATAATTTTTTTAAACTATTACATTTTTAACTACACGTTTTGCAAAGTAACAAAAATATACATAATAAAATTGTTAATAAAATTTTGTCTATAATAAACAAACTAAATGCACAATCATAAAGTAAATCAAGCACATTTAAAGCATACTAAATTCCCATTACGTTCTACAAAGGAGGTTTGTGTAGTCTCTTCTATGCTATCTAAGCTATGTGTTAACTTAAATATTTTAGTTATTCCTTTCAGCCGACGAACACGAGTCGACTAAAACACATCTACATTGTTTACTTTGTTTACTGCATTACATTATGTTACTATATAGCTTCCTTGCGTTTGATAATAGTGCTTAGAGTACCTAATATGTCTTTTTTATTGTTTACTGTGTCATTTCTTTACAATGTAACGGCAAATTTGTTTTAATTGACAAAAAAGTTTCACGATTTAACTTTCGCCAGCGAATGTCCACAGCTGAATATATCTTTGCCTTAATCGTAATTAATGACGACCACAGTAACTGAAATTTTTCTGACATTTTCCATAAACGCCTCTTACGTAACCAATGGAGCGACGGGTTCTCTTATACTCCGACCAAACGATGCGATGATTCAACCTTACTTTTTTAAATACATGTTAAAAAAAATTACGTTACTTTATTCACAGCACATAATTTTACCATTTTTTATGTTTATTAAATACAAAAAAAATATATACTTAAATTCAATTCATAAAAATCTCTCTGTACAGTTCGAAACCGGCAAAGTTTCTTAAATATTGAAATAACATAAGTTTTGATGAGCGCAGAGAGGGGAACTTTGTTTCGCCAACAATGATAAAGTCCGTCAGAATTCATTTGATGTCGGAAATTTAATTTTTTTTTTGGGATGATTTTATGTAGAAGTTACTTTTACTTCAGTTATTAGAGAAGGATTTTAAAAATTATATCATAGAATGTCAGTTATACTTTCCTTCTTTTCTTTTTGGATATTTTGATAAGAATTTGCCGAAGTGAGTGGCAAAGTCGGAAGGACGATCTAGACGGATGTTCATGGGCAACATTCGCGATATATTGTAGGTGGGCCAAATTATGAGTACCCTTTACCGAAGAGTATGTGCATAGGTAGACATATCAATGTGTAAAAGCGTCAGTGTCAGAATCATGTCAAAAGGAATTCCGGAGTCTTCGCCTACCCCTCTGGGCGTTGGGCGTGAGAGTTTATATATGAATGAATATTTTATACTTTGCTGTATTCAAAATACTTAAGTGTTGTATTCATTGCTTTCAATTAAGATCCTTTCCTCGCTTTTACGGCGTTTCAATGTTTTTGAAGGCTCAGACCGCTTTCCATCCAATTATGTGCAAAAATGGCGAACTTTTGAGCAGACTGCGAGGAATTACTGATTATCTTTACTACTTTGGCAGATTGACAAGACCCTTCTTTACATTGTCATTTAGCATATCAAAATTCTTATTGTTTTATGGTTAAAAATTAAGTTATAATGATATTTTTATGTGTGATTCCTTCATTATAAAATATACATTAATTTAACAATTATAAGATCATTTAGATATAAAGCTATTTAATAGCTTTTGTTTTGAGCCAACTTTAAAAAAGTAGGAGGTTAACAATTTGACTGTATGTTTTTTTTTAAATGTAAGTTTGACACAGCATCTTTGTCAACTGTGAATCGATTTTGATGATTCCTTTTTTAAGCGTGACAAAATAGGTGTAGGAAATTTTTAAAGTATCTTTTTAGATCCACTCAAAAGAGTAAAAAAACTAAAAAAGGTTCTATAACGTATTGTATAAAAGAATTAAAGCTCCGACCTCACAATGTGAAACAATTTGTTTCTTTTATTATAAAGAATTCATTTTTACTTCAAATCAAGAATTAAATTTTTCGCATAAAAGTTTGCCTTACGAAACGTCTCACCTCCATCTATCGTTTTTGTTGCATATGTGTAGATTGCTGAAGCAGTTCCAGCATCGTTGACAGCAGTAACTCTCAGTTGATACCAATTTCCAGGATCAAGGTAACCGACAGCATACGACGTAGGAATAGACCGCAATGGTGGTGCTGGGTAGTGACCATCAATATAACCCCAACCTAAATTAAGTTCCATAGGCTAAAAATTTACCATAAGGTTATAAAATGTTTGTTAAATTTTAATCAAATTTAATTTTAAATCAAATGAGACAAAAATAAATCTGAGTGATTATTAAATAAAGTTCGTAAATCTATATTATTCATGATTGTAATGTTATTATGCAAACAATAAACATTAGATCTATTAAATGAAAGTTAGGAACTTTTAACATCAAGAACAACAATACCATTCTGTTCTCTGCTTTTTTCCATTGGTTTGAACCAAGAAGCCTGTATTCCACGTCCCATCTTGTTACGTCACAACCGCCGTCATCCCAACCACTAAGTTGAATGTAAATATGTGTGGCATTACTCCATAGCCAGTCAGTTGTTGGAGGTGATACAGGCGCTAGAAAATTTTAATTGTATTTTTTTTCAAAAGAGCCTATTTTATTTGGAAATAAGAAATATAAAGGTAGGTTTTTTTTATAAGATAGGGTGACAAACGAGCACACAGTCCACCTGATGGTAAGTGGTTGCTGTGGCCCATAGACATCTACATCTATCCTCGTTTGCGAATCAAAATGTAGATGCGTTGTCACCCGTGAGGACTAAGATGGAACCCCTCTTTTCCAGTAAAAAGAGTCTCCAATACTCTACACTCACCATACGAAACACAGCAGCATGAGGCTGATATTTTACGCTGGTATTCTGTAAGAGCGTGGTCCTACCCCGGTCGAGCCAACCCATTCGAGCTGCAAATATACTACTAACATAGCTGCAGCATGGCTCTACCACGTATAAAGGTAGGTTATAAAAGATAAAAAAAATATTTATAAAATTTATTGTGGTGATAGTGTCCAAGAGTATTTTATCCAGACCTGATAATAAGCGGCTGCTCCATGCATCCAAAGATATATACGAGTACATAAATCATAGATTAGGATACAAAATGCAGATGATTTGTCTCCTCTAAGAATTAAAATAAAATGCCTCTTTACTAGTACTAATAAGGGTCTTCAGCTCTTGTATCACCTTACCAGAATAGCAGCCTTGTTTTTGTTATTTAGCTGGTATATTCTACGGTTCAGAAAGCGTGGTCCTTCTTCACTCTAGCTAAACTTTCTATACGTGCTGGAGCCATAATATATTTTTAATCATTTTTATACAGACAGACTATATAGATGCAGTATGTTCAGCATATTCACTCAGCACGTGGACTTTATTTATAAATACACACACACCCACACAAACACACACACAAGCACGCGCATGTGTGTGTGTGTGTGTGTGTGTGTGTGTGTGTGTGTGTGTGTGTGTGTGTGTGTGTCTCTCTCTCTCTCTGAACTAAAACACTGTACCAATTTACAATGACCTCATTTCCCAAGAAATATTATTATTATATTCATCATTACAGCCCTTCACAAGTCCACTGCTGAACATA
This sequence comes from Parnassius mnemosyne, assembly GCA_963668995.1. Lineage (NCBI taxonomy): Eukaryota > Metazoa > Arthropoda > Insecta > Lepidoptera > Papilionidae > Parnassius > Parnassius mnemosyne. Next base: position 14,564,439 of record CAVLGL010000084.1, on the reverse strand, counting down.
GCCCTCCCCCAAGGAATGCCACAAAGCACGGTCCTGAGCCACCTGCACCCATCGACTTCCTGCATGTCTTACCAGGTCGTCACTCCACCTATTGGGGGGACGCCCTACACCTAGTCGGCCGGTATGAGGCCGCCACTCGAGAACCTTTGTCCCCATTTGTTGTCGGTTCTTCGAGCAATATGGCCGGCCCATTGCCCCTTCCGCTTACTAATCCGTTGGGCTATGTCAGTCACTCTAGTTATACTACGGATATCCTTATTTCTAAGTTTATCAAGCAGAGAAACCCCGAGCATAGCCCTCTCCATAGCTCCCTGAGCGACCTTGAGCTTCCTCATACGGCCAGCAGTGAAGTACCACGTCTCAGTTCCATAGGTCTACAACTGCAATTGGCAACACGCACTAAAGTCTCTTTTTTTTTTTCAAATTTTGAGATATACCTGACGCGAAAATGTGCTGTAATTTCTCGAATGCTGCCCAGCCGAGTTGAATCCGTCGTTTGACCTCTCGGTTGAAGTTGGACTTAACAACAACTTCTTGTCCACAACTTCAAGCTTATTGCTCCCAGCAACACCGACTTACATCATATACTCATACTTAATAATATAAGCAATATGACGGCTTCGTGGCGCAGTGGCTTAGCAATCAGTTGTTGCGCTGGGGGCCGCGGGTTCGATTCCCGCACGGAACAAGTATTTGTATGGCCTACAAATAATTGTTCCGGGTCTGGATGTTTGTCCTTGTGCAATTTAAGTTTGTAAACTGCCTCCACGACACAGGAGAAAATCCTAGTGTGGGGGTAACGTTTTTTTTTTTAAAAAAAAGAAAAAAGATAAAAATATAAAACCTCAAATGTATTTCTTTTACCTCCTCCCAAGGTTGTAACATCAATATGTGCTGGAGCAGACGTCCCAACGTTATCTGTAGCTGTTACTCTAATTGAATATTTTGTACCACATTTCAAGCCAGCCAGAGCGTGTTGTTGAATGCCTGGTAAACGTGTTTCCCGTGCTACGGGCCAAGCTTCCTGCCATGGTCCATCGCCTTCGCGCCAAGTCAAATTATAACCTAGATTTTTTCTTTGTATTAAATTAAAACGCAATTTTATTAACTAAGTAGGTAATTACGGTATTGAATACTCTTTTGATGTTAGCCTTGAAATAATAGTTAATTAATTAATTAATCTATACATAAACATTGCCTGTTTGTAATATAAAAATGATTTCTTTCGATCTCAGGCGATTATTTGCATGCCACTGAAACATGACTAAGCATTTGTATAATTTTCCTGCCTGCCTGTTTGTCTGTCTATCTCTTGGCTGAATCGATTGTGATGAATCTTCATAAACAAATAGAGGCCAATGTTAGGATTGATCTAAGTTATATATCATCCGAAAAACTAGGAGACCTTTTGTTTGTGAAATTGAAAAAATTATACAATAATGATCATTGGTAATCTCTTTAAAAATTTCAATTGACGTCATTTAACAGATTCTACCCAGACGTAGCATATAACCTATAAAAATTGGCTTAAACGATATCTATGTTAATTTACTAAATGTATTCAGAAATAAAAATGTATACTTACTTATTCCATAACTTAAAGAGTCATTTCCGTGTACTTTAATTTCATCCCATTCAACTACAATGGAGTCTTTAAATGGTGTAGCTCTTAATGTGGGTGGATCCGGTAACGGTAAGACCCTCACTGTATATACGACTGAATCGGACCCGTACAGATTCTTTGCTAAGCATGTATAATTACCGCTCAAGGATTGATCGATGCCTGAAAATGTATCGCATTTAATTTCTGTGCTCAGAATTTAATTTAACAAAAAGTACACAATGCTAAAACGTGATTATTCATAATTAAATATGCTAGGATTTCCTCATTGATTGTAAAAGCAGCTTACATACATAAACCAGCTGATACCCGCTCTCTTCGCTGGGCACACGATAATATTTTATTGCGGAACCTAGATGTAAAATATCAAGAATTATCTTTCTACTAAATTTCAAGTCAATCAGATGTATAGTTTTAGAGATCTCGTGATGAGTCAGTCAGTCAGTGGTATTTTGCTTATATATATATTTTGAAAAGCAAAAACCAATAATTAGTTTGTGGTAGTTTGCAGTGTGGTCTGATTGATTGATCATTCAGACAAATGACAAATGATTGTTCCGGACCCAAAACATTTATTTGTAGGCTATACAAATACTTATTATTTTAAGAACCCGCGGCCCCCAGCGCTGCAACTCAATGCTAAATCACTGCGCCACGTAGCCGTCGTTAGTTTTCGTTTGTAGAATGATACTCAATGACATAATATTCATTTTTCAATCATATTTATTTGATAATATTATTCCTTATATTATTATTTTTTTATGAGAAATTCGAACAAGTATTAACTTAGTAACTGCTTTATAACGGGATTAAAATAATGTAAGCAAGAAAATTTGTGATATAATCGTTTTGCTTTTTTTGTATTTTTCTGATATATTTATCATAAATGGATAATAAGAATATAAGTAAAAAGTTAAGATTTATTTATTTGTTAAAACAGATCTCTAAGCTCTTAGCTCATTAAAATATAACAAATACAATTTTTTGATAATATTATTCCTTATATTATTATTTTTTATGAGAAATTCGAACAAGTATTAACTTAGTAACTGCTTTATAACGGGATCAAAATAATGTAAGCAAGAAAATTTGTGACATAATCGTTTTGCTTTTTTTGTATTTTTCTGATATATTTAACATAAATGGATAATAAGAATATAAGTAAAAGGTTAAGATTTATTTATTTGTTAAAACAGATCTCTAAGCTCTTAGCTCATTAAAATATAACAAATATAATTTAACTATGCGATACCTTTTAGTTAAATGTATAGATTTTGTTTTATACTACTTTATTTACAAAGTTTCGAATCGTAACACATCAAAAAAATATATATAAAACACATCTTACTTTTGATAAGCAAGCTATCATCTCTGTTTCTCGTAAATCGTGGATGATGTGTAATGATATTTTGGTTATGATACCAAACTGTCCTGGGTGGGGGAGATCCAACACTTTTACATTCTAAGAGTAGAGAATTACGCACAGCCACCGTGACGTCCCCACCTAATGACGCCACACCTGCTACCACTGTCAATGAAAATTTCATAAATTCAAAAGTGATAACAATATTAAATTACATTTAATAATATTTGCGAAATTCTGAAATAAGATGAAATATGAATTATGATTCTGTAAGAAATGGAATACCGAAGAAGTATTTAAGAGATATACTTGTTATAATGCGCTATCAATATTATAGATGATTTTTTTGTCGTCAAAAAAGTTATCCATCAAATTAATTATAACCTGACTGAATATAAAAGTGAATACAATATAATTATTTTATTCATACAACTGTTATTAAAAAGAAAACTTCTTAAGACGTGTTGGTAGATTTTTGAACGGTGAAAATTTTATGAGCTCACGTCACCGGCAGGCTAATATTAACAGTATATTTTTAGCTATAAGTATGAGTTGCGTGAATGCTATGTGCGTTGGAAGCTTTTTACTAATGTTAACAGTATATCTTTAGCTATAACTATGATGAGTTGGATGTTTACTATGTGCGTTGGAAGCTTTTTAGATGGGTAAAACTTTATGAGTTTGCGTCACCGACATACTAATGTTAACAGTATATCTTTAGCTGTAAGTATGACGTGTTGCGCGTATGATATTTAGATAGATGCTTTTTAGATGGCTAAGATCTTATGAGTTTAAGTCACCAATATTATTCAATTAAGTTGTGTTTATAGTTTGTACAGTTTTTATATAGTTTAGATTAATAAATAAATGTATGAAAGGTATATAATTGTGGCCTGAAGTACCGCTAGATGTGAAAACTAGATTTATGTTAACCTTTTCAATTTACAAATTAAGAAATTTTAATTTTTGATGGTGCAATTGATTTGAAAATCTAAAATACACTATTATTTCATAGTTTTAAGTTTTTTACTTCTGTCGACAATCTCCAGTGTTTCCCTTTTTTTCAATTTGTTTATGGTGTATTTTATCCTAAGAATAAATTTTACCTAACGATTAAAAATCAGCCCTAAACTTAAAGCATAATTTGAAGTCAGTCGCATTATTTGTGCATCCCAAAATAAACTATTTAACTCTTTTAAATAATTGACCAATGTGCATCAGCGACATAACATAAATAAACAACCGAACGAAAAGAAAAGAAATAGTCGCCTTAGTTCGGAGATTTCCACAAAACAGAACCTCCGTAAGAAAAACACATAAAACAAAATATACAAAAGAAAGCAACGAAGAGACAAAACTTGTGAAACTTTTGCTCATTTGGCACTGAAACAGATTTATCCAAGGAGATAAAATTTATCAATACCTACATATTAACAATTTTTCCTGGAAATAACGTCTCAATATTCCTTTTGTCTAAAAATGTCATTATATTTTATGTATCTCGTATTTCATGACATAAAAATATTAGATGAAATTCAAAGAACTTTACTTTGATACGAAATAAGTTATTAAAAAACTGTAAGAAATATTTGTCCTATTTGAATAGTTGTTATTCGAAGTTGTTGTCTCCCGGTCTCCACATACTTAAATCCGGTCCCATTGTCACCTTATCTCGTTCCGTGGGTGTTGTAGAGGCGAATATAGGATATTCAAAAAATATTTTTATTTTCGAAATGGATTTTTTAGAAGTAAGGTAACAAACAATAGTATATATATATATAAAGAAGGATGAATCGATCATTTATAGTTTTTACATTTTGTAATTTGTATACGCCTAATAATATACTTTGACGCCGAATCTCAAATTTATAAGTAAAGTCCTTGATCCATAATTAATGTATTGAGTTGCTTTGTTTTTATCCACATTTTCACCTAATAACCGCTAATTCCTTTCCCACCGAAAAGCCTCAAGACAAGGTGTGACGGACCAAAGACCGGACATTGGCAGAATTATTGTGACATAACCACAATACCAAAGGCCATATGGTGAACTAGGTGTGACTTGTCGAAGTGAAGTGAACTAGGTTTTTAATGAGTCAGTTAATGATTCAAAATTTAATAGACTTATTCGTGATTCTAATCAAACATGCACTTTTATGTATGTAGGTCTAATAGTTTTTGAAATTAGTATTTTTAGAAATAAGTCGTGCTGCTGCTATAATTGTATTTCAGTTTGGTTCTACCACGTACAATTTATGACTTTACCGATGAAATGAAGCAGCATTATAAGTTGCAAAACGTCTGGTATTGCAATCGCGAATAATCGTTGCAATAACGACACAGTCCTCCCTTCCAAGGGAGGGATAAAAAGTAAAATCTACTTTAGCAAGTTTTCCTTTTTTTATTTTTTATAGAAAAAGGGTGACAAACGAGCACACAGTCCACCTGATGGTAATTAGATTCTGTGACCTGTAAATATCTACACCTAAGAAATGTTAAGAATCAAAATGCAGATACGTTGTCACTCCTGTGGACTAAGATGGAATGCCTCGTTTCCCTATTTTATGTTGGTATTCTGTGAGAACGTAGTTCTTCTCCGGTCGAGCTGAACCTTTGAAATATAATAATTTTTAATATATTGCGCGTGGACTAGTATGAAGACACTATAAAATTAATTGTAGGCAATTAGTTGCTTACGGGATTCAATCCGAAGCCCGCAGCACCGCAGCTAAACGTCAAAAACATGTTGTGAAAACTGGCTTATAGTAAGTAAAAAAAAATCATTAAAAGTATAAGATCTTACGTAAATCTTTGATTAATGTACTAAGTATATGTGTAATAGACGTTTCCAAATAGTATCCAAGTTAATAATGATAAAGACTTACCTCTCTGTGACGGAGTATTCGTCACACGTTTACTTTCAGGTCCTTCTCCTATTGCAGTACTAGCAGTGACCCATACATCGTACTGTCGGCCTTCGTATAAAGCTTTAAGTTCCAAAGTTTGTGTCTTTTCATATACGTCAATAGTTTCCTCGGCGTCTACTCTGATTACTTGTGGACCATCATTACTAAAATAATTTAGTTATCCTTAGAACTACTGTGTTATGTTTACGCTCCAAAGTTTTTATTAAAATGTTCAATTAAGAACGCGATTACATTAAAATTTATAACGGAGAATTTGCTAAAAAATTTGACATACAACACACAATTATATCTCAAATATTTTTTTTTAAATGAATTACCTTGCAGTTGGTTTGCAATAAACTGTATAATGCAGTAATCTCCCGTTTGGGTTCTTTGGTTTCTTCCAGCTTACTAATAGTGTGTTGGATGATTGCGATAACAGCTTTATCTCAGCTGGAGCATCGGGAACTAAAATTATTTTTAATTTCTTGTTATGTTGCTTGTAACATGGTGATTAAAAAGTAAAAAAGTTAGTGTTACCTAAATCATTCATAATCGTTCATTAAGTAACACTTAATTTATGTATTAATCATATTTATATCTGTCTTTTTCTATTGTCATTTAGTGAAGTGAGAGACAATTTTCAGCATTTTTTATAAATTTAGAAGAAAAATGTTAAAGGTTTTTTTTATTATTTAAATTAAACATATAGTAGTAGTAGAAGTAGTATTTGACATTATAAACACAATCATTAAATTTGTGAATAATATATTAGTTATGAAAATTAGTTTATTGTTTCTTTTCTATTTTAGAATAGCATTCAAAAAATATATTTATAAAAAAATAAGTTCTTACCATCCTGGAGAGTTGCACAAACAATAGGAAAGGAAAACGGTCCAGTGCCGTAGTTAGAGAAACCCGCGACTTTGACCGTATAGTTTGTATATTTGTGCAAGCCTTGCAGGCGCAACTCTGTCACTAGAGACGTAGCGTTCTGCCATTGTCGCGCTGCGAAGTTTTGTTCGTTTACATAAATTTTGAATTACAGAAAGCATTTCAAAGGATTCTGCTTCAAATATAGCAGCGTTAGTCCTGTACATTTTGTTAGCAGTTTAAATTGTATGCAAATTTCGAGTTTATGAGGTATATAATAAAATAAATTTTATCGGATGGATAGTGGATTTTTATGCCGGGTAGTGGTAAAAGAATTCGCTACCCATAATTTCATACCGAGGGTATCGTAACACACGACATAGGCAAATTAAACAGTAGATTGGCACCAGCATCTTACTGATAACATATTTATAATAGATTATATAATTAAAAAAAAACTGGGGTTTTCATCAGTCCTGCCAAGCGTGGAAATTCTGGAAAATATTATCTCTATGAGATAATATATAAGAGAGGCTCTAGCAGTTGACATTTTTTTTAGGGTTTAAGGATGATGATGATAAAATTTAAATTATTAAGAAATTTGATTTACATGCAGTCATGAAAAAAGTGATATTTACCTTGTGCAGCGTAAAGAACTGAGTAACCAATAAGTGCTCCCGCCTGCCTGTGAGGCGGGATCGGTTGCCAGCTTATTCTTAGAGCAGTGGATGTAACGCCGCTACATTCAACTGATGATGGGCCCTCTTCCGGCGCTACATACGAAATATTTATTGCTTAGATATATGTCATCATATAAAATATGTTATGTTTACCGTAATATGTATATATTTTTAAAAGGTGAATTCGGTTTTTTTTTCTTACGTAGAAACGACTAAATTTAACAGTTTATAATTATCTATTTGAAATTAGAACAAATTCTTCTAGAACCAAAACCAAAATATTATAAAATTTCATTCCCAATTAAATTTATCGATCGAGCTGCAGAAGTTCAGTAAGTGTTAATTTGCCACGTGCTTGACCACGAAGGAAAATGTCGTAAGGATTTATTCACGATGTATTCACATTTTAGAAACGAAAATTATCTTTAGGCCACATAAAGTCCGCCAAAATGCATTGTGATGGTGCGGCACTCTGGAAACCCTCTCACTAATGATAGCAAACCTATGTTCAGCAGTGGCTCGTATGTAGACCTTGAAAATAAAAAAAATACTACTTTTAATAATTGAAATGGAAATATATACTAAATTTATCTATATATATTTATAATTTCAAAGCATACCTGCTTACTATATTACTATTAAACTGTTGATTTCTTTGCAATAAAATTACTGTTTTGAGCTATTTTTGCTTATCCGTGAGTCTAAATCCTAACCTTGCTCAAACCTTATCTTTGACAATATATCGAATAGGGAGAGATGAGAGAAAGTGGTTATGCATTTTGTTCTGCATCTTATTATTAGATTATATATATTCTTATTATAATTTTAGTAATAGGTGAATATCAAAAATACTCGTACATTTTAATATTAATTATAAAATGAGGAAAAGAGACACATCATTAGAAAGGTACAAAAAAGTGAAATTATGTGTGTTTTGAATTTGATAGTGTAATGTGTTTTATTATTTTATTATTTTGATCTCATTCTTACTTCTAATTATTTTATTATGACGACCTATTACCTAGTGGTCGTAGTTTTTGGCTAATATGCTCAGTTCTGGCTTCAAATACTACCCGTAGGAAATTGGGTTTCGTGGTTTTGTTGAATTGGTGTTGTACCATTGTCTCCCACATTGCAATGTTGCACTGATCTTACCTTATTATGTAACAAATGAGTGCTTTTAAGTTGACGATTGAAGATTATAATTTCTACTGCGTAAATGTTTCTTTTGTATATTTTCCTTAAAAAAAAACTGAAGATTTCAGAAATACAAGTTTATTTATAAGCCCTCTTATAATTTAATGGTAGCCCTAAAATAATGTAATGGTATATTTATAGATTTTAATCTTTGTTGGAAACACAAAACAGCATACAATAATTGGCCGTTAATTTGCGTAGTGGTTTTAATTAAGTATGTTATTTTCTTAAAGTCGCATTATTTGTATAATGATACAAACAATTAGAAGAAACATTAAGATAATTAGCAAAATTGTAAATTTAGACGACATTACCTCCTTCCCTTGTGTCTTGAAACAAAGGTGTGGAGAAAGGTCCCACCCCAGCGCCGTTAAATGCTGCTATGGAAACTGCATACCTAATTTACATTAAAAAAACGAACTAAACATTTTGTTACAATTAAATTTGTGTAAAATTTTATTTTAGTGTAAAATGTACTTTACCTTACACCTTTGAGCAATCCCGTGATAATGGTTTCTTGTTTTGAATACAAAGACGAAGTCTTGATAATTTTGTCGTTTACATCTTGAGTTTCTAAATAAATAAATAGTAAAGGTAAACTTTTGAATTAGTTAAAAATTTTATAAACAGTCTAAAATATTGATGTACATTCTGAAAATACTAAGAACAAACACAAGCTAGTTATAGCAGATACTCAACATTAAAGAGAGATTATTCTTTTACGGCGCAATATATACGTTACTACAACAAAGTCCCACAAAATATGTATAATTAGCTTTCAATAAGTGGTTTTGTAATCAATATTGAAAAAAAAATTCTCTTCTATTCTAAAACTATAAACACAGGAAAGATATTTGCAAAGCAAGAAGGAGACAAACTTCTGTGCAAGTAACATCATCTATAGCTATTACAGTTTTTATTTAGCATAATAACATAATAAAAATACGTAATAATAAAATTTAGACTTAAGCAATTTGAATTTCTTAGCTTTTAATGGCCTGCCCTAAAAATATCTTAATCTTAAACAAACCTTTTACTCCGTTGAGTTGTGGTACAGCTCGTAATCTGTACCCAAGTATTAACCCGTTGTGAGTATCAGCAGGTGGAGGCAGCCATTTTGCTTTTAGTTCGCCAGGTGCGTCCGTTTGCTCTATTTGTACAGCTAATGGAGGAGACGATGGAGCTGTTCAGGATTAAAATCAGTATAGTTAAAATTGACATGTTAAAATCACTGAGAATATAACACACAGTTAATTTTATAAAGTCATAGATCATGAATAAAAATGTACGAACTTACATTAATTGTATAATTTTTATTATATATTAAATAATTTTAAAAGATCAATTTGCATGATAATTAAGTTTCTAGTTTTAGTTTTTTTTTATTATCATAGTTTTTAATATTTGATCTTAACAATATTATACCTTCTTCAGTAGTAGTAAACTTTACGGGTGAAGAGAATGAGCTAAGATCTGCTTGGTTTCCTCCAGCTACTCTAACCGTGTAAGCTGTCGCTGGCAGTAAATCACCAATTTCAGCAGTATGACGTATCTCATCTAACCTATACAAACATTCAAAAATAATTAAATTATGGTTAAATTATTTTTATTACTTTTTTATTTATTCTTACACACTTTACAGACAAACTACATTTAAGTAACAGCAATGATTAAGTATACATTATCGTTTAAAGCTTATATGTACAATTCTAACAAGCTAAGGCAATAATCAATAAATATTACCGTGTCACATTTATTGTTTTAGCATTATTCCAAGACAGGCGTTGACTAGTCGCAATTTGTAAACTGTAAAATTGGGCTAAAGAACGCGCCAAGTCAATCCACGATAATTTCACTGATCGACTTTTAATTGAATCCACGATCAGGTCTGATGGAGGCAGTGGTGGTTCTAAAATATTGAAGTAATTTAATTTATGTAATTGGATTGACAAACATAATTTATTATTTTAAATTTCATTTTTCCAAAAACTAAATTTAGATATTCTTTGCTTTTACCTAATATGATCAAATATACACTGTAAACATCTGCACCATAAGGATTTCCTGCTCTACATTGATAAACAGCGTCATCAGTAGTCTCTGTTTGCAGAATTTCTAGAACACTTGTCATACCTTCGTCTGATTTTGTATCAGATATTTTAACTCTGAAAAGGGTTTCTTTTTATTTTAAACAGAAGTATTTATTATCTACAACAATAAAAATCTATATATAGGAATAATTATTGTGGAATAATTTCAAGAACTCAAAAGATAAATAAAGGCATTGTAGTAAAGAATCAGCCCCATTTATTCAGTGGCGACGACCAGTCACAGGTAAAGTTACTTTAGAAAATAGACAAGACAGAAAAGTGATTTAAACACATATCGTCTACCGACCATAGGCCCCTTCCAACGCATGTAACATAACACAGTATTTCAAACCAACTTCATCCATTGAATTCCCCTTGTCTAACCAGGTTGATACTATATCCCGTGCCGTCCTGAGTTAGATCCGTCTGTTGCGATTCAGATTATATTGCAGATTCAAGAAGGAATATGCGTTTCAAATAAATTTTTTTATTCTTTTTTTTTACTTCTCTAGACGCATCGACAATTTTCACACGCTTGTCATTAATATATTAAGTAGATTTAGTAGGCTAGTAAGAAGTATTTAAGTAAATTTTATGTGTCACAGTATATAATTAGAAACAAAATAAATTAGCAAATTTAATTTGAATACGTTTTAGATATCTCATTTAAAAGGTTATCTTTAACCTTGTAATAAAATATACCCATTATATTATACCATCCTTTAAATACAATTTTTTTGGAAATGATGCTATTAAGAATATCCTTTATAATTCTAAAACTTCATTACTCAATATCGGTACCAAATAAGGTAGCTTCGCTAAATCAAGTGTATATAATCCTATCTTGTTAATTTTATAAGGTGGGTCTTTCCTAAATCGGTCCAAAGGCAACCGTATACATCACATCAACCTGCGTTGTAAGGCCCTCAAATGATTTCGTGTAGCTTTAAGTGCTTGCGAACTTATTTATAGGATAAATAAAATGTTTTATGAATAGAAGAGAGGTTTAAAGATTTAAACATACATACATACATAAACACTCACGCCTGTCACCCAGAGGGGTAGGCAGAGATTATGGACTTCCATTTGGCACGATCCTGACACACCTCTCTCGCTTCCTCCACATCCATATACCTACGCATACACGCTCGTCGGTTAAAGGTACTCTTGATTTGGCCCATTTTTAATATATCGCCAATTTGGTCGATAAACTTTCGCCTAGGGCGACCCTTCCCGACTATGCCGTTCACTCAATTAAATTTAAACTGTAAGAAAAAATATTTTTTTTTGCACAAGCTTCTAAGTCAACCAAATTGATAGTACCTTTGTGTTAGAGGGTTGATTGGCTTTCCATTTCTTGTCCACATAATTCTAATAGGGTCATCTCCTTTCGCCTGACATTCAATTGTAATATGTTGCCCAAGTTTTACTGTTAAATTTCTAGACGCTATATCAAATGTAACAGGTTCTGTAACAAAATACATGATATAGTTAATTTCATAAAATCTGTGAAAATTTAATTAAGGCTATATATTACTTTCATATATTAGTAAATATTTTAGGGACTAATACAATTCTATTGGGAATAACTATGTAAATTCTTTTTTTTTTAATTGTATTTTTTCTGAGTGTCGGTCAAAACAATCGTCGAATACTTACTATTAACAGATATCCAAATAGTCTTGCTTAAAGGATCACCTACGCCGTTTTCAACGTGACATGTGTACAAACCAGCATCGGATAAAGCAACTGCGTCAAATATTAGTGAACCGTTAGATAAACTAAGAACTCCCCCACCAGCTACTTCCAACACGGGTCGCCATGCATCGGATATTACTGTAAATATGACGTCAATGAAAAAGTGCAAAAAAAAAATTAAAAAATATAATATTCAAGAATTTTAACTACGAACCATCTTTTTTTAACCAGTGCGTCTGTGGTTGAGGATAGCCGTTAGCACTACACGATATATGTCCGTTTCGACCCAGAAGTAGTGACGTATTGTGTGGTTCTTCACTCCATTTCGGAGCAACTGTATAAAAACATGAATTTTATACGGCTGCAATCTGCATTTAATTGAATTTTATTTACATGTATTAAAGGATCTTATAGATTTTACTTGATCTTGATAAACGATAAATAAATCAAAGCAGTACCAATGTTTTCCTTGATATTCTTTAATATTTTAGTGTAAGTAAACATTTATTATTAACTGCATATTATGGTCTATAATAGGTAGCAGTCATTGAACAAACGTTTCGCGTTTGTTTCTACTCTTTGTCGCCATCGCCGTCCCCGCTTGTTTGCGGGTGACGAAGTAATAGTCTACTTGATGTAAAGTGGCTACTGGATTTATAACCAACTTCAAAGTATAAGACTATAGTTATGTTGTCACCCCTGAAGACTACAACGAAATCTCTTACGGCCTGTAATTATATGGCTCTGTTACATACCGGAACTCAGCATAGGGTGCACTGCTTTGATGACCGAAATATCTAAAACACATTTATATATTCTATAAAGAGAAAAGAAGTCCTACTACCTATTAAAGTCTGGCATTTATAAAATTTTGTCACCGTTTGTGAAGATCATTACATCTGGACACATCCTTTACTTGAAACTAAATTTACTCAAGGTGAAAAATAGATAAGAAATTTTCTTACACAATAAGAATATAAAATAATAATAATAGTAATGATTACCTTTTATATACAAATTAACAGTCCTGTTTACTTTCGCCACGTGATTCGCTGCTACACAAGTATATGTCCCACAGTGTTCAAGTGACACGTTTTTAATAATAAGTACACTGAAAACTTCTAAGCTACGCTCCACAATCTGAATTTAAATAAATATATTACTACCACTCCTGCGACTAGCCGAAAAGTCGATTTAATATAGGTATAATAATAATATGTATTAAACTACTATTATGTAGTAAAATGCGCAAAATATTTATATGAAACAGATATTAAGATAAAAATATGTAGAACACATTTTATTAACTTCTCTAAAGTTTTTCTCGAAGTAATGGTTTCGATTTCTGGTAATCATATATTCATGTCTTGAATTCCCTAAAGTTTCGATTTTATTACTTTAATGGATATCTGTGTTTGTGTGTGTGTGTGTGTTCAAAACTTAGTGGAAATTTTCTCTTATAATATTTCAAAAGCCAATATTAACATCGACTCCAAACCGATTACTTATGAATCGTAACACCTGATGAACTTTTAATTTTTAACATGGGAAAGTGACTCGTCTTAGTGCAAGTTATGTGAAAACAAAATGAAATCTTACACTTCTTAGTATAATATATTAAATAAAAAGTAATACAAAATAAAAAAGAAGACAAATGTTGTTGTGCTGATGTTGATTGATAAGGCTGAATGGAGGTTGTATTCAGCTCCATATCGTCGGATTCTACAACAGACTTAATAAGTGTGTTGTTGAATTTTAAGTTGAGGTGCTTGTTTTTATTTGTGTTTATCTAGTTTTAGTAGGTTTAAGACTCTGATCGTAACTCTCTCTATGAAATAATATGTGTAGCAAAGAAAAGCGAAAAAAATTCTTAATATCATACGATTTTAGAATTCCCAAAAATAAAAAAAGAAATCAAAATTTACCTTTAAATGTGTAGGTATTTTTTTACCGTCTTTTAACCAGGAATAATATACTGGAGAGTCACCACTTTTCAAATTGCAGTGAATTTGTACGATTTGTCCTTCCCGCAAATCGGATGCTAATAAAATTTCCTCCAACTGTGGAGCTTCAACCACTTGCAATTCGAATGATCTTTTCGCCATTTCACCAGATGGACTTTTCACTATGCAAGCATAGGCTGCCCCATTGTCACTTTTTGAAACTTTTGCAATGTTTAATACACCTTCCCTAGATACTGTAGCATCACGTTTTTGTCTTAATTTAGGCTTGCGTCCAAATATTTCTATACTAAGGGCGGTATCATTGATAAATCTTTTATAGCGATGCGTCTGATGCGTTGCATCTTTCGCTATTTCTTTACCTCTGTGTTCCCATGTGATTTCTCTAAACAGAAAATAAATTATTTAATTAAATTAAAAATTTAATTGTAAAAATAAAATTAAAATTATTTATTATGTAAAAGTACCTAATCGGATAACCATAATATGGACAACGTAGCGTGACACTCTGACCACTTTGCACCTTAAACGGTGGTAATGTTCGAATATAAGGTGGTCCTGACAAGAAAAAATAAAGTTTTTAGTAATTTTACGATTTAGTATTTAAAAATATGTTATATAATAAAAGCTTATTCGTGAATTGTCATATAACTCACCGTATACATTAACCCTGTCTTGATGTGCAATTATAGTTTCTCCTTGATGTGCAACACACGCGTAAAGACCACCATCATCAACTCTTATATGTGATATATTTAACTGTGTCGTAACACCACCGTCTGGTGTCATAGTTTGTCCTATTGTGTACCTAATACACAGTTATTTTTTAGTTTTAAGATAATATATTTCTTAAACATACCAGTTGATAATTTGTAAAAACTTTAAATTTAGTTTTAATTTTTGATAAAAGTGAAAAATGAATACAGTATTACTAAGAGCGATTCATATGATATAAATGTATAAAGCCGTGTCGTATTTTTTTTATTATTTATATATAGTTTATTAAAAATGAACTTTATATGTCTTACCTGGAATCTGTGTTCGAAGAGATGACTATGTTGTCTCTTTCCCATACAAATCTTGCTGGATGAGGGCCATTGACGATACAGTGTAAATTTACCTGCCATAATGCAAAACATATGAAGTGTACTTTTTTTTCTTTTGTTTTATAAAACCAACATAAGTCCACTACTAAACAAAACTCTCCCCCAAACCTATAACAAAATATGTTCCCAAACCTCCTGCGTCCATTGACTATATACACGTCTTAGCAGTTCGTCATTCCATCTAGTGGGAGCGGCCCTATACTGCACTTACCAAATGAAAAAAATAACATTTATGATAAGGTGCACTATGGGATAATTTATCTATATTAAGTTTGACTTACATCAGCTCCCGGAGTAACAGTAGTCTCGCTGAAGTGTTGAGACATTAACATTTGCGACCTTCTTTTACACCTTCTTTGTCCAATTCCTGTAGTATCTGTTGAAATATTAAGGCTTCTAGAAACTTAATTTTAAAATAAAAAAATCAAAGAGAAAACATTTATTGCTCTTTTGAAAGAAAAGTAACAGCCTATTTAATATATTCTAGAACTGAGCACAGGTTTACACTGAATAAAACTACTACCTAACTACTTTTACGTTTTTTTACTCGAAAATTCAAAGCACTCGAAACCTCGGAGTTATCATGCCCAACGGTCAAAAAAGTAAATGAAAAAACCCGACTGCTTAAAAAGGCTATTGAAAAAAAATTCAAATATGCTCTTCACGAATAAGACGAATGTTACACCATTCCATACATATTTTAAAATCCATCAAGCCTTTAAGGTAATAGAAACATAAATAAATATGTTTTTTACTCGGAAAATTTTAACTTTAAAATTAAACATGTAAATTTTTTAAAATGCTTTTATTCAATCAGCTTACAGTTGTATTTCTAACATTTTTCTTCATACTTCTGAAACTATAATATAACACTTACATTTACTATAATAATTTATCATACATATATATCATATAATTATTTCAAATTATCGAATATAAATCATTTTGTATATACAAGTTGAAATAAAAATCATTAGCATCATTGTATTCATCAGTAAATTTGCCTTTGTCCTTACCATTGCCCCTGACTTATAAACTGTATTTGCAACTTAAAATTCTCGAATCAACTTAATCACATACACAATATTTCATCAAAATCAGTCCAGCTGTTTAGCAGGAGTTTAGTCACATACACACTGACAGAATTATTATAATGCATATATATAAAAATTAAAACTTTAACATTGCGTTATATAAGTACCTACTTAGTTGTAATCATCAGTATATTCTTGGTTTAAAAATAAGCCAATGATTTCAATTCTATCCTGTATATTGTTTACAGTACTTAAGTAAACAATTACTCATGCTGAATTTAAAAAAGTAAAATCAAAAAGTTAAGGCTATGAACCTTGCCTGTGGTTAAAATAATCAACATCATACATTGACAAAATTTTAGGTTTAAATGACATTTTGTGGTCGAGCCATGCTGCAGCTATGTTAGTAGTATAGTTGTAGCATGAATGGGTCGGCTCGACCGAGAAAGGACCACGTTCTCACATGATTCGTAATCGACGATAGATGTAGATGTCTATGGGCCACAGCAACCACTTATCATCAGGTGGACTGTGTGCTCGTTTGTCACCCTCATCCTATAAAAAAAAATCAACACTAAAAACAAAATCTGTGCAACAATTTAATGCTTGATAAAATCGTTAATTTTACAATTCAAATAAAGAAGTGGATCATTAGAAAAAAGAATAGAAGGAAATCAATACACAAACAAAACATACCGAAGCTCACGTTTTCTTACCATTATTTGCAGGCATCTCATTCCAGCCGAGTTTTTCGTCCGCTATTATACTTTTCTCAATATCAGTTATCAATCTGAAAGAGAAACACCCGAGGCTCCAATTATTTTTAATGAAGTGTAATTGAAACTTTGGAACCGAAATGTAATGGAATTACTATTTCATAAAATTATCATATTATATTATGAAACATAAGATGTGAGAGCAATTCTTTTGACGTCAAAGAAGTATTTTCCTACTATATGTATTGGATAACGATATTGCCAATATGGCTTCCAGCTACGAGACAAACAAAGTAAATTTTTGTGGTTCAGAGCATAGGTATCAATTCTGGCACGTAACCTTGTGTATCTACAGAACACAATATCTTTGAACAATAGCAAACGATTTATTACATCTACAGTCGCTATTTTATTATAAGCTTGAAATTCGTATTTTTCTATCTGTCCATTCAGAAGAATAAAAGTTTGGAATTTGCTCTTCGAAAGATAATTTTAAAACTTTCGTTTTAAATAGGACTTCAAGAAGAAAAAAAAACTAAACTGTTATCCCTGTAGGTTTTCATTCGTGAGATTTTTAAGAAACAACTCGACCTTTTTTATAATTCTTTTACTGGGGTAATCTTCATACTGATGGGAGGGCTCTAGTGTATAAAATATAAATGTTTTGTAAGTTTTTATTTATTTTTGTCTGTTTATTAAAAACAAAAACTTTACTGAATAAGTTTTTGTTTTTAGCTCTCATAAAATTTGCGCTTGGAAAAGAAAACCATATATGTTTTTACGCGTTGATTGTTTAAAATGATAAAATGTATCAAATCTGTACCATCATTTATTGGTTCTATTTCATCGTACATGTTTAACACTAGATTAGTATCTCACCGCTTAGTGCTTTCCTTATAATTTTCTTCTAACAGATCTCCGCTGCTTAGTGCAATTGCTGTAACAAAGAAATCATTATTTCATCATTTTAAAAAGCATTCAAATGACATAACATAACACTAACGTTGAGGACTAATCTTGTTTTTACTAACCTCCCAGATTTTAAGTTTTTTTCAGTCTACAACAACAAAGAATGGAATAGAATAGAATAATTTTTATTCAATATTGAAGATTACAGTACTACTTATTGAAAGTCAATTTTTACTTTTACAGTTGGTACGCAAAAAAACCTCTGTCCTGGGAAGAACCAGCAAGAAATCCAGCGGGTATTTTTTTTAAAGAGCACATTTTACAATATAATATACAATTGTTATGGAAACATCTAGAAACAACATGGTAGCGATCACCTCATTCCCAGGATTTATTATCAGTCATGTACTGTTTATTAGTATATCAATTCTTACTAGACAAGGGTCATCTTGGGAAGATTTGTCCTTACAGACATGGACTTCATTTCTGTCTAGGACGGAATTACCAATTTGTCCCGCCAAATTACGTTCACTACATTGTTTATTCTAAAGGATATAGGGAGCCTGATTAGTTCTCCACTCTCCATCTTAGTCCTCAAAGGTTTCATGGCTGCGGTAGCTTCTTACCATCAGGTAGGCTGTAAGCTCGTCACTTTAATTTTAGAAAAAAAATGCACATCTCACCGTGCAGGTGGGTTTATAAGCGCAGACGAAAAAGCAATGGTATTTTTATAAGAATGCCAATCGGGTACACGTTAAGTGTTGTGACCTATAAACACCTCTTTTTGTGCTCAATGAATAATCAATAAGTCGATGTGTTGTCACCTCTGGTAACTGAGATTAATTACCTCATTACTAATAAAAATTGGCTCCGATTTTCGTGACTTAGCATACAAAACACTGTAGCATTGTGATGCTATTTCATACTGGTATTATTTGCGAGCATGTTGTTTCACAGGTTAAGCTGACCCATTTACGCTGCAGCCATAATAATCCAAGTTACAAGTACAAATAATAATTCCACTCCCCATGACCAGTATGTGGTCATTTATCGGTCGCTAAAGCCTTGTTCATTAGCAGGTTATACCGTGGTTAAGAAAATTTCAGGCGTAAGCATTTACCTTAAAATTTAATCGATTAAGCTGTGCTTGTGTTGGAAGAGAATACACTACCATAAATTATACCTTGAGTATCGTAAGAGGCCACAGAGTTTTATGAAACAGACGGTAAACAGCAAAAATAATAACTCAAAATAAAAACAAAAAAAACTGCTGTTGCCAACCCTCGTGTGGCTTATGGTAGACAGTAACCCCACCCTATAATACAATATATGACAAGTCCTCTACTAAAGACAGTAGAGGACTTTTCATAGAATCTAATGAATAAATTAATGAAGCTAAGTTCTGTTCCACCGCCACTTATGTTATTGTTAATTACAATATACTAATTTTTCATCGAAAACCGTGCCTATTATAAAAAGATATTTCGATGTTGCCCTAAAAACCCTTTCAGGAATGGGAGTCTTAAAAATGTAACGTAAAAAACAAAACCCGACAATGTGATTTTAAACTTAAATAAAACATACAGAAAATCTTGTTTCAGAAATTCATTGTTGTAGCACCCTATCTTGCTAATATCAAAGCAAGAAGTTCTTAAGTGGAACACGTCTGAGTGACGCTGCAATGTCGTTAAAACTTCAACAATTACACTCAAGTTGCGTTTCAAAGTTACACGCCTTCTCACACTCGTTGATTCCACCCATTCTAACTTTTGTAACAAGCATCCTTTTTCTCGTCGCGGAAAAGGAATTTAAATTTGGCTATTTGACGCCTTGGGTTACCGAAGGGAAAAACTTTTACCTCTGAAAGATAAGAGTTAAATTTGTTTATTACGCTTTTGTTGCGCTAAGACACTGCGATTTATCATCTACGGTATTATCACTTTGTATTCCAGCAGTTTTTATAGGTAAAATTTTTTTTGTATTATCATTTAAAAAAAATATTTTTATTTTTATTTCCTACATTAAAATTTTAATAACTGGCATTCACTTAGAGTCGCCTCTTACGAAACCCACGAGACGAAATGGGGTGGTAAGTATTCTTACGCCGCCACACAGTAAATTTTCCAAAAATCTTATAGTTACCGATAAATGACGTAAAGTCATCTCACAAAATAATTTTCTGCATCATAATTTTACGTATACCTAGACCGTTAAGCAGAAGCAGCAGCGTTTGTTGTTTCGGTCATCACCACATGCCATCAGGTAGTATATTAGTCAATATTTGGGTTAGCTATAGTGTTTATTACAATTAAATCACCGACTTCGGAAGCTATGTTAATATAATTTATTGTTTTGGTTTTTCAAAGATGGGTCTTACATACTTTTATTATAAGTTTCTTTTTGACCCTGAAAAGGTGACTAAGGTATATTACAAGCTCAAATTAATAATTAGAATTATTACGTTAACAAACGGTTAAAATCATTTTAGATTCACTTTAGATGTTGACACTTCTAAGGACTTTAAAAAATATCTACAAGCTATGTGGCCAGCACTATACGGTCGTTTGTCGTTCTAATATAAAAAGACACTAAATGTATCCATCAAGTATTTGATTCTAATGCTGCCTTGGTCTTACTTTTGTGAAGACTCTATTGGCTATCTTAAGGTTCATTATTGTTGTAACCTAATATGTCTATTGAAATGTCACTATGCAGTATTGTCGTCCTGATATAGCTACCTAACTGTATATAAATGGCAGGAAAGCTTTAACATAACTACGTCTGAAGGTTCTAACATGACCTTTCTATACAGAATAAGTTTGACCAACGAGTACACAGTCCACCTGGTGGTGGATGCTGTGATCCATAGACATCTACTTCTATCCTCGATTAAAAATCAAAATCCAGATGCGTTGTCATCCCTGAGGACTAATATGGAATGTCTAGTTTCCATTAAAAAAATCAATCTCGCAGACTCACTTGGCTATAGTTAGACATGAGGTGTCTTGGCCACAGTGAGAGGAATATAGGCCTATGTGTTGGGGCGAATCCCAACACATCGACCAGCAGCAGTCTTCAATAAAACAGTACCTACTTCCGTACTACCTACACATAGAAATAAATTGAGTCTACACATAGAAATAAATTGAGTTTATTTACTCAATTTATTTCTATGTGTCAGTTAATAAATATAAAATGAATCTTCATGTGTATTTAAATACTAGGAACTGCGTTGCATTACGAAGTGTAAAGTTTTTTTGGGTCCGGTCACTGCATTGCCGAGTTGCATATTCCATGCTTACCGCACGTGAACATTTTGCTTTTAAAGAAATTATTACCATTTTTAAAATTATTTCAAAAGGCTGAAACTAGGTTTACGGATTTTATCGCATTTAATTTTACTTCTTTTTTGTTGTTGTTATATAAATAAACAGTTTTAAAATTGGCCGCTTTTTATTGTTATATTAATAGTTTGTTTACTGTGCATTGTATGAAGAAAATTATATAAAACACCTTAATGTAATTTATCAAATTGCGGTCTCTTACGGTAAAAGTAATTAAAATTTTTATTAAAAAGAAGAAAAAAAGCAATAAGTTTATATTTTTTTAAGAAGTATTCAATGTGTTGTTTTCGCGTATAGATAAGAAATCATTTTTGAAATGGATCTGTTCATAAGTCTGTCTTTTAAGTACGTAATTGTTACATACAATATCCCAAACAAATAATAATTCCTACTAGCGACCCCGGCTTCTTACGGGTGATATATGGATTCTACAACAGTGCAACCTACCGGGTTCAACTATGCCTATAACCTTCGCGGAAGTGCAAGCAATATGTGGACAAAGTTTTTTTTCATAGGATAAGCGTAACAAACGAACACACAGTAAGCGGTTGCTGTGGCTCATAGACATCTACATCTATCCTCGATTACGAATAAAAATGCAGATGCGTTGTCACCCTCGTTTCCAGTAAAAAGAGTCTCCGGTTCTCTACATTCACCATACGAAACACAACAGCGTTAAGCTGCTATTTTACGCTGATATTCTCTGCGAGAGCGTGGTCCTTCCTCGGTCGAGTGATATAGCTGCAGCATGGCTCTACCACGTCGACAAGTTTTACCACAATTTGATGAACGGTATGGCAGCGCATAAATTATGAACAAACAAATATTATTTTTTATGTATTAGATAACAGAAATGTACGTGGTAGAGCCATGCTGCAGCTATATTATGGTTGTAGCACGAATGGGTCGGCTCGACCGGGGAAGGACCACGCTCTCACAGAAAACCAGCGTAAAATAGCAGCTTAACGCTGCTGTGTTTCGTGTGGTGAGTGTAGAGAACTGGAGACCCTTTTTACTGGCAAAGAGGCATTCCATCTTAGTCCTCACGGGTGACAACGCATCTGCATCTTGAGTCTTTATTGAGATAGATATAGATGTCTATGGGTCATAGTAACTACTTACCATCAGGTGGACTGTGTGCTACTTTGTCACCCGATCCTATAAAAAAATGTACGTTACTAAATGGACTATTGTTCTTCTGTGCATTCTCCGAACGCCAAACTCACCTGTCCGTAGTGTAGTGTAAAAAAAAATCTATTTCTGCCAAGTAAGTTTGATATCTGTAGCGCAGTGGCTAACCATTTCCAGACTGCAAGGCTGCGGAGTTGCAGATTCGAATCTCTCACGGAACACGTATTTGTATGGGATATAAATAATTCTTCTGAGTCTGGATGTTTGTCCATGTGCGGTACTTGAGTAAATAACGACTCCAAAATCTTAGTAGGGGGATAATCGAATCCGAATCTTAGTTTAGAACATCCTATAGTGCTATATTATACTGTGACGAAGTCTTTTGGTAATACGATCTTTTTTTATTTATTTATGCACACACAACAAGATACAGAAACAGTCTTTTGGTGAGTTTGTACAAAGATTCTACTTATTCTATGATTTGCTGAAATATCTTTCAGCAATATGGGTCTATATGGGTCTATATGGGTATTTTTGTAGCGATGAACACCACTTGGCAATTTCTAGAAATAGAAGTCTCATCCATTGCAGATTATAAAATTCCACTGCTGAACATTGGCTTAGGAACATAGGTTGGCAATAGCAGTTTTATATTATTTTTTATAAGATTGAGAAATTTCTGATAATTATTCAATTATAACATAAGAAAAACAAATAGGTGGGGGCGATAATGAACTAAAGAAAAGTCCGTTATTCCGCTCCGGTGCGGCATGGCGTTGTTCACAATTCCTATTTTTAAAATATTTAAAAGAGAATTCTTCTCGTTTTCTTCCCCACCGAACACGTTATAGGCCTTCCCCACATTCTCTCTAATTGCTTTAGTTGACATGCATGGCATGCGGGTTGTTCACCGCACTTTTTTATTATTTTGAGTTCTTGTTGCTTCTTATATCTCGTTTCATTTACTTCTATCGCCTCTTACGATATCCCCTAAATTTTATGGAGTAGTGGGTTCTCTTACAAAGCGCAATATATTCCTATCAACAGATATCAACAATTCACCGGTATCAAAATGTATACTGTATTAAAAAAAATCTCCGTAGATCTGAGGTAGATCAGAAGTGTTTTACATGTGCGCGGCAGTGGAAGAATACATTGCGTAAAAACCTGCATATCTGAGGTATAAGATGTTTTGAGGATATGTGAAGTACGTCAACATGTAACGAAGCTGTGCTATGATCCGAAGCCCTCTTAAAAATAAGAGGTGACCCAAAATGTAACAACCTACTTACTTCCCAATGGGCACATAATTTTTTAGGTCACCGCAAAATAAAGGTAGATTAAATAAAACATTGACTTGGAAACCTAGTGAATCTAGCCTTTTCAGTACCTTATCATTGCATTTTTGACGTCGTTAATGTAAATTTAAAAAAAAATTGTGTAATTTTATTTAACACTGATGATAAAGTAATACTTGCTAATAATTATTCTGCACTTTTTGGATAGGTAAATAAAAATCGTAAATTTCATTCAAAAATCAAACATTTCTAAATCTGCTTTTTTCTTCATAAAGCATTAATATAGACATCGGCTAAATCTTTTGTAGAAAAAACATAGGCAATAAACGTCACGTTGGCGATCAAAATACGCATCGCATTACGAAAACAGATATGTTGCACCTTTAACGCTTCTCTATGTCACCGGTTTGAAGACCTCGTTGGTCTGGTTGCCTGGTAGTCTAGATCTTGTTGTAAACGTGGTTGCTGATCATGGGGTCTCAGTTTCGAATTCCAGGTCGGGCCAAGTTTTTCTTTTAAGAAATTCTTGGTAGCAGCCTGGAATCAGGAAGTTGACGGTATTTCACGCCCCAACCTCGGAAATCACGTAAAGCTGTTGGTCATGCAGACGCGTCCCTTTCCGGTCGTGTCGGGTAGCCGCCACAAAGCCAAAATTCTCCCTACAATGAAAGGTCCGTCTTCAGCAGTGGACTTGTCTTCTTCAGTGATGAAGAAGGGAAAATGTCTTTTCTTCGAATAGCCGAATGTGGTTGCCTTAACTTACGTTTTCGACTTATTTATGGCTAATGTAAGGTGTAGCCAGTTGCTATCGGCTAAAACTAGTATAGTAAAATCCAAATAATAATTATAATTCATGACTTCTTTTCATTTTGTCAATCAGCATCTAAAAAGTAATATATCAGAGATAGTGGGTTAAGGTGCGACTGAAGTGGCCCTTGGGCCATCCAATATGTGTACATGCCGCAGCGAACTGATTCAGTTCACAGCCTAGCCCTGCGTCGTTCTACTAGCGACTTGAATGCTATTCAGTCGATGCGTTTAATACAACATTGCAACTATCTTGTAATATCAGCTACAGTAGGTTAAGGTGCCTGAGGTGGGCCTTGGGTTACCTTAAAGCCGCGTACATTTATTTAATATAGCACATAGTGCATGAATAGGCATTAAAACTTGTATTAGACTCATCGGCTGAAACACATGGGCTGAATATAATTCAGTTAAACGGCCGGTGCCCTTTAGTAAAAAGGATAGACCGTTAACTGAAATGCTAATTAAACTATACGGATAGTAGTTGGCTGCGATAAATATAAAATGATATTTAAAATTTACCCAAAAAGCAACTACTAAATGACATATGATAATATATTATATTCAGTCAATAAAATACATTATATTAACGAAACAGCTTTTAAAATTAATTAGTTTTATTTTTAATGCCAACTTATTTACTACGTTTTCAATTTCGAAGTCAGAATACTGAATGGGAAAATTGCTCCCATTTTTCACTTCATGCAGAATTTTACGAGTTTACGCTGATTTATTGTTATTTCGTGTCGATATATCACTGATATCGGAAAATATCTAGTGCACCATAAATTTGTATAAAAAAACTTAATTAAATATTTAGAAGAAGTAAATGCATAAAATGTTGTTTTTAAGAACACTTCTTATTTCATTTCGTTATTAACGTCGGGAATTAAAAATAAGTAGTATTAAACGCGATAAATTCCGTAAAATTAGTTTCATTTAGTGTGTAGTGTTCACGTAAATATAAGAAATCAAACTCCTCTTATATAAAAATTATCGTTTTTTACATATTTATTTACCAAAAACCCAAAATTTCAAATAAAATTATAAAAGATAATAAATTATATTTTAATTTTATTTTAAAGTTTAAAATATAACTAAAATAGTTATCAACGTATTCTTGATGGAAAAAAACATTAGTATTACGTAAAAAATCATAATATATATTTATTTAATTTTTCTTTGCAATTTCTTTATTGCCGCGGAAAAAAATATTTTTTGTATATTTTTTTAAGTCACAGTCCACCTGATAGTAAATGTAAACTGCCACCCATAATCGTCGTCTTCATCAGGTCACAGAAGTCCATAGCAAGGAACTTTTGTTTGAACCTTTGATGCTACTGCGCTCGCCGGTTTGATTATTTTACGCCTTAGACACATAAGTATTATTAATTAATTTACCCCTGAGGACCAAAGGTGGAATGCCTCTTTACCACGAAAAGGGTCTCCAGATTCCATCACTAACCAAACACAGAAGCACAATTATTATACTTCCATATAATTTCATCCCTAAACGCTTTTTTATACGTAATGGCTATAATATATATATAATATAATATAATGAATAATTTTCTATTAAAAACTAGAGATACTTACAAAAGAAAATTGATGAAAAAATGAAAAATAACATCCAATAGATTTTATTCATTTTGGTGCTTATTTCACTAACATTAAATCAACATCTTAAAGTTTTTCTGACACACAATCGTTTACCTACATTTAACTCTATTTTAGTTTTAAAACACTTAAAAGTTCACATTCCATTTTATTTTTTCTAGTCATACCAAATTATAACGATATGTTGTTTAACTTTCGAATGAATCTCCGCGATTTCCCGCTCTTTTGTAATCAAACACACGAGCATCCTCCAGCGCGTTGGATCTCGAACTGAAGCGGGATGAACGTCCCTTACCATACGTTTTCACTGCGAACTACAGACGACGTTACGTCGCGTTTAATGGAGTGATAGATGGCACGGCTGGAGTGATAAATCGTTGACGTTATGCGAGGGACGCTTTCAGATTTTCGTTTTCTAGACAACGGACGACGGATAAGGATTTATGACCCTATCTACTGGTTTTATAGATACTTGCTAATTGAATTCAAAACAAAATTATTTATATTGCTAATACAACTACGGGTATTAATTTGAAATAAATAATACAAGAATCCCTGTAATATTAATGTTAGTCTTCCTAAATCAATGATGACGATAAAAAACTGGACAATATGTTTTATATTTCATGTCCATAAACCCTACCAATTGAACCTCTTCCACTGTGGGGTGGACTTATTATAGGTTGATCACAATATCCAGCCTTTGGCACCTATGTCGCGACCTCGTGTAACAGATCTGTGTATTTTAGATAAATCATGTACGAGGCTATTATTTTGATAACATTTAGAAGCGATGAGATGTTAGGCACTGGCTTTTGACTTTGTGGATATTTGCGATAACGATAATATAATAGTCGGTAATGGATTAAATAGATGGATTATTGAATGCTGCTATTATATGAGATAATTAGAATATCATATAAAGTATGCATTGTTTTATTCCGTGTTCATTAATTAAAATATTCATTACCTCAAATTTAGCGTTAGCGTTAGCGTTAAAATATATCCTCGAATAAAGCGACACACGCACATGATCAGCCACTCGCTCACACGCACACGCATATGCACAAGCTCAATCACACGGACACTAACATGCACACGTACACGCATATGAAGAAGCTCAAGCACACGGACACTAACATGCACACGTACACGCTAATGCAGAAGCTCAAGTACACGGACACTAACATGCACATGCTCACGCACTCACGCACACGTACATGCTCACTCACGCGTACCCGAACTTACACACATAAATCATGCGTGTGCGTGTGTAATTTGCGTTATCTAAACACTTATTTAATATTTGACACCACCCCTGTTGTGTAATACAATCACGGGTTGAGATCACTAATCATCCCCATGATGGTTGGAGATACGATAATTACTTTACTGTATTTTAAAAATGTTTGTAATAAGTATTATTTATTGGAAATTCAATAAATTCAAAAAAAAAAGAAATAGATTATGAAACAATATTATTATTAGGCAAAAGTAGGGGATACTTTGATTTTACTGAACAGGCACACTCGCTCCCTCGAGTACCAGCTTTTCGAGAGATCATCTTTATAACTCGAGCTGAAGATATTTTATAACCATTCTCGTATCCATCTCGTATCTTTTTAAACGTTTATTCATGAAACGTATTAAATGATTTTTTTGAATAATAGTACTGCAATATATTTAATTTAGATACTGTTCAGAAGTGAAAGAAATTAACAGCCTACATATCTTCCAACGTTGAGCCTTGTTGAGTCTCATCTCATTTCTGAGAGGGTTATGGATCAAGAAAAAGCCTCGTATCCTGCCACATCTCGTGAAAGTGGATTTCCGTATGTCCGCAGCATTGGGGTGGCCCACAGGCCAATTCACCTGAATCATACCGTGACCGTGTGTGGCCCAAACTCTATTCGATGTTTCAGTAATATGATCTGTTCGTTATAGTTATCTAAAGTTATGCATAACAAAATATGAATATTTACTAATTATTATGGGATTAATATTTCGTTTTGACAAAAATCCCAAAAAAGAGAAGAATGAAACAATTAACAGTTATGACGATTAAATTTCTACACAAAACCTATGAAATTAAGCATTCATTACCGTAGAGAAGGAAATCTCTTTATATCTATCATCTGCCTGTAAATAATTAACCTAGTATTGTACTCACCCTTATTAGTAGAGGATTTGAATTAAGCATGTTTCACTATTGACGCTACTTACTGTTTCTAGTCGGGATTTCTATTTGTACTATAAATAATAAATAGTTAATAATATGTATTGAATACCAAAGTTTATCGAGAACTTCGTTAAGATACCTTATATACAGCAATTTTTTTTATAAAACTGAAGTGACAAACCAACTCACAGTCCACCTGACGGTAAGTGGCTACGTAGGTCACTCAATAAGTTTTGAGATGCTCGAAATTTAACATTCTTCTAACCTAACTTAACCTAACTGTGAACATTTGCGCGCTATGATATATTATTATGATTTTAAATTTGGTTTAACCGAACAATTAAGTTTACAACGGTTACAATCAGCATTAGGGGATTCAGTTCCATCACGCGCAATAATTTTTAGGTGGTTTGCTGAATTCAAAAGGGGTAAAATTAATCTTAAAATATCTTTAAGTATCCCGGTCCCACAAACAGCAGTAACGGCAACAAGCAAACAGCAGTAAATAATACGCGGGTGAAATCGCAAGGCACAGCTAGTTAATAATATGGCTAAACGTTGATTGAGAAATCATCAAACGTTGATGTGTGAACGATGAAAATGAGCATTAATTTTATCTTGTCATTTCATAAAATACAACTATTACATTAAATGATTAATTCTCTGATCTTTCCACAACATATACAGCTTGAACAGAAGTAATAAAATCATTTCGACTAGATAACATCTGTTCTAAATTCAACCTATATAATTCGCCTTCATGAAAACAGCCCTAACGATTTCGATGAAATTTTCAACACAAGGGTTTACGAGGTTGAAAGGTCATTCAGCAAAGTCTCATTTCTGGGAAAGTTAATTAATTAATTCTCCGTGTTTACACAAACGCTTTACACAGAAAAGTGAGCCGTACAAGCCTCCAGGTAGTGCCCACACTCATGTTAAGCCTTCAGAGCCGAGGCCCACGGTAGCTTGGACGGCAGTTAGGAAACTTATCTGTAAACTGATTCGCGTAAAGGTGATATCGTAATGAAAACCTAACGTGCGGAAATAATCGGCAACAACATCATCATCATCATCATCATCATCAGTCACCAACATCGTTATCATCAGAAGTCTCCTTTCTTATATGGTGACCTGAAAGGCCGAGAGTCCTGTTTCAGATGAAGCTGTAAAAGTCAATTAGCTAAGAGCACTAACCTCGCTGATAATAGTCAGCCATTATAGATAAAATGGCAATCACAATATTCGCTCGAGTATGATGTATCAAATACATGAAATACGTTATTGATATTAATTACGTATTTAATTAATAATTAATAAGCCGTGTAGTGGCGGTCAAGAATATCCACTACCCCATATCCTCCCGTGGGTGTCGTAAAAGGTGACAAAGGGAAACAGGCAGGAGATGGGCAGCAGCATCTCTTTGATAACAACAAACTAACAATTAAAAAAAAACTGCGGTTGCCAACCCGCTCGCCAAGCGTGGCAACTATGGCAAATACCCCCCCTATGAATGACAGTAACAAAGAAACGGCCCCCAGTCCCCGGCGGCCCCGCTATTCCTGGCTACGGTGGCGACCATGGTAACGGCGGGGCAGGGGGTGCTAAGAATCTCCGGTGGAGGTTCGGTTGCCATCTTAGACGACTCGACCTGGCAACGTACAACGCACGCACCCTGAGGACTGATGAGAAGATTGTGGAGCTGGAAGAAGAGATAGACAAGTTGCGCTGGCATATTACAGGATTATCCGAAGTCCGAAGAGAGGGGGAGGACACGGTAATTCTCGAATCCGGCAACTTGCTCTATCACCGGAAGGGCGACCATCTGTCCCAAGGAGGTGTCGGATTTATCGTCCACAAGTCTCTCGTTAACAACGTTGTAAAGATCGGGAGTGTGTCGACGAGGGTTGCGTACCTTATACTCAGAATCACCAAACGGTATTCGCTGAAGGTCATACAGGTTTACGTACCAACCTCGGCACACCCCGATGAGGAGGTGGAGGAAATATATGAGGATATCTCTAGAGCCATGCATTTCTCCAAAACCCAATATACGGCGTTAATGGGAGACTTCAATGCAAAACTAGGCACAAGAGAGAACTGCACAAGAGAGTGCTGCAGTCCCTTCAGCGGGGCCAAGTTGACTGTCGGTATATTGAAGTGTTGAAGTGCTTGTACAGTAGGGCTACGATGGCTATCCGAGTACAGAACCAGAGTACGAAACCTATCCAATTGCAGAGAGGTGTAAGACAGGGTGACGTCATATCCCCGAAACTCTTCACCGCTGCATTGGAAGACGTTTTCAAGCTTCTGGACTGGAAAGGATACGGTATCAACAACAATGGCGAGTACATCACTCACCTTCGATTTGCCGACGATATAGTCCTTATGGCAGAATCGCTGGAGGGCCTAAGCACTATGCTCAATGACCTCAATAGTGTTTCCCAACGGATAGGTCTTAAGATGAACATGGACAAAACAAAGATCATGTTTAATGTCCATGTCACACCTATGCCGGTAGTTGTTGGGAACACTAAGCTCGAAGTCGTTGACGAGTATGTTTACCAGGGACAAATAGTCCGACTAGGTAAGTCCAACTTCGACCGAGAGGTCAATCGACGGATTCAACTCGGCTGGGCAGCGTTCGGGAAGCTACGACACATCTTAGCGAGCTATGGAGAGGGCTATGCTCGGAGTTTCTCTGCGTGATAAACTTAGGAATGAGGATATCCGCAGTAGAACCAGAGTAACCGACATAGCCCAACGGATTAGTAAGCTGAAGTGGCAGTGGGCCGGCCATATAGCTCGAAGAACCGACAACCGATGGGGATGAAAGGTTCTCGAGTGGCGGCCTCGTACCGGTAGGCGAACTGTAGGGCGTCCCCCCACGAGATGGAGTGGCGACCTGGTAAGACATGCAGGAAGTCGATGGATGCAGGTGGCTCAGGACCGTGCTTTGTGACATTCTTTGGGGGAGGCCTATGTTCAGCAGTGAACTTGTGAAGGGCTGTAATGATGATGATGATGACGTATTTAATAAACATTAATAACTGTATTAACTGTACTAACCCTGTAGTGGCGGTGTGGGAATATCCACTACACCATATCGTCCCGAGGCTGTCGTAAGAGGCGACAGATGGAAAATAAAACAGGAGATGGGCAGCAGCATCTATCTTCCTGATAACAACTTAAAATATTAAAAAAACTGAGGTTGCTATCCCACTCGTCAAGCGTGGCAACTATGGCAACATCCTCACATGAAGCAATCTATGAGGGAGACCTATGTTCAGAAGTGGACTTTTATAGGCTGAAATGGAATAACTGTATTATTACAAAGTAAAAAATTAGAATAGATTTTTGTACAAACGCCTCCTACACGCCAAAATAAAAAAAAATAAGTATAAATATTTTTATCGTGTGGTGGCGATGTAAGAATATTCACTACCCTATATCGTCCCGTGGATCTCGGAGCAGCAGCGTCTTTCTTATTACAAATAAAAAAATTAAAAAACTACGCTTGCCAACCCGCCCCCCAACCGTGGCAACTATGGCAAATTATTACAATATTCCCCCTATGAGGTAATCTAAAGGGGAGGCCTATGTTCAACCGTGGACTTTTAATAGGCTGTTACGGTAACTGTAACAGTAACGTGGTATAGCCACGTGGAAGTGCACTATGGCTTTGGCACGAATGGATGGGCTGACGTGACAAGAGAGCGGAATTTTTGTCTTGTCCGTGCCCTACGACTCTTCTGTCGTGAAGCACAGGCACATCATACGATGTCATGATACCTAAAAATACTTGAAACTTTCTCTTATATGTGTACGTTTTTTGACAGGAGCAAATCAGCATGCGGCTTATGATTTTATAATTTTTCTTAATTTTAATAAAATATAAGCTATCATATATTCATGAAGCGTTTTAGTAAGATGAAATATTACTTAGTTATAATGCAGGACGTAAACATAAAGACGTTAACTATCATTACAAGCTCTTGAACACCTGTAGGCTCTTCATAACATTACTTGTATCGACATAACTTAACCAAATAATCTTGGGACTCACAGTAAACCAAGTTATCTTATCCACTTGACATAAGGATGAATATTGCTCGAATTTTAATTATTGTAGCTGTAAATTTAAACTTGGTTAGGTCATATGTACCAATTCAAGCTGAAGACGGCCACATGCCAGCTAATTAAGCTGCGTTGGTAGCAGATGGCGCTGCAAGGCAGCCATTATTGTACGTCATATCAGTAACGATGTAGTGATGTGTATTGCAAATAATTCTATCGATATGTATGTCTCAGACGAATATAGGGTCTTATTAAAAATAAGAGGACAAATAAGCTTAGCTTTGAATTTATCCATAATAATGTGTACTTTATTGTACAGGCACTGAGTGCTGGCACTCAAAAAGCTGTGTTCCCCATCGGTTGTCGGTTCTTCGCGCTATACGGCCGGCCCATTGCCACTTCAGCTTACTAATCCGTTGGGCTATGTCAGTTATTCTGGTTCTACAGCGGATATCCTCGTCTTTAAGTCTATTACGCAGAGAAACCCTGAGCATAGCGCTCTCCATAGCTTGCCGAGTGACCTTGAGCTTCCTCATACGGTCAGCAGTGAAGGACAACGTCTAAAATCCCTAAGTCAGCACTGACAATACGCACTGGTGGTACAATCTTGTTTTTAGGTTTTGAGGTATACCTGATGAGAAGAAGTTTTGTAATCTCCCGAACGCTGCACAGCTGACTTTCTACTTACAAGAACGTAATCAGTTTTTTTTTTAAACAAGCAAAATCCATATACTTTGTTTTTATAATTAATCATCATCCGTTAAAGTATTCGAATTTACAATTGCAATGTCCGTGGATAAGTATTTTTGTATTATAACAATATTAATTAACTCATTATAATCAATGCGGAAAGTTTTTCATTTAAAAATTAATTTATACGCGGGCAAAGATTAAAGTTGAACAAATACCTTAAATTCAATAATTCTTTATTAAAATTTTTACTAATTAAAAATAATTACAAAATATTAATTACTATATTTTGTAGTGTAGTACAAATTTTAGGTCATTTTATGATGCTGTAATTTCTATGTAATTTCGATAAATAAATGTGTTAAAAATTTCTTATGTAAAAAAGAAATTATAATTTTAAAAGCCAATCGGAAAAAAATCGCTGACCGCTACATAAAAAAAAAACTTTTTGTTTAACCAGTCATTAGGTTTTGAAAATAGGTAGATATTTTTTATAGAGTAAGGGTGACAAACGAACTTTAATATTAAGTGGATACTGTGGCCCATATACATAGACATGTATCTTCTGTTAAGAATCAAAATGCAGATATGTTTTCTTCTCTGAGGACTAAGATGCAATGCCTCATTTCCAGCAAAAAAGGTCTCGAGTTCTCCAAACTCACCATACGAAATAACAGCATTAAGCTGCTATTTTATGCTGGTACTCTGTAAGAGTGTCGTTCTTCCTCAGTCGAGCCGAACACTTATAAAATGTTGCTTACAATGTTACGATAAGTATCGATATACTACGTACCGCCACTAAAGCGTCTTGCTGTCTAAAAGCTATTAGCAGTTGGCGTCGGGGGCACACCTGTGACTGTCATTTCCTACAGAGAGATTACTTGCCATCCAAGGCGTTCACTTAGCTCGTTTATGTCTTGTAAAGATGTCTATCATACACCTCGACATATAAGAAAACATAAGGGACAATATTAGTTTCGAAACAAACTCCGGCATGTTAAAACAGTGTTCATAAAAACACGACATATTAAGGGAATCACTTTCCATGGTTTTTTTTAAATTCAAACCACCACTATGGAGCAGCAGGGTTCCTAAGAGAACAAGATTTTTTTTTAATAGGATAAGGGTGACAAACGAGCACACAGTCCACCTGATGGTAAGTTGTTGCCTCGGCCCCTAGACATCTACATCTATCCTCGATAAAGAATCAAAATGCAGATGCGTTGTCACCCGTGAGGACTAAGATGGAATGCTTCATTTCCAGTAAAAAGGGTCTAAGATCTACTTAGAAGTGAATTTTTCATCGCCATGCATATGGTTTTAAGCATATTGTATTTTTGTGTGCTGTTGTCACATGCTCGGCTGTAAAGGAAAATATCGTGAGGAAACCTACATGACAGAGAAATAAGAAAAAAATATTTCGAACAAATGTTAAGCTCGCCAAGACGCACTGGGGAAGCGCAGCGGTCATTTCCTTGGCCTAATACCTAGAGAAGGCCTGTGCCCAGCTCTGGAAGGTATATAAACTGTAACTTTAACTAACTTTAAGCATGTGACAGGCGGTGCGTAAAATTGCAATTTACATTTTAATTTACATCAGCGCTGGGGATCGAAGTCCCGTCGCTCGCGTACAACAAATCTTCACTACCTACAAACTACCATAGTTTCTAATTATCTTAATTGGTTATCATAAGTTCCTCATTTTGTTGACATTTTATTAGTTCTCCAAATGTGAACTAAGAGATTTAATATGAAAGTATAAAAATATATTTGAAAATTAAATTTCGTTTCACAAATTTCATTTTATAACCCCCGACTTTTTTTTTTATAGGAGAGGAGGCAAACGAGCATGCGGCTCACCTGATGGTAAGTGACTACCGCCGCCCATGAACAACTGCAACACCAGGGGAATCGCAGATGCGTTGCCGGCCTTTTAAAAAGGAGTACGCTCTTTTCTTGAAGGTCCCTAAGTCGTATCGGTCCGGAAAAATCGCTGATGGTAATCGATTCCACAAGGAGGTCGTGCGAGGAAGAAAACATCTTCTAAATCGCACAGTGGTGGACCGCCAATCATCCAGATGGTGGGGATGGTATCGGGAGTTTTGCCGCGATGTGCATTCGTGACATTTGGCGGCTGGGATTAATCCGAACAATTCCTCAGAGCACTCCCCATGGTAGATGCGAAAGAAAATGCAAAAGGATGCAACATCTCTTCGCAGTGCCAATGAATCGAGCCGATCGGAAAGGGCTCGGTCGTCGACGATTCGAGCCGCTCTGCGCTGGATGCGGTCAAGTGGAAGGAGCTGGCACTGGGGAGCCCCTGCCCAGAGATGGGAACAGTATTCCATGTGAGGCCGAACCTGCGCCTTGTAAAGTTGCAGGCGGTGTGCCGGCATGAAATACCGTCCCGCTCTGCTGAGCACGCCAAGCTTTTTAGAGGCCAATTTGGCCTTCCCTTCCAAGTGACCACGAAACTGCACGTCACTCGATATGTCGACTCCGAGGATACCGATACTGGCTGAGGCAAGAAGGGGAGTGCCTTGAAACTGAGGAGATACGACAAAGGGGTTCTTTTTAGCGGTAAACGCGCAAACTTGTGTCTTCTGAGGATTAAACTGGACTAGATTTAGTCGCCCCCAATCCGAGATTTTGCTCAGCAAAGACTCGACTTTAGACACAAGTTTGTTCCGGTACTCAGCGACGTTTTCCCGAGAAATATTGGCACGGCCGGTGTATTGAGCATCACCAGTGCTGTCATCCGCATGGCAATGAATGTTACCAGTTAGCAACATATCATTGATATGCAGAAGAAACAGCGTTGGTGATAGCACACAGCCTTGTGGAACACCAGCGTTAATAGGCTTGTAGTCAGAGCATGCACTGTCTACAACGACCTTGATGCTCCTATCTGCAAGGAAGCTGGTGATCCAATTGCACAATTTCTCGGGAAGCCCATAGGAAGGGAGCTTCAAAAGAAGCGCTTTGTGCGAAACCCGATCGAAGGCCTTCGCAATGTCCAGACTAACGGCCAACGCCTCCCCCTTGGACTCTACTGCCTCCGCCCATCTATGGGTCAGGTAGACCAGAAGATCACCAGCTGATCGACCCCGACGAAAACCGTATTGGCGGTCACTAATCAGCTGGTGATCCTCAAGGTACCGGATGAGCTGGCAGTTAATAATGGATTCCATTATTTTGGAGAACAAGGAGGTGATCGCGATAGGCCTATAGTTGGATGGGTCTGAGCGGTCGCCTTTTTTAGGGATCGGGTGGACAAAAGCTGTCTTCCATGAATTCGGGACTACGCCGTGGTAGTAGGAGTACCGGGAAAGATGCGTTAAGACCGGTGCCAACTCCGGAGCACACGTCCACAGCACAATTGAGGGGATTCCGTCAGGCCCACTCGACTTCTGGATGTCCAGGGAGAGCAGTGCTTTGCGAACCGAGCGCTGTGAGAACAGCACATCCGGCATGGAGCACTCACACCGCGGGATGATCGGCGGTGTTTTCCCCCCGTCATCAAGAGTCGAGTTGGACGCAAAAAGGGAGCCTAAAAGGTCGGCTTTGTCTTTTGCGTCATGGGCCAGTGAGTCATCCTCCCTGTGCAGAGATGGTAGTGATGGCTTACAGAAATTCCCTTGGACAGCCTTGGCGAGAGACCAGAATGCACGGGTTCCCGAAGGAAGGCGAACTAGTTTCTCGCCAATTCTGCCTATGTGCTCTGACTTTGCCTTGGCAATAACTCTTTTGAAGGACCTGGAGGCGAAGTTATACTTCTTTTTAAGTGTGCTAGTGTTTACATCCCGAGTCGCCGAAGCCGCAGCCCAGGCTTGATAACACTCCTGCTTACTGCGTAATGCAGTCTTACAGGAGCGACCAAACCAAGGCTGAGATCTGCCTCCGATGGGTACCACAGATGATGGAATAAATAGTTCCATTCCCTGTAGCACCACATCAGTGACAGAGTCAGCAACAGCGCTGGGATCATCCGGCGAGAATCAAACCCGCCCCCATGGGTAGGATGCAAAGAAAGACCGCATTCCGTCCCAATCCGCCGTCCTGTAATGCCAAACACGGCGGCAACCTGCAGAACGCAACCGCGAAGGGACTGTGAGTGGCACCACACTCCGGATCAGACAATGGTCCGAAGAGCCGAGAGGGGCATCGACGGAAACCTGATATCCGTCCGGATGAGAGGTCAGCAGAAGGTCCAACAGGGAAGGTGTATGATCCTCCACATCTGGAATCCGCGTAGGCGAAGTAACCAGTTGTGTCAGACCATATGCCAAGGCAAGGTCATAAACAGATCTCCCCGCATGATCGGTTAGACGTGAACCGAGGCATTCGGCATGGTGGGCGTTAAAATCGCCAAGGATCACGATCTCTGCGGATGGGACCTGTTGTAGCAAGGAATCTGTAGCCATTTGAACGTGGTCGATGAGTCGGTCTGTTTCGGCATTACCGCTATGGGACCTATAGAGGCACCCGTAGACGCGCGGATGGTCGTCGCTGTCTACGCGTAGCCAAAGGATGGACAGGTCCGAACCTTCAAGACTGCCGAGGCGTCGAGAACAGATGTCCTCTCTGAGATACACGCAAACTCCAGCCCGAGGCACAAAGGAATGCTCCAATTTGTACCCCGGGTAGGAGAGATACGAAGTATCAGCCGGAGAGGAAACCTGCGTCTCGGTCAGAAAGAGCAAGGCCGGCTTCGCCGTCTCGAGATAGTAGTGGACGGCGTTTAGGTTAGAGTGAAGTCCCCTGATGTTGCAGAAATTCACGGATAGCGTGGCAGGGGTCGCCTTGGTGTTCTTGCTCAGTTTTCCCCTAGCAGTTATGCTTTTGAGCGGAATTTTGCCCCCCCCCCCCCAGAATACGCGGGGCAGCATGAGCACCCACGCTCAGGATCGGAATAACATGGTCGTGGATGCTCAGCGAGGGATTCTCCAGGGGTAGTTCATCGTGTAATTCCACTACCATGTTGATGGGGGGGGGGGGGGGGAATTGGGCCTCCGGCCACCTGCACTCACCAGACGAAACGCAAAAGCAGAGCTTCTACTTCACGCCGGTATTCTGTGAGGTCGTGGTACCAACCCGGCTCGAGCCGGCCCATACATGCAACAGCAAAAACTGCTGCGTGGCTCTACCACCGTTAAGACGGAGGGGTGTTATAATATGTTTGTATTGTGTATCTGTGCATCAATCTGTTTGTGTGTATATCTGTGGCATCATAGCTCAGTAATGAATGAACCCGGATGAACCGGTTTTAATTATGTTTTTTTTTTCGTTTAAAGGCTGCATAAATGGAGAGTGTTCTTAGCTATATTTCAGGAAAATATGTTCAGCTGTTTGAAAATCATCAGCTCTTCAATCTCTCTCTTTTTGTTGCGGAGGTTTTTAAACTTTTTACCTAAGTTATCTTCTACTACAGTTTCACACCGGTTTTCCCTTTTTTGTTATTTTATTCTACTTTACAGTGCCTACTTTAAATTCACTGATGAGCATTTGTTATTTAATTACTAACTATTAATCACTAAAAACTAACAACTTGATCATATAAAACGCATTGAAGTTGGATTGCTTACTTTATATACATTTGTACTAAATAATTTTGTGTTAAAATTAACATTTTATTCTATGAAAACTATCATAATAATATATAAAATATTATTTGGTGAGTTTTGTCAGTATATTAATAAAATATCAATATTGGGTCCACGACGCAGTGGCTTTGCTTTAAGTTGCTGCACTGAGGGCATGTTCGAATCCCGCTTGGAGCAATTATTTTGTATGGCCTACAAATAATGGCTTTAGGTCTAGATGTTCGTCCTTGTGAAATTTATGAATGCAAACTTCCTCCATAAGTTGCCAATCACATAGCTACCGACTTTCCTCACCATGTTTTCATTTACTCCCGAGTACGTGGTTAAATAAGCACTTAAAATAGCAATTGCATTGGTGTTGGTGGTAATCGAACCCGGGATTTTCGCGTACGTATTGTTGGCAGAAATCTGAAGTCTGCCAACACGCGAACTGGAGAAGTTGGCCTGTTTTCTGCAGAGTTACAGATAAGGGTTGTGTAACTTTACAACTTAAATTACATTGAGATTTTATTACCCGAAAAGATAATTATTTTAATGGAAATTTCTTCTTAAAATATTGCCTAAAATAACTAATTTTCCAGGTTGCCTATTAATATATCTATCCTAACGTCGTTTCGTCGGCCACACTAAGAGCTGCATAAATCTGACTCACAGTTGCAGATTGATTTAACTGACTGAGCATGGTATATTTCATTAGATTCGCTTATAGAGCAACGCTTTAATAACTTGTTATATATCTAAATTAATTTAACAAGACTTTGTTAACTAGTATTTGGCCGCATTGATCTGTATTTTGATTCGCAAACCAGGATAGATGTAGATGTCTATGGGCCACAGCAACCACTTACTATCAGGTGGGCTGTGTGCTCGTCTGTCACTCTATCCTATAAAAATTTTTTTCTGTAGCGACGATACAATACCCCAGAAGGTCAGAAATCGGGAGCGAGTCAAGTTATTTTGTGTTTTGCAGGAACCTGCGTATGTAGAATTTTACAAAGGCTGAGATTTTGAAAAATACTAAAGATACATCAGCAACTTTTCCGTACCCGCTGTCACTTACAACTTGACGTTACGTTTAAAGCTTCCAGACGTTGCGGTGGTTCTTGCCGAAGTTGAGCTCGTGATTATTCAATTATCAAAGTAGTTAAGAGTTTCGCAGAGATCCAGTATAAAAATAACAGATTTTCTTTTTCAATGTTTATTTTTAAATTATAATAAAATAAAGTAGTAAGCCTATATAGGGTACAGACTTTCATTCATTTTCTAGATGGTTGTGAAGCAGTTAGTATGTTGCGAGTGGTAAATTAGAACTTAAAGTTGCAATTAACAATTCTATTGGTATTCAATCCCTATTGTATATAAATTCACTTGTAGAAACTGTGTACCATATTTGAATGTACAAACAAAATAAAATAGTAAAGAATCATCTTTTTTCTACATAGATTACAAGTATACTTATTGAAAGTCATTTCAGTTTTACCACTGATTCGGAAAAGCCTCTGTCCTCTTTGAAAAATCAATTAACAATGTAATATGTTTACGAAACATTTGCATGATAGCGATCACCTCATTCCCAGGGGTTACAGTTAATAATGTACTCTTTAGTAGCGCACAATTTTAACTAATTATTTTTTAACTTTTACATATATAAGTCCCGCATTTTTTCTGGAACATTTTTTTTTTAAATGTCAATTATCTCCACGTAATATGGTCCAAAAAACTGAGGGCGAGGTAGCTCACTCACTTACCCTCAAAAAGACTATGATGTACTCGTTTGTTGCTAAAAAAACAAGGATAAAAGTGGATAATACGGTAAACTCAAGAAAAGTACCATGTATGGTGTGTTGTGAAGAACAACGAAAGCAGCAAAGAAAGCAAGAATCTTCCTTTTAATTGAAAAAAGCTGTTTTTTTTTTGTTAACGTAGTCTTAAAATTGTTTGAGAATCAAAGCAGCATATATTAGCATACTCAATACCTGCATTATATTTTTTTAACGAAATGTTAAAGACAAGACTAACTTTAATTTCATAATACACTACTATTATAAAGAAGAAAGATTTGTTTGTTTGTTTGTTTGTTTGAATTGAATAGGCTCCGAAACTACTGGACCGATTTGAAAAATTTTTTCACCATTAGAATCCTACATTATCCCTGATGAACATAGGCCATGTAATATTTTCAAAAAAGTTAGGGATCCGTATGAAAACTTCGTTAATGTAACCCAAGGTGTGAAAAAAATACCAAAAAGAATCCTTATATCGCGTACGCTTCGGAAACTATTGATAATAGAGCAAAGTAATGTACTTCACTTTTATAGAGGATATTAATCTCTACAAAAAAGTCTGTGATACCATATGTTTAACTATTACAGTTATGTCACAATAACTACTTTTTCATGTTAAAATGTGAAATAGTAACGCCGGTACAAATACTACTAATACGAGTACGTACTGATACGAATAATGTGGCCTAGACATTATTCGTATCAGTACCTGTATCATGCATAACCACCAATTACGTTAACTATGTAATTTTAGTAACTTATTTCACTTTTTAAATCTTTGTTAATTCAGCAACCGTCCGTCGTGATGTCTCTCTCGAAGTTCGCATGTCGCAAGGCTCAGATGCGTGATATACGCGGGTGAAACCGCGGGGCACAGCTAGTTTCATAATAAATTGGTTATGTAAGTGATAAACTTTAGCTTTGGGTACTCACAAATGTTTAGTTTGAAACTAAGGAACACCAGAAGGAAACTACAGCCAATTAAAACTAGTTAAGTATACAGCGAAGAGGCAGTTGAGGCAACCGTACTGTTGAGTGTATTTGCAACTGAAACTTTTCAATTAGACAAGTTGTCTTTGCGAGGCAGCGTCACTTCTGAATTCGAATTAGATGTAGGAGATGTTAATTCATAATAAACATAATACATACTACAAAGAATAGAAAGTAGTCCCTTTTGGATAGATTTTTGAATTTGTTATCAAATTATATATATATATATATCGTGTATATATATACATATATATAAGTATTTTAAGCTTCACTCTAGTGGTTAACGGGAATTGCGTTAATATTATTGTATAAAAAAAAACACTTCTTAATATTATATGCAGAAATTACTTATAAGAAAATATTGCATGATACGTGTAGAGATACGCGTAAGGTTGAACTCTTCCCCTGTACATCATATGTAATATTTCCTAAAGCTATCTTATAATTTTAATCGAAACTTTCCCATATGTGCATATTTACACATATTTTCGGGATTTCTTTCTCACATATTAAAAATAATATGTGATGTGGCAGGGGGAACACACATTTTACCACTTTGGAAGTGTCTCTCGCGCAAACTATTCAGTTTAGAAAAATATGACATAAGAAACCTCAATATCATTTTTGAAGACCTATCCATAGATACCCCACACGTGTAGTGTGATGAAAATGTTTTTTTGAGTTTCAGTTCTAAGTATGGGAAACCCCCAAAATTTATTGTATTTTTTTTTTCTATTTTTGTGTGAAAATCTTAATGCGGTTTATATAATACATCTACTTACCAAGTTTCAACCACATAGTTCTTATAGTTTCGGAAAAAGTGGCTGTGACTAATGGACGGACAGACAGACATGACGAATCCATAAGGGTTTCGTTTTTTGCCATTTAGCTACGGAACCCTAAAAATAGCTTTTCACATTTAATAGTAGCTTTTAACTACGTATTGTAATATGTGTGACAGTAGATACCAGATATAAAATGAGAAATAGTATTGATCCTTTGAATATATTTAAAAAAATACTATGCCTCTATAGCTTAGCTACAAAATAACCCACTCTTAGTTGTAGAGTCGAATACAGGCTCCAACGAATCTCCGCTCTAATTGCAGTTAATTCGGCTGCCATGACGTGTTCTACAGATTTCACGGTTGGGAATTACGTGAATTTTTACTAGTTTCTTTCTCGTAATTGACTTAAAACTGTAAAATTCGTATATATATTTAGTGTAGTGATTCAAAATATAACGATTAAATTATAAATATGCAAATTGGTCAATGTTATAAACCTTCGGAACCATTGAAATTTGTATTTGCGAAATTTTACTGTAAATTAATAGGGTATTACACCCATTTTCAAAAAGTGTTTTAAATGAATCCTAGAGTGATAATGAACCACTATAGATTTTATATAAATTTTTTAAAACCGAATAGTGACATAAAAATTACTTTTAATCTATCGTTTTAAATTTTCGCGTGAAAACGCTAGCCGCCATACTGTTCAACTCGTGACGTCACTGTCCTAGAATTTTGACAATTTTGCAAAGGAATAAGATACTTTTGAAGGTTTAATAATGAGTTATCATTTATATCATTGATGTGTTGAATACTTGGTTAAAACTGGCAAGAAGAGACCCGAAGGCGTTGTCTACAAAATCTAAACTATACTTCTGTGAAGATCACTTTGATGTAAGTATGACTTATATTTCATATATCATGACATGATAGGTACCTATTTCAAGTAAAATTTTGTAATAGATTAGGTTAATCGCTCGGCTTTCCCGCCCTTTGTGGGCCATTTTGATAGCCCTTGCAAGTGCAGTGCAGTGATTTACTTAATTCCTGTTTTCTTCTATTACATGGGAATATAGACATGGTTTGTACTCAGACTAAATAAAAAAGTGACTTTTTATTTCGTCTGACGGTTTGTACAAAAAAATATAACAAAAAGTTTTTCTCACCTACGCTTATATTATAATATCTATAACATTACTGCTAAAAGCGAAGAAATAAACTCGCTTTTACGAATCCGTTTTCCATGATGCCTTTTCAATAAAATTCGGAATAAAAGTCAACAATCGTAGTGATAACTTGAAAATTTTTGAAATTAGCTAGCTAGTACACAGCACATAACCTAGTTCTTTGACCTAGTGAGGTCACGACGCTATCTAATATGGTGGACATCGTTTTGCAGATTTGAGGCACAGGTAAAAAAAAATCTTTAAATGAAATATAAAATTTATAATGCATTTTTATTAATAGAAATCA
The DNA here is from genome assembly GCA_963668995.1 of Parnassius mnemosyne. Taxonomy (NCBI): domain Eukaryota; kingdom Metazoa; phylum Arthropoda; class Insecta; order Lepidoptera; family Papilionidae; genus Parnassius; species Parnassius mnemosyne. The sequence goes on along the minus strand of CAVLGL010000084.1, from coordinate 14,520,502 downwards.
ATGTTTCTCGTTTACTTTTTACAAAATCTATCATAAATATATATTCTTTGATTTTTTTTACATGGTGTAAAATACCCTATTGTATGTATATTATTTACTAAGTGTTTCCAAGAAAGACAAAATATTGATGACGGTCGTCAGCCTCAACAGTGGGTAGCCATCTGCGCAGAACAGGATAATAGTGTCCGAGAATATTAATAAATACAGATGCACTCTTTATTCCCTCACTGTCATAGTCTGTTTGGACGGTAATCCAATACGGCCGGAGAGAGATCAGACGTAGGACTAAAACGACTTTACGTGCTTTCCGAGGCAAGGAGGGGTGAAACACTCTGACTGACTGACTCTGGACTGCCACAGATCATTTATTGACAGAAAAACCCAATAATAGGTTTTAGCCAGACCCGGTACTCGAACCCGGGACCTGATGATCAGCAGTCGAGTTAACGACCACTAGATCAACGACACAGTAAAAAAAATAAAAGTTATCCATTAAATAAATTATAACCTAACTGGATATAAAAGTGATATAATTAAACTATTTTATTCATTCAGGTACAATTTTTAATAGGAATTGTTTGTTGTTGAAAATAAGTTGAAAATAAACAGAATATTTTTAATATGACTTAAGTCTAATGTGCAAATATTCTAATACATCTAAAGTTACTTATTATTCTGGTTCTCAAATAAGTACAAAGGAATAAAAATATATCGAGGAATTATCATTCCGTTTCTAAGGATTCCTTTTCCTGCTTAAGTTAAGCGAGGGACTAGACGAAGCCCTTTACTTGACGTTCCACTTAATCCTCTTGATACCGTTGTAAGTCACTTAAAGGATTTCTTTGCCTTTTTCACTCAATTCTTAAGTAACAGTAGCCTAATGTTTAATGGTAAGGACCGCAAATTTAAAAACTACGTCAGCTCAAATCCGGCATTCGATCCACATGAACCACTAGCATTTAACACTAGCATTTAATGTTTACAGTATAGTTAACGGGAATATTGGTAATGATAAAATTATTATAAATATTTTTAATTTATTTATTAACATTTTGTTTATCATAAACAATTAATAAAAGTTTAGGGTTTAAATTACAATGCACATTATTAAAAAATGATGTATATATTTAGTACCTTGAAGATACTGTGGTTTTCTACGACACCACGGTCTCAATTTTTAATTATCGGAGTAGTCAAAGATTTCCGGGAGTTTTTAATAATAATATCAGATACTAGAATTTTAAAAGGGTATATCGTGGAAACAACTCTAAAAGGTCAGTAAATCCTTCATGGGGGATTGTATACGCTTTTACAACAAAGTTCCAGAAAATATACACGCAGACCTTTTCTATCAAAAGGTTTAAATTATTTATTTAGCAAAAATTGTCTAGTAAGGGTTGTTTTCTCATCAGTCTTAAAGAGTACATGACTATTATAACTCCTGGGGATGAGGTGATCACTACCATGATGTTTCTAAATGTTTTCAAAATAATTGTATACGAGTAGAATATTATATTGTAAATTGTACTTTTAAAAAAAAGTCCCGCTGGGTTTCTTGCTGGTTCTTCCCAGGACAGAGGTTTTTTTTTTTTTTTGCGAACCAGTGGTAAAAGTAAAAAATGACTTTATTAATCTATATTGAATAAAAATGATTTTATTCTATTCTATCCAACTATTTATTGAATATAATTAATTCGTAATAGCAAGTTTAAGATTATAAAATAAGCAAATTAAAACAGTTATTAAAATAATCAGGAATACATTTCTATATTTATAGCGTAAAAAGATTAAAAGGTTATAAGTAATAATAACGTAAACAAATATCGCTATTATCATGCAAAATCCTCAAATTCATTAATTATATTAGAATCTCTTTTGAAACTGAAGAAACCCATTCGGTTGCCAGTTTCCTTTCGTAAAAGGGGAGTCAAATTTCGAAGCTCCAACGTTGACTGACAAAGATGATGCCGGTGTTTCGTGTAGTTTCAACCCCGTAGAGATAGCATAATCCGTCCTTTGAGCTAATGGCGTATGGGCAACGGAAGCTGCAGCCTGAGCCACATCTCTGAAAAAGTGCATTAAATTCAACATATCTTTTTCAATTTTAAGCAAATTATACTTTATATAAACTAAAAGGCTAAAAAGTTAAATTATAACTTAGCTCTTAGCTCGTTCGTCGTAGTAAGGGTGAAAAACGAGCACACAGATCACCTGATAGTAAGTGGATGTTGTGACCCTTAGACACCTACATTTATTATCGATAAAGAATAAAAATGCAGATGCGTTGTCACCTCAAAGGACTAAAATGAAATGTCTTGTTTACAGTAAAAAGGCTGTGCGGTTCTTCACACTCACCATATGAAACACAGTAGCAAGCTGCTATTTTACGCTGGTATTATATAGCGTGGTCCTACCCCGTTCGAGCCAAACCATTCAGCTCGTGGTATAATACCAAGAAAGCTGCATGAATGAGTAAAAATATCAGCACTCTTGACGTCAGTGGCAAAGACCAACCGCAGATACAAGTACTTACGGCATTTGGAAACTCATGGTGTCAAAGACAACATGTAATCCTATCCTACTTCCCAGCTAGTTGCATAAGCGTTACGTCGGCTTTCCACAGGTTGGAACGTACATCACTTGGATATACACTAGTATCATATTAGATATATCCAATGAAAAAAATCGAAATTGATTTATCATATTTAATTTAATTTCATAGTGCGTGTTGCCAGTGACGACTTATGGATCTGAGACGTGGTTCTTCACTGCTGACCGTATGAGGAAGCTCAAGATCGCTCAGCTAGCTATGGAGACGCTATGCTTAAAATTTCTCTTCGTGATACACTTGGAAATGAGGATATCCGCAGTAAAACTAGAGTAATCGACATAGCCCAACGGATTAGTAGGCTGAAGTGGCAATGGGCCGGCCAAATAGTTCAAAGAACCGACAACCGATGGGGAAAAAAGGTTCTCGAGTAGCAGCCTCGTACCGATAGGCGAAGTGTAGGGCGACCCCCCACTAGATGGAGTGACGACCTGCTGAGACATGCAGGAAGTCGATGGATGCAGGTGGCTCAGAAGCGTGCTTTGTGGCATTACTTGGGGGAGGCCTATGTTCAGCAGTGGACTTGTGAAGGGCTGTAATAATGATGATGATGATGATGATTTAATTTTCCGTGAAATCAGTAGCAGCCCAAAGTCAGCAAGTTGACGGTGTTTCGTCTTTGTGCTCCGAATAGACATAAAGCCGTATATTTTCTCCGGTCGTATCGGTTTGGCGTACCGTCGGATTATAAGAGGGAGGAAATAAAGAATGCACCTGTGTTTTCGCACAATCACGTGTACTATAATCCTGCACCAAACAGGTGATTAGTCTTCGTTGTGACTAGCCGATGAGACCGAATCCCGATCTAGAGGGCATTATTATTATTAATTATTTTAATCGCATACAAAACTAGGTTTTAGGAATTCTTTTCCGAACTAAGATTCCGTTTACCCTTTTATAATTATATACAGAACACTCTTATGTATTCCCGCCAAAAGTCATCAAAGTGTTGTGTTCCAGTCGGAAGGGATAGCCAGTATAATTATATACTGTCCAATATATATCTATATAATCTTATTTCTCAGAGAAGCCTTCTTTGTTTGATATTGATTGTAAGTGTACATGGCCCGCAGTAGCCACTCTAAGTACGTTTTTTACTTCAGTTTTACAATACCTACATATTTTTATGTCCACCTACACATCGAAAAAACAGCATCATTGGCTTTTCTTAATTTACTTAATCCTATTTAAAAGTAGCAGTCTTACTTGTATTGGTAGTTAACGCCAGCTCCATGCGTAGAAAAATTCGGTATAGGTGCGCTTGTGAAGTTTTTCGTAGTAAAAGCGTTAACGTCAACTTTGTGGTTATCTGTTTTTAGTACATTTAGATTGGTTGCTGCGGTGACTTGGTTTCCGAAATTTGGGATGTGCCTCGCTGTCACACTGGCGCTGTGTCCGGTTCTATTAAATTCAAACATTTTGTTTAAAACCTGTGGTATATGTTTGATTTAAAATTTAATATACTATTATATTGAAAATATTATTAAAATTTATTTTGATTCGCCGTGTAGTGACGGAGTAAGAGAATCCACTACTATATATCTTCCCGTGAGTGTCGTAAAGGACAACAGAGGGAATTGGAATAGGAGATAGACATCACCTCTTCCCTATGCTTTGTAATGTATCTAGGATCTTTCTAATGAGAACTCAAAATAACAAAAAAATTGGAAACAAAATTTTTGAAAGTTAGATCTGGAACCAAATTTTTCAAGTTAGCTTCGCCATCTTTATATGTTAGCTGTAATAAAATGTCCTGGTATATGGCCGAAGTGATACTCATTGTGTGCCACATAGGAAAATGAATTTTTCCTTTGAATTCGTATTCAAATTATAATTTCTCACTACATAAAGTCCCACAACATTTCTTAATCACTAGATAACAATATGCAACTATTTTAACGAAAATAACTTTTAAACGCGCCCGAAAATTGCAAACGAACGCATATTTTGTTACGAGGGTGGATTGAAAAGTACTCGGCCTAACCAAGAAAATAAACACATACTAAATCAGTTATATTTTTATTTTTCTACATAATCACCATCAAGTTCAATACACTTTTGCCACCTCCCCTTCCAAGCATTTAGACCGTTGAAAAAAAATGATTCTTCCTTAGAGTCAAAATATGCGTCTACAGCTGCTTTGACCTCGTCGTTTGTCGAAAATCTTTGACCTCCCAAGTGCTTTTTTAGGTTAGGGAACAGAAAGAAGTCTGATGGTGCCAGATCAGGTGAATACGGCGGATGCGGTAACAGTTCAAAGCCACAGTTGTGAATTTCAGCCATTGACTGTACTGACGTGTGAACACGGGCGTTATCTTGATGAAACAGGACTTTTCTTCTGAGCATTCCTCGACGGTTTTCTTTTATTTCCTCTCGTAAACGACGTAGTAAGGTGCAGTAGTAATCAGTGTTTATATTCTGACCCCTTTCAAGATAATCAATCATAATCACATCTTTCGAGTCCCAGAATACTGAAGCCATCACCTTATTTGCCGACAAAATCGACTTAGCCTTTTTAGGGGGTAGTGAACCAGGTCTTCTCCACTGTTTTGATTGTTGTTTTGTTTCCGGTGTATAGTAATGAACTCATGTTTCGTCCATAGTAACAAAACGATTCAAAAATCATCTGCATCGGCTTCAAATAACTCCAAACAGTCGCGTGAAATAGTCAATCGCGTCCTTTTTTGTTCAACTGAAAGACCTTGTGGAAACCCAACTCGTTGACAATGATGTTTTGAGTTCGTTCATAAGAGATGCCTATAAACTCGGCTATCTCTCTAATTTTTAATCTGCGATCTCCCATTATTAAATCAAGTACTTTTTTAATATTTTCGTCAGTAGTTGACGTCGAAGGCCTTCCAGAGCGGGGTTCATCTTTCCCACTCTCTCTACCACGCTTAAATTCTGCTATCCATTTTTTGACGGATGAATATGACAGAGCACAATCGCCTAATGTACTGACCATGTCATCATGGATGGCTTTTGATGATAGCCCCTTCTTATGGAGGTACTTAATGACGGCACGCTGCTCGATTTACTCCATTCGCGGAAATTATGTCCGATTACTTTGTTAATAAATTTATAAAATCACAACTAATTATCGCACACGTTTCGAACTTCACACAATGAACTAGTCTGAACTGAACTAAATAATGTGGATAGATTTGATTATTAGAATTGAATGGATCTGTGTTAGGCCGAGTACTTTTCAATCCACCCTCGTAGTTTTACGAGTACATATAGAGCAGCACGGCGAAACGCTGTATAACGGCGGCATACGAGAACCCACTACCCCATATGACCCCGTGTGTGCTTAGAGTCAACAGAGGTAAAATTAAAAAAGATATGGGCAGCAGCATCTTCATGCTTGTAAACTATGTCAATATCTGAGGCATTCTATGGGGGAGGCTTATATCGAAAAGCAGTGGACTTTTGATAGGCTGTAATTTTAATGAAACATATGACAATAACTCTCTTTTCACACCAATCTCTAAATATAGAGGAAAGTTTAAAAAATATTTTAAAAACCACTGTAGGCTTCTTCTCCTCCTTGGAAACAATTTTTTCGGTTCTGAAATTCATAATCATGCAATTTTTTTTTTGTTAAACTTGCACTTGAAACAAAATGGCTAAAGAAACCTCGCAATGGTTCTTTATTAATTGCCAATAGTACAATGTACTTTATCAAAAATGAAAAGGAAAACCTCCATGTGTAATTTTTTTATAAATACAAGATGGAGCCAACGAGCATGCGGCTCACCTAATGCTGCCCGTGAACAATTGCAACACAGTCTTTTAAAAACGACTTAGCTCTTTTCTTGATGGTTCCCTAGTCGTATCGGTCCGGAAAAATTGCTGGTGGTAGGAAGTTTTCTTTTGAAAACTTCTTGTAAGTCGTACAGAGGTGGACCGCTAATCATCCAGATGATATGTACGGTTTACAAGAGTATTTTAAAAGCAAGCAAACCAGCCCCCACAAGCAACACCAGTTCACAAGTATGATTCACGTGTTATTTTATCAGAACGTTAAATTAAAATTTAAGCATTCAAATTTTATGTCTTCAATTACCAAAAATATTCGCATAAACAAAAAAAAACATTTTTAGCACATCTATGCTGCGTTAGTATTTAAAGCAACAGAGGTCACGTAAATTAATAGTGACAATTCATTTGGGTACATTCAAAGAAACTAATATATTCTTTTTTAATGTAGATATATAATACGATAATACCGAGGTTAGTTAACAAATTCAGCTGATTTTAATTTAGATAGAGTGTAGTTCTATAGTAGTCCTGTATAAATTTAAACTAGATCCGAAAATAATTAAAGCCCGTTTACATTTATTTTAAACAATCAGTTATATATAAAAATACCTAACCGTTACGGTTAGAGCCTATTAAATTACAATACTGAACATAAGCCTCCCCCATAGATTGGCTCATTGGGGGAAATTTGCAGTAGTTGCGACGCTTGGCCAGCGAGTTGGCAACAGTAGTTTTTTAATTGATGTTTCCCTCTGTCGCCTCTTGTGACACCCATAGGATGATATGGGGTTGTGAATATTCTAACACATGATAAAAAATACCTAGCACGACTATAAAAATATACTTACTCGTTAATAACTCCCACGCTACCAGTAATGGAATTGTAAGTTGGTCCAGTCGGTTTTGGAAAATAATTATTTTCTTTATAACCATCTATTGATGCAGAACCAAATAATGTCACATTATCGTTTCCTTTGGAAGCAATTATGCTCACGTCCTTGCTTTTATCAAGATGCTCAGTTCCGTTGAATTCAATCGGCATGATAAGTTTTTAAATACAACAATTTACTGAATAAGAATCGCTGATTTAGGCAGACACTACTTAAATGAATAGCTGCACTCAGGTCTGATATATTTATATACTGGGGCCAACCGACCAGGGATTCACCGCGCTATCTGTGGCAGAACGAATTTTTACTAAAGCTAAATATACACTGAATACGTTCTACAGTGAGATAAGCTAGCTGTATTTCTGTATACACAACAAACATTATTTAAATTTATAACCGAGATTAGGTTAATAATATAATTTTATTTTTAAGCAAATGAATCATTAAAATGTAACATTAAGGTGATTGTTTTTCTTTGGTCTTATTGTAAAAAAGCTTAAAGTTCTAATTACTTCCTAATTTCATATTTTAAACTATTGTATAATACACAAATTTGCTTCGACTTGTTTCCAATCAACTTAAGAAACCTCATTTTAACTTAGTTGTTTATGGTTCATAAACAACGTGAATCTACACGATCGTAACAATTTCATTTTAGAGCTAGTGGTGTCGCTCATGAACCAAAGAGCCCCGTAGAGCAAGAGATATTTCATTAACGGGACGTAATTTATAAAACAGTCACAATAAGCTCATTTTGATTTTATTTCTAAAAATATATGTATTAATAAGCCCTAAAAAACAGGACCCTATTACTAAGCCTCCACTGTGCGTCCGTCCGTCCGTCCGTCTGTCTGTCTTTCAGCGGGTTGTATCTCATAATCCGTAAAAGGCAGACAGTTGTAATTTTCACAGAATGCGTATTTCTGTTTCAGCTATATCAACAAATAATAAAATAAATAAAAAAAATTATAAGAGGCATTTTGTATAACGATGGTACGGAACCCTACATGCGCGAGTCCGACTCGCACTTGGCCGGTTATTTAAATAGGAACCACTCGCAGTGTTTGAACGATATTTTTTGTCATTTAAGTTTATTATCTATCTATTTTATTCTGCTAAGCATTTTCTAATTACTCTGTACACTGGTCAATACATACTCTTTACTTACTCTATGTCATATACTACAATAGTCCTCAAAGTTCGACGACACTTAAGCGATTCCTGTGGTGTTGCAATTAGGAATTATGAGCGGCAGCAGTCACTTACCTAAAACTACTCTTCTAAAAAAACTGTTCATGAAGTATTAACTTAACAGTTGTGTGTTCTTGCATAAAGTTTGGCGATAATGTAAATTAGCATTTTTACGGGTTAGAGTCTGCCTTATTGCTAATAGAATGATTAATAATAACCGCAAGGCCTATTATCCTCTGCAACAAATGATAATATTCTTCTTTAGTCGATCTTGACCACAGTGACCACTTCCAAATGAATGAGACCCTTTTAAACGCGCATGATTTAGTTCCATAGGTATGCGCAATCATGGCAGCATTCACACGTCCAATCCTCATAACTTATTATAACGCCTTAACAATAAAATTGGACGTAGGCAGAAGGTATTAAGGAAACAAGGATAATTACAACACAACGGAACCCGAACACAAACAATGCCTGTTTTGCAGGAATGTTTCCTTCGGCTCTGCTTCGAACCCGTAATTTAATAGATAGGTGATCAGTGTTTCTTAAACTCAACGTTATAAAAAAATGCAGACATGAATAGACGACATGACAAAACTGTTATAATTTATAGAAATTTGTTCGAAAATTCTTTTAAATCTAGACATAAAATTTGACAGATTAGTTTTTAATTCTATTATTATATTATAATATAATATAATATAATAATATGATATAATAATAAATATATTATTATATTTTTAAAATTTACAAATATTATTATCGTTATTATTCATTTCCTTTACACCGACGACATATTTAGTGTGATTGTGTCGTAAAGCGCATGCATGAGTCATATACATCATACAGTTAAATTTCCGGGGACTTACACAGCGTCAAGTTGTAAATACAACACATACTTACATACATATATCGTATTGTCTTCAAGGGACTGTACCAATTTATATTTGAACGTTATGCTTTTTAATGTTATTTTCAAAAGTAAGAATGACAAACGAGCACATAGCCCAACTCCTGTAAATGGATGTTGAGACTGGTTTATCTATTCTCGATTAAGAATCAAATTGCAGATGCGATATAACTGTTGTGGGCTAATAAGGAATAACTTGTGGGCACTATAAAGGATATTCCTTCACTTTCACTCATAAATAAGTTTACAGCTGAACCAAGGGCTCTCCCAAAAATTGCGTCATTGGGGGGATTTTGCCACCATTTCCACGCCGCGGTCAGAAAGATGATGGTGTCCATCTCCTCTTTCAGTTTGTCTCTGTCGTCTCTTACAACCGCCACGGGACGATATTAGAATATAGATATTCCATTACTGTGTACAGTAAAACAAATAGCTTTTGCTGTCGTACGGATGGGCCGGCTCGAACCGGGGTGGTACCACGACCTCACAGAAAACCAGCGTGAAGTAGAGGTTTACCTCTGCGTTTCGCTTGGTGAGTGCAGGTGTCCGGAGGCCCTTTTTACTGGAAATGAGGCATTCCATCTTAGTCCTCACGGGTGACAACGCATCTACATTTTGATTTAAAACAGAGGATAGATGTCTATGGGCCGCATCAACCACTTACAATCAGGTGGACTGTGTGCTCGTTTGTCACCCTTATCCTATAAAAAAAATATCTATTACTGTGAAAACAAAAGCGGCAGATTACGCTGAAAATAAAAAAATAATAATACCGAACTATACAAATAAAAACACAGAAGGATAATTAGAATACATTTTGCTGATATTTAACCCTGGTATTCTGTCTGGTCGGGTCTGGTGATTCACCAGTTGAGTCGATCCATTCGTGGTGCCGCCATAATGGCGGTGTAAAAAAATCTATCATTTTGGTTATAGTCTTCTCCCTTTCTCCTTCTTCCCAACGCTATTGCAGACGGATTAGTTTTTGCCGCTGGTCTGGGCATTTGACACTGGTATATAAATGGGACAAAAAAATCTGCTACTCAACTCTTACGTTACTTTTTGAGTGTTATGGGGTTATGGACTTCCTGAGTCTGAGGGGAAATATGGCAACTTATTTTAATAGAATAAGGGTGAGAAACAAGCACACAATCCACCTGATGGTAAGTGGATGCTGAGATTATATGCTGATAGACATCTACATTTATCCTCAATTAAGAATTAAAATACAGATGCGTTGTCAACCCGAGGAGTAAGATGGAATGCCTTGTTTCTCTACACTATAGCAAATATATTGGTATCGGTAGATATATTCTCCAAATGTCATTCACTTGAGATATTGTAGAAATATTTATATAATCTACATTTGACGGACGATTTCTACATTTTACTGGAAATGAGGCATTCCATCTTAGTCCTCACGGGTGACAACGCATCTGCATTTTGATTTGTAATAGAGAATAGATATAGATGTCTATGGGCCGCAGCAACCACTTACCATCGGGTGGACTGTGTGCTCGTTTGTCACCCTTATCCTATAAAAAAAATATACCAAGGACTGCCTTATTGGCCAAGCGGTTATAGAAGTTCAACTGCTTATCATGAGGTCCCGGATTCAGATCACGGGTCGGGCCAAAAAATCAGTTATTGAGTTTTTCCATCAAGAAATACTCAGTAGCTGCCCGGAGTCAGCAATTTGGTGGTGTCTCACCCCCGTGCCTCGGAAAGCAAGTACAGCCGTTGGCGCTGTGCCTGATCTCTCTCCGGTCGTGTCGGTTTACCGTCTGATCAGACTATGAGAGTGAGGGAATAGAGAGTGCACCTGTGCTTGCGCATACACTTGGGTACTATAATGCTGTCATGCACCGATGGCTAGTCTCTGTTGAAACTGGCCTCCGTGACCCAAAATTCGGTCTGGAGGATATTATGACAAGCACAAATTTCTATCTATAGTTAATTGCAGTATCATTGTGAGAGCCTCGGCATAAAATAAAAAGACAGAAGTAGTAGCAGAAGCAGGGTTGTCAGTTGCGATTTACGTGAAAAGTGTGTTGTGACACGTAGTATTGTTTATTGTTAGCTTTTGTTTAATTTTCTGTTTATATGTATGTATCTCCCATTGAAATGTGTAACAGAATTTTACTTTCCCGTTTTTTCCTGTTGTTAGAATTGTCATGCGTATCAGGTGGATTAGAAATGTCAGTATCAGGTATCTCCCAACTTTGACGCTACTACCCGTAGCCTGTCGATAATAATTTTAATGAGGGGACCTTTGTCCACTATATAATAATTTCCTTCTGACCAAGTATCGGTCACGGCAGGCAGTTCAACGGAGACAAGCCATCTGCACAGGACAGAATTATACAGCCCGAGTGTACGCGCGAATTTTTTTTTTTTATAGGAGAGGGGGCAAACGAGCATGCGGCTCACCTGATGGTAAGTGACTACCGCCGCCCATGAACAACCGCAACACCAGGGGAATTGCAGATGCGTTGCCGGCCTTTTAAAAAGGAGTAGGCTCTTTTCTTGAAGGTCCCTAAGTCGTATCGGTCCGGAAAAATCGCTGGTGGTAAACTATTCCACAAGGAAGTTGTGCGAGGAAGAAAACATCTTCTAAATCGCACAGTGGTGGACCGCCAATCATCCAGATGGTGTGGATGGTATCGGGAGTTCTGCCGCGATGTGCGTTCGTGAAATTTGGCGGCTGGGATTAATCCGAACAATACAATACAGGTCCCTCACTCTCGTAGTCCGATGGGACGGTAATCCGTTACGGCCGGAGAGAGATCACGCGTAGGAAGAATGGGGGGTGAAACACCTGACGTACTGACTCCGGGCTAAGACTGAGAATTTCTTGAAAGAAAAACCCAATAATTGATTTTAGTCAGACTTGGGATTTGAAACCGGAACCTTATGAATAGCAATCATGTTAAAGACCAATAAACCAACAAGGCAGTCACCTTAAAGAAATTAAAAAAAAAACGTTTAAATTCTGTTAAACAACGATCTTTTTTTAAAGAATAAGGGTGAAAAACGAGCACACAGTCCACCTGATGGTAAGTGGTTACTGTGGCCCATAGACATCTACATCTATCCTCGATTACAAATCAAAATGCAGAAGTATTGTCACCCGTGAGGATTAAGATGGAATGCCTCGTTTTCAGTAAAAAGGGTATCCGGTTCTCCACACTCACCATATGAAACATAGCAGCATTAAGCTGCTATTTTACGCTGGTATTCTGTGAGAGCGTTCTTTCCACGGTCGACCCGACCCATTCGTGCTACAGCTATACAAGAAATATAGCTGCAGCATGGCTCTACCGCGTAAAATAAAATCAAATCTGTCGTAAACCAAAAGATCCCTACAGCATATTCGCCTCTTACGACACCTACAAGATAAAATGTGGTAATGAATAAATCAATAACAATATCTTAATAATAATACTTTGTTTTATATATAATAGACATAATAACTAAAGGAGATTTTTCTGAGATATTTTGGTATAAACCTACGCAATACATTGGGTAAGTTGAATATTACACGTAAGTCATAAATTCATGTTCAATCAAATGAATATATTTATCTGATCGCGTTTCTTTTCATACAGTGTATATTGAATTCATCGAACGATATCTGAAATCTAATCCCAGCCCCCACGATTTCATCTTTTATTCATTTCAATTTCTCTCCTCAGACGACTTACAGGCGATAAAAACAATGGTATCAAATAAATTAAGTCCAGAAATAGTAATGCTCTTTCCCATTTTTTTTTAAATAGTTTATTAAGGTCATATTAATATGATAAATATTAAACACTCTCAGAAGTGTGAATGAAATGTGATATAGGCTGTAACTAACTATAACTGTAACTTTAACTTTTATAATATTTTTGATTTTATTGATCCAACAGTTTCAAGGTTACTTTAATTGTCTAGAGAAGTAAATCTATACATATAATAAATCTGTAGAAAAGTCATATCTGTAATCTGTCATTCAAATATATTCTTGAAAAAGTCCAGAGGACTAAATACAGGGTTCTGAAGTCAAATAAGTCATTTTTAGAATTTTGTCTGTCTGTGTATTCCGGATTCATGCAAAAACTGCTAGACCGATTTACTTGAAATACAGGCTACTTTTTATCCGATTACTATACTCTAAAAACGAAGGTAAAGTGTTTTCCTTCCTTTAGATGTTAATTTTCTATTATATCTTAGTTATAGGCGGGATGACGGATGTTTTTCAAATAAATATTCATCTTATATATAAAGGAGTGGCCTTTCATCACGATAACGCCAGACCACACACATCTTTCACCATTTAGAAAACATTGAGAGTTGGTTAGGGAGTGTTAATGCATCCACCGTATAGGTCTGACCTTGCACCCTCAGATATTCATCTGTTTCTGTCTCTTCGGAATTTTTGGGTAGTTTTAGGTTAACATCAAGAGAGGTCTGTCAAAACTACTAGTCGCATTTTTTTGATCGAAACCCGTATTTTCCTAAATTTCTACAGCAATGGGATTATGTTACTATCTACAAGATTGTAACAAGTTATCGAACAAAATGGCACATTTATATTATAATTAAGTGTAATTAAACTTTGAAATAAAGCATCTTGAATTTTTATACAAAATACGAAGAAACTTTTCCCCCGACCTTATATGTAGATGTATATAATATACATGTGGCCCATATGGGCCACAGCGTCGACTTTCCTCAGGTAGACTACGTGCTCGCTTGTCACCGTAACTCTATCAAAAAAGACTTGCCATGATGATATTTGCTCATAGGAGTGGTAATAGGAAGAGATATTTTTGATCTGTTTACTATTCTATATACATATTTCAATACTTGTTATAATATCTCAAAAATTTTAGTTATTTTTAATACAGATAAATCAACAAATGTTTGATTCCCTTTACTATTTAATTAATTTTATATATTTAATTGTTTTCTCAGTTTACTTAAACGACTAATTAAATAATCATACTAAATAATTCCCCGTTTTAAATAGCAGAGTTTACTTGAGTCTCACTAATTTTACGCTCCAATTGCAAGAACTAATTCGAGGGGCATCACATGTACGACAAATTACACCTTACAATTTATCTGAGCTTTCCTTTGGTTTTCTCTCGTCTCGTTAAATTTTATTCCTGGAAACAACTAAAACATTATTGTAGTTTTCTGCGACGTTCGAAGTTCAAGTCTTGTGTCTGAAAAAAAAAATCTTAATTACATACTGTTTTAAAATGATGTCTTTAAAAAAAAAAGACTTCCCACACTCAGATTTTCTTCTGTATCGCGGAGGCAGTTTACAAACACAAATTGCTTAAGGACGAGCATCGTGGAACAATTATTACATATCGGAACAATTATTTGTAGTCCATACAAATATTTGTTCTGTGCAGGATTCAAACCCGCGATCCTCAGCGCTGCAACTTAATGCTAAGCCACTGCATCACGGAGCCATATAACAAAACTATCATCTGTAAAAAGTATTTGTCAAGCTATTAGTAGTTCGAATATATAATCTGTAATTATCATGCTTTATTTTAAGAAGTCATCACTTTTAACTTATTTAATTCATTCATGTATTGCAATTTATCAAAAGTTCACTGCTGAACATAGGCTTCTCCCATAGATTGGCCATCTCTTTTATTTCCCACTGTCATCTTTTACGACACTCACCCAAGTAGTGGTAATTTGTATACTGGGGTACAACGTAGGTGCGCTACAGCTGTATTATGGTTGAAGCACGAAAGAGTCGGTTCGACAGTGGAATGACCATGCTCTCACAGAATATCAAAGTCAAATAGCAGCTTAATACTGATATGTTTCGTGTAGTGAGTGTAGAGAACCGGAGACGCTTAATACCAAAAATTCCACCCGATGGTAAGTGGAGGCAGTATCATTTAAATTTTCCCTTGAATAAGAATAAATGAATTGATAATGTTCACCAATAAAGACTTAGAGGGTTCGACTCATAACCAGTAAAAAAAGGTGAACCGGTTCTCGTCAAAGCCCGGGTAAGCCCTACGAAACCCGGCAGCAATATGCTGCTATTATATAAAGATATTTTCCTCGAGCTCCTTCCCCAGTTAAGGAAACTCTCAGTAATAATTCAATAATATATTATTACAAAATCGGACCTTTTATTAGATAAATATTTAATATCTATAATTGGATTCCATAATCCATATTAAGTTATCGTACTTTTGATATTTACTTACGTAATTGAAAGGCGTAATAAACATCCAAAGGGTCCGGTCACGTAACATTACAGTCCTTAGATTTCATTTAAGATTTTCCAATAATAGTTCAAAAGCTTCCATCCTCAGTCCTTTCATAACGATTCTTTGTCTTCACAATTATTTTCTTCTTCATTTAGACGTTATTGTAAAGTGGAAATCATTGTACATTTTACGTGTTAATTATTTGTATTTATATGGTGTAGTGATGGTGTAAGAATATGCATCACCCCACAACGTCCCGTGGCCTATCGACTTAAGAGGCGACAGTGGAAAACAGACCAGAACATAAACAGTAGTGTATTCCTAATAAAAACTAGAAAATAAAAAATGCAGTTGCCAAAATACCTGTCCAGCGTGACAACTATGGCAAATATTCCTTAGTGGACTTGATTGGCGGTAATAAATAAAAAAGGTAAACGTATATACGCTCCACTGCTGTAAACAGGCCTTCTCTCATTTCTGAGAGGGTTTTAGGTTAAGGAAATTTCCACCGCTCAGCTCTAATGCTAGCTGGCAAGCTTTACATTTCTTGGTAATATCAAGTGGGATACGGGAAGTAAAGACAGTGTAAGAACTTCCGAAGGAGGCGGAGTTATAGCCGAAATGAGATTTTTTTGGTTTTTGGCCATTTTGACAGCCTAGGAGTGTAATGAGAAATATTGCCCCCATTCAAACATGACCATAACAACATCTTCTACATGATAGGCTATTCAAACTGACTAGGCCTAAAGTTCGAGTCACCCTCAACTCATTTCTAGTCTTTACTTCTAAATATTTATTCGATTTCTCAGATATGCGGGTATCATCGCGATGTGTTTTTATCACCGAGTACTTGGTAAATCAGCACATATAATTGCAACTAACAACTTCATTGGTGCCGGCGGAGATCGAACCCGGGTTGCTTATGTACTGTGCAATTTTCAACGAGCGCAGCCGGCTCTAACCCGTCCGAAATCGAAACTTGTTCATTTATTTATTATTACACTAATAATAATCCGAGACGTAGCTCTTAACTGCTGACACTAAGAGGAATTTAAATCACTCAGCGAGCTATGGAGAGGTCTGTTCTCGGAGTTTATCTAAGCGATAAAATCTCATGCAAAAATAGCCGTACAAGAACAAGAACATTTTTAGAACAAACTTTCACATGTACGGTCTCTTTTCAACTAACTACTTTGTTTTTAGATTTAGCACCGGCTTAAGCTATTATGAGGAGATAATTTTATTATTTTCAGTTCTTTAATGTCCGCTTTTACTTTTAATTAAAAGTTATTTTTTATTATTACCCTCATATTTTAACCAAGTATATATAATAATATATGTGGAATTAAGTTTGAACTATTTTAATTGATAATCGGACTCCTTAACAAGCATATTTTCAAATCAGTGGTTTTCTATAATACTCAAGTATTCATTATCCCTTCCGTCTACAACCCAACCGATAACAAAGTCCTATTGTTTAACCATACCTTTATAGTTGGGTCAATCAACTTTAAAAGTGTTTTCAACACCTGTTCTAACCAACCACCCTAGTCATTGTGATGTGGAAAGCCCACCCTCCTTTTTAATCTAAGATAAAGGGTACATTGAGTGCTTAACCATCGTATCTAGAAGCATTTGCTGTTTTCTGTTAACATCAATATTAAACCTTATTTCTATCGCATGGAAAGGTTTTTGTAACTTTCCAGCGCCCCCGTTATATTGGCGTGAGCTATCAACAACAAACTTAGTGTAAATATGCAAAATGCCCAAATACCAAGATAATAAAGATAGTTTTTGTGTGGCAGGTATGCATTTATTAAGATTGTGCTGCTCTGTCTCTAGATATACGACTCGACAATGGAGCCTCTTGTTTTACCAGTCACTGAATGTTTAAGGCAGTACCTTGTAAAGATACTGAAGCGATTTAAAATTATGTTTTTTTTTACAATATTAGTGTTCCAAACGAGCTAACAGTTCACCTGATGGTAAGTGACTAGTGGAGCTCATGGGTGCAAGTGGGAATAATGTTTTTGCAAAGTATAATACCTTATAGCTCGTAATTTTAATGGTTCTAAATAACTCTTACATGTTGCTACGGTGAAGCTTAGCGCCAAATATAGCTAAGACGATTGCATTCCTACTCAGACGGGTCAATAGAGAGAAAATTTCGGATCTATCGAGACCACTACAGCTAACGGTCAACTGAATCTAATCCCATAATAAAATCGCATCGCAACGCCTAGGATAGTTATTTCAAATACTGGAATTATACCGTTTCTTTTACATGTAAACTCAAAGGAGCTAGGGGTACCTGCGAACGTGCGGCAGTAATTCACGCCGGGATAGTTTCTTTACCTATATAAAAGGAAAGTCCGGTCGTTCTTTGAGTACTACTACCGTATATGAGCGGTGCTATCACTTTTAACCATCCTCGCTATGCTCTATTGGAAGCACCTCCCAAAGTCAGCACTTGCTGTCTCCAGAACCCTCGCAGTTCTATCATATTTTGCAGTTCTATTTAATTTCTTCGTATTTCTATTTCGGGTTGTTCATTTAATCCAAAGTCAAAGAAAGCTATCCCTGCAAATATACAGTAGTAATTCACGCCAGGGCAGCTTCATAATCTATATAAAATGGAAGACTGGAGCATAAGCGTATTGTAGTCAGCCTCTCGGTATTCTATAGGATACATATTACATAGTGTGCACAGGAATAACATGGCTTAATTCCTCCGTACCCCTTTTACCTTTCTTTAAGGTTAGGCATTTTAAAGCATACTATCAGAATGTATAAAGAAGCCCTGCGCATCCAATATAATAATATATTCAGGAAGTGGTTGGGCCTGCCTCGTTTTTATAGTGCATTAGGAAGGAAGAAAAAGGGTTTAATACAATTAACAAATTATACGTAAAAAACCGCATCCCTTATTAGCAGAGTACGAGCCAGTCACAACACCATTCTGAGGACCGTAGCGGACAAGTATACATCGCTGCTGTGTAAATGTCTTGTGCAGGGACTGATCACCGGCCCATATCCACCCCCCTGATGGTCTGTCTCGGCAGAGCCACGTTTTACTAACCCTTCTTTTTATTATTTTTGTACTACTAACCCACATATGGATTTTTAAATTAACTGAAATAAACAATTTTTATTTTATTTTTATTAATTAGTTTTAGTCTACATTAAAGCGTCAGTAGCCTAATGTCAGGGCGCGGACCGCAAGCTCGAAAGACCATGGGTTCGAATCCGCCATTCGACTACTGTCGTGAACCACTTCTAACACAAGCATTTTAAGCTTACCAGAAGGTGGTTAAAGGGAATATTAGTAATGTTTAATAGCATTACTAGTATTTTTTTTAAAAAAGTCTACCATTGGACAACTAGAGAGAAAAGACAAGTGTGCATAGGGCCTAGGACTACATCATCGTTTAACAACAGATGGGATTGCAGTGAAGCACGGTCTTATGGTGTTAATAAGATAGAATTGACCTTATTAACATTTTTGATTGATTACACTAAATATACCAATAACTAATACATATTATAATGTAAAAGTGAAAGCAAATAACTAATACAAAATTATAATTACGGAAAATTATAAGCATTATAACCGAGGACCGTACTGAGACCTCTCTCTAACCATCAATGTTTCGAGCAGAGGGAGACCACCCACCATTGACAGCGGATTATCTATACATCGTCAACTTTATGATGTCCTCATTTAATTTTATCAGATAATATCTATATCTATAAAATATTCATGGTAAGCAAAAAGTTGAAGCTATCATTATGAGAATAGTGAAGGTTCTGTATAAAGAAGTAAAAGCTGACTTTGAGTAACTTAAAAATAATAGTTGTTATGATCACATTAACAATGAATAGCAATATAAAAAAAGCTATTTAAGCTTCTGTGGCGAACACGCAATCACATTGGAATAAAAAATATTTAATACAGAAAAATATATTGTAATTGGTAGTGAGCACTCATTACAGTTAAAATACCCTGTTATGGGTTGTCAAAATGTAATTTTTCGATGGAAATTATATATACATATTGTGAATAATAGTAAAAGACGACACAATATCTCGAATAAATTAAATGTCTCATTTTTTGTTGATTCGAAAATAAACATTTAATTTATTTTGTAAAGTGCAGTTTGGAAACCCCCCCACTAAAACGACCTGATCAAACACGCAGATAGTCGATGGATACAAATAGCTCAGGATCATACTTTGTGGCAGTCTATGGGGAGGCTTATGTTCAGCAGCGAACTTGTGATGGACTGTAGTGATAGTGATAGGTGAATGTTACCTACAATAGAATACAATTTACGAACCAAATAAAATGATTACTTAAATGCAATGAATTTTTATTAAATATGAAGGCAAAATCATAAATTATACTTCAATCGCTGAGCTAGTCTAAAAATAACGATTGAGTTGTAACAAGTTGTTCGCTCATATAGTGTTTCCTGCGCTGCAATTTGAGTTTTAAAACTCATCGCAGTTAGTTGTTGTTGTTTTAGTTTTAAAATTTTATTTCAGTTACGCGAAGCGAAGTCCTCTTTAAAAATGTTTTCAAGCGATTTTTATTACGAGACTGCTTCGTTTGAAAATGGTTTTATGTTGTTATAGATATTAAGTTGTCGTCAGTTTATGAATCAAAATTCAAATAAGGACAACTATAAACAAGAAGATATCAAATATGCACAATGTAGCGACATAAATCTTAGCGCAAATGATAAACATGATAGTGATGATGATAAGTATGATGATGATGGTGGTGATGATAATGATGATGATTAAACGAAATTAATTATATTCAATTCCTTCTACGTAAAATTCCGTTTGTTGAACGTTATATTGTAATTTATAATATTCGTCAATAATTGGGAACCGATTTTAAAGATACTTTTTTTATTAAATAGGTGGTAATTCAGGAGTGGTCCCATATAAATTTGGCTAAAAAATCTCCACCTACTAAGGGTGGCGAAAAAGGGGATGAGGTTTTTAATATAATTATTTGAACGTCATTGAGATTTGACACAAAAATCTAAAAAGAATACAATAATTCTACATTCTGAAGTTGGAGCTGTAATTTTTCTGAACAATTTGTTCTAGTCCCGACTTCAGAAAGTGAAATTCTTTTATTGTTATTAGTGGTTTGATATCAGCTTTTATTAAAAATTATTTTTTATTGTAAGCTATGAATAAAAAGCACTGGCACGGCTTGGCCAAATTAGATTTATTATCTGTAATATAACCATTTTGTAATAATGCAGCTTTATCTATAATATAAAAATGAAGCCCTGAATGTGTTGCTAAGCGCAAATCTCGAGAGCAGCTGAATCGATTTCGCTAATTCTTTTTTTATAACATTCCTTGAAGTACCTACGAAGATGGTTCTTACGGAGAGAAAAATTTAAAAAAATTGCCTGAAAAAGTCTAAAAACAACACCTTTCTATATTCCCATGCAAAAGATTCGTAATAATACTTAAAAGTCAATTGGAACTTTAATACCATACCTTGAAGTGTTAGTGGACGGGTTCCGGAAAGGCAAAACAATTGAGTAACGTTAGTATCGTATAAATATTAATGTCAATATTTATAAGATGGTAACATTACTCAAAAACAAAATTAGGGTTCCGCGCAAAAAAAATTGATATTCATGAAATCGAATTCCACGCGGGCGAGGTCGCGGGGCACAGCTAGTTCTGAATAAAGAAAACAACTATATATTATTATAGTTTCGCAATAGTGAAAACTCATCGTCTATGTACCCACTTTACATATTGTACATACTTTATGTATCGTTAATTGCGATAAAATCGAACATAGGATCGAAAGCAGTGCAAATGATGGGAAAAGATTCACGAGTCATGTTCATCCAGATCCTTAAACAAACTAATTGTTACTGCTGCTTTTGACTTGATTCGAATTCAGGGTTCACGAGGCCGTGGCAAGATTATCTGATGACTGACTTAAATATAAAACAATTCAGCGCCACACGATGTACTTTAATAAATATACATATACTTGATTTTCCTTAGTTTATTTTTTCGTACAAAAAAGTACCATAAATAAATGTCGTCATTGAAAAAAAATGGAACTTTTAAACATTTCACATAAACGTTGCTACGTTTTCTTACTACCAAGTTAAATACTTAAAGGAACAAAAGGAAATTAAATCAAGAACGACAGACGTAGACAAACAATTTCGACTACACTCGAGGGAGATACCCGGCACATTTTCACTTCGCTATATATTTTCTTAATACTGTGCTTAAAGACGGTTGGCACTTCTTATTACGGAAAATATAAATTTAATGCAAACAATTTATGCAGTTAAAGAGACAGCGGAATTAGTCTATTACTAGATGGTAAAAATCATATTCTAAAATTGGTTAAAATTACCCCGCGTACATCCGCTGGATAAAATCATAAAAACGGATGTACGCGGGGTAATTCTTACCAACTTTAATATAATGGATTTCCGCAAAGTAACACCTGATTCTATTAAATCATACTCTGCCTAGAGGTCCGTCTGAGAAGTTACCACCCTCTTTACTATTTCGGCTGTCAAATGATCTGAAGAGTATAGAGATATAAATACAGACTATACAGCCTTCATAATGTGTACAGCAAAGGAGTGATATAATTTAGCAGCCTTTGATTCATTTGAAATGTGACGGAATAAATGGCGAACACATAATTACCTTCGAGATGCTGACGATATATTTTAATTACGGCAGAATCTCCGGATGACCTTGACCCAATGCTCAACGAACTCACTAGTGTTTTCCATCTCTAAAGTCCATGTTACACATATACAGGTACTTTTTGGTAATAACGCTCGAAATTGTTGATGAGTATGTGAGCCTGCGACAATGTCCGATTAGGTAAGTAACTTCGACCAAGAGGTCAGCGAATCAAAGTTGACTAGGCTGCGTTCAGGAAATCATTATAGATGTTTTATAGGATGTTCTTCGGAATCATAAGACGTAATTGCATGTATGTCGAGATGACTCACGGAACCGATACGTAGTCCTTCGCGCTGGCCCTATGAGGAAGCTCAAAGTTATTCAGCGTGCCAATGAAAGGGCTATATTTGGAATATCTCGAGAAACTGACAACAGTTAGGAAAATGAATGTTCTTGAGTAGCAGTCTTGTACTGGCAAGCACAGTGTTTAGCGGGCCCTACTACATGAAGTGACAACCTGATTAAAAACGCGGGTAGTCAATAGACGCATTAGGCTCGGAATCGTACTTCGTGTCAATCTATGGGTAGGCAAATATTCAGTGATGGATTTGTGATGGGCTAAGGTTATTGTTTGTGTTTGTGTGTTTGTTTGTGTGTGTGATTGGAGGTAGGCTAAGATGCAATCTCAGAGAAATTGTAACAATCAACACATTACTAGCATCCCTTTAAACTAAGAATTTCTTTTTACTCAAGTATTGGCACTGGTTTCTAAAACCAAATTAAACTTGAAAAGTAACATAGAAGCCATTTACGCAGAACTAGTACCTGATATCAACACATTTATGTATTAGATATAAAAGAAAAGAAGTTGTAAAATTAAATGAAGCATTTCTTCTTGCAATGCAATGATCAAAGACGGACCAGTATTTACTTTGTATTTATTTTGCAAATTTTCCACAAGTTAATCTGCTTAGGGACAAGACCATTGGTAATTAAATTTCGAAGTTTCTTGAGTAATCGCAACTGAGTTCTATCCAGTATTGCACTGTACTTGTACAAAAAGTAAGTTTGTTTTAGTTTCCTTGCGCTATTTCGGATTGAACTAGTTTTGTCAGTGTTGCCTGTCTAACATGTTTAGAATTGAATATACCTTTGTTGGTTATTCCTTTATCACTATTGTAATTCCTTCGTAAAAACGATATGTACGTAATAAACGATAAGATACGATAAGATTTTATTCTCACTTATATTTAGTAACAGAATTTAGATAAAACAAATTTGTGAAAAAGCTGTAATCAGCTAAAATAGTCAATAAAGTCGTTTATGTTTTAATTATTTACCTTTTTAAATTGATACTACATAGTGATCATTTCATATTCTTATAAAAATTGAAATTTAAATTATAGGTTTATTAGATAGAATTATCCGTTACCAACTACACTAAATTTCGTGGGACAGTTCAGCACCTCAGAGGGGCTGTTAGCAAAATAGAAAAAGAAAACACAAACTTATTTTGCTTTAAGATTTGAAATTTAACATGCAATTTCGATTCTGTCCGTTAACTTCAGGGGATAAATAAGAATAATATTTAGGATGTAAAAAAAATATTAAAAATTATATATAGAAAATATATAGAAAAAATAAAACAAGTAAAATTTAAAGAAAGAAAAAAAATTATCTAGAGTACTTTATTTTCGAAAATTTTAATCTTAAAGTTCGTCTAAAATTACAGACATTTCTGCATTTTGATATTTAAAATAAATAAAAATACGAATTATCTCTTCTTTTATTAAATACAGGGCGACACAGTCTTAATAGTCTTGAATTCAGATATCGACTCTTTCGTAATACTCCTGATTTCGCCATGTTATTTTACTATCCAAACTTTTAGCAATCATGTCGTTAATAATTTAAATATACACAGTTTGACTGTCTCGTTAAACGTTAAATGTTAAACGCGATCTGATGATCATGTGTGCTAAGGTTAGAATACCGGGTCGGGCCAAAATCACTCTCAACTCAATAATTGCATTTTGATTTGTAAAAACGAGGATAGATTTAGATGTCTATGGGCCACAGTAACCACCACTGTGAACCCGCTTGTCACCCTTATCCTATAAAAATACACATATACATAGGCATTCACGCCTATCACTGGGCTAGGCAGAGGCTTTGGATTTCCATTTGGCTCGATCCTGGCACACCTCTCTCGCTTCTTCCACATCCATATAAATACCTACGCATACACGCTCGTCGGTTAAAGGTTAATTTAATTTAGACCATTTTCAACATATGTTGGTCGATATACTTTCGCCTACGGCGTTCTTCCCGACTTTGCTGTTTACTTCTTATTAAAATATTACAATATATTACCAAAAAAGTTGCCTATGACTTAAACCTAACCAATCCAAATATTTATACTTTTTTCTTGAGCGTTATATTTGACGATGCCACTCGAAACGAATTTTTCTGTTTTCTTTTCCATTTCGAACTATCTCGCAATCGGGAATATTTCGCAAATAAGTGCGGAAATATAATTTGCGCTAGATTTTATGGACATAATATTTGAAATATCAAACATTTGAAAAATTTCCATAAAACCAGAAGAAACATATATACTTGCATAGTAATTAGTGATAAGAATTTCGATCATTCTTCGAATATGAGAGAATGTGATTATATTATTAAAATATTTTTTTTCTATCTTCAGTTTTTTTTGTATATATTGAACTCCTACTCTTGTGTAGCAGTCGGTTGTTTTAATTTCATTATAAAAGCAAGAATTATTCAATCATTCTTTCATTCCTTCAGAGGCTTATTAATTTTTTTTAAAACTTAAGAAAACTTAGGAATGACGACTGCATTAATAATAATAATATATACTTCCCACCTCTGGACGTGATACTGGGCAAAGTAGCGCTATCCCAGGCTGGAGAAGAAGGATTTGTTCTTCTCCAGCCTGGGATAGCTTAGCACTTGCCTTTGCGATACGGTCGTCAAGAGCGGCGGCCTCAGCGACAGACTGATAAGCTTCAGGTCGGGCAATAATAGGCGGAGATTTATGCGCACCATCAGGAGGGCGTTAGCTGGGACAAATTTCAGTTTGTCCCAGCCGGATATAACGCGAAAACTGACGGAGCGCATAGACAACTGCTGTCTGAAAAGAGGAAACATTTTTTGAAGCTACAAAAATATCATACCATATCAAATATCATGAATTTAAGAGATGTTAACAAGGGGTTAAATAATCTTACCTCTACTGTTCAAGCGAGTTTCTAATTTCCTTGATTTATTGTAAGTTTCGTATTTTATTTGCTTTCGTAACTAAAGCAAAGCGCCTTGAATTCGGGGCAACAGAAATCTAATCCGATTGCAACATACATGCACGTGAATTTAATGGAACAGCCTCATGTAATTAGTTCTGTAAACGGATGTTCGCAGAAGCAACTCAAACGATGATGGCCAGTTTAATCTGAATTCTACTAGAGCATCCTATTCATTATATTCATGTAGCTTTATATTTTTGAATGTAGTGAAAAATCCCTATGTGAATAGAATGTGTTATATTGAAGTAATATTAACTAAAAAATAAATAAAAATAAAAATTCCTTTATTTTCAAGAGTCTTATTACAGAGTTTACAGATTTGTTGAGTTTTCCCTTTAAGTAGTCGAGACACTTATGTTGGGAATAACTCGCTACTTCCCTTACGGTTGGCTAAATAAGACTATTAAATCATATTATATCTAATTATTACAACTTATATATTTACTATTTACTATTCTTACAACTTATATATTTTCATTTATATAAAAACACTAGTTTTGATTTAAATTAAAAGTACCACTATTACAACAACTTAATTCTTTATAAATTACAAGTATTGTGATGGAAGTTAACTGGATCACTATTGATGCGGACTCTCTTCGATTGCTTCATGAACTCTAACTTAATTACTTGTTACCGCTGTGTCGCTAAGCTGATTGACTGTATTTACTTTAAGCATTTGGTTATCAATTAAATTATGTTAAATCAAACCAAGTTAGCTTAAACACTCTTCCTTAGAAATTGTTTGTGTTCGTTTTATTTTCAATTTATTATTTAAATTCATCTCTACTCAAGAACTTTTGGAGAAATTTTAAATTGTAATATTTCATATAAATCAAATAAAAATATATATTTTAATTCGTGGAGAAAATTAAGATGGTCTTCAGGAGTAGGAGACCCTCCTACCTGCTTGAATGCCCTTTTTCGAATTAGATGAGACCAGTGAATATACCAGTAGTGGAGTATTTGTAGACTTCACATTTATTTTATAAACAGATGTAATTGCAACTAACAATAAATATAATTATTTATTTTTAGATCTAAACATTGTGAACGATGGCATTTCGTCCCATATTTGCCATTACCTATAACGACTATGGGAATCGCAAGAGAGGTCTTATGGCTTCCTATGGATGATTGATACTCTACGATTACTTCGCTGAGGTGTCATAAATGCAATGAAATAGCGTTGTAGTTTATATTACAATTTCTGAGGGGATAGAAGAAATAATCAATAATCATTGAGGTTTCGACAAAAATCAACTTATGTTGACTTATGTTTAGCTGTAAAAGGGAAGATTAGTATATAAATACACAAAAATCTATTTAATTTTAAATTTTTATTTAATATATGTATATATACCAGAAGGCCCAACAGAAGTTATGCCACGCTTTTCGGGTAGCGCGTTGAGTTTTAAAGTGTAAATACAAAATTTATCAATACCTCGGCTACAGTGCCACCTAAAATGTTCCAGATTCGTTCCAGATCTATTTGCCTTTTTGACACTAAACCATTATAAAGTATTGTGAACAAGTAATTTAGATTTTAGATATAAAAATAATTAGTAAAGAACTTAACTACAGCGCTTATTATCGGATCCATCTTCTATCAAGTCTTTCAGAAGATACTCGTAAATGATTATCAAGAGACCTATCAACGATTACAAAGAGATTGTACTTTAATTGGATGTTAAAGGGCTGAGACTTCCCTGTTTCATTGTAATCCAATCAAAGCTACGTGTATACATCTAAAGCCGAATAATAGCAGTCATGGTTAAAGCCTTATGTAACGCAAACAATAAGGAATAATTGTACTGAATATAATTTATTGATTGTATTTAAAAATTGAAAATAAAAGATAGGAAGATGAAAATAAACATAATGTTTTTGAAATAATCTAATACATCTATACACATAAATAAGTGCTTTAGAAATATCGAAATAACTGGTTTCTGTTAAACTCAGAGGGTTATTTGCATGCTATGAAAACATTTTTTCAACATTAATTTAAAAACTGTGAATAGTAAAGAAGACCTTTTATAGATCTTCAATTTTTATTCTGAAACATTTCCTATATCACACATTGTTTTCGAGATAACAGCAGAACAATTAATAATTAATGAATAATTTTTGAATATTTTTTGAAAATAGAAATACTTCTTGCCCTAAGACTAGTATTACAGATCTGAAGATTTTTTGTTTAAGTTTTATGCAGACGAAGTCGCGAGTTAAAAGTTAGTTTTAAATATATGCCAATCTATATTATATACATCTCTAGATCTAGCTCAAATATTAATATTTTAAATACATTAGTACTTATAAGATGTAAATTTATCATAAAAATCCATAATATGCTTGGATAATAAAGAAGGTTTTGTACAATAATATATTTAAAAAAAACTTAGTTAAATAGAGCCGCGATAGCTTACGGGCAAAGCCTGTACTGTGACTGTGTGTTACAGCATGTCAAAAGTTCACTGCCGAAAATAGGCATTCAATTCACTGCATATTACTGCCCTGTAGATTGCCTCATTGCGTATTCAGATCCCTTGGCAAGCGGGTTGGCAACGCGGTTTTTTTTTAATTTTAATCAGATATTATCAGGAACATGCTGTTTTCCATCACCTGGTTCAGTTTCTCTCTGTCGTCTCTTACGACACTAACTGGATGATATGAGGTAGTAGATTCAGAATCAAGGCTAGTCGCTCGCTGTAAATATCACAGTACGCAAGTAACCCGGGTTCAATCTTCGTCGGCATTCATTAAATTTTTATTGCTACCCAGCGATAAAGAAAAATATCGTCAAGAAATCTGCATGTCTGAGAAATAAGAATATTTCGAAAAAGTGAAGCAGCGTGGTGTTTTTATTGCTTCATAACCCTCTCACTAACTATGCTTGTTTTAGTAACCTGGATATACAATAAAGTACGAAAAGAGAACTTTTGCCGTATGAAAGTGACGTAAGAGAATTCATCGTACGTTTCGTTCCATAGGTGTCTTCTTATATAGGTACTATGACGCTTGCAAAGCGTGAAAATTAGGACAAATCCTCCCTGTAGCGGGAAGCTGCGCCCATGTCCAGCGGATGATTTTTAAGGATTAATGAGGAAAAAGAAAATGTCTAAAATTAATTCTATTTACATTTTCGGGTCATTAAGATGCTACAGAATAAAGAAGAAGCATATTATTTTTAACATAATAAGGGTGACAAACGAGCACACTGTCCACGTGATGGTTAGTGGATGCTGTGGTCCATAGGCATTTTTTTATAGGCAAATTTATCCTTAATCAAGAATCAAAGTGCAGATGAGTTGCCATCTCTGAAGGCTAGAATGGAATGCCTCGTGTCCAGTAAAAAGAGTCTAGTAATCGCTACATGAGTATATAATGAAAGACAATAGCATATGGCTGTTACTTTGCACTGGTACTCGGTAAGAACCTGATTTATCCCCGGTCAAGCTGAGCCATTACGTTACAACCATATTTTAGCTGCAGCATGGCTGTATGAAATAACATTTATAGGACATATGTATATTTTTTATCTTTTAAACAATCATTTTAAATGATGACTATATACAATAATATTAAAAACGCTGGGTATGTTATGTCTGGAGTAAAATATAGTACCTATACCGACATCCATTGAAGTAATCAAATATTAAAAATTGATAAACTAAAAGCATGTTATAGATATGAATAGAATGCCCAGTCTTTAATTCGCTATAAAAGCGAATAGCCATCAAGGCTGTCTAAATAAAATAACAGATCCAAAGAGGAATTTATTTTTAAATGACATACAAAAATTATATTCGATCCCGTTCATACTCTGCTCATACTGATTGACTGATTGCGACTGATTTACGATATTTGGACTTTACCTACTAGACTATCTGCCGAAAGTATCTGCCTACACTTATCTTTATTTTAGTCATGAATAAATCGGAAACTAAGTTTAACCAAGTACAATCAGCTACTTTTATAATTATAGCCGTTACAATCGCTGCATTTACAGTTACAGTTGTTTTTCTTATAACAGGATAAATAAAATATATTACTGGTCTTGTTACGGGGTAAAAAGCCACTTCCAAAAGTTTATAGGATAATTGAAACTATTTTAGTCAGGTTATAGCTAAAATATTTATTCAGTATTTCGTAGGAAATGCAAACAGAGACACGAAATTTATGTAGTCGCAAATTGGGTCATCTTTGTCCAACCATAACAGGAAGTTCTGAGAGAGCTTAGCACAACTCAATTACTTTCAGATCAATCACCGCGTCAGCATTTTCCCTTATAAAGGACTGCAAACAATTTGCAATGTTTATTTAAGTAGTATGCTTTTAGTAATAGTATTTATTTCATCAATAAAATAAAGAGACAAGAGTGATTTTTTATCGTAGTAGATTTACAATAGTACCTACTAGATGCACATTTATCATGGCTATTTAGCATGAATGGGTCGACTAGACTAGGACACGTTTCTCATTCGAACGCTAACAACCAACCAATCCGATTGTCTCCTTTTCGATTTTATTAATTTGAAATTTTAAACATAAAATTAAAATTAATTTAAACTTCAAAGTAAAGGGTGCGCTCTGACATTCGCTTTGTATGTAGTGAATATCGTTTCGATTCAACTCGGTATTCGAAACTGTTAATTCAGTGGAGAATTCCGTTAGTTTTCGCGCCGCGTCGATCTAAATATCATTGAGTTATACAAGACTAGAGGAGCAAACCACATTACCGTGCGTCGAAAAAAGTGAAACCACTATCTAACCGCGAGGACGTAGCTTTGAAACCACTAAACCTTTTTCATCATCATCATCATTACAGCCCTTCACAAGTCCACTGCTGAACATAGGCCTCCCCCAAAGAATGCCACAAAGCACGGTCCTGAGCCACCTGCATCCATCGACTCCCTGCATATCTCACTTCGCCTGCCGGTACGAGGCTGCCACTCGAGAACCTTTCTTCCCCATCGGTTGTCGGTTCTTCGAGCTATATGGCCGGCCGTTAATCCGTAATCCGTTGGGCTATGTCGGTCACTCTGGTTCTACTGCGGATATCCTCATTTCTAAGTTTATCACGCAGATAAACTCCGAGCATAGCCCTCTCCATAGCTCGCTGAGCGACCTTGAGCTTCCTCATACGGCCAGCTGTGAAGGACCACGTCTCAGTTCAGTATTATCTTAAAAATTTAGTAAACCTTTTTGAGTAAACATATATCTGTCTCACTTACATAAGTCGCGAAAACAATACCGTCGCTAAGATTAGATAAAGATAGACACACAAACATGCAGTGACGGGTTGGTATTGCCTACTATATGAAATTTTACCCAAAGTAAGCAATAAAAAGGAGTTTTTTTAAGCTGCAGTTTTTTTGTTTTTATTTTAAATATGTATCTTTTCTTAACCGATGAATAGAAGTATAACTAATGAAATAAAATATTTTTTTTTTCGAAGTATCTTTTATTGTACTAATAAATCAAACAAAAAATAAATGAAGTAAAAAAAATTTTGGGTTTCTTAACCAAGAAGATCTGAGTTTGAAATATGCATGAATTGTGAAAGCATCGGCAAGTCTTTGTCTCATGACATTAGCTATAAAAACTGTGGTTATGAATAAATTTTTATGATAATACTATATGGTGTTAGTAAATCCGCTTAAATATTCACGGTAGCCATCGCTTTTTGGTCCTAGTTTGTCTTGATCCCGGAAGTGCTTAGAACTAAGGAGAGTATATTTCGAAGGCACCCAGTGAGTCTCCTTTCTGAGCAATCGTATTATTTATTATACTATATTTATACTACTACTCACCCTCTCCTTGCATAGACACACATAAAATATTAATATAAAATAGGTAATGTAATATAATTAATAGAACATTCATGAATATTCTAAAACAAGAATAATTAATTCCTAGGTTGAAACATAGTTTTTATTACAATTTCCAAAATAATTAAAATTAGGTCTAAGAAGTTAACTTATTCAACAGATTATATTTTATTTTTATTTATTTTAATTTATTTACCATATTACAAAGCATTACAAAAAACTATCCTAAAAAGTAGCATACAGAAAACCACTAAGGTTTGTGATGACGCGACCTGAGTCGACGTTACATTAAGTATAATTAATTTAGTTTGTAAAAAGAAAACATTACAGCCTAATTAGGACCTGATCAAACGCATATACGCTGTTTTAAGTAGTAATTTTTTTTATAAATTACCCAAAAAGTACATTTTAATTTTTTTAAATGTTTTTTATATTTAAGTTATCGCGGAAGTCTGGGGGTAGGTTGTTTATAAGTCGTGGAACAATGTAAATTGCTGTTCGTTCCCCGTACATATTGTTTGCATGGCTCGTCTGCTCGGCTGCTTACGGCGCGCGTACACACGGGCTGTTTAATTTCTAATTTTAACTCTTCATTAAAAAAGTGTTTTTGTAAAAGTAAATATTTGACTTGTGTATGAATGGGTAGTATATTGCAGTGCTTAAAGAGTATACTATCGTCATCATGAAATTGACGTCGAATTTTGTCTGTTACAATGTTTTAAGGATTCTTATCTGGAGGTTATATATTTTGTTTAAATAAGTATTAAATGTACGACCATAGCTACCTAAACCATACTGTATATAAGATTCTGCCAGAGAGTTATATAACATCATCTTAACTGGGAACGGAATTCTGTTCTTCAGTATTATTATATTAGCTAAGAATTGTCTTAACTTGTTACAAACATACTTGATGTGGTTATGCCAAGTAAACTTATCTGCTATCTTATATACTATCGATCTGCATTCCGAGATATGTCTGAGTATTGACGAGATTTACAGAGGGGCAACTGAAAGTGTTTTTACAAGACGAGTGAAGACAAATATGATTGTGAGCAACAATGTGCTTGGATAAAGTACACTTGATATAAGGAGACTTTATGTGTAACAGCTTGGTTTTAGAGGAGTTCAGAACCAATCCGGCGTCATGACACCATTTTGCAAGCATATTTAAGTCAGACTGTAACAGGTCACATGCCTTATCAGGGTCTTTATCGGCTACTAGCAAACATGTGTCATCAGCAAACTGGTAGCATGAACAGTGATTTATGTAAAAATGCATGTCGTTTACATATGACATAAAATGGAGGGGACCAAGCACAGATCCCTGTGCTGTACCTTCAGTTACAATCACTGGGTCGCTGTGTGTGTCATTTATTCTGAAAGAGAATTTCCTATTTTGAGGTAATTTGTGCACCATTTCAGAAGAGGTCCCCGTATTCCACAATCGTCCAACTTAGTGATGATTTTTTTATGATCGAGAGTGAAGAATGCCCGTGAAAGGTCAATAAATAGGACGAGTACATGGTTTTTCTTATTTAGATACTCGTTAATTTCATCTGTTAACTTCATCAAAAGATCATTTGAACCCTTCCCAGCTTGAAAACCAAACTGATTTTCATATATTATATCGTGCGTATTGTAAAATTCATAAATTTGTTCACACACCTACTTTTCTACAATTTTGTTTATTGAAGATAATAAGGTGATTGGTCGATAGTTCAGGAAATCATCCCGTCTTCCTTTCTTGTATATTGGTCTAACACATCCTATCTTTAGTTCGTCGGGATAAATGCTAGTTTCAACACTTGTATTAATTAGTTTGGCAATGGCCGAGGCCCCTTCTGTGTCCATACATTTTAGGTGAATGAGGAAGCGGCAAATCTACACCACCACCTACGGATGATCCACTTCCTCCCGTTACTCTTGATGAGGTGAAAACTATCATCAAAAATCTCAAACCCCGAAAAGCGCCAGGCGCTGACGGCATAAATAATAAAGTTTTTAAAGGCCTTCCCCCTAAGTTGATTTGCCTCCTAGTGGCTATTTTCAATGTTTTAATGTCCACCTGCACCTTTCCAGAAGTGTGGGAAAAAGTAGAAGTCATCGGTATTTCCAAACCGAACAAACCCAGAGATAGGGCATCTAGTTATAGACCCATCAGTCTCCTCAGTGCTATGGGGAAAATATATGAGCGCATCATCCTCAGCCGTCTGAACGATGCAGTGCTAAGTAAAAACCTAATTCCAAACGACCAGTTTGGCTTTCGAGCCAAACACTCAAGTGTTCAGCAGGTGCACCGCCTCACGGAGCACATTTTAGATCAGGCCGCAAAGGCGAACAGGCACCCTATTTACACAGAAGCACTGTTCTTCGATGTGGCTAAGGCCTTAGACAAAGTCTGGCACAATGGATTAGTCTTCAAACTTATCCATACAGGTGTCCCCTTAAGACTTGTCAAAATCGTTCAAGATTTTCTTGCTAATAGGTCCTTTCGTTTTTGCGTGGAGGGTATTTTCTCTCCTTCCAGACCAATCAGAGCAGGAGTTCCCCGGTGGTCTGTGCTCTCCACGACCCTATACTCACTCTACGTAAGTGACATACCCTTGATACTAGGTACTCATCTCGCGCTATACGCGGATGATACTACCATCTACTCCTCAGACGTCCACCCGGTTATAATCTGCAGTCGACTCCAAGCTGCAGCAAACGCATTAGGCGATTGGTGCAGAAAATGGAGAATTGAACTAAACCCCGATAAAAGCAAAGCGATCTTTTTTAACAAATGGCGTGCTTATAACAAATTAATGGCGCGGATTAAAAAATATAAAAAAGGTACGATCTCCCTCTACGACAGCCCAATCCCATGGGTCCGAAGCTTCTCTCAGCACATTAAAACAGTTAGGAACAAGGCAAAATTCGTAGTGTATCGTCTATTCGCCTTAACCAACAAAAGCAGTAAACTGTCCCTAAGACACAAGCTGCATCTCTATAAAACCTGCGTACGTCCTATTATGACATACGCGGGTGTGTCCTTTGCTCATGTCTCCAAAAGTTGTTCAAGTTGTTCAAAATAAATTCCTGCGTCAGATCACAGGAGCTCCCTTCTATGTGAGGAACGCGGATCTTCACCGTGACCTCGATATGCCCACTATAAACACGTATCTTAAGGAATTATCCTTAAGATACTTCGTTTAAATAAAGGAACACAAAAGTCCGTTGGTGAATGAAGCAGGCTCGTACTCTCCACTGAAGGATGCTGCCCCCCCACAGGAGACGTCCCAAGAACGTTCTTCTTGATCCCGACGACGAGATCACTTCCATGAATAGGTTGATCCCGTCCCCCCCCCCTGGGGAAGAAGAAGGAGAGGGAACTAGTTTAGTAATCATAAACACTCACACACACTCAGACACTACTCTAGTACAGAACACTAGGGCACACCGCATTCGCCGGCGAATGTGTCGTCACAGACACAACCCGTATACGAGGTCTAACACCCGTGATAAGGGGCGTTTATAACTCTTGCGACCCGTTAACAAAATTGCGATAGTGATTCAAGCCGAGGTTCGTACTTCCTTCTGAGGGGCCCTTGAATCGCATCTAGCTCGAGGAACCTCACTCCGAAAGCAGGGGTCGGGGTGCCTCGGGACTGCAGTCGGCGAGGCGGCGCTTCGCGCCGTGTCGTGTCTTTTTAAAAATCGTTATAAATCGCTCAAATTGCGTTTTTGGAAAATTTATCCAGAACAAAATATTCATTATTTTGCAAGTAGTTCATGCCTGCAGATTAGTTTCCGGATATTTTGAAAATTTGAAATTTTAGGGGTTGACAACCTTTTTTTTAACATGTACATGGTACTCTTTTTACTTTGTTGGTTTTCAATCATGTTGTGGAAATATAGTCTAATAAATAACAAATAATAGCACTCATTGCGATCGCTCACAAACTCAAATTGTAAATACATTTCTGGAAAACAAGTCTCCTGTTAAAAAAACAGTACGTCTGTCTTATTGTTTAATTTTGCTTAAAATAGTTGAACTACCGTCTTATTACTATCATATGGCCGAATAGACCTACGAAGTACCATGTGCTCTTGTGATATGGTATAAGGTTTAAAACCGTTACTTGGCTTGAAACAGTTTGAAACCGTCCATGCATAAAAAAAGTTCGCTAATAAATGTCTTTCGTCAATCCGCAGCCGTATAGCGCCGGCGTTTGTTTTCCTTTGAAAACACTTGTTTTTTGCTATTATTACTAATTAGACGTTTTCAAATCGACTTTACTTTTACATTTGTATAAAATTAAATAATAATTAACATTTGTAAATATTAATGAATCATAAATCTTATTTTTTTCCAAATAAAGTGTCTTGATTGTTTGATATTTACAAATATTATTATAACGTGAAAATTTAATTTAATAAAACCAAGGTTTTCCGGGGTGATTTAGCTGTACCTACTTCTATAAATGATTTTTTTAATAAAACAAAAAATAGTACAAAATGTTTGTAATCTCTGCATAAAAAAGTCACTTACTCTCAATTTCAAAGAAAACACGTAGAAAAACACGTAGTTACCCACTAAAAACAAGTATCCTTCCGTTTCTAACTGAAGTTTGATGTCAACTAAACTTAATTAGGTCTAAACAAGTGAAAAAAGCATTAAAAAAGATACTTATTTTTACATATGGCTTATGACACGCCTATTGTGCTGTCCATGTCCATCCATGTCATGAAATATTTGTTTCCCGCCACAGCTAAAAGATGTCGAAAATTGGTGCCGCAACGAATCGGTCAAAAAACAAGGTAATAAAATATTAAATTCAAAATTTCATATTACTATAGCGTTTTCATATTAGTATGTGTAGTGGTGGGCAAGAATACCCATTACCCATATCTTCCCGTGGGTGTCGTAAAAGGCGACAGAGGGACACTAAGGCAGCAAATTCTGATAACAGAATAACAATAAAAACTGCGGTTGCCATCCCGCATGATAAGAGTTATGAAGAAACAGCCCACAGTCACCGGCGGCCCCGCTACTCCTTGTTACGGTTTCGACCATGGTAACGGCAGGGCAGGGGGTGCTAAGAATCTCCGATGGAGATTTGGTTGCCACCTAAGATGAATCGACCTGGCGACATATAACGCACGTACCCTGAGGACCGACGTGAAAATTCTAGAGCTGGAGGACGAGATAGACAAGTTGCGTTGGAATGTTATAGGATTATCCGAGTTCCGAAGAGAGGCTGAGGACACGGTAATCCTCGAATCAGACAACTTGTTCGATCATCAGGAAGGCGACATCTGTCCCAAGGAGGTGTTGGATTTATCATCCACAAGTCTCTCATTAACAACGTAGTAAAAATTGTGAGTGTGCCGACGAGGGTTTCATACCTTATACTCTATCACCAAACGGTATTTGTTGAAGGTCATATAGGTTTACGCTCCAACCTCGGCACGTCCCGATGAGGAGATGGAGGAAATGTATGAGGATATATAGCCATGCGTTCCTCCAAAACTCGCTATACGGTGTTAATGGGAGACTTCAACGCAAAAATAAGATCAAGAGAAAACGGTGAGCTGAAGGTAGGTAAATTAAGCATAGAGAAACGTAACCGAAGGGTCCAGCAGCTAGTCGAATTTATGGAAAAAGAGGGACTCTTCATGATGAACGCTTTCTTCCAGAAGCGGCCTCACATGAAGTGGACCTGGACGAGCCCCGACAGTTCGACTGACTGACTTCATTATGACGACCAGACGACAACTGTTCAGTGATGTCTCAGTGATCGCGAGGGTGAAAACTGGCATCGATCACTGAGTGGTGAGAAGAATACTACTGTACTGTAATGAAATCAACAATCTGTCGTCCTCGTGCTCTAATCGAAAGCCCCGAAAACTTTCAGCTCGAGTAACAAAATTGTTTTCAGTGCCTAGAAGACACCAATGAAGTGAACGATATGAAGAATGACAAGCTTGTGGAAACTGTCCATGCGTTCGACAGTTCTTCAAATACATGAAGCGGGACATACGCAAGTTCAATTAAATACGTATTAAAGAAGCAATGGAGTGGAAACAGGGCTCCAAAGTCTTTGCCAGAGATTTGTCTGCAAGAGATCTGTCTGGTAGGAGAAGCCAACTGTAGAAGCTGAAGACCGAGTGTGCCAGCATTGTTTCCGGGACACCAGAGATTTTTAGTGAGACTGAGCGTTTCGATGGGCAGCTATACACATTATCGTTGGAGCCACACGCAATTGTAAGTAATGATCCAATAGCAAGTCTTATCCGACACTATTCCAGACGTCAGTCTGAGCGAAAAGCAGGAGAGACATTCTAGGCTCTCCAGCATCTTAAAAACGGCAAGTCCTTTTAGTTGAAGTCCTTCAGAAGCTCTATAATTCCATCCTCTATGGTGGCAGTACACCGGAGGCTTGGAGCAGAAGTGTGGTGGTCTTGTTCTTCAAGAAAAGCACCAAAGCTCTCTTGGAGAACTACAGACCGATTTCCCTTCTGAGCTGCGTCTTCGTGCTCTTTTTGAGTCATTACGAATCGTCTCGTATTCACACTTTATAACTTACAGCCTTATGAATAAGCTGGTTTTCGAGGAGATTTTAGCTACATAGAACATATACATACCCTTCGGCAAATTTTACTGAAGGCCGAGGAGTACAATCTGCCACTATGTGTAGCGTATATGAACTATAAGAAAGCCTTTGAATCCGTCGAAATTTAGGAGGTGCTGCAGTCCCTTCAGCGGTGCCAAGTTGACTGTCTGCACCTAATACGACGTGCAGGAAGTTGATGGATGCAGGTGGTTCGGGACCATGCTTTGTGGCATTTATTGGGAGCGGTCTATGTTCAGCAGTGGACTTGTGAAAGGCTGTAATAATTATGATAATGATACATTCATATTATTAACTCTTTCGGACCAGTGCCTAAGTTACGACGAAACTTGTAATTCTGAGAACGAATTATAGCTAATTAGGGATTGTAGATTACGAATCTGAGATTTTTTTCGGTTTTTACGACTTCATCTTGGAAATTTCTTATACCGACATTTATATAATAATAAGCTCATCATTTCCTACACATAATTGTGAGTGCCATTCTATCATGCTGATCCTATCCAAATCCTAACAAAATTGCTTACAATTGTATCAAGTTGATACCTTACCTGTCAGTGTTATTTTATTTTAGCTGAAAAAAATAAATGCAATATGCGGAACAAACATTTCTTAGAAATTTGTCTTAAACATTAGTAATCAACACAAGAAATGAGATCAATTTTCTCTCACAATTACTTTGTTGCAGAAATCAAAAAAGCAATTACGGTATTTGCGAAATCACAAATGAATGGCGATCTAAGCACAACACGACACCAGCTTCGACGTCAAACTGATCCGATTCAAATCAATTTGTCCTATTACCTTGATAAATTTCAAAGTCCAATACTAGTTCCTAGTAGTTTGTCATAATAAAAGTTTGTTCTGAGAAGAAAGAACCGCTCCAATATTCTCCAAATATCTCGTTCCAATACATCTTATTCCACGTACCTGTTACGGAAACTTTATACATCTGACAATGGCAGGAATCGAAAAAATTCTTTATTTCTGCTAAAGTATATACAAGTTTCATTTGTACACCAATATTGACCACGTGGTACTGGCAAGTGGTCAATGCAATTTGTTCATGAAGTTCTACAGTAAAACACTATTAAAAACTGGGGTGCATATCACCCTAAGTACGAGTACCATTTTGCGGAACAGCTTTACTGTTGAAGGACTTCTTTTGCCACCCTGCTAGATGACTCAGGAGAATGTTGTCATATTCATCGCCCTTCGAATCTAATAAAGATGAGTCAGAACTTTCGACGTCCTCCTCAGCAGAAACGTCCAGATTATCTACCTCATAATCATCACCATCTTCTCCAGAATCGTTAAGCATTTCTGCAATAGCTTCATCGCTCCCGATACCAAATTATGCAGAATCTCTGAAAATTACAAGTGGCCATTTTAGGTTATATAGGGCCTAGGTTAATACAATTGTGTCAGAAAAGATTATTATCGTCGTTAAACCGAAACTAATTATTGGTCATATTTGTGCTAATGTAATATGTGTTGAAGTAAATGAAAAAATTTAAGGATCAATCTCGAATGGACTTATCGATGTAAACATTGCGTTTAATTATTACTTTTTACTAAAAGCATATGAAAGTATTTGAAGGTACTTATAACAAAAACTTAATTTTTTAAATTTTTTTCATCTGTCTGTTTCTTTTGGGTAATCTCCCAAACGGCTGGACTGATTTTGACGAGACTTTCTCCGGCAGATAGCTGAGAATATGAGGAGTAACTTAAGCTTCTTTTATCACAGAAAAATAATAAGAGTTCCGCGCAAAATAATTAAAACCCTAAATTACACGCGTGCGAAGTCGCGGGTGCAGCTAGTCTAAATAAAAAATAAGATAATGTAGAATATTTGATTCATGTCTCTGTAGGCGGGTGCGTTGACCGGTGAATATCGTCATCGTCAATTAATATGCAATCAATATGTAAATTTCTTCAACCCCGTGCACTAGACGTAACACATTGATTATTCATAAGTAAGGATGCTCCTAGAAAGACACTTGTGTTTTTGCACTACGCTGAACTCTGTTTAAAATACGGTCTTATTTTAATTTGTAAATTTCGTGTAAAAGCAAACATTAAGAAATTATTTACAAAAAACTTAAAGTATGACTTTATCAAAATATAGATTAGTTGTCATGAGAACTAAGATGAAATGCCTCGTTATCATTAATCCGTCAACGGTGACGTCAATTTGACTTACATCTTCGATGACCCCGGTCACGACATGCTGTAACAAAGTTTATATTTGAAACAAGATAGAATAATTTTGTGATATATCGACAAAATTGATAAAATCATGCCATAAACTTACTGATTGTAGGAGAATGCAAAAAAAACAACAAAATTAAGTAAAAAAAATATACATAAACCAGACAAAAAGCGAATAATCAATAATTCATCTTTGCATATTTTATTTACATATTCCGTGACCCTGGTGTACCGCACCAGGTTAGATTTAATCTCAGGTACGTGCGCTCGCTCCAACGTCGCGGGGTGAACTGATGGTGGGCGAGGGGGAATGAGGCAGCTACTCGAAATCACGACGAAAATCGGCG
This sequence comes from Parnassius mnemosyne, assembly GCA_963668995.1. NCBI lineage: Eukaryota > Metazoa > Arthropoda > Insecta > Lepidoptera > Papilionidae > Parnassius > Parnassius mnemosyne. The sequence continues at coordinate 14,479,862 of CAVLGL010000084.1, read as the reverse complement.
GCGGGGATAAATTTATTTGAATTTTTCAAGTCACCCGGTCCCACAGACATATAGGTCACCGCCCTGGGTTAAAAACTCCATTTCACGATTATCACAATACAACATGCAAAAACAATGTTCTTTCATCAATTCAACGCTGTAATTTTGTAGAAACCTGTTTCTTTCTCAGTTGATCCAAGGTATTCCTACTACAACGACAAAACCGTCACAGCTCTAACATGACTCTCGTACATAAAATATCCCCTTACTTATTCTTGGCAAGTCAATCGTCTTCCATTTCTTAGTTTATCCTATCTTCTAGCGTACTAATAATGTGAGCGGTGTGGTGGAGGCTTATAAAATTAATTGCATCGTGATGTTAATTCTGTTAACCTATGCGGCTCTTACAGCTCCACTCGACGCAGGGCTCGCGTCGGAAAATCATATATTTTAGTGCAACTCTACGAATGTAACGTTACAATAAAAAGAATAATCTTGTGTACTTGTGAACACGTCTTGACATTGTTGAGTTATCTAACCGTCGTCGGATACAAAGGTATCGGGCCCCGAAGATAAATCCATTTCTGTTTTATACTTACTGTTGAGGTCTCTAGCTATTATGACGCTGGAGACTAGATCAAGTAGTTCTATAATGTCTGATTCAATTATACGTTTAAGCGGCGGTTGATAGGCGTACTAGGTGCATTACTAATGAGAATTTTTTTTTGCGCCCAGAAGCAAATTAAAAGGGCTACCCCGTTAACGCGAGGAGGTGGTGAGTGCTTTATGCATACCACGACAGCCGGCTCTCGTGGTTATGTGGGACTCACTGTGATTAACTACCTAACAACCCTAAATGTACCCACTAAACACCACCCATGGGACTGGCATTGGCTTATTAGGCCTTTCTGCCGAATCGGAAGCGACCCTCTTTTGGGAAAAGAGGGCACAGGCGGCTACGAGCCGCTGAGGGGAGCCTACTAAGGCAAATTTAAGAAGAGTTGGCCTGAGCCGCGAGGAGGCAGTTCAGGTCGGTTGATAGTTTATTCGGCGAGTCCGTGAGAGAGTTTCTCAGCCTGCGGCCTCGATAGCTAGAGGGGAGTGGGGCTGCATAAGTAGCTGCCTCACGAATAAATTGATTGGAGTGAGACTCCGAGGCTTTGAAGAAGTTCTCAGAGAGTGTTTTAAGAAATTGTTGAATTTTAGGAAGCTCTAAGTCCCGATGGAGGTCGGTGTTACGGACGTACCACGGTGGGTTCGTAGCTCGAGGACAGAAGAGGTTTTGAACTATTTGCAGTTCATTAATGACTTTGGGGTAAGCGTGAGCAAATATAGGGCCCGCGTAAGACATGACTGGTCGTATACAGACTTTATAAAGGGTTCGCTTGTTACGGAAGGACATTTTACTGTGTCGGCCCAGAATACTGTTGAGCCTACTCACATAAAAACGTGCGTGACGGCTTACTCTTTTGACATGGGGCCCGAAGGTGAGCCTCGTGTTAAGGGTGATGCCTAAATATTTGGCAACGTATGCCAGGGGACAGGGGTCCCTAGCATACGAATTGGTAAAGTGTTTTTGAGGCGGCGTCATTTATAATCGAAGTGAACGGCGGAGCTTTTCTGCGGGTTCACATCGATCCATTTTTGGAATCAAGCTCCTAGGTCATCAACTGACTTTTGGATCTTGTTCCGTATGAAAGGTAGCGAGGTACCTTTACAGTAGAGGGCAGTGTCGTCTGCGAAGAGAGAGAGCTGAACACCTTTCGACGGGATGGGAATGTCGTTGGTGAACAGAATTACAGGAGAGGAGCAAGTACTGAGCCCTGAGGGACACCAGCTTTGATGGGGCGTTGACAGGAGAGCGTGCCTTCGTGTCTAAAACGAAAGGTACGATCCTTCAGGTATGTTGCCACGAGACGCACAAGACGATCAAGGAGACCTATTTTGTATAGTTTGTGGATAAGACCTTCGTGCCAGACTCTATCAAAAGTTTTTGCAATGTCGAAAAAGACCGCGATGGTCTTATGACGACAAGGATAAAAACCGCTGAGGATATATTCTACAATACGGTGAACTTGTTGTGGCAAGAATGTTTCGCTCGGAAACCAAATTGGTGGGGGATGACAAGAGGGTCACCGTCTGTGAGAAACAGATGGAGCCAAATGCGAGTGAGGATGACTCTTTCAAAGAGTTTGCCCATGGCCTTCAGGAGACTAATGGGACGATGACTGGAGTAGAGGTTGAGAGGCTTTCCTGGCTTGGGGATACCAATGACAGTTGCCTCTTTCCACGTAGTGGGAAAGTAACTAAGATTGAAACAGGCGTTGAAGATAATGGCTAAAAGGGTTAACACCTGCTCAGAAGATTGTTTTAGGGCTTAGTTGGAGATGCCATCCGCGCCCGGAGACTTTTTGGGCTTAAGTCCTTTGATAAGGGATGAAATCTCATCATTGGACACATTGATAGGGTCAGAGACTGTGGGGGGTGAGATCCGGCAGCGGACCTCATCCTCCTTTGTTTGGATGTGTGAGGAGTCCGATGGGTTGAGAGCTAGGAAAGCATTGTGCGGCAATGCTGTCTGCAAAGCACTCAGCCTTTTCCTCGTCCTCGAAGGGAACCGTACCGTCGGGACGGGAGAGAGAGGGAGTGTGAGTGATAGCGTTTATGTGGAGGGCTCTTGCCATCTGATAGTACGCTGTATGAGAGGGAGAAATATTCTCCACGAGCTTACTCTTTTCGAGGTATTGAAGTTCGGAGAGGCGGAAACGGACTTCTCGTTGAAGGCGATTGGCCGTACGCCTATATTCGGGGTGGGATAGATTGCTGCTGTCCGGAAAGCAGCTCTCTTGGCTTTGAATAGGTTTTTTTTATAGGATAAGGGTGAAATACGAGCACACAGTCCACCTGATGGTAAATGGTTGCTGCGGCCCATAGACATCTACATCTATCCTCGTTTGCGAATCAAAATGCAGATGCGTTTTCACCCGTGAGGACTAAGATGGAATGCCTCATTCCCAGTAAAAAGGGCCTTCGGCCACCTGCACTCACCAAGGGAAACGCAGAGGTAAACCTCTACTTCACGCTGGTAGTCTGTGAGGTCGTGGTACCACCCCGGTTCGAGCCGGCCCATCCGTGCGACAGCAAAAGCTGCCGCGTGGCTCTACCACTGTGCTAATATGTAGGGGAAGACCATCACTATTAACAACCGGGACGACCCTTTCATTCTCCTTAAGGGAGAATTTTATAAGGGTGGAGAGTGAATCGACCGTGGTGTCGATTTTTTTGGAACTGTCGAAGTCCGATGAGAGGGAGAGTCCCGTGAGTCCATAGCTTTAGCTAGGGACTCCTTGAAGCCCTTCCAGTTAGTGAAGGTTTTCATGGAGGGAGTTGGGGGAGGTGGCTGATGGCCAAGAATGAGGGAGACCGGTCGGTGGTCGGATCCTAGATCGTCTAGTGTCTCGATTGCCCTAAGGTTGAGGGAAACTCCTTTACCTAACGCAAAGTCTAGCGCATCGGGAGCGTGGTCGGTGTTATTGGGATAGTGAGTGACATCGAGGGGACTGTGGACGGTTAGATCAAAAGACTGCGTGATATCAAGGAGTTTTTTGCCACTCTGAGAATGAGTAGTACGTAAAATCTCCAAACATAATGACTGAATTGCCTAGAGATAAGATAATCCCCCTCAAAAAATATTATCTTTTTTGAGGGGGAGTATCTGAGAGGGTTTCACTGGGGATGTAGCAGGAGGCTATGATGATGGACTGATGGCCAGTCATAGCTAGCCTGCATACCGTGGCTTCCATGTTAGTAAGCCGCGGAGTAGAAATGTGGGAGCAATGAAGTGTCTTCTTGTAATAAATGGCCGTACCGCCGTCTTAGCGGTCGGGTCTGTCATTACGAAGAAGAGAAAACTTTTGAATGGAAAGGCCTTTAATGTCCTTAATTTTGAGATTAGTTTCCTGGAGGAGGAGGAGGTCGGCTTCGCGATCTCGAAGAAAAAGCTTAAGCTCTGGGAGGTTATTTCGCTACCCGTGAATGTTAAAGGATACAAGCGATAAACCCTTAGGCTTAATACGACCGTGACAATTTGGGAGAGCAGAGTACTCTGCCATTATATAATGCAACTTTTAATTTATACAATTTAACTTAAATTAATTAAATTCAAGTTACAATGAGCACAAAAGGTTATGATGCTCTGTAAGAGCGAGGAGTCGGTCCTGCGGGGACTGAGCAGCGCGCAATTTGCGTGCTAAGATGGCAATTTCCTTAATGTTGATGTTCCTAATAGCGGAATATACCGTATTTAGGTCATCAACCATTGAGGCCTGTGCCTGTAGAGGGGTGGAGGATGTCCGCGGAGGATCGGCCTATTTAGGGCCCCAGGGGAAGACTGGAGGCTGGGAAGGCTGTAAGAAGCCCGGAGGGAGCCGAAGAGGGCACTGAAGGGGCCTTGGGGCACCCTGAGAGTGTCGAGGGGGGCGCTGAAGGGACTGGGAAAGGCCCTGACGGGGCATTCTTGAACGGAGGACCAGGAATGATCTGTCATTGACCGGCGGTGGAGCTTGCCTGCTGGGACGAGGATGAGGTGCGCAAGGGCAGCCTCTTTAGTTTGCCGGGTGGCCTGACTACTGGCAGAGGACGCACGTGGGTGGGAATTCGGAGTTTTGAGGCCGAAGACACTTTTCGAGTAGTGGAACCTGGATGGCAGAGCAGTTGGCCGCCACATGTCCATAAAGTTGACAGCGGTGCCACTGCGCCGGGAAACTGCGCTTATGTGGGGACTCTACCCTCACTCTCGACAGGCCGCACACTGTGCGTACCTACTGGAAGATGGCAGTTGCCTCCGGCACGTTCGTTAGAATTACAAGGGCAAGCGGGAACCTCTTGCCCTTGTTGCTGTGCATTTTGTGCACAGCCTCGACTGGGAATCCCTGGGACTTAAGGTCCTCTAGGATGTCTTCGTTAGCGAGTTCAAATGGGACACCGCGGATTACTGCCCTGACTTTACGCTCTTCCGGAAGAGCGTACGTGTGGTCGGATACACACTCGGCTGTGAATAGCCTGGTAAGGCGGCGAAAGTCGTCGATCGACTGAGGGACTATTTTAATCGCTTTACCCATGTTGGTGGCCTGGTCGTATTTGATACCTGTGTCGTTACAGGTAGCAGCCTAAGTGGATACTATAGCCCGTGAGTATTGGGTAACAAATTCGAAAAATTATTTAAGATTGCCACATAGGAGGGGACATATGCCATAGTTGCCAAGCTCAGCAAGCAGGTTGGCAACCGCGGTTTTTAATTTTTAGTCTTTATTAGAGCGACGCTGCTGTCCGTCTCCTGATTATTCTCCCCCTGTCGCCTCTTACGACACCCATCTTACGTTAGGGATGATATGGCGTAGTGGATATTCTTACACCGCAAACTCACGGCGAAACTTAATCGTACTTACTTAGTAAGTAAAATGCCAAAATATTATCATTTTTTTTTAAATATAAACAATTATGAGCCGCTGGTCATTCTGGTAGAAATTGCTACAACGTAAAATCCACAATTTAATTTTTCTTTGTTATGGAATGAAAACATAAAAAACAAAACGGTAAAGCTTTTCTGTTTAATAGTTCTTAAATTGTCTCGGTGCTAACTAAGGTTCTTCTTACGATTCATTGTGTATTTACGACTGATTTTTTTTAATCAAATGGACATAACAAACAGACAAAAGATTTTCTCATTTCAAAAAGAGAATGCTTTCAACTTTTCAAAAAAGAAGGGTACTTAATTTGAATACTTTTTACATTAATATTCTTATGTTCAGTCATGTCAGTGGCAAAAATTTTTGCAGATTAATCTGCAAAAATTTATGCCTGTAAATCTTTTAGAGCTGTGAAATGGCCCTGAGTGACGTCTAAATATCAAAAGCTATGTTAGATTTACAAATGTTCGGAATAGAGAATATTATTGTTATATATTTCAAATTTAAATCGATATTTTACTACAAAACATAAGCCCAAATTTACGAGTACAGTCCCGATACTTCTTGTATGCCTCACCAGCTTTGATCGGATTATATGTTTGCGAAATCTCAGCTATTGAAGTGAAATGTTCCCTTTTTGTAAAGAGTGCCACTTTGTTGGTAAATGGCTTTATTACAAAGAATGTTTCCCAATAAATAGGCTAATAAATACTTACTGCAAAATTTCATATTACTATGTACTCATATTACCAGATATATCATCTAGTGCCCGGTGATGACAACAAATTCATGTGTTGAGTCTTTATCGAGTGTATATAGTTATAAAGTTGTCTGTGAGTCAGTGTGGATTATCCTTTTGCCCCATATTGTCCATATTTGTACTGACTCATCGATGTAAATATTGTCTTCAATTGTCTTCCAATGCCCAACGTCGACCCGCATCTTTTCATCACATCAAAGGCGAGCGTAATAGATCAAGAAAGTCACTTGAGTTTTTGCGCTACCCTGGACTCTGTTTGTAATACATAATGTACGACCTTATTTTTTTTAATATCGTGTAAAACCTACTGATGCCCTTTAATAAAATGTTATTAAAATCAATAAATATAAAAAAAATACCTTAGTAGATACTGCAATGCCGGCAAATGTTAATGCAGATATTATATAAGCAAAATGTAATAAAGCAAATAGCAGCCAACTGAATTCCCAATTGGTAGATGGATATTTTAATTCAACATTCAAAGCGCTGCAGGTTTATCATAAAATAATGAAATACGTATTTAGTAATTTTTCATATTTAATATGAAATAAAATAGAATATTGGCTATTTCAATGACTGAAGTTCTTATTAACTCTTAGTTTAACTTTAGTTTATATAATGATTGTATGTATATTTTCATAAAATAAGGGTGGCAAGGGAGCAGTATACCAGATGGTATGTGGATTCAGTGGGCCATAGACATCTACATCTATCCTCGATAAAGAATCAAAATGCAGATGTGTTGCCACCCCTTACAAACTGAGATGGCATACCACGTTTCCAGTAAAAAAGTTCTCCTGTTCACAAAACTCAACGTACAAAACGCTGCAGCAATGAGCTGTTATTTCACGCTGGTATTCTGTGATTTAAATGTTTCATAAGAATTCATGCATGTAATACTTTGAATCCTAAGAAGACTACAAAGAATTCCTTACGGTATACATGGTATATAGTTCTTTTCGTTAACCATATAGGAAGGAATGGATGGAGTCTGAGACATCTTGTGGCAGTTAGAACTCACGATTATTAACTCGATAGAAAAAACGTGAAACGATAGACAAAACAACTAGTAGAAGAATTATTTGGATATTGCAATTATAACCATTTTATAATCAAGTATAAATTGAACACTTGTTGAAAGTGTTGAGTTATTATTAAAAAAATTATAATAAAATGCTCCACCATCATTTTCACCGAAATCGTCATCGTTACAACCTTTCACAAACCCAAAGCACAAGATAGGCATTCTTAAATTAATGCCACAAAACACCGTCTTGAGCCACCTGCATTTATCAAGTTTCTGAATGTTTTACCAGATCGTCATTTTTTTATAGGATAAGGGTGACAAACGAGCACACCGTCCACCTGATGGTAAGTGCTTGCTGTGGCCCATAGTCATCTACATTTATCCTCGATTACGAATCAAAATGCAGATGCGTTGTCATCCGTGAGGACTAAGATGTAATGCCTCGTTTCCAGTAAAAAGGGTCTCCGTTATTCTACACTCACCATACGAAACACAGCAGCATTAAGCTGCTATTTTACGCTGGTATTCTGTGAGAGCGTGGTCCTTCCCTGGTCGAACCGACCCATTCGTTTTACAACTATACCAGAAAAATAGCTGCAGCATGGCTCTACCACGTATAAATTACACGTCATACAATTTAGTGGGCCTCCACACGTCGCTTACCGGTACGTGGCTTTCACTTGAGTACTTTTCTGTAATAAATACTTATTCTAACTCAAAATAACCTTTTATAATTTAAGCGAAACAGGACGGTCAATGTTTAAATTGAGAAATATAAAGAACTTACAGTTATTATTCTGCCACATTTATTTTATATCCACGTTTGTTCAAATGTAGATGATTATTTGCTATATGCTTTAATTCATAAAATGGCCTTCAGTCGCAGCAATAACTTGGCGTTTTCACTTACCCATTAGCTTAGCTTAGCAATCATTACATTATTTCTTTTTATGATTTGCATAACAAATTTATACTATGAAATGTTATTCATTCATTTAAGTTTTTTTTTTTAATTTTTCTTATTTATAAGTTTGTATATTATATTATTGTTGGGTAGCAGTGATCTAAGAATATTATTATGGCAATCTAACATCTATCTAAAAAATGATTTACAGGGAAAATATCAAATCGGATTGCCAGGTGGTAAGACTCTTTTTCAGTATAGAACTCCGCCTGGGTAGGTGGATCCCCCTTTCTACTATTTAACATAAAAGGCCGTTTATTGAAATATAAAAATATTAAATAGTATCTATTTAGGCCAAAAATGGGCTTTTGAAATTTGCATCCAATAAAGCGCGCTCGGCGCGGCACCCGACGGTATCGAGGTGAGGTAAACGCTACTTGGCGTGTGCCGCTTCCCGTTATTTCGGCCGGGTGGGCTGGCAACAGTGACTTGAACGCCGCGGCTTTGTCTACTACTATTGTTTGCGACCGTTGGTAGGTCGGGCGAGGCTGGTGTCCATAATTGTACGCGTCGTTTTTGAATTTACTATTGAATATTTGGGTTCTGTTAAGAGCGCCTCGAATTGAGTGTCTATTTTGAGTGTTACGTGACAAGAGGCCTAATTTGAGTTTTGTGTGATTAAATTAACTGATTGGCAATAATTGTTGCGCGACGGACGGTATTGTAAAAGTCTAGAAACAATTATTGCGCGGTGACCGGGCGCGTGCCTCCTATGGAATTGTTTTATTTTGTACGTTTAGTTATAACGAGGCTTGTCTTGTGTGGCTTTAATATCGTACGAAACAATTTGGCTTTGTCGGGAGAACGCTGAACTTTGTGACTCGAGAAAAGACCGCGTTCGTTCCCGTGTTTGTAATTTTGTGCTAAGTAAACCCGGAACATTGAATATTGAACTTTGACCGACTGTTCTTTAATAAAAGCAGAAGTTTTCAATTGTTGAACGCCCCCTGGAGCGGGACGGGGATGTCAGGTTACACATGTACACACTACTACACACTACTTACATACACCTCACTTATCACCTGACTGGTGCCCTGTGGTCAACCCTACCTCCGGAAATCGGTAAATTATGCTTGCTTATTTGTCAGCCGTTTTAGAACATTTATCCATAGGCCATTGGGCCCGAACCCACGGCTGCTCGTCGAGGAGGCTACTACGAGCCCTAGCCAAGGCCACCTTTGCCGGGGCAGCTGGGGGCCGTAACAATATCAATTACTTGACCAGGCTTGTAATATTTATATTTATGGCGTGATTGTCTTAATTAGGACCCTTATTTACGTTGTATTTGTTTAGTACTATAGTTCTTTTAGGTGTTTCTTGGGAGAATGAATATTCACTAATTCAATCGAAAGACGTTGGCAGTGCCTTATAAATTATTTTAAGCTTAAGAACCCCGTTCACGAAAATAGGAATTAAAAAAGGTTAAGAACTTTAATTGGTCCCTATTCCACTTGCTTCAGTTATATTATAGTTGTAGCACGAATGGGTCTGTTCGACCGGGAAAGGACCACGCCCATTTAATATCCCTGATAATCAGATTATCTACATTACTAAGTTGTACATTGCATTATTGCCGAAACATTCGCTGGATATGAAGATATATTGAACAATATTGACTCCTATGAACCTAATTCCTCTTTTACCTGTGATGTAAAGGATGTTCAGACCATAATACCTCGAAAGAAGCGGCTTATGGTGTTGTATAAAAACGTAAGGAGTGTCATGAGAAATCAGATTAAACTTTTTTATTACCGTTACCTTTACATACAACCTATTAAAATTCACTGTTGCACATAGACCTTATAGGGGAAATATACCATATTTGCCACGGCGGTTTTTTTATTTTTAGTTTTTATTAGGAAGACGCTGCTGCCCACCTCCTGATTTTTTTTCGTCTGTCTCCTATTACGACACCCATCTTACGTTAGTGATGATATGCTTACACCGCAACTCCACGGTGAAACTTAAAAAAAAAAACATTATGAGCTCCTGATCATTCTGATAGAAATTGCTACAACGTAAAATCCCCAATTTAGCTCGTTAATATGAAAAGAAATCATTAAAGAAATTAACGGAAATGCTTTTCTGCTTAATAGGATTTAAATTGTCTTGCTGCTTACTAAAGTTTCTCTTACGGTTTATTGTGTATTAAGGACTGAATTTATTTTCCTTTAATCCAATGGACACAACATACAGACAAAAAATATTTATTCTTATTTCAAAAATTAAATGCTTTCAACTTTTCGAAAACCTTAATATTCTTATTTTCATTCATGTTTATTAATGTGAAAAAGTTTATGCCTGCAAATCTTTTGGAGCTGTGAAATGGCCGTGAATGACGTATAAATATCAAATCCTGTATTATATTTACAAAACATAATTTTATTTATATTATTGATTTAAATAGTGTGCCAAATTCATGAATACATTCATTTCAATAATAGCTATGCCCCCGACTTCGTTCGCGTAGAATATTTGTTAGTGACATATTTTTTTGAAGTTGAATTTCTTGGGACTATTGACTATATTTTACAAACTATACCACTGTTGCAACTCAAAGAGTAATAATCTTATTCTACTATTAGTCCAGAATAATAGTTAAATAATCTTACAGCTTCCGATATATTGTAGTCAGTATAACCATTCCGTAACACTAGGACAAAAGTGTGAAATGTATGGTACAGCAACCGTCAATTCGCCAAACAAGTATGATATTTATTTGGGATTTTCACTACAATAGGAGAAGCCCATCTCCAGCGTAGGACTTTTACGGGCTGATGATGAAGAAGCATAATTTAGCTGCAGATAAAAGTAAATAAATTTGCTATGCATTTAAACTACGAATAATGCTTTAATGCAATTCTCAATGAATACTTGTATACGTTACTACTAATAAACGAGATAGATATCAAGTTAATTCTATTCCTTGCTTCTGATGATTGGTTAAATTATTGATACTGTGCTCCAAAGGACTGAGATCAGATGGCAATCGAATCAAATTCGACGAAGCGTACGCTTGTAGTTTAATAACAGAATCAGCAAAGCTTAACGAAATATAAACAGAGATAGACTTTAATATGTCACAAGTTGTTTGAACATTTTTCACATCGTAATATTCTACGGCGTTTAAGTTTATCACTCTCATCAATATTTTTTATGCCGACATTTCATATAGAAGTATAAAAAAAATTAAACTAATTTCACGAAGGTTGCCTCCGAGGCGTGCAAAGTACTATGAATATTGGCGAGGATGTAACTAGGTTTAAACTCGCAAGCTTGCTATCAGAGAGTGATCCTTCTCTTCTTGTACTATTATTTATTCTGTGGTTTATTGCCGCTCGTAAAGTAGGGTGCGTATGATTTAAATTTCGATAGTTTTAAATTGATTTATTCATTTATTTCAAAACCTTTGTTTTCATTTTTTTAGTATGGACAGTTTAATTCAGACTAATAGTATTAATTAATAGATAAATTTCATAATTTGATTTTTTTTAAATTGTTAAATATCAGTGCCATAGGCTTCTACTCCGTTCAGCCGTTACAAGCTATTTTTTTCGAGACGGTAAGAAGGGATCCAGTCTAAATTCATTCTACATTTTATTTTCAGAAACGCAAATTCTACTAAAATCGATTTTACGGTTATTTTTTTAATTTTTTTTTTATAGAATAGGGGGCAAACGAGCATGCGGCTCACCTGATGGTAAGTGACTACCGCCGCCCATGAACAACCGCAACACCAGGGGAATTGCAGATGCGTTGCCGGCCTTTAAGAAAGGTTACTTTACTTACTATACTTTTTAAAAAATGTTACCCCCACACTAGGATTTTCTCCTGTATCGTGGAGGCAGTTTACAAACATAGATTTCACGAAGACAAACATCCAGACCCGGAACAATTATTTCTATACCATACAAATTCTTGTTCCGTGCGGGATTCGAACCCGCGGCCCCCAGCGCAACAACTCATTGCTAAGCCACTGCGCCACGGAGCCGTCGGTGTAAGCTCTTTTCTTGAAGGTTCCTAAGTCGTATCGGTTCGGAAAATTCGCTGGTGGTAATTTATTCCAAAAGAAGTTGTGCGAGGGAGAAAACTTCTTCTAAATCGCACAGTGGTGGACCGCCAATCATCCAGATGGTATGGATGGTAACGCGAGTTTTGTCGCGATGTACGATAGTGAAATTGAGCGGCTGGAATTAGTCCGAACAATTCCTCAGAGCACTCCCCGTGATAGATGCGATAAAATACGCAAAGAGATGCAACATCTCTACGCAGTGCCAGTGTATCGAGCCGATCGGAAAGAACTCGGCCGTCGACGATTCCAATCGCTCTGCGCTGGATGCGGTCAAGTGGAAGGAGCTGGCACTGGGGTGCCCCGGCCCAGAGATGAGAACAGTATTCCATGTGGGGCCGAACTTGCGCTTTGTAAAGTTGCGAGCTATGTGCCAGCATGATATACTGTCTCACTCTGCTGAGCACGCCAAGCTTTTTAGAGGCCAATTTGGCCTTCCCTTCCAAGTGACCACGAAACTGCACGCTGTTCGATATGTCGACGCCAAGGATTCCAATACTGGCTGAGGCAGCAAGGGGAGTGCCTTGAAACTGAGGAGATACGACAAAGGGGTTCTTTTTAGCGGTAAACGCGCAAACTTGTGTCTTCTGGGGATTGAACTGGACTAGATTTAGTCGGCCCGAATCCGAGACTTTGTTAAGCAAAGACTCGACTTCAGACACAAGTTTGTCCCGGTACTCGGCGACGTTTTCCCGAGAAATATTGGCACGGCCGGTATATAAGGCATCCCCAGTGCTATCGTCTGCATAGCAATGAATGCTACTAGTTAGCAACATATCATTGATATGCAGGAGAAAGAGCGTTGGTGATAGCACGCAGCCTTATGGAACACCAGCGTTGATAGGCTTGAAATCAGAGCATGCACCGTCTACTACGACCTTGATGCTCCGATCAGCAAGGAAACTGGTGATCCATTTGCACAATATCTCGGGAAGCCCATAGGAAGGAAGCTTCGAAAGAAGCGCCTTGTACCAGACCCGATCGAAGGCCTTCGCTATGTCCAAACTAACGGCCAATGCCTCCCCCTTGGACTCTACTGCCTCCGCCCATCTATGAGTTAAGTAAACTAGAAGATCACCTGCTGATCGACCCCGACGAAAACCGTACTGACGGTCACTGATCAGCTGGTGATCCTCAAGGTACCTCATGAGCTGGCAATTTATAATGGACTCCATTATTTTGAAGAACAAGGAGGTGATGGCGATAGGCCTGTATTTGGACGGGTCTGAGCGGTCGCCTTTTTTAGGGATCGGGTGGAACAAAGCTGTCTTCCATGAATTCGGGACTACGCCTTGGGAGTAGGAGTACCGAAAAAGACGCGTTAAAACCGGTGCCAAATAATATACTTGACCTTGTGGTGAGAGCGAAAATAAATCCATTGCCCCTTTCATCAAGTGGATTTCGTAAGAGGTGAATTTGCGAAATTCTAAAAGAATATACTGCCATTTTGTTAAAGTCAGACCTAAAATATTTAAACTTCTTAGATCGACGACGGTCAGCGGCGTAAGAGACATCTGGCACTGCGATCGTCAATCCGCTTGTGAAGTCTGACGATTAATGCGTAATATCCCTACAACAGGGACTCTCATCCCGTGTCTCCGGGTCTTAGATCACGCCCCTGTTTCCATGTCGTAGTGGACTTTTGAGGGCTGATAAAGAAATAAAAATATCTCTCTATCGGTTCTTTGGAATCATACTCACTAATGGTATATAACTTTTAAAATTATAGTAACAAAAGAACTAGCAGTCTACCTTGAGGTAATTGGCTACTGCAGCTCATAGATACCTGAATGTAAAATAGTAGCAACCTAGTTGAACTTCTAGAAAGGAAAGGAGCCTTACTAGTGCTATATTAAACTTAAGACTTTCAATAAGAATTTTCAGTAATTTTTTCACAAAATGGTCGTTAATCGTATATCACTTTTTTACTAAAAGAATCTTTGTTTTTGTGAACATACATTAAATTTTCGTACATATACAGAGGCCAAAGTTAATATATTTATTTCTTTAAAATTTTATCTAAGAGACTCTCTCGGTTTTAGATTGTAAATAGCTCTAATGGCCCTCTTCTGTAAAACAAAAATAGTTTCTAAATCAGCCGCATTTCGCCATATCAAAATCTTATAAGATATTATGATATGGAAATAACTGAAATAAAATAATCTGGCTGTCTCGACACTAGTGAGACCTCTAATCTTTTTTACAGCAGAGGCTGCAGAACTTAATCTGCTTGCTAATTTAGTTATATGGGGGCCCCACTAAAGCTTTGCGTCCAGAGTGATGCCAAGAAAAACAGTGGATAAAACAGGGCTCAATTCCTCCCCATTTAAAAACACATTAGTATTCAGATTTTTAACATTCGTTATTGTAAATTTAACACAATTAGTTTTATTTCCGTTCAAATGCAGATTATTAACGTTAAACCAATGAACTAATTTTGATATAGCATTATTCACTTCGTCACATTTAAATGATTGACGTTTAAGTTTAAAAATCAATGAAGTATCATCAACAAATAATACTATATCATGACTATCACCTACAAGGTGAGGTAAGTCATTAATATACACCAGAAACAGGAATGGGTAGAGAATCGAGCCCTGAGGGACAACCATTAGTACAGGTGACCCGGAATAACTTTTACCATTGATAATAACATTCTGCTTTCTATTACTTAAATATGAAATTATAAGTTTAGGCGCTGTTTTCTTGACACCATAGTACTGTATCTTCCTGATTAATGTCTCATGGTGAACCTATGTTTGACTATTCAAAGGCCTTGGAAAGGTCACAAAATATACCCAAAGCATCCTCTGAATTCTCCCATGCACAAAAAATATGTTTAATATTGTAAAACCGAATTGATTTTTATGTAGCAATTTATTAATATTAAAGAAACTTAACATCGGATCTAAAATAATTTTTTCATAAATTTTACTAAATGTTGGTAGTACAGAAATTGGTCTAAAATTGGCGAGATCTAATGTACTACCAGATTTAAATATAGATATGACTTTACTATGTTTCATTAAATCAGGAAACACACCAGATTCGACGCTTATATTAAATAATGGTGTCTAGATATGGTGCTAATATATCTATTATAGATAAAATAACTTTAACGGAAATCCCCCATAAGTCTGCCGTTTTCATAACATCAATAGTTTTAAAATATTTAACGATATCTTTTGGCAGTCTTCTATGGAATTTAAAAGTATTTGAACAAGCCTTTAAATTTTGTTTGAGCAATGATTCGGTGACAGTAGGAGAAGAATTTAATGATTTTATTGTCAAAAAGGGAACATCAGTATAATGTTTCTCAAAAGCCATAGCAACTTCTTGATCAGATCAGGTTAAATTATCGTTAATATTCAATTGAAAATCCGAGTTGCGCGGTTTGACCTTGCCCGTTTCACTATTTATTATTCTCCAGGTGATTTTAATTTTGTCGGATGCAGTTTTAATTTTGTTTCTTAAATGTAACGCGTTAGCAGTGGAGCACACTTTTTTAAATATTTTAGAATATGTTTTTACATAATTTCTAAATATAACACTACTATTTTATGATCTTTCATCATAAACCTCGTATAACCTTCGTCTACTTTTATAAATTCCTACTGTACACGCCCCTAGCTGCCCCAATCAAGCATGACGGGATTCGGGCCCATGAGTAATCCCATCGACAAGCAGCAGAGGGACGGGGCCAGAATATGGCCACGTGGAATTTCTTAATTACACTAAACTATATGGTGGAGCGTTTTATACTACGGCCAGTCAACCGGGAGGATATTAGACGGAGCTTACTTACCTATATCCAAGGCGACTGGTCCCTACGGAGTCGGTCAGGTCGCATTTGGTTGTGTAGTGTAAGGGAAATAAGGTGATGTGATGTGTAGCTGGGTGTGACTGATGGTGATTGACCCTAGACCTTGGCCGTCGGCAGCAGCCCGGGCGTCGACACCGCTCCAAATTTAGGGAACCTTCCGCGGCGTTGTCCACAGTCACTTTCCTCGTTGGTCACGATGATAGTCCATTAACTCTATCGTACGATTAACTAACTTACATAAGCCACTAACTCTCGTTTGTTATAAAGCCTAACACACAAAATGAACAGGGAGTGTCTGGATCAAAGGTCACTACCGTTTCGTGTAGCAACAGTTATTTCTAGAATATCAAAGGCCGCTTTAGCTAATATTGTCGAATGCACTTATACAGATTCCGAGTCAAACCCAATGAGTCCCGGAGAAGCTCTACAGCAAGGGATACGCGTCACAAATCATAGACAGTACATTTACGAGAAGCGCCTAATTACTCCGAGTTCCCGACAAAAAATGACAGCGTGCTGTCCCAAGCACCGCTGGCAGATGACTCTTTCGCCTTTACGCGTTCTCAACCCACCGCTCGGCTGACGTCAAAACCGGTATTACACCGAGGCGCGCGCCCTCTCGCGTTAGTTCCTGAAATTAGCGTTTGGCGCGAACTCCTACTGTCGCCCATTCATTAAATGATTTGCGACTGTTAAAAGAGAAAGTTTTAGAAGTAAATGTTCTAGTAAATTCACAACTTATAATTTTAAATAATGTAGCATACAAATAATTAGCACTATTTTTAAACGACAGTGATGGTAGTCTTTTTATTATATTGCTTCTAAACCTCTCCAAGTGATGTTCATTTATTGGAACAAACACAACTTTCTTATTTTTCTGTTTTTTGTGTATGTTAGGTAGTGATACCAACTGTCCACAGTGATCTAAACTTAAATTTTGAATAATTGATTTATGCAAGGGCTTAACATCTGTAAAAATGTAATCTATACAGGTCGCATTAGGTCCAGCAATACGTGTTGGTTCTAAGAATAAATTAACAAGATTATATGATTTAAACAATGAGCTAAACTTAATACTAATGGAAGAAGTTTCAAGGAGATTGATGTTAAAGTCTCCATATATTACAACAGACTTGTTCTGTTTACTAAGTTTGAGTAAAACTTTTTCCATAATCCTTTCAAAACAGTCATAAGTAGCACATGGGGGTCTGTAAATACATACAACGATGAGGTGCTCGAGCTCGACACAAACCATTTCTACAGTTCGCTCAACAGACAGACATCTACATCTACTCTCAATTAAAAATCAAAATGCAGATGCGTTTTAACACTTGATGACGAAAATGGGATGCCTCGTAGAAAAGGTTTCCGGTTCTCTACACTCACAATACAAAACACAGCAGAATTAACCTGCTATTTAACGCTAGTATTCTGCGAGAATGTGATTCTTTCTCGTTCGAGCCATGCTACATCCATGATATAGCTCCAACGTATCTACCACTTGAGTTCTTACTTTTATATTTAATTAAAAAAATATATCCAATTTAGTTTCAGACAACTATAAAAACATTTGAAGGCGATGATAAATTTATTTGGAATTAACACTAAAAATTTAACTCTAATACTAATATGATACTCTTCTTCACGTTTCCGCAGAGTCACGCGAGGATGTAGAGATGCTCGTAGGTCAAACGATGAATGCCATCATCACAGGGTGCGACGTCACTTTTCCTCATCAGACCGCTAGCTCACGTAGAAAACCGGTTTATCGGTTTTGGACTGCGAAGATTGCGCTGCTCAAGACTGAGTGTCCGCGGCTTAGCAGATATGAACTTAGGTCGCGAAATACTGCGTAGCAGAAGAACGACAAGTACAAAACGGGAAGAAGCGACTCGTTAATGCGATCAAGGTGAGCAAAGAGAGATGCTGGAAAGCGGTCTGTAGAGAAGTAGATGACGACCTATGGGGAAACCGCTACCGCATCTTCACCCAAAAATTTGTAGGCCGTAGTTCAGTAACTCCCATGGAACCTGATTAGGATGGAAGAAATAGTCCAAACTCTGTTTCCCGAACGCGAAGACCGGGTTTGCACCCAGAGTACGATATCCAACGAGGAGTGGTCACTTTTCTCGGGAGTCGAGTAACGAGAAGTTATTAAATCTCTCAAGGTAGGTAAGGCCCCGGGCCCTGATGGCATCCCCATCGAGGTCTATAAGGTAATAATGAACGCTAACTCGATTATCATCTACGGAGTAGAGATCTGGGGATAAGCACTAAAATAGAGAATAATCGGGAGCGACTTGCGACGGTACAACTTAGGAGTCAGCTGAGGATAACCTGTACCTATCGAGCGGTATCTGAAGCAGCCGTGTTGATCATCTCAGGTACAATCCCCATCGACCTTTTGAGATTCGAGAGGAGGCGTATCTGGGATGCTCGGAGGGCTAGCGAGGAATCGTTGATGGACGTAAGGATTCGAGAATGTGAGAAGACTTTTGTTCTCTGGCAAGGGCACTGGGAATCCGGGGAAACCACCGGGGAAACCAATAATCCAATGTGGGTGACCACCGCCCACATTGGATTATTGGACAAGTCCTTGACTGGGTCTTACGGGGAAATAGAGAGGTAGAATACTACCTCACACAATTCCTTACTGCACAAAAGAAGTTCAATGCCTACTTACACCATATGAAAATTCGATACGTTCCTGATTGCGTGTACTGTCCGAGCGTTATTGACTCCACCGAGCATACCTTCTTTGTCTATCAGCACTGATCTGAAACACGGCTATGCTGGCAAGGTGATAAGAGGGTGCCTCAGAGGCCAGAAGAGGTCATTCCTTGGATGTTGGCAACGAATGACAACTGAATTATGCTAGGTATGATGGCGTAGCCAATCTTATTCTTCATTCTTCTTTATCTGCTGATAAAGAAGAATGAAGAAAAAAAAGAAGAAACGGAGTAGTCGTGTAATGCAGCGATGAGGAGTAGTACCAGCACCATAATATAATGCAAATGCGGTCCCGTGATACTAGGTACTTAAAAGAGAGGAGGTGTTAGTAAAAAAAAATTGATATAATGATGTTGATGCCCATGTCCTGTTAAGCTTATCTGTGGTTCCTGGTTGGTTTTCTAGGTTTAGTCTCTTGTGCCACTACTATACTTAACGCAACAACCCTTCACCGAGAACACTACGGTCAAGGAGAATGAAAACGTTTTAGTTCAATAAAAAGCCAACCTTTTCAATAGCCGGGATAGTGCTTTAAGGTTTTCGTTTTTCTTTCTTTAAGTTTTGCTAAATAATAATGCACAGCAATACGTCTATCGTCTCCCGGAGAATAAGCAGAATAAGAAGAATAAGAATAAGCTCAAAGAGCTATGAAGCAATGAAAGAGTAGTACTCGGACCACGTTTACCCAAAAATATAGATTTGTATGGAAAATTGTGTTTAGCCAACTATCATATGTGGCTCAACCATTGCCTATACAATCGAAAATCCAATATCCTATCAGCCATTCTTTACCACATGCTAGTGATGTGACACAGTTGGTAAATTCTTTTTTTAAAGTTAAACATAAATTAGAGACTTTAAAGACCCAAATAAACAAAGGACTATCACTAACGTTTGATGGATGGCGTAATATGACTGCAGTAATATTCCTTGTGCTCAAATAGATTTCTTATTTAAATTAAAGATAACCTCAGATTTAAAAAAAATATATAAGACTACTTTGACAAATTTTATCATGTTTAATTAAACTTAATATTAGCTTTCATTATGCCTTTCATGTCTCCTTACAGTGCCAACTCAAGATTCAACAAGATCGTCTTTCCCCGCTGATTCTCCTAAGCCCGTTTCCTTCGTTGTGATTTTGCTAGATAGTAGATAGGGCAAGTGGAAATCTCATAATCGGGTTAATTAACGATTTAATCGGATGAATGAGGATCCCACTGCCCCTACTTACTATCTAGCGAAACCACAGCCAAAGGATTGGGCTTGGGAGAATATATTATAAGCCTTTACAAGAAAATCGCAGTTTATATACAAGATACCTTTCCGTTTAAGGACTTATTATACAATAATTGTATAAACACAATTGATAATATTCCTGACATTAAAATTTAAACCTCTAGGAATGGGGCCACTTTAAAATGTTTTTTTTTTGACTTGGTTCTCATGGTGTTTCTAGTTAAATAATTTCTGGTTTCTTTCAGAACAGAAGTCTACTAATACGTAGGTCACTCAATAAGTTTTGAGATATACAAAAAGTATTCTAGATACTATTAATATTTATTTTACATCTTTTCAAAGTATTCTCCATCATGCTCTATACAACGTTTCATTCGCCTAAACCAACTCTGAAAACACTTTTGCCAGTCTTGATCTGTCAGGTCGGAAATCGCTTCTTCGTAGGCAGCCACGGCTTTTTCGGCGCTTGAAAAAATACTTGCCTTTTATTTTTTCTTTGAATCTTGGAAACGAAAAAAATCACAAGGAGCTAAGTCAGGGCTGTAGGGTGGGTAACTTAGAGTTTCAACACCAGATTCCTTAATAAAAGCTTTTGTTCTGAGGGAGGTATGTGAAGAGCCGTTATCGTGATGCAGTATGATTCCCCAAAGACCGGTCTTTGGTCTTCTCTCCCACACTGCTTAAAAAGCTTTGGGTAATGCAACTGTAGTATACCATTCAGAGTTGACTGACCTAAAATTTTCCGGCATATACGTCAACAAATGTCCGCTCCGCGAAAAAAAAACTAGCCACCATTTTTTTGCCGACGTTGCGAGGTCTTAGCGGTTTTGTCGGTAACTGTCCTTCTGAGTAAACCCATACCGATAATTGCCTTTTATTTTCCGGGTCATATTGAAAGGTCTGGATTTCCGAAACACGCCTAAATGCCCCGTTTTCAAAACGTAGATGCATTTCATGTCACCAATCCACACGAGTCTGTTTTTTGCTTTCGGAGAGCATACGAGGGATCCATCGACAACAAAGCTTCCTCACTCCAAGATGTTTATGTAGGATGGTATGAATGCTCCCCGAACTAATGCTTACAATCTTTTCGATGTCCGTATCTGTGATTCGTGGGTCTTCTCGCACCAACATTTCAGTGGTGCATACATTTTCTGCCGTTACTACTGTTTGCGGAGCCCCGGTTCGTTGGTCATCTTTAAGATTAATTTTACCCCTTTTGAATTCAGCAAACCACCTAAAAATTGTTGCACGTGATGGAGCTGAGTTCCTTAATGCTGACTGTAACCGTTGCAAACTTAATTGTTCAGTTAATCGAAATTTAAAATCATAATATATCATAGCGCGCAAATGTTCTTGGTTAAGATCCATCGTTTTAAATGAAAAGCGTGGGAAGCGTTGTAGGAAAATTAATAGAACTTTGCTTTTTTTTAATATTGATCAATTGTCTTAGGGAGTTTTATTTTAAAATAAATTTACTTTTTAGAAACACAAGACGGGTGCCTCCCATTTTTAAATTTCGAGCATCGCAAAACTTATTGAGTGATTTACGTATATATAAACTAGTGGTAAGAGCACAAATACACAATACACAACAAAAGTGTTGATTTTTATGTATACGCATATATAACAGTTCACATCGTATTAAGACTAGTTTTTACGGATATTGTCGCGTATTTTAACTTATTTTATATTCCCGACGTTTT
Organism: Parnassius mnemosyne; assembly: GCA_963668995.1. Classification (NCBI taxonomy): domain Eukaryota; kingdom Metazoa; phylum Arthropoda; class Insecta; order Lepidoptera; family Papilionidae; genus Parnassius; species Parnassius mnemosyne. The sequence goes on along the minus strand of CAVLGL010000084.1, from coordinate 14,458,094 downwards.
GAGTATTTTACAGCACCTATGGTCACTGGTACCTCAGTTCCGTATCGACGTCCCAATGTCATATTATTTCATATAAAAATTATTAATTTGTGGTTCGATCTACGCAGTATGAACTTATAGTATCTAGAAGTCTTGCAGTGGTATGATTGGGTTGGGTTTTAATTGTATTAATTACTAGCTGTGCCTCGCGGTTTCACCCGCGTCATCACGTGTCCGAGGTGCGCGACATGACCTAGTTCAAGCATTTTATAACGGCTAGGGTTTAAGCGTGGTTCGCCCGCCCAGCCAAGTATTGAATTATTTTAATTTTACATTATCTCTTAAACTATGCGTCCAAATAACATGGTATGAAGAACAAAGTTTATCTTTTTTTTTATAGGAGAGGGGGCAAACGAGCATGCGACTCACCTGATGGTAAGTGACTACCTCCGCCCATGAACAACTGCAACACCAGGGAGGGAATTGCAGATGCGTTGCCGGCCTTTTAAAAAGGAGTAGGCTCTTTTCTTGAAGGTCCCTAAGTCATATCGGTCCGGAAAAATCGCTGATGGTAATCGATTCCACAAGGAAGTCGTGCGAGGAAGAAAACATCTTCTAAATCGCACAGTGGTGGACCGCCAATCATCCAGATGGTGTGGATGGTATCGGGAGTTCTGCCGCGATGTGCGTTCGTGAAATTTGGCGACTGGGATTAATCCGAACAATTCCTCAGAGCACTCCCCATGGTAGATGCGAAAGAAAATGCAAAGGGATGCAACATCTCTTCGCAGTGCCAATGAATCGAGCCGATCGGAAAGGGCTCGGTCGTCGACGATTCGAGCCGCTCTGCGCTGGATGCGGTCAAGTGGAAGGAGCTGGCACTGGGGAGCCCCTTCCTAGTGATGGGAACAGTATTCCATGTGAGGCCGAACCTGCGCCATGTAAAGTTGCAGGCGGTGTGCCGGCATGAAATACTGTCCCGCTCTGCTGAGCACGCCAAGCTTTTTAGAGGACAATTTGGCCTTGTCTTCCAAGTGACCACGAAACTGCACGTCACTCGATATGTCGACTCCGAGGATACCGATACTGGCTGAGGCAAGAAGGGGAGTGCCTTAAAACTGAGGAGATACGACAAAGAGGTTCTTTTGAGCGGTAAACGCGCAAACTTGTGTCTTCTGAGAATTAAACTGGACTGGATTTAGTCGCCCCCAATCCGAAACTTTGTTCAGCAAAGAATCGACTTCAGACACAAGTTTGTTCCGGTACTCGGCAACGTTTTCCCGAGAAATATTGGCACGGCCGGTGTATAGCGCATAACCAGTGCTCTCATCCGCATAGCAATGAATGTTACCAGTTAGCAACATATCATTGATATGCAGAAGAAACAGCGTTGGTGATAGCACACAGCCTTGTAGAACACCAGCGTTAATAGGCTTGTAGTCAGAACATGCACCTTCTACAACGACCTTGATGCTCCAATCTGCAAGGAAGCTGGTGATCCAATTGCACAATTTCTCGGGAAGCCCATAGGAAGGGAGCTTCGAAAGAAGCGCTTTGTGCCAAATACGATCGAAGGCCTTCGCAATGTCCAGACTAACGGCCAACGGCTCCCCCTTGGACTCTACTGCCTCCTCCCATCTATGGGTCAGGTAGACCAGAAGATCACCAGCTGATCGACCCCGACGTAAACCGTATTGGCGGTCACTAATCAGCTGGTGATCCTCAAGGTACCGGATGAGCTGGCAGTTAATAATGGATTCCATTATTTTGGAGAACAAGGAGGTGATCGCGATAGGCCTATAGTTGGAAGGGTCTGAGCAGTCGCCTTTTTTAGGGATCGGGTGGACAAAAGCTGTCTTCCATGAATTCGGGACTACGTCTTGGGAGTAGGAGTACCGGAAAAGATGCGTTAGGACCGATGCCAACTTCGGAGCACACGTCCTCAGCATAATTGGAGAATTCCGTCAGGCCCACTCGACTTCTGGATGTCCAGGGAAAGAAGTGCTTTGCGAACCGAGCGCTGTGAAAACAGCATATCCGGCATAGAGCACTCACACCGCGGGATGGTGGGCGGTGTTTTCCTTCCGTCATCAAGAGTCGAGTTGGACGCAAAAAGGGACCCTAAAAGGTCAGCTTTGTCTTTTGCGTCTGGGGCCAGTGAGTCGTCCTCCCTGTGCAGAGATGGTAGTGATGGCTTAGAGAAATTCCCTTGGACAGCCTTTGCGAGAGGCCAGAATTCACGGATTCCCGAAGGAAGGCGAACTAGTTTCTCGAGAATTCTGCCTATGTGCTCTAACATTGCCTTGGCAATAACCTTTTTGAAGGACCTGGAGGCGAAATTATACTTCTTTTTAAGTGTGCTGGTGTTTACATCCCGAGTCGCCGAAGCCGCAGCCCAGGCTTGATAACACTCCTGCTTACTGCGTAATGCAGTCTTACAGGAGCGACCAAACCAAGGCGAAGAGCCGAGAGGGGCATCGACGGAAACCTGATATCCGTCCGGATGAGAGGTCAGCAGAAGGTCCAACAGGGAAGGTGTATGATCCTCCACATCTGGAATCCGCATAAGCAAAGTAACCAGTTGTGTCAGAGCATATGCCAAGGCAAAGTCATAAACAGATCTCCCCGCATGATTGGTTAAACGTGAACCGAGCCATTCGACATGGTGGGCATTAAAATCGCCAAGGATCACGATCTCTGCGGATAGGACCTGTTGTAGCAAGAAATCTGTAGCCATTTAGACGTGGTCGATGAGTCGGTCTGTTTCGGCATTACCGCTATGGGATCTATAGAGGCACCCGTAGACGCGCGGATGGTCGTCGCTGTCTACGCGTAGCCAAAGGATGGACAGGTCCGTACCTTCAAAACTGCTGAGGCGTCGAGACCAGATTTCCTCTCTGACATACACGCAAACTCCAGCCCGAGGCACAAAGGAGTGCTCCAATTTGTACCCCGGGTAGGAGAGATACGAAATATCAGCCGGAGAGGAAACCTGCGTCTCGGTCAGAAAGAGCAAGGCCGGCTTCGTCGTCTCGAGATGGTAGTGGACGGCGTTTAGGTTAGAGTAAAGTCCCCTGATGTTGCAGAAATTCACGGATAGCGTGGCAGGGGTCGCCTTGGTATTGTTGCTCAGGATTGGAATAACATGGTGGTGGATGCTCAGCGAGGGATTCCCCAGGGGTACTGGTACCCTCCTGGGGTAGTCTATCATGTAATTCCGCTACCATGTTGATGGGGGGGGGGGGGGGGTATTGGGCCTCCGGCCACCTGCACTCATCAGACGAAACGCAGAAGCCGAGCCTCTATTTCAAGCCGGTATTCTGTGAGACATCTTCATAAAATTGTCGCGACTTTTTTTTAGACGGAGTAAAGGTCTATATTTTTCTAGAACATTGTATTTACGTATCCCTAACGATAACACCAGCGTACGCGGATAAATCATTTCGGGAGTGCTTTTTCTTCTGACTTGCATAACAAATATCCATATTCAAGGCTAGCTGAGTAATATAGCTTAATTCTAGATAGCCTATACCATTCCATGTGAATCTGGCACAAAAATAATTTTTCAAATTGGACTTGTAGTTCCAGAGATTAGCGCGTTTAAACAAACAAAAAAACAAAAAAAACTCTTCCGCTTTATTATATTATATAGTATAGTATAGATAGGATCCCAAGTAGACGGCAGGACCCGGCCATCTTTTATATTGAAATTATGATGTTTTTTTGATTTCAATAGCCTCTTGAATCATCTTTGGAAGGAATTGGTGTTTTGAGCCGGGGTTTGTTGTCTATCGTATATGGCGGACCAACAATTAATAATTTTAATCGTAATCGTGGTTAACTATAACATTGGGACGTCGAACACTTTAGTCCACGCCCCGTGATCATGGCTGCTGTAAAGTACTCGAAACGTCGGGAATGTAAAATAATTATCCGCGATAAAATCCGTGTGTTTTTTATTTTATTTAATTTTAATTATTATTTTTCATCAGTTTTTAAAAGTCGTCTCCTGGACATGGCCACACCTATGCTGGGGCGGATTTGTTTTAATCGTCGCGCTTGGCGAGTGGTGGTAGAGCCATGCTGTAGCTATAGTAGTAGTATAGTTGTTGCACGAATGGGTCGGCTCGACCGGCGAAGGACCATGCTCTCACAGAATACCAGCGTAAAATAGCAGCTTAACAGCTTAACACTGCTGTGTTTCGTATGGTGACTGTAGAGAACCGGAGACCCTTTTTACTGGAAAAGAGGCATTTTATCTTAGTCCTCACGGGTGACAACGCATCTGCATTTTGATTCACAAACGAGCACGAGAACGAGAGAACGAGATGTCTATGGGCCACAGCAACCACTTACCATCAGGTGGACTGTGTGCTCGTTTGTCACCCTATCCTATAAAAAATATTACCTTCGATGCTGCGTCCCTGTTTACGACTACATAATTTATAGTCCCTCACAAAATGGCATATCAGCTAGTGCAGTCAAATCAATTAATGTTGATGCGAATGAATTTAATTTTATAAACGTACTTTTGCTTTTATCAACCTTTATTTGCCATGTCTGTCTACAAGTGCATTTAGATAAAAATATCTATTCTGTTGAAAACTGTCTAATAATCTAATTTTATACTGCTTTCATGAATATGTAGCGTGTGTCCGCTAGAAGATATTAATTATGCACGGTTTACGACCTCCGTCCTTAAGGGCAAACTATAACTTGTCTATTTATATGGCAAATTAACTATAATCATCTTCACCATCATCAGGCCGTAAGATTCCACTGCTGAACTTTATTTAAGCGGATTAACAAATAGTATATTTTTTTACAAAGGAAATGCTTACGCATACCGGCTTCGCGGGACAAGGACGGGTTCTGTCGAACTGAAACTTACAAACTCCATAGTGCTCCACCATCACTGCATATTGGAAGGGCTACGGGAACGCTTTCACACACACTCGCGGTCCCGCCAGCGCCGACAGCGGGTGCGTGCGAGCAGAGGAGAGCTTCGGGGAACAAAAAAATACAAATTACAAGAGTAACATTAAAAATTAATAAAAATAAATCTCAGCAATAAGGAGCGATGTGATTCCCAAAAAGGTTTCCCTCTCAACATATATATATACGGCCATCAGACTCTGAAACGACATCCCTCTTGACATTAAAAAAGCTTCAAAAAGTTTGTTTTTACATGTATATGTGTATGTATGTGTGTTTATACGTCTATTTATATGTATATACAATATATTTTTTTAGCCCTTCTATTTTGATGAATGCTGTAACGCCTATCTCTGTTTAGCCTCATGATTGACTGGGAGAGAATGCCCTATGGCATTAATTCCGCCATATGTACAACTTTGTGCTTGAAAGATTAAATAAATAAAATAAATAATAAATTGAAAGGGGCGAAGAGAGAACGAAGTGTGAAATATGGGTAAATCAGGAATGTCTAGAACAGGTAAATGAAATTGTATACTTGGGGAGTGCTTTTAGCCGGAATGGAAGATGTGATTTAGATGTGGACAGGCGTGTCGCTGCCGGGAACAAAGTCAATGGTGCCCTGGCTGCGTTAGTCAAAAGGCAAGGCGTAGCGAAGAGTGCACGCCTTGCAATACATAACGCAGTGTTGGTACCGACTTTGTTATATGGCAGCGAAACCTGGGTATGCCAGAAGAAGCATAAAAGTAAGTTGAATGCAGTGGAGATGCGATCTCTTCGTAAAATGTGCGGCGTTACCATGGCCGACCGAAAGCGAAACGAAGAGATTCGCAATATGGCAGGTTTGAAAGATGACCTTATCACAAAAATTGATAAGGGCGTGCTTCGGTGGTTTGGGCACGTTGAGCGAATGAGTGAAGACCGAATGGTGAAGAAAATATATAGCGCGAAAGTTAATATTAAAAGGTGTCGAGGTAGACCGAGACTAATTTTCGAAGACCATGTGAGCAAATTGCTCGAAGAGGGTAGGGTCAAAAGTACTCGGATACTTAGACGTGCATGCATGAAGAAGATAATGAATCTGAAAGAAGCGAAAGAGGTATGTAAGGATCGTGACACTTGGCGATCTGTTCTCTCTGGCTACCCCGTCAGGGATTGTGCGTGAAGATAAGTAAGTAAGTAAGTAAATAATAAATATGCTACCGCAGGTACTGCAGCAGCGCTGATATACAGCGGAGCCTTGATAAATATTGATTCTGTATTGCGCCCGCGTCGTTAGCGGTGCTTAACTTTCCATATAAAAAATAACAAATCAACCATTCACTCAAGGTATACATTTCCAAGTACATACATAAAAGAAAAAAATACACATACACGTACCTATACACACCCACACAAAATATATTTACATTACATTATTTGTGAGCATGACCTCAAATTTCTGTACCAGACAATTTCCTTGTTTTACATCATCAGTATCCAGTAACAACCCAGGGCTGAATATGGGCCTCTTCAATTTCAAGGGGACTTACTATTACCGTAGCTCATAGCACATCATATATATTTTTTATCGAATATATAGATATATGTATAATCTATCACAATTTAATAATAACGCACGCACCCTGAGGACTGACGAGAAGATCGTGGAGCTGGAAGAAGAGATAGACAAGTAGGGCTGGCATATTATAGGATTATCCGAAGTCCGAAGAGAGGGGGAGGACACGGTAATCCTCGAATCCGGCAACTTGCTCTATCACCGGGAGGGCGACCATCTGTCCCAAGGAGGTGTCGGATTTATCGTCCACAAGTCTCTCGTTAACAACGTTGTAAAGATCGGGAGTGTGTCGACGAGGGTTGCGTACCTTATACTCAGAATCACCAAACGGTATTCGCTGAACGTCATACAGGTTTACGCACCAACCTCGGCACACCCCGATGAGGAGGTGGAGGAAATGTATGAGGATATTTCTAGAGCCATGCGTTCCTCCAAAACCCAATATAAGGTGTTAATTAGTTTTGCATGACTTCAATGCAAAACTAGGCACAAGAGAGAATGGTGAGCTGAAAGTAGGGAAATTTGGAATAGGGCAACGGAACCCAAGGGGCCAGCCGCTGGCCGACTTCATGGAGAAAGAGAGACTCTTTATGATGAACTCTTTCTTCCAGAAGCGGCCCCACAGGAAGTGGACCTGGTCGAGCCCCGACGGTTCGACAAAAAATGAGATTGACTTCATTATGACGACCAGACGACAACTGTTCAGTGATGTCTCCGTGATCGCGAGGGTGAAAACTGGTAGCGATCACCGAATGGTTAGAGGCACACTGAACCTAAACGTTAAGTTGGAGAGGTCTCGTCTAATGAAGTCAACGCTCCGTCCCCCTCTTGCTCTGTTCCAGTGTCCCGAAACCTTTCAGCTCGAGTTACAAAACCGTTTTCAGTGCCTAGAAGACTGCAATGAAGTGGACGATATGAATGACAAGCTCGTGGAAACTGTCCATGCGGTAGGAGCTAAGTTCTGCAAGACCCGCCGCAGAAGAACACAAAAACTCTCCGATCACACTCTTAATCTCATGGCTGTTAGACGGGAGATGAAGCTATTTCTTCAACAGACTTGACAGCATACAGGCATCTGAACAGACAGATCTCCAAAGCATGCAGCGGGACTTACGCAACTTCAATACAGCTCGTATTGAAGAAGCGATCGAGCGGAACCAAGGTTCTATACTTATGGCAGAATCGCTGGAGGACCTAAGCACTATGCTCAATCACCTCATTAGTGTCTATCAACGGATAGGTCTTAAGATGAACATGGACAAAACAAACATTATGTTTAATGTCCATGTCACACCTATGCCGGTAGTTGTTGTAGACAAATAGTACGACTAGGTAAGTCCAACTTCGACCGAGAGGTCAATCGACGGATTCAAATCGGCTGGGCAGCGTTCGGGAATCTACGACACATTTTCTCGTCAGACATACCTCAAAACCTTAAAACGAAATTGTACAACCAGTGCGTGTTGCCAGTGATGACTTACGGCACTGAGACGTGGTCCTTCAGAGCTGGCCGTATGAGGAAGCTCAAGGTCGCTCAGCGAGCTATGGAGAGGGCTATGCTCGGAGTTTCTCTGCGTGATAAACTTAGAAATGAGGATATCCGCAGTAGAACTAGAGTAACCGACATATCCCAACGGATTAGTAAGCTGGCAGTGGGCCGGCCATATAGCTCGAAGAACCGACAACCGATGGGGAAGAAAGGTTCTCGAGTGGCAGCCTCGTACCGGTAGGTGAAGTGTAGGGCGACCCCCCACGAGATGGAGTGACGACCTGGTAAGGCATGCAGGAAGTCGATGGATGCAGGTGGCTCAGGACCGTGCTTTGTGGCATTCCTTGAGGGAGGCCTATGTTCAGCAGTGGACTTATGAAAGGCTGTAATGATGATGATGATGATCACAATTTAATAATGAAAAAAAAAAACAATAGCTCAAAACTATATTGAAATTACCAACGACACTTGAATTTCCATCAATATTTGACAAATTACACAACAATATAATAAAGACGAATTACTATAACCTAAATTATTATAACTACCCCGATATAGTTCGTTTCACTAATTTCTCATCGGTTTCTGTGATGTTAATGTTGTTAGCCTATGCGGCTCTTACAGCTTCATCGAACTTAGTGCTTGATATGAAAGGCCCTACCCAATGCCTAGTGAAAGTCCCTGCCCAATGCCTAGAATCGCTGGCTATTTATGCCCACTGCTGTTGTGACGTCACATACCATTGTTGTTTGTCTTTGAATTCTCTAACTATACTTACTGAATGTTGTTTTTTCTAGCAAGAATGCAAGAAGTCGAATTGAATGCACATAGCAGTTATCAGTGGTCGTGAGATGTTTCTGACATTTTGCATGGTCTATATTCAAAAGAAGATGTGAGATGAATAACATAAGTAAAATATTCGTAGACGCTTTGCTGGAAACTTACAATGTATTTTAGGTGTTTGATTTCTGACTGACATTACTGTAAGCAATTAAGATGCTACTCATATAGCTCAAAGGACCGACAAACTTGAACTTCTGGGAGTAGCTACTTACTATTTTGTGCTTTGTAAGTCTGACTGTCATATCCATCTATCCATCCATAATTTTATTGACAGGCTTGATACGCGGGTCAAAAACCACATTTTTTTCGCCTCTTTCTGCACCCATGGGACAATAATATGTGGTAGTGGATATTCTTACACTGCCACTACAACCGTGTAGTGGCAGTGTAAGAATTGACCGCAATTGTCACATAAATTTTATCTAAAAAATATTAAGGCTTGACGTCACATAAATTTTTCGTTTTCGTTTTTTCGTCAGTCGATCATCTTCAGCTATTTTCTAGTTTTGAATTATGCTTTTTTAATTAATTATAATCTATATTCAAAGTAAGAACGCAAGTGATAGACATGCTATAGCTATATAATGGATGTAGCATAGCTCTACCGGAGAAGGATCACGCTCTCACAGAATACCAGCGTGAAATAGCAGCTTAATGCTGCTATGTCCTGTAAGGAAAGTGAAGAGAACCGAATACCGTTTTTACTGGTAACGAAGCATGCCATCTCAGTCCGCAAGGGTAACAACGCATTAACATTTTGATTTTAATAAAGAATAGTTGAAGACTATTGGCTGCATTACTATAGGCCGCAGTATCTACTTAACACCAGGTGGACTCTGTACTTGTTTGTCATACTTACTCTACAAAAAAGTTATTAGATACACCTTTTATTTACCGAGCATTGTGTAGCACAAAATACACTGTCTCATAAATAATACTTATTGAAACCCCTAAGTTTGAATTACCAATATTGTGGCTCCTTTCCTACCTAGCAGTTCATCCGGGTGAGTGCCAATTTGCACGCAGGTGCAGGTGGGCTGCAGTAACCAATTAGCTCCAGTTGGATTGCCAGCTCGTTTGTTACTATAATGTTAAAATTTGTTAAATTCTCATAAGTGATTTTGATAATAACGAACCGATATGAGACTTGTTTAATTTCTTTATCAGCTCTCAAAAGTGCCCTACCAGACATGGAGACTGGAAGGTGACGTAAGACCTGGATTCATGGGAGGAGACTCCCCATTGTAGAGAGTTTTCGCCTTAATCGTCAGTCTTGACAAGCGGATTGAAAATTGCAGTACCAGATGTTTCTTACGGTGCGTACACATTATATAACATTACAAGCAATAAAACGTGTTGTTATATAACATTATTAAGTAATGTGGAGGCTGAATGTTATAAATCGTGCAATATGTCGTGACACAAATGTTATATAACTTGAACAGCAGAACGATAAACGACAATGTTATACAAAAATGTCATATAACATTGTTATATTGCATTGTTATTGTAATGTGTACAGTATTGTTATATGTTGCAATGTTGAAAAACAATGATACATAATTTGGACGTGTTATAAAACAAAAGTTATACAACATGTTACTTAATCTGTACACACCCTTACGCCGCTGACCGTCGTCAATCTAAGAAGTGTAAATATTTTAGGTCTGACATAAACGAGATGGCAGTATATTCTTTTAGAATTTTGTATATTCACCTCTTATGACATCCACTGGACGAAAGTAGTTTGGTAATAGATTCACTTTCGCCCCCACCACAAGATCCAGTATTAGATTATCTTTCTGATATTTGTCGAACTCCTACGAGATCCTTGTATATCTGAGCAGGGCCTGTCCAATCCTGTTACTTATAAGAATCATATCTGATAATATCAGGCGAGTTAAGCAATTATATATCTTTCACAATTTTTTATTTTAAACTTAATATATATATATATATATATATATATATATATATATATATATATATATATATATATATATATATAATTGAAATACATATATATATATATATATATGTATTTCAATTAATATGTATAAAATACTTATTAATTAAAAACTTAAATTTTATAATTAATTTATACATAAATTAGGAACATTATTTATATTTTGTAAGTATAAAACCGTGTATCGATTATGCAATCCAAGAGGTCAAACATTGGCGCGCATTCCAGCCGCGCGAAATGGATACCGCCTTGTAACGCGCGCCAAATTGTTCGTTGGAACGCTCAAACGTGGAGCGCGCCGTTCCATCTGGTGTCGGTTTTTTACCGAGTATTAAAGAAATTAAGATTTGGGATACTGGCCCAGTAGGGACGGTTCTTTTCATAATTTGTGTGTTCGTTGCATTCCGAGCTAGGGATAACCAGTTGCCGTAAATTGATAAAATTATATGGTTCAAAATAACTGCTTTGGAACAGCAAAAGTTGATTTTATAATAATAAAAATTAATGTGCAAAAATGTTGGAGTACTCCAATTAACTATATTTCTTTTCGAAGCGTTCAATGCGTTCTATTTTTGAAATGAGAATAAATATTTTATGTCTCGAGTCGTGTCCATTTTATTAAAACAAAATAAATTTAGTCCTAAATACACAATGAATCGCACAATAAGAGAAACTTTAGTGAGCAGCGAGGCAATTTAAGTCCTTTTAAACAGAAAAACTTTACCGCTTATTTTTTTAATGTTGTCGTTCCATTACAACGATTGAAATTGTGGTTTTAACGTTGTAGTTATTACTATCAGAATAATCAGGATCTCGTTCTTGTTTTGTTAAATAAAAGGAAATATTAACCTCTTTAATTTATTATGTAAATAATGTTCAGTTTTACCGTGTATTACGACAGCCACCTTACATGATAGATCAGCCCATATCATGTAAGGTGGCTGTCGTAAGAGGCGACAGAGGGAAATAAATCAGGAGATGAGCAGCAGCATCTTCCTAATAACGACTAAAAATAAAAATCTGCTGATGCCAACCCAATTTCCAAGCGTTGCAACTATGGCAAATATCCCAAATATGAGGCAATCTATGGCCTGTGTTTAACAGTGGAATTTAATAAGCTGTAAAGGTTAATCAAGTTAATTCATTGCGTTAACACATAATTTATTGAAAAATTAAATGCGGAATAAATATATAAATATACATTATTAAAGTGTTAGAGGGATTGAAGCTTTGAAACTTTCTCTTGAAATTTTCTCTACTGGTTCCTCCATTTATCTTTCCTTTTTTTATTTATTTAATTACTAATGTTTATTACAAATTGTTATTACGGGGAAGCGTAGTAAGAAACAATGGGCAAGCCCGTGCTGCGGCAGAATAATTCCGTATATTTTGTTAGGATGAAATGTAATTAGTTATTTCTTTAAAACCGTACCCACATTAAGATTTTCTCCAGCTTCGTGACGCGTTTCACATACCTACCAAAAAGTTCACAAAAACAAACATACAGACCTGAAACAATTACCTGTAGGATAAACAAACGCTTGTTTCGTGTGGGATACAAACTCGCTATCTCACAGCGTTGAAACCATATGCTAGCCAGTGCGCTACTGACCTGTCACTGCAATTAGTAACGCGTCTTCTTAATAACAATTTTAAAAAAACTACAGTTGCTGGCCTGCCAGCCAATCGTGGCAATTATAGCAAATATCCCACATATAAAGCAGTCTATAGATATGCCTGATTTCGAAATACGATTAGTTTGTTATGGAAATCATAAAAATAATTAACATAATGATTGCTTAGCCAAGCTAATGGCCAATTAAGACTTGTTTAGCTCAGTACATTGTTAAAACGCCAAGTTATTACTGCGACTGAAGGCCATTTTACGAGTTAAAGCTTCATAACTCACAATGAACAAAAATTGGTTTAGATTTAAATAATGAACAACATTTGAACAACCGTGAACATAAAATAAATGTGGCAGGAAAATAATTTCTAAAATTCAGAAAATTGATAGATGCAATTTTCTCAGAACCGTGTTTCGTGGCATGTCTTGAAGGATACCTATCTTGAGCTGTGGGCTTGTGAAAGGTTGTAACGATGATGATAACGATGAGGATAATGGTGAAACATTTGATTATTAAAATGATTTAAAATTACTCTTCACTCTCAATAAATTCTAAGTTTTAATTGGTCTTGATGTTTTATACATTGTCTTAACATTTCTATCGAGGTAATAGTCATTTGTTCTAATGTCAGCTTGAGCCGTTATTTTTCTAACCGCAGCCACAAGATCATGCATTACACTATTAAATTTCTCCTTTTCTACTATCTGGATGCAGATCGTAGACAAGGAGAAATTTAATAGGTGAACACTTTGTAGTCTAAGGCAATTTTACAGCATTAAAATATATTCTGCACTTTAAAGTGTTAGTTAAAATGTTAGTTTACTTCTCTTCTGGAAACTATAGATAAACTAAACTTTTCAGACGCTTGCAGCTATTGAAATAAGCAATTTTCACGAAGGCCATTAACAGAGTTTGGCACGCTAACCTTTTGGGTAAGCTTTCAGCGTACGGCTTATGCCTTGGTCTGATTGACTGGGTAAAGGATTTCTGAGTGAACGGTCTCTCCGGGTCATCGTCGATGGCTGCTCATCCGATACTGTGGCAATTAACGCCGGTGTTCCTGAGGGTATCGTTCTCTCTGCAACTCTCTTCCTGCTGCATATTAATGATCTGCTCATGCCCGATATCTATGGGAGAGATGAAATCCAGTCCGAAAGAGAAGCTATGGTAGAGCATGTGAATCTCACATCAGAGCGTCCCCGTATGGGGCGAAAACAATCTTGTGAAATTTAACACCTCCAAAACACAAGTGTGTCTCTTCACTGCAAAAAGGAGTCAGCTCACCTTGGCTCCTTCTTTCCGAAATGTATCACTGGAATACACCGACCGCCTTCAGTTGTTGGGGGTTGAGATGTCCTGAAATATGAACGTCGGGTGGTTCATAGAGTCCAAGGCCAAAGCAGCTGCAAGGAAGCTAGGAATCCTTGCAAAGGTGCGGCAATACTTCACGCCTGGACAGCTGTTTACTTTATATAAAGCGCAAGTCCGGTCATGCATTGAATATTGCTGCCATATATGGCCTGGAGCTGCAAAATGCCACCTAGAAGCTTTGGAATCAAACGAAAGACGCACTAAGAGGCTTATTGGTGACCCGAATTAGGTTAAAACCAATCTTAGCAGCCTCGAAGACAGGAGCAAAGTAGCCAGCCTTTCGGTTTTCTACAGGATTCATTTCGGAGAATGTGCGCAGGAATTGCATAATTTAATTCCTCCCTCTCCCTTCCACCATCGGACATCCCAGATGTTCGGCCAGTCTCAACCCTTTTGTTGTTGACTTTTTACGCATTGGAACCAAATGGTTTCCTGCGTCGTTCATCAGCCTACAGCGAAGGAGTGGAATCAGTTGCCAGCATCTGTTTTCCAGTCCGACTACAGTGTAGGTGTCTTGACGGCAAGAGTGAATAGGCTTTTGTTAAGTCAGTGCCATTCGCCATCTTAGGCTACATCACTACTTACCATCATGTGGGATTGTAGTTAAGTTAATTAAAATAATATAAAAAATATTTATTATTATCTCATATTTAATATTTTTCATTTTTTTATAACTAACCTGCAGCGATGTTGATTTAAAATATCCATCTACCAATTGTGAAATCAGTCGGCTGCTATGTGCTTTATTATATTTTACTTATATAATCTCTGCATTAACATTTGCCGGCATTGCAGTATCTATTAAGGTATTTGCTTTACATTGATTTATTTTAATTAGATTTTATTAAAAAGCTAGCATAATGTGCATGCGTGACACCGAAGATCTTCGGAAAAAGAGAGATCTATGTCCAGCTGTAAATTGCAGGACGCTGATTGTAGTGATGGTGGTGATGATGATGACGATATTGATGTTGTGGCGGGTGGAAGGAAAAGGGGAGATCTCCCGCCGGGCAAGGTGTTCTGCCCGAGGAGCGGCCAACGCTACTATTGGTAGTTCGGAGTTATTCTATATATGCTACTTTAACTACGGAACTTTGTAAGCGCGATTTAGGCTTCGATGTTATTCGCTTGTGGCGCGACATCAAGCGCCGCCACATCACCTCCCTGCTCAGACCGGTGGTCGATAGTGCAGTCTAGATGTCGATGAATTTGCAAGTGCCAGGGAATTGCCTTGTAAGTCTGTGGTGAGTCGAGAAGAAGGCAAGTAATCTGCGAGAGTGCCGTGAAGCAGAGGCGAGCAGTAAGGCTCAGAGCCGTGCCGAACACTGTAGCGCAGAGAGTAGCTTGAAGGAACAGGAAGCATAAGTATTTCAGATTAAGACTTAGTGCTAAGAGAAACTTACTGATGAATCAAAAGTTCCTAGTTCCGAATTTATGGTAAAACATAAATAACCCCCATTCGGATTCATATTTGGTAATTGTACCTTGACCTTACTGCAATGCAAACTTACCAATTAATTTTTTGCATAAAAATTATATCAGATACGGGTAAGTACACACTAGTGAGTAGCTTTTAGTTCTTGTTAGTTTTCTTCTAGTTCTTTTTATTCGTCTTTTAACTTGACCCTAAAATATTACAAAACGCCTCAACCAAAATTCATAATTAATTTAACGTCAACTACTATTTTAGCTTTAGACGCGTGATTTTTATTCTTTACTTCAATATTACTATAAAACTCTCAACCAGCAACAGCCTTTAAACAGCTAAAATTAGTTATTTGAATAGCTGTTTAGACTTAAGCGTTAAGAGCTTTATTAGAAACAGTTTATTAACAAGATCGAAGAGTGGATAATTACGTTTGACAGCAGTCAACTCAAAACATTACCTTTTTATGATATTTCTTAGTGTATAAGGTGAGTGTACACTCTAGGCATGTAACGGGATGTTCGTGCATGATAAACAAATTACGAGATCTGGTATCACAATGTTCGAAATAGCCGCTGCTTTTGTTGTTTTTAACACACGCACAGACCGCTTAGAGCTATAATAATGGTTTAGTTTTTTTATACAGCTATATGCAAGTTAGTAACATAAATTATTACACTCAGAGTCATAAAATTAAACGCCGAACACTATGAAGATGTCAAAAACGTTCAAAAACAATCAGAAATAATATAGTCTATCTCTGTTTACATTGCGTTAAGCTTTGCCGAATCTGTTATTAAACTACAAGCGTACGCTTCGTCGAATTTGATTGGATTGCCGTTTGATCTTAGTCCTTTGGAGCACAGTATCGATAATTTATCCAATCGTCAGATGCAAGGCATAGAATTAACTTGATACCTATTTCGTTGATTCCGTGAAACGAATACAAATATTATTCGAAAATTACATTAGAGCAATAGTCTCAGCTATAAGTACATTTATTTCCTTTTAAGTATAATTTTTAATATAACAGCATTACAACTAAAACGTCTTATTCATCATCATCAGCACAATAATGTCAAGTGCTGGATATAAGATTCTCCCATTATAGAGAGGATTTTCCTTAATTGCACACTTGGCAGGTGACCTTTGACCTTCCAGACGCCGGTCTGGGTATTTTACCCGTAGTGTTACGGATTGGTTATTCGCCAACTATCGGAAGCTATTATATTTATCTGACATTTCATATAGTCGCCCCTTACGATTCGGAAGAATGAAGTGAGGTAAGTGATTTTCTTAAACCGTAACTACGCCGCTCACATTATTAATTGCCAAGTAGAAGAAGATTTGATAAACTAACAAATGGAAGATGATTGACTTGCCAAGAATAATATTCTATGTACGAGAGTCATTCTGCAGCTGTGGCGATTTTGTTGTTGCAGAACGAATGCGTTGGATCAACTTAGGAAGAAAAAGGCTTTAAAAAATTACAGCGTTGAATTGATGAAAGAACATTGTTTCTGCATGTTGTATTGTGATTATCGTGAACCCAAGTTTTTAATGATAACGAGGCATTCCATCTTAGTTCTCATGACCAATAAGTTTTATTTTAAATAAATTATAAACGTGGAAGCCTATAAAATCTTACTTATAGTTTCTTAGTACTTTTTCAAAAAATTTCTTAATGCTCTGCAGGTTTTACACGATATATACAAATTAATATAAGGTCATAATTAGAGACAGGGAGCCCAAAAATACAAGTGACTTAGCAGGAGCATCCTTACTTATGAATATTCAATGTGTTATATCTAGTGCACGGGAATGACAAAATTTACATATTGCTTACATATTAATCGACGATGTCGATATTCACCGTTCAACACACCTGCGTACAGAGATATGAATCAATCATTATACATTATGCTATTTTTTATCTATGATACGAATCGCTTGGTTGAAATGCCTGTGTGGCGCGCACGGCACCTATGCCGAGGTAACATTCCCAATTGACCTATTACGCTCCCCTTTGATCTTATAAAAATACGCGGGTCGACGTAGGGCATTGGAAGAGAATTGAACGCAATGTTTACATCGATCATTAGATTCTTTTATTTACTCCAATATATTACATTAGTACAAATATGGACAATATGGGGCAAGAAGATAATAACCTAGTCCACACTATGACATACAGATAACGTTACAGGTTTTTTTTTTATAGAAGAGGGGGCAAACGAGCATGCGGCTCACCTGATGGTAAGTGACTACTGCCTACTATTACTACTATCTCAATAAAACTCAACATATGGATTTATTGTCATTGCCAGGGACCAGAATATAGTATAAAGCCGGTAATATGAATAATATATAGTAATATGAAATTAATATTTTATTAGCCTTTTTGTTAAGAAACATTTCTTGTGATAAAGCCATTTAACAACAAAGTGGCACTCTTTGCAAAAAATGAACATTTCACTTCAAAGGCTGAGATTTCGTAAACATGTAATCCTATCAAAGCCGGTGAGGCATAGAGGCAGGTATGGGGATGCCGGTATCAATAGAAAAATATATGTTGTACTCGTGAATTTGGGCTTATATTTTGTAGTAAAACATGTAAGTAAAATGTCGGTGAAAATTTCAAGTATATAATATTAATATTAATAACTTCGGTCAGGGCGGCCAGTCTCAACGGAGACTAGCCTTCTGCGCAGGACAGGACTATAGTTCACGAGTGTGTGTGCAAGCACAGGTCTCTATTCCCTCACTCTCATATTCCGATTAGATGGTAATCTTACAAAATGGAAGAGAAATCAGGTGCAGGACCAACGGTTTTATGTGTTTTGCCGAGGAACGTGGGTAAACCTAAGCAAATTTCCTGACTTCATATTACTACAGAGAAATTCTTAAAAAAAAAAACAAAAAACAAAATTTTCTCATTACTGGTAACATAAAAAAGAGTAATGTATAATTTATGCTGGTACTCTATGTGAGCGTGGTCCTGTCCAGGTCTAGCCGACCGATTCATGCTATGCAGCCATGATAAACATGCAGCATGGATCTACTACGGTAAAAAATAACTCCTGACTATTTATTTCATTAATTAAATAAATACTATAAGTAAAAGCATAATAAGATATACATTGCATATAGTTTCCTTTATAGCGAAAAATGCTGAGGCTACCGTAGCGGTGATTGATCTAAAAGTAATTGAGTTGTGCACAGCGCTCTTAAAACTTCTGGTTATGGTTGGACTTAGATGACTCAATTTGCTACAGCATAAATTTCGTGTTTCTGTTTGCGTTTACTGCCAGATACTGAATAATATTTTAGTTATAAGCTGCCTAAAATAGTTTTAATCATCCAATAAACTTTTACTATGATTTATTACCGGGTAACAAAAATTTCAATTACCAAATAAATATAATAATTTTACCTCTCTGGTTATCGAATGAAAGAAATATTTGCCGCCATAATTAGATTCTAATTTAAATGACATATTTTTTCGTCCACACTGTTCGTACTATGAAAACCAACAGCTAAGGAATATTTTGTGTTGTATTTTAAATCACGATGTTATCGCATAGCGAAATTATTGTTGTTCTTTGCGTATTGCCCCATAGCTCTATCAAAGCATTTCAAATATCATTTTATTAAAATTTCGTACAATAATTTGTTAAATTTAATAAAACTAATTTTTTAAATAAATATGTTTAATTTTTTTCCTCGCTGACGGGCCAAGGAATATGTGATTTTCTAGTACCTATAAATCGCGAGTCTTTTTTAAATAAAATAAAACGAAAACAAAATAATAGGTTTTATACGTGGTAGAGTCATGTTGCTGCTATATTTCTGGTATAGTTGCAACACGAATAGGTCGGCTTGACCGAGGAAGGACCACGCTCTCACAGAATACCAGCGTAAAATAGCAGCTTAATGCTGCTGTGTTTCGTATGGTGAGTGTAGAGAACCGGAGACCCTTTTTACTGGAAATGAGTCATTCCATCTTAGTCCTCACGGGTGACAACGCATCTGCATTTTGATTCCTCATCGAGGATAAATGTAGATGTCTATGGGCCACAGCAACCACTTACCATCAGGTGGACTGTGTGATCGTTTGTCACCCTGATACTATAAAAAAAAGAAAAAAAGGTGTTATATCGTAATGTCAGTCAGAATCAGTTAATGAGTGTAATAAACGGGATCAAATTTCTTTTTTGTATATCATTAAAAATTGAAATCATCTCTGTTTCTGTTATTTTATCTAGATATTGAAAAGTAAATATCCATGCTGCATATGACAAATGCAGCATGTAGCGATCCTCTACTGCATGAAGTGACCTAACGAGACGTGCAGAAAGTCAATCAATACAGTTAATTTAGGATAATGCTTTGTATATATCAATAGAAAAGAATGTTACGCATTCAATATTTTACTTCATTCCTTGTTTCGCAAGTCACGAACGAGAGACAGTTTGAAATTGAAAAGAACACTGACGAAAACACCTTTCCACGAAGTCTATGAATATTTTGTGTCATTTAGTTTCAGTTTTCGTCAGTGTTCTTTTCAATTTCAAACTGTCTCTCGTTCGTGACTTGCGAAACAAGGAATGAAGTAAAATATTGAATGCGTAACATTCTTTTCTATTGATATATACAAAGCATTATCCTAAATTAACTGTATTGATTGACTTTCTGCACGTCTCGTTAGGTCACTTCATGCAGTAGAGGATCGCTACATGCTGCATTTGTCATATGCAGCATGGATATTTACTTTTCAATATCTAGATAAAATAACAGAAACAGAGATGATTTCAATTTTTAATGATATACAAAAAAGAAATTTGATCCCGTTTATTACACTCATTAACTGATTCTGACTGACATTACGATATAACACCTTTTTTTCTTTTTTTTATAGTATCAGGGTGACAAACGATCACACAGTCCACCTGATGGTAAGTGGTTGCTGTGGCCCATAGACATCTACATTTATCCTCGATGAGGAATCAAAATGCAGATGCGTTGTCACCCGTGAGGACTAAGATGGAATGACTCATTTCCAGTAAAAAGGGTCTCCGGTTCTCTACACTCACCATACGAAACACAGCAGCATTAAGCTGCTATTTTACGCTGGTATTCTGTGAGAGCGTGGTCCTTCCCCGGTCAAGCCGACCTATTCGTGTTACAACTATACCAGAAATATAGCAGCAACATGACTCTACCACGTATAAAACCTATTATTTTGTTTTCGTTTTATTTTATTTAAAAAAGACTCGCGATTTATAGGTACTAGAAAATCACATATTCCTTGGCCCGTCAGCGAGGAAAAAAATTAAACATATTTATTTAAAAAATTAGTTTTATTAAATTTAACAAATTATTGTACGAAATTTTAATAAAATGATATTTGAAATGCTTTGATAGAGCTATGGGGCAATACGCAAAGAACAACAATAATTTCGCTATGCGATAACATCGTGATTTAAAATACAACACAAAATATTCCTTAGCTGTTGGTTTTCATAGTACGAACAGTGTGGACGAAAAAATATGTCATTTAAATTAGAATCTAATTATGGCGGCAAATATTTCTTTCATTCGATAACCAGAGAGGTAAAATTATTATATTTATTTGGTAATTGAAATTTTTGTTACCCGGTAATAAATCATAGTAAAAGTTTATTGGATGATTAAAACTATTTTAGGCAGCTTATAACTAAAATATTATTCAGTATCTGGCAGTAAACGCAAACAGAAACACGAAATTTATGCTGTAGCAAATTGAGTCATCTAAGTCCAACCATAACCAGAAGTTTTAAGAGCGCTGTGCACAACTCAATTACTTTTAGATCAATCACCGCTACGGTAGCCTCAGCATTTTTCGCTATAAAGGAAACTATATGCAATGTATATCTTATTATGCTTTTACTTATAGTATTTATTTAATTAATGAAATAAATAGTCAGGAGTTATTTTTTACCGTAGTAGATCCATGCTGCATGTTTATCATGGCTGCATAGCATGAATCGGTCGGCTAGACCTGGACAGGACCACGCTCACATAGAGTACCAGCATAAATTATACATTACTCTTTTTTATGTTACCAGTAATGAGAAAATTTTGTTTTTTGTTTTTTTTTTTAAGAATTTCTCTGTAGTAATATGAAGTCAGGAAATTTGCTTAGGTTTACCCACGTTCCTCGGCAAAACACATAAAACCGTTGGTCCTGCACCTGATTTCTCTTCCATTTTGTAAGATTACCATCTAATCGGAATATGAGAGTGAGGGAATAGAGACCTGTGCTTGCACACACACTCGTGAACTATAGTCCTGTCCTGCGCAGAAGGCTAGTCTCCGTTGAGACTGGCCGCCCTGACCGAAGTTATTAATATTAATATTATATACTTGAAATTTTCACCGACATTTTACTTACATGTTTTACTACAAAATATAAGCCCAAATTCACGAGTACAACATATATTTTTCTATTGATACCGGCATCCCCATACCTGCCTCTATGCCTCACCGGCTTTGATAGGATTACATGTTTACGAAATCTCAGCCTTTGAAGTGAAATGTTCATTTTTTGCAAAGAGTGCCACTTTGTTGTTAAATGGCTTTATCACAAGAAATGTTTCTTAACAAAAAGGCTAATAAAATATTAATTTCATATTACTATATATTATTCATATTACCGGCTTTATACTATATTCTGGTCCCTGGCAATGACAATAAATCCATATGTTGAGTTTTATTGAGATAGTAGTAATAGTAGGCAGTAGTCACTTACCATCAGGTGAGCCGCATGCTCGTTTGCCCCCTCTTCTATAAAAAAAAAACCTGTAACGTTATCTGTATGTCATAGTGTGGACTAGGTTATTATCTTCTTGCCCCATATTGTCCATATTTGTACTAATGTAATATATTGGAGTAAATAAAAGAATCTAATGATCGATGTAAACATTGCGTTCAATTCTCTTCCAATGCCCTACGTCGACCCGCGTATTTTTATAAGATCAAAGGGGAGCGTAATAGGTCAATTGGGAATGTTACCTCGGCATAGGTGCCGTGCGCGCCACACAGGCATTTCAACCAAGCGATTCGTATCATAGATAAAAAATAGCATAATGTATAATGATTGATTCATATCTCTGTACGCAGGTGTGTTGAACGGTGAATATCGACATCGTCGATTAATATGTAAGCAATATGTAAATTTTGTCATTCCCGTGCACTAGATATAACACATTGAATATTCATAAGTAAGGATGCTCCTGCTAAGTCACTTGTATTTTTGGGCTCCCTGTCTCTAATTATGACCTTATATTAATTTGTATATATCGTGTAAAACCTGCAGAGCATTAAGAAATTTTTTGAAAAAGTACTAAGAAACTATAAGTAAGATTTTATAGGCTTCCACGTTTATAATTTATTTAAAATAAAACTTATTGGTCATGAGAACTAAGATGGAATGCCTCGTTATCATTAAAAACTTGGGTTCACGATAATCACAATACAACATGCAGAAACAATGTTCTTTCATCAATTCAACGCTGTAATTTTTTAAAGCCTTTTTCTTCCTAAGTTGATCCAACGCATTCGTTCTGCAACAACAAAATCGCCACAGCTGCAGAATGACTCTCGTACATAGAATATTATTCTTGGCAAGTCAATCATCTTCCATTTGTTAGTTTATCAAATCTTCTTCTACTTGGCAATTAATAATGTGAGCGGCGTAGTTACGGTTTAAGAAAATCACTTACCTCACTTCATTCTTCCGAATCGTAAGGGGCGACTATATGAAATGTCAGATAAATATAATAGCTTCCGATAGTTGGCGAATAACCAATCCGTAACACTACGGGTAAAATACCCAGACCGGCGTCTGGAAGGTCAAAGGTCACCTGCCAAGTGTGCAATTAAGGAAAATCCTCTCTATAATGGGAGAATCTTATATCCAGCACTTGACATTATTGTGCTGATGATGATGAATAAGACGTTTTAGTTGTAATGCTGTTATATTAAAAATTATACTTAAAAGGAAATAAATGTACTTATAGCTGAGACTATTGCTCTAATGTAATTTTCGAATAATATTTGTATTCGTTTCACGGAATCAACGAAATAGGTATCAAGTTAATTCTATGCCTTGCATCTGACGATTGGATAAATTATCGATACTGTGCTCCAAAGGACTAAGATCAAACGGCAATCCAATCAAATTCGACGAAGCGTACGCTTGTAGTTTAATAACAGATTCGGCAAAGCTTAACGCAATGTAAACAGAGATAGACTATATTATTTCTGATTGTTTTTGAACGTTTTTGACATCTTCATAGTGTTCGGCGTTTAATTTTATGACTCTGAGTGTAATAATTTATGTTACTAACTTGCATATAGCTGTATAAAAAAACTAAACCATTATTATAGCTCTAAGCGGTCTGTGCGTGTGTTAAAAACAACAAAAGCAGCGGCTATTTCGAACATTGTGATACCAGATCTCGTAATTTGTTTATCATGCACGAACATCCCGTTACATGCCTAGAGTGTACACTCACCTTATACACTAAGAAATATCATAAAAAGGTAATGTTTTGAGTTGACTGCTGTCAAACGTAATTATCCACTCTTCGATCTTGTTAATAAACTGTTTCTAATAAAGCTCTTAACGCTTAAGTCTAAACAGCTATTCAAATAACTAATTTTAGCTGTTTAAAGGCTGTTGCTGGTTGAGAGTTTTATAGTAATATTGAAGTAAAGAATAAAAATCACGCGTCTAAAGCTAAAATAGTAGTTGACGTTAAATTAATTATGAATTTTGGTTGAGGCGTTTTGTAATATTTTAGGGTCAAGTTAAAAGACGAATAAAAAGAACTAGAAGAAAACTAACAAGAACTAAAAGCTACTCACTAGTGTGTACTTACCCGTATCTGATATAATTTTTATGCAAAAAATTAATTGGTAAGTTTGCATTGCAGTAAGGTCAAGGTACAATTACCAAATATGAATCCGAATGGGGGTTATTTATGTTTTACCATAAATTCGGAACTAGGAACTTTTGATTCATCAGTAAGTTTCTCTTAGCACTAAGTCTTAATCTGAAATACTTATGCTTCCTGTTCCTTCAAGCTACTCTCTGCGCTACAGTGTTCGGCACGGCTCTGAGCCTTACTGCTCGCCTCTGCTTCACGGCACTCTCGCAGATTACTTGCCTTCTTCTCGACTCACCACAGACTTACAAGGCAATTCCCTGGCACTTGCAAATTCATCGACATCTAGACTGCACTATCGACCACCGGTCTGAGCAGGGAGGTGATGTGGCGGCGCTTGATGTCGCGCCACAAGCGAATAACATCGAAGCCTAAATCGCGCTTACAAAGTTCCGTAGTTAAAGTAGCATATATAGAATAACTCCGAACTACCAATAGTAGCGTTGGCCGCTCCTCGGGCAGAACACCTTGCCCGGCGGGAGATCTCCCCTTTTCCTTCCACCCGCCACAACATCAATATCGTCATCATCATCACCACCATCACTACAATCAGCGTCCTGCAATTTACAGCTGGACATAGATCTCTCTTTTTCCGAAGATCTTCGGTTTCACGCATGCACATTATGCTAGCTTTTTAATAAAATCTAATTAAAATAAATCAATGTAAAGCAAATACCTTAATAGATACTGCAATGCCGGCAAATGTTAATGCAGAGATTATATAAGTAAAATATAATAAAGCACATAGCAGCCGACTGATTTCACAATTGGTAGATGGATATTTTAAATCAACATCGCTGCAGGTTAGTTATAAAAAAATGAAAAATATTAAATATGAGATAATAATAAATATTTTTTATATTATTTTAATTAACTTAACTACAATCCCACATGATGGTAAGTAGTGATGTAACCTAAGATGGCGAATGGCACTGACTTAACAAAAGCCTATTCACTCTTGCCGTCAAGACACCTACACTGTAGTCGGACTGGAAAACAGATGCTGGCAACTGATTCCACTCCTTCGCTGTAGGCTGATGAACGACGCAGGAAACCATTTGGTTCCAATGCGTAAATAGTCAACAACAAAAGGGTTGAGACTGGCCGAACATCTGGGATGTCCGATGGTGGAAGGGAGAGGGAGGAATTAAATTATGCAATTCCTGCGCACATTCTCCGAAATGAATCCTGTAGAAAACCGAAAGGCTGGCTACTTTGCTCCTGTCTTCGAGGCTGCTAAGATTGGTTTTAACCTAATTCGGGTCACCAATAAGCCTCTTAGTGCGTCTTTCGTTTGATTCCAAAGCTTCTAGGTGGCATTTTGCAGCTCCAGGCCATATATGGCAGCAATATTCAATGCATGACCGGACTTGCGCTTTATATAAAGTAAACAGCTGTCCAGGCGTGAAGTATTGCCGCACCTTTGCAAGGATTCCTAGCTTCCTTGCAGCTGCTTTGGCCTTGGACTCTATGAACCACCCGACGTTCATATTTCAGGACATCTCAACCCCCAACAACTGAAGGCGGTCGGTGTATTCCAGTGATACATTTCGGAAAGAAGGAGCCAAGGTGAGCTGACTCCTTTTTGCAGTGAAGAGACACACTTGTGTTTTGGAGGTGTTAAATTTCACAAGATTGTTTTCGCCCCATACGGGGACGCTCTGATGTGAGATTCACATGCTCTACCATAGCTTCTCTTTCGGACTGGATTTCATCTCTCCCATAGATATCGGGCATGAGCAGATCATTAATATGCAGCAGGAAGAGAGTTGCAGAGAGAACGATACCCTCAGGAACACCGGCGTTAATTGCCACAGTATCGGATGAGCAGCCATCGACGATGACCCGGAGAGACCGTTCACTCAGAAATCCTTTACCCAGTCAATCAGACCAAGGCATAAGCCGTACGCTGAAAGCTTACCCAAAAGGTTAGCGTGCCAAACTCTGTTAATGGCCTTCGTGAAAATTGCTTATTTCAATAGCTGCAAGCGTCTGAAAAGTTTAGTTTATCTATAGTTTCCAGAAGAGAAGTAAACTAACATTTTAACTAACACTTTAAAGTGCAGAATATATTTTAATGCTGTAAAATTGCCTTAGACTACAAAGTGTTCACCTATTAAATTTCTCCTTGTCTACGATCTGCATCCAGATAGTAGAAAAGGAGAAATTTAATAGTGTAATGCATGATCTTGTGGCTGCGGTTAGAAAAATAACGGCTCAAGCTGACATTAGAACAAATGACTATTACCTCGATAGAAATGTTAAGACAATGTATAAAACATCAAGACCAATTAAAACTTAGAATTTATTGAGAGTGAAGAGTAATTTTAAATCATTTTAATAATCAAATGTTTCACCATTATCCTCATCGTTATCATCATCGTTACAACCTTTCACAAGCCCACAGCTCAAGATAGGTATCCTTCAAGACATGCCACGAAACACGGTTCTGAGAAAATTGCATCTATCAATTTTCTGAATTTTAGAAATTATTTTCCTGCCACATTTATTTTATGTTCACGGTTGTTCAAATGTTGTTCATTATTTAAATCTAAACCAATTTTTGTTCATTGTGAGTTATGAAGCTTTAACTCGTAAAATGGCCTTCAGTCGCAGTAATAACTTGGCGTTTTAACAATGTACTGAGCTAAACAAGTCTTAATTGGCCATTAGCTTGGCTAAGCAATCATTATGTTAATTATTTTTATGATTTCCATAACAAACTAATCGTATTTCGAAATCAGGCATATCTATAGACTGCTTTATATGTGGGATATTTGCTATAATTGCCACGATTGGCTGGCAGGCCAGCAACTGTAGTTTTTTTAAAATTGTTATTAAGAAGACGCGTTACTAATTGCAGTGACAGGTCAGTAGCGCACTGGCTAGCATATGGTTTCAACGCTGTGAGATAGCGAGTTTGTATCCCACACGAAACAAGCGTTTGTTTATCCTACAGGTAATTGTTTCAGGTCTGTATGTTTGTTTTTGTGAACTTTTTGGTAGGTATGTGAAACGCGTCACGAAGCTGGAGAAAATCTTAATGTGGGTACGGTTTTAAAGAAATAACTAATTACATTTCATCCTAACAAAATATACGGAATTATTCTGCCGCAGCACGGGCTTGCCCATTGTTTCTTACTACGCTTCCCCGTAATAACAATTTGTAATAAACATTAGTAATTAAATAAATAAAAAAAGGAAAGATAAATGGAGGAACCAGTAGAGAAAATTTCAAGAGAAAGTTTCAAAGCTTCAATCCCTCTAACACTTTAATAATGTATATTTATATATTTATTCCGCATTTAATTTTTCAATAAATTATGTGTTAACGCAATGAATTAACTTGATTAACCTTTACAGCTTATTAAATTCCACTGTTAAACACAGGCCATAGATTGCCTCATATTTGGGATATTTGCCATAGTTGCAACGCTTGGAAATTGGGTTGGCATCAGCAGATTTTTATTTTTAGTCGTTATTAGGAAGATGCTGCTGCTCATCTCCTGATTTATTTCCCTCTGTCGCCTCTTACGACAGCCACCTTACATGATATGGGCTGATCTATCATGTAAGGTGGCTGTCGTAATACACGGTAAAACTGAACATTATTTACATAATAAATTAAAGAGGTTAATATTTCCTTTTATTTAACAAAACAAGAACGAGATCCTGATTATTCTGATAGTAATAACTACAACGTTAAAACCACAATTTCAATCGTTGTAATGGAACGACAACATTAAAAAAATAAGCGGTAAAGTTTTTCTGTTTAAAAGGACTTAAATTGCCTCGCTGCTCACTAAAGTTTCTCTTATTGTGCGATTCATTGTGTATTTAGGACTAAATTTATTTTGTTTTAATAAAATGGACACGACTCGAGACATAAAATATTTATTCTCATTTCAAAAATAGAACGCATTGAACGCTTCGAAAAGAAATATAGTTAATTGGAGTACTCCAACATTTTTGCACATTAATTTTTATTATTATAAAATCAACTTTTGCTGTTCCAAAGCAGTTATTTTGAACCATATAATTTTATCAATTTACGGCAACTGGTTATCCCTAGCTCGGAATGCAACGAACACACAAATTATGAAAAGAACCGTCCCTACTGGGCCAGTATCCCAAATCTTAATTTCTTTAATACTCGGTAAAAAACCGACACCAGATGGAACGGCGCGCTCCACGTTTGAGCGTTCCAACGAACAATTTGGCGCGCGTTACAAGGCGGTATCCATTTCGCGCGGCTGGAATGCGCGCCAATGTTTGACCTCTTGGATTGCATAATCGATACACGGTTTTATACTTACAAAATATAAATAATGTTCCTAATTTATGTATAAATTAATTATAAAATTTAAGTTTTTAATTAATAAGTATTTTATACATATTAATTGAAATACATATATATATATATATATATATGTATTTCAATTATATATATATATATATATATATATATATATATATATATATATATATATATATATTAAGTTTAAAATAAAAAATTGTGAAAGATATATAATTGCTTAACTCGCCTGATATTATCAGATATGATTCTTATAAGTAACAGGATTGGACAGGCCCTGCTCAGATATACAAGGATCTCGTAGGAGTTCGACAAATATCAGAAAGATAATCTAATACTGGATCTTGTGGTGGGGGCGAAAGTGAATCTATTACCAAACTACTTTCGTCCAGTGGATGTCATAAGAGGTGAATATACAAAATTCTAAAAGAATATACTGCCATCTCGTTTATGTCAGACCTAAAATATTTACACTTCTTAGATTGACGACGGTCAGCGGCGTAAGGGTGTGTACAGATTAAGTAACATGTTGTATAACTTTTGTTTTATAACACGTCCAAATTATGTATCATTGTTTTTCAACATTGCAACATATAACAATACTGTACACATTACAATAACAATGCAATATAACAATGTTATATGACATTTTTGTATAACATTGTCGTTTATCGTTCTGCTGTTCAAGTTATATAACATTTGTGTCACGACATATTGCACGATTTATAACATTCAGCCTCCACATTACTTAATAATGTTATATAACAACACGTTTTATTGCTTGTAATGTTATATAATGTGTACGCACCGTAAGAAACATCTGGTACTGCAATTTTCAATCCGCTTGTCAAGACTGACGATTAAGGCGAAAACTCTCTACAATGGGGAGTCTCCTCCCATGAATCCAGGTCTTACGTCACCTTCCAGTCTCCATGTCTGGTAGGGCACTTTTGAGAGCTGATAAAGAAATTAAACAAGTCTCATATCGGTTCGTTATTATCAAAATCACTTATGAGAATTTAACAAATTTTAACATTATAGTAACAAACGAGCTGGCAATCCAACTGGAGCTAATTGGTTACTGCAGCCCACCTGCACCTGCGTGCAAATTGGCACTCACCCGGATGAACTGCTAGGTAGGAAAGGAGCCACAATATTGGTAATTCAAACTTAGGGGTTTCAATAAGTATTATTTATGAGACAGTGTATTTTGTGCTACACAATGCTCGGTAAATAAAAGGTGTATCTAATAACTTTTTTGTAGAGTAAGTATGACAAACAAGTACAGAGTCCACCTGGTGTTAAGTAGATACTGCGGCCTATAGTAATGCAGCCAATAGTCTTCAACTATTCTTTATTAAAATCAAAATGTTAATGCGTTGTTACCCTTGCGGACTGAGATGGCATGCTTCGTTACCAGTAAAAACGGTATTCGGTTCTCTTCACTTTCCTTACAGGACATAGCAGCATTAAGCTGCTATTTCACGCTGGTATTCTGTGAGAGCGTGATCCTTCTCCGGTAGAGCTATGCTACATCCATTATATAGCTATAGCATGTCTATCACTTGCGTTCTTACTTTGAATATAGATTATAATTAATTAAAAAAGCATAATTCAAAACTAGAAAATAGCTGAAGATGATCGACTGACGAAAAAACGAAAACGAAAAATATATTTGTAGTTCCACTATAAAATTAAACTGTAATAGTGATATGATGATGTTCTTGCCCATGTTCTGCCTAGCTTATCTATGGTTCCTGGTTGGTTCTCAAGGTTTAGTGGATTCTCTTATGCCGACACAACATTTAACGCCACAATGAATCACCGAGAACAACAGTCAAGGAAAGTGATTACGTTTTAATATACTTCTTTTTTTTGACCTTTGATAAATAAAAATGTATAACATTACATCTTTAATCTACCATAGAGTAGGCAGAATTCAAAAAGCTATGAACCAGTGAAAAAGCAGCACTCGGTGACTTTTAGCCAAAAATATGGATTTGGATGGAAAATTGAATTTAGTGACACAGGTGGCTTAACCATGGCCTATACAATTACAAACCCAATATCCCATTAGTCATATTTTACGATATGTCGTTGACACAGTTGGCACATTCTTTTTTGTTATAAGTTCCAAATAAATATGGGATCTTAAGGTCCCAAATCAACATTGGACTTTCATTATAAATATAATAACCTAGTATGTTTATTTGTATATGTAAAATATATATGCCCATATTTTTAGACAAACAAAACAATTTCTAAACAGATAACAGGAAATGTAAGTTACCAATCACTGGCAGATACGCCTCTCAAAATATTCATAGACTTCGTTGAAGCGTGTTTCCGTCAGTTTTCTTTTCAATTTCAAACTGTCTCTCGTTCGAGACTTGCGAAACAAGGACGGAAGTAAAATATTGACAGTATAACGTGGACACACTTTCAAATAAACATATTTCTTCTTATATTTCTTTCATATTGATATGTACAACGCATTTTCCTAAATTAACTGTATCCATTGACTTCCTCTGCACGTCTACTTAGGTCAATCCATGTAGTGAAGGATCACAATATCCTGCACTTCTCAATATAATACTGACTTTCTTTGTCGTAGGTTGACGATCCATTAAGTCATATTATGGTCTACTTTCATTTATTCATTACAGCCAATCAAGAGTAAAATAATATATATAGTGTAGAGTAATATAATATATTATATTTCCAAGACGTTTCTCTATAATAAGACAATATACTTTCTTAAAACACTTGTCACCGTCATTTCTATATGTACTAAAATCTATGAAAATGTTATATATGAGAATAATTTCTCTAATTTATTTCTTTAACTTATATTTCAAATATGATGAATAAAACTTATCTTTGTGAAATGACATTATTATTTTTGTTATTCTCTAGTTTATACATATTTCAAATGTAATGAATAAAACTTATCTTTGTGAAAAAGCTTGCATCTACATATTATGTAGACACAAGCTTTTTCTTTTTTCTTTTTATTTTCCTTAAATTCGCCTTTGGTTGAAATTAATAGCGACTTAGTATCAGCAGCTAAACACAAAGCTTATGCTTACTAGACCCGCTCTGGCTACGCCTGGGTAGGTTCTATAATAATTTGACGACTATAAGATTTTCTTAGTGCAATTCTCTCTATATATTTGTAAAGTTTCTGGTAGAGAATATCTCAGGCATTAAATCCATCTAAGTACCACGTACGTATATGAAGTATTAAATTAAAAAAAAAACAACGCCATTCCGAAAATTCGTCTAAGACAAAAATTTACAAAATGGTTATGCACATCTTAATGGCATGTAAATAATCTTGTCAGCTCAATACACGGCAGTTGTTCCAATATTACAGTCTTTCAACTTCAATTTTATTCATGTGCATAGAAAATGGCAATAATAAAATAATAACGTATTGTAATAATACTACTGCTGTATCGTATGGTGAATGCAGAGAACCGGATACCCTTTTTTCTGGAAACGAGGCATTACATCTCAGTCCTCAGGGTTGAGAACGCATCTGCATTTTGATTCTTAATTGAGGATAAAAGTAGATGTCTAGGGGCCACAGCATCCAATTACCATCATGTGGACTCTGTGCTCGTTTGTCACCCTTGTCCAAAAAATATTCCCACATAAAATGTAATGATCGTATCCATAATATTCTTATGTTAATATAATAAAATGTAAATGTATTGACATAAATCGGAAGGCCATTTAAAAGCTATCAGTTGAAAGATTTTCTATTTAACACTACGTTATTGCCTAGTTCCTTGCCGTAATGCTTGTGTTGATATTGTGTTTTATAGGTCTTTATTGAAAAAGTTAACATAATAAGTATATAACGTAATAAGTTAAGTGTATAACATAATAAGTTAAAAGTTAACATAGCGTCAGCAAAGGAGAACTGGTTGACAATCAAAATTGATCGTTTGAAAGGAATGTCAAAGAATTTAAAAAACTTGCCCAGCATAGTGAGTATAGGCAAATCTTGCGATAAATGTACGACAGCTAGATTATTGTACATAGAGACGTATTTAAGACCAAAAGTAGACTTAAAAATAAATAAAAAATTAAAATCACAAAAAACCATATTAGTATAAGCTGATCAATTTTAAATCTCAAAAATAAATCTGAAAAATGACAAACAATACAAAGTAAACATGAGCTACATGTATACGGGTTTGAATTAAGAGAATTAAACTCAAATTACTGTCGTGGTATCATCCCTAAGCACCTTCTGGTGAGTAAATTAAGCAATTTAAGTTGTGGGGCCACGCTGCAGCTATAATATGTTCGCAGCACGAATGGGTTAGCTTGACTGGAGCAGGACCACGCCCTCACAGAATACCCGCTTAAAATAACTTCCTTACGCAGCTGTATTTCGTGTGGTGATTGTACAGAACCAGAGACCTTTACTTTACCTTACTTTATCTTTCCATTAAGGTAAAGAGACATTTTTAATCGAAGCTAGATGTGTGTGTCTTGGGCCACAGCTTCCACCTACCATCATATTGACTAACTTGCAGGTCGTTTAGTAGGACTAAAAATTTCATAATGTGATTGAACGGATTACCTTTACAGCCTATCAAAGTCCACTGTTAAACATGGGCCTTCCTAGATTGCCTCTTAAGGGGGATTTTTGCTTTAGTTGCTACGCTCAGCAGACGGATTGGCTTTTGCAGTAATTTTTTTTTAAGTTTTTACGAGGAATACGCTGCTCGATCCTATTACCCATAAATATCAGGCGGGGTTGGGCGATAAAGAATTCAGAAAAATACATCAATTCATAGTCTATTAAAAGAAAGCGTATGATAAAAGAAAAACATCACTATACCATAAAGTAAAAATATCAGCAAGCTTATATCGTAAACTGAAGAAATCCTTAAGATATTTTCATTTGTTTACGCCTCTTCACGCTTCTTGTTTTCAACTTAAGTACTTACAGGAGCGGAGAGATTAAATCAAGGAAGACATAGACAAACAATTTCGAATACGCCCTAGGGAGATACTCGACACGTTCTGATCATTTTAACGTTTTTATTCGCGTTTCATTTATATTAAAACTATTTCAGATTTATGGGCTACTAAAAATACTACCCTGAGACAATTTATGTGTTTTAACAGCCTTTTAATCCAATATTTCTCTCTTCAATAATGCAATTAGGTACATAATAATTTGAAAGATTTGCATATGCACATAATTAGACATGTAGTATATGTAGACATTGTGCATATGCAAATCATCTAAATCATCTTTTCATACTGTTCGTTGCTCTGAAATATCAGTGTTTGAGATTGGGCTAAAGCACTTCAGTGTGCATGTACTGGCGTACTGGCCAGTACCAACGCCAGTATATGCATACTGGCGTTTGCTGGCAGTCGATCTAGTCCGTTGACTATTAAGGGTGTAGTGTGTGTGCAAGAGTGCCAAGTGCTGCCAAGGTTTGTATTTGGTGAATTATTTGTTACATACACATCATACAAGGTTTGTATTTGGTGAATTATTTGTTACATATACATCTGATAGTACACTGTATGAGAGGGAGAGATATTCTCCATGAGCGATTACTCTTTTCGAGGTCTTGAAGTTCGGAGAGGCGGAAACGGACTTCTCGTTGAAGGCGATTGGCCGTACGCCTATATTCGGGGGTGGGATAGATTGCTGCTGTCCGTAAAGCAGCTCTCTTGGCTTTGAATAGGTTTTTTTTTTATAGGATAAGTGTGAAATACGAGCACATAGTCCACCTGATGGTAAGTGGTTGCTGCGGCCCATAGACATCTACATCTATCCTCGTTTGCGAATCAAAATGCAGATGCGTTTTCACCCGTGAGGACTAAGATAGAATACCTCATTCCCAGTAAAAAGGGCCTCCGGCCACCAGCCCGAGCGTCGACACCGCTCCAACTTGAGGGGGCCTTTCGAGGTTATCCACAGTCACTTTCTTGGTTCACCACGATGACAGTCACTTAACTCTATCGTACTATTAACTAGCTTACAGAAGCCACTAACTATCGCGGGGTATAAGGTTACCGCACAAAACACGCCCGGAGTTTCTGAGTCAAAGGTCACTACCGTTTCGCGTGGCAACAGATAGTTCTAAATACAGAGGCCGCACTAGCTTATATTGTCGAATGCACTTATACAGATTCTGAGTCGGACCCAATAAGTCCCGGGAAAGGCTATCCAAACAGGGAATGCGCGTTATAATTCCTAGACAGGATATTTACTAGACGCCCTAACTATTCCGCGGTTCCCGCACAAAATTAACAGCGTGCAAACATTAGCACATCTGGCAGATGACTGACTCGCTTGCGACCCGCGCGCCACTGCCACGCTCGGAAGAACTTCAGACCGGAATCGCGCCGAGCCGAGTGACATCTGGTGTCGATTCCGACAACAGAGTTTTGCGCGAACAAACCCCCGTCCCGGACATAAGGATTTAGGTCCGCGAGCAAACCGGTCAGCGGGACAAGGTCGAGACTGCAAGTTGCAAGACCGAATCTACAACCAAACTAGGCCACCTTAGGCAATCCATTAGGTCTTGCAACCCCAATCAACGCCTCAAAGATATCCCTAATGTGGCAAGCCGGAGGGTCAGCCTCCACTGGATGCCCCTCCTGGGCATCGCAGCACTTTAATAAGTCCTGTACTGGACAGAAGTCCGACGACCTCTTTCAAACACCTATCTGTGCCCCTATGATTAGTTCCGCAATCCGACCGGATCAGCTCTGCAAACAGCGACGCTACACGAAGCTGCCCCGACAAATTTTGTGCCAGCAGTTGCTTCAGTGCAGAGCGCACCCACAAATTCCACATGAACGTCGTCTGTGGAGAGCCAAACGAAACGCACAGATAGTCCCTAGTATGAATTTTCAACAAGTAGGCCTAGCCAGGCCACCCACCATAGTATCATTTACTAAAATAGTGCGGCAGCTGATTTCAATCTGATAATCTCCAAAACTAGCTAGCCTGTTAGGCAAGTAGTCCCATGCTCATATTTCAACTAATTTTTCAAAAGCATCAATGTTCAACTACAGAATTAATTCAACCAAATTAATCACCGATGCGCATAGGTCAACTTGCAATTAAACAAAACAATAACGTAAGGGACAGCCCTACTTCTTCGCAAAGCAAAATGATTAAACACTATCATAAACATAAACATAATTTTTCAAATAGTGCGCCATTCAATTTCCTTCCAGCGAACAGACGCAACAATCAAATACAGTGATTAAATATATTTACAAAACACATGCAGCAGCATTTAAAGGAGTAGATTAAATTCAATTCTTTTAATTTAAACCGCTACAAATAGGAAAATTTCGCGGAAAGCCCAAAGCATTTTTTAATTTTAATTCAAAGTATTTTTTAACTAAGTGCTCGACCAAACCAAATCTAATACCCCTTGACAGCGTGATTCAACGCTCCCGGGGGGCCCTAATCTTCCCACCACCAAGGGGAGGCCACATGGCGTGAACCCGAGATAAATAGAGCACAACCTTTAACAGTTGCCACTCGGGTTGTACGCCTTCACTGAGGCCGTCGGCAACAGAACATTTTGACAAGTGGACTGTTGACGGCTTAAGGCTCAGTGGAGGCAGCCGTGGTGGGAGCTAAGGCGGCCGCTAGACAGGGCCGCCTCCATCAAATGGGGAACAGTGGTACACCAGTCGCGGCCACTCAGCTAACGGGAGTGAGAAGGGTCCAGCGGACCGATGAGTGGCCGTGAAGTTCCTCTCCACACGCTGAGGGGGGGGTGATGACACCCCCGCCCCTGAGGGAATTACCCCCCGACTGGTCGGGGGAGGGGCCCCTTTCAAACTTAGGGGCCTGATGGCTGGCCGGCGGGCGCCGAGAGTCGCCCGGCAGAGGGCGTGGCTGAGCGCCCCCGCCCGTTGGGGTCGAGGGCCTGGCAGAGCCCCGAGAGGAGACGCCGTTCGCACTCAGGCACAAAACGGCATGATGATTGCCCTGGCAATGCAGACAGGGCCGTCGATGCGGACAGTCTCGCTGGAGGTGCCCTCCCAGATATGACCAGCACCAGCGGCGCTCCTTGGCGATAGTTCGCCTCGCTGGAACCGGCTTACCTAATAATTTCGGGCACGACGTTACCCGGTGATCAGATGCTCGACAATAGGAGCAGGGGGGGGTTGACGACGACTTGCCTGGCGGGTTCAGCCTCTCACTGGGCACGTCTCGTAAGTCGTCAACGGTGCCCGCCGCGTTCTCGATCTGCCGGCACTGCTCCTCCAAAAACCGCAGCAGGTCATAGAAGGGCGGAATATAGGAGGCCTCGTCCCCGCCGTACCTCTCCTCAAAATGGATTCGAAGGTCGAGAGGTAGACGGGACAGCACGATGCGGAGCAACAAGAAGGCCCATTCGCCCACTGGTAAATCCAGCCGCCTTAACGTAACACAGGCCACTAAGACCGGATCCAACAGGTCCGGACGCAGTCTGGCTCGGTCACCAAGCAGCGGGAGGCTCAGAAGCCGCTTAACCTGTTCGTCCGCAATTCGCCGGACGTTGGCGTATCTTCTGGCTAGGAGGTCCCGAGCAGTCTGGTAGGCGTCGTCCGACAATCTCAAGTGGCCGACGACGCCCAGGGCCTCCCCCTCCAGTGAGGCCAGGAGGTACGCCATCTTTTGGCTCGGGGTCAGGTCACTCCGGGCGTCCACTAGGCTGTCGAAAAGACCAACGAAGGTCAGCCATTCGGAATGGACCCCGGAGAACTTTGGCAGGTCCAGAGTTGGGAGTCGTCCCAACAGCTCTGGCTGAAGCTGCTTCAGAGAGGACTCGGACAGGTCACTCATCCGAGCTTCACGAGCCTCCTCGGCATACCTGCCTTCAGCCTCGATCAACTCGTCCGTGAGCCACAAGAACTGCTCATAGTCCGCGAAGCAGGAGTCCAGGACTCCCTTCTCCACATCCGAATCCTCGAGCTCAGCGTAAGCCTCCTCCACTGCGGCCCTTCGAGCATCCACCTGCTCGAACTGCTTCATCAAGTTATGGACCCTATCCGGTCGACCTATCAAAGCATGGGCGCTTGTGGCCCAGCGTAGCTCAGTCCGCAAACAACGGATCAGTAGCTTGGGCGATGTCATCACTATTAAATGCAAAATTACGACGCGGCTTGAGTACAGACTACAAAGATAACAAACAAAAAATACAACAAAAATTAACAGTTAATAAATGCAGTTCCTATCAAATCGCGTTGAATAGAAATTACACAAATACGAATTACTACGTATCAACCAAATACAAGTTAGCACAAAAGAAAAGACACAAATAAAATTGACAAATAACAAATACTAGTGCGATCAAATCAAGTTAAATTAAAATTGCGCAAATACAAATTACTACTCTTTAGTTCAAATACAAATTACAGTATAAACGAAGATACACATCACGGTCGATCAACAAAAAATGCCTAGCTCGGAAATCGACCCTTCGATAAGTAATCCACTACAACTATCCGGCGACGATAATTAACCGATTACGTAAAAATAACCATCTACCTACATGACGTATATCTCTAGAAAACTCCCGCTTGCGCAACCTAGGGCGCGGCTTTTCAAATCTACCCACTAACCAAAAAAAGGCAAGCAACAAAGAACAAAGGGAAATAATTCTATTATTACGTACAAAAAAAAATATTTTTACGTATTACGGACGGGCGTGATTGTAGATACAAATTAAACCAATCAAACCAACGCTCCCTGCCACCAGAACCGTTCAATGTTTATCAAACACTATGGTCGGGATCGACCGGGGAATCGAACCCGGAACCGCGCTCTGCTACCAGTTTGTTACGGCCTACGGCTGCTCCCTTAAAGGATCAGATCCTCAGGGGCCCATGAGCTGAAGTCCTCCCGAGCAGACGTAGGTCGGGCTCAATGTGCCACGTGGAATCTCTGTAATTACACTAAATATATGGGGGAGCGTTATACTACGGCCAGTCGACCGGAAGGAATTTGGCGGAGTTCACTTACCTCTATCCAAGGCGACTGGTCCCTCCGGAGTCGGTCAGGTCGCATGTGGTTGTGTAGTGCAAGGGAAAGAATGGTGATGTG
This sequence comes from Parnassius mnemosyne, assembly GCA_963668995.1. Lineage (NCBI taxonomy): Eukaryota > Metazoa > Arthropoda > Insecta > Lepidoptera > Papilionidae > Parnassius > Parnassius mnemosyne. Next base: position 14,419,498 of record CAVLGL010000084.1, on the reverse strand, counting down.
GTGTGTATCTGGGTGTGACTGATGGTGATTGAACCTAGACCTTAGCCGTCGGCAGCAGCCCGAGCGTCGACACCGCTCCAACTTGAGGGGGCCTTTCGAGGTTATCCACAGTCACTTTCTTGGTTCACCACGATGACAGTCACTTAACTCTATCGTACTATTAACTAGCTTACAGAAGCCACTAACTATCGCGGGGTATAAGGTTACCGCACAAAACACGCCCGGAGTTTCTGGGTCAAAGGTCACTACCGTTTCGCGTGGCAACAGATAGTTCTAAATACAGAGGCCGCACTAGCTTATATTGTCGAATGCACTTATACAGATTCTGAGTCGGACCCAATAAGTCCCGGGAAAGGCTATCCAAACAGGGAATGCGCGTTATAATTCCTAGACAGGATATTTACTAGACGCCCTAACTATTCCGCGGTTCCCGCACAAAATTAACAGCGTGCAAACATTAGCACATCTGGCAGATGACTGACTCGCTTGCGACCCGCGCGCCACTGCCACGCTCGGAAGAACTTCAGACCGGAATCGCGCCGAGCCGAGTGACATCTGGTGTCGATTCCGACAACAGAGTTTTGCGCGAACATACTGAGAGGCGAAAGTTAATATATTTATTTCTTTAAATTTTTCTCTAAGAGACTCTCTCGGTTTTAGATTGTAAATAGCTCTAATGGCCCTCTTCTGTAAAACAAAAATAGTTTCTGAATCAGACGCCTTTCCCCATAGCAAAATCCCATAAGATATTATGCTATGGAAATAACTGAAATAAAATAATCTAGCTGTCTCGACACTAGTAAGACCTCTAATCTTTTTTACAGCATAGGCTGCAGAGATTAGTCTGCTTGCTAATTTAGATATATGGGGGCCCCACTGAAGCTTTGCGTCGAGAGTGATGCCAAGAAAAACAGTGTGTATCCACTTAACAGGGCTCAATTCCTCCCCATTTAAAACACATTGGTATTCAGATTTTTAACATTCGTTATTGTAAATTTAACACAATTAGGTTTATTTCCGTTCAAATGCAGATTATTAACGTTAAACCAATGCACTAATTTTGATATAGCATTATTCCCTTCGTCACATTTAAATGATTGACGTTTATGTTTAAAAATCAAGAAAGTATCATCAGCAAATAATACTATATCATGACTATCCCTACCTACCTCCTACAAGGTGAGGTAAGTCATTAATATACACCAGAAACAGAAATGGGCAGAGAATCGAGCCCTGAGGGACACCCATTAGTACAAGTGATCCGGAAGAACTTTTACCATTGATAATAACATTCTGCTTTCTATTACTTAAATATGAATAATAAGTTTAAGCGCTGTGTTCTTGACACCATAGTACTGTATCTTCCTGATTTATGTCTCATGGTGAACACAGTCAAAGGCATTGAAAAGTTCACAAAATATACCCAAAGCATCAAAAAATGTGTTTAATATTGTAAAACCGAATTGATTTTTATGTAGCAATTTATTAATATTAAAGAAACTTAACATCTGATCTAAAATAATTTTTTCAAAAATTTTACTAAATGTTGGTAGTACAAAAATTGGTCTAAAATTGGCGGGGTCTAATGTACTACCAGATTTAAATATAGATATGACTTTACTATGTTTCATTAAATCAGGAAACACACCAGATTCGACGCTTATATTAAATAATAGTGTCTAGATATGATGCTAATATATCTATTATAGATAAAATAACTTTAACGGAAATCCCCCATAAGTCTGCCGTTTTCTTAACGTCAATAGTTTTAAAATATTTAACGATATCTTTTGGCAGTACTCTACGGAATTTAAAACTATTTGTACAAGCCTTTACATTTTGTTTGAGCAATGATTCGGTGACAGTAGGAGAAGAATTTAATGATTTTATTGTCAAAAAGGGAACATCAGTATAATGTTTCTCAAAAGCCATAGCAACTTCTTGATCAGATCGCGTTAAATTATCGTTAATATTCAATTGAAAATCCGAGTTGCGCGGTTTGACCTTGCCCGTTTCACTATTTATTATTCTCCAGGTGATTTTAATTTTGTCGGATGCAGTTTTAATGTTGTTGCTTAAATGTAACGCATTAGCAGTGGAGCACACTTTTTTAAATATTTTAGAATATTATGTTTTTACATAATTTCTAAATATAACACTACTATTTTATGATCTTTCATCATAAACCTCGTATAACCTTTGCCTACTTTTATAAATTCCAACTGTCACTTCAATAAATTATTTGCGACTGTTAAAAAAGAAAGTTTTAGAAGTAAATATTCTAGTAAATTCACAACTTATAATTTTAAATAATGTAGCATACAAATAATTAGCACTAGTTTCAAACGACAGTGATGGAAGTCTTTTTATTATATTGCTTCTAAACCTCTCCAAGTGATGTTCATTTATTGGAACAAACACAACTTTCTTATTTTTCTGTTTTTTTGTATATGTAAGGTAGTGATACCAACTGTCCACAGTGATCTAAACTTAAATTTTGAATAATTGATTTATGCAAGGGCTTAACATCTGTAAAAATGTTATCTATACATATCGCACTAGGTCCAGCAATACGTGTTGGTTCTAAGAATAAATTAACAAGATTATATGATTTAAACAATGAGCTAAACTTAATACTAATGGAAAAAGTTTCAAGGAGATTGATGTTAAAGTCTCCACATATTACAACAGACTTGTTCTGTTTACTAAGTTTGAGTAAAAATTCTTCCACAATCCTTTCAAAATAGTCATAAGTAGCACATGGGTGTCTGTAAACACTTACAACAATGAGGTGCTCGAGCTCGACACAAGCCATTTCTACAGGTCGCTCAACAGACATAGAGATCTACATCTACTCTCAATTAAAAATCAAAATGCAGATGCGTTTTAACACTTGAAGACGAAAATGGGATGCTTCGTAGTAAAGGTTTCCGGTTCTCTACACTCACAATACAAAACACAGCAGAATTAACCTGCTATTTAACGCTAGTATTCTGCGAGAATGTGATTCTTTCTCGTTCGAGCCATGCTACATCCATGATATAGCTTCAGTGTATCTACCACTTGAGTTCTTACTTTTATATTTAATTAAAAAAAATATCCAATTTTGTTTCAGACAACTATAAAAACATTTAAGACGATGATAAATTTATTTGGAATTAACACTGAAAATTAAACTCTAATACTAATATGATACTCTTCTTCACGTTTCCGCAGAGTCACGCGAGGATGTAGAGATGATCGTCGGTCAAACGATGAATGCCATCATCACATGGTGCGACGTCACTTTTCCTCATCAGACCGCTAGCTCACGTAGAAAACCGGTTTACTGGTGGACTGCGAAGAAGAAGAAGAAGACAGACATGAACTTAGGTTGCGAAATACTGCGTAGCAGAAGAATGACAAGTACAAAACGGAAAGAAGCGACTCGTTAATGCGATCAAGATGAGCAAAGAGAGATGATGTAAAGCGGTCTGTAGAGAAGTAGATAACGACCTATGGGGAAACCGCTACCGGATCTTCACCCAAAAATTTGTAAGCCGTAGTTCAGTGACTCTCATGGAACCTGATTAGGATGGAAGAAATAGTCCAAACTCTGTTTCCCGAACGCGAAGACCGGGTTTGCACCCAGAGTACGATTTCCAATGAGGAGTGCTCACTTTTCTCGAGAGTCGAGTAAGGAGAAGTATTTTTTTTATTTGCATCAAACATGGTAAATACAGGTGTTAATTACATATACTTGAGACCAAACATGTTTCAACGCTTACATAGAGGCATACAAATATCAAATTTAAGTCTGTGGCTAATTCAGTTACTTATTGTTAAGACCCGATAAATTATTTTCTTAACAACGTACAACATATGTTTGTGTTGTACAAGTTCGAAGCAACAGCGCTAGATGGCGTATTACGATTTCTGTATCGCGATATAATGGTTCACCTGTTTTACATGTAGTGTTGAATGAATTAAAATGGTTGTTACCTAGTCTCACCACTGAGTATTGTGTTTTATTTTTGGGGCATTGTACATTGGTCCTTCGACTGCCGGATTAAGGTTAAAGTGGGGTTGACCTGTACGAAGTCCATCACGGCGCCGAACGGCAGCGTATCGCTGTCAAATGGTGCTTTAGCTGGCCGCAACGGGTACCGGCGCAGGAGCTACAGCGGGGGGAGCAGCCCCTGCGACGTCAACCGAGGCAAGTGGGAGGAAGCCCTCTTGTGCGACATCAACCAGAGGCAGAGCGGCCTGTCTACTGAGGGGAGGAGTTCTCCTGTGGCACCCACCGGATCGCGGCAGGCGCAGAGGGGGAGGAGCACCGCCGGTGTACACCCATGTGTCGTGTGAGTTGTGTGAAGATTAAACCGTGAGTACTATTTTGAACCTTATTATCAAGAAGCTCTAGACTTGTACAGTTTCAAATGTAGTGCATGTGAAGTGAGTAAAAATTAGATGTATTTAGGACTTAGAATATTTTCAACAAAAGTGTACCTACGGGGAATCCACGCCGGTTTTAAGAGCAAATTTTATAAGTTAAAAAGACTTAGAATAATTTGTTACAATCTCAGACTTATAATTTTCGATGTCAATTTATCACTTAGAATAATTTCGTGTAATGTTGGACTTGTAAAGTTTTCGATGTCAAATTAACACTCAGAATAATCTCGTGTATGTCGTCTTGGACTTGTAAAAATCTTTGTCGTTGACAATCAACTTAGAAAAATTTGCGTATCGTCGGACTTTGTAAAATTTTTGGTCTTTTATCTACAGGGACTTGTATTTAATGTTAAGTGAGCGTGTGTATTGAGATATTTCCTCAGTTTGTTTTTTTTTTTGGATATTGCTATTGTTTTTTTTTAATTTATAACTGTAAAATTTACGAAACATGGCTGACAATTATGTAAAGGTTCAAGAGGATATTGCATCAAAAATTAAAAAATCTGAAATAAATTTCAAAAAATCCCCTAAAGAAAGAATAACAAAATCGTATATTGAAACGCGTTCAGAATCTTTAGAAAACAATTGGACTGTGTTTTCGCAAAATCATCGTAAAATTGTATATGAACTTAGGAAAGAGGACTTGGAAAAATCTATTTACCATACAGGGGATATTTATGATCAAACTGAGGAACTTTATTTCGAATATAAGACATTACTAAAGGAAACATTGTTAAGGTATAGTGCTGATAATATTGTAGAACCTGTTAATATAGCTAGCGAAAAACCTTCAGTTAGCTTGCCGAAAATTACATTGCCCAAATTTTCCGGGAGGTACACTGAGTGGGTGAGCTTCCGTGATTTATTCACTTCCTTAGTACACAAGAACCCTGGTATCGATGATGTCCAAAAACTTCATTATCTAAAAAGTAGTGTAACAGGTGAAGCAGAACAATTGTTGCGACATATCCCAATAACGTCGGATAATTATCAAGTCTGCTGGGAACAATTAGAAAGTCGCTACAACAATAAGAGATTTTTGGCTAATAATATTTGGAAGAGGTTAACTAGCCAAAGGGCTTTAGTATCAGAGTCCGCGGGTGCCATTAAACAGTTATTAGATACCACGAAGGAATGCTTACATGTACTAGAAAATATTGGCGTTAAAACTAGTGACTGGGACATAATTATAATTTTTCTCATTACTCAAAAATTGGATCCCGAATCCCGCAAGCAGTGGGAACAAAGGGTTTCCGATTCTGTTCAGGATTTGCCTAGTCTTAATCAATTTGAGGAGTTTTTGCAAAGTAGATTCCGGTCTTTGGAGTTTTTGGATACCAGGGTTCAAAGGGTCGAAAAGGCGAACTGTACTCATGTACATGTACAAAGTAGTGGCAACTTTAGTAGCTTGTGCTTTCTGTACTTTAAATCATAAGTTGTTTAATTGTAAAAAATTCTCTAAAGAAAGTGTCGATGCGCGTCGTGAGTTCGTTCAAACTCATCGTTTATGTTTTAATTGCTTCGGTTCAGATCATTCGGTATATCAGTGTACAGCGTCAACTAGGTGTCGACTCTGTAGAAAAAAACACCACAGCCTACTACATCCCAAAAATCCAAAATCAGCTAGCGATCCTAAGAGTGTCACGGCTGATGAGTCTGTGAAGGAGGCTGAAAGAGTTAAGCCAAATTTACCACTAACCAGTGGTGAGCAATCAATTCCACAAGTAGTCACTTGTGTTTCAAACATGCTCGGGCAAGTCTTATTGGCTACCGCCCTAGTAAAGGTAGAGTGTCCTAAAACGAAATCTACCTTTTTCCTGAGATCTCTTCTAGATCAGGGGTCTCAGGCATCGTTTATAACAGAGTCTGCTGTACAAATGTTGGCACTCAAAAGGACTCCTGGGGCCAGTCTTGTATCAGGTCTTGGCAGTGACCAAGCGACCTTAGCTTCAAAGTCGTTTGTGTTTATAAAAATTCAGTCCCGTCTTGACCCAAGCTTTACAATTACTGTTAAAGCTCATGTACTCAGCAGACTCACAACCTTTCTACCAAGTAGTAAGGTCGTTGTTCAAGTGTTGCCCGCACTTCCGTCGAATATGTTGGCGGATCCTACATTTGATATGCCAAATAAAATCGACTTGCTCCTCGGGGCTGAGGTATATAGCCAGATTCTAATGGAAGGGATAATCAGGGGCCCGTCTAATTCAATGGTTGCTCAACGCACGAGATTGGGCTAGGTCCTATCTGGCAGAATACCCAGCCATAAGGGAGAAGTCACTGGTAGCGAAACGTGCATGAATGTAGTAAGTCTACACACCATGCAAACCAACGAGAACGAAATTCTCAAAAGATTTTGGGAATTGGAGTCCGAACCATCTCTTGGTATGTGCAACCGTTTGTCTCAAGAAGAGCAGAGATGCGAGGAATTCTTTACCAAATCAACAAGGCGTGATGAGACCGGTATGTATGTCGTACGATTACCATTCAAAAGGGAACATCCACTATGTCTACGTGGTAATCTAAAGGATATAGCGAACAAACGTTTTCTGCTTTTGGAAAAGCGTTTATTGAAGGACCCAGAACTTAAAGTCGCATACTCAAAGGTTATAAATGAGTATATAAGTTCTGGCCATATGGAAGCAGTGAGTTCTAACGAACTTGCGAAGAAATCAGTATATCTCCCACATCACGCCGTAGTACGTCATGACAAGACCACAACAAAGGTGCGTATGGTTGTGGACGCATCTTGTACGGATTCAAATGGGGTATCCCTTAATAATGAGTTGATGGTAGGCCCCACACTTCAACCGGAACTTCGTCATATTGTAATGCGATGGCGATGTTACCCTATCGCTCTAGTAGCTGACATCGTCAAGATGTACAGACAAATAAGAGTAGCTGATGAGGACTTAGATTTTCAGCGCATATTTTGGCGCGAAAGTCCAGGTGCTGAACTTCAGCATCTTCGCTTTTTGCGAGTTACCTTTGGCACCTCATCAGCACCTTATTTGGCTGTTCGATGTCTTCAACAACTAGCCCATGACGAAGGTTCCAAAGAGCAATGGCAGACTTTCATACATAAAATTAGTTCAGAAGAAATGGTAGCGTCTATATACCAAAAATATCTTAAAATGTTAAGCGTCAGTCCCTTAATAAATCTGTCAAAGAATTTCGTACTGGGAAGGCGTCAAAAAAAAGATATTTACATTTGAACCTTTTTAGGTTATGTCCTATGTCACTTGGAAAAAGTCATGCTTCCTGTGGTTGTTTGGTTGTGTAAAACCTCTCAATTATGTATTATGTATTAAGCTAACAAGCTTAATACATAATACATAATTGAGAGGTTTTAGATTATTGTATCTCTATTATATATTTGCATACTATAAATGTATATTTCTGGCATGGCTCCAGGGCTTTTGTGTCATAGTGACATTCTCAGAAGGGCTAGAACCCAGAGCCGTAAAGCCAGTAAAAAAAAACAGTGACATTTTATTTTAACTAGTGTTGGCATAACATTAAATGGAATTGTTACATAGTACTATGATTGAGATAATGCATTATTGTAGGAAATTCTTTGTAAGAGACTTATTCTCTGCCATATCACTTTTATTTTTATTATTACTGATAGTACAGTTATTAATAATAATAACTTAATATAAAAATATTTTGTGTGTTGTGTTGGTAGTCTTACAAAGTATATACGAAAATAGTATGAAAATACTAAATGGCAACATTTGAATAGATTAAAATGATTTTAAGTCATTTGATATTCCCAAATATGTTTGTTTTTTTCTGTGGCTTTAATTTAATTAAACAATACATTTTTATTTGAAAAATCATAGAAATATAGTAAAACTCATTTTATATATAACTTATTTCTAGACGCTATAATTATTGTCAACTATTTTTCTGCCATTGCTCTTTCCATTAGCAATGCCGAAGGTGCTGTACGAATTTTATATGGACGACCTGATGTCCGGTTGCTATACAGTAGCCGAAGGCGTTCAGATCTATGATCAGATGACTGCTTTATTGAAACGTGGGGGATTTCCACTTCAGAAGTGGTCTAGTAATAGCGTCGATTTATTGAATAAAATACAGACTGACACCAAGGAGTCCAATAATTCTCTGGTGTTGAAAACAGACGAAGTGATCAAAATTCTCGGCCTGAAATGGAACAGGGACACCGACGAATTCCAGTGTACCGTCGACCTCCCACCGCTCCAAGCTCTCGTTACGAAGCGTATAATGATCTCCGACATTGCTCGACTCTTTGATCCATTGGGTTGGTTGGCGCCAACTGTCATCACAGCGAAGATCTTTATACAGAGGATATGGCTAACTGGAATCAACTGGGATCAAGAACTACCGTCATCCCTACTTCAGGAATGGGTAGAATTCCGCAACGATTTGCCCAATTTAGCTAAGATGCGATTTCCTCGATGGATTCACTCGCATCCAAACGATCAGGTCTGTGAGTTACATGGATTCTCAGACGCATCAAATGCGGCATATGCAGCAGTAGTATATGCGCGCATCGTGGATGCTCAGGGAAAAGTTCACGTAAATCTGATCACTTCTAAAACGAGAGTAGCTCCGATAAAACAAATCTCAATCCCTCGCCTAGAACTCTGCGGTGCGGTTTTGCTGGCGAAACTACTGAATGAAGTATCGGAGGTACTGAAAATACCTAAAGAACATATACACGCTTGGTCCGATTCTTCAATAGTTCTAGCTTGGCTCAGTAGCCATCCCAGTCGATGGAAAACATTCATCGCAAACAGGGTTTCTGAGATACTTTCAGTTATGGATGCAGACCAATGGTCGCATGTGGCCTCAAAGGAGAACCCAGCAGACCCTGCATCGCGAGGCTTAATGCCATCTGAATGTGTGACAAACCAGCTTTGGCATCAAGGCCCTGATTGGTTATGGTTTGACGTAATAAATTACGAAAGGAATATAACGGACACAACCCTAGAAGAGAGGAAACAAAAAATTAAGACCTACATGACGGCAGCAAATAATGAAGAAGATAATTTACTATCGAAATATTCATCCCTGAAAAAACTTACCCGAGTTGTGTCGTTCTGCCGTAGAGTCCTACACTGGAAGGAACCTAAAGAAAAAAGGAAAAAGATTAGTACACAATTAACAGCAAGGGAAATCAATGAATCGTTACTTTCCTGTATCAAGATGTGTCAGCGACGAAGTTTTAGTGAAGACATCGGAGACCTAGAAAGGAAAAGAAAGTTAAAAAAAAAAAGTAAACTTACCTCGTTGAATCCCTTTTTGGACATTTACCAAATTCTTAGAGTTGGTGGAAGACTACAGAGGGTGAACGTCGATAAAGATACGAGACACCCCATCATTCTTCCCCACAAGTCAGCTTTCACAAATTTGATAATCGACGAGGCTCATTCTAAAACGATGCACGGAGGGCCTCAAATCATGCTCAATTATCTTAGAAGTAGATATTGGATAATTGGCGCTAAAAGTCTCGTTCGTCAGTTTGTCCGCAGGTGTGTGACCTGCATCCGCTACTCGGCACAAACAAGCCAGCAGATAATGGGTCAGCTACCATCATCACCCCACACAGACCTTTCCACAAGAGTGGAGTTGATTACGCGGGTCCAATTCAAGTCAGACCTACAAAGGGTTGCGGTTATCGCTCCACAAAGGGCTACATATGCTTATTTGTGTGCATGGCAACGAAAGCCCTACACCTTGAGGTGGTCAGCGACATGACTGCGCAAAGCTTCTTGGCTGCATTCAAAAGATTTGTCGCACGAAGAGGCCATGTCTCTGACTTGTGGAGCGATAACGGCACTAACTTTGTAGGAAGTGCTAAAGAGCTTACAAAATTGTTTTCCGCAGAAAGGTCTGTTGTAGTGGCGGAAATACAGGACTGGATGTCCTCAAATGGTACTAACTGGCACTTTATTCCTCCCCACTCTCCAAACTTTGGAGGGTTGTGGGAGGCAGGTATTAAATCTGCCAAGTACCATCTAAAACGTGTAATTGGAGATAGCACCCTTACTTTTGAAGAGTTGACTACCACGTTGTCTCAGATTGAGGCTTGCCTCAACTCGAAACCCATTTATCAGATATCGAACAACCCTGATGACCCAAATCCACTTACTCCGGGTCACTTTTTAGTAGGCGAACCTCTTGTTCTCGTACCAGACATGAATTACGAAACCTCTAATATTAGTGCCCTGAGTAGGTGGAATTTAACCCAACGCATGGTCCAGGACTTCTGGCGTAGATGGTCCCGAGAGTATCTGACTCAGCTCCATCATCGTTATAAATGGTCGGACCAAGTTCCTGAACCAGACGTGGGAAGTGTAGTATTGGTCAAAGAAGACGATCTCCCACCAGCGAGGTGGTTACTAGGTAAGCACCCAGGGTTGGACGATCTCACGCGCGTAGTAAGCTTAAAATATAAGGGCAATATCATAAAACGACCAGTATCTAAATTAGTATTATTTCCCAAAGATTGTGTTTAAATTTAAGATTTAATTGTCATAAAATAATAACCATTGTCAAGTTTCCTCCTTTGTTTACATTTTTTTTTATAAGAAAGTCTACATGTTCAATCACTACATTTTTATGTAACCATTCATTCATAGACTCAAGTATGCCTTTATTTATTGTTATTTTCTGTATCATTTTTATTGAAAGTTAATTTGAAATAAGAGCCTAATTTTTGTTACCTTTTTCGTTTATAAGTTGCCTAAAATCTAAAAATTGTTAATTATGGACTTAGTCCATGGCGGGCGGAATGTTAAGACCCGATAAATTATTTTCTTAACAACGTACAACATATTATTGTGTTGTACAAGTTCGAAGCAACAGCGCTAGATGGCGTATTATGATTTCTGTATCGCGATATAATGGTTCACCTGTTTTACATGTAGTGTTGAATGAATTAAAATGGTTGTTACCTAGTCTCACCACTGAGTATTGTGTTTTATTTTTGGGGCATTGTACACTTATTAATTACAAAATATTAAAAGATACATTGAAATTAAAATTTATACATAACTACTCATTACATAATTATTAATTATTATTAAATATAATAGAAATATCAGACAATTATTAATTATTACTAAATGGAATAAAATGTCAAAATAATGGTTAATTATTATTAAACGAAATAAAAATGTCCGTGATTTGTGAAAACGTAGTGGTATCATTTGTCAAATTTATAATCTAGGAATTCTTTGACGCTATAAAAAGTTCTTTCTGCGAGAAGATCATAGAGTGCTTTTCTAAATCCTGAGAAAGATAGTGCTTTAATATGCTGAGGAATTTTATTATATATTTTGACACACATGTATAGACACCTTTTATTATATTTAGATAATCTAGGAAGTGTGTCAATTACAAGAAGTTATTAAGTCTCTCAAGGTAGGTAAGGCCCCGGGCCGTGATGGCATCCCCATCGAGGTCTATAAGGTTATAATAAACGCTAACTCGATTATCATCTACGGAGTAGAGGTCTGGGGAGAAGAACTAAAATAGAGAATAATCGGAAGCGACTTGCGACGGTACAACTTAGGAGTCCGCTGAGGATAACCTGTGCCTATCGAGTGGTATCCAAAGCAGCCGTGTTGATCATCTCAGGTACAATCCCCATCGACCTTTTGAAATTCGAGAGGACGTAAGGATTCGAGAATGTGAGAAGAACCGGGCGGTGGTCACATTGGATTATTGGACAAGTCCTTGACTGGGTCTTACGGGGAAATAGAGAGGTAGAATACTACGTCACACAATTCTTTACTGCACAAAAAAAGTTCAATGCCTACTTACACTATATGAAAATTCGATACGTTCCTGATTGCGTGTACTGTCCGAGAGTTGTTGACTCCACGGAGCATACCTTCTTTGTCTATCAGCACTGGTCTGAAACACGGCTACGCTGGCAAGGTGATAAGAGGGTGCCTCAGAGGCCAGAAGAGGACATTCCTTGGATGTTGGCAACGAGTGACAACTGAACTATGCTGGGTATGATGGCGTAGCCAATCTTATTCTTCATTCTTCTTTATCTGCTGATAAAGAAGAATGAAAAAAAAGAAGAAGAAATGGAGCAGTCGTGTAATGCAGCGATGAGGAGTAGTACCAGCACCATAATATAATGCAAATGCGGTCCCGTGATACTAGGTACTTAAAAGAGAGGAGGTTTTAGTAAAAAAAATATTCATATAATGATGTTGATGCCCATGTCCTGTTAAGCTTATCTATGGTTCCTGGTTGGTTTTCTAGGTTTAGTCTCTTGTGCCACTACTATACTTAACGCAAAAACTCTTCACCGAGAACACTACGGTCAAGGAAAATGAAAACGTTTTAGTTCAATAATAAGCCAACCTAATCAATAGCCGGGATAGTGCTTTAAGGTTTTCGTTTTTCTTTCTTTAAGTTTTACTAAATAATAATACACAGCAATACGTCTATCGTCTCCCGGAGAAAAAGCAGATTAAGAAGAATAAGAATAAGCTCAAAGAGCTATGAAGCAATGAAAGAGTAGTACTCGGACCACGTTTACCCAAAAATATAGATTTGTATGGAAAATTGTGTTTAGCCAACTATCATATGTGGCTCAACCATTGCCTATACAATCGCAAATCATATATCCTATCAGTCATTTTTTACCACATGCTAGTGATGTGACACAGTTGGCAAATTCTTTTTTTAAAGTTTAACATGAATTAGAGACTTTAAAGACCCAAATAAACAAAGGACTATCACTAATAATAGAATAATCTAGTATGTTTATTCGTATCTGTATGATTTTTAAAGAAAAACTTTTATACTTAAGGAAAATATGTACGCCCATATTTTTAGATATAAACAAACAATTTCAAAACAAATAAGAGGAAATGTAAGTTACCAATAAATGACAAAATATTTATAGACTTTGTGGAAGCGTGTTTTCAGTGTTCTTTTCAATTTCAAACTGTTTCTCGTTCGTGACTTGCGAAACAAGGAATGAAGTAAAATATTGAATGCGTAACATTCTTTTCTATTGATATATACAAAGCATTATCCTAAATTAACTGTATTGATTGACTTTCTGCACGTCTCGTTAGGTCACTTAACGCAGTAGAGGATCGCTATATGCTGCATTTGTCATATGCAGCATGGAAATTTTAATAAAATGATATTTGAAATGCTTTGATAGAGCTATAAGTCAATACGCAAAGAACAACAATAATTTCGCTATGCGATAAGATCGTGATTTAAAATACAACACAAAATATTCCTTAGCTGTTGGTTTTCATAGTACGAACAATGTGGACGAAAATATATGTCATTTCAATTAGAATCTAGTTATGGCTGGCGGATATTGCTTTCATTCGATAACCAGATACGTAAAATTATTATATTTATATGGTAATTGAAATTTTTGTTACCCGGTAATAAGTCATAGTAAAAGTTTATTGGATGATTAAAACTATTTTAGGCAGCTTAGAACTAAAATATTATTCAGTATCTGGTAGTAAACGCAAACAGAAACACGAAATTTATGCTGTAGCAACTTGAGTCATCTAAGTCCAACCATAACCAGAAGTTTGAAGAGCGCTGTGCACAACTCAACTACTTTTAGATCAATCACCGCTACGGTAGCCTCATCATTTTCCGCTATAAAGGAATCCAAACTATATGCAATGTATATCTTATTATGCTTTTACTTATAGTATTTATTTAATTAATGAAATAAATAGTCAGGAGTTATTTTTTACCGTAGTAGATCCATGCTGCATGTTTATCATGTCTGCATAGCATGAATCGGTCGGCTAGACCTGGACAGGACCACGCTCACATAGAATACCAGTGTAAATTATACATTACTCTTTTTTTATGTTACCAGTAATGAGAACATTTTGGTTTGTGGTTTTTTTTTAAGAATTTCTCTGTAGTAATATGAAGTCAGGAAATTGGCTTAGGTTTACCCACGTTCCTCGGCAAAACATAAAACCGTTGGTCCTGCACCTGATTTCTCTTCCATCTTGTAAGATTATCATCTAATAGGAATATGAGAGTGAGGGAATAGAGACCTGTGCTTGCACACACACTCGTGAACTATAGTCCTGTCCTGCGCAGAAGGGTAGTCTCCGTTGAGACTGGCCGCCCTGACCGATGTTATTAATATTATTATTATATACTTGAAATTTTCACCGATATTTTACTTACATGTTTTACTACAAAACATAAGCCCAAATTCACGAGTACAACATATATTTTTCTATTGATACCGGCATCCCCATACCTGCCTCTATGCCTCACCGGCTTTGATAGGATTACATGTTTACGAAATCTCAGCCTTTGAAGTGAAATGTTCATTTTTTGCAAAGAGTGCCACTTTGTTGTTAAATGGCTTTATCACAAGAAACGTTTCTTAACAAATAGGCTAATAAAATATTAATTTCATATTACTATATATTATTCATATTACCGGCTTTATACTATATTCTGGTCCCCCATCAATGACAATAAATCCATATGTTGAGTTTTATTGAGATACCTATAAAGTTATCTGTATGTCATAGTGTGGACTAGGTTATTATCTTCTTGTCCCATATTGTCCATATTTGTACTAATGTAATGTGTTGGAGTAAATAAAAGAATCTAATGATCGATGTAAACATTGCGTTCAATTGTCTTCCAATGCCGTACGTCGACCCGCGTATTTTTATAAGATCAAAGGCGAGCGTAATAGATCAATTGGGAATGTTACCTCGGCATAGGTGCCGTGCGCGCCACACAGGCATTTCAACCAAGCGATTCGTATCATAGATAAAAAATAGCATAATGTATAATGATTGATTCATATCTCTGTACGCAGGTGTGTTGAACGGTGAATATCGACATCGTCGATTAATATGTAAGCAATATGTAAATTTTGTCATTCCCGTGCACTAGATATAACACATTGAATATTCATAAGTAAGGATGCTGCTGCTAAGTCACTTGTATTTTTGGGCTCCCTCTCTCTAATTATGTCCTTATATTTATTTGTATATATCGTGTAAAACCTGCAGAGCATTAAGAAATTTTTTGAAAAATACTATTAGTTAGATATTATCGGCTCCCACGTTTATAATTTATTTAAAATAAAACTTATTGGTCATGAGAACTAAGATGGAATGCCTCGTTATCATTAAAAACTTGGGTTCACGATAATCACAATACAACATGCAGAAACAATGTTCTTTCATCAATTCAACGCTGTAATTTTTTAAAGCCTTTTTCTTCCTAAGTTGATCCAACGCATTCGTTCTGCAACAACAAAACCGCCACAGCTGCAAAATGACTCTCGTACATAGAATATTATTCTTGGCAAGTCAATCATCTTCCATTTGTTAGTTTATCAAATCTTCTTCTACTTGGCAATTAATAATGTGAGCGGTGTAGTTACGGTTTAAGAAAATCACTTACCTCACTTCATTCTTCCAAATCGTAAGGGGCGACTATATGAAATGTCAGATAAATATAATAGCTTCCGATAGTTGGTGAATAACCAATCCGTAACACTACGGGTAAAATACCCAGACCGGCGTCTGGAAGGTCAAAGGTCACCTGCCAAGTGTGCAATTAAGGAAAATCCTCTCTATAATGGGAGAATCTTATATCCAGCACTTGACATTATTGTGCTGATGATGATGAACAAGACGTTTTAGCTGTAATGCTATTATATTAAAAATTATACTTAAAAGGAAATAAATGTACTTATAGCTGAGACTATTGCTCTAATGTAATTTTCGAATAATATTTGTATTCGTTACACCGAATCAACGAAATAGGTATCAAGTTCTATGCCTTGCTTCTGACGATTGGTTAAATTATCGATACTGTGCTCCAAAGGACTTAGATCAAACGGCAATCCAATCAAATTCGACGAAGCGTACGCTTGTAGTTTAATAACAGATTCGGCAAAGCTTAACGCAATGTAAACAGAGATAGACTATAATATTTCTGAAGTTGTTTAAACGTTTTTCACATCTTCATAGTGTTCGGCGTTTTATTTTATGACTCTGAGTGTAATAATTTATGTTACTAAATTGCATATAACTGTATAAAAAAACTAAACCATTATTATAGCTCTGAGCGATCTGTGCGTGTGTTAAAAACAACAAAAGCAGCGGCTACTTCGAACATTGTGATACCAGATCTCGTGATTTGTTTATCATGCACGAACATCCCGTTACATGCCTAGAGTGGACACTCACCTTATACACTAAGAAATATCATAAAAAGGTAATGTTTTGAGTTGACTGCTGTCAAACGTAATTATCCATTCTTCGACCTTGTTAATAAACTGTTTCTAATAAAGCTCTTAACGCTTAAGTCTAAACAGCTATTCAAATAACAAATTTTAGCTGTTTAAAGGCTGTTGCTGGTTGAGAGTTTTACACTAATATTGAAGTAAAGAATAAAAAACACGCGTCTAAAGCTAAAATAATAGTCGACGTTAAATTAATTATGAATTATGGTTGAGGCGTTTTGTAATATTTTAGGGTCAAGTTAAAAGACGAATAAAAAGAACTAGAAGAAAACTAACAAAAACTAAAAGCTACTCGTGTGTACTTATCCGTATCTGATATAACTATTATGCAAAAAATTAATTGGTAAGTTAGCATTGCGATAAGGTCAAGGTACAATTACCAAATATGAATCCGAATGGGGGTTATTTATGTTTTACCATAAATTCGGAACTAGGAACTTTTGATTCATCAGTAAGTTTCTCTTAGCACTAAGTCTTAATCTGGAATAATTATGCTTCCTGTTCCTTCAAGCTACTCTTTGCGCTACAGTGTTCGGCACGGCTCTGAGCCTTACTGCTCGCCTCTGCTTCACAACACTCTCGCAGATTACTTGCCTCCTTCTCGACTCACCGCAGACTTACAAGGCAATTCCCTGGCACTTGCGAATTCATCGACATCTAGACTGCACTATCGACCTCAGGTCTGAGCAGGGGCGTGATATGGCAGCGCTTGACGTCACGCCACAAGCGAATAACATCGAAGCCTAAATCGCGCTTACAAAGTTCCGTAGTTAAAGTAACATATATAGAATAACTCCTAACTACCAATAGGAGCATTGGCCGATCCTCAGGCAGAACACCTTGCCCGGCGGGAGATCTCCCCTTTTCCTTCCACCCGCCACAAGATCAATATCGTCATCATCATCACCACCAACATTATGATCAGCGTTCTGCAATTTACAGCTGGACATATGTAGATCTCTCTCTTTCCGAAGATGCCCAACATAGTCCGATCTTCGGCTTCACGCATGCACATTTTGCTAGCTCTTTAATAAAATCTAATTTAAATAAATCAATGTAAAGCAAATATCTTTATAGATACTGCAATGCCGGCAAATGTTAATGCAGAGATTATATAAGTAAAATGTAATAAAGCAAATAGCAGGCAACTGATTTCACAATTGGTAGATAGATATTTTAAATCAACATAGCTGCAGGTTAATTAAAAAAAAATAAAAAATAATAAATATGAGATAATAATAAATATTTTTTATATTATTTTAATTAACTTAACTACAATCCCACATGATGGTAAGTAGTGATGAAGCCTAAGATGGTGAATGGCACTGACTTAACAAAAGCCTATTCACTCTTGCCGTGAAAGACACCTACACTGTAATCGGACTGGAAAACAGATGATGGCAACTGATTCCACTCCTTTGCTGTAGGCTGATGAACGACGCAGGAAACTGTTTGGTTCCATTGCGTAAAAAGTCAACAACGAAAGGGTTGAGACTGGCCGAACATCTAGATGTCCGATGGTGGAAGGGAGAGGGAGGAATTAAATTATGCAATTCCTGCGCACATTCTCTGAAATGCATCCTGTAGAAAACCGAAAGGCTGGCTACTTTGCTCCTGTCTTCGAGGCTGCTAAGATTGGTTTTAACCAAATTCGGGTCACCAATAAGCCTCTTAGTGCGTCTTTCGTTTGATTCCAAAGCTGCTAGGTGGCATTTTGCAGCTCCAGGCTATATATGGCAGCAATATTCAATGCATGACCGGATTTGCGCTTTATATAAAGTAAACAGCTGTCCAGGCGTGAAGTATTGCCGCACCTTTGCAAGGATTCTTAGCTTCCTTGCAGCTGCTTTGGCCTTGGACTCTATGAACCACCCGACGTTCATATTTGAGGACATCTCAACCCCCAACAACTGAAGGCGATCGGTGTATTCCAGTGATACATTTCGGAAAGAAGGAGCCAAGGTGAGCTGGCTCCTTTTTGCAGTGAAGAGACACACTTGTGTTTTGGAGGTGTTAAATGTCACAAGATTGTTTTTGCCCCATTCAGGGACGCTCTGTAGTGTGAGATTCACACGCTCTACCATAGCTTCTATTTCGTACTGGATTTCATCTCTCCCATAGATACCGGGCATGAGCAGATCATTAATATGCAGCAGGAAGAGAGTTGCAGAGAGAACGATACCCTTAGGAACACCGGCGTTAATTGCCACAGTATCGGATGAGCAGCCATCGACGACGACCCGTAGAGACCGTTCACTCAGAAAATCCGTTACCCAGTCAATCAGACCAAGGCATAAGCCGTACGCTGAAAGCTTACCCAAAATGTTAGCGTGCCAAACTCTGTTAATGGCCTTCGTGAAAATTGCTTATTTCAATAGCTGCAAGCGTCTGAAAAGCTTAGTTTATCTATAGTTTCCAGAAGAGAATTAAACTAACATTTTAACTAACACTTTAAAGTGCAGAATATATTTTAATGCTGCAAAATTGCCTTAGACTACAAAGTGTTCAACTATTAAATTTCTCCTTGTCTACGATCTGCATCCAGATCGTAGAAAAGGAGAAATTTAGTATTGTGATGCATCTTGTGGCTGCGGTTAGAAAAATAACGGCTGACATTAGAACAAATGACTATTAACTCGATAGAGATGTTAAGACAATGTATAAAACATCAATACCAATTAAAACTTAGAATTTATTGAGAGTGAAGAGTAATTTTAAATAATTTTAATAATCAAATGTTTCACCATTATCCTCATTGTTATCATTATCGTTACAAACTTTCACAAGTCCACAGCTCAAGATAGGTATCCTTCAAGACATGCCACGAAACACGGTTCTGAGAAACTTGCATCTATCAATTTTCTGAATGTCTTACCAGGTCCTTATATCATTTAGTTGGGGCCGCCCTATACTTCACTTAACAATACGCAGTTGCCACTCGAGAACCTTTATATAATAAATTCGTATTCTATCTTAATACAACATTTTACAATTTAAGAGAAACAAGACGGTCAATATTCAAATGGAGAAATATTATGTACTTACAGTTATTTTCCTGCCACATTTATTTTATGTTCACGTTTGTTCAAATGTTGTTCATTATTTAAATCTAAACCAATTTTTGTTCATTGCGAGTTATGAAGCTTCAACTCGTAAAATGGCCTTCAGTCGCAGTAATAACTTGACGTTTTAACAATGGACTGAGCTAAATAATTCTTAATTGGCCATTAGCTTGGCTAAGCAATCATTATGTTATTTATTTTTATGATTTCCATAACAAACTAATCGTATTTCGAAATTAGGCATATTTATAGACTGTTTTATATGTGGGATATTTGCTATAATTGCCACGATTGGCTGGCAGGTCGGCAACCGTAGTTTTTTTTTAAAATTGTTATTAGGAAGACGCGTTACTAATTGCAGTGACAGGTCAGTAGCGCACTGGCTAGCATATGGTTTCAACGCTGTGAGATAGCGAGTTTGTATCCCGCACGAAACAAGCGTTTGTTTATCCTACAGGTTAATTTTTCAGGTCTGTATGTTTGTTATTGTGGACTTTTTGGTAGGTATGTGAAACGCGTCACGAAGCTGGAGAAAATCTTAATGTGGGTACGGTTTTAAAGAAATAACTAATTACATTTCATCCTAACAAAATATACGGAATTATTCTGCCGCAGCACGGGCTTGCCCATTGTTTCTTACTACGCTTCCCCGTAATAACAATTTGTAATAAACATTAGTAATTAAATAAATAAAAAAAGGAAAGATAAATGGAGGAACCAGTAGAGAAAATTTCAAGAGAAAGTTTCAAAGCTTCAATCCCACTAACAGTTTAATAATGTATATTTATATATTTATTCCGCATTTAATTTTTCAATAAATTATGTGTTAACACAATGAATTAACTTGATTAACCGTTCATCATCATCATCATTACAGCCCTTCACAAGTCCACTGCTGAACATAGGCCTCCCCCAAAGAATGCCACAAAGCACGGTCCTGAGCCACCTGCATCCATCGACTTCCTGCATGTCTTACCAGGTCGTCACTCCATCTCGTGGGGGGACGCCCTACACTTCGCCTACCGGTACGAGGCTGCCACTGATTAACCTTTACAGCTTATTAAATTCCACTGTTAAACACAGGCCATAGATTGCCTCATATTTGGGTTATTTGCCATAGTTGCAACGCTTGGAAATTGTGTTGGCATCAGCAGATTTTTATTTTTAGTCGTTATTAGGAAGATGCTGCTGCCCATCTCCTGATTTATTTCCCTCTGTCGCCTCTTACGACAGCCACCTTACATGATATGGGATGATATATCATGTAAGGTGGCTGTCGTAATACACGGTAAAACTGAACATTATTTACATAATAAGTTAAAGAGATTAATATTTCCTTTTATTAAACAAAACAAGAACGAGATCCTGATTATTCTGATAGTAATAACTACAACGTAAAAACCACAATTTCAATCGTTGTAATGGAACGAAAACATTAAAAAAATAAACGAAAAAGCTTTTCTGTTTAATAGGACTTAAATTGCCTCGCTGCTCACTAAAGTTTCTCTTATTGTGCGATTCATTGTGTATTTAGGACTAAATTTATTTTGTGTTAATAAAATGGACACGACATAGAGACATACAATATTTTTTCTCATTTCAAAAATAGAACGCATTCAACGCTTCGAAAAGAAATAAAGTTAATTGGAGTACTCCAACATTTTTTCACATTTAATTTTAATTATTATAAAATCAACTTTTGCTGTTCCAAAGCAGTTATTTTGAACCATATAATTTTATCAATTTACGGCAACTGGTTATCCATAGCTCGGAATGCAACGAACACACGAATTATGAAAAGAACCGTCCCTACTGGCCCACACGCCAAATCTTAATTTCTTTGATACTCGGTAAAAAACCGACACCAGATGGAACGGCGCGCTCCACGTTTGAGCGTTCCAACGAACAATTTGGCGCGCGTTCCAAGGCGGTATCCATTTCGCGAGGCTGGAACGCGCGCCAATGTTTGACCTTTTGGATTGCATAATCGATACACGGTTTTATACTTACAAAATATAATTAGATTTATATTATTGGTTTAAATAATGTTCCTGATTTATGAATATATTAATTATAAAATTTAAGTTTTAAATTAAATATATATATATTAAGTTTAAAATAAAATATTAAGATATATAATTGCTTAACTCGCCTGATATTATCAGATAAACTTTCAAAAATTCAACAAATGATTCTTATAAGTAATAGGATTGGACAGTCCCTGCTCAGATATACAAGGATCTCGTAGAAGTTCGACAAATATCAGAAAGATAATCTAATACTGGATCTTGTGGTGGGGGCGAAAGTGAATCTATTACCTACTTTCGTCCAGTGGATGTCATAAGAGGTGTTCGCGCAAAACGCTGTTGTCGGAATCGACGTCTAGGGGGCGCGCGGCTCTGGGCGATACCGGTTTGAAGTTCTTCCGAGCGTGGCAGTGGCGCGCGGGTCGTCTGCTAGATGTGCTAATGTCTGCACGTTGTTAATTTTGTGCGGGAACCGCGGAATAGTTAGGGCATCTAGTAAATATCCTGTCTAGGAATTATAACGCGCATTCCCTGTTTGGATAGCCTTTCCCGGGACTTATTGGGTCCGACTCAGAATCTGTATAAGTGCATTCGACAATATTAGCTAGTGCGGCCTCTGATATTCTAGAACTAACTGTTGCTACGCGAAACGGCCGTGACCTTTAAACTCCTTGTTCGTTTGTGCGTTAACCTTACACCCAGCGATAGTTAGTGGCTTCTGTAAGTTAGTTAATCGTCCGATAGAGTTAATTGACTGTCATCGTGACGAGAGAAGAAAGTGATTGTGGACAACCTCGGAAGCCCCCCTCAAGTTGGAGCGGTGTCGACGCTCGGGCTGCTGCCGACGGCCAAGGTCTAGGTTCAATCACCATCAGTCACACCCAGATACACATCACATCACTTATTTCCCTTTCACTACACAACCACATGTGACCTGACCGACTCCGGAGGGACCAGTCGCCTTGGATATAGGTAAGTAAACTCCGCCTAATTCCTCTGCCGGTCGACTGGCCGTAGTATAGAATGCTCCCCCATATATTTTAGTGTAATTCGAGAATTTCCACGTGGCCACATTGAGGCCCGACCTACGTTTGCTCGGGAAGTCTTCTGCTCATGGGCCCCAGAGGATTGGATCCTTTAAGTGAGCAGCCGTAGGCCGTAACAAGAGGTGAATATACAAAATTCTAAAAGAATATACTGTCATCTCGTTTATGTCAGACCTAAAATATTTACACTTCTTAGATTGACGACGGTCAGCGGCGTAAGGGTGTGTACAGATTAAGTAACATGTTTTATAACACGTCCACATTAAGTAGCATTGTTTTTTAACATTTCAAGATATAACAATACTGTACACATTAGAATAACAACGCAATATAACAATGTTATATGACATTTTCGTATGACATTGTCGTTTATCGTTCTGCCGTTCAAGTTATATAACATTTGTCTCACGACATATTGCACGTTTTATAACATTCAGCCTCCACATTACTTAAACATGTTATATAATAAATCGTTTTATAACATGTAATGTTATATAATGTGTACGCACCGTAAGAAACATCTGGTACTGCAATTTTCAATCCGCTTGTCAAGACTGACGATTAAGGCGAAACCTCTCTACAATGGGGAGTCTCCTCCCATGAATCCAGGTCTTACGTCACCTTCCAGTCTCCATGTCTGGTAGGGCACTTTTGAGAGCTGATAAAGAAATTAAACAAGTCTCATATCGGTTCGTTATTATCATACTCACTTATGAGAATTTAACAAATTTTAACATTATAGTAACAAACGAGCTGGCAATCCAACTGGAGGTAATTGGTTACTGCAGCCCACCTGCACCTGCGTGCAAATTGGCACTCATCCGGATGAACTGCTAGGTAGGAAAGGAGCCACACTATTGGTAATTCAAACTTAAGAGTTTCAATAAGTATTATTTATGAGACAGTGTATTTTGTGCTACACAATGCTCGGTAAATAAAAGGTGTATCTAATAACTTTTTTGTAGAGTAAATATGACAAACAAGTACACAGTCCACCTGGTGTTAAGTAGATACTGCGGCCTATAGTAATGCAGCCAATAGTCTTCAACTATTCTTTATTAAAATCAAAATGTTAATGCGTTGTTACCCTTGCGGACTGAGATGGCATGCTTCGTTACCAGTAAAAACGGTATTCGGTTCTCTTCACTTTCCTTATAGGACATAGCAGCATTAAGCTGCTATTTCACGCTGGTATTCTGTGAGAGCGTGATCCTTCTCCGGTAGAGCCATGCTACATCCATGACATAGCTGTAGCATGTCTATCACTTGCGTTCTTACTTTGAATATATATTATAATTAATTAAAAAAAAAAGCATAATTCAAAACTAGAAAATAGCTGAAGATGATCGACTGACGAAAAAACGAAAACGAAAAATATATTTGAAATTCCACTATAAAGTTAAACTGTAATACTGATATGATGATGTTCATGCCCATGTTCTGCTTAGCTTATCTATGGTTCCTGGTTGGTTCTCAAGGTTTAGTGGATTCTCTTATGCCGACACTATATTTAACGCCACAATGAATCACCGAGAACAACAGTCAAGGAAAGTGATTACGTTTTAATATACTTCTGTTTTTTAACCTTTGATAAATAAAAATATATAACATCACATCTTTAATCTACCATAGAGTAGGCAGAATTCAAAAAGCTATGAAGCAGTGAAAAAGCAGCACTCGGTGACTTTTATCCAAAAATATGGATTTGGATGGAAAATTGGATTTAGTGACACAGGTGGCTTAACCATTGCCTATACAATTACATACCCAATATCCCATTTGTCATATTTTACGATATGTCGTTGACACAGTTGGCACATTCTTTTTTTGTTATAAGTTCCAAATAAATATGGGATCTTAAGGTCCCAAATCAACGTTGGACTTTCATTATAAATATAATAACCTAGTAGTTTATTTGTATATGTAAAATATATTTGCCAATATTTTAGACAAACAAAACAATTTCTAAACAGATAACAGGAAATGTAAGTTACCAATCACTGGCAGATACGCCTCTCAAAATATTCATAGACTTCGTTGAAGCGTGTTTCCGTCAGTTTTCTTTTCAATTTCAAACTGTCTCTCGTTCGAGACTTGCGAAACAAGGACGGAAGTAAAATATTGACAGTATAACGTGGATGCACTTTCAAATAAACATATTTCTTTTTATATTTCTTTCATATTGATATGTACAACGCGTTGTCCTAAATTAACAGTATCCATTGACTTCCTCTGCACGTCTAATTAGGTCACTCCCATGTAGTGAAGGATCACAATATCCTGCACTTGTCAATATAATACTGACTATATTTGCCGTAGGTTGACGATCCATTAAGTCATATTCATGGTCTACTTTCATTTATTCATTACAGTCATTTCTATATGTACTAAAATGTATGAAAATTATATATGAGAATAATTTCTCTAATTTATTTCTCTAACTTATATTTCAAATATGATGAATAAAACTTATCTTTGTGAAAGAACATTATTATTTTTGTTATTCTCTTGTTTATACATATTTCAAATGTTATGAATGAAACTTATTTTTGTGAAATAACATTATTATTTTTGTTAGTAGTAATAATAAGAAAAAGCTTGTATCTACATATTATGTAGATACAAAATAACTTTGGTTGAAATTAATAGCGACTTAGTATCAGCAGCTACTCACAAAGCTTATGATTACTAGACCCGCTCTGGCTACGCCTGGGTAGGTTCTATAATAATTTGACGTTCTGAACATTTTCTTAGTGCAGTGCTCTTTATATATTTGTAAAGTTTCTGGTAGAGACTGTCTCAGGCATTAAATTCATCTAAGTACCACGTACGTATATGAAGTATTAAATTAAAAAAAAAAAACAACGCCATTCCGGAAATTCGTCTAAGACAAAATTTTACAAGATGGTTATGCACATCTTAATGGCATGTAAATAATCTTGTCAGCTCAATACACGGCAGTTGTTCCAATATTACAGTCAGAAACTTCAATTTTATTCATATGCATAGAAAATGGCAATAATAAAATAATAACGTATTGTAATAATACTACTGCTGTGATTCGTATGGTGAATGCAGAGAACCGGATACCCTTTTTTTCTGGAAATGAGGCATTACATCTCAGTCCTCAGGGGTGAGAACGCATCTCCATTTTGATTCTTAATTGAGGATAAAGGTATATGTCTAGGGGCCACAGCATCCAATTAACATCATGTGCACTCTGTGCTCGTTTGTCACCCTTGTCCAAAAATATTCCTACATAAAATGTAATGATCGTATCCATAATATTCTTATGTTAATATAATAAAATGTAAATGTATTGACATAAATCGGAAGGCCATTTAAAAGCTATCAGTTGAAAGATTTTCTATTTATTACTACGTTATTGTCTAGTTCCTTGCCGTAATGCTTGTGTTGATATTGTGTCTTATAGGTCTTTATTGAAAAATTTAACATAATAAGTATATAACGTAATAAGTTAAGTGTATAACGTAATAAGTTAAAAGTTAACATAGCGTCAGCAAAGGAGAACTGGTTGACAATCAAAATTGATCGTTTGAAAGGAATGTCAAAGAATTAAAAAAAAAAACTTGCCCAGCATAGTGAGTATACGCAAATCTTGCGATAAATGTACGACAGCTAGATTATTGTACATAGAGACGTATTTAAGACCAAAAGTAGACTTAAAAATAAATAAAAAATTGAAATCACAAAAAACCATATTAGTATAAGCTGATTAACTTTAAATCTCAAAAATAAATCTGAAAAATGACAAACAATACAAAGTAAACATGAGCTACATGTATACGGGTTTGAATTAAGAGGACTAAACTCAAATTAATGTCGTGGTATCATCCCTAAGCTCCTTCTGGTGAGTAAATTAAGCAATTTAAGTGGTGGGGCCACGCTGCAGCTATAATATATTCGCAGCACGAATGGGTTAGATTGACTGGAGCAGGACCACGCCCTCACAGAATACCCGTTTTAATAACTTCCTTACGCAGCTGTATTTCGTGTGGTGATTGTACAGAACCAGAGACCTTTACTTTACATTACTTTATCTTTCCATTAATGTAACGAGACATTTTTAATCGAAGCTAGATGTGTGTGTCTTGGGCCACAGCTTCCACCTACTATCATATTGTCTGACTTGCAGGTCGTTTAGTAGGAATAAAAATTTCATGATGTGATTGAACGGATTACCTTTATAGCCTATCAAAATCCACTGTTAAACATAGGCCTTCCTAGATTGCCTCTTAAGGGAGATTTTTGCTATAGTTGCTGCGCTCAGCAGGTGGATTGGCTTTTACAGTAATTTGATTTTTAATTTTTACTAGGAATACGCTGCATGATCCTATTACCCATGACTATCAGGCGAAGTTGAGCGTTTATTAAACGATAAAGAATTCAGAAAAATACATTATTTCATAGTCTATTAAAAGAAAGCGTATGATAAAAGAAAAACATCACTATACCATAAAGTAAAAATATCAGCAAGCTTATATCGTAAACTGAAGAAATCCTTAAGATATTTTCACTTCTGTTTACGCCTCTTCACGCTTCTTGTTTTCAACTTAAGTACTTACAGGAGCGGAGAGATTAAATCAAGGAAGATATAGACAAACAATTTCGAATACGCCCTAGGGAGATACTCGACACGTTCTGATCACTTTAACGTTTTTATTCGCGTTTTATTTATATTAATAATATTTCAGATTTATGGGCTCCTAAAAATATTACCCCGAGACAACTTATGTGTTTTAACAGCCTTTTAATCGAATATTTCTCTCTTCAATAATGCAATTAGGTACATAATAATTTGAAAGATTTGCATATGCGGTCACTGATCAGCTGGTGATCCTCAAGGTACCTCATGAGCTGGCAGTTTATAATGGACTCCATTATTTTGAAGAACAAGGAGGTGATGGCGATAGGCCTGTATTTGGACAGGTCTGAGCGGTCGCCTTTTTTAGGGATCGGGTGGACCAAAGCTGTCTTCCATGAATTCGGGACTACGCCTTGGGAGTAGGAGTACCGAAAAGGACGCGTTAAAACCGGTGCCAACTCCGGAGCACAAACTCGTTTTAAGTCGATTTTTTATTATATTATAAATGTGACAAAAGAGCGCATTCCATAACGGTATTTGTGATATACACATTATAGTAAGTGGCTATAGTAGGCCGTGGGTGCTGGTAAAAAAATTCTTAAAGTTGAATCAACAGCTTTTTCTTCCTTGAGAACTAAGATAAAATGCCTCATTCCAGTAATTATAATAGCTCTCTTACTCTGTAATGACCACACAGAAAAATATACCCACAATATAGTTATACTAGTTATATGTTACTTGCATTAAGTAGTGGTAATTTTTGAATTGGAGAAATCTGAGTTGACTTGCTTTATACTGTTACCTTTACAACTTATTAAAGTCCACGTCATCAAGTCATAGTTCAAACACAGATTATTATTTTTAATCGTTATTAGGAAGACGCTGCTGCATTTGTTTCGCTGTGTCGCCTGTCGGATAATATTCTTACACCGCAACTCCACGGTAAAACTTTAACAAAAACAATGATGAGCTTTTGGTCATTGTGATAAAAATTCTTACATTGTAAAATCCACATTTTCAATCGTTGTTATGGAGCGAAAACATTAAAAGAAATAAACGGAAAAGCTCTTGTGTTTAATAGGATTTAAATTGTCTCGCTACTCACTAAAGTTTCTTTTATTGCGATTCATTGTGTATTTAGGACTGAATTCATTTTGTTTTAATCAAATGGACACAATATAGAGACAAAAATACTTTTTCACATTTCAAAAATACCTAGAATTCTTTTAAAGTTTCGAAAAAGAAATGTACTTAATTGAGCATTTGATTAACTTTTCTTATTAATATTCTTAAGTTCAGTCATGTTTATTAATCTGTTAAAGTTTTTGCCTGACAAACTTTTGGAGCTGTGAAATGGTGTTGAATGACGTCTAAATATTAAAAGCTGTATTAGGTTTACGAAATATAATTTTAATTTATGTTATTGGTTAAAAAAATGTTCCACATTTATGGATATATTTATTATAATTTATTTTCCATTTTCAGTTTTATTTTTAATAAGTATTTAATACTTATTAATTTGAAAATATTAAAAAAAAGTATTGAAATAGGTATTTATTTATTTAGGTCTTCGCATGTTATCAGATAAATTGTTAAACATTCAACAAATAATTCTCCTTGTCCTTGCAAACAAGTCCTTGCTCTAATATACGAGGATCTCGTGGAAGTTTGACAAATATCAACAATATAATATACTTGACCTTGTGGTGAGAGCGAAAATAAATCCATTGCCCCTTTCATCAAGTGGATTTCGTAAGAGGTGAATTTGCGAAATTCTAAAAGAATATACTGCCATTTTGTTAAAGTCAGACCTAAAATATTTAAACTTCTTAGATCGACGACGGTCAGCGGCGTAAGAGACATCTGGCACTGCGATCGTCAATCCGCTTGTGAAGTCTGACGATTAATGCGTAATATCCCTACAACAGGGACTCTCATCCCGTGTCTCCGGGTCTTAGATCACCCCCCTGTTTCCATGTCGTAGTGGACTTTTGAGGGCTGATAAAGAAATAAAAATATCTCTCTATCGGTTCTTTGGAATCATACTCACTAATGGTATATAACTTTTAAAATTATAGTAACAAAAGAACTAGCAGTCTACCTTGAGGTAATTGGCTACTGCAGCTCATAGATACCTGAAAGTAAAATAGTAGCAACCCAGTTGGACTTCTAGAAAGGAAAGGATCCTTACTAGTGCTATATTAAACTTAAGACTTTCAATAAGAATTTTCAGTGATTTTTTCACAAAATGGTCGTTAATCGTATATCACTTTTTTTACTAAAACAATCTTTGTTTTTGTGAACATACATTAAATTTTCGTACATATACTGAGAGGCCAAAGTTAATATATTTATTTCTTTAAAATTTTATCTAAGAGACTCTCTCGGTTTTAGATTGTAAATAGTTCTAATGACCCTCTTCTGTAAAACAAAAATAGTTTCTAAATCAGCCGCATTTCCCCATATCAAAATCTTATAAGATATTATGATATGGAAATAACTGAAATAAAATAATCTGGCTGTCTCGACACTAGTGAGACCTCTAATCTTTTTTACAGCAGAGGCTGCAGAACTTAATCTGCTTGCTAATTTAGTTATATGGGGGCCCCACTGAAGCTTTGTGTCCAGAGTGATGCCAAGAAAAACAGTGGATAAAACAGGGCTCAATTCCTCCCCATTTAAAAACACATTAGTATTCAGATTTTTAACATTCGTTATTGTAAATTTAACACAATTAGATTTATTTCCGTTCAAATGCAGATTATTAACGTTAAACCAATGAACTAATTTTGATATAACATTATTCACTTCGTCACATTTAAATGATTGACGTTTAAGTTTAAAAATCAAGGAAGTATCATCAGCAAATAATACTATATCATGACTATCACCTACAAGGTGAGGTAAGTCATTAATATACACCAGAAACAGGAATGGGCAGAGAATCGAGCCCTGAGGGACAACCATTAGTACAGGTGACCCGGAAGAACTTTTACCATTGATAATAACATTCTGCTTTCTATTACTTAAATATGAAATTATAAGTTTAGGCGCTGTGTTCTTGACACCATAGTACTGTATCTTCCTGATTAATGTCTCATGGTGAACATAGTCAAAGGCCTTGGAAAGGTCACAAAATATACCCAAAGCATCCTCTGAATTCTCCCATGCACAATAAATATGTTTAATATTGTAAAACCGAATTGATTTTTATGTAGCAATTTATTAATATTAAAGAAACTTAACATCTGATCTAAAATAATTTTTTCAAAAATTTTACTAAATGTTGGTAGTACAGAAATTGGTCTAAAATTGGCGCGATCTAATGTACTACCAGATTTAAATATAGATATGACTTTACTATGTTTCATTAAATCAGGAAACACACCAGATTCGACGCTTATATTAAATAATAGTGTTTAGATATGGTGCTAATATGTCTATTATAGATAAAATAACTTTAACGGAAATCCCCCATAAGTCTGCCGTTTTCTTAACATCAATAGTTTTAAAATATTTAACGATATCTTTTGGCAGTACTCTATGGAATTTAAAAGTATTTGAACAAGCCTTTACATTTTGTTTGAGCAATGATTCGGTGACAGTAGGAGAAGAATTTAATGGGTTTATTGTCAAAAAGGGAACATCAGTATAATGTTTCTCAAAAGCCATAGAAACTTCTTGATCAAATAAGGTTAAATTATCGTTAATATTCAATTGAAAATCCGAGTTGCGCGGTTTGACCTTGCCCGTTTCACTATTTATTATTCTCCAGGTGATTTTAATTTTGTCGGATGCAGTTTTAATTTTGTTGCTTAAATGTAACGCGTTAGCAGTGGAGCACACTTTTTAAAAAAAATTAGGATATTTTTTACATAATTTCTAAATATAACACTACTATTTTATGATCTTTCATCATAAACCTCGTATAACCTTCGCCTACTTTTATAAATTCCTACTGTACACGCCCCTAGCTGCCCCAATCAAGGATGACGGGATTCGGGCCCATGAGTAATCCCATCGACAAGCAGCAGAGGGACGGGGCCAGAATATGGCCACGTGGAATTTCTTAATTACACTAAACTATATGGGGGAGCGTTCTATACTACGGCCAGTCGACCGGGAGGATATTAGACGGAGCTTACTTACCTATATCCAAGGCGACTGGCCCCTACGGAGTCGGTCAGGTCGCATGTGGTTGTGTAGTGCAAGGGAAATAAGGTGATGTGATGTGTAGCTGGGTGTGACTGATGGTGATTGACCCTAGACCTTGGCCGTCGGCAGCAGCCCGGGCGTCAACACCGCTCCAAATTTAGGGAACCTTCCGCGGCGTTGTCCACAGTCACTTTCCTCGTTGGTCACGATGATAGTCCATTAACTCTATCGTACGATTAACTAACTTACATAAGCCACTAACTCTCGTTTGTTATAAAGCCTAACACACAAAATGAACAGGGAGTGTCCGGATCAAAGGTCAATACCGTTTCGTGTAGCAACAGTTATTTCTAGAACATCAAAGGCCGCTTTAGCTAATATTGTCGAATGCACTTATACAGATTCCTAGTCAAACCCAATGAGTCCCGGAGAAGCTCTACAGCAAGGGATACACGTCACAAATCAAAGACAGTACATTTACGAGAAGCGCCTAATTATTCCGAGTTCCCGACAAAAAATGACAGCGTGCTGTCCCAAGCACCGCTGGCAGATGACTCTTTCGCCTTTACGCGTTCTCAACCCACCGCTCGGCTAACGTCAAAACCGGTATGGCACCGAGGCCCTCTCGCGTTAGTTCCTGAAATTAGCGTTTAGCGCGAACACCTACTGTCGCCCATTCATTAAATGATTTGCGACTGTTAAAAGAGAAAGTTTTAGAAGTAAATGTTCTAGTAAATTCACAACTTATAATTTTAAATAATGTAGCATACAAATAATTAGCACTATTTTTAAACGACAGTGATAGTAGTGTTTTTATTATATTGCTTCTAAACCTCTCCAAGTGATGTTCATTTATCGGAACAAACACAACTTTCTTATTTTTCTGTTTTTTGTGTATGTTAGGTAGTGATACCAACTGTCCACAGTGATCTAAACTTAAATTTTGAATAATTCATTTATGCAAAGGCTTAACATCTGTAAAAATGTAATCTATACAGGTCGCACTAGGTCCAGCAATACGTGTTGGTTCTAAGAATAAATTAACAAGATTATATGATTTAAACAATGAGCTAAACTTAATACTAATGGAAGAAGTTTCAAGGAGATTGATGTTAAAGTCTCCACATATTACAACAGACGTGTTTTGTTTACTAAGTTTGAGTAAAACTTTTTCCATAATCCCTTCAAAACAGTCATAAGTAGCACATGGGGGTCTGTAAATACATACAACGATGAGGTGCTCGAGCTCGACACAAACCATTTCTACAGTTCGCTCAACAGACATAGACATCTACATCTACTCTCAATTAAAAATCAAAATGCAGATGCCTTTTAACACTTGATGACGAAAATGGGATGCCTCGTAGAAAAGGTTTCCGGTTCTCTACACTCACAATACAAAACACAGTAGAATTAACCTGCTATTTAACGCTAGTATTCTGCGAGAATGTGATTCTTTCTCGTTCGAGCCATGCTACATCCATGATATAGCTCCAACGTATCTACCACTTGAGTTCTTACTTTTATATTTAATTAAAAAAATATATCCAATTTAGTTTCAGACAAATATAAAAACATTTGAAGGCGATGATAAATTTATTTGGAATTAACACTAAAAATTTAACTCTAATACTAATATGATACTCTTCTTCACGTTTCCGCAGAGTCACGCGAGGATGTAGAGATGCTCGTAGGTCAAACGATGAATGCCATCATCACAGGGTGCGACGTCACTTTTCCTCATCAGACCGCTAGCTCACGTAGAAACCGGTTTATCGGTTTTGGACTGTGAAGATTGCGCTGCTCAAGACCGAGTGTCCACGGCTTAGCAGATATGAACTTAGATCGCGAAATACTGCGTAAGAGAAGAACGACAAGTACAAAACGGGAAGAAGCAACTCGTTAATGCGATCAAGGTGAGCAAAGAGAGATGCTGGAAAGCGGTCTGTAGAGAAGTAGATGACGACCTATGGGGAAACCGCTACCGCATCTTCACCCAAAAATTTGTAGGCCGTAGTTCAGTAACTCCCATGGAACCTGATTAGGATGGAAGAAATAGTCCAAACTCTGTTTCCCGAACGCGAAGACCGGGTTTGCACCCAGAGTACAATATCCAACGAGGAGTGGTCACTTTTCTCGGGAGTCGAGTAACGAGAAGTTATTAAATCTCTCAAGGTAGGTAAGGCCCCGGACCCTGATGGCATCCCCATCGAGGTCTATAAGGTAATAATAAACGCTAACTCGATTATCATCTACGGAGTAGAGATCTGGGGAGAAGCACTAAAATAGAGAATAATCGGAAGCGACTTGCGACGGTACAACTTAGGAGTCCGCTGAGGATAACCTGTACCTATCGAGCGGTATCCGAAGCAGCCGTGTTGATCATCTCAGGTACAATCCCCATCGACCTTTTGAGATTCGAGAGGAGGCGTATCTGGAATGCTCGGAGGGCTAGCGAGGAACCGTTGATGGACGTAAGGATTCGAGAATGTGAGAAGACTTTTGTTCTCTGGCAAGGGCGCTGGGAATCCGGGGAAACCACCAGGGAAACCAATAATCCAATGTGGGTGACCACCGCCCACATTGGATTATTGGACAAGTCCTTGACTGGGTCTTACGGGGAAATAGAGAGGTAGAATACTACCTCACACAATTCCTTACTACACAAAAGAAGTTCAATGCCTACTTACACCATATGAAAATTCGATACGTTCCTGATTGCGTGTACTGTCCGAGTGTTATTGACTCCACCGAGCATACCTTCTTTGTCTATAAGCACTGATCTGAAACACGGCTATGCTGGCAAGGTGATAAGAGGGTGCCTCAGAGGCCAGAAGAGGTCATTCCTTGGATGTTGGCAACGAATGACAACTGAACTATGCTGGGTATGATGGCGTAGCCAATCTTATTCTTCATTCTTCTTTATCTGCTGATAAAGAAGAATGAAGAAAAAAAAGAAGAAACGGAGTAGTCGTGTAATGCAGCGATGAGGAGTAGTACCAGCACCATAATATAATGCAAATGCGGTCCCGTGATACTAGGTACTTAAAAGAGAGGAGGTGTTAGTAAAAAAAATTGATATAATGATGTTGATGCCCATGTCCTGTTAAGCTTATCTGTGGTTCCTGGTTGGTTTTCTAGATTTAGTCTATTGTGCCACTACTATACTTAACGCAACAACCCTTCACCGAGAACACTACGGTCAAGGAGAATGAAAACGTTTTAGTTCAATAAAAAGCCAACCTTTTCAATAGCCGGGATAGTGCTTTAAGGTTTTCGTTTTTCTTTCTTTAAGTTTTGCTAAATAATAATGCACAGCAATACGTCTATCATCTCCCGGAGAATAAGCAGAGGTTAAAGAGCTATGAAGCAATGAAAGAGTAGTACTCGGACCACGTTTACCCAAAAATATAGATATGTATGGAAAATTGTGTTTAGCCAACTATCATATGTGGCTCAACCATTGCCTATACAATCGCAAATCCAATATCCTATCAATCATTTTTTACCACATGCTAGTGATGTGACACAGTTGGCTAATTCTTTTTTAAAGTTAAACATAAATTAGAGACTTTAAAGACCCAAATAAACAAAGGACTGTCACTAATAATAGAATAATCTAGTATGTTTATTCGTATCTGTATGATTTTTAAAGAAAAACTTTTATACTTAAGAAAAATATGTACACCCATATTTTTAGATATAAACAAACAATTTCAAAACAGATAAGAGGAAATGTAAGTTACCAATAAATGACACAAAATATTCATAG
Source organism: Parnassius mnemosyne (assembly GCA_963668995.1). Lineage (NCBI taxonomy): Eukaryota > Metazoa > Arthropoda > Insecta > Lepidoptera > Papilionidae > Parnassius > Parnassius mnemosyne. Next base: position 14,384,107 of record CAVLGL010000084.1, on the reverse strand, counting down.
ACTTCGTGGAAGCGTGTTTTCGTCAGTGTTCTTTTCAATTTCAAACTGTCTCTCGTTCGTGACTTGCGAAACAAGGAATGAAGTAAAATATTGAATGCGTAACATTCTTTTCTATTGATATATACAAAGCATTATCCTAAATTAACTGTATTGATTGACTTTCTGCACGTCTCGTTAGGTCACTTCATGCAGTAGAGGATCGCTATATGCTGCATTTGTCATATGCAGCATGGATATTTACTTTTCAATATCTAGATAAAATAATAAAAACAGAGAGGATTTCAATTTTTAATGATATACAAAAAAGAAATTTGATCCTGTTCATACTCTTATTACACTGATTAACTGATTCTGACTGACATTACGATATAACACCTATTATTTTGTTTTCGTTTTATTTTATTTAAAAAAGACTCGCGATCAATAGGTACTAGGAAATCACATATTCCTTGGTCCGTCAGCGAGGAAAAAAAATTAAAAAATATTTATTTGAAAAATTAGTTTTATTAAATTTAACAAATTATTGTACGAAATTTTAATAAAATTATATTTGAAATGCTTTGATAGAGCTATAGGTCAATACGCAAAGAACAACAATAATTTCGCTATGCGATAACATCGTGATTTAATACAACACAAATTATTCCTTAGCTGTTGGTTTTCATAATACGAATAGTGTGGACGAAAAAATATGTCATTTCAATTAGAATCTAATTATGGCTGGCGGATATTGCTTTCATTCGATAACCAGATAGGTACAATTATTATATTTATTTGGTAATTGAAAATTTTGTTACCCGGTAATAAATCAAAGTTTATTGGATGATTAAAACTATTTTAGGCAGCTTATAACTAAAATACTATTCAGTATCTGGTAGTAAACGCAAACAGAAACACGAAATTTATACTGTAGCAAATTGAGTCATCTAAGTCCAACCATAACCAGAAGTTTTAAGAGCGCTGTGCACAACTCAATTACTTTTAGATCAATCACCGCTACGGTAGCCTCAGCATTTTCCGCTATAAAGGAATCCAAACTATATGCAATGTATATCTTATTATGCTTTTACTTTTAGTATTTATTTAATAAATGAAATAAATAGTCAGGAGTTATTTTTTACCGTAGTAGATCCGTAGTGGACAGGACCACGCTCACATAGAATACCAGCGTAAATTATACATTACTCTTTTTTATGTTACTAGTAATGAGAACATTTTGTTTGTTGTTTTTTTTTAAGAATTTCTCTGTGAACTATAGTCCTGTCCTGCGCAGAAGGCTAGTCTCCGTTGAGACGCCGCCTTGACCGAAGTTATTAATATTAATATTATATACTTGAAATTTTCACCGATATTTTACTTACATGTTATACTACAAAACATAAGCCCAAATTCACGAGTACAACATATATTTTTCTATTGATACCGGCATCCCCATACCTGCCTCTATGCCTCACCGGCTTTGATAGGATTACATGTTTACGAAATCTCAGCATTTGAAGTGAAATGTTCATTTTTTGCAAAGAGTGCCACTTTGTTGTTAAATGGCTTTATCACAAGAAATGTTTCTTAACAAAAAGGCTAATAAAATATTAATTTCATATTACTATATATTATTCATATTACCGGTTTTATACTATATTCTGGTCCCCATCAATGACAATAAATCCATATGTTGAGTTTTATTGAGATACCTATAAAGTTATCTGTATGTCATTGTGTGGACTAGGTTATTATCTTCTTGCCCCATATTGTCCATTTTTTTGTACTAATGTAATGTATTGGAGTAAATAAAAGAATCTAATGATCGATGTAAACATTGCGTTTAATGTCTTCCAATGCCCTACGTCGACCCTCGTATTTTTATAAGATCAGAGGCGAGCGTAATAGATCAATTGGGAATGTTACCTCGGCATAGGTGCCGTGCGCGCCACACAGGCATTTCAACCAAGCGATAGATCATAGATAAAAAATAGCATAATGTATAATGATTGATTCATATCTCTGTACGCAGGTATGTTGAATGGTGAATATCGACATCGTCGATTAATATGTAAGCAATATGTAAATTTTGTCATTCCCGTGCACTAGATATAACACATTGAATATTCATAAGTAAGGATGCTCCTGCTAAGTCACTTGTATTTTTGGGCTCCCTCTCTCTAATTATGACCTTATATTAATTTGTATATATCGTGTAAAACCTGCAGAGCATTAAGAAATTTTTTGAAAAGTACTATAAGTAAGATTTTATCGGCTCTCACGTTTTTAGTTTATTTAAAATAAAACTTATTGGTCATGAGAACTAAGATGGAATACCTCGTTATCATTAAAAACTTGGGTTCACGATAATCACAATACAACATGCAGAAACAATGTTCTTTCATCAATTCAACGCTGTAATTTTTTAAAGCCTTTTTCTTCCTAAGTTGATCTTAACGCATTCGTTCTGCAACAATAAAACCGCCACAGCTGCAGAATGACTCTCGTACATAGAATATCCCCTAACTTCTTCTTGGCAAGTCAATCATCTTCCATTTTTTAGTTTATCAAATTTTCTTCTACTAGGCAATTAATAATGCGAGCGGTGTAGTTACGGCTTAAGAAAATCACTTACCTCACTTCATTCTTGCGAATCGTAAGGGGCGACTATATGATATTTCAGATAAATATAATAGCTTCCGATAGTTGGCGAATAACCAATCCGTAACACTACGGGTAAAATACCCAGACCGGCTTCTAGAAGGTCAAAGGTCACCTGCCAAGTGTGCAATTAAGGAAAATCCTCTCTATAATGGGAGAATCTTATATCCAGCACTTGACATTATTGTGCTGATGATGATGAATAAGACGTTTTAGTTGTAATGCTGTTATATTAAAAATTATACTTAAAAGGAAATAAATGTACTTATAGCTGAGACTATTGCTCTAATGTAATTTTCGAATAATATTTGTATTCGTTACACCGAATCAACGAAATAGGTATCAAGTTCTATGCCTTGCTTCTGACGATTGGTTAAATTATCGATACTGTGCTCCAAAGGACTTAGATCAAACGGCAATCCAATCAAATTCGACGAAGCGTACGCTTGTAGTTTAATAACAGATTCGGCAAAGCTTAACGCAATGTAAACAGAGATAGACTATAATATTTCTGAAGTTGTTTAAACGTTTTTCACATCTTCATAGTGTTCGGCGTTTTATTTTATGACTCTGAGTGTAATAATTTATGTTACTAAATTGCATATAACTGTATAAAAAAACTAAACCATTATTATAGCTCTGAGCGATCTGTGCGTGTGTTAAAAACAACAAAAGCAGCGGCTACTTCGAACATTGTGATACCAGATCTCGTGATTTGTTTATCATGCACGAACATCCCGTTACATGCCTAGAGTGGACACTCACCTTATACACTAAGAAATATCATAAAAAGGTAATGTTTTGAGTTGACTGCTGTCAAACGTAATTATCCATTCTTCGACCTTGTTAATAAACTGTTTCTAATAAAGCTCTTAACGCTTAAGTCTAAACAGCTATTCAAATAACAAATTTTAGCTGTTTAAAGGCTGTTGCTGGTTGAGAGTTTTACACTAATATTGAAGTAAAGAATAAAAAACACGCGTCTAAAGCTAAAATAATAGTCGACGTTAAATTAATTATGAATTATGGTTGAGGCGTTTTGTAATATTTTAGGGTTAAGTTAAAAGACGAATAAAAAGAACTAGAAGAAAACTAACAAAAACTAAAAGCTACTCGTGTGTACTTACCCGTATCTGATATAACTTTTATGCAAAAAATTAATTGGTAAGTTAGCATTGCGATAAGGTCAAGGTACAATTACCAAATATGAATCCGAATGGGGGTTATTTATGTTTTACCATAAATTCGGAACTAGGAACTTTTGATTCATCAGTAAGTTTCTCTTAGCACTAAGTCTTAATCTGGAATAATTATGCTTCCTGTTCCTTCAAGCTACTCTCTGCGCTACAGTGTTCGGCACGGCCCTGAGCCTTACTGCTCGCCTCTGCTTCACAACACTCTCGCAGATTACTTGCCTTCTTCTCGACTCACCGCAGACTTACAAGGCAATTCCCTGGCACTTGCGAATTCATCGACATCTAGACTGCACTATCGACCTCAGGTCTGAGCAGGGGGGTGATGTGGCGGCACTTGGCGTCGCGCCACAAGCGAATAACATCGAAGCCTAAATCGCGCTTACAAAGTTCCGTAGTTAAAGTAGCATATATAGAATAACTCCGAACTACCAATAGTAGCGTTGGCCGCTCCTCGGGCAGAACACCTTGCCCGGCGGGAGATCTCCCCTTTTCCTTCCACCCGCCACAACATCAATATCGTCATCATCATCACCACCATCATTATGATCAGCGTCCTGCAATTTACAGCTAGACATAGATCTCTCTCTTTCCGAAGATGCCCAACATAATCCGATCTTCGGCTTCACGCATGCACATTTTGCTAGCTCTTTAATAAAATCTAATTAAAATAAATCAATGTAAAGCAAATACCTTAATAGATACTGCAATGCTGGCAAATGTTAATGCAGAGATTATATAAGTAAAATGTAATAAAGCAAATAGCAGCCAACTGATTTCACAATTGGTAGATAGATATTTTAAATCAACATCGCTGCAGGTTAATTAAAAAAAATAAAAAATATTAAATATGAGATAATAATAAATATTTTTTATATTATTTTAATTAACTTAACTACAATCCCACATGATGGTAAGTAGTGATGAAGCCTAAGATGGTGAATGGCACTGACTTAACAAAAGCCTATTCACTCTTGCCGTGAAAGACACCTACACTGTAATCGGACTGGAAAACAGATGATGGCAACTGATTCCACTCCTTTGCTGTAGGCTGATGAACGACGCAGGAAACTGTTTGGTTCCATTGCGTAAAAAGTCAACAACGAAAGGGTTGAGACTGGCCGAACATCTAGATGTCCGATGGTGGAAGGGAGAGGGAGAAATTAAATTATGCAATTCCTGCGCACATTCTCCGAAATGCATCCTGTAGAAAACCGAAAGGCTGGCTACTTTGCTCCTGTCTTCGAGGCTGCTAAGATTGGTTTTAACCAAATTCGGGTCACCAATAAGCCTCTTAGTGCGTCTTTCGTTTGATTCCAAAGCTGCTAGGTGGCATTTTGCAGCTCCAGGCTATATATGGCAGCAATATTCAATGCATGACCGGACTTGCGCTTTATATAAAGTAAACAGCTGTCCAGGCGTGAAGTATTGCCGCACCTTTGCAAGGATTCTTAGCTTCCTTGCAGTTGGCCTTGGACTCTATGAACCTCCCGACGTTCATATTTGAGGACATCTCAACCCCCAACAACTGAAGGCGGTCGGTGTATTCCAGTGATACATTTCGGAAAGAAGGAGCCAAGGTGAGCTGGCTCGTTTTTGCAGTGAAGAGACACACTTGTGTTTTGGAGGTGTTAAATTTCACAAGATTGTTTTTGCCCCATTCAGGGACGCTCTGTAGTGTGAGATTCACACGCTTTACCATAGCTTCTATTTCGTACTGGATTTCATCTCTCCCATAGATACCGGGCATGAGCAGATCATTAATATGCAGCAGGAAGAGAGTTGCAGAGAGAAGGATACTCTTAGGAACACCGGAGTTAATTGCCACAGTATCGGATGAGCAGCCATCGACGACGACCCGGAGAGACCGTTCACTCAGAAAATCCGTTACCCAGTCAATCAGACCAAGGCATAAGCCGTACGCTGAAAGCTTACCCAAAATGTTAGCATGCCAAACTCTGTTAATGGCCTTCGTGAAAATTGCTTATTTCAATAGCTGCAAGCGTCTGAAAAGCTTAGTTTATCTATAGTTTCCAGAAGAGAATTAAACTAACATTTTAACTAACACTTTAAAGTGCAGAATATATTTTAATGCTGCAAAATTGCCTTAGACTACAAAGTGTTCAACTATTAAATTTCTCCTTGTCTAAGATCTGCATCCAGATCGTAGAAAAGGAGAAATTTAGTATTGTGATGCATCTTGTTGCTGCGGTTAGAAAAATAACGGCCGACATTAGAACAAATGACTATTAACTCGATAGAAATGTTAAGACAATGTATAAAACATCAATACCAATTAAAACTTAGAATTTATTGAGAGTGAAGAGTAATTTTAAATAATTTTAATAATCAAATGTTTCACCATTATCCTCATCGTTATCATCAACGTTACAACCTTTCACAAGTCCACAGCTCAAGATTTTAGTGAGTGAAGGATAGGCTCCTTCAAGACATGCCACGAAACACGGTTCTGAGACACTTGCATCTATCAATTTTCTGAACGTCTTACCAGGTCCTTATATCATTTAGTTGGGGCCGCCCTAGACTTCACTTAACAATGCGCAGTTGCCACTCGAGAACCTTTTTATAATAAATTCGTATTCTATCTTAATACAGCATTTTACAATTTAAGAGAAACAAGATGGTCAATATTCAAATGGAGAAATATAATGTACTTACAGTTATTTTCCTGCCACATTTATTTTATGTTCACGTTTGTTCAAATGTTGTTCATTATTTAAATCTAAACCAATTTTTGTTCATTGTGAGTTATGAAGCTTCAACTCGTAAAATGGCCTTCAGTCGCAGTAATAACTTGGCGTTTTAACAATGGACTGAGCTAAATAAGTCTTAATTGGCCATTAGCTTGGCTAAGCAATCATTATGTTATTTATTTTTATGATTTCCATAACAAACTAATCGTATTTCGAAATTAGGCATATCTATAGACTGCTTTATATGTGGGACATTTGCTATAATTGCCACGATTGGCTGGCAGGTCGGCAACCGTAGTTTTTTTAAAATTGTTATTAGGAAGACGCGTTATTAATTGCAGTGACAGGTCAGTAGCGCACTGGCTAGCATATGGTTTCAACGCTGTGAGATAGCGAGTTTGTATCTCGCACGAAACAAGCGTTTGTTTATCCTACAGGTAATTGTTTCAGGTTTGTATGTTTGTTATTGTGGACTTTTTGGTAGGTATGTGAAACGCGTCACGAAGCTGGAGAAAATCTTAATGTGGGTAGGGTTTTAAAGAAATAACTAATTACATTTCATCCTAACAAAATATACGGAATTATTCTGCCGCAGCACGGGCTTGCCCATTGAATCTTACTACGCTCCCCCGTAAGAGCAATTTGTAATAAACATTAGTAATTAAACAAATAAAAAAGGAAAGAAAAATGGAGGAACCAGTAGAGAAACTTTCAAGAGAAAATTTCAAAGTTCAATCCCACTAGCACTTTAATAATGTATATTTATATACATATTTATTCCGCATTTAATTTTTCAATAAATTATGTGTTAACGCAATGAATTAACTTGCTTAACCTTTACAGCTTATTAAATTCCACTGTTAAACACAGGCCTCCCCATAGATTGCCTCATAGTTGGGATATTTGCCATAGTTGCAACGCTTGGAAATTGGGTTGGCATCAGCAGATTTTTATTTTTAGTCGTTATTAGGAAGATGCCGCTGCCCATCTCCTGATTTATTTCCCTCTGTCGTAATACACGGTAAAACTGAACATTATTTACATAATAAGTTAAAGAGATTAATATTTCCTTTTATTTAACAAAACAAGAACGAGATCCTGATTATTCTGATAGTAATAACTACAACGTAAAAACCACAATTTCAATCGTTGTAATGGAACGAAAACATTAAAAAAATAAACGGAAAAGCTTTTCTGTTTAATAGGACTTAAATTGCCTCGCTGCTTACTAAAGTTCCTCTTATTGTGCGATTCATTGTGTATTTAGGACTAAATTTATTTTGTTTTAATAAAATGGACACGACATCGAGACATAAAATATTTTTTCTCATTTCAAAAATAGAACGCATTCAACGCTTCGAAAAGAAATATAGTTAATTGGAGTACTCCAACATTTTTTCAAATTAATTTTTATTATTATAAAATCAACTTTTGCTGTTCCAAAGCAGTTATTTCGAACCATATAATTTTATCAATTTACGGCAACTGGTTATCCATAGCTCGGAATGCAACGAAGACACGAATTATGAAAAGAACCGTCCCTACTGGCCCACACGCCAAATCTTAATTTCTTTGATACTCGGTAAAAAACCGACACCAGATGGAACGGCGCGCCCCACGTTTGAGCGTTCCAACGAACAATTTGTCGCGCGTTCCAAGGCGGTATCCATTTCGCGCGGCTGGAACGCGCGCCAATGTTTGACCTCTTGAAGCGCATAATCGATACACGGTTTTGTTCTTACAAAATATAATTAGATTTATATTATGGGTTTAAATAATGTTCCTCATTTATGAATATATTAATTATAAAATTTAAGTTTTTAATTAATAAGTATTTTATATATATTAATTGAAATATATATATATATATATATATATATATATATATATATATATATATATATATATATATATTAAGTTTAAAATGAAATCTTGAGAAAGATATATAATTGCTTAACTCGCCTGATATTATCAGATAAACTTTCAAAAATTCAACAAATGATTCTTATAAGTAATAGGATTGGACAGTCCCTGCTCAGATATACAAGGATCTCGTAGGAGTTCGACAAATATCAGAGAGATAATCTAATACTGGATCTTGTGGTGGGGGCGAAAGTGAATCTATTACCTAACTACTTTCGTCCAGTGGATGTCATAAGAGGTGAATATTCAAAATTCTAAAAGAATATACTGCCATCTCGTTTATGTCACACCTAAAATATTCACACTTCTTAGATTGACGTCGGTCAGCGGCGTAAGGGTGTGTACAGATTAAGTAACATGTTGTATAACTATTGTTTTAAAACACGTCCACATTATGTAACATTGTTTTTCAACATTGCAACATATAAAAATACTGTACACATTAGAATAACAATGCAATATAACAATGTTATATGACATTTTCGCATGAAATTGTCGTTTATCGTTCTGCCGTTCAAGTTATATAACATTTGTGTCCCGTCATACAAAAATCATGTTATATAACAATTTATAAAATGTTATGTTATATAATGTGTACGCACCGTAAGAAACATCTGGTACTGCAATTTTCAATCAGCTTGTCAAGACTGACGATTAAGGCGAAAACTCTCTACAATGGGGAGTCTCCTCCCATGAATCCAGGTCTTACGTCACCTTCCAGTCTTCATGTCTGGTAGGGCACTTTTGAGAGCTGATAAAGAAATTAAACAAGTGTCATATCGGTTCGTTATTATCAAACTCACTTATGAGAATTTAACAAATTTTAACATTATAGTAACAAACGAGCTGGCAATCCAACTGGAGGTAATTGGTTACTGCAGCCCACCTGCACCTGCGTGCAAATTGGCACTCACCCGGATGAACTGCTAGGTAGGAAAGGAGCCACACTATTGGTAATTCAAACTTAAGAGTTTCAATAAGTATTATTTATGAGACAGTGTATTTTGTGCTACACAATGCTCGGTAAATAAAAGGTGTATCTAATAACTTTTTTATAGAGTAAGTATGACAAAGAAGTACACAGTCCACCTGGTGTTAAGTAGATACTGCGGCCTATAGTAATGCAGCCAATAGTCTTCAACTATTCTTTATTAAAATCAAAATGTTAATGCGTTGTTACCCTTGCGGACTGAGATGGCATGCTTCGTTACCAGTAAAAACGGTATTCGGTTCTCTTCACTTTCGTTACAGGACATAGCAGCATTAAGCTGCTATTTCACACTGGTATTCTGTGAGAGCGTGATGCTTCTCCGGTAGAGCCATGCTATATCCATTATATAGCTGTAGCATGTCTATCACTTGCGTTCTTACTTTGAATATAGATTATAATTAATTATAATCTAATTTAACGGTGGTAGAGCCACGCAGCAGTTTTTGCTGTTGCATGTATGGGCCGGCTCGAGCCGGGTTGGTACCACGACCTCACAGAATACCGGCGTGAAGTAGAAGCTTTGCTTCTGCGTTTCGTCTGGTGAGTGCAGGTGGCCGGAGGCCCAATTCCTCCCCCCCCCCCCCCATCAACATAGTAGCGGAATTACACGAAGAACTACCCCAGGAGGGTACCAGCACCCCTGGAGAATCCCTCGCTGAGCATCCACGACCATGTTATTCCGATCCTGAGCGTGGGTGCTCAGGCTGCCCCGCGTATTCTGGGGGGGGGCAAAATTCCGCTCAAAAGCATTACTGCTAGGGGCAAACTGAGCAAGAACACCAAGGCGACCCCTGCCACGCTATCCGTGAATTTCTGCAACATCAGGGGACTTCACTCTAACCTAAACGCCGTCCACTACCATCTCGAGACGGCGAAGCCGGCCTTGCTCTTTCTGACCGAGACGCAGGTTTCCTCTCCGGCTGATATTTCGTATCTCTCCTACCCGGGGTACAAATTGGAGCATTCCTTTGTGCCTCGGGCTGGAGTTTGCGTGTATGTCAGAGAGGACATCTGTTCTCGACGCCTCGGCAGTCTTGAAGGTTCGGACTTGTCCATCCTTTGGCTACGCGTAGACAGCGACGACCATCCGCGCGTCTACGGGTGCCTCTATAGGTCCCATAGCGGTAATGCCGAAACAGACCGACTCATCGACCACGTCCAAATGGCTACAGATTTCTTGCTACAACAGGTCCCATCCTCAGAGATCGTGATCCTTGGCGATTTTAACGCCCACCATGCCGAATGGCTCGGTTCACGTCTAACCGATCATGCGGGGAGATCTGTTTATGACTTTGCCTTGGCATATGGTCTGACACAACTGGTTACTTCGCCTACGCGGATTCCAGATGTGGAAGATCATACACCTTCCCTGTTGGACCTTCTGCTGACCTCTCATCCGGACGGATATCAGGTTTCCGTCGATGCCCCTCTCGGCTCTTCGGACCATTGTCTGATCCGGAGTGTGGTGCCACTCACGCTCCCTTCGCAGTTGCGTTCTGCAGGTTGCCGCCGTGTTTGGCATTACAGGTCGGCGGATTGGGACGGAATGCGGTCCTTCTTTGCATCCTACCCATGGGGGCGGGTTTTCTTCTCGCCGGATGATCCCAGCGCTGTTGCCGACTCTGTCACTGATGTGGTGCTACAGGGAATGGAACTATTTATTCCATCATCTGTGGTACCCATCGGAGGCAGATCTCAGCCTTGGTTTGGTCGCTCCTGTAAGACTGCATTACGCAGTAAGCAGGAGTGTTATCAAGCCTGGGCTGCGGCTTCGGCGACTCGGGATGTAAATACCAGCACACTTAAAAAGAAGTATAACTTCGCCTCCAGGTCCTTCAAAAGAGTTATTGCCAAGGCAAAGTCAGAGCACATAGGCAGAATTGGCGAGAAACTAGTTCGCCTTCCTTCGGGAACCCGTGCATTCTGGTCTCTCGCCAAGGCTGTCCAAGGGAATTTCTGTAAGCCATCACTACCATCTCTGCACAGGGAGGATGACTCACTGGCCCATGACGCAAAAGACAAAGCCGACCTTTTAGGCTCCCTTTTTGCGTCCAACTCGACTCTTGATGACGGGGGGAAAACACCGCCGACCATCCCGCGGTGTGAGTGCCCCATGCCGGATGTGCTGTTCTCACAGCGCTCGGTTCGCAAAGCACTGCTCTCCCTGGACATCCAGAAGTCGAGTGGGCCTGACGGAATCCCCCCAATTGTGCTGAGGACGTGTGCTCCGGAGTTGGCACCGGTCCTAACACGTCTTTTCCGGTACTCCTACCCCCAAGGCGTAGTCCCGAATTCATGGAAGACAGCTTTTGTCCACCCGATCCCTAAAAAAAGCGACCGCTCAGACCCTTCCAACTATAGGCCTATCGCGATCACCTCCTTGTTCTCCAAAATAATGGAATCCATTATTAACTGCCAGCTCATCCGGTACCTTGAGGATCACCAGCTGATTAGTGACCGCCAATACGGTTTTCGTCGGGGTCGATCAGCTGGTGATCTTCTGGTCTACCTGACCCATAGATGGGCGGAGGCAGTAGAGTCCAGGGGGGAGGCGTTGGCCGTTAGTCTGGACATTGCGAAGGCCTTCGATCGGGTTTGGCACAAAGCGCTTCTTTCGAAGCTCCCTTCCTATGGGCTTCCCGAGAAATTGTGCAATTGGATCACCAGCTTCCTTGCAGATCGGAGCATCAAGGTCGTTGTAGACGGTGCATGCTCTGACTACAAGCCTATTAACGCTGGTGTTCCACAAGGCTGTGTGCTATCACCAACGCTGTTTCTTCTGCATATCAATGATATGTTGCTAACTGGTAACATTCATTGCTATGCGGATGACAGCACTGGTGATGCCCTATACACCTGCCGTGCCAATATTTCACGGGAAAACGTCGCTGAGTACCGGAACAAACTTGTGTCTGAAGTCGAGTCTTTGCTGAACAAAGTCTCGGATTGGGGTCGACTAAATCTAGTCCAATTTAATCCTCAGAAGACACAAGTTTGCGCGTTTACCGCTAAAAAGAACCCCTTTGTCGTATCTCCTCAGTTTCAAGGCACTCCCCTTCTTGCCTCAGCCAGTATCGGTATCCTCGGAGTCGACATATCGAGTGACGTGCAGTTTCGTGATCACTTGGAAGGGAAGGCTAAATTGACCTCTAAAAAGCTTGGCGTGCTCAGCAGAGCGGGACAGTATTTCATGCCGGCACACCGCCTGCTACTTTACAAGGCGCAAGTTCGGCCTCACATGGAATACTGTTCCCATCTCTGGGCAGGGGCTCCCCAGTGCCAGCTCCTTCCACTTGACCGCATCCAACGCAGAGCGGCTCGAATTGTCGACGACCGAGCCCTTTCCGATCGGCTCGATTCATTGGCACTGCGAAGAGATGTTGCATCCCTTTGCATTTTCTTTCGCATCTACCATGGGGAGTGCTCTGAGGAATTGTTCGGATTAATCCCAGCCGCCAAATTTCACGAACGCACATCGCGGCAGAACTCCCTATACCATCCACACCATCTGGATGATTGGCGGTCCACCACTGTGCGATTTAGAAGATGTTTTCTTCCTCGCACGACCTCCTTGTGGAATCGATTACCATCAGCGATTTTTCCGGACCGATACGACTTAGGGACCTTCAAGAAAAGAGCGTACTCCTTTTTAAAAGGCCGGCAACGCCATCGTGCGATTCCCCTGGTGTTGCAGTTGTTCATGGGCGGCGGTAGTCACTTACCATCAGGTGAGCCGCATGCCCGTTTGCCCCCTCTCTTATAAAAAAAATAAATAAAAAAAAAACATAATTCAAAACTAGAAAATAGCTGAAGATGATCGACTGACGAAAAAACGAAAACGAAAAATATATTTGTAGTTCCACTATAAAATTAAACTGTAATAGTGATGTGACGATGTTCATGCCCATGTTCTGCTTAGCTTATCTATGGTTCCTGGTTGGTTCTCAAGGTTTAGTGGATTCTCTTAATCCGACGTAGTGTCGCCACAATGAATTTAACGCCACAATGAATTTAACGCCACAATGAATCACCGAGAACAAGAGTCAAGGAAAGTGATTACGTTTTAATATACTTCTTTTTTTTAACCTTTGATAAATAAAAATGTATAACATGACATCTTTAATCCACCATAGAGTAGGCAGAATTCAAAAAGCTATGAGCCAGTGAAAAAGCAGCACTCGGTGACTTTTAGCCAAAAATATGGATTTGGATGGAAAATAGAATTTAGTGACACAGGTGGCTTAACCATGGCCTATACAATTACAAACCCAATATCTCATTAGTCATATTTTACGATATGTCGTTGACACAGTTGGCACATTCTTTTCAGTTCCAAATAAATATGGGATCTTAAGGTCCCAAATCAACATTGGACTTTCATTATAAATATAATAATCTAGTATGTTTATTTGTATATGTAAAATATATTTGCCCATATTTTTAGACAAACAAAACAATTTCTAAACAGATAACAGGAAATGTAAGTTACCAATCACTGGCAGATACGCCTCTCAAAATATTCATAGACTTCGTTGAAGCGTGTTTCCGTCAGTTTTCTTTTCAATTTCAAACTGTCTCTCGTTCGAGACTTGCGAAACAAGGACGGAAGTAAAATATTGATAGTATAACGTGGATGCACTTTCAAATAAACATATTTTTTTCATATTGATATATACAACGCATTGTCCTAAATTAACTGTATCCATTGACTTCCTCTGCACGTCTAATTTGGTCACTCCATGTAGTGAAGGATCACAATATCCTGCACTTGTCAATATAATACTGACTTTCTTTGCCGTAGGTTGACGATCCATTAAGCCATATTCATGGTCTACTTTCATTTATTCATTACAGCCAATCAAGAGTATAATAATATATAGAGTAGAGTAATATAATATAGTACAATATATTATATTTCCAAGACGTGTCTCTATAATAAGACAATATTCTTTCTTAAAACACTTTTCACCGTCATTTCTATATGTACTAAAATGTATGAAAATTATATATGAGAATAATTTCTCTAACTTATATTTCAAATATGATGAATAAAACTTATCTTTGTGAAATAACATTATTGTTTTTGATAGTAGTAATAATAAGAAAAAGCTTGTATCTACATAATATAAAGATACAAGCTTTTTCTTTTTTCTTTTTATTTTCCTTAAATTTGCCTTTGGTTGAAATTAATAGCGACTTAGTATCAGCAGCTACTCACAAAGCTTATGCTTACTAGACCCGCTCTGGCTACGCCTGGGTAGGTTCTATAATAATTTGACGTTTATAAGATTTTCTTAGTGCAATTCTCTCTATATATTTGTAAAGTTTCTGGTAAAGAATATCTCAGGCATTAAATCCATCTAAGTACCACGTACGTATATGAAGTATTAAATTAAAAAAAAAAACAACGCCATTCCGAAAATTCGTCTACGACAAAAGTTTACAAAATGGTTATGCACATCTTAGTTGCATGTAAATAATCTTGTCAGCTGAATACACGGCAGTTGTTCCAATATTACAGTCAGAAACTTCAATTTATTCATATGCATAGAAAATGGCAATAATAAAATAATAACGTATTGTAATAATACTACTGCTGTTTTGTATGGTGAGTACAGAGAACCGGATACCCTTTTTTCTGGAAATGAGGCATTACATGTTAGTCCTCAGGGGTGAGAACGCATCTGCATTTTGATTCTTAATTGAGGATAAAAGTAGATGTCTAGGGGCCACAGCAACCAATTACCATCATGTGGACTCTGTGCTCGTTTGTCACCCTTGTCCAAAAAAATATTCCAACATAAAATGTAATGATCGTATCCATAATATTCTTATGTTAATATAATAAAATGAAAATGTATTGACATAAATCGGAAGGCCATTTAAAAGCTATCAGTTGAAAGATTTTCTATTTATTACTACGTTATTGTCTAGTTCCTTGCCGTAATGCTTGTGTTGATATTGTGTCTTATAGGTCTTTATTGAAAAAGTTAACATAAAAGTATATAACGTAATAAGTTAAGTGTATAACATAATAAGTTAAAAGTTAACATAGCGTCAGCAAAGGAGAACTGGTTGACAATCAAAATTGATCGTTTGAAAGGAATGTCAAAGAATTAAAAAAACTTGACCAGCATAGTGAGTATAGGCAAATCTTGCGATAAATGTACGACAGCTAGATTATTGTACATAGAGACGTATTTAAGACCAAAAGTAGACTTAAAAAAATTGAAATCACAAAAAACCATATTAGTATAAGCTGATCAATTTTAAATCTCAAAAATAAATCTGAAAAATGACAAACAATACAAAGTAAACATGAGCTACATGTATACGGGTTTGAATTAAGAGAATTAAACTCAAATTAATGTCGTGGTATCATCCCTAAGCACCTTCTGGTGAGTAAATTAAGCAATTTAAGTTGTGGGGCCACGCTGCAGCTATAATATGTTCGCAGCACGAATGGGTTAGTTTGACTGGAGCAGGACCACGCCCTCACAGAATACTCGCTTAAAATAACTTCCTTACGCAGCTGTATTGCGTGTGGTGATTGTACAGAACCAGAGACCTTTACTTTACCTTACTTTATCTTTCCATTAAGGTAACGAGACATTTTTAATCGAAGCTAGATGTGTGTGTCTTGGGCCACAGCTTCCACCTACCATCATATTGAATGACTTGCAGGTCGTTTAGTAGGACTAAAAATTTCATAATGTGATTGTACGGATTACCTTTACAGCGTTTCAAAGTCCACTGTTAAACATAGGCCTTCCTAGATTGCCTCTTAACGGGGATTTTTGCTATAGTTGCTACGCTCAGCAGGCGGATTGGCTTTTGCAGTAATTTTTTTTTAGTTTTTACTAGGAATACGCTGCATGATCCTATTACCCATGAATATCAGGCGAAGTTGAGCGTTTATTAAATGATAAAGAATTCAGAAAAATACATCATTTCATAGTCTATTAAAAGAAAGCGTATGATAAAAGAAAAACATCACTATACCATAAAGTAAAAATATCAGCAAGCTTATATCGTAAACTGAAGAAATACTTAAGATATTTTCACTTCTGTTTACGCCTCTTCGCGCTTCTTGTTTTCAACTTAAGTACTTACAGGAGCGGAGAGATTAAATCAAGGAAGACATAGACAAACAATTTCGAATACGCCCTAGGGAGATACTCGACACGTTCTGATCACTTTAACGTTTTTATTCGCGGTTTATTTATATTAATGATATTTCAGATTTATGGGCTACTAAAAAATATTATCCTGAGACAACATATGTGTTTTAACAGCCTTTTAATCCAATATTTCTCTCTTCAATGATGCAATTATGTACATAATAATTTGAAAGATTTGCATATGCACAATGTTAGACATGTAGTAGACATTGTGCATATGCAAATCATCTAAATCATCTTTTCATACTGTGCGTTGCTCTAAAATATCAGTGTTTGAGATTGGGCTTAAGCATTTCAGTGTGCATGTACTGGCGTACTGGCCAGTACCAACGCGAGTACATGCATACTGGCGTTTGCTGGCAGCCGATCTAGTCCGTTGACTATTAAGCGTGTAGTGTGTGTGCAAGAGTGCCAAGTGCTGCCAAGGTTTATATTTGGTGAATTATTTGTTACATCTCTCAAGTTAAATCAAGAATATAGTTTAGAATAATTAAAACGTAATTTTTTTCATGTTGCATCATTTTCGAATATAACTCTTAATAAAATTACGTATATAAATATATAAGAAAAAAGAAGAAAGAGTTATCAGTAAAATGTTATTAAACCTAAAATCAATAAGCTACCAATCAGCGTTGGAGACGTCTTTTAAAATATTCATAAACTATATTTAAGCGGTTAAAATCTCTAAAGCAATTTCACTCAGTTTTCTGTTCAATTTAACTCTCTTGCATTCAAGACTCACACAAAACAAAAGCGGAAGTAAAACGTAAGACAGCTAAATATGGATAATCCTATTAAACTTTGTTATGTTTGTTTGTTACAATTGACTTATTACTATTTTCGCTGTGATCATTTTTTTCGGTTTTAATAATAAACCGATAAAACTTAATTCTTTAGTCTACTACTGTTTCGGCCAAGCGCCATAATAAGAATTAAAACGCATTTTAGTGTCTTGTCACTAGGTTAGGTTACAAATCCTTAAAACAAAGCTCCGAAATAGGAGTATATATAAGTGTGTTATTTAATAATACCTTTAAATTCGATCAGAACATATACAGTATATCTAGTAAATTATATCTTTAAAAATAGTCTTAATATCAAAGCACATGATAAGTCATATTAAATTAATTGTGCTCTTCTGAATATACGAGTATATTATGTTTACAATTTCGATCTAACGTTTATATTACAATTTTAATAAGAGAAAATAACTAATTGGAACGCTGTTATTTAATCTATGTAATATATATTTTGTTATACTATCATAATATTTTACTTCCCCCAACAAAGCTTTCCAATACGAGGCTGTCATTGGAAAATGTTTCTCATCCTTCGGCTGTCAGTTTTCGGAGTTATAAAATGTGCTTGATAATAAATAAAAGCCCTCACTAGGAATATGTTATTAATATATATCGACAGAAGTGTAGGTTATTTTAATCGTAGTCGTCTTATCCACATATTTTGATAATAATAGTTGTGATGTTAGTTCTATAGTTGATACCGAAGGGAAACGTTTCCTTTAAAAATAAAAATAGAACCAGCTTTATAATATAATGTAAATTGTCTCCTTGTGTAAAGTTTCTCGTTTAGCAACTACTCTTTGTGATGGAAAGATGTTGTTTATCTTCTATTAAGTTGATCTATACTGAGAAAAGTGAGAGCACGAGAAAATTTATTACATCGCTTTGAAAACGGTATTGACGCTTTAACGAAGAGAAAA
The DNA here is from genome assembly GCA_963668995.1 of Parnassius mnemosyne. NCBI lineage: Eukaryota > Metazoa > Arthropoda > Insecta > Lepidoptera > Papilionidae > Parnassius > Parnassius mnemosyne. The sequence goes on along the minus strand of CAVLGL010000084.1, from coordinate 14,365,745 downwards.
TATTGAATGAATTCAGTTCTTGAGCTTTTCAATCATCGACATCCGTTTTATTTCTTCTAGAAACATTTCATTTCAAAAGAACCAAATGGCAATATTTTATTAATGTTCTCGTATATTTAATGAACGGTAAATAATGGTTGGAAACGTTTTGCTACAATGTTTCATTTGCTTATGAACATACCCGGCCGTTTTCAATTAAGCACATACAACTTAGTATTATTGAAAGATTCCACTATCCGTTAGTCGACTTTTGGTAGTTGGTTGGCACAGTTGGATAGTCCAGTTAGTTAGCCTTTTAACCTGAAGGCTGCAACGTATGCAAACACCAACCGAAATTGGGACATTAAATAGATATAGTTCCTCTTTAATCATTCTGTTCACATATATCATGTAAAATGTGTTAATATGATATATATTTCCTACGATATACAAAGTAGCATGAAAATATAGCACTATATCATAGAATATAATAGCGCCGTGTAGTGGCGGTCAAGAATACCACTACCCCATATCCTCCCGTGGGTGTCGTAAAAGGCGACAAAGGGAAACAGGCAGGAGGTGGGCAGCAGCATCTTCCTGATAATAGCCAAAATTACTATAAAAAAAACTGCGGTTGCCAACCCGCTCGCCAAGCGTGGCAACTATGGCAAATACCCCCCTATGAATGTAACAAAGAGACGGCCCCCAGTCCCCGGCGGCCCCGCTATTCCTGGCTACGGTGGCGACCATGGTAACGGCGGGGCAGGGGGTGCTAAGAATCTCCGGTGGAGGTTCGGTTGCCACCTTAGACGACTCGACCTGGCAACGTACAACGCACGCACCCTGAGGACTGACGAGAAGATCGTGGAGCTGGAAGAAGAGATAGACAAGTTGCGCTGGCATATTATAGGATTATCCGAAGTCCGAAGAGAGGGGGAGGACACGGTAATCCTCGAATCCGGCAACTTGCTCTATCACCGGGAGGGCGACCATCTGTCCCAAGGAGGTGTCGGATTTATCGTCCACAAGTCTCTCGTTAACAACGTTGTAAAGATCGGGAGTGTGTCGACGAGGGTTGCGTACCTTATACTCAGAATCACCAAACGGTATTCGCTGAAAGTCATACAGGTTTACGCACCAACCTCGGCACACCCCGATGAGGAGGTGGAGGAAATGTATGAGGATATCTCTAGAGCCATGCATTCCTCCAAAACCCAATATACGGTGTTAATGGGAGACTTCAATGCAAAACTAGGCACAAGAGAAAACGGTGAGCTGAAAGTAGGGAAATTTGGAATAGGGCAACGGAACCCAAGGGGCCAGCAGCTGGCCGACTTCATGGAGAAAGAGGGAATCTTTATGATGAACTATTTCTTCCAGAAGCGGCCCCACAGGAAGTGGACCTGGTCAAGCCCCGACGGTTCGACAAAAAATGAGATTGACTTCATTATGAAGACCAGACGACAACTGTTCAGTGATGTCTCCGTGATCGCGAGGGTGAAAACTGGTAGCGATCACCGAATGGTTAGAGGCACACTGAACCTAAACGTTAAGTTGGAGAGGTCTCGTCTAATGAAGTCAACGCTCCGTCCCCCTCGTGCTCTGTTCCAAAGTCCCGAAACCTTTCAGCTCGAGTTACAAAACCGTTTTCAGTGCCTAGAAGACTGCAATGAAGTGGATGATATGAATGACAAGCTCGTGGAAACTGTCCATGCGGTCGGAGCTAATTTCTGCAAGACCCGCCGCAGAAGAACACAAAAACTCTCCGATCACACTCTTAATCTCATGGCTGTTAGACGGGAGATGAAGCTACATTCTTCAACAGACTTGACAGCATACAGGCATCTGAACAGACAGATCTCCAAATGCATGCGGCGGGACTTACGCAACTTCAATACAGCTCGTATTGAAGAAGCGATCGAGTGGAACCAAGGGTCCAAAGTCTTTGCCAGAGATCTGTTTGCCAGAAAGAGCCACCTGTCAAAGCTGAAGACAGAATGTGGCAGCATCGTTTCCGGGACACCTGAGATCTTGAGTGAGATTGAGAGGTTCTATGGGCAGCTGTACACGTCATCGTTGGAGCCACACGCAAGTGTGAGTAACGATCCAAGAGCGAGTCTCATCCGACACTATTCCGAAGATATCCCGGACGTCAGTCTGAGCGAGATTAGAATGGCTCTCCAGCAGCTTAATTTCGGTAAGGCCCCAGGCGAGGATGGAATTACAGCGGGGCTTCTGAAAGCGGGTGGAAGACCGGTACTTGAAGTCCTTCAGAAGCTCTTTAATTCCGTCCTCCATGGTGGCATTACACCGGAGGCGTGGAGCAGAAGTGCGGTGGTCTTGTTTTTCAAGAAAGGTGACAACGCTCTCTTGAAGAACTACAGACCGATTTCCCTTCTGAGCCGCGTCTACGTGCTGTTTTCGAGAGTCATTACGAATCGTCTCGCGCGCAGACTTGACGACTTCCAGCCTCCCGAACAAGCCGGTTTCCGAAAGGGCTTTAGCACCATAGACCACATACATACCCTTCGGCAAATTGTACAGAAGTCCGAAGAGTACAATTTGCCACTATGTCTGGCGTATGTGGACTATGAGAAAGCCTTTGATTCCGTCGAAATTTGGGCGGTGCTGCAGTCCCTTCAGCGGTGCCAAGTTGACTGTCGGTATATCGAAGTGTTGAAGTGCTTGTACAGTAGGGCTACGATGGCTATCCGAGTTCAGAACCAGAGTACGGCAACCTCGTACCGGTAGGCGAAGTGTAGGGCGTCCCCCCACGAGATGGAGTGACGACCTGGTAAGACATGCAGGAAGTCGATGCAGGTGGCTCAGGACCGTGCTTTGTGGCATTCTTTGGGAGAGGCCTATGTTCAGCAGTGGATTCGTGAAGGGCTGTAATGATGAATGATGATATCATAGAACATGCTGATATCGGAGCCGTTAGGGATTTCACGCTCGCCGTAAATTTTACGTGGTAGGTATGCTCTGGTTATATTATGGTTGTTGCACGTATGGATCACGCTCTCACAGAATACCAACATAAAATAGCAGCTTAACCCCTAGTACCCTACATAGGGTCTTGGGGCACACCAAGGGGGCTTGTTTCTTAAATATTTCTGTATATACCTCATTATTTTAGCTATCGTTTAGTGTTACTCACTACTAATTAATCGGACTGGCGTCGACCGTCTACAGTCGCGCAGTGTGGACGTGTCAACAAATGACGTGGGGGGTTAGCACCCCGCTGTAGGAATACCGTAACGTTTTTTTAAATTTTTTAATTGTTTATAGTTTTTCCTATTTATTTAATATATAAGTATATTTTGATATAATCCTTGACAAAACTTTATTTTTAATTAATGACGTCCTTAATAATATATGAATGATAAAAGATTTATTTTGTTTTGGAATGAAAAACTTACATAATTGGAAATCATCATCATCATCATTACAGCCATTCACAAGTCCACTGCTGAACATAGGCCTCCCCCAAGGAACCACACCACAACCAAACCCGGCAGCCTCAAAGCACGGTTGTGAACCACCTGCATCCATCGACTTCCTGCATATCTTAACAGGTCCTCACTCTATCTAGTGGAGGGACGCCCTACACTTCGTCCGCCGGTACGAGGCCGCCACTTGAATACCTTTTTTCCCCAACATTTGTCCGTTCTTCGAGCCATATATCCCTCTCCATAGCTTGCTGAGCGACATTGAGCTTCCTTATCCGGCCAGCAGTGAAGGACCACGTTTCAGTTCCATAGGTCCTCACTGGCAACACGCACTGGTTGTACAGTCTCGTTTTCAAGTTTTAAGGTATGCCTAACGAGAAGACGTGCCGTAATTTCGTGAACGCTGCCCAGCCGAGTTGAATCCGTCGATTGACCTCTCGGTCGCAGTTGGACTTACCTAGTCCGACTACTTGTCCCAGGTAAACATATTCGTCAACAACTTCGAGCTTAGTGCTCCCAACAACTACCGGCATAGGTGTGACATGGAATTAAACATGATGTTTGTTTTGTCCATGTTCATCATAAAACCTATCAGTTGGGAGACACTATTGAGGTCATTGAGCATAGTGCTTTGGTCCTCCAGCGATTCTGCCAAAAGGGCTATATCGTCGGCAAATCGAAGGTTACTGATGTACTCGCCATTGATGTTGAAACCGTATTATTTCCAGTCCAGAAGCTTGAAAACGTCTTCCAATGCAGCGGTGAAGAGTTTCGGGGATATAACGTCACCCTGTCTTACACCGCTCTGCAATTGGATAGGTTTCGTACTCTGGTTCTGTATTCGGATAGCCATCGAAGCCCTTCTCTACAAGCACTTCAGCACTTCGATATACCGACAGTCAACTGGCACCGCTGGAAAGAACTACAGCACCGCCCAAATTTCGACGGAATCAAAAGCTTTCTCATAGTCCACATACGCCAGACATAGTGTCAAATTGATCTCCTCGAACTTCTGTTCACGTAGACGCGGCTCAGAAGGGAAATAGGTATGTAGTTATTCAAGAGAGCGTTATCACCTTTCTAGAAGAACAAGATTTCCGTACTTCTGTTCTACGCCCCCGGAGTAGTGCCACCATGGAGGACGGAATTAAAGAGCTTCTGAAGGACTTCAAGTACCGATTTTCCACCCGCTTTCAAAAGCTCCGCTGTAATGCCATCCTCACCTGGGGCCTTGCCGTTTTTAAGGTGCTGGAGAGCCATTGCCGAAGGGTACGTACGTGGTCTATGGTGCTAAATCCTTTTCCGAAACCGGCTTGTTCGGGAGCCTGGAAGTCATCAAGTCTGCGCGCGAGACGATTCGTAATGACTCTCAAAAACAGCAAGTAGACACGGCTCAGAAGAGAAATCGGTCTGTAGTTCTTTAAAAGAGCGTTATCACCTTTCTAGAGGAACAAGACCACTGCACTTCTGCTCCACGCCTCCGGAGTAGTGCCACCATGGAGGACGGAATTAAAGAGCTTCTGAAGGACTTCAAGTACCGGTTTTCCACCCGCTTTCAAAAGCTCCTCTGTAATTCCATCCTTACCTGGGGCCTTGCGGTTTTTAAGGTGCTGGAGAGCCATTCTAATCTCGCTCAGACTGACGGTCGGGATATCTTCGGAATAGTGTCGGATAAGACTCGCTCTTGGATCGTAACTCACACTTACGTGTGGCTCCTACGATGACGTGTACAGCTGCCCATAGAACCTCTCAATCTCAGTCAAAATCTCAGGTATCCTGAAAACGACGCTGCCACACTTGGACTTCAGCTCCGACAGTTGGCTCTTTCTGGCATATAGATCTCTAACAAAGACTTTGGAGCCCTGGTTCCGCTAGATCGCTTGTTCAATAGGAGCAGTATTAATGTTGCGTAAGTAAGTAGAGATTTGTTTTTATAGGATAAGGGTGACATACGAGCACACAGTCCACCTGATGGTAAGTGGTTGCTGCGGCCCATAGACATCTACATCTATCCTCTGTTACAAATCAAAATAAAGATGCGTTGTCACCCGTGAGCACTAAGATGGAATGCCTCATTTCCAGTAAAAAGGGCACCCGGCCACCTGCACTCACCAAGCGAAACGCAGAGGTAAACCCCTACTTCACGCTGGTTTTCTGTGAGGTCGTGGTACTACCCCGGTTCGAGCCGGCCCATCCCTGCGACAGCAAAAGCTGCCGCGTGGCTCTACCACTGTTAGAAAAATATAGATCTGTCTGTTCAGTTGCCTGTATGCTGTCAAATCTACTGATGACTGCAGCTTCATATCCCGTCTAACAGCCATGAGATTAAGAGTGTGATTGGAGAGTTTTTGTATTCTTCTGCGGTTGGTCTTGCAAAACTTAGCTCCGACCGCATAGTCAGTTTCCACGAGCTTGTCATTCGGAATAAATGGAGATGGAGTAGTGAAAAACTAACTAGGTATCAAATTGCCATACGAAACAAATTCTGCATGGTAGGCAATCAGTACGGAGTAAAAATATGCCGGAAAAAGATTTGATAAATATTTTTGAAAAAAAAAATTCATTAATTTAAAGCCTGTCAATGGACATTTGGAGCTAAGCTTTCAAAAGCCGAATTTGAGTAGGGATATAAAATAGTCAATTACAGCTTTCCTTAGAAAATAATATGGCTAGTAAAAGTTCCGTTCCTGTACATAATACATAAGGATGGTTATGATTTTTTCCCAAGATATAAGGATGGAGTAATTTACAATTAAGAATTTTGTACAACCGACCTTAATATAAATTATTAAAAATAACTCAAAAACTATTGATCAGACCTTAATCAAATTTTTATGGGACCACATGGGAAGCACCAGATTTAAAAAAAAAAAGAATCATCGGAATCGATTCGTCCAGTAAGAAGTTAATAGGTAACACACATAAAAAACATACAGTCCAGTTGAGTATCGGCTCCTATTTGAAGTCGGTAGAAAAGCAAGACAAAATAACAATTTGCAACGGATGAAAGCCTTTTTATAACATTAGATTTTGAGACTTATTTGTAATCTCGAGTTGCTACAATTTCATAATAAATGAAAAGTCTCATAAATTAGTTTTTATTTACAAAAGTACATATATTTAAGTATAGGGTACCACAGAAACCCTCTGTAGAAATAACAAATACGCCAGATAGTGAAGGTTTCTAGGGTTGTTGTGTATTTTGTACAGTGAGTGTAAAGAAACGGAGACCCTTTTTAATGGAAACCAGGCATTCCATCTGTATCTTAAGGGGTGGCAACACATCTACATTTTGATTTGTTGTTGAGGATAGATGATTTCTAGGTCACATCATCCTCTTACCATCAGGAGAACTGTGTATTCATTTGTCATCCTTATTCTATAAAAAGTATCACGTTGCTGTAGAGTGGATTGAAGGACTTCGCGTCACATCGATCCTTTCTTCATTATCATGCCAAGTTTGGAAAACAATACGATACGAAAGAAATGTATAATGTGAGTATAATTATTTTACGTTAAAAATATACACGCCGTATGAGTTTTCGAAATAATTTATTTACTATACATCTAATGATGATCCATAAAACCAGTCATGATGTATCAACTTTTAAATACAATACAAATCTTGCCCAAACATTTTTTTTCAACATAATAGTGCGTCGCTTGTAAGCTTATCTTTTTCTTTATTAAATACTAACTAAAACTAAGATTATGAAATTTTTATTGAGCGTAATAGTATAACTTATTTTTGAGAGGGTTCACATATCCTCGCAATATTTTATTATCTCAATACTTACGACATAGCCGAGGAATTGAGAACCATCACTTTGGATCTCTACTGCCAACAACTACTGAAACTCAAGCAAGAAATTGAGAAAAAAACGGCCGGAATTGATCAATAGAAAAGGCGTGGTCTTTTATCATGATAACGCCAGACCACACACATATTTGGCTACTAAGCAAAAATTGAGAGAGCTCGGTTAGGAAGTGTTTATATCCACCATATACTCCTGAACTTGCACCCTTAGATTTTCACCTGTTTCGGGCTCTTCAGAATTCGTTATGAAGTGTTAAGTGAGTACTGTCAAAACTAAATGTCGCATTTATGATGACAAATCCTAAGATTTCTACAGAAACGAGATTATGAGAGATTTAGGTAGTCACCTAAAAGATGGCAACAAGTTATCGAACAAAATGAGAGCCTATACATATATTATCATTAAATGTAATTAAACTTTAAGAAAGTCTTGAATTTGTAACTGAATTATCATTTATATAATAAATAATAATTCAGTTTATCATGAGACAATACATACGAAACTAATCAAACAGGTGAAACGTTAACACGTTGAGAGCTCAAGACTAAGAACACTTCGATATGAACATGAAATTCTATTTTTGTTTTTACTAAGCTTTGAAACGGGTCTTGATACTTAAGTCCCTCAAAATCGGCAAATAATCGTTTCGCTCGCGAGTACTGGGTATTTGTTGCGAAATCCCTGCTTCATAATCGAGGGCACTCGAATCCCGAGTGAGCTCTCAGTTTCATCGTTATGGAGTCGTTTGTAACTCTTTCGGTGTAGGATCGATGCTTATTTATTTAAAGATTTTAAATTCTGTAACGCATATTCTTGGGTTATTTACTTTTAAATTAAAAATATTTCTTGTACTTCTCCTTCATCCTTAGCCCCTAACTTGTAATAGACATAGATGTCTCCCGCTGTAGGAAAAAATTGTTTTACCGTCCCCCTTGGCAGGCGGGTTCACAATCACTGTCGATAGGTAGATAGAAAATTCTTCAATGCACTCAAAATATTTGGTACATAGTCGAACTTGATGCCAAAATTGTATTCTCCGGAAGCTAACTTTGATAGTGTGGTAAAAGTTATGGGAAGAGCCGTAACAGAAAAAGACGCAAATGCCAAAATAGAAGACTAACTAGATAGTCTATAGTGTTTTAGATGATATCGTAAAGAATTTAAATAAAACTAATTTTACGGATTTTATCGCATATATTAACTTATTTTATATTCCCGACTTTTCGGGTGCTTTCCAACATCCGTGGTCACAGGGGACTGAGGTGTTTGACGTCCTGATGTCATAGTTAGCCCGGCTACCTTCAGTTTTTTAGTATTAATTTTTGGTTCGATTTACGCAGAATGAGCTTACAGTATCTTGAAGTCTAGCAGTGGTATACTTGGGTTTGGATTTGATTTTATTAATTATGGTAAATGTATGGTAAGTGTAAAAGTAAATGATTAAAAATATTGTTTTATTTAAAAATTATGTGAGTTGGTTTTTAAGATTAAGATAACCTTTTTAAGATTTATGGAGAAAAATTTGAGAATAAAAATAATATTTGCCTATAATGGCTAGGTAGAGGTAGCTTAGCACAAAGGTATTTCCAGGGACAGCAATAAAGAATACCAGCTAACCACTTATAGTAGGGAAGGTGCTAGAGGCAAAGGAAAAAATATTAGGTGTGTGATATGGCTATAATCGGTATAATCATGTCACATCCAATATTAGCAAACGATCGATTTTATTTTATTTATTTATTTGACGAAGATGCTGGTGTCCATGTCATTTTTACTGGTTTTAAAGCAGTTGCTTGTTCATAAGAAGTAATAACAATATCATTCAAAAACTGAAATTTTTGGATTTCTGGATCTCGACAACAACGCTATCTACCTGGTCCAATTGTGAAACTAAACGATGGTATAATCAACTTAATCACAATTTCATCAAAATTGGTCCAGCTGTTTAGGAGGAGTTCAGTCACATAAACACGGATAGAAGATTTATATAATATATTATATGCGTGTTTTATACATACAAACTTTTCTCCTAAACCATGTCTATTGATGAAAACAACATTAAAATCTGAGCATACAGATGGCGAGAAGTGACTTTATTTTATACTATGTAGAGGAGATAATATTGTCATTATTACAAAAGTACTATTATAAAGCTTTTACAGTTTTCTTATTATCTATATTGATTGCTACTTTTTGGTGTTGTAAATATATGGTTATTATAACTTTTTTCAAGAAATAAAATTAACCACATTGAATAATATTATCACATGCAATCCATTTATAACAATCCACGATTCCATAACCTACCAATTTATATTAAATTATTCGTGTTTAGGCCATCTAGTGTCTATTTTACATGCCACCTTGAGAGTCAATCAATTTTTGTTCAATAAAATGACTTTTCATATAGAATGAAGTAGATGACGCTATTACAAAGCAATTTTACTCGCAACTAATACTTGTTACAGTGCAAGAGTTTCATGTGTATATGTTGATACATGTGTTTTATATGTGTGTGCGCTTGCGTATTACAAAGAAACCTACAATTATGCTACTCCTCATACTCTGCATTTGTTTATTCTCTCGAATTTTAGTTTTCTGAAGGTTTTTTTCTACCGCGTATGTACGGCACATGTTTCTTTTGATTTAGTTATGTAGTATATTTAAAAATATTAATAAACATTTCAGGTTTTATTTTTCACTCCATTACCAAATAAAACGTTAGCTAAATTGAACTCATAAATGTCCATAAGAATTATTGTTCCCTGAAAACGTAATTTGGCCTGTACTCTTGTCGAATAAGCCCTCCAGGACCAGGGGATTTGGACTTGTGACAAGGTTTAATTTATTGTTAAAAGTATTGGTAGTAAAATATCTGTTGTTAAGGTGTATATTGTGTTTAAGTTAGTATATATAAAGTAAAAGCATCTATTCTCACGATATTTTTACTAAAATTAGAGAGTATATCGAACATTTACTGTGGATGAACATTTACTCTTTTGAACGTTTGGTTATTTTTATTAGAAACACTATTGTTATTACAGTTGAAACAGATTTAAGGATCTTGATTCGTGTGCAAAATAAAATAAAATATGAAAAAACGTCCGAGATGTTCAAAATTCAATTGAATTTTTCTCTTTGGGTTTAATCACGTATATATAAATATTAGTATTCTTAAACGAGGATTTAATGTACTCTGATTATTTATTTCTTTCAAAGTACATTATGAAATTAATAAAATGATGATATTGTGAATATTATAATAATGTATGCATTTTATTATCCATAAAATGCCTAATATGCTAATTATTAAAATATTATATAAACATAACTTAAGTTCGTTTGTGAATACTTGTTTTTAAAAGTTGTGTGAAAATGGGCATTAAATGCATATGTATTGACACATAATTGCTCATAATAAATTTTAAAAGCTTTGAATGTTAATGATAAATAAGTTCAGTGTATTTTTAATGTGAACTCAAATTTTGAGACATCGTTAAAACTTTTATTATTATCATTACAGTGTTAATGCACTTTGTATCGAATGACGAATGACTGTTAAAATAAGCTTTAGCTTTTTTTTATTCATTAACAAAATCAGTATCGTTTAGGTGTTTAAATGCAAATCACTCATTTAATGAAATGAAAAAAAAAAACGATAAAAACCATGTTTACGAAAATCACGTTTCCTAATTCCAAGTATTGCTAAATGCATATTTTTTGCATATTTAATACATTGAATAATGCTTGATAGCAATGTGTTTATAAATATTATAACACTTGTTAAAAATCACATCGAAGTACAACAACACCTTAAATTTAAATGCCATTATTAGTGAATACGACCCAAAAATGTACCTCGAGAATAGATTTTAATATTCATTGGCTATTTCAATTGAAAAATCCAAAACGAAAAGTGCCAAATCATAAAAACCACTCTGAAAATCAAATAATATATCTAGTTTATGTACTCGCTATTCCGCGATATACATCGGAATAAGAAAATATTTGGCATATAAGGCCGCGGTATTCTCACAACGTATTCTCACTTTTATATATTCAGAAAAATACATATTAGTTAAGAGTTATTAATTAAAACTGTAATCCTTGCTATATTCCAACCAAAGAAGTATACACAGAACACAAAATTAGCGAAAAATAAACTTTTTAAAATGTGTCACCCCCATGCACTGTACCTTAAAAGTATTAAGGGTGCGTTTGGACCATCTGCTAACAAAAATCAACCAATTATTTTAAAACGTTTACACGATACATCAAACCTCTCTTGATATAACCATGCACATATTTGTATATATAATCACGCATATATACATATATATTATCAATTTAATAAGAGATCTTGCAGTAGGAAAGAACTCGTAAATCGCTGGTAAATGCAGGTTTCCTCAAGATCTCGGAATGTGGCACTAATTTCAGAATCCCTCAGGGGGTAGAGTTACCTTACTTTACCTTAAGGAACTTTTGTTATTGCGAAACATTTTTGGAATTTGTTGTTTAAGAATCGTTTTTCATATGTGGCACGCGGTACACAAATTATAGATGGGGAGCGAAATTGAGTGTTAACATAAAATGAAGTCTTTATGATGCTCCTTCGTGTATCTTATACTAAAAGAGTGAAGAGATAACGATATTGGTTGGTGTAGGTTAAAAAATTGTTAAAAATAAATCTTTTAAATTATCGCAATTAAAAATTTTACGTGGTAGAGCCAAGTTGCAAATATATTGTGGTTATAGCACGAATGGGTCGGCTCGAATGAGGTAGGACTACTCTCTCACAGAATACCAGCGCAAAATAATAGTTTAATACTGCTTTTTCTACTGGAAATAAGGCATTCTATCTCAGTCTTCAGTGATGACAACGCATGATCAATTTGATGCTTAATCGAAGATAAATATAGAGATCCACTTACCATCAGGCCGGTTTGTCACCTTTATTCTTAAAAAAACAATTCGGCTATTTTGTATCACATATTTTGATACTTGCAAAGTCATATTAAGACGGCCAGGAATAAATTTAAAATTACGTGGAGTATAATCAACAGCGAAACCGGTAAAGACAAATCTCGTAACTCAAACTATCAATTGAAAATTAACAAAGAATTTAATAAAACAAATCAAGAAGACGCAGCGGTGTTTGAGAAATATTTCACTGATATTCCTATATTGAAAACAGAGTCATCGAGTACTTCTCATTCTGTCGCCGAGTCATTACTGAAACAGAATGTTAATACCTGTTTAAACGAATTAAGATTTGAAAAAGTATTACCGCAAGATATTGTAAAATACTTCAAAACCATTGATGTAAAGAAAACCGCAAATTTATTGTAAATTCAATTAAAGATTTAATTGCACCTCATCTTGCTATTATTTTTAATATATATAGTAAAGTAATACCTTTACTTAAATCTGGTATTTCAATGGACCCCCTAATTTTTGACCTATTTGTGTACTATCAACTCTCAGTAAAGACTTTGAAAAACAAATTTTTGGATTTTTGTTAATCTCTTTTATTACAAAAAATTACTTCATAAAAACCAATTTCGTTTTACAAGAAGTTTCTCGAAGTCTCACGCTTGTATTGAGCTTATGAAATATATTTTTTATGCCTGGGAAAATTCACGAGATGCCTTACGTATTTTTCGTGATATTTCCAAGGCTATGGATTGTGTATATCATCATTCATCATCATTACAGCCTGTCATAAGTCCACTGCTGAACATAGGCCTCCCACAAGGAATGCCACAAAGCACGGTCCTGAGCCACCTGCATCCATCGACTTCCTGCATGTCTTACCAGGTCGTCACTCCATCTCGTGGGGGGTCGCCCTACACTTGGCCTACTGGTACGAGGCTGCCACTCAAGAACCTTTCTTCCCCATCGGTTGTCGGTTCTTCGAGTTATATGGCCGGCCCACTGCCACTTCGGCTTACTAATCACGCACTGGCAACACGCACTGGTTGTACAATTTCGTTTTAAGGTTTTGAGGTATGTCTGACGAGAAGATGTGTCGTAGTTTCCCTAACGCTGCCCAGCCGAGTTGAATCCGTCGGTTGACCTCTCGGTCGAAGTTGGACTTACCTAGTCGGACTATTTGTCCCAGGTAAACATAGTGCTCCCATCAACTACCGGCATAGGTGTGACATAGACATTGAACATGATCTTTGTTTTGTCCATGTTCATCTTAAGAGCTATCCGTTGGGAGACACTATTGAGGTCATTGAGCATGGTGATTAGATCCTCCAGCGATTCTGCCATAAGGACTATATAGTCGGCAAATCGAAGGTGAGTAATGAACTCGCCATTGATGTTAATACTGTATCCTTTCCAGTCTAGAAGCTTGAAAACGTCTTCCAATGCAGCGGTGAAGAGTTTCGGGGATATAACGTCACCCTATCTTACACCTCTCTGCGATTGGATAGGTTTCGTACTCTGGTTCTGTACTCGGATAGCCATCGTCGCCCTACTGTACAAGCACTTCAGCACTTCGATATACCGACAGTCAACTTGGCACCGCTGGAGGGACTGCAGCACCGCCCAAATTTCGACGGAATCAAAAGCTTTCTCATAGTCCACATACGCCATGCATAGTGGCAAATTGTACTCCTCGGACTTCTGTACAACTTACCGAAGGGTATGTATGTGGTCTATGGTGCTAAAGCCCTTTCGGAAACCGGCTTGTTCGGGAGGCTGGAAGTCGTCAAGTCTGCGCGCGAGATTCGTAATTACTTTTGAAAACAGCACGTAGACGCGGCTCAGAAGGAAAATAGGTCTGTAGTTCTTCAAGAGAGCGTTGTCACCTTTCTTGAAGAACAAGACCACCGCACTTCTGCTCCGCGCCTCCAGTGTAATGCCACCATGGAGGACAGAATTAAAGAGCCTCTGAAGGACTTCATGTACCGGTTTTCCACCCGCTTTCAGAAGCTCCGCTGTAATTCCATCCTCTCCTGGGGCCTTGCCATTTTTAAGATGCTGGAGAGCCATTCTAATCTCGCTCAGACTGACGTCCGGGATATCTTCGGAATAGTGTCGGATAAGACTCGCTCTTGGATCGTTACTCACACTTGCGTGTGGCTCCAACGATGACGTGTACAGCTGCCTATAGAACTTCTCAATCTCACTCAAAATCTCAGGTGCCCCGGAAACGATGCTGCTACACTTGGTCCTCAGCTTTGACAGTTGGTTCTTTCTGACAGACAGATCTCTGGCAAAGACTTTGGAGCGTTAGTTCCGCTCGATCGCTTCTTCAATACAAACTGTATTGAAGTTGCGTAAGTCCCGCCGCATGCATTTGGAGATCTTTCTGTTGAGTTGCCTGTATGCTGTCAAATCTGTTGAAGAATGTAGCTTCATCTCCCGTCTAATAGCCATGAGATTAAGAGTGTGATCGGAGAGTTTTTGTGTCCTTCTGCAGCGGGTCTTTCAAAACTTTGCTCCGACCGCATGGACAGTTTCTACGAGCTTGTCATTCATATCGTCTACTTCATTGCAGTTTTCTAGGCACTGAAAACGGTTTTGTAACTCGAGCTGAAAGGTTTCAGGACTTTGGAACAGAGCACGAGGGGGACGGAGCGTTGACTTCATCAGACGAGACCTCTCCAACTTAACGTTTAGGTTCAGTGTGCCTCTGAACATTCGGTGATCGCTACCAGTCTTCACCCTCGCGATCACTGAGACATCACTGAACAGTTGTCACCTGGTCGTCATAATGAAGTCAATCACATTTTTGTCGAACCGTCGGGGCTCGACCAGGTCCACTTCCTGTTGGGCCGCTTCTGGAAGAAAGAGTTCATCATAAAGAGTCCTTCTTTCTCCATGAAGTCGGCCAGCTGCTGGCCCCTTGGGTTCCGTTGCCCTATTCCAAATTTCCCTACTTTCAGCTCATCGTTCTCTCTTGTGCCTAGTTTTGCATTAAAGTCTCCCATTAACACCGTATATTGGGTTTTGGAAGAATGCATATCTCTAGAGATATCCTCATACACTTTTTCCACCTCCTCATCGGGGTGTGCCGAGGTTGGTGCGTAAACCTGTATGACCTTCAGCGAATACCGTTTGGTGATTCTGAGTATAAGATACGCAACCCTCGTCGACACACTCTCGATCTTTACAACGTTGTTAATGAGAGACTTGTGGACGATAAATCCGACACCTCCTTGTGGCAGATGGTCGCCCTCCCGGTGATAAAGCAAGTTGCCGGATTCGAGGATTACCGTGTCCTCCCCCTCTCTTCGGACTTCGGATAATCCTATAATATGCCAGCGTAACTTGTCTATCTCTTCTTCCAGCTCCACGATCTTCTCGTTAGTCCTCAGGGTGCGTGCGTTGTACGTTGCCAGGTCGAGTCGTATACGGTGGCAACCGAACCTCCACCGGAGATTCTTAGCACCCCCTGCCCCGCCGTTACCATGGTCGCCACCGTAGCCAGGAATAGCGGGGCCGCCGGGGACTGGGGGCCGTCTCTTTGTTACTCTCTTCATTTTTTTATATAGGATAAGGGTGACAAACGAGCACACAGTCAAACTGATGGTAAGTGGTTGCTGAGGCCCATAGACATCTACATCTATCCTCTATTACAAATCAAAATGCAGATGCGTTATCACCCGTGAGAACTAAGATGGAATGCCTTATTTCCAGTAAAAAGGGCCTCCGGCCACCTGCACTCACCAAGCGAAACGCAGAGGTAAACCTCTACTTCACGCTGGTATTCTGTGAAGTCGTGGTACCACCCCAGTTCGAGCCGGCCCATCCGTGCAACAGCAAAAGCTGCCGCGTGGCTCTACCTTTGGTTAAATATAATCGTCATATACCCCCTGTAGTGGATATTCTTGACCGCCACTACACGGATTGTGTATATCATGAGACATTAATCAGGAAACTACAACATTACGGTGTAAAACATTTGGCGCATAGACTTATTGCTTTATATTTAAGTAACAGAACTCAAAAAGTCGTGATCAATGGTAAAGGTTCTTCCGGATCGGTGGTATCAATGAGCGTTCATCATGGCTCGATTCTTGGCCCGTTGCTATAATTAATCTATATTAATAACTTACATTATCTTGTAGGGACAATCACGATATAGTATTATTTGCTAATGACACCTATTTAATTTTCAAACTCAAATAGTATTCAATGTAAAAATACTCTATCGAAATTACTACATTGGTTTAATACCAACAATTTGCTCTTAAACGGAAATAAGTTAAAATGTATCAAATTTACAATACCTAACAGTAGAACATTCGAATACCAATGTGCTCATAAATGGGGAAGAGTTGAGTATGGTGGATACCACTGTTTTTCTTGGTATAACTATTGAGGCGAAACTTCAATGGGGCCCCTATATATCTAAATTAGCAAGCAGACTTAGTTCTTCAGCATATGCTGTATGAAAGGTTAAAAGTTTCACAGATGTTGAGACAGCTAGATTAGTTTACTTAAGTTACTTTTATAGCGTAATTTCTTATGAAACTTTGCTTTGGGGTAGTGCTACTGATATTGAATCTATATTTGTTTTGCAAAAGAGAGCCCTAAGGGCGATTTATGACTTAAATTGTAAAGAGTTCCTAAGTGAAAAATTTAAAGCAATAAACATATTAATTTTGGATTTGCAATATATTTATGAAAATGTAATGTATGTACATAAAAACATAAATAGCTTTAATAACAATAAGGATGTTCATACTTTAAGCACTCGGAACAAACATTTGTAATGGCATCTTCTTCTTCTTCTTAATAACTGGCTTTACGGCTCTGGCATCTAGCCCTTCTAAGCTTGAAGTTACAATATATTATAATAATTATCCTTCATAGTATACTGCTTCACAATATGTTGATGCATCACATTGTGCAGCCCTTGGGAGATTTTGACGGCAACTTGAGCCAGCAGACAGCTGACGGTTGGCGATGGTATCTCAAGGCGCCTAAGCAGACATACACATTATTTTGAGAATCACATCACCATCAGAGCACTTGTTTCACAGTTTCTACTAATAGTTCATATACGTAGACACTTAATACAAAAAATCGCACCACTTTTACATACCAAAGTCCACTTCAAACCATTATTTAAACAATAATACAGGAGCAGCAAACCGCCGCCGGTCAAGTTTCCGCCAAAACTCCTTTGTAATGCCAGTTACAAGAATCAGTAATTCATATAAGGTCAATGTATACGCTTTTGCAACAGAATCCCAGAACATATTCAAAGGTTGTCAATAAACAAGTTTAAAAGTTTTATTAAAGAAAAACTGTACAAAAAGGGTTATTATAATGTCAAGGAATACATGAATGAAAATAACCCCTGGGAATAAGGTGATTACAACCTTGTTCTATGAAAATTCATTTAAAAATTGTATAAACAAAATTATTGTTAAGTGAAATATGTTTAAAAAAAAGTCCCGCTGGGTTTCTGGCTGGTTCTTTTCAGGACTTTTATCTTACCTAATTAATGAATTTCAGCTTTCATTTCATTCCGCTGAAATTAAATACATATCTAACAGCTTACACTGTCATACGTACCTTTTGTGAATATTACCTTACCTAGTTTTTGTTAATTTACGGCATGTATCGTCATCGAAAGGGGCAAAAATCCTCGAGACTCTATTTCCGGAATTGATGAACTGTCTACATAGTGAATTAACTTTTTTAAAACTCTCATTGTGCGAATCCTTAACGCTCTTGTCTATTTTTTTACTTTTTTATTTTTTTTAATAAACGTTACCCCCACACTAAGATTTTCTCCTGTGTCGTGGAGACAGTTTGCAAACATAAATTGCACAAGGACAAACATCCAGACCCGGAACAATTATTTGTAGGCCATATAAATACTTGTTCCGTGTTGGATTCGAACCCGAGGCCCCCAGCGCAACAACTGATTGCTAAGCCACTGCGCCACGGAGCCGTTTATGGAAGTAATGTTGATGAACGGGCACACAATCGTCTGATAGTAAGTAGATGCTGAAGCCCATGCACATCTACGTCTATGTTATGTTAAGAATCAAAACGGATATACGATGTCATACCTAAGGACTATGTATGCTTCGTTATCAGTTAAAAGTGTTTATGCTACTATTTCACGCTGGTATTCTTTACCTGGTTGAGCCGACCTACTCGCACTAAAGCCATAATATACTGCAGCCTGGCTCTACCACGTAAAAAAGTAAAATTAGTGGCCTTTAACTACATAGTAGTAATAACTATTTCAATGACATTCAGACTTATTTATAAAATTACTCAAATCATAATCACCATAATTAAAGCCCTCTACAAGTTCACTGTTAATGATAGACCACACCCAGAAAATGCCACCAAACGCACTCTAAGTCATGTAAACTTTGCTTTTGGCACGAGGCACCCACTCTTAAAACTCTTAACACTTATTAATTGAAATAATTTAAATATTTATGGTTAATAATTGCACGCCTTACAACGTGAGGGAGTGCTCTTGATATGTGGCCATACCTCAATTTCGCTACATAAAATCGTTCTTATACTTTTAGCTTCCATAATTTTTTTTTTATAGTACAAGGGTGACACACGAGCACACAGTCCACCTGATGGTAAGTGGTCTCTGCGACCCATAGACATCTACATACATCCTCTCTTACAAATCAAAATGTAGATGCGTTGTCACCCGTGAGGACTAAGATGGAATGCCTCATTTCCAGTAAAAAGGGCCTCCGGCCACCTGCACTCACCAAGCGAAACGCAGAGGTAAACCTCTACTTCACGCTGGTTTTCTGTGAGGTCGTGGTACCACCCCGGTTCGAGCCCGCCCATCCGTGCGACAGCAAAAGCTGCCGCGTGGCTCTACCACTGTTAATTCCACCAAAATTATACTTAAAATACATAATTCACCTTATCCATATTATTATTAATGTTACAATAATTACAGATATTAAATTATAAGATTAGTTTATTTTCTGATTGATTAATTGAATGATAAGTATTGGAAGAAGTAACATCGAAAAAAAAATTAAATACCTAACTTAAATTACTTACTTTATATTTCACACCTCTATCATATATTAAATAGAAAAAATTTGGGGTGTAAATTTCTCTTTTATAGCGCACCCCTATCATCGGGGTGTAAAACTTACTGCTTAGGGGGCCTGTTATCGGGGGCTTTACGCCTTGTAAACCCGTATCATATGCTCAGATAGTTCCTCTTTATAAACCAGTGACTATAAACGCGCTATCTTTCTACATTCAACGGTATTAACATAGGTTGATAACTATTACTAAATCAATTTATTGTGACAGATTTTCAATTGTTTATTAATGTTGCTTCTGACTCCAAAAGAATTGTTTACTGTTTACTTTAAGAAGTTGTACAAGCAAGTAAAAATAAAACTTATCATGTATGCTAAAAGCCGAAGTGCGGCGGAAGGCCGGTGCGGCCAGCATTAGTTGGTTAAATTTAGGCGTACTGTTAAATTTGTTAAAACATGGATATACGTATCAAGTAATATCAACGACAGTAGGTTAAGGTGACAGACATTTATCTCATTTATAAATTATATATGGTAAACCTAAGTTTAACCAACCGCAATAACCTGCGTTTTGTATGAAAAAAAGTAACAACTTGTTAGCAAATAAAACCTTCTGAAATTAAGTTAGAGACCAAAGTAAAGTAAAAATATAGTAAATTCTACTTGCAGCTTTATTCGTACCACTGCTGGTCAGAAGCCACCTCTAACTTTTGATAGGGTTATAGATTAATAAGCACACCCCGCTTATCTAGTGCGTGTCGTCGGATTTTACATATCCCCGAAAAATTTAATTTGAAGACATGCAGGTTTCCTCATGAGCTATCACGGCTTCTTATTAGCATAATTCGGAAAAATCCAACCTTCTTTTCAGAGACCTCGTTCAGAAATAGTTATCATTATCATCACTAAAGTCAATCACAAGTCCAATGCTGAAAGAAGGTTTAAACTATAAATTACCGCATACAAAGTACCACATATACAAGCCTGCATATTTTATCAGGTTATCACTCCATCTTGTGGGGCGTCGCCCAATGCTAGTCGAGAAAGTTGTCGGTTGTTCGAGCTATATGGCCAGCCCATTGCCACTTCAGCGTACAGATTTGCAGGGCTAAGTCAATTACTCTTGTGTTTCTGGGGATATCCTCGGAACGGATTTTCTCACATAGAGAAGCTACGTACATGGCCCTTTTCATTATTATGTTGATTGACTGTTTTTCCTCATACTGTCACCACTGAAGGACCAGTTTTCAGTTCCGCATATCAACACTGGCAACACGCACTGGTTTCTAGTAAAATATTTAAAAAATAATGCTACTTCTCAAGATTATACATTAAAAACTGCATAAGTATTATTGGAATAATATAAACTTATGAATGTAAAAAAGAATGTATATTTAATTAAATTTATATTTAATTTTTTTAAACATAAACTTGAAATAAAAAACGAACAGTCCATCTGATTGGAAGTGACTATTGCATCCCACGACACCTGCAGCCAACTTAAAATAAAGGTTACAGATGCATTGTCAGCTCTTAGAACTAAAATGGAATCCCTCACAGCCTAATTTATTGTTTACTACTATTATGATTTCTGGTATTAGTAACCATTGCATTTTTTATTATTCTAACATCTGAAAAACAATCACCAAACCTCTAATGCAATAACAAAGAACTTAATGTTATACTTATGTGACGATAAAGATGATTTGGGAGATGAAGCTCCTCGTAGGAATTACTTAAATCCTGACTCCCTACACGTATCCCCTGGGTAGTGCTAAAGAACCAGCACTACATACTGGTGGTAGGTTGATCCTCTAGTGACAGGTCCGGCCGAGGGTTAGTTATCACTCACCTGGCAAATACCGCTAAATGATGCAAGTAGTGTTTCCATGTTGGGTAAAAGCCATTTCTTAAAGAGAATGGATCTGGACAGTTGCGTTGCGCATAAGAACTAATTGCGACGCGGCCGTTTTCTTAGTATCAAGTGCCCGATTTTGGAGGTTAGTGGGATCCGAAGCACGATTGCATCGCTGGCCAACTGTAGATATTTGGGGGCCCAATTAATGAGCCTGGATTGGCGACTGGATGAAAGATCCTGGTGGCAATTTCAAGGGGGGGTTCAGACACCCTCGCGATCTCCGTGCTATGTACCATAGATACTATGACTCTGTTTCCGTCCCTATATTGTATGTGTGACCCCTTGTGCAACTGCCATTCTCTTAACCTATTCACTCCACCAATAATGAAAAAAAAGGAAGAAGAAGTCTAAGTTTGTACAGCGGTTGCACTCCATCTCCATCAAAGTGCACCTCACAAACATCCGAGACCTGCACTGTAATCTCAATGCAGTCGACTACCATCTTGAGACTGATCAACCGCACTTACTCTCTTGACTGAGACGCAGATCAGATGTTCTCTAAATGCGGCGTATCTTGGCTACTCTGGGTACATATTGGAGCATAATTTCCATCAGAGCGCCGGTGTCTGTGTTTACGTCCGCAACGATATCTGCTGTAAGCGTCTCTGTCACCTTGAAGACCCCACTTTCTCTGCGATCTAGGTATTGACAGACACAGGAATGAATACAATTATTTATTTTTGTGTCTACTATCGTACAGCGATGACCAGTAGACAAGTAGGCTATTTGAACATCTCAGTTAAACCTCTGATGTAGCTCTAAACTAGTAGCTCCCAACGCACAGTTGGTTGTTCTAGATTCCCCGAAAGATTCAATCTTTGAATCTTTAGGGGAATTTAATTCCTGTCTTCAGGATTAGCTGTTCCCATACCAGAAGATCGACCACGCTGGAAGAAAGGCGTGGAATTTTGCCTTGTCGCTGGGTCTCTCCCAGCTAGTACAACAAGCGGCTATAGTGGATGGGCACACAGCTAACTGCCTCAACATTCTGCTGACAACCGATCCAGACAGGTACGATGTTCAGGTCACCTCACCCTTGGGAACTTACCACCACTATCTGGTGAAATCTGTGTCGTTATATTCGCTACTTAACTCCGATTTTCACGATGTGCGACGAGTGTGGTAATAAAAGCCAGCAGATTGGGATGAGATGCGGCATTTCTTTTCAACTTATCCTTGGTGGCAAGTCTGCTTCTCGTCTGAAGATCCGTCGAGCTGTGCGGATGCTATTACCGATGTAATACATCAAGCGATGGAGTATTTCATCCCCTTTGCTGATGTGCCCATTGCTGGTATAGCCTGCCCAATGGGGCTCAGAAGCCCAAGCATATGGCATGCTTATGCTGGGTCGATGTTGGTAATCGCAAAGCTCCGGATGTTAGACATACAAAGAGAACCTTCCACCAAGCCAGTTTCAACTACACTAAACGCATTGGTGAAAAGTTTTCTGTCAAACTAGCTGGTAGTAGAGCTTTTTGGTCTTTCGCCAAAGCGGTTGAGATAAACTTCTGCCGGTCTACACTCTCTACGCCAGAAAAACCTCATGACTCACTGGCGCATGCGCCTAAAGAGAAATCGGACTTATTTGCTTCTCTTTTTGCTTGCAATTCGCGTCTTGACAGTAGCAACAGCGTACCATCTCAATTACCTCACTGTGGTACCTCTATGTCAGAGTTCTGTATCACCAACAAAGAGATTCTAAGTCTAAGTCTAGACGTGATCCAAGCTAGTGGACTAGGTGGTATATCATTTAACATGTAATCTGTATCTTAAACATGTTCAAAGATATAAAACCCGCATATAGCTGATTTGAAGCGCCGACGTTCCGGGAAGTCTGCAGTCTGTGAACATGTTTAAGATCATCCCCGCTATTACATTAGATTTAATAGACCACAAATCCTCGAAAAAAGAACACCGATTCCTACAAAGTATGATTTTGAGGCTATTGAAATTTAAAAAAAAAACACCCTAATTTCAATAGAGAAAATGGATGGGTGCTGCCATCTGCTTGAGATCCTATAATTAATAAAATTAAATCCAAACTCAGCATACTACTGCAAGACTTTAAGATTAGTATGTTGTTAGTATATTAAGCTCATTCTGCGTAGATCGCAAAAAAATAAATATTCAAAATACTGAAGGTTCTTGGGCTAACTATGACATCGGGATGTCAAACACCTCAGTCCTTCTGTAACCATGGGTGCTGTGACGCACCCGAAACGTCGGGAATTAAAAAGTAAAATTAAACGCGATAGAATCCGTAAAAATTGGTTTCATTTAATGTGTAGTGTTCACGTGAAGATAAGAAATCATTATATGGGCAGTTCATTGAGTCCAGAGCCAAAGCAGTAACAAGGAAACTTGGTGTCCTTGCAAGGGTGCGGCGGCACTTCACGCCTGGGCAACTTCTTACATTATATAAAGCGCAACTCTGGTCGTGCATGGATTACTGCTGTCACATACGGGCTGGTGCTGCAAAATGCCACCTGACAGCGTTGGACTCAGTGTAGGAACGTGCTAAGAAGCTCATTGGTGACCTTGATTTGGTTGAAGCCAACCGTGTCAGCTTCGAGTGCAGGCGCAAAGGAGCCAGCTTATCGGTATTCTATAGGATACATTTCGGTGAATATGTGCAGGAATTACACGCTTTAATTCCTCGCTCTCCCTTCCACCATCGGAGAACCAGGCGGTTGGATGGTCTTCACTTATTTATTGTCGATATTCCAAGCATTAGAACCAAACGGTTTGCTTTGAGTTTTGTAATACGTACAGCAAGGGAATGGAATAATTTGGCGGAGTCTATCTTTCCATGCGAAAACAATCTGGACGTATTCAAGGCAAGAGAGAATAGGCTTTTGTTACGCTAAGACAGTGCGATTTACTATCTAAGGCTGCATCACCACTTACCACATTGTGGCTTATAATAAGTTTTAAAAAAACGTACTACGCCTGTTATTATATAATAAACATTGATCGTTCATAATATAGTCGGAAGCCTTCATTCTAATACTAATAAAATATATTATCCCGCGTTTTTACGGCATGTCCTTTTTGATGGCACATAAAATGTACAGCATACGTTATCAGAAATTTTATGCGTTATAAATCTTAAAAGGAAAATATTCGCTCCTATACTTCTCATATTGCCTTACGCTTCCCTTTATAATAGCATTCTGAAATTGGAGCTTTAAATTCCTAAATTCTTCTATGTTTTCTAATTATTTAAAATTCTTCTTTTATTAAGAGACTTTCGTTATTATTAATGCTTTGTAGTAAAAAAAAAACCACTTTGTAAATACTTCTTTCAATACGAGAACAACAATAATCACAACAGCTCATAAAGTCCACTGTTGAACGTAGGCCTCCCCCGAAGATTGACTCATAGGCCGATTTTTGCCATATTTACCACACGTGACAGACGTGTATATAACCGCAGTTTTTATTATAATTTTGAGTTGTTATTAGGAAGATACTGCTTCATCTTATTTTTTTATAGGATAGGATGACAAACGAGCACACATTCCACCTGATGGTAAGTGGTTGCTGTGACCCATAGACATCCACATTTATCCTCAATAAACAAATCAAAATGCAGATGCGTCGTCACCCGTGAGGACTAAAATGGAATGCCTCTTTTCCAGTAAAATGGGTCTCCGGTTCTCTACACTCACCATACGAAACACAGCAGTATTAAGCTGCTATTTTACGCTGGTTTTCTGTGAGAGCGTGGTCCTTCCCCGATCGAGCCGACCCATTCGTGCTACAACTGAATCTTCCATTTCAGTTTCCCTATGTCGCCTCTTATCACACCCACGTGACGATTTGTAGTGGTGTATATTCATACACTGCCAGTAACTGTGCACTGAGTCAGTACGAGTAATAAATGTATTTAATATGACCTTTCTGTTTTCATCATCATCATCATCATCATTACAGCCCTTCACAAGTCCACTGCTGAACATAGGCCTCCCCCAAAGAATGCCACAAAACACGGTCCTGAGCCACCTGCATCCATCGACTTCCTGCATGTCTTACCAGGTCGTCACTCCATCTCGTGGGGGGACGCCCTACACTTCGCCTACCGGTACGAGGCTGCCACTCGAGAACCTTTCTTCCCCATCGGTTGTCGGTTCTTCGAGCTATATGGCCGGCCCACTGCCACTTCAGCTTACTAATCCGTTGGGCTATGTCGATCACTCTGGTTCTACTGCGGATATCCTCATTCCTAAGTTTATCACGCAGAGAAACTCCGAGCATAGCCCTCTCCATAGCTCGCTGAGCGACCTTGAGCTTCCTCATACGGCCAGCAGTGAAGGACCACGTCTCAGTTCCGTAAGTCATCACTGGCAACACGCACTGGTTGTACAATTTCGTTTTAAGGTTTTGAGGTATGTCTGACGAGAAGATGCGTCGTAGCTTCCTGAACGCTGCCCAGCCGAGTTGAATCCGTCGATTGACCTCTCGGTCGAAGTTGGACTTACCCAGTCGGACTATTTGTCCCAGGTAAACATACTCGTCAACAACTTCGAGCTTAGTGTTCCCAACAACTATCGGCATAGGTGTGACATGGACATTAAACATGATCTTAGTTTTGTCCATGTTCATCTTAAGACCTATCCGTTGGGAAACACTATTGAGGTCATTGAGCATAGTGCTTAGGTCCTGCTTTCTGTTTTAGCAGTATGGTATAGCGTAATAGAATATTTCACCACATTTGATCCCACGAGTGTTTTAAGAGGCAATTATAGGATATACTCGCATATTCGAAAGATGTTATTGCTTCAGATAGATCGCGGTATAATCATCTCGTTTACTTCAGGCGTAAAATATCCAGACCAACATCGGGAAGCACCTTCAAAATTGCACAACGTCCGGTACTGCGATAGTCATCCGTTTTTCAAGCGTGACGATTAAGCCAAATCTTTACTACGAAGAAGAGTCCATGCCCAACAGTGGACTTTAATCATCCAATTTATCACACACTAGAGCCGATTATGAATATGAAGTAGAGTTTTTATATATTTTACTGTTTTTGTTCTTCCTGTGGAAACTGATGCGATCTCTTCGTAAAATGTGCGGCGTTACCTTGGCCGACCGAAAGCGAAACGAAGAGATTCGCAATATGGCAGGTTTGAAAGATGACCTTATCACAAAAATTGATAAGGGCGTGCTTCGGTGGTTTGGGCACGTTGAGCGAATGAGTGAAGACCGAATGGTGAAGAAAATATATAGCGCGAAAGTTAATATTAAAAGGTGTCGAGGTAGACCGAGACTAACTTTCGAAGACCATGTGAGAAAATTTCTCGAAGAGGGTAGGGTCAAGAGTACTCGGATACCTAGACGTGCATGTATGAAGAAGATAATGAATCTGAAAGAAGCGAAAGAGGTATGTAAGGATCGTGACACTTGGCGATCTTTTTTTTTTTTTTTTTATAGGAGAGGGGGCAAACGAGCATGCGGCTCACCTGATGGTAAGTGACTACCGCCGCCCATGAACAACCGCAACACCAGGGGAATTGCAGATGCGTTGCCGGCCTTTTAAAAAGGAGTAGGCTCTTTTCTTGAAGGTCCCTAAGTCGTATCGGTCCGGAAAAATCGCTGGTGGTAAACTATTCCACAAGGAAGTTGTGCGAGGAAGAAAACATCTTCTAAATCGCACAGTGGTGGACCGCCAATCATCCAGATGGTGTGGATGGTATCGGGAGTTCTGCCGCGATGTGCGTTCGTGAAATTTGGCGGCTGGGATTAATCCGAACAATTCCTCAGAGCACTCCCCATGGTAAATGCGAAAGAAAATGCTAAGAGATGCAACATCTCTTCGCAGTGCCAATGAGTCGAGCCGATCGGAAAGGACTCGGTCGTCGACGATTCGAGCCGCTCTGCGCTGGATGCGGTCAAGTGGAAGAAGTTGGCACTGGGGAGCCCCAGCCCAGAGATGGGAACAGTATTCCATGTGAGGCCGAACCTGCGCCTTGTAAAGTTGCAGGCGTTGAGCCGGCATGAAATACTGCCCCGCTCTGCTGAGCACGCCAAGCTTTTTAGAGGCCAATTTGGCCTTCTCTTCCAAGTGACCACGAAACTGCACGCTACTCGATATGTCGACGCCGAGGATTCCGATACTGGCTGAGGCAACAAGGGGAGTACCTTGAAACTGAGGAGATACGACAAAGGGGTTCTTTTTAGCGGTAAACGCGCAAACTTGTGTCTTCTGAGGATTAAACTGGACTAGATTTAGTCGCCCCCAATCTGAGACTTTGTCCAGCAAAGACTCGACTTCAGACACAAGTTTGTTCCGGTACTCGGTGACGTTTTCCCGAGAAATATTGGCACGGCCGGTGTATAGAGCATCACCAGTGCTGTCATCTGCATAGCAATGAATGCTACCAGCTTGCAACATATCATTGATATGCAGAAGAAACAGCGTTGGTGATAGCACGCAGCCTTGTGGAACACCAGCGTTAATAGGCTTGTAGTCGGAGCATGCACCGTCTACAACGACCTTGATGCTCCGATCTGCAAGAAAGCTGGTGATCCAATTGCATAATTTCTCGGGAAGCCCATAGGAAGGGAGCTTCGAAAGAAGCGCTTTGTGCCAAACCCGATCGAAGGCCTTCGCAATGTCCAAACTAACGGCCAATGCCTCCCCCTTGGATTCCACTGCCAACGCCCATCTATGAGTTAAGTAGACCAGAAGATCACCAGCTGATCGACCCCGACGAAAACCGTACTGGCGGTCACTAATCAGCTGGTGATCCTCAAGGTACCGCATGAGGTGGCAGTTTACAACGGATTCCATTATTTTGGAGAACAAGGGGGTGATGGCGATAGGCCTGTAGTTGGACGGATCTGAGCGGTCGCCTTTTTTAGGGATCGGGTGGACAAAAGCTGTCTTCCATGATTTCGGGACTACGCCTATCTGTTCTCTCTGGCTACCCCGTCAGGGATTGTGCGTGAAGATAAGAAGAAGACTGTGAAAACTTGTAATTGGTATTTTTAAGGATGCTACAGAAACTTGGCAGGGCAGCATTACACACATCTTCTCGACAAGTATTCCCATAAACTTTAACACAAAGCAACAAAATTGTACATTCCGTACGTATTGCCAGTGACGACATATGTCTAAAGTCTAAATTTCTCATGCTAGAGTCCAAAAATCAAGTAGTTAGGATTAATAGGTTTTACTTCAGGGCTCAAAATACAGAATAAACATGCACAAGTGACAGAGGCTAGAAACCTGGGTGTACTGATAGACAGCAAATTAAAATTTCATTATCATGTCCTAGATGTTGTCAAAAATTATTATTTTAGGCTAAAAATGTTATATCAAGTACGTAAATATTTAAGCTATATCCTAAGGTAAACTTTTGTTAGTCACTAATTCTTTCTAAGCTTAATTACGCTGATGCAGTTATAGACGAGTGTCTCCTCTCTCAAACATAGAAAGTAATAGAAAGGGTTGAAAACGCTTGTTCACGTTTTTGTTTTAACATACCGAAGCGGATCCATGTAACACCTTATCTCAACAACAGTAATTTAATGAATATGCAGTCTCGACATTCTCTTCATTCTGCCAGCTTATTGTTTGGTATCACAGTATCTTTATGACAAATTACACTTTTCACAGCAACTAGTTAGAATAGCAACTCGTTTGGTATGTCCAAGACACAGTTTCTATACGTGGCAGAGCCATACTGCAGCTATATTAGTAGTATAGTTGTAGCAAGAATGGCTCGGCTCGGCCGAGGAACTACCACGCTCTCACAGAATACCAGCGCAAAATAGCAGCTTAATGCTGCTGTTTGTTTGAACCGGAGACCCTTTTTACTGGAAAAGAGGCATTCCATTTTATTCGTCACGGGTGGCAACACGTCTACATTTTTATTTTTTATTGAGGATAGATCTAGATGTCTATGAGTTACAGCAATCACTTACCATCAGGTGGACTGTGTGCTCATTTGTCACCGTATCATATAATAAAAAAACATCGGCATTTCGAGGTAGCTTTCGTTATTCTGCTACGAGATGCTGGAACATTTCAACACCAATTAGAAATCTAGCTTCAATTGGTTTGTTTAAATATAATTACAAAAAATACTTACTCAGTATTCAAAAGTCAACTTATTGAAAATTATTTACTTTATCTTACATACTTTTTCATTCCGTTCATTCATTTCTTTTTAATTTTATTTAAGTAATTGCTACTTTTATTACATTAATTTATTATAAGTACTTATGTATGTCATATTGTAATAGTGTGTATGGTTTAAATATATTATATGTGGATATTGACATAAAGTGATATAATAATGAATATTGTTTTGTTTTTGTTAAATTTTATTGGCACCCACGGAAGACCAGTGTCGAAGTACTTTGTCAGTACCAAGACTATGCTGAGATTGGTACCTTTTTAGGAACCATTTATCATAATATGTTATTGTTGTAAGCAAACTGCTAAAATGTGTTACTAAATAAACTGATTTTCTTTCTTTCTTTCTTTCTTTCTATATAAAAGGCTTTGCTTGGAGTTTCTCTGCAAGATAGAATACGTGATGAGGATATCTACTGAGAACCAGAGTAACCGAAATAGCCTAACGCATCAGCATGCTGAAGTGGCAATGGGTAAGCGATGTGCGGGGCGACACCCCACTTGATAGGATGACGACCTGGTAAGGCATACAGGAGGTCAATGAATGCAGGTGGCTCGGGACCGTATTTGTGGTATTCCATAGTGAAGACCTATGATCAGCAATGCAAATGCAAAGGGTTGCAATGATGAGAGGACTTGGTACTTCGGATACTTAAAATAATTTTAAATTGAACGTGTCATAATCCACATATAATTAGTGACGTTATTCAGTTTAATAATGTATTTCAGATACCATCATAAACTTTTACTTCCGTATACATTATTTTTATTTATACTCAACTTTACACTGTAATTTTTATAATTTATTTGGCAAACTTTTCTAGAAAGTTTCAGTTTAAATCCTTCTACGTGTCGGCGTCTACTGTTTTTGTTCCAGGAGTTGTACGATATTATAAAGTTTGATAAATTACTTTACAAGAGCCATAATTTTAAAAAATTAGCAATGATAGTGACTTTAATTTTAAAATAAATAATACTAGTTTTAAATAAATAGAAATAGTTAAGGAATATTTTTACATCAACCTATGAATAACACACATTTTTATAGGACAGGTGACAAACGAGCAATCAGTCCACCTCATGGTAAGTGGTTGCTGCGGCCCATAGACATCTACATCTATTCTCGATTACGAATCAAAATGCGAATGCGTTGTCACCCGTGAGGACTAAGATGTAATGGCTCATTTCCAGTAAAAGGGTCTCTGGTTCTCTACACTCACCATACGAAACACAGCAGCGTTAAGCTGCTATTTTACGTTGGTATTCTGTGAGAGCGTGGTCCTTCCCCGGTCGAGCCGACCCATTCATGCTACAACTATACCTACTACTAATATAGCTGCAGCATGGCTCCTACCACGTAAAAAAAACACGTAAATTATAGAAAATGATAGCGAAGCAAACATTAAAATGAAACTTCAAAAAATAAATTCGAATTCAAAAACAAAAATTAAATAAAATTATTTCCACATAATAGCTTCTGAAGTTTATGTCAAAACATATTGTATCGAAGAATTTAAGCCCCAACTTCAGAAGCTATTATGTCGTAATTATTATGTTTTGTTTTTAAAGTCGGTTTACTTTCTTTCAAGTTTTTTTTTATTTTACCGTTTCAGGTGGAACAAGGAATATCACAATTCTATGGTCACGATTAGATTATCGTCAATATAATTAAATTAATATCGGCCCCAAATTCATCCGAGTAGCTAATTCATTCACGCTCTACCTTAATATAGCGGCTTTAACACGTATAAAGTGTAATGTAATGGAATTTACTTACTCTTACTTTTTTTACTTACTTAATTTTTCACAGGCTTTTAGGCATCTCAATAATCTGAAATTTTGCAAACAATGCTCGCGCAGCCATTTAGCGGCAAAATAGGTAAGATGATAGTACCTACGCAAACCAGCTCCTATGCAGAAAGGAGTCATACCACCTATCAGAATTACTGCATATCCAACCTGGATTGACCTTCAACAATAAAGCACATATTCAGATTCGGAAAAAACGAAAAATTATAAGCCATGCCGATTTTGAAACCGTTTCAATATTAATCTTTTATTATCGCCTTGAAAATAAGGGACGGCATTTATTACCAACTTTTTCATTTCACCTCCAAATGACGTCATAAATTAGACTGAATAAAGTGAGGCCAATATCTATCTAGTGATTTAAAAACGTTATTGTCTTAGTTAAAAGGTTGTCAAAAGTCAATTGCTTGGTTTTGTTTATAAACTTATAAGATTAAATTTTTAGATTTATAATTTTGCATAATTTATAATTTAATTTATTAACAACTAGGTGTGCCCCGCGGTTTCACCCGCGTATATCACGCGTCTGCGCCTTGCGACATGCGAACCTCGAGAGAGACATCACGACGAACGGTTGCTGAATTAACAAAGAAAAGTGAAATATGTTACTAAAATTACAAGGTTAACGTAATTGGTGGTTACACATGATACAGGTAATACGAATAATGTGGCCTATTTTGTACCGGCGTTACTATTTCACATTTTAACATGAATAATTTAAAATTAAAAATTTTGTACAGCCGACTTCAATATAAGTTATTTAAGAATAACTTAAAAACTATTGGTCTGACCTTGATCAAATTCATATGGGACCACACGAGAAGTACCAGCTTTCAAATAAAAAAAGAATCATCGAAATCGGTTCACCCAGAAAAAAGTTCTTAGGTAACACACATTAAAAAAAACGAAAAAAAAAACATACAGTCGAATTGAGTACCGGCTCCTTTTTGGAAGTCGGCAGAAAAGTAGTTATTGTGGCATAACTGTAATAGTTAAACATATGGTATCGCAGACTTTCTTGTATATATTGATGTCTTCTATAAAACTGAAGTACATTACTTTGCTCTATTATCAATAGTTTCCGCAGCGTACGCGATATAAGGATTCTTTTTGGAATTTTTTTCACACCTTGGGTTACATTAACGAAGTTTTCATACGGATTCCTAACTTTTTGAAAATATTATATAGCCTATGTTCATCAGGGATAATGTAGGATTCTAATGGTGAAAGAATTTTTCAAATCGGTCCAGTAGTTTCGAAGCCTATCCAATTCAAACAAACAAACAAACAAATCTTTCCTCTTTATAATAGTTTATTATTAATTATTAATTATTAACAATAACCCATGCAGTAACTATTGCTATACTACAATGGACTATCTTCCTAGTTTGGATTTATTTTAATCATCAAAAGTTCTTATTTTAATTTTTTATATTTTTATTTTTCAATTTTAGAGTAATTTTTAAAGCAATAAAATACTGAATAAAATTTAATTCTAAAATTAATCTAATTATACGAATTGTATCGCGTTTAATTTACTTAAACTCATTATGCATAAAAATATAAAAAATATTATTGTTTTCAATTACATTATAGATGAGTTTTTAGTGAGATTTTATAATCTTCTATGCATATATTATAATGCATATTATATTCATATTATATTTTAAGCCTATATTTTATAAATTTTACATGCCACCATGCCAACCTAGAACGAATCGCTAGTACTAAAATAAGAGCAGAATTTTGTTACAACCGTCGTTTTAAATTATAATGCATGTTTTAGAAATATAATATAAAAATTTTATTCAATATTCTTGTAAACTATAATTTTAAAATACATTTGTAAAGATAAAAAAAAAACAATTTAAAACATTTTTCTAACCTATTCCGTCAATTTTTAGCTTTTACAAAATTTTACAACGAAAATTTCAGTATGTTTTAACTTAAAACAAAATCCGACGTACGATATGAGCTACAGAAGTGAAACAATTCAAGGGACGCTCCATTAAAATTTTTAAAACCTACGATGAAACACTTTTTTTCGCTGAGTCAGCACTGCGCACGGAGTTTCGAAATGCTTAAATCTGCGCTTTAAAACCATGAGTACCTATACAATTCATTAAGGGGAAGTTTATTGATGGTTTTTCTGTGCTATTTGCTAAAAATTTTCTTTTAAATTTTATTGGTCATATTGCTCCCTACTAGAGGGAAGATGACCTGGTAAGACACGCATTAAGTCGATGGATGCAGGTGACTCAGTTGCTTTTCTTGGGGGAGGCCTATGTTCAACAGTGGACTTGTGAAAGGCTGAAATAATGATATTTATGCATATATCATTCGATAGTTGTGCAATTAAAACGAAGTACAATTAATTAAGGGGAAGTTGAACTTTCGTTTTTCGATAATATGCAAAAATTTTGCTATCGCCCATATTGTAGAAAATAATTTTTTTTTAAAATATTCATTATCATAATTGCAGCACGTCAAATCAAAGACAATACGTCTACCTTAAATAATGCAACATAAAATACGGCCCTGCGCATGTGATCGTCGAATTTCTGCATGCATCAGGTCAGACCTTAATATTTTTTAAATAAAATTTATGTGACAATTGACCGTGTAGTGGCGGTGTAAAAATATCCACTACCACATACTATTGTCCCATGGGTATACTAAGAGGCGACAGAGAGAATCTAAAATAGGCGACAGGCAACTGTATTTTCTGATAATAACTCAAAATATTAAAAAAATGTGGTTGTTGACCCGCGTATCAAGCCTGGCTATGAAAATATGGATGGATAGATGGATGTGACAATCAAACTTACGGTCCACATAATGTTAAGTAGCTACTCCCAGAAGATGAAGTATATCGGTCCTTTGAGCTATATGGCTAACATCTTAATCGCTTACAGTAATGTCAAAGGTAAGTCAAAAATCAAACACCAAAAATAAATTGTAAGTTTGCAGCAAAGAGTCTACGATTATTTCTCTTTTGTTATTGATCTCACATCTTCTATTGAATATCGACCATGGAAAACGTCAGAAACATCTCACAGCCACTGATAACTGCTATGTGCATTCAATTCCACTTCTTGCATTCTTGCTAGAAAAAAAAAGACATTCAATAACTATAGTTAGAGAATTCATAGACCAACAACAACGGTATGTGACGTCATAACAGCAGTGGGCATTAATAGCCAGAGCTTCTAGGCATGGGGCTGGTTAATCGAAGAGGCCAATATTCAGCAGTGGGTTGTTATGGGATACTGATGATGTAAAATAAGGAAATTGCTTGGTACAGATATTTGAGGTCAAGCTCGCAAATAATATAATATAAATATATTTTTGTGTGAGTGTGTATGTATGTTTATTTTTTTCTTTTATGTATATGTAATTGAAAATGTATACTTTGAGTGAATGGTTGATTTATTATTTTTTAAATGGAAAGTTAAGCACTGAGCTCCGCTGTAAATACGCGCTGCTGCTGAGAACTGAAGATCCTTTTAACTGGAAACAAGGCATTCCGTCTTAGTTTTAACAGTGGTAGAGCCACGCGGCAGCTTTTGCTGTCGCACGGATGGGCCGGCTCGAACCGGGGTGGTATCACAACCTCACAGAAAACCAGCGTGAAGTAGAGGTTTACCTCTGCGTTTCGTTTGGTGAGTGCAGGTGGCCGGAGGCCCTTTTTACTGGAAATTCATCAAAGGCATTCCATTTTTGTCCTCACGGGTGGCAGCGCATCTACATTTTGATTTCTAATAGAGGATAGATGTAGTTGTCTATGGGCCGCGGCAACCACTTGCCATCAGGTGGACTGTGTGCTCGTCTGTCACCCTTATCCAATAAAAAAAAAGTTCTCAGGAGTGACAATGCAACTGCATTTTGATTCTAAAACGGGGATAGATTAAGATGTCTAAGAGCTACAGTATCCTGTTATCGTCAGGTAAACTGTGTGCTCGTTTGTCACTCGTAATTTATAAAAAAAATCTGTCTTTGCCCCCGCGTGGCAAGTATGCGCAGTCATTTTCCTATATAATAAACATGCTAGTTACCTGAATTGGAGGCCGTGGAGAAAGGCCTCCTTGTACGCTTTACCGTAAAAGAAGTAAGGGGATTAGTTGACTTTCCCCGAAGCTCTCCTCTCCTCGCACACACCCGCTATCTACGCTGATGGGACCGCGAGTGTATGTGTAAGCATTCCCGTAGCCCTGCCAGTATGCGAAGAAGGTGGCTTTTCCCGCGAAGCTGGTATGCGTAGGCTTTTGCCATGTAAAAAAATATATTTGTTAATGCGCTCAAATTAAGTTCAGTAGTGGACTTTTACGCGCTGATGATGGTGAAGATGATTATAGTTCATTTGCTATATAAATAGACAAAAAGTACAGTGTGCCCTTAATGACCGAGGTCGTAAACCGTGCATAATTAATATCTTCTAGCGGACACACGCTACATATTCATGAAAGGAACGCCTCAGTATAAAATTAGACTATTAGACCGTTTTCAACGGAATAGATATTTTTATCTAAATGCACTTGTTGACAGACATTGCAAATAAAGATTGATAAGAGGAATAGTACCTTTATAAAGTTAAACTCATTCGCATCAACATTATTTGATTTGACTGCACAAGCTGATGTGCCATTTTGTGAGGAACTATAAATTATGTATATACAATCGTAAAATACCCAATACGGCGACGGGATGCAGCATCGAAGGTAATATCTGATATTGCACTCTCAATACACCCGCCAAGAGCAACGATTAAAGCAAATCTTTTTTTACCTGGTAGAGCCATGCTGCAGCTATATTAGTAGTATAGTTGTAGCACGAATGGGTCGGCTCGACCGGGGAAAAACCACGCTCTCACAGAATACCAGCGTAAAATTGTAGCTTAACACTGCTGTGTTTCAAATGTTGAGTGTAGAAAACCGGAGACCCTTTTTACTGGAAAAGAGGCATTCCATCTTAGTCATCACGGGTGACAACGCATTTGCATTTTGATTCGTAATCGAGGATAGATGTAGATGTCTATGGGCCACAGTACCCACTTACCATCAGGTGGACTGTGTGCTTGTTTGTCACCCTATCCTATAAAAAAATCTGCCCCACCGTAGGTAGGGCCATGTCCAAAAATGAAATAATCAAAATAAGATAAGAGAAAAAATATACGGACTTTATCGTGGATAATTATTTTATATTCCCGATATTTTGAGTACTTTACAGCAACTATGATTACGGGGGTTAACCACAATTACGGTTAAAATTATTAATTGTTGGTCTGCCATGTACAAAAGATGCCATATACGACAGACAACAAATCCTTGCTAAAGAACACGAATTCCTTCCAAAGATGATCCACGAGGCTATTGATATAAAAAAAACATCCTAATTTCAATAGAAAAGATGGCTGAGTGCTGTCATCTTCTTCTTCTATCTAGCGTTTATCCCGGTTGCTCATCCCGCTCAGCGCAGGAGAACCCAGGGTCCGCTTTCCTACACTTCCTCCTCCACTTTGCTCGGTCTTAGGCGTCCCTCACAACTAGCCCATTGGCGTGCATGTCATCCTGCACGACATCAAGCCAGCGTTTCGTCCTCTACTCCTGGTACCAGGTAGGGTCATGTCCAGGCATTTGTTTCCCACGTAGCTTGCCGGTCGTCGTAAGACGTGGCCGTACAAGCAGAGGCGACTTACCTTCAGCTTGTCAGCAATGTCACGGACATGGAGGCAGCCGCGTATGTATTTTTTTTTATAGAAGAGGGGGTAAACGAGCATGCGGCTCACCTGATGGTAAGTGACTACCGCCGCCCATGAACAACCGCAACACCAGGGGAATTGCAGATGCGTTGCCGGCTTTTTAGAAAGGTGTAAGCTCTTTTCTTGAAGGTTCCTAAGTCGTATCGGTCCGGAAAATTCGCTAATTGTAATTGATTCCATAAGGAAGTTGTGCGAGGGAGAAAACTTCTTCTAAATCGCACAGTGGTAGACCGCCAATCATCCAGATGGTATAGATGGTAACGCGAGTTTTGTCGCAATGTGCGATGGTGAAATTGAGCGGCTGGAATTAGTCCGAACAATTCCTCAGAGCACTCCCCGTGATAGATGCGATAAAATACGCAAAGAGATGCAACATCTCTACGCAGTGGCAGTGTATCGAGCCGATCAGAAAGAACTCGGTCGTTGACGATTCAAACCGCTCGGCGCTGGATGCGGTCAAGTGGAAGGAGCTGGCACTGGGGTGCCCCGGCCCAGAGATGAGAACAGTATTCCATGTGGGGCCGAACTTGCGCTTTTTAAAGTTGCAAGGGATGTTCCGGCGTGAAATACTGACTCGCTCTGCTGAGCACGCCAAGCTTCTTAGAGGTCAATTTGGCCTTCCCTTCCAAGTGACCACGAAACTGCACACTATTCGACGATATGTCGACGTCAAGGATTCCGATACTAGCTGAGGCATCAAGGGAGGTGCCTTGAAACTGAGGAGATACGACAAAGGGGTTCTTTTTAGCGGTAAACGCGCAAACTTGTGTCTTCTGGTGATTGAACTGGACTAGGTTTAGTCGGCCCCAATCCGAGACTTTGTTAAGCAAAGACTCGATTTCAGACACAAGTTTGTCCCGGTACTCGGCGACGTTTTCCCGAGATATATTGGCACGGCCGGTATTTAAGGCATCTCCAGTGCTGTCGTCTGCATAGCAATGAATGCTACCAGTTAGCAACATATCATTGATATGCAGGAGAAACAGCGTTGGTGATAGCACGCAGCCTTGTGGAACACCAGCGTTGATAGGCTTGAAATCAGAGCATGCACCGTCTACTACAACCTTGATGCTCCGATCAGCAAGGAAACTGGTGACCCATTTGCACAATTTCTCGGGAAGCCCATAGGAAGGAAGCTTCGAAAGAAGCGCTTTTTGCCAGATCCGAACGAAGGCCTTCGCTATGTCCAAACTAATGGCCAATGCCTCCCTCTTTGGCTCTACTGCCTCCGCTCATCTATGAGTCAGATATTCTAGAAGATCACCAGCTGATCGACCTCGACGAAAACCGTACTGGCGGTCACTAATCAGCTGGTGATCCTCAAGGTACCTCATGAGCTGGCAGTTTATAATGGATTCCATTATTTTGGAGAACAAGGAGGTGATGGCAATAGGCCTGTAGTTGGACGGGTCTGAACAGTCGCCTTTCTTAGGAATCGGGTGGATCAAAGCTATCTTCCATGAAATCGGGACTACGCCTTGGGAGTAGGAGTACCGGAAAAGACGCGTTAAAACCGGTGCCAACTCCGGAGCACCCGTCTTCAGCACAATGGGAGGGACTCCATCGGGCCCACTCGGCTTGCTGACGTCCAGGGACAAGAGTGCTTTGCGAACCGAGCGCTGTGTAAGTCGCACATCCGGCATGGAGCACTCACATCTCACATCCATCACAGGGATGGTCGGCGGTGTGTTCCCCCGTCATCTTGAGTCGAGTTAGACGCAAAAAGAGAGCACAACAGATCGGCTTTCTCCTTTGCGGCGTGGGCCAATGAGTCGTCCTTTCTGTGCAGAGAGAGAAGATGGAAGGGATGGCTGACAGAAGTTCCCTTGGACAGCCTTGGCGAGAGACCAGAATGCACGGGTTCCCGAAGGAAGGCGAACTAGCTTCTCGCCAATTCTGCCGACTTTGCCTTGGCAATGACGCTTTAGAAGGACTTGGAGGATTATACTTCTTTTTAAGAGCGCTGGTGTTTACATCACGGAACGTTGATGCGACAGCCCAGGCCCTGTAGCACTCTTGCTTATTGCGTCATGCTATTTTACAGGAGCGACCAAACCATGGCTGGGATCTGCCTCCGATGGGCATTACAGAGAATGGAATAAAAAGTTCCAAACCCTGAAGTACCACATCAGCATCATAATCGGCAACAACGTTGGGATCTTCCGCCGATAAGCAAATCCAAGGGTAGGATGCAAAAAAAGACCGCATCCCGTCCCAATCAGCTGGCCTATAGTGCCAAACACGGCGGAAAGCTGCAGATCGCAACTGCGATTGGAGCGTGAGTAATAATAATATTCCACAACTATCAAACAACGCCATCTAGTCCCAAGCTAAGCAGAGCTTGTGTTATGGGTACTAGACAACTGATAAACATACTTATATATTTCTAAATACATAAATATTATAGATAAATTACACCCAGACACAGAACAAATGATCGTGCTCATCACACAAACATTTGTCCTGGGTGGGAATCGAACCCACGACCTCCGGCGTAGCAGTCAGGGTCACTAACCACTAGACCAACAGGCCAGTCTAGCACCAGGGGCCAGAGTGGCACCGTACTCCGGATCAGACAATGGTCCGAAGAGCCCAGAGGGGCATCGACGGAGACCTGATATCCGTCCGGGAAGGTACATGGTCTTCCACATCTGGGATCCGCGTAGGCGAAGTAACCAGTTGTGTTAGACCATATGCCAAAGCAAAGTCATAGACAAATCTACCCGAATGATCGGTTAAACGAGAACCAAGCCATTCAGCGTGATGGGTGTTAAAATCACCGAGTATCACGTTCTCTGCAGATGGGACCTGTTGTAGCACGGAGTCTGCAACCATTTGGACGTGGTCGATGAGTCGGTCTGTGTCGGCATTACCGCTATGGGACCTATAGACGCACCCGTAGACTCGGGGATGGTCGTCGCTGTCTACGCGCAGCCATAGGATGGACAGGTCCGTAACTTCAAGATTGCCGAGGCGTCGAAAACTGATGTCTTCTCTGACGTATGCGCAAACTCCAGCCCGGGGCACAAAGGAGTGTTCCAATTTGTACCCCGGGTAGGAGAGATATGAAGTATCGGCCGGAGAGGACACTTAAGTCTCGGTTAAAAAGAGCAAGGCCGGCTTTGCCGTCTCTAGATGGTAATGGACAGCGTTAAGGTTGGAATGAAGTCCCCTGATGTTGCAAAAATTCACGGATAGCGTGACAGGGGTCTCCTTGGTTGTATTGCTTCGCTTGCCCCGAGCAGCATTAGTCGCGAGCGGAATTTTGCCCCCCCCCCCCCAGAATACGCGGGGCAGCCTGAGCACCCACGCTCAGGAGTGAAGTAGTTTGGTCGTGGATGCTCTGCTAGGGATTCTCCAGGGGTTCTGGTACCCCCCTGGGGTAGTCTTTTATTTAATTCCACTACCATGTTCCACGGCCACCTGCATTCACCAAGCGCAACGCAGAGGTAAAACTCTACTTCACGCTGGTATTCTGTGAGGTCATGGTACCCCCCGGTTCGAGCTGGCCCATCCGTGCGACAGCAAAAGCTACTGCTTAGCTCTACCACTGTTACAAGTTTTTTTTTGTATGTATTTCGTTCACGGTTTTTCCGCGTGACGCCACACATCCACCGCAGCATATTCATCTCCGTGACATGCAACAACTGCCGGTGTCGCTCCAGCACCGGCCACGCCTCACTGCCGTACGTAAGGACAGGCCTTATGATGGTCTTATAGACCTGTCCCTTCAGCTTGACCGGCAATTTGGGGTCACAAATGACACCAGTCACCTCGCGCCATTTCGCCCAAGCCGCTGATATACGGGCCTTGATGTCGCGATCGATGTCCCCGGACGCATCAAGCACAGATCCGAGGTACCTGAAATTGTCCGTGCGCTCGACGGTGTCGTTGCTTATACGGAGAGACGTCAGATCTGTGCTGTTGCAGGCCATATACTCCGTCTTCGCCACGTTTAGCTTCAGCCCGCCGTTCTCAAGCGCCTCCCTCCATGCGTGCACATGTCTGATGAGCCGTCCTTTTTCCCCATCTACCAGTGCGATATCATCAGCGTACATAAGCAGCCAAGGCTGCGGTAGTTTCTGTACGCTGGCTAACAGTTCGTCTAATATCAAACTGAAGAGATAGGGGCTTAAGACGGAGCCCTGATGCACGCCTACGGTTATGGGGAAGGGGGAGGTATCACCAACAGCGGTCGTGACTATTTAATCGGAGTTGCGGTACATGTCACGTACGATTTCCACATAGGATTCTTCGGATCCTATAATTAATAAAATTAAAACCCAACCCAAACACAAAACAGCAAGACTTCAAGATACTATAAGTTCCTACTGCGTAGATCGGACCACAAATTAATAGTTTCAATCTGAAGTGGTCGTGGTTAAATATCACATTGGGACGTCAAATACGGAACTAAGGTACCAGTGACCATGTGTGCTGCAAAATACTCAAAACTTCGGGAATATAAAATATGCTAAAATACGCGACAAAATCCGTAAAAACTAGTCTTAATTCAATGTGAAGTGTTCGCGTATACATAAAAATCAACATTCTCGAATTGTATTTGTGCTCTTACCACTAGTTTAGGAAAGTCTTCTGTTCTGAAAGAAACCAGGAATGATTTAACAAGAAACACCATAATAACGAAGTCAAAACAAAAAAAAAACATTTAGAAACACCCTCATTCCCAGAGGTTTTATTTTAATGTTAGGAGTATTATCAATTGTACATTATTTGATATTTTTAAATCCTTTTTATACTTTTTTTGTTTAATAAGTACTTAAACGGGAACGTACCTTACATATAAACTGGGATGTTCTTGTAAAGGCGTATATATACTCCCAAGCCCAATCCTTTGGCTGTGGTTTCGCTAGATAGTAAGTAGGGGCAGTGGGAACCTCATTAATCCGATTAAATCGTTAATTAACCCGATTATGAGATTTTCACTTGCCCTATCTACTATCTAGCAAAACCACAACGAAGGAAACGGGCTTAGGAGAATGAACGGGGAAAGACGACTTTGTTGAGTGTTTAGGTGATTCTAGTATGGCACTGTAAGGAGACATTAGAAAGCTAATGTTAAATTTTATTAAACATGATAAACTGTGTAAAAGTAGACTTATATTTTCTTAAAAATCTGAGGTCTTTAATTTAAATAAGAAATCTATTTGAGCACAAGGAATATTACTGCGGCCATATTACGCCATCCATCAAACGTAGCCTCTTAGAAGGATGATCTTGTCTCATGATAGCGACGAGAACTATAAAAAACCTATAAACGCGGGATATAATATTATAGTGGAATATTTAATAAGGTAATGTGGTCCTACACCTGACTTCAACAACTATCTTACCACTGCCTCGCTAAGGCATGGAAGGATTATCACCTTAATTCTCAAGGGTCGTATCTGCCATTTAATTCTTAATCAAGGATAGATGTGAAAGTCTATAGACCACAATATTTGCTTATCATCAGGGGGATTGTGTATTAGTTTGTCACCTAAATTATTAAAAAAATAAAGAATCCACTTGTTTTTTTTTCAAACAATCACAAAAGAGCATAACAAACATCACGTGTTAACTTACAAACACCCAATTAATGCTCTCCC
The DNA here is from genome assembly GCA_963668995.1 of Parnassius mnemosyne. NCBI lineage: Eukaryota > Metazoa > Arthropoda > Insecta > Lepidoptera > Papilionidae > Parnassius > Parnassius mnemosyne. The sequence goes on along the minus strand of CAVLGL010000084.1, from coordinate 14,323,248 downwards.
TAACGTGGCGATTGAAGTGTGAAAATACTTAACTTTTGTTTCGTGTATTGTCCTGTTAATTACAGAACAAAATGTTCGAAGTGGGAAAGAGTAATACAATTTAAATGATGTATACGCCGATGCCATTGTCTGTAACAATATCGCGCCCGTCTCAGCACTTACTACATTTGTGCTAACAATGGTGCAGTAACAACATGCAGCGTCACCTCACTTGCGACTGTGAGCTTAGTAATCCGGCTGAAACTATGATAATTGCATGGTATATACTAATGTTGGAAAGCATTATCTCAAAATAGTAATAACGTGCATGTTAATTTCCTACCAAGATGTTTTCTTCTGATTATAATATAGCATAAAAGGACGCAATGAAAACCTAAATAATAAAAGAAACAAGCCAAACGTAACTCTACAATCTCATCCTCCTGTCAGCCCACAGCTGGACATGAACCTCTCACTTATGAATTTGTATTAAAGCGATACCCGATTTTCAACACATTTTAAACCCAGTTTCACATTACCGATATAGGTCGTCTAAGTAACGACTAGTTCATAGTAAAGCAGTTCGTTTTTTTCTGTTAACAGCAAAATTGGATAATTTAAAAATATAAATTGCCTTCAATATATCGTGACATCTGATTAAAAATTATACGAAGTCACTGTGAAAGCATTCAGTGTAAATAAAATCTTCCTCTTGCAAATTTTGTTATCGTTACAGCCTATTAAAATCCACTACTGAGCATATACATCTACCATAGATTGCCTCATATTTTCCTAGATAGGATATTTGCTATAGTTGCCACGCTTGGCAAGGTGCTTGGCAACTGCAGTTTTTTTTAAGTCGTTATTACGAAGATTTCATTTCTTGATTTGTTTCCCTGTGTCGCATCTTACGACACCTACGGGATGGTATGGGGTAGTGGATATACTTACACCGAAACTACACTCCAAAATTTGGTTCAAAATCACAATGCTAAATGAATGTCCACCATTTGTTCGGTTTTTTTTTTCATCATTGAATAATTTACCAAATAGTGTCTCTGTACTTAGAATTAGTAAGCAAATAAAGAACAAATAACTTCAAACATTTTAATACAATTCAAAGCTTACATAAATATACATTTACTAAATAAATGAACAGCTGTTAGTGTGTAAAAACCTTTTTTTTATAGGATAGGGTGACAAACGAGCACACAGTCCACCCGATGGTAAGTGGTTGCTGTGGCCCATAGACATCTACATCTATCCTCGCTTGCGAATCAAAATGCAGATACGTTGTCACCCGTGAGGACTAAGATGGAATGCCTCTTTTTCCAGTAAAAAGGGTCTCCGGTTTTCTACACTGACCATACGAAACACAGCAGTTTTAAGCTGCTATTTTACGCTGGTATTCTGTGAGAGCGTGGTCCTTCCCCGGTTGAGCCGACCCATTTGTGCTACAACTATACTACTAATATAGCCACAGCATGGCTCTACCACGTATAAAAACGAAACCTTTCCCTACATACGAGCAATTACGAGACGCGCTAACGCATCTGCTGTGATAATCACTTAAGTGCGTCTGTGTCCAAAGCATGATGCGTGAAAATATCTAGAACACGGAGATGGATATTTTGCAGCTAAAGGGATATTTTAATGTACATAGAGCTCAGCGTTATGAGATTGTTCTCAGGCAAAGCGGGATTTTGAAACCTTTTACGTTAAAAAAGCAAAGTTTATTCGATGAACGCGAGAAAAATACTAAAACAATAAGTTCATTTATTAACATAATAATCAAAGCAATTATAATATTTAGTGATGCTTATTTAAGTCACTATTAGGGATGTTAAAACTCGCGATACTATCCATACCACCTGGATGCTTGGCGGTTCACAACTGTGCGTTTTACTAGGAATTTTCTTACTCGTACAACTTCTCTGTGGAATTTTTTACCACCGGCAATTTTTCCGGACCGATACGACTTAGGGACCCTCAAGAAAAGAGCTTACACCTTTCTAAAAGGCTGGCAACGCATCTGCAATTCCCCTGGTGTTGCGGTTGTTCATGGGCGGTGGTAGTCACTTACCGTCAGGTGAGCCACATGCCCGTTTGCCCCCTCTCCTATAAAAAAATAAGTTAGTAGGCGATTCTGCACCACCTGTCCCGTGTGTGACATTTTTAGTTTAGGTATAAACATGATGAAGATGTTTCCTGTGGGCTACAGTATCCACTTATCTTCAGGTAGACAGTGTGTTCGCTAACATTTTCTATAATTTAAAAAATAATAACAAAAATATTAGAAAGTAATTTTGGCCTAGTTTAACTTTACACCCATAATAGAAAATTACAAAGGAAGCTGGAAGGAAAAGTTTTTTATATTTTTAGCAAATGAAGTATGTCTTTATCTATTATATAAAAACACATAATAAGATTCATTATAAATCATATAAACATATGGCTAGATGAGTCAACTTTCTTTTTTCAACTATTTTAAAACTAAATGAATAAATAACGAGCAATTTGTAATAATTTTTTACATTATATAGTTGACTGTATCTCTTACTAAAGAGAAAACTTCTGACACTATTTAATCCCGAGTACCAGTGGTATCTAAGCGACAAAATGGGGTGACAGATTTTTACGGTTATGGATGTAGGAGGCAATTAAATTCATCCCGCTAAAAGAAAAATATACCAGAAATAATTTAATATGTTTTAAGAAAGTATATTGTCCCTGACATTAAAAATATGTCTCAGAAACAGCAACTCGTAGTTAGGTATTCTTATCAATACAATGTGCTGTATTTCTCAGTATAATTAAAAATTAAAAATGTTTGTACCACCGACTTCAATATAAATTATTAAGAATAACTCAAAAACTATTGGTCAGACCTTAACCGTATTTATATGGGACAACGTGAGAAGCACCAGCTTTCAAATAAAAAAGAATCATCGAAATCGATTTATCCAGAAAAAAGTTCTAAGGTAACACACATAAAAAAAGAAAAACATGCAGTCGAATTGAGTACCGTCTCCTTTTTGAATTCGGTAGAAAATAGGGTTAATTAATTCATGTTTATTAATACCTCAATTTACTTACTGAGAATTAAGGAAATAAACTATAAGACCACTTCTTTTAAATTTATTATGTTTTTTTAAATTAAAAAAGATGTTTCACTTTGCTCGAGCTTTCAGTAAGTCAGAAGCTTAAAAGCATTCCGGTTTAATTACCAGTGCTTTGCGCCATTACTTTCTAGTCCGTTTGAAATATACTCGTTCAAAGTAAAAGAGTAAGTCTCAAGTATATTATTTTGCTTAACCTTAAGCATAACTCTCGTTTAAAGAAATGAATTGAACGTTGCCCACAAACATGAATAGATGATATCTATTCTTGATTAAGAAATAGGAAGACTAATATAGAATGTTCTTTTCCAGTCAAAACGGTCTCCGGTTCTCTACAATCTTCATACTTATACCCAGGAGTACTCTTTACATTCATACATATTATATAAACACTCACGCCTATCATTCAGAAGGCTAGGCAGAGACGACAGAATTCTACTTGAAATTATCCTGAAATGCCTCTTTTGTCTCAATCGTATTTTACACCATTAATTATACCCTCGTACGTCTTATGCTACACCCCACTTTCACCACCATTCAATAAGAAACGGTCTAATAAAGAATTGTCTATTGTCTATTTTTTGACTGCCTTCTCAGAAATGGCGATTATGACAAGTCCTCTCAATCTTGAAATTGTGTATATTTATGGTGCAACAGATTCGTTCCCGTTATCCATGATTTTAATTACATATGTATACTTGGCACCTGTACTAGTGTAGGAACGTACACATCGAATGAGACCGATATTTATAAAAATATTAAATATCTTGGTTATTATTACCTAATGGTAATAATAACCAAGTAACTTAATAATAATAACTAGCTATACTTGCCGGAAGCCGCGCTCGAAAATGACCGCGCCAGGTTTTACTGGGACCGGGCCATCATTACCACAGGACTATTCTTGTGAAAAATCCTGATTTTGTGCTGATCAAAGATATCAAAGATATTTTTGGTTGACATTACCAGTCTGTATGACGAGAACCTCATGAAAGCCGAAACAGATAAACCAACAAACTATGTCGACCTGGCTCACGAGGTTACTGACATGTCTGGTGTCATGGGTGGTCTACCGACCGAAATTATACCTGTAGTAGTTTCTGTGAACGGGCTAATCCCGGTCAGCTTCTCCGGTCATCTGAGGTTACTGGGACTCTGTGACAGACTACTCCGGGCTCAAATGTAGAAGACGGTGTTCCTTGATACTGTCCGCAACGCCCGCCGGTGTCTCTTTTTTTCTCCCTGACCCTCGGCTGTTTGGTCTCACTTGCCGAGGGCTTCCATCTAGTTGGGTTTTTATTTATTTATGAATATTTTATTTTAACTATATTTACATATATTTATCATTTTCATTTATATATTTATACAGTCCAACCATATGAGAAAACTATATAGATACCCCATGAATAATAATAATAACTCTCTCAGTGTGGGAGTGTTACGCACATGGACCCCGTCATCATAACGCGGGTAGACGTTGCTGAGGCGGTCCGTAGGGCCACGAACTGGAAAAATCTAGGTCTTGATGGACTGTATCACTGCTGGCTGATGCAGTTCGTTGTGTGTCACGCTGTGCTCGCTCGACAGTTTCAAGAAGCTCTCGACCAGATGTTGCTCCTGAGCCTCTTCAATATTGGAATCACTCACTTTGATTCTGGATTTGTCGGGCGTGAATAAGACACACGCACATAACGGTTACATCATGCTTGTCCTCATGTATACCTTTGGCATACTCAGGTGGACTCAAACTGAACTTAAGGTCCTGGATAAAAAAAAGTCTGCACTACTATGACGTCCCATAGAATGTATCATCCGATATCGTCAGTAATGAGACTGCACTTGCCGAGGAAACATGGTGAGTGCAACTTTCTTAGCGCTCTCATAATCGCAAAGTGTGCAGCCTCCGTAATAACTTCCTGGTAAGTTCGGCATTTATTCTGCAAGGACGTCATTACATGTGGTAAAGGGCTTACCCCGATATCCTTGGCAAACGAGCAATGGCAAGACCCAGCAGTACAGTGCATTTCTGACCATGAGACCATATGGAATGAAAAGGAGCTCCACCAGGATTTATAAAGCTCTACACGAGCCTTTTGTAGACACACTTGCCTCTCTCCACTGGCCACGTTTTGGTGACCTCTTCAGGGAAACCGAGGGTTTTGTCTGTGATATACAGGATCAGGTTACATACATCCTAAAGAATGGCACCCTTGAAATGTGTCGAGCTTGTTGTCATCCCGCTGAGTCACTTAGCATGTCATCTCTGGTTATTTGGCGCTTTCTAAATCTGAGTACTTGCACAGGCACAATCTAGTAGCCAGCCAGGATTCTACAGTAGGGACTTGCTCTGAGTACAGTCTTGTGGATCGAAAACTGAATTATTATAAGTACTTGCCGGAAGCCGTGCTCATAAAAGACCGCGCCAGGCACTGCTGAGACTGGGACATCATCACAGACAGGATAAATTGTGGGATATAAGCCTGATATTGTGCTGATGAACTGGGCATGTCAAGGATATTTTTGGTCAACTTCACGATTGCGTATTATGAGAACCTCGTGAAAGCCGAAACAGGTAGGAAAATAAAACATCTGGAACTAGCTCACGATGTCACCGACATGTGGGATGGTCTGCCGACCGACATTATTTCTGAAGTCGTCTCTATAAACGGGCTAATCCGTGTCACCCTCTCAGGTCACCTGAGGTGACTGGGACTTCGTGACGGACCGTTTCGGGCTCAAATGCATAATGCGGTGCTCTGCGATATCGCCTGCATCGTCGTCAGTTTCTTTCCCTTTACCCATTACCCTCGGCCGCTTGTTCTTCCTTTCAAAGTCTGTTTGTGCCATCTGGTTGTACTTTTATTGATTTATGTATTAATTACATATTTATATTGGTTTATTTCATGTACATTTATGTATCTTTATCATTTTTCCTTATAAATTTATTCAACCCAACCAGATGAGAATATTCTATAAATACACCAAAATAATAATAAATCTCTTTGATAGGACGACAATACGACGTGACCGGAGGGAGAACAGGCTTTATAAAAACATATAATAATACAAATTAAATAACTTATTTCGTAATAAACGCCAACTTCATAGATAAAGACATAATATGTGCTTATTCTATCAAGCGCTTATAACGCATTCATATAACCATAGCTATCAAAAAGATGAGAGGAGTTCTGCACCCAGAGAGAAACATACCAGGAACTAAGTAGCAGCCTCCCTAATAACAACTTAAAATAAAGAAAAAACTGTGGTTACCAACTCGCTTGCCAAGCGTAGCAACTATGGCAAATATTCCCTTATGAGACAAAGCGAGGAAGAAAACTCCTAGTAAACCAAACAGTGCTGAACCGCCAAGCATCCTCATATAGTTTCGTGAGATTTTCGTTATATGCGTTGGTAAAATTTGATGGCTGCTATTAATCTTAACAATTTCTCAGAGCACTCCCAGTGTATAGGAAATGCGATAGACAATACAAAGTCTCATTTATACTGTAAATGTAATTTTCTGCTGACTTCCAAAAAGGAGACAGTACTCAATTCGACTGTATTTTTTTTTATGTGCGTTACCTCAGAACTTTTTACTGCGTGAACGGATTTAGATGATTCTTTTTTTTTTTTGAAAGCTGGTACTTCTCGTGTGGTTCCTATATGAATTTGATCAAGATCAGGCCAATAGTTTTTGAGTTATACTTAATAACTTATATTGAAGTCGGCTGTACAAAATTTTTAATTTTAAATTATCTATTATTATCACCCAGTAGCAGTAGTCTTAAATTTGCGGAGCATATACTCCTTTCCTTATCGTTTTAATCTTATTTTAAAAGTGTCGTATAAAGAACGGGTGTATTAAACCGTGATATAATCAGACAACGTGATCAGAAGCAATATCGTTTTGTTTTATGTCCATAGCGATGGAAATCTGCTAAGCAAGCAATTTCCAGATTAAATTCTTCGAATCGAGGTCACAAGCGTGCAGAAAAATAAAAACTGTGTCATCGCAGCATCTAATGGCCCTACCATTTTATTTAATGAACGCTCTGTACTGTTCGTTTTATTCAAGTACTTTAGATCGTTTGTTTTTATAGGATAGGGTGACAAACGAGCACACAGTCCACCTGATGGTAAGTGATTGCTGTGGGCCATAGACAGTCATTTACATTTTATCCTCGTTTCCTAATCATAATGGAGATGCGTTGTTACCCGTGAGGTGAAAAAAAGGTCTCCGGATATCTACACTCACCATAAGAAACACAGCAGTGTTAAGCTGCTATTTTACGCTGGTATTTTGTGAGAGCGTGGTCCTTCCGCCGTCGAGCCGACCCATTTGTGCTACAACTATACTACTAATATAGCTGCAGCATGGCTTTACCACGTCTAAAAGCGTTTATAATAGTTATATATAAACGTTTTATAATAGACCTATGGGTGCTTTGAAATTAAATTTTTATTTATCCTTTTATTAATAAAAATGTAGACAAACTCATCAGAAAATCTAAAAAATAATAATATTCTTGCTTTACTTATACGTTTTACCGGTACCTTTGTTATGTCTTTACTAGCACCACTAGTTTATTGACTCTACACGTACTGCTAATTCTAGTTCTTGGTCTAAGGCTTATCAGCACTTTTAGATTACGTAGATAATAAGTATACAATACATTGCTTTATACTGCGCAATAAGCACGGTGTCACTTATTACAAAATATCATTTATACTACACAGTACTCGATACACATCTATAGGTATACGTATTAACAGAGATGTTGCCTACTCGCTGTTTTCACAAAGCGGGCAGTATTTACAGAGATTACTTAATAGTTTACTAAATATTTATACAACAGTTAGATTTACAATAGTTAGATTTTTTGATCCTCAAGTGTAATTTCGAAATACTATGTATGGCTTTAAGGTACATATTCTTTTTTGATTCTTAATTCCCCCAAAGTATTTTTTTTCTTTCCTAATGGCCACACAACTTTTGTTACAAATTTTTATGAATTTATTTTCGAAATTACCCCATGGCAAGTCAGGGTTTCTCAACTTTTTTTACATTTTCGGTAGGCAGGGAAAACAAAACAATAAAAAATATTTGAATCAGTTTATTTATGATTTAGTATAAGATCACATTGAGTTGTTGTCGTAAATCAGCTGCTAATCAAGATATATCAATTATTTTTAAGTATGCATCTTCACTTATTATTAGACCATATCAATTATTATCATAATTAGTTATTACATATACATACATGCATACATATACATACAAACATATACATTATTAGTTCATAATTAAGTAGTTTAAATTAATAAGCAATTCTATGATTTTTTTTAAGTAATCACAACCTTTATTTTAATACCAACTCGATTTGGTATCTAATTTTAAATTATTTTGAAAAAGGAAGTACTTTAACTTAGTACGAGATCACATCAGTTGTCATAAACTAGCTGCTAATCAAGTAGGTAATAATTACCTAGTTATTTTTAAGTATGCACCTTAACATTAGATCACGTCATTTTCATGGATTATCTTATCGTAATCAGTCTTGCGATTGTCATTTTGAAAATACAAAAGGCAAATAATAAATTTTTGAAATTGTACATAACAAACAGTTAATACATTACATGAAATAAAACTGGTACCTAAAGCAAAAGGTACGAGTAATAAAAAAGACTTTACAATCAAACATCAGTTCACATCAATTATTTGAACTACCAAAAAGGACAAAGAAAATATTCTTAAACAATTGTAATAAAAAATACAACTTAGAAAATAGAAAATACCAAATTCTCAAAAGATATACATCTGGGTTCATATATCTGGGTTTAGGAAATGAAGCGTTAATATACTTAAAATGGTCTGATGCTTTACCTATTAAGTTTATTATTCATAAAGTTATTTATTAAACTTAGTAGGTAACACATCAGACCATTTCAGGTAAGTATATTAACACTTCATTTCCTAAACCCAGAATATGAAAACTTAACGTAACTCTGTGCTTATAAATGGTTACAAGAGTTTTTGTTTCTTCGCTCTCCTATGCTACTACAGACTTAAGAAAACTATTTAACATAATTAACTTAAAAATATATGTTGTCGCTCTCAAATTTTATCATTCATTCTTTGCAAATTTATTTTCTTCACTATAGATATATTTGTAATTTCATCATAATCTAATTTTTTAGTTTCTCTGAAACAAAGTTGGGGTGCTTTCATAGTTTTTAAATAAGCGATACAAAATAATCTATTTCCGTCTTTTTCTTTTATTCCTTTTATAATCCATGTCTTTCTAACGTAATATCTGACTAACACGGAATCATTTATGGAGTAATTTTCTTGTAGTGTTTCAATATCTGTGGTATTTGTTAAATTTTTGTTAATATTACCTATAACTACTACACTAGAGTCATCATCAGCCTTATTAGTTTCTTTTGAGCCTTGGTTATTTTCTTTTGCTTTACTCTTTTTAATCACACATTTATTTTTAGTTTTGGTATAAGGATTTCCATTTTCGCATTCTTTAACTTCATTTGAAATTTCTTTATTCTCATATTTTTCCAAAGAGTTTAAATTCTCCATCTCAAAATTTAAATCCTCTGGCCAATTCTCTTCTCTGAGTGTTTCATCGTTATAAAATTGATCAATATCTATGTCGTCACTGTAGAGACTTATCAAATCAGAAATATTAGATGAAGATTCATTCGAATCTATTTCCTTTTTATGTTTTTTCTTATCCTGTTTTTTCTGTTCACTCACTTTTTTATACCTGAATGTCCCGCGTCTGCGAAATCTATATCTTTTATTGACTTCCTTTTTTTCGGCTTAGCTTTTTTTGAAGCTGTTTCGTTACTTTGCTTTTCCAAGTCTTCTAATTGTTTAGAAGTTATTATTTCAGTTTCTTTAACAACACGTGATTTCTTTGTTTGATAATTAATATACTTGTTATTCTGTTTTATTTTGTCGAGCAGCAATTCTTCAAAATTGACCTTTACATTGGATAAAATTTTAATTATTGGCTCAGGCTGTACATTTTGCTTGCATTTTAGATAATCTGGTAAACTGGAAATATTATTTGTCAAAAAAGACTGCGTCTGATTATCTTTTCTTGAAAGGTCTGATAAGAAGGTGACATTTTGAGTATTCGTGTGTGTAACTACTCGTTCCACTTGTGTGTCTAAGTCAGGTGCAAACTGTAAAATTTTATTAAAAACGTCAATACATTTGCAGGGGTTTCGGGTTTTTGAGAGCATTTGTGCGTAGCTTTTCTTTAAATCGTTTGTAGGCAGCTGGTTCAAATATATCCCGTGGTAATTCAGGGTTGAACGGATAGATTACAGTTTTTTTGAAGCCGCTTTTTATTATCTCTGCATTTGATTCTTGCCACGTTTTTGCAAATGTCTAAGAAAAAACATTTTTAAGGCATTTTAAGTCCGACATTATGGCGCTGCCATATAACTACTTTCGGCACGAGCCGGGTTGGTACCACGACCTCATAGAATACTGGCGTGAAGTAGAAGCTCTGCTTCTGAGTTTCGTCTGGTGAGTGCAGGTGGCCGGAGGCCCACTTCCCCCCCCCCCCCCCCCCGCCATCAACATGGTAGCAGAATTACACGATGAACTACCCCAGGAGGGTACCAGTACCCCTGGAGAATCCCTCGCTAAGCATCCACGACCATGTTATTCCGATCCTGAGCGTGGGTGCTCAGGCAGCCCCGCGTATTCTGGGGGGGGGGGGGGGCAAAATTCCGCTCAAAAGCATAACTGCTAGGGGCAAACTGAGCAAGAACACCAAGGCGACCCCTGCCACGCTATCCGTGAATTTCTGCAACATCAGGGGACTTCACTCTAACCTAAACGCCGTCCACTACCATCTCGAGACGGCGAAGCCGGCCTTACTCTTTCTGACCGAGACGCAGGTTTCCTCTCCGGCTGATATTTCGTATCTCTCCTACCCGGGGTACAAATTGGAGCATTCCTTTGTGCCTCGGGCTGGAGTTTGCGTGTATTTCAGAGAGGACATCTGTTCTCGACGCCTCGGCAGTCTTGAAGGTTCGGACCTTTCCATCCTTTGGCTACGCGTAGACAGCGACGACCATCCGTGCGTCTACGGGTGCCTCTATAGGTCCCATAGCGGTAATGCCGAAACAGACCGACTGATCGACCACGTCCAAATGGCTACAGATTCATTGCTACAACAAGTCCCATCCGCAGAGATCGTGATCCTTGGCGATTTTAACGCCCACCATGCCGAATGGCTCGGTTCACGTCTAACCGATCATGCGGGGAGATCTGTTTATGACTTTGCCTTGGCATATGGTCTGACACAACTGGTTACTTCGCCTACGCGGATTCCAGATGTAGAGGATCATACACCTTCCCTGTTGGACCTTCTGCTGACCTCTCATCCGGACGGATATCAGGTTTCCGTCGATGCCCCTCTCGGCTCTTCGGACCATTGTCTGATCCGGAGTGTGGTGCCACTCAAGCTCCCTTCGCGGTTGCGTTCTGCAGGTTGCCGCCGTGTTTGGCATTACAGGTCGGCGGATTGGGACGGAATGGGGTCTTTCTTTGCATCCAACCCATGGGGGCGGGTTTGCTTCTCGCCGGACGATCCCAGCGCTGTTGCTGACTCTGTCACTGATGTGGTGCTACAGGGAATGGAACTATTTATTCCATCATCTGTGGTACCCATCGGAGGCAGATCTCAGCCTTGGTTTGGTCGCTCCTGTAAGACTGCATTACGCAGTAAGCAGGAGTGTTATCGAGCCTGGGCTGCGGCTTCGGCGACTCGGGATTTATTGCCAAGGCAAAGTCAGAGCACATAGGCAGAATTGGCGAGAAACTAGTTCGCCTTCCTTCGGGAACCCGTGCATTCTGGTCTCTCGCCAAGGCTGTCCAAGGGAATTTCTGTAAGCCATCATTACCATCTCTGCACAGGGAGGATGACCCACTGGCCCAAGACGCAAAAGACAAAGCCGACCTTTTAGGCTCCCTTTTTGCGTCCAACTCGACTCTTGATGACGGGGGAAAAACACCGCCGACCATCCCGCGGTGTGAGTGCTCCATGCCGGATGTGCTGTTCTCACAGCGCTCGGTTCGCAAAGCACTGCTCTCCCTGGACATCCAGAAGTCGAGTGGGCCTGACGAAATCTCCCCAATTGTGCTGAGGACGTGTGCTCTGGAGTTGGCACCGGTCCTAACGCGTCTTTTCCGGTACTCCTACTCCCAAGGCGTAGTCCCGAATTCATGGAAGACAGCTTTTGTCCACCCGATCCCTAAAAAAGGCGACCGCTCAGACCCATCTAACTATAGGCCTATCGCGATCACCTCCTTGTTCTCCTAAATAATGGAATCCATTATTAACTGCCAGCTCATCCGGTACCTTGAGGATCACCAGCTGATTAGTGACCGCCAATACGGCTTTCGGGGTCGATCAGCTGGTGATCTTCTGGTCTACCTGACCCATAGATGGGCGGATGCATTAGAGTCCAAGGGGGAGGCGTTGGCTGTTAGTCTGGACATTGCGAAGGCCTTCGATCGGGTTTGGCACAAAGCGCTTCTTTCGAAGCTCCCTTACTATGGGCTTCCCGAGAAATTGTGCAATTGGATCACCAGCTTCCTTGCAGATCGGAGCATCAAGGTCGTTGTAGACGGTGCATGCTCTGACTACAAGCCTATTAACGCTGGTGTTCCACAAGGCTGTGTGCTATCACCAACGCTGTTTCTTCTGCATATCAATGATATGTTGCTAACTGGTAACATTCATTGCTATGCGGATGACAGCACTGGTGATGCTCTATATACCGGCCGTGCCAATATTTCTCGGGAAAACGTCGCTGAGTACCGGAACAAACTTGTGTCTGAAGTCGAGTCTTTGCTGAACAAAGTCTCTGATTGGGGGCGACTAAATCTATTCCAGTTTAATCCTCAGAAGACACAAGTTTGCGCGTTTACCGCTAAAAAGAACCCCTTTGTCGTATCTCCTCAGTTTCAAGGCACTCCCCTTCTTGCCGCAGCCAGTATCGGTATCCTCGGAGTCGACATATCGAGTGACGTGCAGTTTCGTGGTCACTTGGAAGGGAAGGCCAAATTGGCCTCTAAAAAGCTTCGTGTGCTCAGCAGAGCGGGACAGTATTTCATGCCGGCACACCGCCTGCAACTTTACAAGGCGCAAGTTTGGCCTCACATGGAATACTGTTCCCATCTCTGGGCAGGGGCTCTCCAGTGCCAGCTCCTTTCACTTGACCGCATTCAACGGAGAGCGGCTCGAATCGTCGACGACCGAGCCCTTTCCGATCGGCTCGATTCACTGGCACTGCGAAGAGATGTTGCATCGCTTTGCATTTTCTTTCGCATCTACCATGGGGAGTGCTCTGAGGAATTATTCAGATTAATCCCAGCCGCCAAATTTCACGAACGCACATCGCGGCAGAACTCCTGATACCATCCACACCATCTGGATGATTGGCGGTCCACCACTGTGCGATTTAGAAGATGTTTTCTTCCTCGCACGACCTCCTTGTGGAATCGATTACCATCAGCGATTTTTCCGGACCGATACGACTTAGGGACCTTCAAGAAAAGAGCGTACTCCTTTTTAAAAGGCCGGCAACGCATCTGCGATTCCCCTGGTGTTGCAGTTGTTCATGGGCGGCGGTAGTCACTTACCATCAGGTGAGCCGCATGATCGTTTGCCCCCTCTCCTATAAAAAAAAAAACTAATTTAGCATCCCACTTACACTTAAATGATCTAAAGACCGCCACATCCAATGGTTGTAATAAGTGGGAGGTGTGAGGTGGTAATTTTAAGATTGTGATTCCATGTCGGATAGCCATTTGTACGACATCCACAGTCACATGAGATGAATGGCCATCGTAAATAATCAATACGGGGCGTTCTTCACCGAGAGCCGGAAATAATGATTTTTTTCAAGTATTTCACTAATATCGTACCCTCCATTCAACCTTTGCTGCTTGCTGCGTAGGTCAACTCAAATTCATAATCTTTTTTTTCAGCCGTCCACCTTTTCCATACATATTGCCCCTTAAATACTATTAAGGGTGCTATTTTTTGGCCAGCGGCATTTGCGGCCGCTAAAATAGTAATATTTTTTTTGCCACTGCCAAACTCTTGAACAAGGCTTGTTAACCGCACCTACTACTTTCGTCTTTGAAGGATCTAGATACAGAGAAGTCTCGTCCAAGTTCCAACTTAAATCGGGACGGTCAAACAAATTGAGATCGGCTAATGTATTTCCTAGTAGCTGAAAATACTCATGAATAATAAATGGGTCTGTCATTTTTTTTCGAGTATGTTCAAGAGATTGAGGTTTTTTAATTGACAATCAGTGTCTTTTTTTTTTTAATTAAGAAACCAATCTGGGCCAGGTCTGTTGTTATAAAACGGAGTTTTCAGGTTATTTTTCGCAACAAAGTCAGTAACTACGAGTACATCAAGCGTTTCGTTTCTAGACAGACCAAACCCCCATTCCTCCATAATTCGAAAGCCATTTGCCAATTCTTCTTCTTGTTGAAAAGGGATAGCTTGTGGTCTACCAATGTTTTGGATGTGATTTAGTTTCACTTTATCAAAAAAAGTAGTTGTGGGAATGCTATATTTTTTTGCAGCACCGTAAATTGAAGATATGGTTGACTTCTTCCACTGCTTTTCAACATCTTCTTAGGAATATTTTTGCACTTTCTTTTTTATATATTTTAGAGGCAACGCTCTGAAAAATTAAATTAAATACTTAGTATGTAAATGATACTTCACACTTGAATTTCAGTAGGTAGGTGTATTCCACAGACATAATTTCAATTTTTTTTACATTATCTATTTAATATGATTAACCTGTGTTGTTTATGTGTACCTATGTTGTATGTGTACCTACTTAGTAGAGAAACCTTAATTCAAAAATTTTAGCTATGTATATTTTTTTGCTAAAATAGTATTGTGATATTTTTAATATAATTTTTTTATTTTTGTAAAGTTTTAGCAAAAATTTATTAAATGCTAAATTGTTAAAGCAGTTTGTTGACAAGCAGTTTGGCACATTCACTACGTCATTATCCCGGTCACTTAACTAGCTAACTTTTGATTACATGTATAAGAAAATATCTTGAATTTACTTACAAGTCTCTGCATCAAATGAAACTTTAGTAGGTAGGTATTAACTCCTGCAAACAAACAAAATAAAAAAATATTTTCATTTAACTGTTATTTTTTAATTTCACAAAATTATTGAATAGGTACCTAACATCAGCTTTCATAATAAATAAACTCTTACAAAAAAAAAGTACAAAAATTGTTTAATTGTGATTCTATTACATTTTTATTATAGCGCAATAAAGTACTTATAAAAAAATATTAGTTTGAGAACCACTGGTCAAAAGCATAATCTTTCAAAATTTACCTATGGGGCAATTTTGTAAGTATTTTTAAAACTGTAGCTATAATGATAAAGATAATCTAAAAATGCGTCAAAAACGTCAATCCATTGATAAAAAAGACAATAATTCGTTTAACTTACCAAATTACTTAATATAATGATGTGGGGTAACTTCGAAACTCCACAAAATCCACGAAAACACACTTTTTTTTATAATATGTGTCACACACAACACACGTACCTGCTGAGAGCGAACAGAGCGAACTGAAACCCGGGAATAGATCAACATGGCGTCTAGGTCAGTGTTGCCAGGAAACAATATAACTTTCTGTTTTGTAGTAATGTTTGATATTTGAAATTAACCCAGATTCGAGGTAACCCCAAAGCACCCTAACACTTTTTTGCAGTCTGTTAAACTCTTATTTCTAAATGCGATTATTCTAGGTCCTTTTGACTTAATTTGGATAAGCACTGCCCGTAACCCAACGGTATTGGCATCGGCAATAACTTTGGTTTTTTCAATCGGATCATAATACCCTAATGAATGCATATTGCATAGAGCTTTCTTCAATTTGTAAAATGCGTTTTCCTTGTCTGTAGTCCAGAATTTTCGAATGTCGGCATTTTTCCCCAGCTGTAGCCTTAGGATTTTCCGAAACGGCTCAGTGAGTGTCGCCAAAGGAGTAGGAGAAGTCTTCATACATTTTTGGGCCCAAGTGTTAACAAGATGAAAGTAAAACCATTTGAAAACGTATATATAAACAATTCATAGCTGTTATCTAGAAATATTTGTCAATCTATGAGCTGAGTTATTGTAGAATAAGTAAAAGTGAGATTATCTATTATCTACATTGTAACATGTGATTATCCACAGTTATGTCACTGTAACAGGTTATTTTTCAATATAATTACTTAAATATATAATATCAGAATCATTATAAAATCACCAAAAAGTTGAGGTTAATAATAAAAAGAAATGGTGAAACGATTAACCAAAGTTAAAACAACAACAATTAAGAGAAATGAATGTATATCTATGATATCGTAATGTATATGAATGATATCGATCTGAAATCGATTGCTTGAATTGTTGTTGCAACTGTTACTTGTTGGAATGTTGATATTTTGTATTTTTTTATATTTATTTTGTAGATATGTATGCAATTATTTTTTGTCTCCCTATTTAATACAGAAAAATAATCGTAAATAGATATAAAAATGCTCAATTTAATCAAAAATCGATAAATCTAACATTTATAAAAATAATTTATTAAGGATAAACTTAAACACGAATGATCCTAACTTAGCTGTTAAATGTTTGGTTGAACCCGTTATTTCTGTTATAGCCAACAACACGAAAACTGTATTTTTGTATCGTAGACCGTAGACCCATTAAGACTTGGATTACTCCGCCCTTGTTCAAATGCATGCAAAAAAGAGATTATTTATATAAAAAATCGAAAAAAGATACTTCAAACTAGACTCCTTGCAGATCGGAGCATCAAAGACGTTGTAGACCGTGCATGCTCCGACTAAAAGCCTATTAACGCTGGTGTTCCACAAGGCTGTGTGCTATCACCAACGCTGTTTCTTCTGCATATCAATGATATGTTGCTAACTGGTAACATTCATTGCTATGCGGATGACAGCACTGTTGATGCTCTATACACCGGCCGTGCCAATATTTCTCGGGAAAACGTCGCCGAGTACCGGAACAAACTTGTGTCTGAAGTCGAGTCTTTGCTGAACAAAGTCTCGGATTGAGGGCGACTAAATCTAGTCCAGTTTAATCCTCAGAACACACAAATTTGCGCGTTTACCGCTAAAAAGAACCCCTTTGTCTTATCTCCTCAGTTTCAAGGCACTCCCCGTCTTGCCTCAGCCAGTATCAGCATCGTCGGAGTCGACATATCGAGTGACGTGCAGTTTCGTGGTCAATTGAAAGACCAAATTGGTCTCTAAAAAGCTTGGCGTGCTCAGCAGAGTGGGACAGTATTTCATGCCGGCACACCGCCTGCAACTTTACAAGGCGCAGGTTCACATACAAACGCGATCTCTTCTCGAGTCACAAAGTTCAGCGTTCCACACGACAAGCAAAATTGCTTCGCACGATATTAAAATGCCACAAAGCAATTCGTCGATGCAAATTAATGTCAATCTAAGTTAAATTAATAACTCAAAACTCAAGGATAAGCCTCGTTATCACTTCAAACGCTCAAAACAGACAACTCAATTGGAGGCGGTCTTAACGAAACCCAAATCTTCTATAGTAAATTAGACGCGCAAAATTTACTCAAAATTTAGACCGTCAAAATCAACACCGGCCGCGCGCAACCAACCCAGCGGTCGCAGACAATACTATACATACTGATCTCAGCAGCCGCGCCCTCGAATGGAATGCGAGCGGGAGCGGGGGCAGGCGGTGACTTTGGTAACATCAAAGGCATGCCAAGTCGAGTTTTGAATGCAAGTTTTAATTTTTAATATTAGGCCTAAACTAAAAGTTTTATTATAATATAAATGAATATATGGTTGATAATTACCCCTGGAAATGAGATGGTCGCTTTCAAGCTGTTTCTTAAATACATTTTGTAAATAGTTTGTAACCATTTACTTATATTGTAAAATTTATTTAAAAATCGGTGCCGCTGGGTTTCTTGCTGGTTCTTCCCAGGACAGAGGTGTTTGGTAAAGTAAAAAAATGACTTTCAATGAGAATTAATTGTTATCAATATTAAATAAAAATTATTCTATTCTATTCTGACCATCTGCGAAGTGCTAAAAGTAATTATGAGAAGTTGTAATTTAAAAAAGCCAGCAAAAACTCCAAACAACTGTGCAAAGTTATTCAAACTGTTACAAGTTTATCTAAACAACGATCTACGGCATCTGATCTCATACATCTCAACGATATAAATATATAAAAGTCTGTTGAGGATATTAACAAATTTTTCTCTAATATAAGAAGAACCAGCAAGAAGGTAGACAAATTAGAAAGAGGCTCTGTATTATTCCCGCCATCCGTTACTCATTCCAAATCCTTCTTTCTGCTTGAAACTGACGAGAGAGAAGTGAAACGCTTGATTATGTCATTAAGAAACAACCGAACATCTGGATCGGATGGTATTTCCTCCGAACCCTTAAAAAACACTTAAATATTATTATTCCAAATGTTACATATATTTGTAATTTTAGTCTCCAGGTATTTTCCTGATTTCTTTAAAAAGGCAATACTCCACCCTATTTTTAAACCTGGCGATCGAAATCGTATCGAAACTACAGACATACATCGGTTCAGCCTATGATGTCGAAGATACTTGTAAAAATAATTAACATCAAGATTCTTAAATACTTAGAGTCCAATAAATTTATTTCTAAAAACCAATTTGGGTTTCAAAGAAATCTGTCAACGTCTGGTGCTGTCCATAGCCTTATTGATTTTGTCGTCAGGAAAATTACAAAAGCGTTTGACACCGTTTCAATACCTATCTTAATTTACTATCTTGTCTAACAGAACTGGTTACTTCGTCTACGCGGATCCCAGATGTGGAGGATCATGTACCTTCCCTGACCGTTGGACCTTATGCTGACCTCTCATCCCGACGGATATCAAGTCTCCGTCGATGCCCCTCTGGGCTCTTCGGACCATTGTCTGATCCGGGGTACGGTGCCACTCACGCTCCAATCGCAGCTGCGATCTGCAGCTTGCCGCCGTGTTTGGCACAATAGGTCGACCGATTGGGACGGGATGCAGTCTTTTTTTGCATCCTACCCTTGGGGGCGGGTATGCTTTTTTTTTAATTTTTTTTATAGGATCGGGTGACAAACGAGCACACAGTCCACCTGATGGTAAGTGGTTACTGTGACCCATAGACATCTACATCTATCCTCAATAAAGACTCAAGATGCAGATGCGTTGTCACCCGTGAGGACTAAGATGGAATGCCTCTTTGCCAGTAAAAAGGGTCTCCGGTTCTCTACACTCACCATACGAAACACAGCAGCGTTAAGCTGCTATTTTACGCTGGTTTTCTGTGAGAGCGTGGTCCTTCCCCGGTCGAGCCGACCCATTCGTGCTACAACCATAATATAGCTGCAGCATGGCTCTACCACGTATACGCTACGTCTACGCTTCTCGCCGGAAGATCCCAGCGTTGTTGCCGATTCTGTTGCTGATGTGGTACTTCAGGGTATGAAACTATTTATTGCATCTTCTGTGGTACCCATCGGAGGCAGATCCCAGCCATGGTTTGGTCGCTCCTGTAAAATAGCATCACGCTATAAGCAGGAGTGCTACCGGGCCGGGACAGTATTTCATGCGGGCACACTGCTTGCAACTTTACAAGGCACAGGTTCGGCCTCACATGGAATACTGTTCCCATCTCTGGGCAGGGGCTCCCCAGTGCCAGCTCCTTCCACTTAACCGCATCCAGCGCAGAGCATTTCGAATCGTCAACGACCGAGCCCTTTCCGATCGGCTTGACTCACTGGCACTGCGTAGAGATGTTGCATCCCTTTGCATCTTCTTTCGCATCTACCACGGTGAGTGCTCTGAGGAATTGTTGGGACTAATTCCAGGCGCTCAATTTCACCATTGCACATCGCGACAAAATTCGCGATACCATCCATATCATCTGGATGATTGGCGGTCCACCACTGTGCGATTTAGAAGAAGTTTTCTCCCTCGCACAACTTCCTTGTGGAATCGATTACCACCAGCGATTTTTCCCGACCTATACGACTTAGGGACCTTCAAGAAAAGAGCCTACTCCTTTTTAAAAGGCCGGCAACGTGTCTGCGATTCCCCTGGTATTGCAGTTGTTCATGGGCGGCGGTAGTCACTTACCATCAGGTGAGCCGCATGCTCGTTTGCCCCCTCTCCTTTAAAAAAAACATAGAAGAAAATGTTATTCTCATTTCTAGTCTTTTGATTGGAATATTGTTTAACCAAAAAATAAAGGCCTATTGAAATACATTGACACAATAATGATAGTATTATTGCTCAGATGAAAAATTGGATTATAAATTGTGTATATATATTAATCAATAATATTTAACGTTTAAATAAAGTTAAAAAGGGAACTATTAAAATCGTTTTTGTAAGATTTTTTATTTGGAATTCAGTATATTGACTAATGTATTATTGCTTAAAAATTTTACCAAGAGTAGAAAGCACAATAAAGAAGTTATTTCTACCTAGAGGTTATATATATTCCTTCTCCCCCCGGACCGCGACTAGTTTGGACGTCTTTTAATTATTACTCCACGATACTTTATTTTTTTAATTTTAAAATAGTATTAATTTAATTCGATACTAAAAATAGGAGTGCATAAACTGCCAGGAGCTTAGCTGCAAGTAATCAGGTGACATACTACTGCGCCTTCGCATAAGCTGTTGTAGTGGTTGTGAGTGAATCACTGTGTGTACTATCGTTTCTAAGAGAAAACAAGACGTCAATTCGACACGATACCTCTCTGTCATCTACTGCGCGATCTATCATAGTTGGACGGAAAGAGTTTTTGTAAGAAATCGTCGATCGCCGACCATTTTAGCTGACCCCTGCAGCGCGACTACTTCTGTAAACTACAGCAAACTTTTGGGAGCCTAGTACTTTGAGTTTGATTTAAAACTAAGCATGCCACTCAAGCGAACGCCGCCTCCCGCCTCACCGCCAGCGGAAAAAAACAAGAATAAGAATGTGAGCTGTACACCTATAAATATTTGCCCCAGCCTATCTACTGAAAAGCCTTCTTCAGAGCGTGATAATGTCACCCTAAGGAAAAAAGGTGTTATTGATTCTTCTAGTATGGAACTATTTATGGAGGAAATCAGGGAAATTAGAGAAATTATAGTTAAGTCTAACATTGTAAAACATCAGAGTACATTGACTTCTGTACAATCCTCTGTGAATGAAATACTATCCCAATATAAAGATATTAAAGAATCAATCGAGATGATATCTAAGCAATACGATAGTATGAAAATCAAATTTGATTCCCTCGAAAAGCAAAGAAAGGAAGACCGACTTTACATCGTTGAACTTGAAGGAAGAATAAGCTCTCTGGAGTCAACTATTGTGGCATCAAAGCTTGAGCTTAGAAACATCCCTGTGGGACCCAGTGAATCCAAAGAAAGTCTGTGCGACATTGTTTTAAAAACTGCTAAGGCCCTAGAAGTGCCTCTTCAACAGCCAGAAATTAAAGACGTGTTCCGCATTAAAAACAAAACTGGTAACGGAAATATTATCGTCGACCTTGCAACTACCATAAAGAAAGAAAATTTCTTGAAAAAAGCGCGCAAATTTAATAAAAAACATAGCTCAAATAAATTAAACACAACACATCTCGCACTTGATGGGCCACAGAAGCCGATATTTATTTCTGAACATTTAACGCAGAAAGCTAGGCGCCTCAACTACTTAGCCAGAACTTTTGCGCAGGAAAATGGATATAAGTTTTGCTGGACTTCATACGGACGTACATATCTACGTCAAGATGAGGGCAAACCACATATCAGAGTGGACTCTGAGTCAGATTTAGCTAAGCTGCGAGGCCAGAAATGACTGTATGAGATCTCCGGTAGAATTTTGGTTACTACTTACATTGATTTTATTTATTATCAAATATTTATTGATTATTTCTTTAATTATATATATAACATTGTATATATTTTACTAAACTGTACGACATACATTCTCATTACTATTTTAACCGTACTGTATATTTTTACAATACATGGTTTTTCTCGAACAATTTGTGGGATGGCTCTCAATAGCTATTATTTAAATCAGAACTATAGATGTGACAATGAATTTTTCCTCTTTAAAAATGCCTGAATTACAGAATCAAATTCTGTCTGATATTGATAATATTAGGGTGGCTTCATCTTTTGTGTGTGATGTTTCAAAATGCAATGATATTGTCAGGAAATCCTGTAATTCTTTGAATATCATTGCACAAAATATACGTAGCGTCTATAAAAACCTGGATGGCTTTATGGCATATATATCACAACTTTCATTTGAACCAGATATTATAATACTAACAGAATGTCGCCTTGATGTTAATAAGCCTATTCCTCGGCTTCCAGGTTACAAATGTCATTTCTCAAAAAAATGTTCAATCCAAAATGATGGTATAACAGTTTATTCTAAACACTCAATTGATTGTATAATAACAGAACCTGATTCAAATGGTGGTAACTATCTTTTGATTAAAATAAATCCAGATATAGTAATATTAGCGGTATATAGATCACCCTCCTATTATTATATTGACAACTTTTTAGATTCTGTAGAAAAAATTATTCGTCCCTTAAAATCTAGTAACATATTTATTATGGGCGATATCAATATAAATATTATTCAAGGCAATAAAGACAAAGACTGTGAGCCTTATTTAAATTTAACTGCAGGATTAGGTCTTTTACCAGGTCATACCTATCCCACCCGTATCAATAATTGTTTAGACCATGTTATGGTGAAAACAGTATTAAACACTCAAATAATGGTACTCGATAGTGTAATCACTGATCACTCCTTAATCTTAACAAATGTTTCTTTGAACTCCAAACGCAAGCCTAATAATATTTTCATTGATAAAATAAATCATGATGATGCCATCAAATCAATAGAGTCTGCTGATTTTTCTTTTATATCTTCAACTTCAAATGCAGACACGGCTGCCGAAAAATTTGTTGATTTACTAGCCTCTGCCATAAAGAAAAATACTGTTAAAATTAAGATTCCTAGAGCGAAACGAACGCTTAAGGCCTGGATGACGCCTGGACTGATAAGGTGTATCCGTCACCGCGATAAACTTCACCAAAAACTGAAAAAGAACCCTGACAATGAAATACTTCAAATTTCTTATAAGCGTTATAGGAATTACTGCAATTCCTTGTTAAGTAAGCTCAAGCGCCAATATGAAAAAAGTCTTTTGGCAAATGCAAAAAACAGTAAAGAAACTTGGTCTGCAATTAAAGCCATCTCCGGGTGTGATACTAAAAATAATTACGCTGAAAATTTGATCATTAAAAATCCTACAGATTCAGTGGAGAGAGCTAATTACTATTTTTCAACTTTAGGTAGAAAATTAGCTGATAAAATTCTAGCAAACGGTGTTAAACCTGCTAATGTTAATACTATGCCCTGGTCGCTTAATTCATTTGTGCTCGATTCTCCTGACGAGTTAGAAGTTGAAACAATATTGATGGGTCTTAGAAATGATTGTGCTATTGGTTGGGATTCCATTCCTGCTGTCTTCCTTAAAATGACCAAGGGTAAAATACTTCTGCCACTCACAACCCTTTTTAAAATCTGTTTTGAACAAGGATGCTTTCCAAAAGTTTTTAAAAGATCTCTCATTACTCCTGTTTACAAGAATGGGGCTCGAGACGTTGTTGAAAATTACAGGCCGATCTCTGTGCTACCTGCTCTTTCAAAAATCTTAGAAAGGATGCTTAATAATCGTTTGGTTAAATTTCTAAACAAATATAATATCTTATCTAATATGCAGTTCGGATTCAGAGCGGGTGTTAGTACAGAAGATGCTGTTCGTAACTTGACCGAATTTGTAACAAATAAACTGGACCATAAACAGAAGTGTGTAGGGATTTTCCTAGATTTAGCCAAAGCTTTCGACACCGTTTCGATACCAATTCTTGTAAACAAACTAGAAAAAATTGGAATAAGAGATTCTGCCCTTTCTATTTTTAAGGATTTTCTATATGACCGTGTGCAGAGAGTAAAAATAAAAAAAGTTATTAGCTCAGATGCCTGTGTCACGTTTGGAGTCCCTCAGGGCAGTATCCTGGGACCAAATCTCTTCCTGGTTTACATTAACGACCTGTGCTCAATGACACTAAGTCAAGGCAAGCTATTTACTTATGCCGATGATACAGCCTTAATTTTCTACGGAGAGACTTGGCCTGAGGTCCAGGAGTTTGCGATGAGGGGTCTTCAAACTGTGGCAAATTGGCTTGAGGAGAATCTACTGACTCTTAATATATCTAAGTCCACCTATATGCAGTTCCATATAACCAACACCCAAACTGTTAACGATATACAACTAACAGTACACTCTTGTGGTTCACAGTCAACAGATACTTGCCTTTGCCCTAAAATGATGAAATCCAAATCAATTAAATATCTCGGAGTAATTATAGACGAGAAACTAAGCTGGCTCCCACACATAGACCTTATTTCATCGCGCACTAGGATACTTATTTGGACATTTAAAAGGCTAAGGCACATCGCTGATTTTAATTTATTAAGAACTGTATACTACGCCTTAGCACAATCAATTATAGGTTATTGTATAGTTGCCTGGGGTGGAGCATGCAAAACATTTATGATAAAATTAGAAAGAGCTCAAAGATGTCTCCTAAAAACTATGACTTTTAAACCTTTCAGGTATCCTACAAATCTGCTTTACCAAGAATGCAAACTGTTGACTGTCAGGCAATTGTACATCCAACAGTTGATCTTAATGAAACATGCTCTAACTCCTTATGACCCTGAGATCTGTCGTAATAAACGCAGAATACCGGATGTACTGGTTATTGGCAGATGTCCAACTGCTTTTTCTAGGCGACAAAGTTCATATCTATCCTCAGTGCTTTATAATAAGTTAAATAGAATTCTAAATTTTTATCCTCTTTCCAGACATGAATGTAAAGTTAAAGTTCGAGATTGGTTATTGTCCCTTGATTATAGTAAAACAGAAAATATAATTTGTAAAAATGTGTGTAAGTAATGTATGTCGTATAATAAAAGTATAATAAAATTATAAAATTTTAAAATTATGAAATTAAAAATAGCAATCTTTGTTTAAAGCATATATTTATTCATTATAGGTTATAATGAATAAAATATATATTCTGTATGAAATTATATAATAATATATTCTATATATGAGTGTGTATGTATATGTATATATGTATGTATGTATATATGTATGTCTATGAGTATGTGTATGTATATATATAACAAATTGCAAACTAATTTTAATATACCTACGATTATATAAAATATTATAATAACGACAAAAGAGTCGCATTAAGTTCTAGTTTATGTTTCGTTGTAAATAAATACATTCAAATAGCTAAACAGTTACTTAAAAATGTTAAGCTTAGTTACTTAATTAATTCTTAAGATATATATAATTCTTAAGATCCTGTTGTCACACCACTGGGAGAGGCCGCTGATCCCTAAGATACAGACTTGTCTAGTTTGGGGATCAGAGTCTTCACTTTATTATTGTACTTTTATTTAAATAAATGGTTATTATTATTATTATTATTATTATTATATTTAAATAAAATTAAAACAAAACGCAGGGCTATTAAATAATTAGAAATTAATGGTATTTTTGAACTGCAAAGCTAAAAAAAACAGCAAATAAATTTGTGGTCAAGCAACGAAGACAAAGACGTCAATATCTAAAATTTATATTTCATTGAATAAGATCGAGTTAAAAAAAACAATCAATTTTATTTAGTGAGACAAAGTCTCAAAAGTAACAGAACTACAAGCGGAACGGCAGCCCCACTAATTACAGCTACAGTTTACGTACCCTACGAGCCGAGTCAGTTTTGTTTCTAACTGAAACGCTATTTCAAACTAATTTATTTACTTTTGCAGAAGTAGGTTTATGCTTAAATGAAACTAGGTTACAAACATTATTTTTTGCGAATTTATATTTTATTTTAATGTGATACATTTTTCAAGGCTTCATTTCCAGTAACAAGGCCTCTCTATTTTATCTTCGATATACTTTAAAGTGCAGCAGCATTCTGTTTCTATTTTTCACTTGAGTTTAGTCAAACAATTAGATTATTTTTCTATATTACAACTGAGCTATTTCCTCCAAAAAATGCCAATAATATCGGTTCTGAGCGACTTGAATATATTAATTCTCTACACGCCTAATCTGCTGCATTTTTTGGTTATCTATCTATCGTCTTTTATCGATCAGTTGTAATATTTTTAAGCTATACGGTTTGCTACTTCAGCCCAATGAAGTGGTAACATAACCCGGCGACTTATCATTGTGAGGCAATAACTTAAAAATCGGCCTTAAATGTAATCGTTTACGAATACACATTACAAAATGATGTAACCAAATGGGTAATGGTAAGGACCACGAACTTTAAAGTCGTGAGTTCGAACCCGCCATTCCACTACTGTCGTTAATTATTCCTAATACGAGCATTTTATGATTACTTCGAGTGTATATTATATGTATAATAATATTATATAATAAATATGATATAAATCCAAAGTAAAAAGTAACATCTTTATTTTGTCTTAAAATCAAAGGGGTCAATATTTTACAAAAAAAAATACGGCAACGCCCACCAGAGGCTTTGTGGGTTGAGCACGCCCTAAAATTATTAACAAAACAATCCTAGTCATCTGTCGTAAAATTATACTAAAACATAGCTACAGATACAAACAAAATAACAATAGCAAGCGCGCAATTTCTTATTTTTTGTATTCTGTGGTATGGATCCAGTGGAGAGCAGGGTACTGGGAAGTCCGGCCGTTCCTCAGGGATGACAAACCAGCACAAAGTCCACCTGATGGTAAGTCGATGCTGTGGCTTATAGACATCTATATTTATCTTCAATTCACAATCAAAATGCAGATGCGTTGGTACCCCTGAAGACTGAGACGATGATCCTTCTTCGAGAATAAATGTAGATGTCTATGGGCTACAGCATTCACTTACCATATGGTGAACTGTATGCTCGTTTGTTATCCCCATATAAAAAAAAAAAACAAAAAATGTTAATAACTTGACTATAGCGTCTCCTGTTGGATCATAGCATAGCTATGAACTATCGTCTTAAGATAAATATGTTGTGAGGATATGGCCTCAATTATTCACATATAGATATATTGAACACACATTAAGATATATTGAACAACTTAATAACTTAAATGTACACAAAATTGTCTTGTTCACACTGCCTTATATACAGGAATTGCCACAAGAAAATAATTTAAGACATAATTTAAATATACAAATGCATAATTTAATATGTAATAATAATTTAAATTTGACATATAATTCTAATGATAATAATCATAAATTTCATGTAATTGACATAAATAATTTAATAAAAAAGTTTTGGACAAAAGATAGGTATTACCTATCCAAATATAATTTAAGACTGATAGAAAATGTGCTATCTTATTATTTACTTTTTAACTCAGCCAAGTTTTTGGCTACCAAGACTGCTTTTATTGAGCATAATCATTTGACATTTAATTTGGAATCAGTTCCAACTAATTTAAATTAGTGAATGTGACAATAGAGGCAATCTCTAGCAATAATAAGAGTTTAATTAATTTTCAATACAGCCCACAAATAAGTAATAAAAATTGTTTACACCTGGTGCATCAAAATATACAAGGCATGTTGGGCAAAGAATTGGAAGTTGAATTGTTTTTAAATAGTAACAATATACACATCCTTTGTATTACTGAACATTGGCTAAAAGATTATAATTTCATGTTTAATTTCAGAAATCACCAGGTGGTCAGTTCCTTCAATAGAGAAAAAAGTTTACGTGGTGGCTCCTTAATATTAGCAGATAAATCATTATTATATAAAGAACGTAAGGATATTGTGAGCCTCTCTGTTGAACGAACTGTAGAAATGGCTTGTGTCGAGCTCGAGCACCTCATTGTTGTAAGTGTTTACAGACCCCCATGTGCTACTTATGACCAATTTGAAAGGATTGTGGAAGAAGTTTTACTCAAACTTAGTAAACAGAACAAGTCTGTTGTAATGTGTGGAGACTTTAATATCAATCTCCTTGAAACTTCTTCCATTAGTATTAAGTTTCGCTCATTGTTTAAATCGTATAATCTTGTAAATTTATTCTTAGAACCAACACGTATTGCTGGGCCTAGTGCGACCTGTATAGATAACATTTTTACAGATGTTAAGCCCTTGCATAAATCAATTATTCAAAATTTAAGTTCAGATCACTGTGGACAGTTAGCATCACTACCTTACATACACAAAAAACAGAAAAATAAGAAAGTTGTGTTTGTTCCAATAAATGAACATCGCTTGGAGAGGTTTAGAAGTAATATAATAAAAAGACTTCCATCACTTTCGTTTAAAAATAGTGCTAATTATTTGTATGCTACATTATTTGAAATTATACGTTGTGAATTTAGTAGAATATTTACTTCTAAAACTTTCTCTTTTAACAGTCGCAAATCATTTAATGAATGGGCGACAGTAGGAATTTATAAAAGTAGGCGAAGGTTATACGAGCTTTATGATGAAAGATCATATAATAGTAGTGTTATATTTAGAGATTATGTAAAAACATATTCTAAAATATTTAAAAAAGTGTGCTCCACTGCTAAGGCTTTACATTTAAGCAACAAAATTAAAACTGCATCCGACAAAATTAAAATGACCTGGAGAATAATAAATAGTGAAACGGGCAAGGTCAAACCGCGCAACTCGGATTTTCAATTAAATATTAACAATAATTTAACGCGATCTGATCAAGAAGTTGCTATGGCTTTTGAGAAACATTTTACTGATGTTCCTTTTTTGACAACAAAATCATTAAATTCTTCTCCTACTGTCGCCGAATCATTGCTCAAACAAAATGTAAAGGCTTGTTCAAATACTTTTAAATTCCATAGGGTACTGCCAAAAGATATCGTTAAATATTTTAAAACTATTGATGTTAAGAAAACGGCAGACTTATGGGGGATTTCCGTTAAAGTTATTTTATCTATAATAGATACATTAGCACCTTATCTAGCCACTATATTTAATATAAGCGTCGATTCTGGTGTGTTTCCTGATTTAATGAAACGTAGTAAAGTCATACCTATATTTAAATCTGGTAGTACATTAGACCCCGCCAATTTTAGACCAATTTCTGTACTACCAACATTAAGTAAAATTTTTGAAAAAATTGTTTTAGATCAGATGTTAAGTTTCTTCAATATTAATAAATTGCTACATAAAAATCAATTCGGTTTTTCAAGGGGTCGCTCGACAACTGACGCTGGAGTTGAGCTTATTAAACATATTTTTTGTGCATGGGAGAATTCAGAGGATGCTTTGGGTATATTTTGTGACCTTTCCAAGGCCTTCGACTGTGTTCACCATGAGATATTAATCAGGAAGCTACAGTACTATGGTGTCAAGAATACAGCGCTTAAACTTATTATTTCATATTTAAGTAATAGAAAACAGAAGGTTATTATCAATGGTAAAAGTTCTTCCGGGTCACCTGTACTAATGGGTGTTCCTCAGGGCTCGATTCTCGGCCCATTCCTGTTTCTGGTGTATATTAATGACTTACCTCACCTTGTAGGGGATAGTCATGATATAGTATTATTTGCTGATGATACTTCCTTGATTTTTAAACTTAAACGTCAATCATTTAAATGTGACGAAGTGAATAATGCTATATCAAAATTAGTGCATTGTTTTAACGTTAATAATCTACATTTGAACGGAAATAAAACTAATTGTGTTAAATTTACAACAACGAATGTTAAAAATTTTAATACCAATGTGTTTTTAAATGGGGAGGAATTGAGCCCTGTTGTATCCACTGTTTTTCTTGGCATCACTCTTGACGCAAAGCTACAGTGGGGCCCCCATATATCCAAATTAGCAAGCAGACTAAGTTCTGCAGCCTATGCTGTAAAAAAGATTAGAGGTCTCACTAGTGTCGAGACAGCTAGATTAGTTTATTTTAGTTATTTTCATAGCATAATGTCTTATGGGATTTTGCTATGGGGAAATGCGGCTGATTCAGAAACTATTTTTGTTTTACAGAAGAGGGCCATTAGAGCTATTTACAATCTAAAACCGAGAGAGTCTCTTAGAGATAAATTTAAAGAAATTAATATATTAACTTTGGCCTCTCAGTATATTTACGAAAATTTAATGTATGTTCACAAAAACAAAGATAGTTTTAGTAAAAGAAGTGATATACATTCTGTAAACACTAGGAACAAACACAAGCTAGTGATACCAGTTTCTCGACTCCACAGAGTCAGTAATTCATTTTTGGGGCAATGTATACGCTATTACAACAAGGTCCCGGAAAGTGTACAGGTTCTCTCTATTACCAAGTTTAAATGTTTTATTAAGCTGAAACTGTATAAAAAGGGTTATTATAGTATAAATGAATACATGGTTGATAATAACCCCTGGGAATGAGGTGATCGCTTCCAAGCAGTTTCTAAAATAAATTTTGTAAATAGTTCGTAATCATTTATATTGTAAAATTTATTTTAAAAAAAAGTCCCGCTGGGTTTCTTGCTGGTTCTTCCCAGGACAGAGGGTTTTTTCGAACCAGTGGTAAAGTAAAAAACGACTTTCAATAAGAATTACACATGTAATGTATATTGAATAAAAAATATTCTATTCTATTCTATTCACGATTACACGATCACTATTAGACGCATTGAACGAGAAAACTCGAACATGCAGGTACTCACTAAATGAAAATGTAGCTGAAACGACTGGACAATACCAATTGTTCCTAATAATGATCACAATGGTGGCATCCAAAACCAAGGTGGCACCATTGAAACAATTGACGATTCCGAAATTAGAACTTTGCGCTGCGGTGTTATTGGCTATGCTATTGCACGAGTTATCTGGCCTATGTGATATACATATGGATCAAATATATGCCTGGACTGATTCAATGGTGGTTCTGTCTTGGTTACAGTCTCAACCAAGTCGATGGCAAGTGTTTGTTGGCAATAGAGTGTCGGACATAATTCAGTTGATAGACAATGAGAGGTGGTATCATTTTCAATCAACCGACAATCCCGCTGACCTCGCGTCTAGAGGGTTGGCGCCAATTGAAATGGCAAACAATGACATGTGGTGGACTGGACCAGAGTGGTTAAAAAATAAAGGAATGGATTTAACAAAGCATTATATACCTCAAACATATTTAGAGATAAAAAGATCGTTTAATGTAGTTTTAAAGGAAAAACCAGTTTGGGAAAGATTTTCATCTATGTTACGAATGAAAAGAGTTCTTGCATGGTGTTTACGATTTCTACATAATAAAAATAAAAATGAAAAGTATTTAACTACGGAAGAAATGAATGAAGTTGAAGAAAAATTTATAAAATACTACCAGTACTTAGTGTACGAAGATGAAATTAGAGATCTAAATAAGAAAGGAAAGATAAAAGGTAAAAGTTCTTTGATAAGTCTTACACCTTTCTTAGACAAAAGGGGGCTTTTTAGAGTAGGAGGGCGACTAGCTAATGCTAATATAAATGAGAATGCTAAACATCCAATTATAATACCAAAAAGGCAGCATATTACTAAGCTTATAATTAACGAAGCCCACATAATAACTCTTCATGGAGGTTTTCTTTAGATGCTTACATGTATCCGCAGCAAGTACTGGGTAGTTAGTCTGAAGTCTGCTCTCAGAGCTATTATTCGTAATTGTAAGGTGTGCATTGACAAGACAAGACATTATTGACAAGGCAAAAATTAAGCAGCAGCTGATGGGCCAGTTACCACCTGCAAGAGTGAATCCAAATCGCGCTTTCTTCAACAGTGGAGTTGATTTTTCGGGACCTGTGCAATTGCGAACGTCAAAGGGCCGTGGTTACAAATCAACAAAGGGCTATATCTGTGTCTTCGTTTGCATGTCTACGCGAGCTATACATCTCGAAGCTGTTACGGATTTAACATCACAAGCCTTTATTTCCGCATTTAGGAGATTCGTTGCAAGAAGAGGTCACTGCAGGAACTTGTGGAGTGACAACGGCACCAACTTTGTGGGATCCGCAAAGGAATTAAAGTGTATGTTTGAACAGGGCAAGGCTAATCTGGCGAGGGAAGTAGCTGAGCTCCTATCAAATGATGGCACAACATGGCACTTCATTCCGCCGAAGGCACCCAATTTTGGTGGGCTATGGGAGGCAGGCGTTCGGTCGGTTAAGAAACATTTATCGAGAATAAACGGAATTACAAAGCTAACCTATGAGGAAATGGCAACACTATTGGCGCAGATAGAAGCCTGTCTAAATTTGAGACCTATCTGTCACTCCGATAACACCAGTGAAACACTGGATCCACTCACTCCAGGTCATTTTCTCATTGGTGAGCCAATAATTAATATACCCGACATAAATTATGAACACAAAAACATAGGTATGTTATCTAGATGGCAATTTTTACAAAACAGGATGCAAAAAAAAAACTATAGCGAGATACATTGTATTATATATAGATAATATATAGGGCTAACCGGCATCTAGCAAAAATATCAAATATGTAATAAACATACCGCCCTCCAAAAACTACAGTTTTTAACTAAGTGCTCAAAA
Organism: Parnassius mnemosyne; assembly: GCA_963668995.1. Taxonomy (NCBI): domain Eukaryota; kingdom Metazoa; phylum Arthropoda; class Insecta; order Lepidoptera; family Papilionidae; genus Parnassius; species Parnassius mnemosyne. Next base: position 14,290,379 of record CAVLGL010000084.1, on the reverse strand, counting down.
AGACAAACATTCAAAACAAAATGTAATGTAAATAGTAATAAAGTTACAACTTACACCTTAACTTTTAAACTTAAATAATATATATATACAGTTCATGAGAATTGAAATATCGACAGTAAAATCAACTTTTCGCTCAAGTTTAAACATATCGTATTATAACATGCAACACATGTATGGAGAGAGGGCACTTGTACAAAATTCCAACTATTTGCAAAATATCGAAGGACTAGGCACCATAAAGTATTTATTCTAACAATCTTATGATTAAGTAGATATATTGTGAAGTAGAAAAGAACAAGCAATAAATCTTAAATATAATTTTTTAATGCTAATTTATATTACTTCTCTATTTTTTTTTATAATTCTGAACGTGGACTGTATCCGTATGTAACAATACCTTTATAAATTAATTTAACATTTCAGCACTTATAACACAACTAATAGGCGTGAACAAAGTAATATTAGTAAATCTTAAATCGAAAAATAGGTTTACATTTATTTATGCAATAAAGTAATTAATATGTTATGATAAAAATACATAAACTTAAGGCTAAAAGGCTTACAGATTTAAACTTAAAATAAGCTATAACAAAAATTGTTCCCATTATCATTGCAACATTGTTTAGGTGCGAAGTCCTCGGTGGCTTATTGTTACTAGCATGGTACATTGAAAGTTAAAGGAAGACGCAAGTTCGTATTTTATCTTTTCCATTTTTTTTATGACTTTGTTGTTTTATATAGATATTTTAGTGATATGATGTAATGAAATATCATTAAAATAATTGTATAAAACAACAAAGTCATAAAAAAATTCCTTTTGGAGTTTCGTAATACGCTTTGAATAAAAACGGAACAATCACCTATAAACTTGCATCGAAATGCAGCTAATTGCATATTTTTGCAGTATCTGTAACTTTTGCTGCTTTTAACAAATGGGAGCACGAGCCGTGAACAATTTACTATCTCCAAGCGGACGCTTTTCATATTCATGAGGGGGTTTCAATTGAAAAATAAAAATAAAATATTTTACGTAAGTCGAAATTATAAATTTTTTAAATTGTTCATATGCTACATACACATTTATATGTAGTAGAGTCATGCTTTAGGTATGTTATGGTTATAGCGTGAATGAGTTGGTTTGACTGGGGTAGGACCGCGCTCTCACACAATATGTACACGCGTAAAATATGTTGGTTGAGTGTAGAGAACCGTGGACCCTCGTTACTGGAAACTAGGCATTCCATCTTAGTCACTACTGGGGAGGTAACACATCTGCATATTAATTCTTAACCGAGGATAAATGTAAATATCTATGGGCTACAGTATCTAATACATTCAGGTGGACTGTGTGCTCGTTTGCCACGTTTGCTCGCTTTTTTTATAGAAGTTGGGGCAAAACTTCATGCAGCTCACTTGATGTTAAGTGCCGACTGCTGTCCATGAACACCTGGAAGACCTGGGGGTTGCAAGTACGTTGCCGGCCTTTTAAAAAAGAGTAGGCTCTTTACTCGAAGATCCCTTAGTCGAATCGGTCCGTGAAAATCGCCAGTGATAAACGATTCCAGAAAAAAATAGTGCAATGAAGAATACTTAGTAAATTACACTGGTAGACCGCCAAGTATTGATTTAGTGTAGGTAGTACCTTGAGTGTGTTGGTGAAATTTGGCGGCTGGAATTAATCCGAACAATGTCTCAGAGCACTCCCCGTGGTAAATGCGATTGAAAATGCAGTCTCATAATAAAAGTAAGTCTGTAAAGAACAATGCCAGATTCTCTATAGAACTTTGCCCCACCCAAAAGTGTAGTGTACACGAATGCCGTACGCAACATTTTTTTCTACTTTATTACTTCATCCAAATTATATAATTTGTAGTCTCTAGAACTTGCGATTTGTTTTAAACTGGACTTTAATAATTACTTTTACGCTAATGATATATATAAATAAGAATTTAAGAGTTTACGGAGCATAATAATATAATGATCAGTCACATTGGAAAATGGGTTCTCTTGTATAAGATTTAAAACGTCCTTATACAATATAAGACTAGCACCACCTATTTTTCATATAACCTAAGTCCTAGTCATGTAAACGAGTTATATTATTTACAACATTATTTTTCAAGATACAAATTAATATGACATGTGTCTGAAGAATGTGTAAATATTTACAGATTAGTAACTAATTTTACGACAACGGCAGGACCATAAATTATCAACTATATAAAAAGCTATAAAACTAAATAGGTATATCTGTCGCAAAGATCTCTATGTTGAAAGAAGAATTAAGATTGTAAATCGAAATGAGGACACAAAATGCCCCTGCATCCTATCGACGCAAAGATGACAATTAAATGCAATTATCAGAATATCGTATATTAATAAAAGCGTAAGTCGTCGGCAAAAGCAGGAAAAAGTGCAACGGTAAAGAAAGTGGGAATCAGCACAAGCATGTTTGTTTCACAAGCACAGATTAGTCAATGTGTGAAAATATTCGACATTAATTTGACATTAATTCGATATTGACAAAATGACGTGTGTGTATCATTTCACAAAATGCACGAAAATCAATTCTGTGATTATATAATGCAAATCATGATTATTGTCGACTTATAGTAATAATTGAAAATAAAAATTTATAAGTAATTTTTTTATATGACAAAGACTTTTTTAATAAAAATATGTGTTCTTAAATACTTTATGCGTACTTATGTACTAATTCGTACAAAGAAACGCAGATGTTATTGGAAGAGACTGGTAATATAAATATTAATAGTTGAATTCCTTTTTCTTTTTAATAATACTTTACCGCAAGTTGTACAAAATAACGATTTATCACAATAAAACTTGAAAATTCATAAGATTTTTTTTCATATTTTTCCTTTTTTGTAAAAAGTGGGGCACGATCTGGCATTCTCCTTTAATTATTACTACCCAATAGCAGTAGTCTTAACTTTGAGGAGCATATACTCTGTTTCTTATCGTTTGTCGTGAAGCGACAATAGAGAACAAAAAGAATCTAACCTAAGAACAACAAAACAACAAAAATACAACAAAAATAAAAAATATATTTAAGATTCAAAGATATTTACAATTTTATATAACAAAAATGGAGTATGAATATGAGGATGGATGATGCGATTTACAGATTATTTAAAAAAAAGTAACAAAAAAAAAAGAGATTTGTGCCGAAGCTGAGTCTGAAGATCCAAGGTGTGCTCTCAGCGCCTGGAACGAGCACGCACGGCGTAGGTGAGAAGGCGTGGGCGTCTCTAGGCGACGACCTCCGGTAAATGTGGTAATTGCAGGATCCGGCGATTCCAGGCCAGACAGGGGCTTGCAGGATCCTCAGCGGCTTCAGACAACACAGAAGCCTGCAGGATCCGGTGACTGCAGGCGGGACAGAGGTTTGCAGGTTCCGGTGACTTCAGGCGGAACCGAGGTTTGCAGGTTCCGGCGACTCCAGGTAGAGCAGAGACTTGTAGGATCCCGGCGACTTCAGGCAGAGCAACGGTTTGTAGAGTCCAGCGACTTCAGGTAGAGCAGAGGTTCGTAGAGTCCAGTGGCTTCAGGCAGGACAGAGGCTTGCAGGATCCCGGGGCAGTGCGGCCCCGGGATAAGGCCTTTAGAAGATGCTTCCAATTCGAGAACTGAAGCAAGACTGCATTTCTTCACCGATTGTTCGGCTTTTATACCTTTCTAGAGAGAACGGAAAAATTATTTAAATTAAACGCAATTTTTTTGTAAATGGTCAAGAGAAAAGAGTATTTATGTGGAATTATCGAAATAGAAACAACAGACCGGTAGCAAATTTGAATATAATTGCCATAGAGACCAAATAAACAACAATGTCAAAACATGTCAAATTTTGGTTTTAGGCTTGTAATAAAAAAACGGCAAGATTTAAGTGAAAAATGAGATATTATTGATATAGGAAAAAAGGTAGCGCAACTGCAGGCACAAAGCCCGAAATTGCAGAGTTACGGAAAACTAAATAAAAGATCGAAAAAAGGTAGACTCCATTGACACCAATTTAAAAGTGCTGATAATGTGAAAATACGAAGTAGAAATGATTTGTTATTGTGTTCTTATGGTTTAAAATCGTTACAGGATCCTATGGAAATAAAGGTGATGTAAAATATCCAGTTTTGAGGTGAATGCAGAAAATCGAAACAGAATGGAAAAATGAATTTAAAATAATGTAAAATGATAAGTAAGTAGCATAACACTACATTTTACCCCCGACCCTGGAAAAATTTTGATATATACATTCTAAATTTTTTCCATAAAAAATTTGACTCAGCAAAAATTTTGATATATACATTCTAAAATAAACCATAAAAACACAGCTTTGCAGAAACAGACATCACCAGGCAAAACCAGATATACTATCTCTTACATTCATCATCTGCCATTCAAGTAAGGGTGGAGTTCACATTCAATGACTACCACTCTAAAAGTGTGTTTTCGAAAGGACATTCAGGCTTATTTAAGGAGTAGTCATCCGCTCCTGCGTGGAGAAAAAAAAAATATTAAGGGAGTAGTCAGCCGCTCCCAAGTTAAGATAAAGATAAAGAAATCAATCTTAAGCAAGCTTTAGTCGCTATGACTTAAGTAAAGATTAAGAACGGCCAGAGCGTTAGGGCTTAAAGCCAGAGATCAGCAACATCACCAACGAGATGTGTCTGAAATAAAAATAAAAAGTGACGATTAACCAACGAAAGTTCGAGGTCCTAAAGCAAGATGTGTTGAAGAACACTGGATCATCAAACAAACAAACAAAAGAAATAAAAATAATAAGGTGAGAATGATGGTGATATTTATACATATATACAAATTAACGGTTAATAAAAGTTAAGAAAATTTATGATTTTACATCTTTGATGTGCCACTTGCCTCTAACTCCATTAGGGTCTTCAAGCACATAGACTAGTGGTGACAGTTTAGCTATCACTTTGCACTTGATGAACTTAGGGGCAAGTTTAGCATTAAAGTATGCGCCGGCATTGCTTAAAACATGGTTTTTACGCCAAACAGTATCTCCCACATTAAATTCTTTAAAAGCCCGGCGAAGATCATAGCGAGCGCTATTTTTAGCGTGCGCTATGTGAAGTTTAGTTTGAACTTTGTGAAAGATAGATGAGAGGAGACCAGCATTAGACGCGTAAATATCACGAGGCATAAATATTAATTCCTCGAGGTTCTGAGTTGGAGTATAGAAGGAACCACAAGGTATTGTTTCCCTACCAAAGACTAAAAAGTTTGGAGTAAAGCCAGTAGCTACATTTGTAGCGCTGTTCATTGCGTACTGAATTATAGTAAGATGGTTGTCCCATGATCTATGATCGTCTCCTACTAGAGATGCTAGAGCTGTAATAATTGTACTATTAAACTTCTCCGTAGGATTAACCTGAGGACAATATAAAGCTGTGTGAAAAATAAAAGGAACGTTATAAGAATTTAAGAATGAGTGGAATTCTCGCGACTGAAATTGAACAGCATTGTCCATTATAATAGTTTGGGGAATGCCATGAACTAGAAAAACTGAATTTTCCAAAACATTAATAATATTAGCTGAAGTAGCACGTTTAAGGGGAAAAATCATAGTATATTTAGTAAAATTGCAGTTAATTACTAGAATATACTGATTTCGTCTTCGAGTCATAGGCAATGGACCCATAAGATCTAAGGATATAGTTTGAAAAGGTCTGGAGCAAAGTTTAGGTTTACCCATAAGACCATAGGGAGAATGATTAGGGTGTTTGTAGGTTAAGCAGGTTTCACAAGTTGAGATTAAATTGGCAATATCCTTAAACATACCAGGCCAATAGCATTTTAAAGATATTTTCTTGAATGTCTTGAAGATACCAAGATGGAGTTCTGAAGGGGAACCATGGTTAACTTCAATAATTGCATGTCTATCTTGAGGTAGTAGAACTTCTTTCCAAACAAAGTCATCGTTTAGACGATCGGGAGAATGGATGCAGCGGTAAAGTTTGTTATCCCTGATAGTGTAGTTGGGATATGAGTCTGGGTTGTTGGAGCATCCGAGAAAAATCTTGTTGTAGTGCTCAAGTTTACGATCAGGTGGTTCTTCAATCGTAATAGGATGTACGCCTTGAGGTGAAATTTCTCGTGTATCAGGACGTTCTTGATTCTTATGTCTTGATAATAAATCTGGAACAACGTTATCCTTTCCTTTTTTATTTTTCAGGACGAAGTTAAAACAAGATAAGCGTAAAGTCCAGCGAGCAAGTCTTCCTGATGGATTCGATAAGTTTTGAAGCCATTTAAGTGCAGCATGGTCAGTATATATTGTAAATTCTTTACCATTGTCTAGGTAACATCGCCAATGTTCTAACGCAGTTATTACAGCCAATGTTTCTCTTTCAGTAGTTGAGTAGTTCTGTTGATTTTTGTTTAGTGCTTTACTCATGTAAGCAATCACGACTTCTTTGTTATCTTGATGTTGAGTAAGTATTGCTCCTATGCCATAGTTTGATGCATCACAATGTACAGAGAAGGGTAGTTCGAAGTTAGGACAAGCAAGGACAGGAGCAGTTACCAAAGCTTCTTTAAGTTTCTGGAAAGCAGCTGCAGCTTGTGAATTCCAAAGAAATTTAGGAGCGTTCTTCCCGGAACTGGTTAGTTGATTGAGTGGAGAGGCAATAGTGCTAAAGTTTGTAATGAATCTTCTGAACCAGCTGCAGGTGCCTATGAATCTTCGCACTTCTTTTCTACAAATAGGTACAGGATATTCTAATATAGCTTTTATTTTATCTGGATCAGCACTTAGACCGTACTCGTCCACTAGAAAACCAAGGTATTTCAGTTCTTTCCTGAAGAATTGACTCTTCTCAAAGTTAATAGTCAGATTAGCATATGAAAGTTTTTCATGAACTTTCATAAGGAGTGATATGTGTTCATCAAAAGTCTCGCTAATGATAACGATGTCGTCCAGATAGCAAAATACCTTGTTCTCAAATTCAGGAGTAAAAAGCATATCCATTAATCTTTGTAGAGTTGCAGGTGAGTTAGAAAGACCAAAAGGCATTACCTTGAATCTAAACATACCTCTTCCAGGTACATAAAATGCAGTTTTATCCTTATCGGCAGGATTCAAGGGAATCTCCCAAAATGCTTTCGCAATGTCGATGCTTGATAAGTATTTGGCATTCCTCAAGTTGTCCAAAATTTCGCTTATTAGTGGCAGACTATAAGCATCACGACGTGTAACTGAGTTAAGCTTCCTGCTGTCTACGCAGAAACGCCATTCACCATTCTTCTTCGGAGTGATGAGAACTGGAGATAACCAAGGACTTTCGCATTGTTCAATGACGTTCCATCGCAGCATCTTGTCAACTTCATTAATTAACGCCTTTTGTTTTTCAGGAGACAGTCTGTAACATCTTTGTTTGATTGGAAGAGAATCACCAGTGTCAATCTTGTAGGTGATTAAGTGTGTGCATCCCAGGATACCTTTTTCTTCAAAAGAAATTGTCTTGAAGCGTTGGATGATGTCATTAGCGATGTTCTTTTGATTAGGAGTTAAATGCTCATAAGGTAAAACTTTAGTATCTTTAGTTTCGATAGCAGAACATTTAGATTCTGTAAAGTTAAGAGAAGATAAAACACTAGGTAAGAGATTAAATTTTCTCCAAAAGTCAATACCTAATATTAGCGAAGGAAATATTTCAGGGAAAACGTAAGCTTTAATTAAATGAGTTTGATTATTGAAATGAATAGGTAAGTCAAAATAACCCAAGGAATTAACTTTTTGATTATTAGCAGTAGAGACAGTAATAAGATCTGACTTGAAAATTTGCAGCCCAGTTTAAGAATTTCCAAATGAGAATTATTACCCAGAAAAGTTACTGAACTGCCAGAATCTAGTAAACCAGATAAAGTTAAGTTATAAATTTTGACATTAACGAATGGACGATTAAGATCTTGTTCCTTGGAGTAGAGTGTAGAAGAGATTTTGTAACAAGAAAAGAAGTTTTGAATTGTTTTAATCCAATTAGTCCAATCGTCGTTATCAAAGTTTAAGTTACTTTTCAAGTCAGTAGTTAGTTTTTTGAACTAGTATTAGGTTTGGGAGAACAAGTAGGGCAATCTGCAGTTTTAAAACCCTTAAGACCACATTTGAAACAAATCACGAATCGTGGTTGAGTACAGGTGTTCAAAAAATGACCTTGTTTACGACAGCGAACACAAAAGGAGCTTTCTTGAGGAGCTTTAGTTTGAGAGAGACTATTAACTTGTCTAGAAGGGTATTTGTAGGATGAAGTGAATTTATTCATGAGGGGAGGAGAAGGTCGTGAGTTATTAGAAGAATTTGGAGAGTCAACTGAACTTGAAGTGGAATGCTTGTAGTTGAATTCAGAAATAAGAGGACTTTGTTGTACGTTTGGTTCTTTAAATTGTTTGTCTCTGTCTAGGAATTTTTCATAGTTTTGGCAAGTAGCCAAAAGAGAGTCGATAGAGTCAATGTCTTTTAGAGCTACGAAGACTGAATAACATGGGCGAATATTCCTCAAAATAATCTCCAATTGTTCTGTTTCAGAAAGTTTCTTCGAAAGACGAGAAAACATTCCAGACATGATGGAAATATAGATGACAATAGGTTCATCTCGACCTTGAGTTCGATTCCTAATCGCTTCTAAAAGTTTGTGATCATAATCAAAACCACCAAAGTCTTTGATTAATAACGAAGAAAGTTCGTTCCACGTTAAGTTTGGATTCTGATTATATTTAAATCTGAACCAATGAAGAGCATTGTCAGTGAAAATTTCAAACGCTTGTGAAATCAACAAGTCTTTGGACAAGCCACGAGCTATACAGTATTCTTCCAGTTTTTGAAGAAAGGATCTTGGACAGCTTTTACCATTGAAGGTGTGTCTTTTCAGATCTTTGAAGACGTTGGTTGGAGAAAAAGATTGAGGTGGTGGTGGAGGATACGGGGTATGGACCTGAATAGAAGTTTGAGAAACAAGAGGGAGTTCCGTGACAGTCGGGTCAACCGTGACAGTCGGGTCAACAGGAGGGTCAAGTGATGGAGGGTCATTTTCAGTTGGAGCTGGAGTCAAGGATTCAAATTGTTTAGTAATATCGTCATATTTCATCTTCAAAGTATCGAAAATAGCTTTAAAGTCTGGATATAAGTCAGTATCTATTCATTCCAATCTGTAAAAGACATGATTAATAAAAGTATTTGGTTTCGCCTTGAAAACATTTTTTAATTTTACAGTCCAAGTAAGTCAAAGTAGAATCAATTTGAGACAAGTCATCCTCAATCGGAATTGGAGAAGTCAGAATATCTTCAGGGTGAGAATTCGCAACTAAACGCAAAACCTGTTTTTTTAGAAGTAAAACAGTATTAGCTGGTTCCTCACATCTAATCTTCACTTCGTATTCGAGTTCGGCCTTGTTAAGGAATTCGTACTTAATAACCCTTTTCATTGTTATAATTAAGTGTAAAGTTAAGTTTAAGAAATAAAAATTTAATTAAAAATTATACCTCTTTAAGTTATCTAGAATAAAAATATTAAAGTGATGAATGTAAGTGAAGTGTTGAATGTAGGTCTAAATATAATCTAGATAAGTTGAAACACTAGATGAAGTGTTGTTTTAGAATTTGGAAGATTATCTACAATAAAATTATTAAAGTGATGAATGTAAGTGTTAAATGTAGGTCTAAATATAATCCAGATAAGTTGAAACACTAGATGAAGTGTTGTTTTAGAATTTGGAAGGTATGAAAAGGATGAATAAATAAAGAGTTAAGAACGAAAGAGGAAGCAATTAAATCAAAAGGAATGGACAAGGCGCAGTAAAGGTGAAGAGAAGAGAAAGAGAACTTTTACGTTGGGCGCCAAATGTCGTAAAGCGACAATAAAGAACAAAAAGAATCTAACCTAAGAACAACAAAACAACAAAAATACAACAAAAACAAAAAATATATTTAAGATTCAAAGATATTTACAGTTTTATATAACAAAAATGGAGTATGAATATGAGGATGGATGATGCGATTTACAGATTATTTAAAAAAAAAGTAACAAAAAAAAAAGAGATTTGTGCCGAAGCTGAGTCTGAAGATCCAAGGTGTGCTCTCAGCGCCTGGAACGAGCACGCACGGCGTAGGTGAGAAGGCGTGGGCGTCTCTAGGCGACGACCTCCGGTAAATGTGGTAATTGCAGGATCCGGCGATTCCAGGCCAGACAGGGGCTTGCAGGATCCTCAGCGGCTTCAGACAACACAGAAGCCTGCAGGATCCGGTGACTGCAGGCGGGACAGAGGTTTGCAGGTTCCGGTGACTTCAGGCGGAACCGAGGTTTGCAGGTTCCGGCGACTCCAGGTAGAGCAGAGACTTGTAGGATCCCGGCGACTTCAGGCAGAGCAACGGTTTGTAGAGTCCAGCGACTTCAGGTAGAGCAGAGGTTCGTAGAGTCCAGTGGCTTCAGGCAGGACAGAGGCTTGCAGGATCCCGGGGCAGTGCGGCCCCGGGATAAGGCCTTTAGAAGATGCTTCCAATTCGAGAACTGAAGCAAGACTGCATTTCTTCACCGATTGTTCGGCTTTTATACCTTTCTAGAGAGAACGGAAAAATTATTTAAATTAAACGCAATTTTTTTGTAAATGGTCAAGAGAAAAGAGTATTTATGTGGAATTATCGAAATAGAAACAACAGACCGGTAGCAAATTTGAATATAATTGCCATAGAGACCAAATAAACAACAATGTCAAAACATGTCAAATTTTGGTTTTAGGCTTGTAATAAAAAAACGGCAAGATTTAAGTGAAAAATGAGATATTATTGATATAGGAAAAAAGGTAGCGCAACTGCAGGCACAAAGCCCGAAATTGCAGAGTTACGGAAAACTAAATAAAAGATCGAAAAAAGGTAGACTCCATTGACACCAATTTAAAAGTGCTGATAATGTGAAAATACGAAGTAGAAATGATTTGTTATTGTGTTCTTATGGTTTAAAATCGTTACAGGATCCTATGGAAATAAAGGTGATGTAAAATATCCAGTTTTGAGGTGAATGCAGAAAATCGAAACAGAATGGAAAAATGAATTTAAAATAATGTAAAATGATAAGTAAGTAGCATAACACTACACGTTTTAATCTTATTTTTAAGAGTGACGTATAAAGTACGGGCGTATTAAACCGTGATATAATTACACAACGAGATCAGAGGCGATATCGTTTTGTTTTATGTCCAAAGCGATGGAAATCCGCTAAGCAAGCAATTTTCAGATTAAATTCTTCGATTCGAGGTCACAAGCGTGCAGAGATATAAAAACTGTGCCATCGCAGCAGCTGACGGCCCTAACCATTTGTTAATGAACGCTTTGTGCCGCTCGTTTTGTTCAAGTACTTTAGATTGTTTTATAATAGACCTATTAATGCTATGAAATTCAATTTTTATTTATCCTGTCATTCATAAAAATATATCTGAAATTTGTAAGTTTCATCTCCAACAGGTTTCTTTTACGATATACTTGACTAAAAGGTATAGATTGAACATGTAGAAACTAGATAAAGGATTACCAATGGTAATATTAAAACCGTTATTTCAGCCCGCAATACACATTAAAAATTGGCAGTTGCTACTTACCATCAGTTGGACTGTAGTTTCGTTTATAAATTGAATTTTATATAAAAAAATACTGTCACCTTATCTATATCTTACTGTGTTATCAAATATACTATATAGGTAAACACGATTGCCTCATTGGTTGTCGGGTTCGAATCCCTTGTCAAGCTAAAGTCAGTTATTAAGGTTTACTCTCAAAAATTCTCGGAGTCAGTCAGTTCATATGGCTAGCCTCCGATACTGTCTCATTGGTTGTCGGGTTCGAATCCCTTGTCAAGCTAAAGTTAGTTATTAAGGTTTTCTCTCAAGAAATTATCGGAGTCAGTCGGTCCATATGGCTAGCCACCGCTACTGCCTCATTAGTTGTCGGGTTCGAATCCCTTGTCAAGCTAAAGTCCGTTATTAAGGTTCTCTCTCAAGAAATTCTCGAAGTCATTCGGTTCATATGGCTAGCCTCCGCTACTGCCTTATTGGTTGTCGGGTTTGAATCCCTTATCAAGCTAAAGTCAGTTATTAAGGTTTTCTCTCAAGCAATTCTCAGATACAGTCGGTTCATATGGCTAGTCTCCGCTACTGCCTCATTGGTTGTCGGGTTCGAATCCTGTGTCAAGCTAAAGTCAGTTATTAAGGTTTTCTCTCAAGCAATTCTCAGATACAGTCGGTTCATATGGCTAGTCTCCGCTACTGCCTCATTGGTTGTAGGGTTCGAATCCTTTGTCAAGCTAAAGTCAGTTATTAAGGTTTTCTCTCAAAAAAAGCTCAGAGTCAGTCAGTTCAGATGGCTAGCCTCCGTTGAGGTTGGCCGCCGACCGTGGGCAAACTCATCAATAAATCTAAAAAGCCTACTGAGGTCTTCGTACCTTTTTATTAAAGGAGCCAAATATAAATTTATTATTTAAAACTCTTATTGAAATAATTTATAAATCTCTCGATTCGGGCCATTGTCACATGGTAAGGGTCGACCCGCATGCTGTTTGAATATTTCAATTTATCGACCTTTTATTATAGCTTTTCATGAATACTCTACTTACCTCCTATCCTCCTTAATAAGGGATCACCTGAAATTAATTGAGGTTAATGGATATACTTTAGATTAACAGTAACGGGCTTTTATAGCGCTCACTTTCAACCTTTCATTTCACATTGGCCTTTTAATTTAATTTTGAAAATGGAATACACCTTCATCTGATGGTTAACAAATAGTAATGTATATGCATTTTCACCTCCTACTCCTGCAGTAGGAGGTGAAAATGCAGATTAGTTAAATATTTTTCTATTTATTTTATTTATGCTCTGTTATTTCATGCCCATGTACGAGCATGATCCTTCCCTGGTAGGGGTGACCCGTTCTGCAGCCATAACTTAGATAAATCATGGATTTTAAACATACGAATAATTACCAGAATTTTGACCAGCTTGCTAGAAATTTATTTTTTTAAAACGCTCACAGCCGAGAAACAAGCAATGTGTTAATTATAATTAATGTGAGAAAGTTATGAAAATGACCACATTCCGTCACTAACAGTTACTTTCCTAATTATGAGGGTGAAGCATCGTCAACTTCTTGAATTTGGGGCGGTTATTGAGAATTTCTCGATATAGAAAACTCCATACCTCATTTTGGCTCAAACCCAGTTTTAAAATCATGAATGATTTAATCAGCAGCTGTGCCTACGAACAGCAAACCAACAAAATAGTCATAGCCCAGTAATATACAAGGTTTTTAAATAAAACAAATTTTACGGATTTTATCGCGTACATTAACTTATTTTTATATTCCCAACGTTTCGGGTGCTTTCCAGCACCCGTGGTCACGGGGGACTGAGTTGTTTGACGTCCTGCTGTCATAGTTAGCCCGGCTACCTTCAGTTTTTTAATATTAATTTTTGGTTCGATTTACGCAGAATGAGCTTACAGTATCTTGAAGTCTAGCAGTGGTATACTTGGGTTTGGATTTGATTTTATTAATTATGGGATCCCAAGCAGATGGCAGCACCCATCCATCTTCTCTATTGAAATTAGGATGTTTCTTAATTTCAATAGCCTCGCGAATTATCCTTGGGAGGAATCGCGAATTTATTGTTACATTAACCGTTTGTTCACTGTCGCATTAAGTAAAGAAAATTATTTAAAGGAACTTAATATAACTTATCAAAAAGCGGTCTCTAACGGTTTTTCAAAAAATCTCATTAACAATTTAATTAAAAAGAAACAAAAGCATGTTATTCGCAACTCTCTGTACGCGGTTCAACCTCAAAGTATTCATCGATATGTGAGCAGTTTGACCTACTTAGGTCCCATATCTGAAAAAGTAGCTAATACTCTACGAAAAAACGACGTTCATGTGGCGTTCAAAACAAACATTTCTCTTAGAAATATCTGTAATAGTAAAGATAAGTTGGATATTCGTCAAAAGTCAGGTGTTTACAAACTTGTTTGTGACGAATGCCACGCCGTTTACGTGGGTCAGACTGGTCGCAATTTCGAGACACGTTATAAAGAGCATTTAGCCGCGTACAGGAATTGCAATCCCGATAAATCCCATTTTGCCAAACATCTTTTGGACACTGGACACAACCTAGCCAACGACCGCTCCTTTAAAGTCTTACATACGTGTAATAAAAGGCTGCGGCTGTGTGTGCTGGAACAGTTAGAGATATTAAAAAGTAATAATAATGCCGTTGCATTGCTGAATGAACAAACAAATGTTACTAACTCACCTCTCTTAAATATCTTCAAGTCTGCTCTCTAATAATGTGGGCGTTGCGCGGCGGTTTGTTTTTTAAATATACAAACGGCTGCGTAAGTCCAGCGGTGATTGGTCGCATGTTTTATCGCATGACGCAGTCTCTCGCTCCTTAGGTAGAGAGCGGTTGCATCATCGATTTGTATAAAAGGCACTTGTTTTGGCTCGCCGCTCACTTAGCGGTTAGCCACCGTAGAGTCTATATCACCTGAGGATGCCTCGTGTAGAGGCGAAACACGTGTCGTATTATCGTCAATGGTGTGTCTTGCCGGTGTGGTGTTGGGAGTAGCGGTGCTGGGATTAGTGGTGACGGGGATAGTGCACGCAATTGAGGGAGGGCGGGAGGTGCTTCTTCATACTAGGTAAGACACATCATTTTATTTTATAACGCGGATATTTGCGAAGTAAATAAATTTTTGTAAAAGCTTTTATATAATGGATTTCCGCAAAGTAACGCCTGATTCTATTAATTATATAATAAAATCAAATCCAAACCCAAGTATACCACTGCTAGACTTCAAGATACTGTAAGCTCATTCTGCGTAAATCGAACCAAAAATTAATATTAAAAAACTGAAGGTAGCCGGGCTAACTATGACAGCAGGACGTCAAACAACTCAGTCCCCCGTGACCACGGGTGCTGGAAAGCACCCGAAACGTCGGGAATATAAAAATAAGTTAATATACGCGATAAAATCCGTAAAATTAGTTTTATTTAAAAATGTGTAGTGTTCGCGTAAACATAAGAAATCATTAAATATACAAGGTTTTTGCTATCGATCGATGGTTGAAAATTAATATGAAAACGATGTAACCCAAAATCCCACTGACTGCCTTTCAGGCAACAGTATGATCAATGTGATGGAATCGGCTCTACATTCATCAACCCGCCTACCCAGTTGGTGAGTGTGTATAAATCTTCAAAGAAATACATGTTAGGTGGCGCTTTCTTGGAAATATTTGTATCCAGCTGACATAATTGTTTGCATTGGGATGTGTCTCTTATTCTCATTTAAAATTATCTATGAAATTTTACACATATATGAAATCTATACAGAACTTGGCTCAACAAAGGTTATAAATATTATAAATTTATTTCAAATGTACTCGAAATTTTAGTTTAATATAAGACGGAAGAGCGTAAATATTTAATAATTAAACTTATATTAGTTACTTTCGCGCAAGTGCAAGTACTAAGTTGACAAAATTTTAGCGCAATCTGGTAAACGGTATAGCAGCGCATGAAATACGAACCAACAAATATTAATTTTTATATATTACATGTTGAACAAAAAACTTTCCTTTTCTGAGACTTATTTTTTAAACATAAATTTACAATATTTAATTTCATAATATTATGTGAGTAGCGATCACCTCATTCCCAGGAGTTAAAAAACAAACAGTCCACGTGTTGGTATGTGGATGCTGTGACCCATATATACTCACACACCTGCAGCGTGGCTTAATTACGTATAAAGCTGCTGCATAATATAAATACCGAACGCACACAAAAATTAAGTTAGCCGATTGTTACCATAACCACGCACGCACAACCATACTCTTTACACTCAGTTACCCATAGCCTGATTTTCATCGTCATTATTACAGCCCATCTCAACCACTGTTGAACATATGTAAGTTACACAAAGATTTACGTAATTATTTCATAAATTTACTTACGTCTACAATTAATGTTGGTTTAGTATTAAGAAAGTAAAATTACCTAATCTGAACTCGATAAGTGGGATTCTGGTGAAGGAATTTATAAATCTTATTATTAGACTGTAAAATAATTAAAAATTAAAAATTTTGTATAGCAACTTCAATATAAGTTATTAAGAATAACTCAAAAACTATTAGCCTGACCTTGATGAAATTCATATGGGACCGCACGAGAAGTACCAGCCTTCAAATAAAAAAAGAATCATGGAAATCGGTTCACCCAGTAAAAAGTTATTAGGTAACACACATAAAAAAATACAATCGAATTGCGTACCGTCTCCTATTTGGAAGTCGGCAGAGAAGTTCAAAGGGAATTCGAAATAAAACTCATCGCGTCACCTACTGAAAAGTCCAGAACAACGTCTGAGGCGCCAGCTAGTATGTATATAACATAATAATTACAGTTACAAAACCACATATAATGAGCACACCCAAATATCATTTACTTCAATGGTAAAACATATCCTGGTTACGAAACAATAAAAACATAATACAGAAAATAATACAGATAAATTATAAATATATGAAGTGTGCTGAAGTTTTTTCATAGCAATCATAAAGACAATTTTATGAGTCTTCGTGAAATATACCGTACGTTTTACGTTAAACGTAAACCTTTGAACGCAGTTCTTGTTTTGTTGGCTTACTCGAAAATGCTGAATAGAACTCAGATATTGCGTGTGCAGAAACAATAAAAAAGTGTGAAACTAGTAGTAAAACGAATTAAAAACGCGTAGACAATATTGACTGACACATGACCATGACTTTTAGCCTAAACTTAGACTCAACAACAAACCCATCATGAAAAATGTCTCATCATATTCGATGAGTTGGTACTTGGTATAATTAGAAATAGGTTCTAAATATTGGATAAGAATAAAGTGCATCTAATATAGAATTCGCCAATCTTGCTTGGTGTGCCAAATACAGATAATTGTTGTTAATAGTTTTTTTTTGCGGTATTGATATCGGCCTGTGATAAACAAAGTGTCCTCAACATGAAATAAATATATGTATTGTTTTAATGTTAAATGGAAAAAAACCAGCTGTGACAAGTGTATGTTCCTTTCGCTTTGAGTACTCTTTTGAAAAAGCCACTTCTAAGCCACTCAAAGTAATAGAACAAAATTCCGACAGTAAAATTTAGTTTTAATTAGTAAAAATTTGCTTACATTAATTTTTTTTTAAATATGTGTGTGGAGACTGGCCCAGCAGGTGGGACTTATATAGGCTGTATCTTTATTAGTTTAAGTACTTTAAAAATTCTATTTTTCTTACTTAACAAACACGATCTAAAATTGAATTCGTTTTTGTACTATTTTAACTCTAAATGCGATGTTATGTATTTCAAATAAATAATTAATTTATATGAATTAAGCTATTATTATTGTAAATACTATCGCTTCGTAGGATTCAAGTATGACGAAGTTTCTAAGTTTTACAGTATGAATATAAAATTTATCAAAAACTCGATCACAGTGCCTATCAAATCCATATTTTGTGATTTTCTTTTTCATCAATAAACTAACATAATAGGTATGTTATGAATGTAGGTTATTTTGGTCTATTAAAATTCTATTTTAAAATTTAAAAATAATATTTAATTATATTTTTTTTAAGTATCTTATATTTTACGTGGCTACGCTGCATTATAGTTATAGCAAGAATTGGTTGGCTCAATCGGAGTAGGTGATGTGCATGTAAGTATTGTGTAGTAGTGTGTACATGTAACCTGACTTAACCGAGGAAGTCGGACCGCAGATCCACAGGCGCTGCTTTTCTCCAAATGTGCGATCCCTCCAGTGGTCAATCACCAATTGAAAACTACTGCTTTCATTTCACTGTATTAGTTTATCATCCTTATTTTACATTTAATTAACTTCAAAGTCAACCAAATCAACGTTCATCGAAATCAAAACAAGTGAAACACGACACAAGTAAAGAACAGTTGGTCAAAGTTCAACGTTCCATATTCACTTAGCAACAGATTATAATCACGAGAACAAACGTGGTCTCTTCTCAAGTCACAAAGTTCAGCGTTCTCCCGACAAGCAAAAAATTTCTTCGTACGACATTAAAATGCCACACAAGACACTCGTGGACTCAAATCAATGTCAATCAAAGTTAAGTTAATAATTCAAAACTCAAGGATAAGCCTCGTTATCACTTATACGAACAAAATAGACAACACACAAAAAAGGCACTTAACGCGACGTCACAATTCAATATTAATTTCCAAAAGCAATTAACCGGCCGAAGCGCGACAAAATCCTTTCCAGACTTAAAACAAGCCTCGTTATCACGAAACGTACTAATTAAATCAACTCCTTAGGAGGCACGCGCCCGGCCACCGCGCAACTAGTCTTTTCTAGACTTTTACAATACCGTCCGTCGCGCAACAATTATTTTTCTAGACTTTTACTCGCCCCGGTGTACGCGTACAATTAATCTATATCCAACACGAAGAGATCTCCTCTCGGGTCACACATTCTTAGAGTTTCAAAACTCAAAAGGGCCTCTTGTCACTTAAAGCACGAAAAAACCATCAATAAGAGGCGTTTGTCACGCGGCCGACCGCTCCGCACGTAACTGTCATACTGAAAAGGGCGCGGTCGCCAGATGCGACGCGCGCTCGCAACTGTCCCAGGCGGTGACCTCTAAATTCTATCGGAGGACACGCCGCGGCGAGCGTCTTGGAATGCAAGTTTTAAATATGTTAATATTTTGGCCTAAATATATCGAATTAATAATTTAAAAGTCTTGGATTCGATTCCCAGGTCGGACTAGTCTGTCGTTTTCTTAGTGTACACGCCCCTAGCTGCCCCAACCAAGGATGACGGGATTGGAGCCCATGAGTAATCCCATCGACGAGTAGCAGAGGGACGGGGCCAGAATATGACCACGTGGAATTTCCTAATTACAATAAACAATATGGGAGAAAGCTAGAAACACATAGTACTTACCATTATCCGGAGCTAACTTCGCACCAAGGCTTGGGCAGGCCGTGAGTGTGTGTAATAGTGGATGGCGAGTAGTGTACAGTGAGGTGTGAATGTGTGGGGCCTTGGCAAGCATAGGCGACTAGCAGCGGCCGAGTTCCAGGCTGCTCCAAAATGAGGTAATCTTCCGCGGCGTTGTCCACAGTCACTTTCCTCGTTCGTCACGATGACAGTCCATTAACTCTATCGTACAATTAACTAACATACAGAAGCCACTAACTCTCGTTTGTTATAAGGTTAACGCACAAAACGAACACGGAGTGCCCGGATCAAAGGTCACTGCCGTTTCGCGTAGCAACAGTTATTTCTAGAGTATCAAAGGCCGCACTAGCTAATATTGTCGAATGCACTTATACAGATTCTGAGTCGAACCCAATAAGTCCCGGGAAAGGCTATCCAGGAATGCGCGTTATAAATCCTAGACAGAATGTTTACTAGACGCCTAAACTACTCCGCGGTTCCCGAACAAAAATGATAGTGTGCTAGCGTTAGCACAGCTGGCAGACGACTGCTTTCGCCTTTACGCGTTCTCAATACCCACCGCTCCACCGAGGTCAAAACCGGTATGGCACCGAGCCGCGCGCACTCTCGCGTTAGTTCCTGAAATTAGCGTTTGGCGCGAACAAACCCCCGTCCCGAACATAAGGACCTATGTCCGCGAGCAAACCGGCAAGCGGAACAGGGTCGCGACGGCACGTTACAAGACCGAATCTACACCAAAACTAGGCCACCTTAGGCACCCCACCAGATCTTGCAACCCTAACCAACGCCTCAAAATTACAGTCCCAACGTGGGCAAGCCGGAGGGTTGAACTGGATGCCCTTCCTGGACATCGCAGCCCATAAATAAGTCCTATTCCTAGACAGAAGTCCGACGACTTCTTTCAAACACCTATCTGTGCTCCTATGATTAGTTCCGCAATCCGACCGGATCAGGTCTGCAAACAACGACGCGACAAGAAGCGGCCCAGAGTGACCTCCTAAGCTTCAGTGCAGAGAGCACCCCCAAATTCCCCATGAACGTCGTCTGTGGAGAGCCAAACGAACGCACAGATAGTCCCTAGTATGAATTTTCAAACAAGTAGGCATAGCCAAGCCATTCACCATATAATCATTTACCAAATGGTGCGACAGCTGATTTCCATCTGATAATCTACAAACTAGCCAGTCTGTTAGACAAGTAGGTCTATGCTCATATTTCAACTACCTTACTTAGCTTAGCTTACCGTCAGGTGAGTGGCAAATATTTCAAATATCCTCCCTATGAGGCAATCTATGGGCGAGGCGTATGTTCAGCAATGGACTTTAATAGGCAGTAACGATGTAACGGTTATCATACTAGTCTTACTAATATTATGAATGTAAAAGTTGGTTTGGATTATATTGAGAAATGCGTCGATTGTTATGATTTTTAATAAGGGCAGAAACATCAGCTGACTTTTTATTTGTAAAGTGCTCGCTTTTCATTGATTACAGGGAACTGCCTTTTTACCTACTTTGAATATACCAAAATATTTGATAACACCTCAAGGGAATTGAGTATATATATAAATATATATATATATATATATATATATATATATATATATATATATATATATATATATATATATATATATATATCAATTAAATGTAATGTATTATTTATTTTGTTAACTACGAGAAATAGATGATAAGGGGTGACAGAAGGAAACGAAACAGGATATGGACAGCAGAGTCTTCCTGATAACAAATAAAAAAATATTCACTGTACATTTCTTATAAAAATACGTATTCAATAAATAAATAATTCAAATACTATTAGCGCTTGCTATTAGAACAAGAATCAGAATACTAAGAAAATAGTGAGAAGTAGTCCTCAAGTAGTGAGTACGCATCTGCATTTTGATCGTAATCGGGGTTAAAATGTAGGTGTCTATTGGGCACTGCATCCATGTACTATCTGCGTGCTGATTTGTCATTCTTATCCTATAAAAAAAAGATTTAGTGACGCCCTTGTAAGACATGCGTAACATCGTTGGATACAGATTGCTCAAGATCGTCTTTTATGGCATTCCTTGGAGAAGACCTATGTTCAGCAGTGAACTAAATAAAATAGATTTCAAAAACTGAACAGAATGAATAATTTTCACTTAATTTAATGGCTTCGGAATTCAGTGCTTCAATTTTTTTCATGCACTGTCTTACTACAGACTTTTTCATTATTTATTTTTGCTTTTTTCTCATTTCAAATATTTTATCTGTATTTTCTACATGCTTGGGTAATATCTGTTATACAAGATGTACTTGTAACAAAAACTCTACAGTTCTCCCTGTTGAGTGACGTACGTAAGTAGTGGAACAACCAGCGGGACGGCTGAACCATTAATTGTAGAGTTTACGTAATTTACTACAGGTTTTGGTTCTGCAGTATTATTTATATACTATAAGCTTTTAAATTAACCCTTAATATAATAAAAAACACATTATTAATTTATAAATATTTACATTACATAGTCCTGTTAAGTAAATTAATACTCGTAGCAAGATGCACCTTATACCAGTGGTTTTTAATATTTTAATGAATTTGATTAGTGTTTGCTTTCTGACGGACATTCATATTATATACGACATAAACAAATAAAATAAGGAATCAGACTAATGAATTTCTAATTATAGGGAAAGGTACTTTTTAGTATTTTTTTAGGATTTTAGGATAAGTATTAAGTGCGTCGTATTTATAAAGGTTGGGCTTTATAAAGACGAAGAGCTTAGCTAAGATAGCACAAAAAGTGGAATCCAAATTTTACAAACTGATATAGTAAGTTTAACTACATTATCAGTGCACGAGCTTGGCTCTGCACTCAATGAATAATAAATATTTCTTAAGTAATAAAAGTTCTCGTTCATTATATTTACCACTTTGATGTATAAATTATTTTATATATTTTTAAATAAGTCAAAACTAATAAATTTTCTGTTCTATAAATCAATTCGGGTCGGGCTAAATCTGTTACAGTTTTTCTGTCAAGAAATTATCACTTGAGTCTCTCTGTCTCCAGTCATGTCGGATTGCCGTCCAACCGGACTATGAGAGTGAGGTAATAGAGAAAGATCACCTGTACTCGCGTACACACTCGTGCACTATAATCCTGTCCTTCGGAGATGCCTAGTCGGCGTTGAGATAACAGTAATTTTGCTAAACAATTTGTTGAATTTTTGTTCCGAAAATAATTTGTAGTTTCACTGCGAAGTTTGACATGGCTCCTTTATAAAAAGTATTCCATAAACAATTTTTATTTTAGGCCAACTTAAGACTAAGATGAATGATAGTGTAAGGAAGAACAAGGGAGTCGACGACCTTCACATAATTAAAATCAGCGAAGTATCTATCGGACACGTGGCACACGTGGAGGATATGATGGAAATTCTTATAACTATAGATTTTAGATATTTTGCTGGTAAACGACCGGTTAAGCACCTAAGCTGTCCATTGAGTGATAAGTTAGAAAAATACTTGTGTTATCTTTGGGTTTAATAGAAAGAGCGCAGGATAGGCAGGAATGACGTTCTTTGGTGTTGGAGATCAAGATTACTAAGCCTGCCTAACTAGTAATTAAGTATTGATTATATTGTTTAGTATACATAATGTATATGCACCTTCTGAATACTTACATTTGGATTCAGACATGTAATTACAAACATGTGACCCAACCGAGGTGGGGTTGATTTAATGCATACGTTGAAATGCAAATCCTAGCACATGCATAATATGTCCATGTTTGCATATAAAATGAATCATATGCAATTGTCATGGAAGCACCAGGAAGTACATCGAAATAATGAATAAGCATTTTAATAACTGTGGGCTCAGACCAATTTACAAAGAGCAAAGCGTTTTTCTTGTTCCGAAGTTTAAGGTAAGGAAGTGAAAACTTTTGTGGGTCCATTACTCATTCTGTTTGAAGTTTATAAAAGTTAATAATAGGGGTGTTATTTATACCCATGAGAAGTATGATGTTGTGATGTAAAAATATTTTATACTGACCTTTTGGGTTTTGTTATTTTTATTAGATTTAATGAGTAATGGCATAATGTTTTAAATTTCATGAATTTAATAATATTCAAGGCAGTTTGTGATACTTAACAACTGGTATAATATTAAATATCTGCAACCTATAACTAGCACAATAAATATCCATTCTATTTTATTATATTCTATATTAATAGCTCTTTTCCGCGGCTTCGCCCGCATTGTAGTCGGAAAACGACATAATATTGAAAAATCATAACGCAATTACACCTTTATTATAAAAAGTCTATATTGTTGATATTATTGCCAAGGCAAAGTAAGAGTTCATTTACAGATTTGGCAAGAAACTAGTTCGCCTTCCTACGGTAAATCGTGTAATCTGGTCAATTGGGTCACCAGTCTTCTCGCAGATCGGAAAAGGTTGTAGTCGACAGTGCATGTTTGGACTCCAAGCCTGTGAATGCGGGGGTTCCCTTTACCATGTTCCTTTGGTATATAAATAATATGTTGAATACTATAGTAACATTCATTGTTATGTAAACGACAGCACTGACGATGCTTTTATACATGCCGTTCCAATGTTTATCGGGAACATGCCGTCGAGTTCCAAAACAAACTTGTGCCTGAGCTCGAGTTTTTATTATGGTTAATGTTTTAATTCGGCTACACGATGAAATAACCCCCTTAAATAATATTTAAGATGTATATGTAGAGGAATGGTTAATTAAAAACGTTATTAACTATATCTATCACATAAGTAGATGCTATCTATTTAATAATTTATATTACAATACATATTAATTATGATGCGGCTGTGGTTGTGCGATAAAACATTGACGTTTATGTTGATTTATTATAATTATAGTTGATCTACTTGATACTGTAATAGCCACGGCCCCATAAGTCACAAGAGTCGGGTCTAATTGTACACTTATTAATTAATCAAAACTGTTTATAGATCATATAATCGCGCCTCATTTAGCTATTATTTTTAATACTAGTATCGAATCTGGTGTGTTTCCTGATTTAATGAAGCATAGTAAAGTAATACATTTATTTAAATCTGGTAGTACATTAGACCCCGCCAATTTAAAACCTATTTCTGTACTACCAACACTTAGTAAGATTTTTGAAAAAATTGTTCTTGATCAAATGTTAATTTTTTTTAATATAAATAATTTACTTCATAAAAATCAATTTGGTTTCACAAGGGGTCGCTCGACAACTGATGCCGGTGTTGGCCTGATTAAATATATCTTTAATGCATGGGAGAATTCACAGGATGCTTTGGATATATTTTGTGACCTATCCAAGGCCTTCGATTGTGTTCACCATGAAACATTAATCAGGAAACTTCAACACTACGGTGTAAGAAGTGATGCTCTTAAATTATTTATTTCATATTTAAGTAAGAGAACGCAAAAAGTTGTCATTAACAATATAAGCTCTTCCGGATCGATGGTACAAATGGGCGTGCCTCAAGGCTCAATTCTCGGCCCCTTTCTGTTTCTTGTATACATTAATGACTTACCTTACATAGTAGGGGATAACCATGATATAGTACTATTTGCAGATGACACTTCTTTAATTTTGAAATTAAGTCGACAATTACTAAAATATGACGAAGTAAATAATGCTATATCTAAATTAGTAAATTGGTTCGATGTTAATAATTTGCATTTAAATGGCACTAAAACAAAATGTATGAAATTCGTGACTCCAAATGTCAAACAATTAAATACTGATGTAATTTTAAATTGGGAGAAACTGAGTCTTGTAAATACCACCATTTTTCTTGGAATCACACTAGACGCGAAGCTTCAATGGAGCCCCCATATATCAAAACTAACAAGCACACTTAGTTCTGCAGCATATGCTGTAATAAAGATTAGAAGTCTAACCAGTATTGAAACTGCTAGACTAGTTTACTTTAGCTATTTCCATAGCATAATGTCGTATGGTATTTTGCTATGGGGACACGCAGCTGACACTGAAATTATATTTGTTTTACAGAAGAGGGCTATAAGAGCAATTTATGATTTAAAGCTTAAAGAGTCTCTGCGACAAAAATTTAAGGAAATTAATATATTAACTTTGGCCTCTCAATACATTTATGAAAATGTAATGTACGTACACAAAAATAAAAGTAGTTTTACAAAAATAAGTGATATTTATTCTGTAAATACTAGGAACAGACACAAGCTAGTAGTACCAGTTACTCGACTCCATCGAGTCAGTAATTCATTCTTGGGGCGATGTATACGCTTTTACAACAAAATTCTAGAAAATATACAAAGTTTGACCTGCTCAAAGTTCAAAAACTTTATTAAACTAGGTTTGTATAAAAAGGGTTATTACAATATTAAGGAATTTAAGGGTGATAATAACCCCTGGATATGAGGTGATCGCTACCAAGCTATTTCTAATTTGTTGTGTTGTTAATTTGTGTAACATCATGATTGTGAGCTGTTATTTAAAAAAAATCCCGCTGGGTTTCTTGCTGGTTCTTCCCAGGACAGAGGTTTTTTCCGAACCAGTGGTAATCAAACAAAAGAGTGACTTTCAATAAGTGTTATTTATAATCTATATTGAATAAAAAAGTTTCTGTTTCTGTTGTTTTACACAAATACGATGAATTTAAATTTCCTTCCAGAATTATTTTCATGGAAACGCTTTATCATGGTTTATATTATCTAGGTGGTAGAACATTTTTCTGCTTACGGGTCTGTTCGATATTGAATTAAAATGAAATATAATTAGTTCTATGACATAAGAAACTAAAATTTCGTTTTACAAATGTCATATTTACAAATCTGCTACCGTGTGGTACCGAATTTCCTCAGACCAGAGAAGAAAAAGTGAAAAAAAAGCACAGATCTCTTATCTTCTTTTTTTTTACAAAAGTTAGTTTAAAAAATTTATAAAAGTTAATATTAAATATCATAGTAAATACAGAATGGAAAACAATAACAGACCCGTTGGTAACTGAAGTATGTTCTATGGCGTACTTACAAAAGACAATAAAAAATTGGAGCTTCTCGGTAAATAGCGAACCGGAGAAGACCAGCCCTCACAAGCAGCACCTGTTTTTCTCTCTAATCCTAACCCGTAGTTCTCTCTTACTATTTCTATCGCTAAGCATTTGTAAACCCACTGTAGAGCTTTTAGAAGAAAAAGAAGAAAAGAAGTAGATAGATAGTCGATATAATATACACAACAGAGTTCCATTTGTTTGAAGAGTAGGTTGCGGATATGATATATGTATGGGCGTATAAAATCGCAGATATTTAATTAAATGCGTATAAATTATTCACAACCAACTTTTTTCATAACACATAATTTAATTTATTTCTGAATAAAATAATTTTGCTTTTGCGTTTAAACCGTTAACAATACTTAAAATTGCAATTAAACTATAAGGATTAATTATATATCAAATAGAAGGAACAATCGAGAGTAAATCCTTATTAGAAAATTGGAATTAATATACTACATTTTGACGTTGCCTTACAGCCTGTAATAACACAGGCTCTCTAACTCTTTATACCCTTCACAACGGAATGGAATCACTTCTACTTATTGGTGATCCCTACTCAGGAATCCTAGGCAAAAAAAAGTCCTATCACCTATTTAAGTAGCATTTAATCTGCTCTAATTAACTTGTTAATGATTCTTTTTATTAACGATTATATGGCGATATTAACGAAATCTTACTCTAGCCTCAATAAAGTATGTACAAATTAAATTTATATTGAATTTTGATTGTACAACAAACGATTATATGTTTTTAGAAATAAAACTTTGATATACACCAGCTATATCAAGCTATTGCTGGTAACACTGGAATAACATTATTCTGTAAAAGTGCGTCCGCATAAATATTACACTGTTATTATTGAATTAATTTTTATAATTAATAGAAATAGATGTCATTATCCAGAAATCAAATAAAAAAATGGTTAGAATCTGCCAATAAAAAAAAACGGGTGTTACCCATTTTCAAGAGCACCGCACTCCTTCCCTTAATAGCATGCACTGTCTCGGTCGCCACTGAAATCCGTAACACGATATTATGACACGTTTTTGGCGAAAAATTTGTCTTATTTTTATAAAAATAATATTATGGTAACAAAAAAGACACACAGCCGTCGATAGGTAGGCATAGATGCATTATCCCCTGTGTCTCCGTGTTACACTGGGTCTTACTTTCACACCGAAACACAGTGTTACGTTGTACTGTTAGCTACAGAAATGAGTAAAAATGTCTATCTACATGGACATGGAGGTTGATAATGAGCCTGTTGCAAGTAACAATAAAACACGATTTTAACCACTGATTGAATGATAATAAACGCCGTCTACTAACATCTCGAGATGGCGAAGCCGGCCTTGCTCTTTCTGACCGAGACGCAGGTGTCCTCTCCGGCTGATACTTCGTATCTATCCTACCCGGGGTACAAATTAGAGCTCTCCTTTGTGTCTCCGGATGGAGTTTGCGTATACGTCAGAGAGGACATCTGTTCTCGGCAGTCTTGAAGGTTCGGAGCTATCCATCCTTTGGCTAAGCGTACACAGCGACGACCAGCCGCGCGTCTACGGGTACCTCTATAGGTCCCATAGCGGTAATGCCGAAACAGATCGACTCATCGACCACGTCCAAATGGCTACAGACTCCTTGCTACAACAGGTCCCTTAATTATTTTGCTCATCTGATATTAACAAATAAATTTTCAAAAATTTAACAAATTATTCTTATAAGTAATGGAGTTAGACCCTCCCTGCTCTGATATACGAGGATCTCTTAGGATTTAGACAAATATCGGCAAGATAATCTAATAATAGGTAATGGATTCACTTACGCTCCCCTCACAAAGTCCAGTCTTGTGAGGGGAGCGTAAGTGAATCCATTACCTACTACTTTCGTCCAGTGAATGTCGTAAGAGGTGAATAAGCGAAATTCTAAAAGAACATACTGCCATTCAATATACTTTCGAGCTAAAATATTTAAACTTCTTAGATTGATGATAGGCAGCAGCGTAAGAGATATCTGGGGTCAAAAAGGTAAAACCAGTAATTTACACTTACATACAAAACACAGCAGCATTTTATCTGTTATTTTATGATGGTATTCTGTGAGAAAGTGATACCTTCTCGGTCATGGATTTAGCATGGCTACATACATGACATAGCTGCAGCATGTCTACCATTTGCGTTCTTACTTTGAATATAAATTATATTTACTTTAAAAAAAGCCCAATTCCATTTCAGACAACTTGAAAACAACTGAAGGTGATCGACTGAGGAGAAATATATTTGAAGTTCCACTATAAAATTAAACTATAATACTGGTATGGTGATGATATGATGATGATGATGATGATGCACATGTTCTGCTTAGCTTATCTATAGTTCGTGGATGGTTCTCGAAGATTGATGGATTTTCTTATGCAAAGAACAACGGTAAAGACAAGTTAATACGTTTTAGTACAATAAAAATCCAATCTTTTCAAATAGTAATTTACTTTTTTTTTCTTTAAATTTTGATAAATAACAATGCATAGCATTAGAAGATGTAATCATCTTTAACCCCCCAGAGAGTAGCCAGATTTCAAAGAGATATGCATAAGCAGTGAAAAAAATTCAGACACGTTTAGGCAAAAACATGGATTTGGATGTAAAATTGGTTTTAGTCACACAGATGAATAAACCATTGCCTATACAATCACAAACGCAATATACCATTAGTCATCTTTTACAGTATGATGTTCACGCAGTTGGCACATTGTTTTTTTTTTATAAGTTCCACAAAAATAAGGGACCTTAAGGTCCCAAATCAACATAGGAATATCATTATACGTACCTGCATGATTTTTAAAATAAAACGTATATACTTTAGAAAAATATAGTTGCTCATATTTTTAGACATAAACAAAACAATTTCGAAATAAATAACAGGAAATGTAATTTACCAATCAATGGCAGAGAAGCCTCTTAAAATATTCATAGACTTCGTTGAAGCCTGTTTTCGGCAGTTTTCTTTTCAATTTCAAACAGTCTCTCGTTCGAGACTTGCGAAACATGACGGAATTAAAATATTGACAGTGTAACGTGAATGTACTTTCAAATCAACAGTTTTTTTTTATATTTCTTACATATTGATATGTACAACGTATTGTCCTGAATTAACTGTATCCATTGATAATTAATAGAATCAGGCGTTACTTTGCCATTATATTAAAAAATTACTTCGCGTACATCCGTTCGATAAAATAAAATGATGTGTCGTACCTAGTTTGAAAAGCACCTTCCGCCCTCCCTCAATTGCGTATCACCGTCACCACTAATCCCAGCACCACTACTCCCAACACCAATACAATAGGAAAGACACATCACTGACGACAATACGACACTTGTTTCGCCTCTATACGAGGCATCTTCAGGTGATCTAGACTCTGCGGTGGCTGACCGCTAAGCGCTCAGCTCACTTAGCTAAACAGCCTATTAAATGTGACCATCAGTTAAATGTGAATAATTACAATAGACTCCTTTAGTTTAACGTGTTATATATCATGAAGGAATCTTTTACCCATAAATATCAGGCGGGGTCCTGATTGAGCGTTTTTCATTAACTAAAAGAAAGCGTATGATAAAAGGAACACGTCACTATACTATAAATTGAAGAATATCAGCAAGGTAATATTGTAAACTGAAGAAATCCTTAAGATATTTTCATTTTTGTTTACGCCTCTTCACACTTCTTGTTTTCAACTTAAGTACTTACAGGAGCGCAGAGCGAGAAAGAAACCCGCCCCCATGGGTAGGATGCAAAGAAAGACCGCAATCCGTCCCAATCCGCCGACTTGTAATGCTAAACACGGCAGCAACCTGCAGAACGCAATCGCGAGGGGAGCGTAAGTAGCACCACACTCCGGAAAATGGTCCGAAGAGCCGAGAGGGGCATCGACGGAAACCTGATATACGTCCGGATGAGAGGTCAGCTGAAAGTCCAATAGGGAAGGTGTATGATCCGCCACATCTGTTATCCGCGTAGACGAAGTAACAAGTTGTGTCAGACCATATGCTAAGGCAAAGTCATAAACAGATCTCCCCGCATGATCGGTTAAACGTGAACCGAGCCATTCGGCATGGTGGGCGTTAAAATCGCCAAGTATCACGATCTCTGCGGATGGGAATTGTTGTAGCTAGGAATCTGTAGCCAATTGGACGTGGTCGATGAGTCGGTCTGTTTCGGCATTACCGCTATATGCAAACTCCAGCCTGAGGCACAACGGAGTATTGCAATTTGTACACCGGTTAGGCAATTAATATGGCTGCAGCATATGACGTAAAAAATGACTCTACCACGTAAAAAACCATTATCCAATTTATTAAATATATTAGTATATCTTCATGGAATCATGATAGATGGATGAAATTTTTTGTTAATGAAGTCATTAATAATATATGGAAATTATAATTAAAAGAGTTATTTTATGAAAGGAATGAACAACGGAACGGAACATATGAAGTTGCCTGAGGTGAAAAAAGATTGTTTGAAGGTCGATCGATTCGGAGCCTCACAAAATAAGACCCGACCGGTGCTAGTTAGATTTTATGATACCGAACAGAGGCAGTTAGTATAGGATAGTAAAACCGGACTTAAAGGCGGTATACACATCACAGAGATTTTGATCAAGATTAGGCATCAAGTATTCACTTCAGCGCGTAAACATTTTGGTATAAAACATTGCTGGTCGTCCGAAGGCAAACAGACATTCCGATTGAGGCCACGGGGGGAGAGCAGTGTCAATATTGTGAGGCGCCGCTCTCCGTATCCTCCGCGGCCGAAACTTGGTTGGTGGCGGAGCCAGAGACCAGATCCGCCCCTGGGGTCGGGAAAGCGGGTGCCACTAAGCGCTCGATTTTCCTGTTCCCATGGCCTCCGCGTATCGGATTCGGGGTTGGGGGGTCCGATACGCAGGAAGAGTAAGAGGCCGTGGAAGGGAGCGTGCCTTTTGTTCCTGGTGCGCTTTGCTTGAGAAGGAGAATGGAGAGGAGAGGTCCTCCCTCGAGAAAGGGCTGCCATGGGGCGAGGCTAGGCATCACGTATTCACTTCAGCGCGTAAACCTTTTGGTATAAAACATTGCTGGTCGTCCGAAGGCATACGGACATTCCAATTTAATGAACGTGTTCTTGTAATGTTCCCTTATATTGGGGCGTTGTCGGAGACACATACCCAAGGTTGTACATATATATGGGGTGGTCAGCTGACCGACTGCTAGTACTAAGGTTGCACAATGACTAGTCCTATATTAGGGACTTATCATAGTAAGGTCTGACGAACCAAAGCATTAATATAGAAGGTCTCTATGATGCATAAACATTATGATAGCAGAGTCATGACTTGAAGTCCCATATGAATAAGACATACAGTAGTATGGTCTATGAAATAAAGCAAATATGTGGAAGGTCTCAAATATGTAAGAGCATTATATTGAAAGAAATGGGACTTGAAAAGGATTATTATAGTGGCGTGTAGGTTGCTTCGCAGCCTCTGAGACCGAGGTAAACTTGGACTCACTAACCGATGTGTCCTAGACATATCATCTTAGTGCCGGTGGTAAGCGGGTTTGTTGTAGCAATACGACTTGCCCGTGGACATCGCACACCCCTACCGGTTGTGGGCGGCGTCTTAGCGCATAGCGTTATGATACGTCGGCTATCTTTCGGATTAGGGTGAGTGTGTTTGGTAGTACTTTTAAGTGCAGCAAGCATACTCAACTTCATGTCTTAGTGCAATAGCGCTATGATACGTGGAGTTTTGGCTACTGACGTCTTAGTACCGTACTACTATGATACGTTGGTGGTAATTTTAGTTAACAACATTATCAAATTTTGTTACCAAAGTCGATAGGGATCATGTGGGTGTGTTGTGAGGGGGCGCCATCCGTATGATAGTTGCATTGATGCTTATTGCTACTTGCAGTATTGTGTCTTGTGATGGATCTGCGGGTGTGCTGCACCTGATTCGATGCATCTTGTGGTTCTGGTCGATGGAGGTATGCGGGTGGTGATGTCTGCTGGGACTGTATGCGGGACCTTGGGATGGTGTAAGCCCGACGATAGTCGTATTGATGCTTGTTGCATTCTGTAGCATTGCGTCTCTACGATGGTTGTTTGGCGGGTCGCTATTCTCAATAGCGCTCTCTGCGTCTTGGTTTGACTCACAACCTAAGTAGCTTTGCCCAAGTCGGGTCCCTTCATTGCGGGGCTGCAGACTGTCTGCCCTCCATGATGTTTTATATAACAACTTAATAATATATCTCTATAAAGTTCCCACCTTTGAGAGATTGAAGGCAACTTGTTGGTGGGTGAGACAAACATGATCGAAAAATGCATATACTCAACGTCAGTGACACAAACCCTTTCTGATGGCGAATTATTAATATTATCTTATAACTGCCTTATTGGCTATATCTGCCATTGTATTGGTTGGTGGAGCATATGTGTTGACCTCATGCGAGTGGTAGCTGGAGGGAGAATCTGAGGAGGCTCTCAAGGCTGCGGCCGAAAGCCGCGCAACGTGGGACCCCATTCCCTTGAGGTGAGCGGTAGACTCATGACACGCTCTGCGGCCAATTGGCCGTGCTGACCATGCAATTGGTGGTGATGCCTTACACTTACATCACGTCTGCAGAAACGGCGGTCTGGCAGGTGGTGGCGCTCACGGAGGGCTTTTTATGGTCAGTGTGCCGATTGTTGCCTAACGCGTGTAACGTACATTTCACTGTGGCTGGATTTGATCGTATTCCGTGTGGCGTTTACACGCATTGACATGCGCGACTTCGGTCGATGTTTGTGCTTACGCACTATCAAGGGGCCAAGTCCTCTTTTACTGGTTCGCCAGTTATTTTGCTGTGGACTACGGTCCAGTTCCCAACTTTGCCTACCCTTCGGGGGGAGCGCATTAAAATGGTTGGCGCTCACCGTGCGCGGCGTGTGTGGGGCCGTGTACCTCCTCCACATTTTTTTTAAAATGTGGGAGAGCGAAGCCCTTGTAACTGGTATTTGATATAAATATTGTGAGCCTTTTCCAAGCGGGAAGGGATTAATTAATAAGGAATTGACTGTTGTGAACCAGATACAAGTGGAATAGGGACAATTTATTGTTCTTAACCTTTTTGAGCTCTGTCTTCGTGAACGGGGTTCTTTAGCTTATAAGACTCTAACAACAGCTTTCGATTGCTCTCGTGAATATTCATTCTTCCAAGATACACCTAAAAGAACTAAGTTACTATACAAACACAACGTAAAAAAGGGTCCTAACTAAGACGATCACGCCATAAATTTATTAAACGGCCTATATTTAAACCTTTAGAAAAATCAAGTTATACCGGTCACGTAAATTAGATATATTTATATATCTTACAGATATAGATTCTAAAGAAATACAAATATAAGTGGATATATAGTAGAAAAGAAAAAAAAGATGGGGGGGGGGTTCGTTACACAAGTAAATCCCGTCCCCCCCCCCCAACATGTCAACACTAGACCTATTTAGGACCTTCGTCGCCACCTTAAACCAATCTCTTGGTCTAGGCCTCAATCTGGACGAGACGGTTCTCGCCGCTGTTCTCGCCTTCCTTGGCCCTCAGGCATGTCTCCCCTGGCCCCCGTTGCATCCTATTCGGTAGCCCCTACGGCTGCCCCGCAGACCGACTCGCCCGCGTCCCTCGCCACCAACGTCATGGAGTGCTCTTGCTCTGACAGGTCCATGAAGTCGACCTCCCGGAAGAGGTCCGCCACCACCACCGAAAATACGTCCAGTAGTTGTTCCCCGGAGTCGAGAGACTCCGACGGAACAATGACGGGTGAAACTCCCTTCACAAAAGTGTCAAGTCAAGGCGCAGCCGTAAATGCGCTGCGAAAAATCGCACCCTCCCCCCCGTCCCGGTAGCCCCTGCCACTGGCACCCTCACTATATGACATTTTAAAGAGATTAACAAAAAGTTGTGACCCTACCTCATAAAATGACGCGTGGCTGGAATTATTTACATTATTTTCCACTGTGCGTCAGGGCCTTTCCCAGCCCCTTCAGGGCCCCTCTCGGTCCACTCAGGGTCCCCTAGGCCCTTCAGGGCCCACTTCGACCCCCTCCGGGCTTATCTCAGCCCTCACAGCCTCCTTTTTTCCCCTAAGACCCCAAAAAAGCTGACCCCCCGCGGACATCCTCCGCACCACAACAAGTACAACCCTCAATGTTTGATGACCTGAATACGATGTATGACGCTATTCGGAGCATCGGATTGGCGAGATTGCCATATTATCACACAAACTGCACGCAGCTTAGTCCCCTCAGGACCGTCTCCTCGCTATTGCTGAGCACCACAGCCTTTTGAGCTCATTGTAAGTTAAGTTAATTTAAATTAACTTAACAATGGCCCAGCACTCTGCTCTTCCAAAGTCCCACGGTCGTATTAAGCCTAAGAGTTTATCGCTTGTATCCTTTAATATTCGCGGGTTGTGAAAAAACCTCCCCGAGCATCAACTCTTTCTTCGAGATCGCGAAGTCGAACTCCACCTCCTTCAGGAGACCAATATCAAAACTAAGAACCTCAAAGGCCTTTCCATCCAAAATTATTATCTTCGTCGTAACGACAGACCCGACCGCAAATGCGGCGGTACTATCATTTACTAGAAGAAGACACTTCATTGCTCCCACATCCCAACCCCGCAGCTTACCAACATGGAAGCCACCGTATGCAGACTAGCCTTGACTGGACATCAGTCCATCGTCATAGTCACCTGCTATATCCCTAGTGCAACCCTGCCCCTCAAAAAAAATTGAGGCTATCCTTTCACTAGGCAACTCAGTCATTATGTTTGGAGATTTTAACTCCAAGCATACTGAATGGCAAGAAACTGCTTGATATCACGCAGTCTCTTGACCTTACCGTTCACAGTCCCCTCGGTGTCACTCACTATCCTGACAACACTGACCCCGCTCCTAACGTGCTAGACTTTGTGCTAATTAAAGGAGTTTCTCTCAGGGTAATCGAGACCTTAGGGTAATCGAGACGCTTGACGACCTAGGATCCGACCACCGCCCGGTTTCCCTCATTCTTGGCCATTAGCCAACTCCCTCAACCCCTCCACGAAAACCTTCACTAACTGGAAGGGCTTCAAGGAGTCCTTAGCAAAAGCTATGGACTCAGAGGACTCCCCATCTCCCTCTTGTCGGATTTCGACAGTCCCGAAAAAATTGACACCGCGGTCGATTCTCTCTCCACTTTTATAAAATCCTCCCTTAAGGAGAATGATAGGGTCATCCCGGTTGCTAATAATAATGGTCTTCCCTTACATATATCAGCAACCTAATGAAAACCAAGAGAGCTGCTTTCCGGAGAGCAGCACTCTATCCCACCCCCGAGTATAGGCGTGCGGCCAATCGTCTTCAACGAGAAGCACGTTCCCGCCTCACCGAATTTCGAGACCTCGAACAGAGTAATCTCATGGAGAATATATCTCCCTCTCATACAGCGTACTATCAGATGGCACGAGCTCTCCACATAGACGCTATCACCTACACTCCCCCTCTCTCCTGTCTGACGGTACGGTTGCCTTCGAGGACGAGGAAAAGGCTTTTGTGCTTTGCAGACAGCATTGCCGCACAATGCTCTCCTAGTTCTCAACCCACCGACCTCTCCTACATCCAGACAGTGAAGGATGAGGTCCGCCGCCGGTACTCACCCCTCCACAGCCTCTGACTCTACCACTGTGTCCAATATTGAGATCTCATCACTCATCAAAGTACTTAAGCCCAAAAAGGCTCCGGGCGTGGATGGCATCTCTAACCAAGCCCTAAAACATATTCCTAGGCAGGTGTCGACCCTTTTAGCTATTATGTTCAACGCCTGCTACAAACTCAGTTTCCTTCCCATCATGTGGACGCATAAGGCTCCATCTGTTTTCCACAGACGGTGACCCTCTTGTCATCACCCACCAATTTGGTTTTCAAGCGAAACATTCTTGTCCCCAACAAGTTCACCGTATTGTGGAATATATCCTCAGCGGTTTCTATCCTCGTCGTCATAAGACCATCGCAGTCTTTTTCTACATAGCAAAAGCGTTTGACAGAGTCTGGCACGAAGGCCCTATCTGTAATTGAATTTCTGTAAGCCATCACTACCATCTCTGCACAGGGAGGATGACCCACTGGCCCATGACGCAAAAGACAAAGCCGACCTTTTAGGCTCCCTTTTTGCGTGCAACTCGACTCTTGATGACGGGGGGAAAACACCGCCGACCATCCCGCGGTGTGAGTGCTCCATGCCGGATGTGCTGTTCTCACAGCGCTCGGTTCGCAAATCACTGCTCTCCCTGGACATCCAGAAGTCGAGTGGGCCTGACGGAATCCCCCCAATTGTGCTAAGGACGTGTGCTCCGGAGTTGGCACCGGTCCTAACGCGTCTTTTCCGGTACTCCTACTCCCAAGGCGTAGTCCCGAATTCATGGAAGACAGCTTTTGTCCACCCGATCCCTAAAAAAGGCGACCGCTCAGACCCATCCAACTATAGGCCTATCGCGATCACCTCCTTGTTCTCCAAAATAATGGAATCCATTATTAACTGCCAGCTCATCCGGTACCTTGAGGATCACCAGCTGATTAGTGACCGCCAATACGGTTTTCGTCGGGGTCGATCAGCTGGTGATCTTCTGGTCTACCTGACCCATAGATGGGCGGAGGCAGTAGAGTCCAAGGGGGAGGCGTTGGCCGTTAGTCTGGACATTGCGAAGGCCTTCGATCGGGTTTGGCACAAAGCGCTTCTTTTGAAGCTCCCTTCCTATGGGCTTCCCGAGAAATTGTGCAATTGGATCACCAGCTTCCTTGTAGATCGGAGCATCAAGGTCGTTGTAGACGGTGCATGCTCTGACTACAAGCCTATTAACGCTGGTGTTCCACAAGGCTGTGTGCTATCACCAACGCTGTTTCTTCTGCATATCAATGATATGTTGCTAACTGGTAACATTCATTGCTATGCGGATGACAGCACTGGTGATGCTCTATACACCGGCCGTGCCAATATTTCTCGGGAAAACGTCACTGAGTACCGGAACTAACTTGTGTCTGAAGTCGAGTCTTTGCTGAACAAAGTCTCGGATTGGGGGCGACTAACTCTAGTCCAATTTAATCCTTAGAAGACACAAGTTTGCGCGTTTACCGCTAAAAAGAACCCCTTTGTCGTATCTCCTCAGTTTCAAGGCACTCCCCTTCTTGCCTCAGCCAGTATCGGTATCCTCGGAGTCGACATATCGAGTGACGTGCAGTTTCGTGGTCACTTGGAAGGGAAGGCCAAATTGGCCTCTAAAAAGCTTGGCGTGCTCAGCAGAGCGGGACAGTATTTCATGCCGGCACACCGCCTGCTACTTTACAAGGCGCAAGTTCGGCCTCACATGGAATACTGTTCCCATCTCTGGGCA
The DNA here is from genome assembly GCA_963668995.1 of Parnassius mnemosyne. NCBI lineage: Eukaryota > Metazoa > Arthropoda > Insecta > Lepidoptera > Papilionidae > Parnassius > Parnassius mnemosyne. Next base: position 14,252,815 of record CAVLGL010000084.1, on the reverse strand, counting down.
GGGGCTCCCCAGTGCCAGCTCCTTCCACTTGACCGCATCCAGCGCAGAGCGGCTCGAATTGTCGACGACCGAGCCCTTTCCGATCGGCTCGATTCATTGGCACTGCGAAGTGATGTTGCATCCCTTTGCATTTTCTTTCGCATCTACCATGGGGAGTGCTCTGAGGAATTGTTCGGATTAATCCCAGCCGCCAAATTTCACGAACGCACATCGCGGCAGAACTCCCGATACCATCCACACCATCTGGATGATTGGCGGTCCACCACTGTGCGATTTAGAAGATGTTTTCTTCCTCGCACGACCTCCTTGTGGAATCGATTACCATCAGCGATTTTTCCGGACCGATACGACTTAGGGACCTTCAAGAAAAGAGCGTACTCCTTTTTAAAAGGCCGGCAACGCATCTGCGATTCCCCTGGTGTTGCAGTTGTTCATGGGCGGCGGTAGTCACTTACCATCAGGTGAGCCACATGCTCGTTTGCCCCCTCTCCTATAAAAAAAAATCTACAAACTACAAAATAGGCCTCCATGATCGACTTATTCGTCTCGTGGCCTTCTACCTGAAGGATCGTACCTTTCGTTTTAGACATGAAGGCACGCTCTCCTCTCAGCGTCACATCAAAGCCAAAGTACCTCAGAGTTCAGTACTTGCCCCTCTCCTATATATCTTGTTCACCAACGACATTCCCATCTCATCGTAAAATGTTCAGCTCTCCCACTTTGCAGACGACACTGGCCTCTATTGTAAAGTTATCTCACTACCTTTTACACGGAACAAGATTATAGGCCATAGTTGTATACGAACGATGTATACGAAGTCAACTACATTATCTTGGAAACTCACTAAAATGGGTCTAATCTTTTATTATCGAAGGGTCTTAAATCTTAAAATAGTACGAACTTAAAAAAATCAACATTCTACGACCAAAACTGAAAAAGTTATAAACAATTAATCTTAGACAGGCGCTCCTGTAAAATTTGAATTATGTCGTTGACTCATCACACTTAGGAGGTATCGTCTTGACCCCAACAATTTCACTGTATTGTGGAATATATCCTCAGCAGTTTCTATCCTTGTCGTCATAAGACCATCGTGGTCTTTTTTGACATATCAAAAGCGTTTGATTGAGTCTGACACGAAGGCCTTATCTACAAACTACAAAATATGCCTCCCTGATCGTCTTGTTCGTCTCGTGGCCTTCTACCTAAAGGATCGTACCTTTCGTATCCCTCAGGACTCAGTGCTTGCCCCTCTCCTATTTATTGTTCACAAACGACATTCCCATCTCGTCGAAAGGTGTACAGCTCTCCCTCTTTGCAGACGACACTGCCCTCTATTGTAAAGGCATCTCACTACCTTTCATACGGAACAAGATCCAAAAATCAGTTAATGACTTAGGAGCTTGGTTCCAAAAATGTCGTATCGATTTGAACCCGGAGAAGAGCACCGACGTTCACTTGGATCATAAACGATGCCGCCTCACTACCATTCCGCAATCCGTATGCTAGGGACCTCTGTCCCCTGGCATACGACCGCCAAATATTTAGGTGTTACCCTTGATACGAGGCTCACTTTCGGGCCTCATCTCAAGAGAGTAACTCGCAACGCACGCTTTTTTCTGAGTAGGCTCAACATTATGCTGGGCCGACACAGTAAAATGTCACTCCGTAACAAGCGAACCCTTTATAAGGTCCGTATACGACCAGTTATAACTACGCGGGCCCCATATTTGCTCACGCTCACCCCAAAACCCTTAACGAACTTGAAATAGTTCAAATAATGTGTGCCGTCGCGCTACGACCGTACCCTGGTAAGTCCATTACACCGACCTCTATCGAGACTTAGAGCTCCGTACAGCCCAGCAATTTCTAAAAACACTTTCTGAGAACTTCCTCAAAGCCTCAGAATCTCACTGTAATCACTTCATTCGTGAGGCAGCTTCCTATGTAGCCCCACTTCCCTCTCGCTATCGAGTCAGAAGATCAAGAAACTATCTCACCGATTCCGCAAATAAGCTTTCGGCCGACCTAAACCACCTCCTGGCAGCTAAGGCCGAATCTTCTTCCCGCCCTTAATTTGCCTTAATTAGGCTCCCCTCTCAGCGGCTCCGTGCTTCCTGCGCCCCCTTTTCCCTGAAGAGGGTCGCTTCCGACTCGGCAGAAGGGCTACACAAGCCAATACCAGTCTCACAGGTGGTGTTTAGTGGGTAGGCACTTAGGTTTCGCAGTGAGTCCCACATCACCACGGCAGCCGGCTGTCGTGGTATGCTTAGAGCATTCACTACCTCCCTTCCTCGCTTCCCGGAGGGTAGCCCTTTCCATTGCATCTGGGCGCAAAAAAAAGCGAATGCATACAATAGTTCTTCCCGATAAATCTCATCCTAAAGCATGGCAGAATTAGTACTGGTCACAGCTAAATATCCGTCTAGTTTAGATGAAGCAATGCGCCACAAACTGAAACAATGGCATATCCCAAAAAAATTCAACGAATAGTGAAAACGTTCCTTAGAAAACACGCCAACGTTAGTATTTATTTATTTATTTATTTAACAATTTATGTACACACAAAATAATGTTACAATGAAGAAAAAAAAAGATATTTTGTACAAAGGCACTGCTTATTTCATATTGAAATTTCTTCCCGCAGGCCTGATACTGGACAAATTAAAAGAGAAGCTGATCTAGTGTGCACTCTCATAATTTTTTATTTTTTTTTATTTTATTTCAAACAAAATCCACAGCTCTTTGTTACATCGTACGTACATCTTATGATCTTAAATTATAGCCAAAAACGGATTTACATTATTTAAATAGTATTTTCAATTTATAACGGACATGTTGAAGACAAAGTAGTTGGGACTAAAATATATATTTTTAAACATCTAGAAAACCTTACAAGAAAAATCAAAAAAAATTTCAACATAAATAATGCTCGTATGCTCCTCCCTCGCATGCGGGCGTGTGTGTGTGTGTGTGTGTGTGTGTGTGTGTGTGTGTGTGTGTGTGTGTGTGTGTGTGTGTGTGTGTGTGTGTGTGTGTGTGTGTGTGTGTGTGTGTGTGTGTGTGTGTGTGTGTGTGTGTGTGTGTGTGTGTGTATGTGTGTGTGTGTGTGTGTGTGTGTGTGTGAGACATCCTTTTTAAACCTATCCTTACTGAAATGCAAAATATCAACTGAGTGGAATCTTTTATTATAAACTGTTTGTAAACGATTCACCAGAGAGTTTTGTGCATAGTTTGTCTTTGTCTTAACAACCGCAAACAAAGGTGTATGTCTCGTTCTACGTTTCGGAGTACAAAAGCAGAGAACTCTATCAGCTAAAGTTACACAGTCAATACTTCCATTACATAAACCATGCAAAAATGCTATGTCCATTAGAGTACGTCTATCCTCAAGGCTTATTATATTGAAATATTTACAAGACTCTTCATAGTTATTAGTGTAAATAAAATTTCTATACTTTATATGTCTCATGAATTTGTGCTGAATTTGTTCTAGGTTATTTATATGAACAGTGTAATGCGGGTTCCATACAGTACTACAATATTCAAGGACGCTTCTAACATATGAAAAATAAAGTAATTTAATACAATTAATATCAGTAAAAGGTCTGCTTACGCGTAGGATGAAGCCAAGGCTTTTGTAGGCCGAGTGCGTAATTGTTTCAATATGTTCTGAGAAGCTTAACTTGCAATCCAGTAATATCCCCAGATCCTTCACTAATTCTTTCTTAGTTATATTAAGGTGATTTATTTGGTAGTTGAATTTTGTGGGTTCTCTTTTCCTTGTGAAAGAAACGTAAAGACACTTGCTGACATTAACTCCTATACGATTTACTACATAATAGTTACCAAGTCGCACAAGATCATCTTGAAGCTTCATGCAATCTACATAATCAGTGATTTTCATATATATTTTAGTGTCATCAGCGTACATCAGAAACTTGGCATTATGAAAACACTTACCCACATCATATAGATAGCACACGTACAGTAGAGGACCCAAAATAGAACCTTGTGGAACTCCGGATGTTATTTCCACGAAGTCAGAACGGAACCCTCCTAAGACTACTGCCTGAGATCGTTTCCGGAGATATGATTCCATCCACCTGAAAAGGTTACCTCGTATGCCCAGCTCAAAAAGCTTACGTACTTCCTCCCCAGTTGACGGTAACTGTTAGACGTGTGCTTGTTTTATTAAATTCTAGATACCCTTGTGCAATAAAAGTGTAAAAGTAAAAGTGTAAAGTAATAATTAAAAGTGGTATCAGTCATGTATTAGTATTCTGCAGCTAACGGTAAGCACTACTACACTAGGTGTATATGATAGCACCATTGAAGACGTACATCTGCCCTTATTCATAAGCTTTAGCGGTTTTTGTATAAGTAAAATGCAGCGTACTCCTCCATCCACAAAACAAGTTCAATCGGACTCTGACTCGAATGCTATAAGTGAAGTTAGTGCTCAAGGTAAGCCTAATATTAGTACTCGATTTAAAAGGAAACGATCTTCTGAAGAGCATTTGAGCGATTCTTTAAATACCATAAAAAAGGAATTGTTTGAACTAATTAACTCAAAGCTTAGCACATTACACGATGAAATGAACTTGCTCAAACAACAAACCTCAGATATATGTAAAACTATTGAATTCATGTCTGGAAATTTTGAAGATTTAAAAGTAAAAATAAATGAGCTGGAGAAAGAAAGAAAAGAAAATAAGAATTACATCAAGGAACTGGAAGAAAGGCTGGAGGCGTTTGATAAGGGTAGTAGAAGTACTACTATTGAAATAAGGAACATACCAAAAAAACAAGGCGAGACAAAACATGATTTACGTGGTCTAACACAATCCATTGGTAAAGCTCTTGATGTTGATGTCCTAACATCTGAAATCCACGACGCATATAGGGATAATATAAAATCAAATATTAGTCCTCCAATATTGGTAAAGTTTTGCACCACTTTTCGTAAAGAAGAATTTATTAAGAAAGCAAAGAAGTTTAATAAAGAACATCCCGGAAAACTTAACACTCAGTTGTTGCATCTCGGATATCCAACAGCTCAGATATATGTCTCTGAAAATCTTACAGCAAAAACAAGAAGTCTTTTTTACATGCTAGAGACTATGCTAAAACAAACGGTTATGACTATTGCTGGCATTCTTATGGCAAAATTTTTCTTCGTAAAAAAGAGGGTGCACCCCATATTCTCATTAAAAATGACAAACATTTGGACGAGCTTCGAAACAGCTCATGAGTTAAGAAGAATATTCCAATGTCGTTTTTATCACTATACTACCTGCAGGTTAAATTTTTTAGTATATATACTTATTATAATATTAGCATTTAATGTACTACTAACCGAATTTTGTGTCTTACACGCATATCATACTAAGCTTGTTGCACACACTACACCTTCAATCTACAATATACATAATTGGTATAGACTCCAAAAAATACAATTTTATAACGCTGTTAGGCCTCTATTACCTATCGCTGAACAAATGACTAGTTTAATTTCTTCTGATATTTCCTCTTTGTGTTACTTTATATTTAGAGCTTGTGGTTCGTATAACATTATTCTTAAATAGTAGGTTTTAAAGTTTGCTCTTGTTGTAACAAATATAAGTAAAATGAATACAAAAAATCTTACTAATGAATTGGATAATTATCATGTGTCAAAAGTGTATCAATGTGATGTACGTCTTGCTCACAAACTTTTAGACAATTCTGGCAAGAAGCTTATAATTATGTGTCAGAATATTCGTAGCATCGGGCATAACCTACCACAAGTTGAAATACTCTTGGCTTGTTTGAAGCTTGATGTTAATATTATTGTTTTAACAGAGTGTTGGCTCGGAGGAATTAATCATTTACCGCCGCTAAATGATTATACAGCATATGGTACTAAAAATAATAAGTCACAAAATGAAGGAGTTGTGGTTTATATAAAAAATGACATTATGGCAACTGTAGTTGAACCCCCCGCTTTTGAAGGCAACTGTCTGATTATTAAGATCGGAAACGAAATTGCAATTATTGCTATCTATCGTCCACCTTCATATCGTTCATATGAAAACTTTTTGCAGGCTATTAATGACATACTAGAACCGTTGAATAAATTCACTAATATTATAGTTACGGGTGATATGAACATAAATATAAGCACTACAAATTCGAACCCCGAATGTGACGAATATCTCGATCTAATGGCTTATCACGGATTACTGTCAACACATTCACTGCCTACGAGATTAAACTCATGCCTGGATCACGTATTTTTAAAATCTCGTTTAAAGGCATTAACTTTAATAATTTCTTCTACTGTAACGGATCACTATACAGTTCTATTTTGTCTCGAAAACCATATAACTCCTCTAAGTGAATCAAAACTCTACAAATTTATTGACTATGAAAAAGTTCCATCTGAATTGAATTTGGAAATTCTCAACGCTATATTAAATTGTAGAGATGTTAATATTGCTACAAATATGCTAGTAAAGGAGCTACAAAGAGCTATAGACGTACATACCACAATGAAGACCGTTCCCGCTCGTAAGAGAATAAAAGTTCCCTGGCTTACTCAAGGGCTACTAAGGTGCATTAGACATAGAGACAAACTACATCGTGATGTCATAAGTCATCCTGATAACATAAAACTTACGATTACTTATAAACGCTATAGAAATTTTTGTAACGAATTATTAAAAAAAGTTAGGGCAGATTTTGATAACAATGAATTATATAAAGCTGGAAATGATAATAAAATAAAGTGGAAAATCGTTAAAAATATAGCTAAATTAAATAGTAATGTTACATCTTTAAATACTAATCTTCTTAGCCTAAAAGCCAGTCCAGTAGAATCAATTAACTATATTAATAATTATTTTGCCAATATTGGAAAGAAACTGGCAGATGAAATTTCAATAAATTACGTAAGGAATGAGTCAACAACAGCGGATTCGAATTTAATAAATCAGTCTCAATCTTTGGGCTTAAGACCCACCGATCCACTTGAAGTCGAGTGTTTATTGAGTAATCTTAAACATAATTCTGCACCAGGCTACGATGGAATTTCCAATCAGGTGCTTAAATTTACTAAGCACCTGATAATTCCCTCTATTGTGCACATTTGTAACCTTAGTCTTGAATCAGGTATGTTTCCTGATCAGTTCAAAGTTGCTTTGATAAGTCCTATACATAAAGGCGGAGACAGAGACAGTATCAGTAACTATCGTCCCATTTCCATTCTACCAGCCCTATCTAAAGTATTAGAACGTCTATTAAATAATCGTTTAAAATCATATTTTTCTAAATATAACTTACTTTCTGAAAATCAATTTGGTTTTATAAATGGAAAATCTACTGAAGATGCAGTTTTATCTCTAACAGAGTTCATTGTAAAACATGTTGACAGTAATAATAAATGTATTGGAATATTCTTGGACCTCGCAAAGGCGTTCGATACTGTCTCTGTGCCGATACTTTTAGCTAAGATGGAAAAACTATCAGGGGTACATCTCTGAAGTTGTTTATAAGTTACCTATCAAATAGAACTCAACTTGTAAGAATTGGAAGCCTAACAAGTGAAAAAACTAATATTAATTATGGTGTACCTCAAGGTAGCATACTTGGCCCTACCTTGTTCCTAATATATGTGAATGATCTATGTGGGCTTAAAATGCGCGATTGTAAAATTGTTGCCTATGCGGATGATACTGTTCTACTGTTTCATGCACCCTCCTGGCATGAAAGCATTGATTTAGCTCAGATAGGTCTCGAAGAAGTTATGTCATGGTTGAGAAAGAATTTGCTAACCTTGAACATTGATAAGACGAAGTATCTTACTTTTACGAAATCTTCAGTAGGTCAAAATGAACTTGACTCTTATTCTCTTAAAGCACATATGTGTGGTAACTCTTCATCACTTTTATGTAACTGTCAGACCATAGAGAGAGTGAAATCCATTAGATACTTAGGTGTTACTGTTGATTACCTCTTAAACTGGCAAGAGTATATAATTAAATTAAAAAGTAACATTAGAAAACTAATACCAGTGTTTAAACGTTTAAGACATATTCCAATTGAACTACTCAAAACCATATATAATGCTCTCTGCCATTCGCTATTGTCATACTGTATTACTGCTTGGGGAGGTACTTACAAAACTTATATCTTGCGCACTGAAAGATCTCAAAGAGCTGTGCTGAAAGTTATGCTTTCTAAGCCTTTTAAGTTTCCCACAAGCAAGTTGTTCTCGGAAGTAAATGTGCTTACAGTCCGACAGCTATTTATTTTAAAATCTGTTCTTAAAACACATAAGAATAATAATAATTGTAACTTAAATTTATTTCAACAGTTAAGAAGAAAAGATCGAATTATACTACCAGACAAATTTCACTCGTCTTATGCTCAAAGACAAATAAACTTTTTGGGTCCTTATCTTTATAAAAAAATTAGCAATATTATAACGATATATACGCTAACGCGTTTTAAATGTAAACAAGCTCTAACTAAGTTTTTAATGTCTTTATCTTATGAGGAAACTGAAAAATTATTAAATATAGATAGGTGAAACACAAACTCTTAAGGAAATATCACACACTCACACTTTCTTTCTCACACGCACATACACATATACACACACGTAATTACACACTCACAAACACACACACTTATTTACTGCACACTCGCATCTACCTATTAGTATTTTACACATAGTTTAAGCTTATAATATTGGTTAGGATTAATAAATTATTACATACTATAAAACATTTTACTTATTATCCTTTTGCTTTTTTTATTATTATGTTTTTTTTAAGTAAATGTAATATTATTTGAGTCACAACACACTAGTTGTAACAATTATTTTTATGTGGAATTCTAGAAAAAGTTCTTGTAAGAGTTTGCTATAATATCAATAAGTGTGTGAAATATTTATAACATGTCGCTTCTGCCTTGATCTTGTACCACACAACTAATCTTTTAGTATATACAGCCACAATGTTATTGAACCATTTGTCGGATTTTTTACTTAACTAATTGTTTTACGTCTACCCACTTTACACCGATTATGAATCGTCGTATAAAATGTGTTTTTTATGATTCTGTTATTCTATTTCGCATGTATTAAAAGGGGAGAGCTTAGCAGCTGTAACACAGGTCTGTGACCTAGCACAGTTGCTAAAGATACCATAATTATAGTATTGAATTGGATTAAGTCTTAATTATATAAATATTATAAGGTTTTGTTTTATGTAAAATGTTTTTGGGATTTTTTGGGATTTTTGGGTAGTAATATGATGTGATCTACACGATCAAAGGCTTTCTCAAAGTCAGTGTAAATGACATCTACTTGCGACCCTCCATCCATATTTGTGGTAGTATAATCAATAAATGCGCCCAAGTTAGTTGCTGTAGAGCGCCCTTTCACAAAGCCATGTTGTTCTGGGGGTATTGAAGGTAATATGATGGGGTATATGTGCATATGAACGATTCTTTCTAGCAATTTACTTAACACATTGAGTATTGATATTGGCCGGTAATTCTCAATTATTGTCTTCAGCCTCTTCTTGTGTATAGGTACAACATGAGCTTCCTTCCAAATACTTGGAAAGTAGCCATCGCGAAGACACCTATTGAATAATAGTGCTATAAGAACAGATAAGGATTTTGCACATTTTACAAATAATACAGGAGGCAATTTATCGCTACCGGCACCTTTCGTAATGTCAAGCTTACAAATTAAATTCTTAACTTTCTCTGGTTTTATTTCAATATCTTGGATTACATTTAAATTTAAATTATCGGATCGCATAGTCAAATTATTGTCTATAGATTTAGTAAAATTACTTTTTAAAAAATCGTTAAATGACGAGCAGATTGCTATTGGGTTATTCAATTTAGTGCCTCCGTATGTCATTTCTTGAGGATAATCAGAATTGTTTTTACGCTTAGACTTTACATCACTCCAGAAAGCTTTGGGGTTATGTTTAATATTCTCTTGAGTGCGTGCTAGGTACAGTTTATAACTTTGCTGCTGTAGTATCTTTTGTCGTTTTCTCAGCTCCGAAAAGTCTGCGTAATCAATCGGATTTTTATGCTTCTTCCAACTAGAGTGCAATTTACTATTTTCTTTTATAAGGTTAATTAGTGCTCTGCTGTACCATATTGGATAAGAATAATTACTACTACATCGGATTTTAGGAACGAATTTTTCAATTAACTCATTTATTATACTGTAAAATTTATCAGTAACACGATCTAAACTTGTTTCCCTTGTGATAAAAGCCCAGTCTTGTTTCAAAAGTAAATCATTCATACTACGGTAGTCTGCTCGCTTAAATTGATATTTAGTCCTTAAAGAAGGCCTACGTGAAGGTACTAAGATGTCCGTCGCAGATATGTACAGAGCTGGATGATATACATCTTCTATAACAAGCACAAATTCAGATTTTTGAACTTTTATTGGGAAAGATGAAAAGATTAAGTCTAGAGTATTCTTGCTACTGTTTAAGAGTGTATTGTATTGAGAAAGTCCTATGAAAGAACAACAAGATATAAGATCAGATGCTGCAGTTTGAACTTCGACTGATCCTTTCCTACGTATAACTGGGTCTCCAGAACTCCAGTCAATACATGGTAAATTAAAATCTCCTGAAACAATTATATAGTCATTTGGGTATTTATCACGAACAGCTAACAGTGTGTTAATGAGATCCTTTATGCGCGAAGATATTTGATGATTAGGTGGTATATAAACTACCGAAATGTGTATGTCATACGAAGAGCCTATGTTACTTCCTGGAATGGTAATCCAAATGCATTCCAGATCAGTATTATTCCATTCTGGTCTCATGCGCGCATGTAGCTTTGATTTACAAAGTAACATTACACCACCTCCTAATGATCCTCGATCTCTACGAAAAATTTTATAATTATCGTCAGTTAGTTCTGCGTCCAAAATACCATCACATAACCATGTTTCAGAAATCATAACTACATCGATCTCAGACAGTAACAGATTATTATAAAACGTATTAGTCTTTGTTCGTAGCCCTCTAAAGTTTTGATAAAGCAATGTAAGGTTGTTACTATTTTTACTATTTTCATCCATTTCTGACAGGGTAGTAGTGATGAAATCGATAAACGTACACTCTATAAAATGTTAAATATTCAAAGGAAAAATAAACTATTATTTTTAAGACATAGTTATTAATTAATATAGATAAATATTCGCAAACCTTAATGGTCAATGTATAACTATAAGTTAAGCCGTAGTTTTTAATAGCATTTAAATGTGGCACTACGAGAATTTGCTTCGGTTTAAAATAGGAGTGTAGTTCACATGGAAAGGATATACTTGTGAGGTACTCTTGCACTGCATAATCAATAAGTGTGTAAATAGAGTTGGGTGTAGAGAAGTATAAAAATATTTTATGTAAGTGTAAGGGAGGATTATTGCATACATTGAAAGGTGAGTAATTATTAAATATCAAACAGTGTTTTACATTATTTTGGATATATCGGTTGATGAGGATATTGGAATAGGGGGTGAGGCCTCGTCCTTTCGAACGAAGATACGGCAGTTTTTTGTCCAGACAAATTTATAATTTATCTCCTTGGCTTTTTGTTTGCATGTATTTAAAAGAATTTTATTTTCTTTTGTAAGGTGCTCATTGATATAAACTCTGTTAGTCTCATCACCCATTCGCAAATCCTTAGCATTCAGAGTACGATACTTGCGACCCGCTGCTATAAGTTTGTCTTTGACGGCACGTTGTCTTAGATGCACAACAATGGGCGTGCGCGGGCAGCACTCACAGCGCGCCGAGGTTGGACCCGGTGTGCGAAATCTATATCAGTCTGCTGAATAGAAGCCCCAATATGCTGCGAGAGTTTCAATACTATTTGTTGAGTATCTTCGGCCTTATTCTCAGGAATCCCTGTTATCTCTATATTCAGCATTCGTGTCCACTGTTGTTGTCTCAAGTTTTCGTCTTCCAATGCTTTGATCCTTGCAGCTTGTGCAGTAACACTATTTTTTAGACTTTTATTTTCTTCTCTTATACATTTCAATTCAGAAGTGGTCGTTGCAAGCAGCTTTTTTAGTTCTACGAGCTCTTTGCGAAAATCCTCATATTGCCCACTAATAAACATTGAAGACTCCTGATATCCGGAACACTGGTTTTTTATTGTGGTTAACTGATCTGATAATTCCTTCAGGCTTGATTGAATAACAATTCTTAATTCTTGTCTTTCAGCCTCCAAGACATCCTTCAACTTTTTTTCCGTTATGTAGTCAAATGCTAAATCAGATTTTTTACGCAACGTTACATTCAAGTTATCTGCGTTATCGAGAACTGCCGACTCTGTCTGGTGCGATGGGCGTATAGGTGTGTTTGTGTTATCCTTCTTAGGTATTTTACTTTTACATTCCAGGCATCTCCAATTACGCTTATTCTCATCATTTAACGCTCTATACCGCTGTGGTGTGATATTAGCGCATTGAAGGTCATACTTCTGTTTACAACCAAGGCAGGTCATGTATCTTTTATCAGATATTAATGCTCTGCAAGCTCCACAGAATTGTTTATCCATTTTAGGTGCAATAGAATAATCCAAAAAACAACTTTCAAAATTTAAAATTTACTAGAAAAAGTTTGTTAACTAGTATGTGCTAATTATTTTATCCAGGCGCTAAAAGATTAGCAAGTAAATATTGCCGTACTACGTCACAGCGAGCGAATTGCGAGTTGGGGGTAGGTCCAAGAGATTGAAAATATAAGATTTTATAAGATTTTATAAATATTAAAATGCTTCTTACTCCACAATTTCTTGATGTTTTATTGTAGTGATTACACAGACACAATCACCGTCATATAAGGTTCACACACGTATGTACTAGTCGCAGTAGTAGTAACATATATCCATGTTAACATACATATAACTAAATACCACTATAAATACATATACACACGTATATATATATATTAGTATTTGTTTTTGTGTAGTTATTACATTTGTATAACGTCCCATATTTAGCCGTATTATATATAATGTTTCATGCCGGTGTGTAATCAAAATTTTACATTATCAGTCGTATGACACTGCTTGCAAAAGATCACTTTAATAGGTATTTACTTTGAATATATTCATAGCTTGAACGTTTGAAATTAAGTAAAATGAAAATATTCTATGACATTGAAGTTCAACACAAATAAATACAAATGTACAAATGTCATATAACATGCGACGTTCCGTTACAGCATTTTTCAAAAGTGATAATGTACGAGTATTGTTACTTTTATATCATACGAGTATATTATTTTTTAAATTTCGAACCAGCATTTATATTATAATTTAATTTCTATTACAGAAAGGAACTATTTGGAACGCTGTTATTTACTATATGTAACATATTATATTTTGTTATAGGAACATAATATATTACTTCCCCCAACAAAGCTTTCCAATACGAGGCTGTCATAAGATAATCTGTCTCATCCTTCGGCTGTCAGTTTTTGGAGTTTTACATACAAAAATGTGTTTGATAATAATTAAAAGCCCTTATTAGTAATATGATATTAATATATATCAACAGAAGTGTAGGAATATAAAATCGTAGTCGTGTTATCCATTTATTTCGAAAATAATAGTTGCGATGTTAAATCTATAGGTAGTTGTATTCGAAGGGAAACGTTTTCTTTAAAAGTAAAAATAGAACCAGCTTTTTAATAGCATATACATTGTCTCCTTGTGTAAAGTTGCTCGTTTAGCAATCACTCTTTGTGATGGAAAGGTTTTGTTTATCTTCTATTAAGGTGATCTATACTGAGAAAAGTGAGAGCACGAGAAAATTTATTACATCGCTTTGAATACGGTATTGACGTTTTATCGAAGAGAAAATATTGAATGAATCAGTTCTTGAGCTTTTCATTGACATTAGTTTTATTTCTTCTTGAAACATTTCATTTCAAAGGAACCAAATGGCAATATTTTGATAATGTTCTAGTATATTTAATGTACGGTTCATAATGATTTCATACGTTTTGCTACAATGTTTCATTTGCTTATGAACACACCAAGGCGCTTTCAATTATGCACGATACTGTGGCCCATAGACAGCTACAACTATCCTCGATTACAGATGCGTTGCCACTCGTGACGACTCAGATGGAATGTCACGTTTCCAGTAAAAAGGGTCTCGGGTACTCTACACTTACCAAACGAAACACAACAGCGTTAAGCTGCTATTTTACGCTGGTATTTTGTGACTATATGATCCCTCTTTAATTATATTTTCCCTATATCATGTAAAATATATTAATGTATGTGATGTATATCTTCTACGATGAATAAATTAGAATGAAAATCTAGTTCTATGTCGTAGAAACTGCTGATGTCGAAGCCGTGGGTAGCTTAAGTATTTCGCACTCACCGTCAATTTTATGTGGTAGACATGCTTTAGTCATATTATGATTGTATTACGAATGGTCCACGAAAATTTCAGCATGTTTTAACTTAAAACAAAATTCTGTGTACGATATGAGCTGCAGAAGTGAAACAATTCAAGGAAAGCTCCATTAAAAATTTTAAAACCTACAACTTTTTTTTCGCTGAGTCAGCTCTGGGCACGGACTTTCGAAATGCTTAAATCTGCGCTTTAAAACCATGAGTATACAATTTTTTAAGGGGAAGTTGAAGGTTGCGTTTTCTGTGACTTGCTAAAAAATCTTTTAAATTTTCTACTGTCTTAAAAAGGAGGAGGTTCTCAATTCCACTGTATGTTTTTTATGTGTGTTACCGCATAACTTTTTTCTAGGTAAACCGATTTCGATGATTTTTGGAATTTTCTTTGAAGCTGGTGTTTCTCGTGTGGTTCCATATAAATTTAATCACGTTTGGCCAATAGCTTTTGAGTTATCCTTAATAATTTATATTGAAGTCGAATGTACAAAATGTATAATTTGACCACTTGTATTGCTCCAATTCCTCCCCACTAGTTGGAAGATGACCTGGTAAGACATGCAGGAAGTCAATGGATGAAGGTGGCTCAGCGACTTTCCATGGAAGAGGCCTACATTCAGCAGTAGTCTTGTGATAAGCTGAAATAATGATAATGATGATGATTGATGATTAACGCAAATCTGTCCCACCTTAGATGGGGCCATATCCAGAAGATAAATAAGAAGAATAAAAGAAAGATACAAAAACACTTAAAGATAAAAAAACTAGTTGTTACTGATTCGTGATTTAACGTTTTTACGTTAATTTCCTCATTTTATATTCTCAACGTGTCGAGTACTTTACAGCACCCATGATCATAGGGTGGACTGAGGTGTTTGACGTCCCAATGTCATATTAAACCAGGGTTACCTTCAGATTAAAATTATTAATTGTTGGTCTGATATAAGCAGTGTGAAATTATATTATATCTTGATTGTCTTGCAGTTATATGTTTGGTTTAGGATTAAATTTGATTAATTATAGGATCTAAAGCAGACGGTGGTACCCACCGGTCTTTTGCGGTTAGACCCGTGCAGACAGAAATTTGAGCGGCGGTTCTAACCACGTTCCTTCAGAGTCAGCTACCGTAGGAAAACCTTTGTTTCAGAGAGCACGAGGAATCTGTGACAGTAAACACCAGGCCGCCAAGCTCCAACATATCAAGCAAGTTTTGCTTAGCAACAAACTTTAGGTCCCATGCCTACATTACAGTGAACGATTGAAACAGGAAACATTCGAGCGTGAGCCTAGTGTAATGTCATATGTCAGAGATGTCACTGATTGGCTACACCTGGAAGCGTATTTAAAATATAATTCAAGCCGAAGAAGATCAGTCAGTTTTTACCGTCAGTCAAGTGTAATATCCCTCTGGAAGATGCAGTAGTGTACAAGCTTGATTGTGAATGTGGTCTCTCTTAAAAAGTACAAACAAAAGACCTATAAAACTCGTGAAAAGAACACATAGCTGATCGGAGGAATCGGGAAGTCTGCATCCTGTGAGAAAATACAAAACCCCCACTTAAACTTAAACTTCAACGACGAAATACATGACAACATAGCCTTGCGGAACTAGCGTTTGGATTCTATTAGTAAGTAACAAACACAAACATAACATATCTGAGTACCGGTGGTTTGAATCTCCCTGCCGTCCACTTTGTTGTTTTTGTGGATTTTAAACTGTTATTAAATTTAAAAACTCGATAAGTGTTTAGTTGATAGATCGACAAGATGACGGCAAAATGTATAAATTGCAATGGAAAAATATTGAAACGCGACTATTTATGTTGTTTCTTTTGTACACAAAATTACCATATTGATGCGCAAATGTTTCTGTTAAGAGGTTTTTATTGATGACTAAGGAAAATAAAGCAAAATGGAAATGTGACCAATGCGTCTCCAAAGGGCAAAACAATTTATCCGTAAATGTTCCTACAAATAACTCGTTCGAGATCTTAACCGACTATGAAAATCCGGAAATACTGACCTTATTAACACAAAATAGCAAAAATAATAGCTGCCCAGATTTGAGAAAATTAAACATGGAAGACACAAAATCGAGAACTAAAAGAAAAACTACAAATTGCTGAAGCTGAAATAGAGAATATTTTATTAGAAAATACGAAATTAAAACAATTACTATGCAAACAAGAAAAAAAAACAAAAATTTTAGCAGATATATGTAGTCCAAGCTCCAAAAAAAATATTACGACTAGAAAACCACGGAAAAGTATAAACAGAACATTTTTGGATTTTCTGGAAGATGAAAAGGAGGAATGCACCTCTAATTATTTACAACAAATCAGTAGCACGCCATCTAGGACTAAAGCAAAAAGTCATCGAACAAGCGCCGGCGATCTAAGCACCCCGAACCATCAAATCCAAAATAGTTCACCAGTCTCGTCGCTAGATGGCTCTGTTAATCAAAAAAATATGAGAAAGCCTATTATCCATATAATTGGAGATCAACAGGTTAGAGGTCTGGCAGCGAAATTAAAATCATCACGTTCCGTTGATTGCTACAACGTCTCTGGTATGGTAAAACCATTCGCATCGAGCTCGGAAGTACTTAGAAGCTGCAATTATTTACAAGATTCTCTAAACAGTAATGACATATTGATATTATCTGTAGGCTGTAATGACAAAACCCCTTACTTGTGCTTAACTGACCTATGTAATACCTTATGTAACTTAAAACATTGTAAAATATTTTTATTAAGCGTACAACAAAATAGCTATCTAAATGTTCATAAATTTAATTCTGAAATCAAACTCTTTGTAAAAAACTATAAAAATTGTACTTTTATTGACATAAACAAATTATTGAATAACTACAATACCGTAAACATGACATCGTCTAAAAATAAAATATGTACTAAATTGAATATAGAAATAGATTACCTAAAATATGAGCACGATTATATCAAAAATGGGCTAAAATTTAAAAAAGATTCAAATAAGATCAATAACATTTCAAAAAATAGTGCGAACATACAAGTATCTAAAAAAGGCACAATACCATATTACTTCCCTGTTAAAGCAAAAGAAATACCAAATAAAACAACACATACACCTGAAAACAAAATTCCTGAATTTTTTCGTTCCTAAAAATAATAAAATTAAATTTGTAATCTTTCATCAAAATATACAGGGTTTATCTTCAAAAAAAGAACTTATTGAAGTCACTCTCTCGGAACTAAATAATGACTTGTCCCCGGATGTGCTTTGTTTTTCAGAAACTTTCATAAAGTGTGGTAAGGAAAAAAATATCAATATACACAATTACGAACTTGCGGCCCACTACTCACGAAACAAAACAGGGGGTGGAACCTGTATTACAAACGCTAGTTCCGCAAGGCTATGTTGTCATGTATTTCGTCGTTGAAGTTTAAGTTTAAGTGGGGGTTTTGTATTTTCTCACAGGATGCAGACTTCCCGATTCCTCCGATCAGCTATGTGTTCTTTTCACGAGTTTTATAGGTCTTTTGTTTGTACTTTTTAAGAGAGACCACATTCACAATCAAGCTTGTACACTACTGCATCTTCCAGAGGGATATTACACTTGACTGACGGTAAAAACTGACTGATCTTCTTCGGCTTGAATTATATTTTAAATACGCTTCCAGGTGTAGCCAATCAGTGACATCTCTGACATATGACATTACACTAGGCTCACGCTCGAATGTTTCCTGTTTCAATCGTTCACTGTAATGTAGGCATGGGACCTAAAGTTTGTTGCTAAGCAAAACTTGCTTGATATGTTGGAGCTTGGCGGCCTGGTGTTTACTGTCACAGATTCCTCGTGCTCTCTGAAACAAAGGTTTTCCTACGGTAGCTGACTCTGAAGGAACGTGGTTAGAACCGCCGCTCAAATTTCTGTCTGCACGGGTCTAACCGCAAAAGACCGGTGGGTACCACCGTCTGCTTTAGATCCTATAATTAATCAAATTTAATCCTAAACCAAACATATAACTGCAAGACAATCAAGATATAATATAATTTCACACTGCTTATATCAGACCAACAATTAATAATTTTAATCTGAAGGTAACCCTGGTTTAATATGACATTGGGACGTCAAACACCTCAGTCCACCCTATGATCATGGGTGCTGTAAAGTACTCGACACGTTGAGAATATAAAATGAGGAAATTAACGTAAAAACGTTAAATCACGAATCAGTAACAACTAGTTTTTTTATCTTTAAGTGTTTTTGTATCTTTCTTTTATTCTTCTTATTTATCTTCTGGATATGGCCCCATCTAAGGTGGGACAGATTTGCGTTAATCATCAATCATCATCATTATCATTATTTCAGCTTATCACAAGACTACTGCTGAATGTAGGCCTCTTCCATGGAAAGTCGCTGAGCCACCTTCATCCATTGACTTCCTGCATGTCTTACCAGGTCATCTTCCAACTAGTGGGGAGGAATTGGAGCAATACAAGTGGTCAAATTATACATTTTGTACATTCGACTTCAATATAAATTATTAAGGATAACTCAAAAGCTATTGGCCAAACGTGATTAAATTTATATGGAACCACACGAGAAACACCAGCTTCAAAGAAAATTCCAAAAATCATCGAAATCGGTTTACCTAGAAAAAAGTTATGCGGTAACACACATAAAAAACATACAGTGGAATTGAGAACCTCCTCCTTTTTAAGACAGTAGAAAATTTAAAAGATTTTTTAGCAAGTCACAGAAAACGCAACCTTCAACTTCCCCTTAAAAAATTGTATACTCATGGTTTTAAAGCGCAGATTTAAGCATTTCGAAAGTCCGTGCCCAGAGCTGACTCAGCGAAAAAAAAGTTGTAGGTTTTAAAATTTTTAATGGAGCTTTCCTTGAATTGTTTCACTTCTGCAGCTCATATCGTACACAGAATTTTGTTTTAAGTTAAAACATGCTGAAATTTTCGTGGACCATTCGTAATACAATCATAATATGACTAAAGCATGTCTACCACATAAAATTGACGGTGAGTGCGAAATACTTAAGCTACCCACGGCTTCGACATCAGCAGTTTCTACGACATAGAACTAGATTTTCATTCTAATTTATTCATCGTAGAAGATATACATCACATACATTAATATATTTTACATGATATAGGGAAAATATAATTAAAGAGGGATCATATAGTCACAAAATACCAGCGTAAAATAGCAGCTTAACGCTGTTGTGTTTCGTTTGGTAAGTGTAGAGTACCCGAGACCCTTTTTACTGGAAACGTGACATTCCATCTGAGTCGTCACGAGTGGCAACGCATCTGTAATCGAGGATAGTTGTAGCTGTCTATGGGCCACAGTATCGTGCATAATTGAAAGCGCCTTGGTGTGTTCATAAGCAAATGAAACATTGTAGCAAAACGTATGAAATCATTATGAACCGTACATTAAATATACTAGAACATTATCAAAATATTGCCATTTGGTTCCTTTGAAATGAAATGTTTCAAGAAGAAATAAAACTAATGTCAATGAAAAGCTCAAGAACTGATTCATTCAATATTTTCTCTTCGATAAAACGTCAATACCGTATTCAAAGCGATGTAATAAATTTTCTCGTGCTCTCACTTTTCTCAGTATAGATCACCTTAATAGAAGATAAACAAAACCTTTCCATCACAAAGAGTGATTGCTAAACGAGCAACTTTACACAAGGAGACAATGTATATGCTATTAAAAAGCTGGTTCTATTTTTACTTTTAAAGAAAACGTTTCCCTTCGAATACAACTACCTATAGATTTAACATCGCAACTATTATTTTCGAAATAAATGGATAACACGACTACGATTTTATATTCCTACACTTCTGTTGATATATATTAATATCATATTACTAATAAGGGCTTTTAATTATTATCAAACACATTTTTGTATGTAAAACTCCAAAAACTGACAGCCGAAGGATGAGACAGATTATCTTATGACAGCCTCGTATTGGAAAGCTTTGTTGGGGGAAGTAATATATTATGTTCCTATAACAAAATATAATATGTTACATATAGTAAATAACAGCGTTCCAAATAGTTCCTTTCTGTAATAGAAATTAAATTATAATATAAATGCTGGTTCGAAATTTAAAAAATAATATACTCGTATGATATAAAAGTAACAATACTCGTACATTATCACTTTTGAAAAATGCTGTAACGGAACGTCGCATGTTATATGACATTTGTACATTTGTATTTATTTGTGTTGAACTTCAATGTCATAGAATATTTTCATTTTACTTAATTTCAAACGTTCAAGCTATGAATATATTCAAAGTAAATACCTATTAAAGTGATCTTTTGCAAGCAGTGTCATACGACTGATAATGTAAAATTTTGATTACACACCGGCATGAAACATTATATATAATACGGCTAAATATGGGACGTTATACAAATGTAATAACTACACAAAAACAAATACTAATATATATATATACGTGTGTATATGTATTTATAGTGGTATTTAGTTATATGTATGTTAACATGGATATATGTTACTACTACTGCGACTAGTACATACGTGTGTGAACCTTATATGACGGTGATTGTGTCTGTGTAATCACTACAATAAAACATCAAGAAATTGTGGAGTAAGAAGCATTTTAATATTTATAAAATCTTATAAAATCTTATATTTTCAATCTCTTGGACCTACCCCCAACTCGCAATTCGCTCGCTGTGACGTAGTACGGCAATATTTACTTGCTAATCTTTTAGCGCCTGGATAAAATAATTAGCACATACTAGTTAACAAACTTTTTCTAGTAAATTTTAAATTTTGAAAGTTGTTTTTTGGATTATTCTATTGCACCTAAAATGGATAAACAATTCTGTGGAGCTTGCAGAGCATTAATATCTGATAAAAGATACATGACCTGCCTTGGTTGTAAACAGAAGTATGACCTTCAATGCGCTAATATCACACCACAGCGGTATAGAGCGTTAAATGATGAGAATAAGCGTAATTGGAGATGCCTGGAATGTAAAAGTAAAATACCTAAGAAGGATAACACAAACACACCTATACGCCCATCGCACCAGACAGAGTCGGCAGTTCTCGATAACGCAGATAACTTGAATGTAACGTTGCGTAAAAAATCTGATTTAGCATTTGACTACATAACGGAAAAAAAGTTGAAGGATGTCTTGGAGGCTGAAAGACAAGAATTAAGAATTGTTATTCAATCAAGCCTGAAGGAATTATCAGATCAGTTAACCACAATAAAAAACCAGTGTTCCGGATATCAGGAGTCTTCAATGTTTATTAGTGGGCAATATGAGGATTTTCGCAAAGAGCTCGTAGAACTAAAAAAGCTGCTTGCAACGACCACTTCTGAATTGAAATGTATAAGAGAAGAAAATAAAAGTCTAAAAAATAGTGTTACTGCACAAGCTGCAAGGATCAAAGCATTGGAAGACGAAAACTTGAGACAACAACAGTGGACACGAATGCTGAATATAGAGATAACAGGGATTCCTGAGAATAAGGCCGAAGATACTCAACAAATAGTATTGAAACTCTCGCAGCATATTGGGGCTTCTATTCAGCAGACTGATATAGATTTCGCACACCGGGTCCAACCTCGGCGCGCTGTGAGTGCTGCCCGCGCACGCCCATTGTTGTGCATCTAAGACAACGTGCCGTCAAAGACAAACTTATAGCAGCGGGTCGCAAGTATCGTACTCTGAATGCTAAGGATTTGCGAATGGGTGATGAGACTAACAGAGTTTATATCAATGAGCACCTTACAAAAGAAAATAAAATTCTTTTAAATACATGCAAACAAAAAGCCAAGGAGATAAATTATAAATTTGTCTGGACAAAAAACTGCCGTATCTTCGTTCGAAAGGACGAGGCCTCACCCCCTATTCCAATATCCTCATCAACCGATATATCCAAAATAATGTAAAACACTGTTTGATATTTAATAATTACTCACCTTTCAATGTATGCAATAATCCTCCCTTACACTTACATAAAATATTTTTATACTTCTCTACACCCAACTCTATTTACACACTTATTGATTATGCAGTGCAAGAGTACCTCACAAGTATATCCTTTCCATGTGAACTACACTCCTATTTTAAACCGAAGCAAATTCTCGTAGTGCCACATTTAAATGCTATTAAAAACTACGGCTTAACTTATAGTTATACATTGACCATTAAGGTTTGCGAATATTTATCTATATTAATTAATAACTATGTCTTAAAAATAATAGTTTATTTTTCCTTTGAATATTTAACATTTTATAGAGTGTACGTTTATCGATTTCATCACTACTACCCTGTCAGAAATGGATGAAAATAGTAAAAATAGTAACAACCTTACATTGCTTTATCAAAACTTTAGAGGGCTACGAACAAAGACTAATACGTTTTATAATAATCTGTTACTGTCTGAGATCGATGTAGTTATGATTTCTGAAACATGGTTATGTGATGGTATTTTGGACGCAGAACTAACTGACGATAATTATAAAATTTTTCGTAGAGATCGAGGATCATTAGGAGGTGGTGTAATGTTACTTTGTAAATCAAAGCTACATGCGCGCATGAGACCAGAATGGAATAATACTGATCTGGAATGCATTTGGATTACCATTCCAGGAAGTAACATAGGCTCTTCGTATGACATACACATTTCGGTAGTTTATATACCACCTAATCATCAAATATCTTCGCGCATAAAGGATCTCATTAACACACTGTTAGCTGTTCGTGATAAATACCCAAATGACTATATAATTGTTTCAGGAGATTTTAATTTACCATGTATTGACTGGAGTTCTGGAGACCCAGTTATACGTAGGAAAGGATCAGTCGAAGTTCAAACTGCAGCATCTGATCTTATATCTTGTTGTTCTTTCATAGGACTTTCTCAATACAATACACTCTTAAACAGTAGCAAGAATACTCTAGACTTAATCTTTTCATCTTTCCCAATAAAAGTTCAAAAATCTGAATTTGTGCTTGTTATAGAAGATGTATATCATCCAGCTCTGTACATATCTGCGACGGACATCTTAGTACCTTCACGTAGGCCTTCTTTAAGGACTAAATATCAATTTAAGCGAGCAGACTACCGTAGTATGAATGATTTACTTTTGAAACAAGACTGGGCTTTTATCACAAGGGAAACAAGTTTAGATCGTGTTACTGATAAATTTTACAGTATAATAAATGAGTTAATTGAAAAATTCGTTCCTAAAATCCGATGTAGTAGTAATTATTCTTATCCAATATGGTACAGCAGAGCACTAATTAACCTTATAAAAGAAAATAGTAAATTGCACTCTAGTTGGAAGAAGCATAAAAATCCGATTGATTACGCAGACTTTTCGGAGCTGAGAAAACGACAAAAGATACTACAGCAGCAAAGTTATAAACTGTACCTAGCACGCACTCAAGAGAATATTAAACATAACCCCAAAGCTTTCTGGAGTGATGTAAAGTCTAAGCGTAAAAACAATTCTGATTATCCTCAAGAAATGACATACGGAGGCACTAAATTGAATAACCCAATAGCAATCTGCTCGTCATTTAACGATTTTTTAAAAAGTAATTTTACTAAATCTATAGACAATAATTTGACTATGCGATCCGATAATTTAAATTTAAATGTAATCCAAGATATTGAAATAAAACCAGAGAAAGTTAAGAATTTAATTTGTAAGCTTGACATTACGAAAGGTGCCGGTAGCGATAAATTGCCTCCTGTATTATTTGTAAAATGTGCAAAATCCTTATCTGTTCTTATAGCACTATTATTCAATAGGTGTCTTCGCGATGGCTACTTTCCAAGTATTTGGAAGGAAGCTCATGTTGTACCTATACACAAGAAGAGGCTGAAGACAATAATTGAGAATTACCGGCCAATATCAATACTCAATGTGTTAAGTAAATTGCTAGAAAGAATCGTTCATATGCACATATACCCCATCATATTACCTTCAATACCCCCAGAACAACATGGCTTTGTGAAAGGGCGCTCTACAGCAACTAACTTGGGCGCATTTATTGATTATACTACCACAAATATGGATGGAGGGTCGCAAGTAGATGTCATTTACACTGACTTTGAGAAAGCCTTTGATCGTGTAGATCACATCATATTACTACCCAAAAATCCCAAAAAATCCCAAAAACATTTTACATAAAACAAAACCTTATAATATTTATATAATTAAGACTTAATCCAATTCAATACTATAATTATGGTATCTTTAGCAACTGTGCTAGGTCACAGACCTGTGTTACAGCTGCTAAGCTCTCCCCTTTTAATACATGCGAAATAGAATAACAGAATCATAAAAAACACATTTTATACGACGATTCATAATCGGTGTAAAGTGGGTAGACGTAAAACAATTAGTTAAGTAAAAAATCCGACAAATGGTTCAATAACATTGTGGCTGTATATACTAAAAGATTAGTTGTGTGGTACAAGATCAAGGCAGAAGCGACATGTTATAAATATTTCACACACTTATTGATATTATAGCAAACTCTTACAAGAACTTTTTCTAGAATTCCACATAAAAATAATTGTTACAACTAGTGTGTTGTGACTCAAATAATATTACATTTACTTAAAAAAAACATAATAATAAAAAAAGCAAAAGGATAATAAGTAAAATGTTTTATAGTATGTAATAATTTATTAATCCTAACCAATATTATAAGCTTAAACTATGTGTAAAATACTAATAGGTAGATGCGAGTGTGCAGTAAATAAGTGTGTGTGTTTGTGAGTGTGTAATTACGTGTGTGTATATGTGTATGTGCGTGTGAGAAAGAAAGTGTGAGTGTGTGATATTTCCTTAAGAGTTTGTGTTTCACCTATCTATATTTAATAATTTTTCAGTTTCCTCATAAGATAAAGACATTAAAAACTTAGTTAGAGCTTGTTTACATTTAAAACGCGTTAGCGTATATATCGTTATAATATTGCTAATTTTTTTATAAAGATAAGGACCCAAAAAGTTTATTTGTCTTTGAGCATAAGACGAGTGAAATTTGTCTGGTAGTATAATTCGATCTTTTCTTCTTAACTGTTGAAATAAATTTAAGTTACAATTATTATTATTCTTATGTGTTTTAAGAACAGATTTTAAAATAAATAGCTGTCGGACTGTAAGCACATTTACTTCCGAGAACAACTTGCTTGTGGGAAACTTAAAAGGCTTAGAAAGCATAACTTTCAGCACAGCTCTTTGAGATCTTTCAGTGCGCAAGATATAAGTTTTGTAAGTACCTCCCCAAGCAGTAATACAGTATGACAATAGCGAATGGCAGAGAGCATTATATATGGTTTTGAGTAGTTCAATTGGAATATGTCTTAAACGTTTAAACACTGGTATTAGTTTTCTAATGTTACTTTTTAATTTAATTATATACTCTTGCCAGTTTAAGAGGTAATCAACAGTAACACCTAAGTATCTAATGGATTTCACTCTCTCTATGGTCTGACAGTTACATAAAAGTGATGAAGAGTTACCACACATATGTGCTTTAAGAGAATAAGAGTCAAGTTCATTTTGACCTACTGAAGATTTCGTAAAAGTAAGATACTTCGTCTTATCAATGTTCAAGGTTAGCAAATTCTTTCTCAACCATGACATAACTTCTTCGAGACCTATCTGAGCTAAATCAATGCTTTCATGCCAGGAGGGTGCATGAAACAGTAGAACAGTATCATCCGCATAGGCAACAATTTTACAATCGCGCATTTTAAGCCCACATAGATCATTCACATATATTAGGAACAAGGTAGGGCCAAGTATGCTACCTTGAGGTACACCATAATTAATATTAGTTTTTTCACTTGTTAGGCTTCCAATTCTTACAAGTTGAGTTCTATTTGATAGGTAACTTATAAACAACTTCAGAGATGTACCCCTGATAGTTTTTCCATCTTAGCTAAAAGTATCGGCACAGAGACAGTATCGAACGCCTTTGCGAGGTCCAAGAATATTCCAATACATTTATTATTACTGTCAACATGTTTTACAATGAACTCTGTTAGAGATAAAACTGCATCTTCAGTAGATTTTCCATTTATAAAACCAAATTGATTTTCAGAAAGTAAGTTATATTTAGAAAAATATGATTTTAAACGATTATTTAATAGACGTTCTAATACTTTAGATAGGGCTGGTAGAATGGAAATGGGACGATAGTTACTGATACTGTCTCTGTCTCCGCCTTTGTACGGCGGAAGACGGAGAGCTTCGTATCCCAGTCCTTGTAAATTGGAGACCGTCTATTGTGCAGTGTGAGGTAGCGCGATGTCATGCAGTAGCAGCGAGGACGAGCGATTGACCAAAGACTGTTGAAGACGTACGAGTTTCTCCATCAATCTGTTCAGTTCTTCACAGTACACATCTGTAATAATGCTCATCCCGTTTGGTAAGAAGCTGTGATGAAGCACACCGGCGCTAGACCACCAAACAGTGACCATCGCTTTTCTAGGGGTAAGTCTCCCTTTAGGGCATTGTTTAGGTGCTGAACCATGATCTTAACAACTTGTTGAGCGCTTGCGATTGTCAAACAGAATCTATTTTATGTCGCAGTTAATACTTCATTTCAAAATTCCTTCGTTTCTGTGCCTGATGAGCAGTGCAATACACTTCTCGACTCGTATTTTATGCTGGCGATAATTGAGTTTTTACCTTTACCTTGCCAATTTAACGCAAATGGAACAGTATTGATTCGATACGAACGTCAAATTCAGCCGTAGTTTGAGTATCATCAGCTTCCACAATCGCCATTTCGTCATTGCCGACCGAAATTTCCGACGACCACGGGATTCATTTTTCAGTTCGAAATTCTCAGAACGGAAGCGCACAAACCAATAACAGGTGGTGCATTCGGCTGTTGTATTTGCTCCGTAAACGTCGTTCATGTTGGGTGCCACTTATGCCGCGTTGTTGCCACGACGGTACTCATATTCTATAATTACTCGAATTTTTAGCGAGTCCATGATGACGAAAAACATTCAATTGTGATGAAAACATAACGCTTAACTATAAACAAAAATTACTAACTTTGAATGAATAATTCTATGTGTTTGAAATAAAATTAATTTAAAATTAGAATTCTTTGCCAAACAAAAATAATATTAATTTGAAATTAGAACTGTACTCGCAGAATGGCAATTTCATAGGTTAATACCTATCATATAAATGGTTTTTCAATAAGGATGCTCGAATTTTGATCTACTATGACTAATACGCAATATTGCGTATAGTGGCAATCTAAAAATCTAAATGGTAAAGCAATATCTGTCAAATTTGACAAGAATACTTATTTAATCTTGACATTTCACCATGGAACTCTACACGCTTCAACAAAGCGTCAACGTTGTTAATTTAATATTAATGTCAGTACTCTGTTCGCTTAATGAGCCGTGCGATGCGTTCAAAATTTGGCGTTCATGGCCACCCTGTCACAATCCGTTGTCTAATAAATAAATTTGAGGTCATCGATTAAGCAGTGCTGTGATTCAAAGACACGCAAGATTTGTTCGGGCAGTGTGTGTTATTGGGACAGTGTGCGAGAAAATACGCGTTGTTCCAGACAGTCCATTTCGAGTTGTGCGCAAAAGCTGGGTCTTTCTGTGACATCAACTTTGGGGATTTTGTGTCTATACTTGGGTTTCCATCTATACAAAGTTTAATTAACTCGAGAGCTAAATGCGACAACCACAGACAGTGCCGTGTATTCGCTGATTGGGCTTTAGAGCATTTAACGGCTGAACCTGCTTTCGGTAAAAGTATCATATTCAGTGATGATGCTCCTTTCTAGTACAATGGCTATGTTAATACATCCATCGACTTCCTGCATGTCTTAGCAGGTTGGCACTCCATCTAGTGGGGCGACGCTCTACACTTCGCCTGCCGTTACGAGGCTGCCACTCGAGAACCTTTCTTCCCCATCGGTTGTCGGTTCTTCGAAATATGTGGCCGGCTCATTGCCACTTCAGCTTACTAATCGTTTGGGCTATGCTGGTCCCTATGGTTCTACTACGGATATCCTCATTTCTATGTTTACCGCACAGAGAAACTCCAAGCATAGCCCTCGCTGAGCGACCTTGAGCTTCCTCATCCGACCAGCAGTGAAGGACCACGTCTCAGTTCCGTATGTCATCACTGGCAACACGCACTGGGTGTACAGTCTCGTTTTCTAGTTTTGAGGTATACCTGACGAGAAGATGTGCCGTAATTTCCCGAACGCTGCCCAACCGAGTTGAATCCGTCGATTTACCTCTCGGTCGAAGTTGGACTTACCTAGTCGGACTATTTGTCCCAGGTAAACATACTCGTCAACAACTTCGAGCTTAGTGCACCCAACAACTACCGGCATAGGTGTGACATGGACGTTATACATAATCTTTGTTTTGTCCATGTTCAACTTAAGACCTATCCGTTGGGATTCACTATTGAGGTCATTAAGCATAGCCTTTAGGTCCTCCAGCGATTCCACCATAAGGACTATAGCGTCGACAAATTGAAAGTGAGTGATGTACTCGCCGTGGATGTTAGTACCGTATCCTTTCCAGTCCAGAAGCTTGAAAACAAACATACGAGTACATTGCCAGACATAGAGGGAAATTGTACTCCTCGTACTTCGAATTTGGTCTTTGGTGCTAAAGCTTTTGCCGGCTTGTTGTCCGGCCGGAAACCGCCTTGTTCGGGAGGCTGGAGGTTGTCGAGTTCGCATGCGAGACGATTTGTAATTCGACTTCTACCTTTGCATTTAATCTTTCGTATTTAGAGTGTTTTTAATATTTTTTTTAAAATGATTCTAGAACTATTCCCTCTAACATATTTCGCGACTCTATCTATTTCTGCTCTAGGTTTTTTTTATATCTCTTTGCAGTCGTGTTTGCCAAAAACGACTTTTTGTTTCCTTTTATTGTTTCCTATCATTATCATAACTTTTGTAACCTAATTCTTTACTAATAAATAAGGTCGAACAGTATATCAAATTGTGTATGTCTATCAAAATCGAAACTTCATTGAAAAAGTAAACAATATTATGATTAAATGTGTTATTATATCTATAATCCGTTTTCTTTAGGTAGTTTAGGTAATTTTTGCCTTAATGCTGGGTATAGTCCTGAGTATTTTAAAAGAGATTCTTTCATAGTGTCAGTTAGATTATCTATTATTTTACTACTATTTTATTTTTGAAACTTGTTTATTGTATCTGCAGGCATTATATTATTATTCTTTAAAGAAGTTTGTATCATGATTGAATTTTGTGTTTAAATTTCTGTCCCTTCAGGTGTATGTTCAAGTATTATTAATAATAGTGTACAGAATGAATGTTCAGTGTTTTGTGAGAATTGGAGTGTCAGTTTTCTTAAATAAGATGAATCTTATTAATCTAATCTAATCTTATTGCATTTTGTAGGGAATCGTCTGATTTGAGAATTGTAGCTAATTCGGTCTGAATTGTTTTTAGAATATCATCTGCAAGCACTTTATGTGTTATTGTGGTTCTTGTTTGATCTGATATTCTTTGCTGGGAAATATTTAAGTTCGAATATTTTAATATAAAAATATTATACATTTTCCTTCTATAAAGAGTTAAGTCTATCTCTAATTTCCTTACTAAAGAGTAAGTACTCACGATATAAGAATTAATATCGTCATCCCATTTCATCTTTCCTTACCGGCTTTGGTGAACACAGAAAATAATACGTGAAGCACCTGCGCAACATCCATAGCTGGTTTGTCTACAAAGTAAAGTGATGTTATACAACGTGGTGAATTGCTATTGTGTTTTGATCTCGGCTGTAATATTTTTATAGGAGGCGGTCCGCTACTCAACTCCTTGCCGCCGATGTTTCGCATGCTGGAGTACCCAGCGTCGGCTTCAGTTGCGCCCCGACGATCGCCCTCGGGCAGCCGACCCATTACACGATTTCTTAATCTTTTTTCCATAACAAATCCATACGGGTCGGGACCGTTAGTTCGACATTATTGTAATTGCAAGATGTAATTTGCATTTTAAAAGTCACTGCGTGATATTTTAAGCCACTATGGCAAGGTGGTCCCACGGGAGGGATTATTATTATTAATGTGGTACTCGTCCTTGCCAATTTCTGAATTAATGAAATATTAAAAATAATATTTTATTAAAGTCCACGTGAAGAACGCCATTATTTTCATAAATATCGGTCACGATTTGTCATAATCGCTATTTTTGGACAGGCAGTCAAAAAAAGTACATATGGCAATACACTATTTTTTATTACACTATATCTTAATACGGGTGTATGGTAGTGAAAGTGGGGTATGGCTGAAGACGTACGAGGGTAGAACTAATGGTGTATAACGCGAAAGAGTTGAAAGAGGTATTTTAGAATAATTTCATTTAGAATTCCATACTCTCTGCCTAGCCCTCTGAATGATAGGCGTGAGTGTTTATATAATATGTATGAATGTAAAGAGTACTCCTGGATATAAGTATGAAGAGCCCGTTTGACTTGTAAAGTAGCATTCCATATAAATCTTCCTAGTTCTTAATCAAGAATAGATATCATCTATTCACGTCTGTGGGCAACGTTCAAGGCATTTCTTTAAACGAGAGTTGTGCTTAAGGTTTAGCAAAATAATATACTTGAGACTTACGTTTTTACTTTAAACGAGTATATTTCAAACGGACTAGAAAGTAATGGCGCAAAGCACTGGTAATTAAAGTGGATGGAATGCTTTTAAGATTCTGACTTACTGAAAGCTCAAGCAAAGTGAAACATCTTTTTAATTTTAAAAACGATAATAAATTTAGAAGAAGTGGTCTTTTAGTTTATTTTCTTAATTCTTAGTAAGAAGGTTGAGGTATTAATATTATGAATTAATTAATCCCATTTTACTGAGAAATACAGCGCGTTCAATTGATGAGAGTATCTAACTACGAGTTGCTGTTTCTGAGTCATAATTTTGATGTCAGAGAAAATATAGTTTTAAAATTATAAATAACGGTTTAGCCTGGGTGCAATATTATTAACCTTTTGCCCCTATCATTTCCGCACATTAAGCTATAAATTAGGTGGGGAAATGTCTCTTTTTTAACTGTATTTTGGTGATATAAATGTATTTGTAATATCCACAGGATATAACAACTTTCGATAGTGATAATGATTTTCAGTCTGATCGAAGACTGTAAAAATCTGTCACACGACTTTGTCGTGTAGATACCACAGATCCACGGGATCAAATAGTGTCAGAATTTTTCTCTTTAGTAAGTGATACAGTCAAAAATTAAAGTAAAAAATTAATACTAATAACTCTTTGTTTGTTCATTTCGTTTTAAAATAGTCAGAAAGTCAAAAAGAAAAAGAAAGTCAGAAAGTTGAAGAAACGAAAATTTCCATTTAGCAATATTTTTATATGATATATAATCAATCTTATTACAGTCAGCGTCAGATATAAGGGAGCAGTGAAGTTGTTTAAATATTTTGAAACAGACAAAGTGTTCATTAATATTTAACCACCCAAAGTAGGCAAAATCTTTTAATCACCAATCTTGCTCAAATATATCGGAACGGATACAGCGATAAATATATGGTTTCACTCAAACAGTCCATAATAAACCGTTTGACGCTGACTGTACATGGTTTTATATAATAGATAAAGACATAACTTCATTTGCTAAAAATATAGAAAACTTTCCTTTTACTTTCCTTTGTAATTTTCTATTATGGGTGTAACGTAAACTACACCAAAATTACTTTATAATATTTTTGTTATAATTTTTTTATATTATAGAAAAAGGTAGACAAACTAACACATAGTCTACCTGAAGATAAGTGAATGCTGCGGCCTACAAAATACTTCTAAATATAGCAATAAAATGAAGAATGGGTTGTCACCCCTGAAGACTTAAAAATGCGTCGTTTCCAGTAAAACTAGTCTGGCGTTCCGTACACTTACCATGCAAAAACAGCAGCATTTAGCTGCTATTTCTTGCTGGTATTCTGTGAGAGCGTTATCCTTCTGCGTTCGCGTTGACCTATTCATGTTACAAGAATATTTCACCACCTGTTATTTATTTATTATTATTACTTATTATTTATCACTTAAAAATTATTAAAGGAACGCGATAAAATCTTTATGATTGTGAGGAGTTCTACAAGACTTACCTACCAAGTGCAGGACTTCACGTTATTTAGACCTAAATTATAATGTCACACACGGGACAGGTGTCGCAGAACAGCCTACTGACCTCCCTAATAAGCATCACATAGTATTTTTTTTAATAATTATGATCATAAATTAACTTATCGTTTTTATTATATCTCGCGTTCATCGAATAAACCATGCTTTTTAACGTAAAACGTTTCAAAATCCTGCTTTCCCTGAGAACAATCTGATAATGATGAGCTCTATTAAAATAGCCTTTTAACTACAAAATACCCATCTCAGAGATCTAGATTTTTCCACACATCGTGCTTTGAGTTTGGGACCAGACGCACTTAGTGATAATTACAGCAAATGCGTTAGCGCGTCTCGTACTTGCTCGTATGTAGGGAAAGGTTTTTACACACTAACAGCTGTTCATTTATTTAGTAAATGTATATTTATGTAAGCTTTGAAATGTCTTAAAATGGGTAAAGTAAGTTGCTTAATAATTCTAAGTAGAAAAACAACGTCTGGTAAATTATTCAATAATAAAAACGAACATATGGTGGAAATTCATTTATAATTGTGATTTTGAACCCTGTGTAGCATCTTACGAAACCCACGGAATGATATAGGGTAGTGGATATACTAACACCGAAACTACACGGTTCCTCTTGCAAAATTTGGTTCAAAATCACAATTATAAATGAATTTCCACCATATGTTCGTTTTTATTATTGAATAATTTACCAGACGTTGTTTTTCTACTTAGAATTATTAAGCAACTTACTTTACCCATTTTAAGACATTTCAAAGCTTACATAAATATACATTTACTAAATAAATGAACAGCTGTTAGTGTGTAAAAACCTTTCCCTACATACGAGCAAGTACGAGACGCGCTAACGCATTTGCTGTAATTATCACTAAGTGCGTCTGGTCCCAAACTCAAAGCACGATGTGTGGAAAAATCTAGATCTCTGAGATGGGTATTTTGTAGTTAAAAGGCTATTTTAATAGAGCTCATCATTATCAGATTGTTCTCAGGGAAAGCAGGATTTTGAAACGTTTTACGTTAAAAAGCATGGTTTATTCGATGAACGCGAGATATAATAAAAACGATAAGTTAATTTATGATCATAATTATTAAAAAAAATACTATGTGATGCTTATTAGGGAGGTCAGTAGGCTGTTCTGCGACACCTGTCCCGTGTGTGACATTATAATTTAGGTCTAAATAACGTGAAGTCCTGCACTTGGTAGGTAAGTCTTGTAGAACTCCTCACAATCATAAAGATTTTATCGCGTTCCTTTAATAATTTTTAAGTGATAAATAATAAGTAATAATAATAAATAAATAACAGGTGGTGAAATATTCTTGTAACATGAATAGGTCAACGCGAACGCAGAAGGATAACGCTCTCACAGAATACCAGCAAGAAATAGCAGCTAAATGCTGCTGTTTTTGCATGGTAAGTGTACGGAACGCCAGACTAGTTTTACTGGAAACGACGCATTTTTAAGTCTTCAGGGGTGACAACCCATTCTTCATTTTATTGCTATATTTAGAAGTATTTTGTAGGCCGCAGCATTCACTTATCTTCAGGTAGACTATGTGTTAGTTTGTCTACCTTTTTCTATAATATAAAAAAATTATAACAAAAATATTATAAAGTAATTTTGGTGTAGTTTACGTTACACCCATAATAGAAAATTACAAAGGAAAGTAAAAGGAAAGTTTTCTATATTTTTAGCAAATGAAGTTATGTCTTTATCTATTATATAAAACCATGTACAGTCAGCGTCAAACGGTTTATTATGGACTGTTTGAGTGAAACCATATATTTATCGCTGTATCCGTTCCGATATATTTGAGCAAGATTGGTGATTAAAAGATTTTGCCTACTTTGGGTGGTTAAATATTAATGAACACTTTGTCTGTTTCAAAATATTTAAACAACTTCACTGCTCCCTTATATCTGACGCTGACTGTAATAAGATTGATTATATATCATATAAAAATATTGCTAAATGGAAATTTTCGTTTCTTCAACTTTCTGACTTTCTTTTTCTTTTTGACTTTCTGACTATTTTAAAACGAAATGAACAAACAAAGAGTTATTAGTATTAATTTTTTACTTTAATTTTTGACTGTATCACTTACTAAAGAGAAAAATTCTGACACTATTTGATCCCGTGGATCTGTGGTATCTACACGACAAAGTCGTGTGACAGATTTTTACAGTCTTCGATCAGACTGAAAATCATTATCACTATCGAAAGTTGTTATATCCTGTGGATATTACAAATACATTTATATCACCAAAATACAGTTAAAAAAGAGACATTTCCCCACCTAATTTATAGCTTAATGTGCGGAAATGATAGGGGCAAAAGGTTAATAATATTGCACCCAGGCTAAACCGTTATTTATAATTTTAAAACTATATTTTCTCTGACATCAAAATTATGACTCAGAAACAGCAACTCGTAGTTAGATACTCTCATCAATTGAACGCGCTGTATTTCTCAGTAAAATGGGATTAATTAATTCATAATATTAATACCTCAACCTTCTTACTAAGAATTAAGAAAATAAACTAAAAGACCACTTCTTCTAAATTTATTATCGTTTTTAAAATTAAAAAGATGTTTCACTTTGCTTGAGCTTTCAGTAAGTCAGAATCTTAAAAGCATTCCATCCACTTTAATTACCAGTGCTTTGCGCCATTACTTTCTAGTCCGTTTGAAATATACTCGTTTAAAGTAAAAACGTAAGTCTCAAGTATATTATTTTGCTAAACCTTAAGCACAACTCTCGTTTAAAGAAATGCCTTGAACGTTGCCCACAGACGTGAATAGATGATATCTATTCTTGATTAAGAACTAGGAAGATTTATATGGAATGCTACTTTACAAGTCAAACGGGCTCTTCATACTTATATCCAGGAGTACTCTTTACATTCATACATATTATATAAACACTCACGCCTATCATTCAGAGGGCTAGGCAGAGAGTATGGAATTCTAAATGAAATTATTCTAAAATACCTCTTTCAACTCTTTCGCGTTATACACCATTAGTTCTACCCTCGTACGTCTTCAGCCATACCCCACTTTCACTACCATACACCCGTATTAAGATATAGTGTAATAAAAAATAGTGTATTGCCATATGTACTTTTTTTGACTGCCTGTCCAAAAATAGCGATTATGACAAATCGTGACCGATATTTATGAAAATAATGGCGTTCTTCACGTGGACTTTAATAAAATATTATTTTTAATATTTCATTAATTCAGAAATTGGCAAGGACGAGTACCACATTAATAATAATAATCCCTCCCGTGGGACCACCTTGCCATAGTGGCTTAAAATATCACGCAGTGACTTTTAAAATGCAAATTACATCTTGCAATTACAATAATGTCGAACTAACGGTCCCGACCCGTATGGATTTGTTATGGAAAAAAGATTAAGAAATCGTGTAATGGGTCGGCTGCCCGAGGGCGATCGTCGGGGCGCAACTGAAGCCGACGCTGGGTACTCCAGCATGCGAAACATCGGCGGCAAGGAGTTGAGTAGCGGACCGCCTCCTATAAAAATATTACAGCCGAGATCAAAACACAATAGCAATTCACCACGTTGTATAACATCACTTTACTTTGTAGACAAACCAGCTATGGATGTTGCGCAGGTGCTTCACGTATTATTTTCTGTGTTCACCAAAGCCGGTAAGGAAAGATGAAATGGGATGACGATATTAATTCTTATATCGTGAGTACTTACTCTTTAGTAAGGAAATTAGAGATAGACTTAACTCTTTATAGAAGGAAAATGTATAATATTTTTATATTAAAATATTCGAACTTAAATATTTCCCAGCAAAGAATATCAGATCAAACAAGAACCACAATAACACATAAAGTGCTTGCAGATGATATTCTAAAAACAATTCAGACCGAATTAGCTACAATTCTCAAATCAGACGATTCCCTACAAAATGCAATAAGATTAGATTAGATTAATAAGATTCATCTTATTTAAGAAAACTGACACTCCAATTCTCACAAAACACTGAACATTCATTCTGTACACTATTATTAATAATACTTGAACATACACCTGAAGGGACAGAAATTTAAACACAAAATTCAATCATGATACAAACTTCTTTAAAGAATAATAATATAATGCCTGCAGATACAATAAACAAGTTTCAAAAATAAAATAGTAGTAAAATAATAGATAATCTAACTGACACTATGAAAGAATCTCTTTTAAAATACTCAGGACTATACCCAGCATTAAGGCAAAAATTACCTAAACTACCTAAAGAAAACGGATTATAGATATAATAACACATTTAATCATAATATTGTTTACTTTTTCAATGAAGTTTCGATTTTGATAGACATACACAATTTGATATACTGTTCGACCTTATTTATTAGTAAAGAATTAGGTTACAAAAGTTATGATAATGATAGGAAACAATAAAAGGAAACAAAAAGTCGTTTTTGGCAAACACGACTGCAAAGAGATATAAAAAAAACCTAGAGCAGAAATAGATAGAGTCGCGAAATATGTTAGAGGGAATAGTTCTAGAATCATTTTAAAAAAAATATTAAAAACACTCTAAATACGAAAGATTAAATGCAAAGGTAGAAGTCGAATTACAAATCGTCTCGCATGCGAACTCGACAACCTCCAGCCTCCCGAACAAGGCGGTTTCCGGCCGGACAACAAGCCGGCAAAAGCTTTAGCACCAAAGACCAAATTCGAAGTACGAGGAGTACAATTTCCCTCTATGTCTGGCAATGTACTCGTATGTTTGTTTTCAAGCTTCTGGACTGGAAAGGATACGGTACTAACATCCACGGCGAGTACATCACTCACTTTCAATTTGTCGACGCTATAGTCCTTATGGTGGAATCGCTGGAGGACCTAAAGGCTATGCTTAATGACCTCAATAGTGAATCCCAACGGATAGGTCTTAAGTTGAACATGGACAAAACAAAGATTATGTATAACGTCCATGTCACACCTATGCCGGTAGTTGTTGGGTGCACTAAGCTCGAAGTTGTTGACGAGTATGTTTACCTGGGACAAATAGTCCGACTAGGTAAGTCCAACTTCGACCGAGAGGTAAATCGACGGATTCAACTCGGTTGGGCAGCGTTCGGGAAATTACGGCACATCTTCTCGTCAGGTATACCTCAAAACTAGAAAACGAGACTGTACACCCAGTGCGTGTTGCCAGTGATGACATACGGAACTGAGACGTGGTCCTTCACTGCTGGTCGGATGAGGAAGCTCAAGGTCGCTCAGCGAGGGCTATGCTTGGAGTTTCTCTGTGCGGTAAACATAGAAATGAGGATATCCGTAGTAGAACCATAGGGACCAGCATAGCCCAAACGATTAGTAAGCTGAAGTGGCAATGAGCCGGCCACATATTTCGAAGAACCGACAACCGATGGGGAAGAAAGGTTCTCGAGTGGCAGCCTCGTAACGGCAGGCGAAGTGTAGAGCGTCGCCCCACTAGATGGAGTGCCAACCTGCTAAGACATGCAGGAAGTCGATGGATGTATTAACATAGCCATTGTACTAGAAAGGAGCATCATCACTGAATATGATACTTTTACCGAAAGCAGGTTCAGCCGTTAAATGCTCTAAAGCCCAATCAGCGAATACACGGCACTGTCTGTGGTTGTCGCATTTAGCTCTCGAGTTAATTAAACTTTGTATAGATGGAAACCCAAGTATAGACACAAAATCCCCAAAGTTGATGTCACAGAAAGACCCAGCTTTTGCGCACAACTCGAAATGGACTGTCTGGAACAACGCGTATTTTCTCGCACACTGTCCCAATAACACACACTGCCCGAACAAATCTTGCGTGTCTTTGAATCACAGCACTGCTTAATCGATGACCTCAAATTTATTTATTAGACAACGGATTGTGACAGGGTGGCCATGAACGCCAAATTTTGAACGCATCGCACGGCTCATTAAGCGAACAGAGTACTGACATTAATATTAAATTAACAACGTTGACGCTTTGTTGAAGCGTGTAGAGTTCCATGGTGAAATGTCAAGATTAAATAAGTATTCTTGTCAAATTTGACAGATATTGCTTTACCATTTAGATTTTTAGATTGCCACTATACGCAATATTGCGTATTAGTCATAGTAGATCAAAATTCGAGCATCCTTATTGAAAAACCATTTATATGATAGGTATTAACCTATGAAATTGCCATTCTGCGAGTACAGTTCTAATTTCAAATTAATATTATTTTTGTTTGGCAAAGAATTCTAATTTTAAATTAATTTTATTTCAAACACATAGAATTATTCATTCAAAGTTAGTAATTTTTGTTTATAGTTAAGCGTTATGTTTTCATCACAATTGAATGTTTTTCGTCATCATGGACTCGCTAAAAATTCGAGTAATTATAGAATATGAGTACCGTCGTGGCAACAACGCGGCATAAGTGGCACCCAACATGAACGACGTTTACGGAGCAAATACAACAGCCGAATGCACCACCTGTTATTGGTTTGTGCGCTTCCGTTCTGAGAATTTCGAACTGAAAAATGAATCCCGTGGTCGTCGGAAATTTCGGTCGGCAATGACGAAATGGCGATTGTGGAAGCTGATGATACTCAAACTACGGCTGAATTTGACGTTCGTATCGAATCAATACTGTTCCATTTGCGTTAAATTGGCAAGGTAAAGGTAAAAACTCAATTATCGCCAGCATAAAATACGAGTCGAGAAGTGTATTGCACTGCTCATCAGGCACAGAAACGAAGGAATTTTGAAATGAAGTATTAACTGCGACATAAAATAGATTCTGTTTGACAATCGCAAGCGCTCAACAAGTTGTTAAGATCATGGTTCAGCACCTAAACAATGCCCTAAAGGGAGACTTACCCCTAGAAAAGCGATGGTCACTGTTTGGTGGTCTAGCGCCGGTGTGCTTCATCACAGCTTCTTACCAAACGGGATGAGCATTATTACAGATGTGTACTGTGAAGAACTGAACAGATTGATGGAGAAACTCGTACGTCTTCAACAGTCTTTGGTCAATCGCTCGTCCTCGCTGCTACTGCATGACATCGCGCTACCTCACACTGCACAATAGACGGTCTCCAATTTACAAGGACTGGGATACGAAGCTCTCCGTCTTCCGCCGTACTCACAAGACCTTGTGCCTACAGAGTTCTACTTTCTCCAGAATGTAAATAACTTTTTGGCGGGAAAAAAATTCAATACTCAAGAGGTTGTACGATTTGCCTTTGAATAATTTGTTGCCTCCTGTCCAGCTGATTTCTTCAACAATCAATAAACTGCCACTGCGTTGGCAAAGATGCATCAATTACATGGGTGATTAATTTGATTAATAGAAATAAAAAATATAGATAAAATATTTAATTAACGGCAACTTCATAGTTTAAGTTCTATATATGTAATATGTGCCTATTCTATCAAGCGCTTGTAATGCATTCGTATAACCATAGCTGTCATAAAGATGAGAGGAATTCTGCACCCACCAGAGAGAATTATACCAGGAACTGTGTAGTAGCCTTCCTAATAACAACTTAAAATAAAAAATAAACCGTGATTGCCAACAGGTTTGTCAAGCGTAGCTACTATGGCAAATATTCCCTTATGAGACACTTTATGTGGGAGCTTAATAATCAGCAGTGGACTTTTGATAGACTATAAAGTTAACGGATATTCTTACACCGTCACTATACCGTATAGTGACATTGATTTTTTTTTCATAGTAGAGGGGTCAAACGATCATGTGGTTTACCTGATGATAAGCTTTGACCGTCGCTCGTAAACAACTGCAACACCATGTAGAGGCCCCTAAGTCGTATCGGTCCTTGTGAAAAATCGCGTGGAAAATAATTCCAAACATAAAACGTGCAAGGAAGAATACTCCCAGTTAATCGAACAGTGGTGGACCGACAAGCATCATGGTGTGTAGTTTCGTGAGTTTGTCACTATATGCGTTGGTGAAATTTGGCTGGAATTGATCCGAACAATTTCTCAGAGCACTCCCCGTGGTAAATGCGATAGAAAATGCAGTCTCATTTGTACTGTAAATTTAATTATTACTACCCAGTAGCAGTGGTCTTAACTTTGCGGTGCATAGACTCCGTTCATTATCGCTTTAATCTTATTTTTAAATGTGA
Source organism: Parnassius mnemosyne (assembly GCA_963668995.1). Classification (NCBI taxonomy): domain Eukaryota; kingdom Metazoa; phylum Arthropoda; class Insecta; order Lepidoptera; family Papilionidae; genus Parnassius; species Parnassius mnemosyne. Next base: position 14,211,955 of record CAVLGL010000084.1, on the reverse strand, counting down.
CGTATTAAGAACTATATTAAACCGTGATATAATCAGACAACGAGATCAGAACAATTATCGTTTTGTTTTATGTCCAAAGCGATGGAAATCTGCTAAGCAAACAATTTCCAGATTAAAGTCTTCGAATCGAGGTCACAAGCGTGCAGAGATATAAAAACTGTGCCATCGCAGCAGCTGACGGCCCTAACCATTTGTTTAATGAACGCTCTGTGCCGCTCGTTTTGTTCAAGTACTTTAGAATGTTTTGTAATAGACCTATTAGTGCTATGAAGTTCAATTTTTATTTATCCTGTCATTCATAAAAATATATCTGAATTTTATAAGTCATCTCCAACAAGTTTCTTTTACGATATACTTGACTAAAAGGTATGGATTGAACATGTAGAAACTAGATAAAGGATTACCAAAGGTAATATAAAAACCGTAATTTCAGCTCGCAATACACATTAAAAATTGGCAGTTGCTACTTACCATCAGTTGGACTGTAATTTCGTTTATAAATTGAATTTTATATAAAAAAATAATGTCACTCTTACTGTGTTATAAAATATATTATATAGGTAAACACGTTTGCCTCATTGGTTGTCGGGTTCGAATCCCTTGTCAAGCTAAAGTCAGTTATTAAGGTTAACTCTCAAAAATTCTCGGAGTCAGTCAGCTCATATGGCTAGCCTCCGCTACTCCCTCATTGGTTGTCGGGTTCGAATCTCTTGTCAGGCTAAAATCAGTTATTAGGGTTTTCTCTCAAGAAATTCTCGGAGTCAGTCGGATCATATGGCTAGCCTCCGCTACTGCCTCATTGGTTGTCGAGTTCGAATCCCTTGTCAAGCTAAAGTCCGTTATTAAGGTTCTCTCTCAAGCAATTCTTAGATACAGTCGGTTCATATGGCTAGTCTCCGCTACTGCCTCATTGGTTGTCGGGTTCGAATCCCTTGTCAAGCTAAAGTCAGTTATTAAGGTTTCTCTCAAGAAATTCTCAGAGTCAGTCAGATCAGATGGCTAGCCTCCGTTGAGGTTAGCCGCCGACCGTGGGCAAACTCATCAATAAATCTAAAAAGCATACTGAGGTCTTTGTACCTTTGTAATTAAAGGAGCCAAATATAAATTTATTATTTAAAACTCTTATTGAAATAATTTGTAAATCTCTCGAGTCGGGCCATTGTCACATGGTAAGGGTCGACCCGCATGCTGTTTGTATATTTTAATTTATCGACCTTTTATTATAGCTTTTCATGAATACTATACGTACCAACTTTCCTCCTTAATAAGGGATCACCTGAAATTAATTGAGGTTAATGGATATACTTTAGATTAACAGTAACGGGATTTTATAGCGCTCACTTTCAAGCTTTCATTTCACATTGGCCTTTTAATTCAATTTTGAAAATGGAATACACATTCATCTGATGGTTAACAAATAGTAATGTGCAGGAGTAGGAGGTGAAAATGCAGATTAGCTAAATATTTTTCTATTTCTTTTATTTATGCTCTGTTATTTTATGCCCATATACGAGCATGATCCTTCCCTGGTAGGGGTGACCTATACGTTCTGCAGCCATAACTTAGATAAATCATGGATTTTAAACATACGAAAAATTACCAGAATTCTGGCCAGCTTGCTAGACCTTTATTTTTTTAAAACGATCACAGCCGAGAAACAAGCAATGTGTTAATTATAATTAATGTGAGAAAGTTATGAAAATGACCACATTCCGCCACTAACAGTTACTTTCCTAATTATGAGGGTGAAGCATCGTCAACTTCTTGAATTTGGGGCGGCTATTGAGAATTTCTCGATATAGAAAACTCCATACCTCATTTTGGCCCAAACCCAGTTTTAAAATCATGAATGATTTAATCAGCAGCTGTGCCTACGAACAGCAAACCAACAAAATAGTAATATTTAATAATACAAGGTTTTTGCGATCGATCAATGGTTGAAAATTAATATGAAAACGATGTAACCCAAAATCCCACTGACTGCCTTTCAGGCGACAGTATGATCAATGTGATGGAATCGGTTCTACATTCATCAACCCGCCTACCCAGTTGGTGAGTGTGTATAAATCTTCAAAGAAAAACATGTTAGATGGCGCTTTCTTGGAAATATTTGTGTCCAGCTGACATAATTGTTTGCATTGGGATGTGTCTCTTATTCTCATTTAAAATTATCTATGAAATTTTACACATATATGAAATCTATACAGAACTTGGCTCAACAAGGGTTATAAATATTATAAATTTATTTCAAATGTACTCGGAAATTTTAGTTTAATATAAGACGGAAAAGCGTAAATATTTAATAATTAAACTTATATTAGTAAGAGGTATAACTTGGCACACAAAATTAGTTTTCCATTCACGGCATTTTTGCATAACCTTCGCGCAAGTGCAAGTACTAAGTTGACAAAATTTTAGCGCAATCTGATAAACGGTATAGCAGCGCATGAAATACGAACAAACAAATATTAATTTTTATATATTAGATGTTGAACAAAAAAGTTTCTTTTTCTGAGACTTATATTTTAAACATAAATTTAGAATATTTAATTTCATAATTATATGTAAGTAGCGATCACCTCATTCCCAGGAGTTAAAAAACAAACAGTCCACGTGTTGGTATGTGGACGCTGTGACCCATATATACTCACACATCTGCAGCGTGGCTTAATTACGTTTAAAACTGCTGCATAATATAAATACCGAACGCACACAAAAATTAAGTTAGCCGATTGTTACCATTACCACGCACGCACAACCATACTCTTTACACTCAGTTACTCATAGCCTGATTTTCATCGTCATTATTACATCCCATATCAACCACTGTTGAACATATGTAAGTTACACAAAGATTTACGTAATTATTTCATAAATTTACTTACGTCTACAATTAATGTTGGTTTAGTATCAAGAAAGTAAAATTACCTAATCTGAACCCGATAAGTGGGATTCTGGTGAAGGAATTTATAAATCTTATTATTAGACTGTAAAATAATTTAAAATTAAAAATTTTGTACAGCCGACTTCAATATAAGTTATTAAGAATAAACTCAAAAACTATTAGTCTGACCTTGATGAAATTCATATGGGACCGCACGAGAAGTACCAGCCTTCAAATAAAAAAAAGAATGATGGAAATCGGTTCACCCAGTAAAAAGTTATTAGGTAACACACATAAAAAACATACAGTCGAATTGCGTACCGTCTCCTATTTGGAAGTCGGCAGAGAATAGTATGTATATAACATAATAATTACATTAACAAAACCACATATAATGAGCACACCCAAATATCATTTACTTCAATGGTAAAACATATCCTGGTTACGAAACAATAAAAACATAATACAGAAAATAATCCAGATAAATTATAAATATATGAAGTGTGCTGAAGTTTTTTCATAGCAATCATAAAGACAATTTTATGAGTCTTCGTGAAATATACCGTAAGTTTTACGTTAAACGTAAACCTTTGAACGCAGTTCTTGTTTTATTGGCTTACTCGAAAATGCTGAATAGAACTCAGATATTGCGTGTCCAGAAACAATAAAAAAGTGTGAAACTAGCAGTAAAACGAATTAAAAACGCGTAGATAATATCTTATTTACCAGTTTTATCAACACACACATATTTAGCGCCAACTGAGTAAGGAAAGAGTATAAAACATAAGAGGAAAGAACAGATATAGTGCATTTCAAAAAAGCAACTTCACTTTAGACCTCACTGGCTGACACATGACCATGACCTTTAGCCTAAACTTAGACTCAACAACAAACCCATCATGAAAAATGTCTCATCATATTCGATGAGTTGGTACTTGGTATCATTAGAAATAGGTTCTAAATATTGGATAAGAATAAAGTGCATCTAATATAGAATTCGCCAATCTTGCTTGGTGTGCCAAATACAGCTAATTGTTGTAAATAGTTGTTTTTTGCGGTATTGATATCGGGCTGTGATAAACAAAGTGTCCTCAACATGAAATAAATATATGTATTGTTTTAAATGTTAAATGGAAAAAAACCGGCTGTGACAAGTGTAAGTATGTTCCTTTCGCTTTGAGTACTCTTTTGAAAAAGCCACTTCTAAGCCACTCAAAGTAATAGAACAAAATTCCGACAGTAAAATTTAGTTTTAATTAGTAAAAATTTGCTTACATTAATTTTTTTTTTAAATATGTGTGTGGAGACTGGCCCAGCAGGTGGGACTTATATAGGCTGTATCTTTATTAGTTTAAGTACTTTAAAAATTCTATTTTTCTTACTTAACAAACACGATCTAAAATTGAATTCGTTTTTGTACTATTTTAACTCTAAATGCGATGTTATGTATTTCAAATAAATAATTAATTTATATGAATTAAGCTATTATTATTGTAAATACTATCGCTTCGTAGGATTCAAGTATGACGAAGTTTCTAATTTTTACAGTATGAATATAAAATTTATCAAAAACTCGATCACAGTGCCTATCAAATCCATATTTTGTGATTTTCTTTTTCATCAATAAACTAACATAATAGGTATGTTATGAATGTAGGTTATTTTGGTCTATTAAAATTCTATTTTAAAATTTAAAAATAATATTTAATTATATTTTTTTTAAATATCTTATATTTTACGTGGCTACCCTGCATTATAGTTATAGCACGAATTGGTCGGCTCAATCGGGGTAGGTGACGTGCATGTAAGTATTGTGTAGTAGTGTGTACATGTAACCTGACTTAACCGAGGAAGTCGGACCGCAGATCCACAGGCGCTGCTTTTCTCCAAATGTGCGATCCCTCCAGTGGTCAATCACCAATTGAAAACTACTGCTTTCATTTCACTGTATTAGTTTATCAACCTTATTTTACATTTAATTAACTTCAAAGTCAACCAAATCAACGTTCATCGAAATCAAAACAAGTGAAACACGACACAAGTAAAGAACAGTCGGTCAAAGTTCAACGTACCATATTCACTTAGCAACAGATTATAATCACGAGAACAAACGTGGTCTCTTCTCAAGTCACAAAGTTCAGCGTTCTCCCGACAAGCAAAAAATTTCTTCGTACGACATTAAAATGCCACACAAGACACTCGTGGACTCAAATCAATGTCAATCAAAGTTAAGTTAATAATTCAAAACTCAAGGATAAGCCTCGTTATCACTTATATGAACAAAATAGACAACACACAAAAAAGGCACTTAACGCGACGTCACAATTCAATATTAATTTCCAAAAGCAATTAACCGGCCGAAGCGCGACAAAATCCTTTCCAGACTTTAAGACAAGCCTCGTTATCACGAAACGTACTAATTAAATCAACTCCTTAGGAGGCATGCGCCCGGCCACCGCGCAACAATTCTTTTCTAGACTTTTACAATACCGTCCGTCGCGCAACAATTATTTTTCTAGACTTTTACTCGCCCCGGTGTACGCGCACAATTAATCTATATCCAACACGAAGAGATCTCCTCTCGGGTCACACATTCTTAGAGTTTCAAAACTCAAAAGGGCCTCTTGTCACTTAAAGCACGAAAAAACCATCAATAAGAGGCGTTTGTCACGCGGCCGACCGCTCCGCACGTAACTGTCATACTTAAAAGGGCGCGGTCGCCAGATGCGACGCGCGCGCGCAACTGTCTCAGGCGGTGATCTCTAAATTCCATCGGCGGACACGCCGTGGCGAGCGTCTTGGAATGCAAGTTTTAAATATGTTAATATTTTGGCCTAAACATATCGAATTAATAATTTAAAAGTCTTGGGTTCGATTCCCAGGTCGGACTAGTCTGTCGTTTTCTTAGTATACACTCCCCTAGCTGCCCCAACCAAGGCTGACGGGATTGGGGCCCATTAGTAATCCCATCGACGAGTAGCAGAGGGACGGGGCCAGAATATGACCACGTGGAATTTCCTAATTACAATAAAAAATACGGGAGAAAGCTAGAAACACATAGTACTTACCATTATCCGGAGCTAACTTCGCACCAAGGCTTGGGCAGGCCGTGAGTTTGTGTAATAGTGGATGGCGAGTAGTGTACAGTGAGGTGTGAATGTGTGGGGCCTTGGCAAGCATAGGCGACTAGCAGCGGCCGAGTTTCAGGCTGCTCCAAAATGAGGTAATCTTCCGCGGCGTTGTCCACAGTCACTTTCCTCGTTCGTCACGATGACAGTCCATTAACTCTATCGTACAATTAACTAACATACAGAAGCCACTAACTTTCGTTTGTTATAAGGTTAAAGCACAAAACGAACACGGAGTGCCCGGATCAAAGGTCACTACCGTTTCGCGTAGCAACAGTTATTTCTAGAGTATCAAAGGCCGCACTAGCTAATATTGTCGAATGCACTTATACAGATTCTGAGTCTAACCCAATAAGTCCCGGGAAAGGCTATCCAGGAATGCGCGTTATAAATCCTAGACAGAATGTTTACTAGACGCCTAAACTACTCCGCGGTTCCCGAACAAAAATGATAGTGTGCTAGCGTTAGCGCAGCTGGCAGACGACTGCTTTCGCCTTTACGCGTTCCCAATACCCACCGCTCCACCGAGGTCAAAACCGGTATGGCACCGAGCCGCGCGCCCTCTCGCGTTAGTTCCTGAAATTAGCGTTTGGCGCGAACAAACCCCCGTCCCGGACATAAGGACCTATGTCCGCGAGCAAACCGGCAAGCGGAACAGGGTCGCGACGGCACGATCAAGACCGAATCTACACCAAAACTAGGCCACCTTAGGCACCCCACCAAATCTTGCAACCCTAACCAACGCCTCAAAATTACAGTCCCAACGTGGGCAAGCCGGAGGGTTGAACTGGATGCCCTTCCTGGACATCGCAGCCCATAAATAAGTCCTATTCCTAGACAGAAGTCCGACGACCTCCTTCAAACACCTATCTGTGCTCCTATGATTAGTTCCGCAATCCGACCGGATCAGGTCTGCAAACAATGACGCGACACGAAGCGGCCCAGAGTGACCTCCTAAGCTTCAGTGCAGAGAGCACCCCCAAATTCCCCATGAACGTCGTCTGTGGAGAGCCGAACGAATGCACAGATAGTCCCTAGTATGAATTTTCAAACAAGTAGGCATAGCCAAGCCATTCACCATATAATCATTTACAAAATGGTGGACAGCTGATTTCCATCTGATAATCTACAAACTAGCCAGTCTGTTAGACAAGTAGGTCTATGCTCATATTTCAACTACTTTACTTAGCTTAGCTTACCGTCAGGTGAGTGGCAACTATTTCAAATATCCTCCCTATGAGGCAATCTATGGGCGAGGCGTATGTTCAGCAATGGACTTTAATAGGCAGTAACGATGTAACGGTTATACTACTAGTCTTACTAATATTATGAATGCAAAAGTTGGTTTGGATTATATTGAGAAATGCGTCGATTGTTATGATTTTTAATAAGGGCAGAAACATCAGCTGACTTTTTATTTGTAAAGTGCTCGCTTTTCATTGATTACAGGGAACTGCCTTTTTACCTACTTTGAATATACCAAAATATTTGATAACACCTCAAGGAAATTGAGTATATATATATAAATATATATCAATTAAATGTAATGTATTATTTATTTTGTTAACTACGAGAAATAGATGATAAGGGGTGACAGAAGGAAACGAAACAGGATATGGACAGCAGAGTCTTCCTGATAACAAATAAAAAAATATTCACTGTACATTTCTTTAAAAAATACGTATTCAATAACAATAAATAAATAATTCAAATACAATTAGCGCTTGCTATTAGAACAAGAATCATCTGCATTTTGATCGTAATCGGGGTTAAAATGTAGGTGTCTATTGGCCACTGCATCCATGGACTATCCGCGTGCTGATTTGTCATTCTTATTCTATAAAAGAAAGATTTAGTGACGCCCTTGTAAGACATGCGTAACATCGTTGGATACAGATTGCTCAAGATTGTCTTTTATGGCATTCCTTGGAGAAGATCTATGTTCAGCAGTGAACTAAATAAAATAGATTTCAAAAACTGAACAGCATGAATAATTTTCACTTAATTTAATGGCTTCGGAATTCAGTGCTTCAATTTTTTTCATGCACTGTCTTACTACAGACTTTTTCATTATTTATTTTTGCTTTTTTCTCATTTCAAATATTTTATCTGTATTTTCTACATGCTTGGGTAATATCTGTTATACAAGATGTACTTGTAACAAAAACTCTAAAGTTCTCCCTGTTGAGTGACATACGTAAGTAGTGGAACAACCAGCGGGACGGCTGAACCATTAATTGCAGAGTTTACGTAATTTACTACAGGTTTAGGTTCTGCAGTATTATTTATATACTATAAGCATTTAAATTAACCCTTAATATAATAAAAAACACATTATTAATTTATAAATATCATACATTACATAGTCCTGTTAAGTAAATAAATACTCGTAGCAAGATGCACCTTATACCAGTGGTTTAAATTTGATTAGTGTTTGCTTTCTGACGGACATTCATATTATATACGACATAAACAAATAAAATTAGGAATCAGACTAATGAATTTCTAATTATAGGGAAAGGTACTTTTTAGTATTTTTTTAGGATTTTAGGATAAGTATTAAGTGCGTCGTATTTATTAAGGTTGGGCTTTATAAAGACGAAGAGCTTAGCTAAGATAGCACAAAAAGTGGAATCCAAATTTTACAAACTGATATAGTAAGTTTATCAGTGCACGAGCTTGGCTCTGCACTCAATGAATAATACATATTTCTTAAGTAATAAAAGTTCTCGTTCATTATATTTACCACTTTGATGTATAAATTATTTTATATATTTTTAAATAAGTCAAAACTAATATAATTTTCTGTTCTATAAATCAATTCGGGTCGGGCCAAATCTGTTACAGTTTATCTGTCAAGAAATTATCACTTGAGTCTCTCTGTCTCCAGTCATGCCGGATTGCCGTCCAACCGGACTATGAGATTGAGGTAATAGAGAAAGATTACCTGTACTCGTGCACACATTCGTGTACTATAATCCTGTCCTGCGGAGATGCCTAGTCGGAGATGAGATAACAGTAATTTTGCTAAAGAATTTGTTGAACTTTTTTTCCGAAAATAATTTGTAATTTCACTGCGAAGTTTGACATGGCTCCTTTATAAAAAGTATTCCATAAACAATTTTTATCTTAGGCCAACTTAAGACTAAGATCAATGATAGTGTAAGGAAGAACAAGGGAGTCGACGACCTTAACATAATTAAAATCAGCGAAGTATCGATCGGACACGTGGGACACGTGGAGGATATGATGAAAATTCGTATAACTCTAGATTTTAGATATTTTGCTGGTAAACGACCGGTTAAGCACCTAAGCTGTCCATTGAGTGATAAATTAGAAAAATACTTGTGCTATCTTTGGGTTTAATAGAAAGAGCGCAGGATAGGCAGGAATGACGTTCTTTGGAGATCAAGATCTATTTTTGGCTTACCAAGCCTGCCTAACTAGTAATTAAGTATTGATTATATTGTTTAGTATAGCTAATTTATAAGCACCTTTTGAATACTTACATTTGGATTCAGACATGTAATTACAAATATGTGACCCAACCGAGGTGGGGTTGATTTAATGCATACGTTGAAATGCAAATCCTAGCACATGCATAATATGTCCATGTTTGCATATAAAATGAATCATATGCAATTGTTATGGAAGCACCAGGAAGTACATCGAAATAATGAATAAGCATTTTAATAACTGTGGGTCTCAAAACAATTTACAAAGAGCAAAGCGTTTTTCTTGTTCCGAAGTTTAAGGTAAGGAAGTGAAAACTTTTGTGGGTCCATTACTCATTGTGTTTGAAGTTTATAAAAGTTAATAATAGGGGTGTCATTTATACCCATGAGAAGTATGATGTTGTGATGTAAAAATATTTTATACTGACCTTTTGGGTTTTGTTATTTTTATTAGATTTAATGAGTAATGGCATAATGTTTTAAATTTCATGAATTTAATAATATTCAAGGCAGTTTGTGATACTTAACAACTGGTATAATATTAAATATCTGCAACCTATAACTAGCACAATAAATATCTATTCTATTTTATTATATTCTATATTACTAGCTCTTTTCCGCGGCTTCGCCCGCATTGTAGTCGGAAAACGACATAATATTGAAAAATCATAACGCAATTACACCTTTATTATAAAAAGTCTATATTGTTGATATTATTGCCAAGGCAAAGTAAGAGTTCATTTACAGATTTGGCAAGAAACTAGTTCGCCTTCCTACGGTAACTCGTGTAATCTGGTCAATTGGGTCACCAGTCTTCTCGCAGATCGGAATAGGTTGTAGTCGACAGTGCATGTTTGGACTCCAAGCCTGTGAATGCGGGTATTCCCTTTACCATGTTCCTTTGGTGTATAAATAATATGTTGAATACTATAGTAACATTCATTGTTATGTAAACGACAGCACTGACGATGCTTTTATACATGCCGTTCCAATGTTTATCGGGAACACGCCGTCGAGTTCCAAAACAAACTTGTGCCTGAGCTCGAGTTTTTATTATGGGTAATGTTTTAATTCGGCTACAGGACGAAATAACCCCCTTAAATAATATTTAAGATGTATATGTAGAGAAATAGGTTAATTAAAATCGTTATTAACTATATATTTATCGCATAAATAGATGTTATCTATTTAAAAATTTATATTACAATACATATTAATTATGATCCGGATGTGGTTGTGCGATAAAACATTGACGTTTATGTTGATTTATTATAATTATAGTCTACGTAGATCTACTCGATACTGTTAAAGCCACGGCCCCATAAGTCACAAGAGTCGGTTCTAATTGTACACTTATTAATTAACCAAAACTGTTGTTTTACACAAATACGATGATTTTAAATTTCCTTTCAGAAATTTTTTCATGGAAACGCTCTATCATGGTTTATATTATCTAGGTGGTAGAACATTTTTCTGCTTACGGGTCTGTTCGGTATTGAATTAAAATGAAATATAATTAGTTCTATGACGTAAGAAACTAAAATTTCGTTTTTCAAATGTCATATTTACAAATCTTCTACCGTGTGGAAACGAATTTCCTCAGACCAGAGAAGAATAAGTAAAGGAAACTGCACAGATCTCTTATCTTCTTTTTTTACAAAAGTTAATTTTAAAAGAAATATAAAAGTTAATATTAAATATTAAATATCATAATAAATACAGAATGGAAAACAATAACAGACCCATTGGTAACTGAAATATGTTCTATGACGTACTTATAAAAGACAATAAAAAATTGGAGCTTCTCAGTAAATAGCGAACCGGAGAAGACCAGCCATCACAAGCAGCACCTGTTTTTCTCTCTAATCCTAACCCGTATTTCTCTCTTACTATTTCTATCGCTAAGCATTTGTAAACCCACTGTAGAGCTTTTAGAAGAAAAAGAAGAAAAGAAGTAGATAGATAGTCGATATAATATACACAACAGAGTTCCATTTGTTTGAAGAATAGGTTGCGGATATGATATATGTATGCGCGTATAAAATCGCAGATATTTAATGAAATGCGTATAAATTATTCACAACCAACTTTTTTCATAACACATAATTTAATTTATTTCTGGATAAAATAATTTTGCTTTTGCGTTTAAACCTGTAACAATCCTTAAAATTGCAATTAAACTATATGGATTAATTATATATCAAATGGAAAGAATAATCGAGAGTAAAGCCTTATTAGAAATTTGGAATTAATATACTACATTGTGACGTTGCCTTACAGCCTGTAATAACACAGGCTCTCTGACTCATTATACCCTTCACAACGGAATGGATTCACTTCTACTTATTGGTGATCCCTACTCAGGAATCTTAGGCAAAAAAAGTCCTATCACCTATTTAAGTAGCATTTAATTTGCTCTAATTAACTTGTTAATGATTCTTCTTATTAACGATTTTATGACGATATTAACGAAATCTTACTCTAGCCTTAATAAAGTATGTACAAATTAAATTTATATTGAATTTTGATTGTACAACAAATGATTATATGTTTTTAGAAATAAAACTTTGATATACACAAGCTATATTAAGCTATTGCTGGTAACACTGGAATAACATTATTCTGTAAAAGTGCGTCCGCACTCTGCCGACGTTAGATACTCGTAAAACTCTATTAATAAATATTAGATTGTTATTATTGAATTAATTTTATCCAGAAATCAAATAAAAAAATGGTTAGAATCTGCCAATAAAAAAAACGGGTATTACCCATTTTCAAGAGCACTAGCACCGCACTCCCTCCCTTAATAGCATGCACTGTCTCGGTTGCCACTAAAATCCATAACACGATATTATGACACGTTTTTCGCGAAAAATTTGTCTTATTTTTATAAAAATAATATTATGCCGTGTAGTGGCGGTTAAGAATATCCACTACCCCATATCTTCCCGTGGGTGTCGTAAAAGGCGACAAAGGGAAACAGGCAGGAGATGGGCAGCAGCATCTTCCTGGTAACGGCAAAAATACAATAAAAAACTGAGGTTGCCAACCCGCTCGCCAAGCGTGGCAACTATGGCAATATACCCCTCATGATGATAGTTACGAAGAGACGGCCCCCAGTCCCCGGTGGCCACGCTATTCCTGGCTACGGTGCCGACCATGGTAACGGCGGGGTAGGGGGTGCTAAGAATCTCCGGTGGAGGTTCGGTTGCCACCTACGACGACTCGACCTGGCAACATACAACGCACGCACCCTGAGGACTGACGAGAAGATTGTGGAGCTGGAAGAAGAGATAGACAAGTTACGCTGGCATATTTTTTTTTTTTTATAGGATAAGGGTGACAAACGAGCACACAGTCCACCTGATGGTAAGTGGCTGCTGCGGCCCATAGACATCTACATCTATCCTCTGTTACAAATTAAAATGTAGATGTGTTGTCACCCGTGAGGACTAAGATGGAATGCCTCATTTCCAGTAAAAAGGGCCTCCGGCCACCTGCACTCACCAAGCGAAACGCAGAGGTAAATCTCTACTTCACGCTGGTTTTCTGTGAGGTCGTGGTACCACCCCGGTTCGAGCCGGCCCATCCGTGCGACAACAAAAGTTGCCGCGTGGCTCTACCACTGTTAAAATATTATAGGATTATCCGAATTCCGAAGAGAGGGGGAGGACACGGTAATCCTCGAATGCGGCAACTTGATCTATTACCGGGAGGGCGACCATCTGTCCCAAGGAGGTGTCGGATTTATCGTCCACAAGTCTCTCGTTAACAACGTTGAAAAGATTGAGAGTGTGTCGACGAGGGTTGCGTACCTTATACTCAGAATCAAACGCAAATGAAGTGGACGATTTGAATGACAAGCTCGTAGAAACTGTCCATGCTGTCGGAGCTAAGTTCTGCAAGACCCGCCGCAGAAGAATACAAAAACTCTCCGATCACACTCTTAATCTAATGGCTGTTAGGCGGGAGATGAAGCTACATTCTTCAACAGATTTGACAGCATACAGGCACCTGAACAGACAGATCTCCAAATGCATGCGGCGGGACTTACGCAATTTCAATACAGCTCGTATTGAAGAAGCGATCGAGCGGAACCAAGGCTCCAAAGTCTTTGCCAGAGACCTGTCTGCCAGAAAGAGCCAACTGTCAAAGCTGAAGACCGAATGTGGCAGCATCTTTTCCGAGGCACCTGAGATTTTGAGTGAGATTGAGAGGTTCTATGGGCAGCTGTACACGTCATCGTTGGAGCCGCACGCAAGTGTGAGTAACGATCCAAGAGCGAGTCTTATCCGACATTATTCCGATGATATCCCGGACGTCAGTCTGAGCAAGATTAGAATGGATCTCCAACACCTTAAAAACGGCAAGGCCCCAGGCGAGGATGGAATTACAGCGGAGCTTCTGAAAGCGGTTGGAAAATAGATACTTGAAGTCCTTCAGAAGCTCTTTAATTCCGTCCTCCATGGTGGCATTACACCGGAAGCGTGGAGCAGAAGTGTGGTGATCTTGTTCTTCAAGAAAGGCGACAACGCTCTCTTGAAGAACTACAGACCGATTTCCCTTCTGAGCCGCGTCTACGTGCTGTTTTCGAGAGTCATTACGAATCGTTTCGCGCGCAGACTTGACGACTTCCAGCCTCCCGAACAAGCCGGTTTCCGAAAAGGCTTTAGCACCATAGACCACATACATACCCTTCGGCAAATTGTACAGAAGTCAGAGGAGTACAATTTGCCACTATGTCTGGCATATGTGTACTATGAGAAAGCCTTTGATTCCGTCGAAATTTGGGCGGTGCTGCAGTCCCTTCAGCGCGACCAAGTTGACTGTCGGTATATCGAAGTGTTGAAGTGCTTCTACAGTAGGGCTACGATGGCTATCCGAGTACAGAACCAGAGTACGAAACCTATCCAGTTGCAGAGAGGTGTAAGACAGGGTGACGTCATATCCCCGAAACTCTTTACCGCTGCATTGGAAGATGTTTTCAAGCTTCTGGACTGGAAAGGATACGGTATCAACATCAATGGCGAGTACATCACTCACCTTCGATTTGCCGACGATATAGTCCTTATGACAGAATCGCTGGAGCACCTAAGCAATGCATGCTCAATGACCTCAATAGTGTTTCTCAACGGGTAGGTCTTAAGATGAACATGGACAAAACAAAGATCATGTTTTATGTCCATGTCATACCTATGCCGGTAGTTGTTGGGAACACTAGCTCGAAGTTGTTGACGAGTAAGTTTACCTGGGACAAATAGTCCGACTAGGTAAGTCTAACTTCGACGGATAGGTCAATCGACGGATTCAACTCGGTTGGGCAGCGTTCGGGAAATTACGGCACATCTTCTCGTCAGGTATACCTCAAAACTTGAAAACGAGACTGTACACCCAGTGCGTGTTGCCAGTGATAAGATACGGAACTGAGACGTGGTCCTTCACTGCTGGCCGGATGAGGAAGCTCAAGGTCGCTCAGCGAGCTATGGAGAGGGCTATGCTCGGAGTTTCTCTGCGTGATAAACTCAGAAATGAGGATATCCGCAGTAGAACCAGAGTGACCGACATAGCCCAACGGATTAGTAAGCTGAAGTGGCAATGGGCCAGCCATATAGCTCGGAGAACCGACAACCGATGGGGAAGAAAGGTACTCGAGTGGCAGCCTCGTACTGGCAGGCGAAGTGTAGGGCGTCCCCCCACTAGATGGAGTGACGACCTGGGAAGATATGCAGGAAGTCGATGGATGCAGGTGGCTCAGGACCGTGCTTTGTGGCATTCTTTGGGGGAGGCCTATGTTCAGCGGTGGACTGTAATGATAATGATGAATATTATGGTAACAAAAAAGACACACAGCCGTCGATAGGTAGGCATAGATGCATTTTCCCCTGTGTCTCCGTGTTACACTGGGTCTTACTTTCACACCGAAACACATCAGTGTTACGTTGTACTGTTAGCTACAGAAATGAGTAAAAATGTCTATCTACATGGACATTGAGGTTGATAATGAGCCTGTTGCCAGTAACAATAAAACACGATTTTAACTACTGATTGAATGATAATAAACGCCGTCTACTAACATCTCGAGACAGCGAATCTGTCCTTGCTCTTTCTGACCGAGACGCAGGTGTCCTCTCCCGCTAATACTTCGTTTCTCTCCTACCCGGAGTACAAATTGGAGCTCTCCTTTGTGTCTCCGGCTGGAGTTTGCGTATACGTCAGAGAGGACATCGGTTCTCGACACCTCAGCAGTCTTGAAGGTTCGGAGCTATCCATCCTTTGGCTAAGCGTACACAGCGACGATCAGCCGCGCGTCTACGGGTGTCTCTATTGGTCCCATAGCGGTAATGCCGAAACAGATCGACTCATCGACCACGTTCAAATGGCTACAGACTCCTTGCTACAACGGGTCCCTCAATTATTTTGCTCATCTGATATTATCAAATAAATTTTCAAAAATTTAACAAATAATTCTTATAAGTAATGGAGTTAGACCCTCCCTGGTCTGATATACGAGGATCTCTTAGGATTTAGACAAATATCGGCAAGATAATCTAATAATAGGTAATGGATTCACTTACACTCCCCTCACAAAGTCCAGTCTTGTGAGGGGAGCGTAAGTGAATCCATTACTTACTACTTTCGTCCAGTAAATGTCGTAAGAAGTAAATAAGCGAAATTCTAAAAGAATATACTGCCATTCCATATACTTCCGAGCTAAAATATTTAAACTTCTTAGATTGATGATGGGCAGCAGCGTAAGAGACATCTGGGATCAAAAAGGGTCACCAGTAATCTACACTTACATACAAAACACAGCAGCATTTATCTGTTATTTTACGATGGTATTATGTGAGAAAGTGATACTTTCTCGGTCATGGATTTAGCATGGCTACATACATGACATAGCTGCAGCATGGCTACCATTTGCGTTCTTACTTTGAATATAGATTATATTTACTTTAAAAAAACGCCCAATTCCATTTCAGATAACTTGAAAAGAACTGAAGGTGATCGACTGAGGAGAAATATATTTGAAGTTCCACTATAAAATTAAACTATAATACTGGTATGATGATGATGATGCACATGTTCTGCTTAGTTTATCTATAGTTCGTGGATGGTTCTCGAAGATTGACGGATTTTCTTATGAAAAGAACAACGGTCAAGACAAATTAATACGTTTACATACAATAAAAATCCAATCTTTTCAAATAGTAATTTACTTCTTTTTTCTTTAACTTTTGATAAATAACAATGCATAGCATTAGAAGATGTAATCATCTTTAACCCCCCAGAGAGTAGGCAGATTTCAAATAGTTATGCATAAGCAGTGAAAAAAATTCGGACACGTTTAGGCAAAAACATGGATTTGGATGTAAAATTGGTTTTAGTCACTCAGGTGAATTAAACATTGCCTATACAATCACAAACGCAATATCCCATTAGCCATCTTTTACGGTATGATGTTCACGCAGTTAGCACATTGTTTTTTTTTATAAGTCCACAAAAATATGGGACCTTAAGGTCCCAAATCAACATAGGACTATCGTTATACGTATCTGCATGATTTTTAAAATAAAACGTATATGCTTTAGAAAAATATAGTTGCTCATATTTATAGACATAAACAAAACAATTTCAAAATAAATAACAGGAAATGTAATTTACCAATCAATGGCAGAGAAGCCTCTTAAAATATTCATAGACTTCGTTGAAGCCTGTTTCCGTCAGTTTTCTTTTCAATTTCAAACTGTCTCTCGTTCGAGACTTGCGAAACGGCATTAAAATATTGACAATGTAACGTGAATGTACTTTCAAATCAACAGTTTTTTTTTATATTTCTTACATATTGATATGTACAACGCATTGTCCTGAATTAACTGTATCCATTGATAATTAATAGAATCAGGCGTTACTTTGCCATTATATTAAAGTTGGTAAAAAATTACTTCGCGTACATCCGCTCGATAAAATAAAATGATGTGTCGTACCTAGTTTGAAAAGCACCTTCCGCCCTCCCTCAATTGCGTGCACTATCACCGTCACCACTAATCCCAGCACCACTACTCCCAACACTACTATACTAGGAAAGACACACGACTGACGACAATACGACACGTGTTTCGCCTCTACACGAGGCATCTTCAGGTGGTCTTAACTCTGCGGTAGCTGTCCGCTTAGCGCTCAGCTCACTTAGCTAAACAACCTATTAAATGTGACCATCGGTTAAATGTGAAAAATAATAATTGACTCTTTAAGTTTGACGTACATATCATGAAGGAACCTATTACCTATATATATCAGGCGGTGTCCTGATTGAGCGTTTTTCGTTTATTAAAATAAAGCGTATGATAAGGGATAAACGTCACTATACTGTAAATTAAAGAATATCAGCAAGCTAATATTGTAAGCTGAAGAAATCCTTAAGATATTTTCACTTTTGTTTACGCCTCTTCACGCTTCTTGTTTTTAACTTAAGTACTTACAGGAGCGGAGAGCGAGAAAGAAACCCGCCCCCATGGGTAGGATGCAAAGAAAGACCGCACTCCGTCCCAATCCGCCGATCCAATTTATTAAATATATTAGTATATCTTCATGGAATCTTGATAGATGGATGAAATTTTTTGTTAATGAAGTCATTAATAATATATGGAACTTATAATTAAAAGAGTTATTTTATGAAAGGAATGAACAACGGAACGGAACATATGAAGTTGCCTGAGGTGAAAAAAGATTGTTTGAAGGTCGATCGATTCGGAGCCTCACAAAATAAGACCCGACTGGTGCTAGTTAGATTTTATGATACCGAACACAGGCAGTTAGTATGGGATAATAAAACCGGACTTAAAGGCGGTATACACATCACAGAGATTTTGACCAAGACTAGGCATCAAGTATTCACTTCAGCGCGTAAACATTTTGGTATAAAACATTGCTGGTTGTCCGAAAGCATACGGACATTCCGTTTGGGGCTGCAGGGGGAGAGGAGTGTCAATATTGTGAGGCGCCGCTATGCGTACTCTCCGCGGTCGAAACTTGGTTGGTGGCGGAGCCAGAGACCAGATCCGCCGCTGGGGTCGGGAAAGCGGGTGCTACTAAGCGCTCGATTTTCCTGGTCCCATGGCCTCCGCGTATCGGATTCGGGGTTGGGTGGTCCGATACGCAGGTGGAGTAAGTGGCCGTGGAGGGGGGCGTGCCTTTTGTTCCTGGTGTGCTTTGCTTGAGAAGGAGAATGGGGAGGAGAGGTCCTCCTTCGAGAAAGGGCTTCCATGGGGCGGGGCTAGGCATCAAGTATTCACTTCAGCGCGTAAACCTTTTGGTATAAAACATTGCTGGTCGTCCGAAGGCATACGGACATTCCAATTGCGCCGCCGCTCTCGAGCGGTCGTGTAAGTTGATGGCGCTCTCATCCTCGTACGCTGAGTGCTCTCTCGCTCTCGCACCTCCGCTCTCCTGCTTACGCTGTGCAGAGCAGTCGCTCGGTTAGTTTGCTTGCCTTTGCTTACCCTTCTTGCCCCCCTGCCTCCTGGCGAAGAGGTTTGACCGCTTATTGTTTTTATTTTTGTTAATTGTTTTCTTGTTAATCGTTTTCTTTTTTGTTATTTGCTATATTGTTGTATTGTGTTACTGTTTCTTGGAACTTCGACTCTTGTTGTTTTCAGGAAAAAACCTCTGTAAGCCAGTGTGACGTCTCATAATTATTATTAATAAATAATAATTAAATTCATTATACAGACATTTAAAAATGTCTTAGAAATTATAATTTAAACAATA
Source organism: Parnassius mnemosyne (assembly GCA_963668995.1). Lineage (NCBI taxonomy): Eukaryota > Metazoa > Arthropoda > Insecta > Lepidoptera > Papilionidae > Parnassius > Parnassius mnemosyne. Next base: position 14,192,717 of record CAVLGL010000084.1, on the reverse strand, counting down.
AAATGCAAATAATAAGCATAAAGTTCAAAAATATCTATTTGGAATATTGAATATTATAATATTAGTAAACGCATAAAATGTCTCTAAAAATCTCTAAATTTATAAAAAACCTGCTTAAAATGTTCAAAATATATCAAATCATATAAATACAAGGCGATTATATTGCAATAACAAAGATAAATAACATTTGTAATATAATAGAAAAAATGGTAAGTTGATGAAGGTGTTCGTGTAATAATTGGAAAATTTCTAAGTTAATGAACGCGTTCTTGTAATGTTCCCTTATATTGGGGCGTTGTCGGAGACACATACCCAAGGTTGTACATATATATGGGGTGATCGGCTGACCGACTGCTAGTACTAAGGTTGCACAATGACTAGTCCTATATTAGGGACTTAACATAGTAAGGTCTGACGAACCAAAGCATTAATATAGAAGGTCTCTATGATGCATAAGCATTATGATAGCAGAGTTATGACTTGAAGTCCCATATGAATAAGACATACAGTAGTATGGTCTATGAAATAAAGCAAATATGTGGAAGGTCCCAAATATGTAAAAGCATTATATTGAAAGAAATGGGACTTGAAAAGGATTATTATAGTGGCGTGTAGGTTGCTTCGCAGCCTCTGAGACCGAGGTAAACTTGGACTCACTAACCGATGTGTCCTAGACATATCATCTTAGTGCCGGTGGTAAGCGGGTTTGTTGTAGCAATACGACTTGCCCGTGGACATCGCACGCCCTACCGTTTGTGGGTGGCGTCTTAGCGCATAGCGTTATGATACGTCGGCTATCTTTCGGATTAGGGTGAGTGTGTTTGGTAGTACTTTTAAGTGCAGCAAGCATACTCAACTTTATGTCTTAGTGCAATAGCGCTATGATACGTGGAGTTTTGGCTACTGACGTCTTAGTACCGTACTGCTATGATATTTTGGTTTGTATGTTGTTTGGTGGTATTTTGAGTTAACAACATTATCAAATTTTGTTACCAAAGTCAACAGTCATGTGGGTGTGTTGTGAGGGGGCGCCATCCGTATGATAGTTGCATTGATGCTTATTGCTACTTGCAGTATTGTGTCTTGTGATGGATCTGCGGGTGTGCTGCACCTGATTCGATGCATCTTGTGGTTCTGGTAGATGGAGGTATGCGGGTGGTGATGTCTGCTGGGACTGTATGGGGGACCTTGGGATGGTGTAAGCCCGACGATAGTCGTATTTATGCTTGTTGCATTCTGTAGCATTGCGTCTCTACGATGGTTGTTTGGCGGGTCGCTATTCTCAATGGCGCTCTCTGCGTCTTGGTTTGACTCACAGCCTAAGTAGCTTTGCCCAAGTCGGGTCCCTTCATTGCGGGGCTGCAGACTGTCTTCCCTCCATGATGTTTTATATAACAACTTAATAATATATCTCTATAAAGTTCCCACCTTTGAGAGATTGAACCAAGAGAGCTGATTTCCGGAGAGCAGCACTCTATCCCACCCCCGAGTATAGGCGTGCGGCCAATCGTCTTCAACGAGAAGCACGTTCCCGCCTCACCGAATTTACATATATATATATATATATATAATATATATGTAAATGTAGAATATATCTCCCTCTCATACAGCGTACTATCAGATGGCAAGAGCTCTCCACATAGACGCTATCACCTACACTCCCCCTCTCTCCTGTCTGACGGTACGGTTGCCTTCGAGGACGAGGAAAAGGCTATGTGCTTTGCAGACAGCATTGCCGCACAATGCTCTCCTAGCTCTCAACCCACCAACCTCTCCTACATCCAGACAGTGAAGGATGAGGTCCGCCGCCGGTACTCACCCCTCCACAGCCTCTGACTCTACCACTGTGTCCAATATTGAGATTTCATCACTCATCAAAGTACTTAAGCCCAAAAAGGCTCCGGGCGTGGATGGCATCTCCAACCAAGCCCTAAAACATATTCCTAGGCAGGTGTCAACCCTTTTAGCTATTATGTTCAACGCCTGCTACAAACTCAGTTTCTTTCCCATCATGTGGACGCATAAGGCTCCATCTGTTTTCCACAGACGGTGACCCTCTTGTCATCACCCACCAATTTGGTTTTCAAGCGAAACATTCTTGTCCCCAACAAGTTCACCGTATTGTGGAATATATCCTCAGCGGTTTCTATCCTCGTCGTCATAAGACCATCGCAGTCTTTTTCTACATAGCAAAAGCGTTTGATAGAGTCTGGCACGAAGGCCCTATCTAGAAACTACAAAATAGGCCTCCATGATCGTCTTATTCGTCTCGTGGCCTTCTACCTGAAGGATCGTACCTTTCGTTTTAGACATGAAGGCACGCTCTCCTCTCAGCGTCACATCAAAGCCAAAGTACCCCAGAGTTCAGTACTTGCCCCTCTCCTATATATCTTGTTCACCAACGACATTCCCATCTCATCGTAAAATGTTCAGCTCTCCCACTTTGCAGACGACACTGGCCTCTATTGTAAAGTTATCTCACTACCTTTTACACGGAACAAGATTATAGGCCATAGTTGTATACGAACGATGTATACGAAGTCAACTACATTATCTTGGAAACTCATTAAAATGGGTCTAATCTTTTATTATCGAAGGGTCTTAAATCTTAAAGTAGTACGAACTTAAAAAAATGAACATTCTAGGACCAAAACTGAAAAAGTTATAAACAATTAATCTTAGACAGGCGCTCCTGTAAAATTTGAATTATGTCGTTGACTCATTACACTTAGGAGGTATCGTCTTGACCCCAACAAGTTCACTGTATTGTGGAATATATCCTCAGCGGTTTCTATCCTTGTCGTCATAAGACCATCGTGGTCTTTTTTGACATATCAAAAGCGTTTGATTGAGTCTGACACGAAGGCCTTATCTACAAACTACAAAATATGCCTCCCTGATCGTCTTGTTCGTCTCGTGGCCTTCTACCTAAAGGATCGTACCTTTCGTATCCCTCAGGACTCAGTGCTTGCCCCTCTCCTATTTATTGTTCACAAACGACATTCCCATCTCGTCGAAAGGTGTACAGCTCTCCCTCTTTGCAGACGACACTGCCCTCTATTGTAAAGGCATCTCACTACCTTTCATACGGAACAAGATCCAAAAATCAGTTAATGACTTAGGAGCTTGGTTCCAAAAATGTCGTATCGATTTGAACCCGGAGAAGAGCACCGACGTTCACTTGGATCATAAACGATGCCGCCTCACTACCATTCCGCAATCCGTATGCTAGGGACCTCTGTCCCCTGGCATACGACCGCCAAATATTTAGGTGTTACCCTTGATACGAGGCTCACTTTCGGGCCTCATCTAAAGAGAGTAACTCGCAACGCACGCTTTTTTCTGAGTAGGCTCAACATTATGCTGGGCCGACACAGTAAAATGTCACTCCGTAACAAGCGAACCCTTTATAAGGTCCGTATACGACCAGTTATAACTACGCGGGCCCCATATTTGCTCACGCTCACCCCAAAACCCTTAACGAACTTGAAATAGTTCAAATAATGTGTGGCGTCGCGCTACGACCGCACCCTGGTAAGTCCATTACGCCGACCTCTATCGAGACTTATAGCTCCCTACAGCCCAGCAATTTCTAAAAACACTTTCTGAGAACTTCCTCAAAGCCTCAGAATCTCACTGTAATCACTTCATTCGTGAGGCAGCTTCCTATGTAGCCCCACTTCCCTCTCGCTATCGAGTCAGAAGATCAAGAAACTATCTCACCGATTCCGCAAATAAGCTTTCGGCCGACCTAAACCACCTCCTGGCAGCTCAGGCCGAATCTTCTTCCCGCCCTTAATTTGCCTTAATTAGGCTCCCCTCTCAGCGGCTCCGTACTTCCTGCCCCCCCTTTTCCCTAAAAAGGGTCGCTTCCAACTCGGCAGAAGGGCTACACAAGCCAATACCAGTCTCACAGGTGGTGTTTAGTGGGTAGGCACTTAGGTTTCGCAGTGAGTCCCACATCACCACGGCAGCCGGCTGTCGTGGTATTCTTAGAGCATTCACTACCTCCCTTCCTCGCTTTCCGGAGGGTAGCCCTTTCCATTGCATCTGGGCGCAAAAAAAAGCGAATGCATACAATAGTTCTTCGCGATTAATCTCGTAAGAAAATTGAAAGCATGGCAGAATTAGTACTGGTCACAGCTAAATATCCGTCTAGTTTAGATGAAGCAATGCGCCACAAACTGAAACAATGGCATATCCCAAAAAAACTCAACGAATAGTGCAAACGTTCCTTAGAAAACACGCCAACGTTAGTATTTATTTATGTATTTATTTAACAATTTATGTACACACAAAATAATGTTACAATGAAGAAAAAAAAAGATATTTTGTACAAAGGCACTGCTTATTTCATATTGAAATTTCTTCCCGCAGGCCTGATACTGGACAAATTAAAAGAGAAGCTGATCTAGTGTGCACTCTCATAATAAAATTTTATAATATTTATATACTTAACATAAAGTAAAGATAACATATATCCATGTTAACATACATATAACTAAATACCACTATAAATACATATACACACCCACATATATACAGGGTATTTTTGGAACGCTCCCGAAAACTAAGACAGGCGACAGCACCAAGTATACCTTTGATCATGGGTTACAAATAAAGTCGATCCTGATGAAAAAAAAATCATTTTTTAACAACGTTTTATTAGCTGTACTCACGCGCCATCATGTTAGTACAGCTAAATGAAACGATAATTTCATAAAAAATATCATGAAAATACTGAAACATAAAACCAGCAGTGGAAACTGAATTGATATCACCTGACTAATGGAGGTTAATGTACGCGCGAACGGTGAAAAACAAACGCTGGCCTTGAACTTGGGCACTGAGCGATTTATCACATATTGGTACGAAAGGCGCGCGACGGGGGAACAATCCGCCAGTATTAGTGTGCCTGCATGCTATTGGTTCCCGCGCTTTGTTCGCTCCAAAAATACAGTCGCATACACAGCTTACTTTGCGACTCGCGACGATGTTTTAAAAAGGAAGGAAAGAAAAATTATTTATATCTATTGTTTTATGACTAAACTAGTGATCGAAAAGGTAAATATGATAGGAGAAGGTGAATGGGGAAAATTGTGCAGTAAAGTTAAAAGTGTGGAGGAAGAATACCGAAAAAATTACCATGTGATCGACCTGATGACGGAAGCTCAAGCGAAGATGAAAGTGATGATCAAGTAGCATCCAGTAACACCAACACACCATTAACATCTGGCTTCCATGTGACCCAAGACGTCATAATGGACGGCGTGTTACCCTTAGCTAAAGTTTTCTTGTTACAAACTACTTTATATTTTACGATAGAAATAACAAATAATGCTCATGTAAACATTATCCATTTTTAATTCCCACCTCTTCCAAAGTTCTAAGTAGCTAGTAAAACACCTATTATGATTCTACATTAAAACAATTAATTACTATAATATTATAAAACAATAGCCCAATACCATGTAGTACTTTAGAACGCGATTGTACCCACACCCCCTCCGCTATCGACCTGTATCTAGCTCGGTTCGAAACACGCGGTCGTAAGAAAAAAGGGCGCATCTAACAATTTATGAATAAATGAGTTAAATATACCATTCGATTCATGATAAGAAGGCGCATCTACTAAATTTTTTTAATATTCACAAATATCAATATTTTAGAAATTATCGTAAGAATTTTAGACGTAACTGTTGATCACAGATGACTTTTTTTAGTAGAAAAGACTTATACAAATTCAACATAAAAGAAAAGACTTATTTAACCAGTTGCTACGTCATCTTTAACAATATTTGCATCGATTACTTAAATTTCAATTATTCTTGGTCTTGTCTTATTATTCTATATCTTATTATTAAGAGCTTATATCTTATTGTTAAGAGCTGGTGTTTCACATGTGGTCCCATATAAATTTGATCGAGGTCAGACCAATAGTTTTTGAGTTATCCTTAATTATTTATATTAAAGTCGGTTGTACAAAATTTTTAATTTTTAATTATTATCGTAGTAAGTCTTGTATGATATCCCCTTTAAAATCATTACTTTTTAAAATTATTATTTTTTGTGTCTCACTACCAATGCTTTTCTAATATTTATTAAAAAAAAAGTAGTAAATTACTATTAGCGTCCTTTCAACTTCAAATGACCTTTCCAAAATATGTAAAATTGTTAAATGAATGGCAGTTTTTTTTTTAATTTATTAGGTTGGAAAGACGCAAATAGTTATATGCGTCTTTCCTTCGATGTTTTTGTGTTGCCAGGTGTATTTTTTAAGCTAAGATGAAAAGGAAAATTCGTTTTATTTAAATAAATAAACAAATTAAAAAAAAAATAAGTTCGTCCTTAAAATCTTCATGTCTCTACGTATATATTTCAATATAGATACCTTTTAATATACTTTAGACACGGGGTCTGAAAGAAAAATTCATCAATTTATTTTTTATTTCCATTTTACGTTTTTGTTAGTTACTTCCTTTTTTATTATGACGGCAGAATGCCTAACCCTGTCGCCTCACGCTTGTGACGCAGTAATTTTCAGCCTTGACGGGGTTCGTTGGCTTTAGTTTTTGAGACAGTTTCGTGTTGATTTTGTACACGCGTGCGCGAGCGACAGTTCAATCGTTTTGTTTAATAAATTTACTTGTGATTACGTGTTGATATTAAAGTTTTTGTTACGTTTTTGGATTCTTTTTTGTTTTAATAATGCCTAACGCGTACGTTTATAGTGGTTATTATACTGCCGTTGGTTATTATATCAGCAACAACGTGTGCCTGGTTCCATTGAGCACATTATCTGGACGGATGAGTCGACATTTACCAGAAACGGCCTGTGGAACCGAAGAAATACACACGTGTATTCAGAGGTTAACCCGCACGCTGTTCGACAAACCGGGCACCAAACCCGATGGTCGGTTAACGTATGGACAGGTTTATTTAAGGATCGCATACTGGGACCAGTGTTTCTGCCAGAGCGACTGAACGGACAGCGATACCTAAACTTTATAAATGAACAGTTGGTTGACATTTTAAACGACCTATCGTTTGTTGAATATCGCCGCACATAGTTCCAACATGATGGTGCCCCTCCACATTTCGTGAGGTTCGTCCGTGAGCGCCTCAATGAGCTATTTGATGATCGCTGGATCGGCAGACTAGGACCACACGCTTGCCCACCTCGCTCACCAGATCTGACTCCGTTAGACTTCTTTTTGTGGGGTATGTGAAAGAAAGGGTTTTTAATCGTGAATGTGATAGTGCCGAAGAAATGCGCCAAAGGATCGTGGATGCTTTCGAGAAACTACGTACGGACTGTGTCGAAGACCACACGATGATGCCCCGCCTGCACCCAAGTCTGCCTTGAAATGAATGGAGCACAATTTGAGCCGCATCTCATAAGACCACGGAGGATTTAGAGCAGTAAGCTGTTTCATAACTATTTTTTTTTAAATAACTTAGTACTAGACTAATCTGAATAGGTACATAACTGAATACACGAGAATAATAAACATACCTACACGATGAATAAAAACGCATGACTCCAACCTTGGTTACATTTCATTTAAGTATTTCTTCATTAGCGGGGAATCGAACCAGTTATTTGGGTTATTTAACCTGTAAATTCGGATTAAAGTGGCTACGTGGAGATAAGCACAGTGGCAAAATAGTAGGTTAAGTAGATAAGTTAGGTATTTAGACACGTGTTGTAAATTATTAGGTATTGTTGGAAGGCCCGCTAGTTGCGTGCCGCGCGAATTTGTGTTCGCGCGTACATTGACCTTTATCTAGCTCAGGTCAGGTGATATCAATTCAGTCATTCCACTGCTGGTTTTATGTTTCAGTATTTTCATGATATTTTTTATGAAATTATCGTTTCATTTAGCTGTACTAACATGATGGCGCGTGAATAAAGCTAATAAAACCTTGTAAAAAGATGATTTTTTTTTCATCAGGATCGAATTTATTTGTGACCCATGATCAAAGGTATACTTGGTGTTGTCGCCTGTCTTAGTTTTCGGGAGCGTTCCAAAAACACCCTGTATATATATATATATGTAGGTATGTATAATATATATATATATATATATATATATATATATATATATTAGTATTTGTTTTTGTGTAGTTATTACATTTGTATAACGTCCCATATTTAGCCGTATTATATATAATGTTTCATGCCGGTGTGTAATCAAAATTTTTACATTATCAGTCGTATGACACTGCTTGCAAAAGATCACTTTAATAGGTATTTACTTTGAATATATTCATAGCTTGAACGTTTGACATTAAGTAAAATGAAAATCATGGAAATACATGTACTTCGTAAATGAAAATATTCTATGACATTGACGTTCAACACAAATAAATACAAATGTACAAATGTCATATAACATGCGACGTTCCGTTACAGCATTTTTCAAAAGTGATAATGTACGAGGATTGTTACTTTTATATCATACGAGTATATTATTTTTTAAATTTCGAACCAGCATTTATATTATAATTTAATTTCTATTACAGAAAGGAACTATTTGGAACGCTGTTATTTACTATATGTAACATATTATATTTTGTTATAGGAACATAATATATTACTTCCCCCAACAAAGCTTTCCAATACGAGGCTGTCAGAAGATAATCCGTCTCATCCTTCGGCTGTCAGTTTTTGGAGTTTTACATACAAAAATGTGTTTGATAATAATTAAAAGCCCTTATTAGTAATATGATATTAATATATATCAACAGAAGTGTAGGAATATAAAATCGTAGTCGTGTTATCCATTTATTTCGAAAATAATAGTTGCGATGTTAAATCTATAGGTAGTTGTATTCGAAGGCAAACGTTTTCTTTAAAAGTAAAAATAGAACCAGCTTTTTAATAGCATATACATTGTCTCCTTGTGTAAAGTTGCTCGTTTAGCAATCACTCTTTGTGATGGAAAGGTTTTGTTTATCTTCTATTAAGGTGATCTATACTGAGAAAAGTGAGAGCACGAGAAAATTTATTACATCGCTTTGAATACGGTATTGACGTTTTATCGAAGAGAAAATATTGAATGAATCAGTTCTTGAGCTTTTCATTGACATTAGTTTTATTTCTTCTTGAAACATTTCATTTCAAAGGAACCAAATGGCAATATTTTGATAATGTTCTCGTATATTTAATGTACGGTTCATAATGATTTCATACGTTTTGCTACAATGTTTCATTTGCTTATGAACACACCAAGGCGCTTTCAATTATGCACGATACTGTGGCCCATAGACAGCTACAACTATCCTCGATTACAGATGCGTTGCCACTCGTGACGACTCAGATGGAATGTCACGTTTCCAGTAAAAAGGGTCTCCGGTACTCTACACTTACCAAACGAAACACAACAGCTTTAAGCTGCTATTTTACGCTGGTATTTTGTGACTATATGATCCCTCTTTAATTATATTTTCCCTATATCATGTAAAATATATTAATGTATGTGATGTATATCTTCTACGATGTATAAATTAGAATGAAAATCTAGTTCTATGTCGTAGAAACTGCTGATGTCGAAGCCGTGGGTAGCTTAAGTATTTCGCACTCACCGTCAATTTTATGTGGTAGACATGCTTTAGTCATATTATGATTGTATTACGAATGGTCCACGAAAATTTCAGCATGTTTTAACTTAAAATAAAATTCTGTGTACGATATGAGCTGCAGAAGTGAAACAATTCAAGGAAAGCTCCATTAAAAATTTTAAAACCTACAACTTTTTTTTCGCTGAGTCAGCTCTGGGCACGGACTTTCGAAATGCTTAAATCTGCGCTTTAAAACCATGAGTATACAATTTTTTAAGGGGAAGTTGAAGGTTGCGTTTTCTGTGACTTGCTAAAAAAATCTTTTAAATTTTCTACTGTCTTAAAAAGGAGGAGGTTCTCAATTCCACTGTATGTTTTTTATGTGTGTTACCGCATAACTTTTTTCTAGGTAAACCGATTTCGATGATTTTTGGAATTTTCTTTGAAGCTGGTGTTTCTCGTGTGGTTCCATATAAATTTAATCACGTTTGGCCAATAGCTTTTGAGTTATCCTTAATAATTTATATTGAAGTCGAATGTACAAAATGTATAATTTGACCACTTGTATTGCTCCAATTCCTCCCCACTAGTTGGAAGATGACCTGGTAAGACATGCAGGAAGTCAATGGATGAAGGTGGCTCAGCGACTTTCCATGGAAGAGGCCTACATTCAGCAGTAGTCTTGTGATAAGCTAAAATAATGATAATGATGATGATTGATGATTAACGCAAATCTGTCCCACCTTAGATGGGGCCATATCCAGAAGATAAATAAGAAGAATAAAAGAAAGATACAAAAACACTTAAAGATAAAAAAACTAGTTGTTACTGATTCGTGATTTAACGTTTTTACGTTAATTTCCTCATGTTATATTCTCAACGTGTCGAGTACTTTACAGCACCCATGATCATAGGGTGGACTGAGGTGTTTGACGTCCCAATGTCATATTAAACCAGGGTTACCTTCAGATTAAAATTATTAATTGTTCGTCTGATATAAGCAGTGTGAAATTATATTATATCTTGATTGTCTTGCAGTTATATGTTTGGTTTAGGATTAAATTTGATTAATTATAGGATCTAAAGCAGACGGTGGTACCCACCGGTCTTTTGCGGTTAGACCCGTGCAGACAGAAATTTGAGCGGCGGTTCTAACCACGTTCCTTCAGAGTCAGCTACCGTAGGAAAATCTTTGTTTCAGAGAGCACGAGGAATCTGTGACAGTAAACACCAGGCCGCCAAGCTCCAACATATCAAGCAAGTTTTGCTTAGCAACAAACTTTAGGTCCCATGCCTACATTACAGTAAACGATTGAAACAGGAAACATTCGAGCGTGAGCCTAGTGTAATGTCATATGTCAGAGATGTCACTGATTGGCTACACCTGGAAGCGTATTTAAAATATAATTCAAGCCGAAGAAGATCAGTCAGTTTTTACCGTCAGTCAAGTGTAATATCCCTCTGGAAGATGCAGTAGTGTACAAGCTTGATTGTGAATGTGGTCTCTCTTAAAAAGTACAAACAAAAGACCTATAAAACTCGTGAAAAGAACACATAGCTGATCGGAGGAATCGGGAAGTCTGCATCCTGTGAGAAAATACAAAACCCCCACCCCCCGGTCAATACATCGGATTTGATAGACAATAAGTCCTTTCTAAAGAACACTGATTCTTTCCAAATTTTTTTGCCAGGCTATTGAAATCAATAACATCCTAATTTCAATAAAGAAAATGGCTGGGTGCTATCATCTGCTTGGGATCCCGTAATTAATAAAATAAGTATATATAGAATAAATCTGAAGTAGCCGAGGTTAATTTTGATATTGGGATAACGAATACTTCCGTCCCACCCGTTACCATGGGTGCTGTAAAGTACTCGAGATGTCGGGAATATAAAATGCCATCAAAAACATAACTTGTAAAAAAACCAAGTCTCGCAAATCAGTTCTTCTACCGTAAAAAGTTGTGAGAGCCATGTAATACCAAGTCGGTTAATTTATTCAGTACCTTCTTAAGGGTCCTTCTGTCTCTAGTTATTACGTAATTAGCTAACCTAACACCATCCTATAGTGACAATATCAATAATAAATATATTTTGTGTTTTAAATAAAGATATTGACTTGGCCATCGCATGAAAACACAATGTATCTCACAAGTAATACATATCAGTATAAATTAGATTGTTTAGTGCGATTGCCAAGTCAATCTATGTATTTAAAACATAAAAGATTTTTAATATTGATATTGTCACTATAAGATGGTGTTAGGTTAGCTAATTACGTAATAACTTGAGACAGAAGGACACTTAAGTAGGGACTGAATAAATTAACTGACTTGGTATTACATGGATCTCACAACTTTTTACGGTAGAAGAACTGAGTTGCGAGACTTGGTTTTTTTACAAGTTATGTTTTTGATGGCATCTCATTTATTTTTGTAGATATTCCTACTTTTTCCCCTCCGGTATCATCTACTTCTTAAATACCAACTACGGATTTCCGGGCAAATTAGTCTATTTAATATATAGAATAACTAGACAGAAAAAACAAAATATTTTAATTTTTTCTTGATTTATATACTAATCACTAATTGCATTCTAAATTTGAAGCTTCTACGTCTGCTAGAAGTGCCTTAGAATTTTGATGATATGTCAGTCAGTGAGTGACAAAATTAAGAAAATGTAACTAGTTATAATTCTTAAACTACTACTTCAAATTGAATGAAATTTGAAATATACCGTGTTTATACAATGAATACTTGGCTACTGTAAATTCAAGTTTCTAGTTTTATCCATAACGAAGTTATAGGGGGTCGAATATGCCCTGAACTGCTTCGAGAAAACAATGGTACGGTCGTGCCGTTTTTTTGCTCGACTTGGCGGGGGCACTGCCTTGCCCCCAGAAAAGTTAATATACGTAGTAAAATCCGCAAAAAAATGTTTTATTTCAAACTGTTTTGTCCGCGTAAATATAAAAAATCAACACTTATTGAAATATCTTTGTGCTATTTCGAGTACCACTAGTTTGAGATAGTCTTCTGTTCTGGAAGAAGCCAGCTATGACTAAACTAGAAACTGCGTGGTAGCCAAATCAAAACAAAAAAAATTACAAAGAGCCTCATTCTCAGAGGTTTTCTTAAGTATTGAGAGTATTATCAATGGTACATTCTTTGATATTTTAATCCTTTTAATATAATTTTCGTTCAATAAGTCCTTAAACAGAAACGTAACTTATATTATAAACTGGGATTTTGTTGTAAAGGCGTATATATTCTCCCAAGCCCGTTCCTTTGCTGTGGTTTTGCTAGATAGTAAGTAAGGACAGTGGGAACCTCATTAATCTGATTAAATCGTAAATTAACCCGATTATGAGATTCCCACATGCCCTATCTACTATTTAGCAAAACCGCAAACAAGGAAACGGGCTTAGGAGAATCAGCGAGGAATGACGACCTTGTTGAGTGTTGAGTTGGCTCTAGTGTGGCACTTTAAAGAGACATGAGAGGTATAACGAAAGCTAATAATAATTTTAATTAACACGATAAAATTCGTAAAAGTAGTTTCATTAAATCTGAGGTTATATTTAATTTAAGTAAGATATCTACATAAACAGAAGGAATATTACTGCGGCCATATTACTCAATCCATCAAACGTATCCTCTTAGAAGAATAGGATAGCGGTAAGAGCTATAAAGAACCTATGAACAAGGAATATAATATTATAGTGGAAGATTTAACGAGGTTATATGGAACTACATCTAGAAGACCTATCTTACCACTTCCTCTTGAGGGCAAAGAAGGATTATCATCTTTATTTTCAAGGGTTGCATCTGCATTTTGATTCTGAATCGAGGATAGATGTGGATTTCTGTGGACCACATTATTTACTTACCATCATTAAGACTGTGAGCTCGTTTGTCATCGTAATTATTTAAAAAATAAACAATCCACTTCCTTTTTTTCCTCACAATAACAAAAGAGCATAAAAAACGTCACGTGTTAACTTATAACCACCCAATTAATGCTCTCCCTAACGTGGCGATTGAAGTGTGAAAATACTTAACTTTTGTTTAGTGTATTGTTTTGTTAATTACAGAACAAAGTGTTCGAAGTGGGAAAGAGTAATCAAAATTTAAATGATGTATACGCTGATGCCATTGTCTGAAACAATATCGCGCCCGTCTCAGCACTTACTACATTTGTGCTAACAATGGTGCAGTAACAACATGCAGCGTCACTTCACTTGCGACTGTGAGCTTAGTAATCCGGCTGAAGCTATGATAACTGCTTGCGATATGCTACAGTCGGAAAGTGGAGTATTATCTCAAAATAGTAATAACGTGGATGGTAATTTTTTAACAAGATGCTTTCTTTTGATTATTATATAGCATAAAAGAGATAATAAAAACGTAAATAATAAAGGAAACCACCCAAACATAACTCTACTATCTCATCCTCGTATTAGCTGACCATGAACCTATATCTAATGATTTTTTTATAGAATAAGGGTGACCAACGAGCACACAGTCCACCTGATTGTAAGTGGTTGTTGTGGCCTATAGACATCTACATCTATCTTCCTTTGCGAATAAAAATGCAGATGCGTTGTCAGCTGTGAGGACTTAGATGGAATACCTCGTTTCCAGTAAAAAGGGTCTCCGGTTCTCTACACTCACCATACGAAACACAGCAACATTAAGCTGCTATTTTACGCTGGTATTCTGTGAGAGCGTGGTCCTTCCCCGGTCGAGCCGACCTATTCTTGCTACAATTATATTATTAATATAGCTGCAGCATGTCTCTACCACGTACTACTACCGAGTATTAAAGCTATAGCTAGTCTAAGTAAAGGATCGACGAGTTTATTACAGAGCAGCTTTTGGATTTTAACGGAATAATAGGACAATAAGAAAATATAAATTGCCTCCAAGATATCATGAGATTAGGTTAAAGTTTTTACGAAGCCACCGTGAAAGCATACAGTGTAATTAAAATCTTTCTTTTTCAAACCGGTTACCGTTATAGTTACAGCTTATTAAAGTCCACTACGGCCTCCACCATAGATTGCCTCATATTTTCCTAGATACGATATTTGCTATGATTGCCACGCTTGGCAAGGCGCTTGGCAACCGCAGTTTTTATTTTAAGTCGTTATTATGAAGATTGCCTATTTCCTGATTTGTTACCCTGTGTAGCATCTTACGAAACCCACGGAATGATATTTTTCTTTCTTTTTTTTTCAATTTATTGGGTAAACAAACAACATCACAATAACAAATGGTTATAATAGTGTTAACTTATATATTATTGACAACTGTGACATCCACACCGTTTACCACGAGCATTATGAACAAATTATTTTTAGAGGTTGAGAGTTTTATTAATATAAACATTTTTCACTGTTGTGTGTAGTGTACAGTGTCATGCAGTTCCTTAATTACTAAGTTTCTGTAAACGCTTACACTATTTACAAAAATATCAATATGACTGAAATTACAGTTATAAGAATTTAGTATACGACGTATAGGTGCACGCATGCCTGCGTTAGTGCGTGATTTTCGCGTGGCAAATAGGTGTTTCGAACGACAGGCTCGCATGTACGACTTAGTAGGCACTCTATAGTTAATATTATTGACAATATCAGAGCAGTCGTACCTGTTATGGCAAATGTCATACAAAAACATGGTTTGCATTTGAATTCTCCTAGACTTCAAGTCTAAGAGTTTATATCTTTGCAATAGCTGGTAGTATGATTGATAGTTTTGACAGCATTTATAGTGCATACAACGCAGAAATTTCTTTTGCACTCTTTCTAAACTATCTGAGTATTTTATATACAAAGGATCCCAAATACAAGCAGCATATTCTAACTGTGAACGGATTAAGGTCTTATAAATATGTAAATATGTATTAGGACGTACGAAGTCATTACTGGCTCGGAGTACAAAACCATACATTTTATAAGCCCTACTACATATGTTATCAACATGTGCATCAAGTGTTAACTTAGTATCCAATGTGACTCCAAGATCGCGAATAGTTTGTACTCTGGTGAGATTGTGGCCGCCTATGGAATAATTATGTGGACTCCACGCTCGTTTTCTTGTAAATGTAATAACTTTACATTTATCGAGACTTAGTTGTAGTTTGTTAATGCTACAGTAATTGTTAAATCTATTCAGGTCCTCCTGGAACTCGCGGTGATCATTAGAATTATGTATAGTTCGATAAATTTTTAGGTCATCAGCATAAGAAATTACAATGCTGAAAGCAATTATATATATCATTAATAAACAGAATGAATAACAGGGAGCCAAGGATAGATCCTTGTGGCACACCAGACGTTATAACAACCGTACTTGATTCATATCCATTGATGACCACTTTTTGTGTTCTGTTTGTTATATACGACTTAAACCACCTCCAAAGATTTCCGCGAATCCCGTTGAAAGCAAGTTTTTCTAGCAGTATTATATGATCCACTCGGTCAAAAGCTTTCCGAAAATCTGTATAGACACTATCGGTTTGTGTATTAGTGTCTATATTGTCAAACAATTCAGAAGTATAAACAATAAGATTAGTGATAGTGGACCGTTTACGAACAAACCCATGTTGCTGCGGAAGGATAGTCCTATGCAATAGTGGATAGATATTATTATGCACCAGTCTCTCCATAAGTTTAGATAAAGTGGGAAAGATTGAAATTGGACGATAGTTGACTACATCTCTTTTTATGCCTCCTTTATGTATTGGTGTTATCCTGGCTGATTTCCACACAGCTGGAAATATACCCTCTGTTAGACATTTATTATATAATATTACCAACGGTTTACATATGGTTATGGCAGTATTTTTAATGAAAATAGGGAGAATGTTATCAAGGCCTGCGCTTTTAGTAATATCTAGTGCCTTTAGTTCTTTTAAGACATCTGCTTCTGATAGGTGTATGTCATTAATAATAGTGTCATTAAGCATACCATTGTCTATATCATCTATATGGTCAATACAGAAGGAGTCAGATACATCAGTAGGCTGGAGAACTGAATGAAAGAAGGAAGAAAACAGGTTACAAATGCCTTCAGGACTATCCGCCTTAGTTCCGTCATAGTGAACACTATTTAGAATATCTGATTGATTTTGACGATTTTTTATGTAAATCCAAAAGTATTTAATATTTTTTGGAATACTGTCTTCTACTGATTTCATATATTTGTTGTAACAAATCAATGATTCTTTCCTAAACCTATCCCGATACATTGAAAATGTAGAATAATCGGATTTGTTTTTATATATTTTCCACTTAATCCAAGCTTTGTTTTTATTCTTAAATATGTGTATCAATGCAGGGCTAAACCATACTGGAAATTTTGAATTGGAATCCCGTTTAGAGGGAACGCGTTTACGTATAAGATCAAATATATTTTCATAGAAAACGTTAACACTTTCTTCGGCAGTTTTATTTTGAAATAGTTCACACCAATTAATTTCTAACATATCGTTACTGATTTGTTTATAATTAGCATTCTTGTAACAATATCTTAAACGTGGATTCGTTGGCATAGGTTTGGATAGGTTATTATCAATTGGTATTAAGAGGTAATAAGGAGGATGATGTACGTCAGGTGGGACTAGAGTGATAGGCGCAGAGAATGTTTTACTATTGTGTACATTAGTTAGGCATAAATCGAGTAACCTATTCATATTATTTTTTTAAATATTCACTTGTATACAGTCCATGACGGACATGAAATTTACTAAGTGAGAATATGGTGGCGTAGTATTGCTTAAACCTAGAAGTTTTGCTGGAGTTCCATCTAGATACCAGTCAAGACAAGGCAAATTGAAATCGCCAATTAAATAATAGTTATCATATCCATTTAACTGTATTATCTCTTCTAGTTTATTAAAATAATTAAAATATATATCAGAATCTAGACCGGGTGGTATGTAATTCGCGCTTAATAAATAATAAGACTTACCGATGTGAAATTCTAGTAGAATATGATCTATGATGGGTGGGATATCGAGGGGGGCAGCGGGAAGTGCGGGCACGCAGCGCACTGCACGCAGCGAGCGTAATACAGCCACCAACAGCTACCGCCGAAACTACACGGTTCCTCTTGCAAAATTTGGTTCAAAATCACAATTATAAATGAATTTCCACCATATGTTCGTTTTATTATTGAATAATTTACCAGACGTTGTTTTTCTACTTAGAATTATTAAGCAAAAAAAAGCCAACTTACTTTACACATTTTAAGACGTTCCAAAGCTTACATAAATATTCATTTACTAAATAAATGAACAGCTGTTAGTGTGTAAAAACCTTTCCCTACATACGAGCAAGTAAGAGACGCGTTAACGCATCTGCTGTAATTATCACTTAAGTGCGTCTGGGCCCAAACTCAAAGCACGATGTGTGGAAAAATCTAGATCTCTGAGATGGGTATTTTGTAGTTAAAAGGCTATTTTAATGTACATAGAGCTCATCATTATCAGATTGTTCTCAGGGAAAGCAGGATTTTGAAACGTTTTACGTTAAAAAGCATTGTTTATTCGATGAAAGCGAGATATAATAAAAACGATAAGTTAATTTATCATCATAATTATTTAAAAAAATACTTAGTGATGCTTATTAGGGAGGTCAGTAGGCTGTTCTACGACACCTGTCCCGTGTGTGACATTTTAATTTAGGTCTAAATATCGGGAAGTCCTGCACTTGGTAGGTAAGTCTTGTAGAACTCCTCACAATCGTAAAGATTTTATCGCGTTCTTTTAATAATTTTAAGTGATAAATAATAAGCAATAATAATAAATAAATAACAGGTGATGAAATATTATTGTAACATGAATCGGTCAACTCGAACGCAGAAGGATAACGCTCTCACAGAATACCAGCAAGAAATAGCAGCTAAATGCTGCTGTTTTTGCATGGTAAGTGTACGGAACGGCAGTCTATTTTTACTGGAAACGAGGCATTTTTAAGTCTTCAGGGGTGACAACCCATTCTTCATTTTATTGCTAGATTTAGAAGTATATTGTGGGCCGCAGCATTCACTTATCTTCAGGTAGACTATGTGTTCGTTTGTCTACCTTTTTCTATAATATAAAAAAAATATAACAAAAATATTATAAAGTAATTTAGGTCAAGTTTACGTTACACCCATAATAGAAAATTACAAAGGAAAGTGAAAGGAAAGTTTTCTATATTTTTAGAAAATGAAGTAGATGTCTTTATCTATTATATAAAACCATGTACAGTCAGCGTCAAAAGGAAGGTTTATTATGGACTGTTTGAGTGAAACCATATATTTACCGCTGTATACGTTCCGATATATTTGAGCAAGATTGGTGATCACAAGATTTTGCCTATTTTGGATGGTTAAATATTATTGATCACTTTGTCTGTTTCAAAAATATTTAAACAACTTCACTGCTCCCTTATATCTGACGCTGACTGTAATAAGATTGATTATATATCATATAAAAATATTGCTAAATGGAAATTTTCGTTTCTTCAACTTTTCGCAGGACTTTCTGACTATTTTAAAACTAAATAAATAAACAAAGAGTTATTAGTATTAATTTTTTACTTTACTTTTTGACTGTATCACATACTAAAGAGAAAAATTCTGACACTATTTGATCCCGTGGATCTGTGGTATCTACACGACAAAGTCGTGTGACAGATTTTTACGATTATGGGTGTAAAATGCGACTAAATACATCCAGCCAAACGAAAAAGATTCAATGCAAAACGTAGCAATGTTATAAAACAGTCTTCGATCAGACTGAAAATCATTATCACTATCGAAAGTTGTTATATCCTGTGGATATTACAAATACATTTATATCACCAAAATACAGTTAAAAAAGAGACATTTCCCCACCTAATTTATAGCTTAATGTGCGGAAATGTTAGGGGCAAAAGGTTAATAATATTGCACCCAGGCTAAACCGTTATTTATAATTTTAAAACTATATTTTCGCTGACATCAAAACTATGACTCAGAAACAGCAACTCGTAGTTAGATACTCTCATCAATTGAATGCGCTGTATTCCTCAGTAAAATGGGATTAATTAATTCATGTTTATTAATACCTCAACCTTCTTACTAAGAATTAAGAAAATAAACTAAAAGACCACTTCTTCTAAATTTATTATCGTTTTTAAAATTAAAAAGATGTTTCACTTTGCTTGAGCTTTCAGTAAGTCAGAAGCTTAAAAGCATTCCATCCACTTTAATTACCAGTGCTTTGCGCCATTACTTTCTAGTCCGTTTGAAATATACTCGTTTAAATTAAAAAAGTAAGTCTCAAGTATATTATTTTGCTTAACCTTAAGCACAACTCTCGTTTAAAGAAATGTTTTGAACGTTGCCCACAGACATGAATAGATGATATCTATTCTTGATTAAGAAGTAGGAAGATTTATATAGAATGCTTTTTACAAGTCAAAACGGTCTCCGGTTCTCTTCACTCTTCATACTTATATCTAGGAGTACTCTTTACATTCATACATATTATATAAACACTCACGCCTCTCATTCAGAGGGCTAGGCAGATAGTACAGAATTCTAAATGAAATTATTCTGAAATACCTCTTTCAACTCTTTCGCGTTCTACACCATTAGTTCTACCCTCGTACGTCTTCAGCCATACCCCACTTTCACTACCATACACCCGTATTAAGATATGGTGTAATAAAGAATAATGTATTGCCATATGTACCTTTTTTGACTGCCTGCCGAAAAATGGCGATTATGACAAATCGTGACCGATATTTATGAAAATAATGGCGTTCTTCACGTGGACTTTAATAAAATATTTTTTTAATATTTCATTAATTCAGAAATTGGCAAGGACGAGTACCACATTAATAATAATAATCCCTCCCGTGGGACCACCTTGCCGTAGTGGGAGGGCTTAAAATATCACGCAGTGACTTTTAAAATGCAAATTACATCTTGCAATTACAATGATGTCGAACTAACGGTCCCGACCCATATGGATTTGTTATGGAAAGAAGATTAAGAAATCGTATAATGGGGCCGCTTCCCGAGGGCGATCGTCGGGGCGCAACTGAAGCCGACGCTGGGTACTCCAGCATGCGAAACATCGGCGGTAAGGAGTTGAGTTGCGGGCCGCCTTCTATAAAAATATTACAGCCGAGATCAAAACGCAATAGCAATTCACCACGTTGTATAACATCACCTTACTTTGTAGACAAACCAGCTATGGATGTTGCGCAAGTAGTTAACGTCTTATTTCCTGTGTTCACCAAAGCCGGTAAGGAAAGATGAAATGGGATGACGATATTAATTCTTATATCGTGGGTACTTACTCTTTAGTAAGGAAATTAGAGATATACTTAACTATATATAGAAGGAAAATGTATAATACTTTTATATTAAAATATTCGAACTTAAATATTTCCCAGCAAAGAATTGCAGATCAAACAAGCACCACAATAACGCATAAACTGCTTGCAGATGATATTCTAAAAACAATTCAGACCGAATTAGCTACAATTCTCAAATCAGACGATTCCGTAAAAAATGCAAACATTGCTGATTCATCTAATTTAAGAAAACAGACACTCTAATTCTCACAAAACACTGAACATTCATTCTGTACACTATTATTAATAATACCTGAACATACTCCTGAAGGGACAGAAATTTAAACACAAAATTCAACCATGATACAAACTTCTTTTAAGAATATAATGCCTGCAGATACAATAAACAAGTTTCAAAAATAAAATAATAGTAAAATAATAGATAATCTAACTGACACTATAAAAGAATCTCTTTTAAAATACTCAGGACTATACCCAGCATTAAGGCAAAAATTACCTTAACTACATAAAGAAAACGGATTATAGATATAATAACACATTTAATCATAATATTTGTTTACGCCCGAACGCTGGTTTCGGAATCGATGTCAGAGGGCGCTCGGCTC
The DNA here is from genome assembly GCA_963668995.1 of Parnassius mnemosyne. Lineage (NCBI taxonomy): Eukaryota > Metazoa > Arthropoda > Insecta > Lepidoptera > Papilionidae > Parnassius > Parnassius mnemosyne. Next base: position 14,171,189 of record CAVLGL010000084.1, on the reverse strand, counting down.
GGCGCCATACCGGTTTGACGTTCGGTCGTGCGTAGATCGCGCGGCGTAAAATACGAGTCGTCTGCCAGCTGTGCTAACGACAGCACGCTGTCAATTTTTGTGCGGGAACCGCGGAATAGTTAGGCGTCTAGAAAATATACTGTCTAGGATTTGTAACGCGCATTCCTTGTTGTATAGCCTTTCCCGGGACTTATTGTGTCCGACTCAGAATCTGTATAAGTGCATTCGACAATATTAGCTACTGCAGCCTTTAATATTCTAGAAATAACTGTTCTTTTTGTGTGTGAAGCTTTATAACAAACGAGAGTTAGTAGCTTCTGTAAGTTAGTTAATCCACTTTGGCCTTAGGAGGCCCGACCTGCACCTGCTTGTAAGAACTTCCTTCATGGGCCGGGAAGATCCTTCTATTAGATAGGCAGCTGTAGGCCGTAACAATATTATTTAACTTTTCAATGAAGTTTCGATTTTGATAGACATACACAATTTGATATACTGTTCAACCTTAGTTATTAGTAAAGAATTAGGTTACAAAAGTTATGATAATGATAGGAAACAACAAAAGGAAACAAAAACTCGTTTTTGGCAAACAAGACTGCAAAGATTTCTTATATTTACGCGAACACTACACATTTAAATAAAACTAATTTTATTAAAATAACGCGATAAAATCCGTAAAATTAGTTTTATTTAAAAGACTGCAAAGAGATATAAAAAAACCTAGAGCAGAAATAGATAGAGTCACGAAATATGTTAGAGGAAATAGTTATAGAAACATTTTAAAAAAATATTAAAAACACTCTAAATACGAAAGATTAAATGCAAAGGTAGAAGTCGAATTTTGTAATTCGACTTCTACCTCCCGAACAAGTCGGTTTCCGGCCGGACAACAAGCCGGCAAAAGCTTTAGCACCAAAGACCAAATTCGAAATACGAGGAGTACAATTTCCCTCTATGTCTGGTAATGTACTCGTATGTTTGTTTTCAAGCTTCTGGACTGGAAAGGATACGGTACTAACATCCACGGCGAGTACATCACTCACTTTCAATTTGTCGACGCTATAGTCCTTATGGTGGAATCGCTGGAGGACCTAAAGGCTATGCTTAATGACCTCAATAGTGCATCTCAACGGATAGGTCTTAAATTGGACATGGACAAAACAAAGATCATGTATAACGTCCATGTCACACCTATGACGGACAGTGTAGGGAGCACTAAGCTCGAATTTTTTGGGGAGTATGTTTAACTTGGACAAATAGTCGAAATAGGTAAGTCCAACTTCGACCGAGAGGTCAATCGACGAATTTAATTCGGCTGGGCAGTGTTCGGAAGATTACGACACATCATCTCGTAAGACATACTTCAAAACCTCAAAACTAGATTGTTCAACCAGTGCGTGTTGCCAGTGATGACCTATGAAACTGAGACGTGGTCCTTCACTGCTGGTCGGATGAGGAAGCTCAAGGTCGCTTAGCGAGGGCTATGCTTGGAGTTTCTCTGTGCGATATACATAGAAATGAGGATATCCGTAGTAGAACCATAGGGACCAGCATAGCCCAACCGATTATTAAGCTGAAGTGGCAATGAGCCGGCCACATATTTCGAAGAACCGACAACCGATGGGGAAGAAAGGTTCTCAAATGGCAGCCTCGTAACGGCAGGCGAAGTGTAGGGTGCCCCCCCACTAGATGGAGTGCCGACCTGCTAAGACATGCAGGAAGTCGATGGAAGCAGGTGGCTCAGGACCGCGCTTTGTGGCATTCCTTGGGGGAGGCTTATGTTCAGCAGTGGACTTGTGAAGGGCTGTAATGTTGATGATGATGATGACATTATGTATGGAATGTAATTTAAGCAAAATAGCAGCTGCGACTCCACTGTAGGTGTTGTGTCCTGATAGAACAATAATTTGGACGACATCTTTGCATTAATGTGGCTAAATTTCATGAAGAAACCGAGTTATGTTGGCCTTCAGAGTGACGATTACCTGTGGTTTATCTGCACAGACCAGAGGTTTCACGTAGTCTCGCAGAAAGTAGTCGAGCGGTGTAGTCATCACCACGCGAAGTGACGAGGCTCTCGAACTTATCATCCAATTAATTCAATGTTTTCCATGCAGTAATGGCAAATGGCTCTATCCTGTTGAAACCACATATTTGTAAGGTTCATGCAATTTATCCTAGTCCACAAAAATCTTGTTGTCGCCCGTTATCAGTCGCCATTGACGCTGAGCGCGACTCCTTGCGCTTCATCAAATAAATAAGGGGTGACTATATCATCGGACCGAAATCCACATTAATCAGTGACTTTTTTGGAGTGTAGAGGCACCTGATGAATCTCCCGTGAAATTTCGTCACTCCAAGTCCGGTAATTTTGTTTGTTAACTTAGCCATTGTACCAGAAAGGAGCATCATCACTGAATATGATATTTTTACCAAAAGCAGGTTCAGCCGTTAAATGCTCTAAAGCCCAATCAGCGAATACACAGCACTGTCTGTGGTCGTCGCATTTAGCTCTCGAGTTAATTAAACTTTGTATAGATGGAAACCCAATTATAGACACAAAATCCCCCAAGTTGATGTCACAGAAAGACCCAGCTTTTGCGCACAACTCGAAATGGACTGCCTGGAACAACGCGTATTTTCGCGCACACTGTCCCAACAACACACACTGCCCAAAAAAATCTTGCGTGTCTTTGAATCACAGCACTGCTTAATCGATGACCTTAAATTTATTTATTAGACGACGGATTGTGACAGTGTGGCCATGAACGCCAAATTTTTAACGCATCGCACGGCTCAGTAGGCGAACAGAGTACTGACATTAATATTAAATTAACAACTTTGACGCGTTGTTGAAGCGTGTAGAGTTCCATGGTGAAAGGTCAAGGTTAAATAAGTATTCTTGTCAAATTTGACAGATATTGCTTTACCATTTAGATTTTTAGATTGCCACTATACGCAATACGCAAAGTCATAGTAGATCAAAATTCGGGCATCCTTATTGAAAAACCATTTATATGATAGGTATTAACCTATGAAATTGCCATTCTGCGAGTACAGTACTGATTTCAAATTAATATTATTTTTGTTTGGCAAAGAATTCTAATTTTAAATTATTTTATTTCAAACACATAGAATTACTCATTCAAAGTTAGTAATTTTTGTTTATAGTTAAGCGTTATGTTTTCATCACAATTGAATGTTTTTCGTCATCATGGACCCGCTAAGAATTCGAGTAATTATAGAATATGAGTACCGTCGTGGCAACAACGCGGCATAAGTGGCACCCAACATCAACGACGTTTACCGAGCAAATACTACAGACGAATGCACCACATGTTATTGGTTTGTGTGCTACTGTTCTGGGAATTTCGAACTGAAAAATGAATCCCGTGGTCGTCGGAAATTTCGGTCGACAATGAGGAATTAGCGATTGTGGAAGTTGATGATACTCAAACTACGGCTAAATTTGACGTTCGCATTGAAACAATATTGTTCCGTTTAAAGCGTTAAATTGGCAAGGTAAAAAAGCTTGACAAATGTGTGTCCCACGAACTCAATTATCGCCAGCATAAAATACGCGTCGAGAAGTGCATTGCACTGCTCAACAGGCACAGAAACGAAGGAATTTTGAAATGCATTGTTAACTGCGACATAAAATGGATTCTGTTTGACAATCGCAAGCGCTCAACAAGTTGTTAAGATCCTGGTTCAGCACCTAAACAATGCCCTAAAGGGAGACTTACCCCTAGAAAAGCGATGGTCACTGTTTGGTGGTCTAGCGCCGGTGTGCTTCATCACAGCTTCTTACCAAACGGGATGAGCATTATTACAGATGTCTACTGTGAAGAACTGAACAAATTGATGGAGAAACTCGCACGTCTTCAACAGTCTTTGGTCAATCGCTCGTCCCCGCTGCTACTGCATGACATCGCGCTACCTCACACTGCACAATAGATGGTCTCCAATTTACAAGGGCTGGGGTACGAAGCTCTTACGCAATTTACAAGGGCTGGGGTACCGTCTTCCGCCGTACTCACAAGATCTTGTGCCCACAGAATTCTACTATCTCCAGAATGTAGATAACTTTTGGTGGGAAAAAAATTCAATACCCGAGAGGGTGTACAAACTGCCTTTGAATAATTTGTTGCCTACCCGCTGATTTCTTCAAGAATCAATAAACAGCCACTTGCGTTCGCAAAGATGCATCAATTGCATGGGTGATTACTTTGATTAATAAAAATAAAAAATATATATAAAATATTTAATTAACTTGACTCATAATAAACGGCAACTTCATAGTTACAGATCTAATATGTGCCTATTCTATCAAGCGCTTGTAACGCATTCGTATAACCATAGCTGTCATAAAGATGAGAGGAATTCTGTACCCACCAGAGAGAATTATACCAAGAACTGTGTAGTAGCCTTCCTAATAACAACTTAAAATAAAAAATAAACTGTGATTGCCAACAGGCTCGTCAAGCATAGCTACTATGGCAAATATTCCCTTATGAGACACTTTACGGGGGAGCTCAATAATCAGCAGTGGACTTTTGATAGACTATAAAATTAACGGATATTCTTACACCATCACAATACCGTATAGTGACATTGATTTTTTTTTCATAGTAGAGGGGTCAAACGATCATGTGGCTTACCTGATGATAAGCGTCGACCGTCGCTGGTAAACAACTGCAACACCATGTAGAGGTCCCTAAGTCGTATCGGTCCTTGTGAAAAATCGCGTGGAAAATGATTCCAAATATAAAACGTGCAAGGAAGAAAACTCCTAGTTGATCGAACAATGGTGGACCGCCAAGCATCATGGTGTGTATAGTTTCGTGAGTTTGTCACTATATGCGTTGGTGAAATTTGGTGGCTGAAATTGATCCGAACAATTTCTCAGAGCACTCCCCGTGGTAAATGCGATAGAAAATGCAATGTCTCATTTATACTGTAAATTTAATTATTACTACCCAGTAGCAGTGGTCTTAACTTTGCGGTACATATACTCCGTTCATTATCGCTTTAATCTTATTTTTAAATGTGACGTATAAAGAACTATATTAAACCGTGATATAATCAGACAACGAGATCAGAACAAATATCGTTTTGTTTTATGTCCAAAGCGATGGAAATCTGCTAAGCAAGCAATTACCAGATTAAATTCTTCGAATCGAGGTCACAAGCGTGCAGAGATATAAAAACTGTGCCATCGCAGCAGCTGACGGCCCTAACCATTTGTTTAATGAACGCTCTGTGCCGCTCGTATTGTTGAAGTACTTTAGATCGTTTTATAATAGACCTATTGGTCATACGAAATGAAATTTTTATTTATCCTATCATTCATAAAACTGTAGATAAACTCATCAGCAAATCTAAAAAATAATAATACTCTTACTTCACTTTTACCTTTACCTTTATTATGTCTTTACTGGCACCACTAGTTTATTGACTTTACACGTTCTGCAAATATTATTTCTTGGTCTAAGGCGTTTCTGCAATTTTAGGTTACGTAGATAGTATGTAAGGATACAGTAGGAATAATCATAATTATTAAAACGACATTTACTAGATATTACTGTGTTTGTGGCTTTAAATACTGTTATAATTATAAAACTTTACCAATGTTCTATAACCATGCAATATTTTCATAATTACCAAATTTCTATAATAAAATGTTCGCTATAGTACCAGATCCAGCCAAATAAATAAGTTTATTATTTAAAAATCTTAACCAAGAAATAATTTATAAATCTACCGATTCCACGCCATTATCACATGGTAAGGATCGACTCGCATGCTGCTTGTAGATTTATATTTATCGACCTTTTATTATAGCTTTTCGTGAATACAATACGTACTTTTTTCTTTAAAAGGGGATCACCTGAAATTAATTGAGGTTAATGGATATAGGGTAATGTTCGACTTTAGATTAATGTAAGTAGCAGGCTTTTAGAGCGCTGGCTTTCAGCCTTTCCTTTCACATTGGCCTTTTAATTCAATTCTGAAAATAGAACACACGGTTTATCTAATGGTAAATAAATGGCCACATACAGGTGTAGACATGAGATTAGCTGTCCCCACTAAAAAATATATTTTTATTTATATTGTTTTATGTCGCCTAGAGTAGTACGAGCATGATCCTTCCCTAGTCAGGTTGAGCTATACGTTTTCCAGCCATTTCACGGCCATTCAGCGATAACATTGCTAAAGCATGGATTCTTACTATACGAATAATTACCACAGTTATGACCAGCTCATTAGAACTTTATTTTTAAAAACACTTACAGCCAAGAAAAAAGCAACATGCAATTTTAATTAAGGGGGAAGATTATGAAAATGAGAGTTTTTTTTGTAAAATTTATTGCTAAGTGCTTCACCAGGCTGTATCCCCGATTTCGTTTTGATTTCTATATTGGCTCTCACTATGAAGGCAAATTTAAAGACTTATTCACGTCGAAAATAAATATTTACTTGCAACGTGGATTCGACCTAGAACACATGTTTTAGCAGGCGATGCAATGTCTAGTATATTAGACTGATCTGCTTCTACAAAGAAAAACTAAAAGGCACAAGACTTCAGAAACAAAGACAAAAAGATCATATCCATTATAATAGCTTCAAAAACTAATTTTAAACTGAATAAATTTTGTTATAGTGCTGACTTCATAAAAATGACGCGTTGCAGTTTGTAAAAATGTAAAGCAAAATTTCCAAGTTTCCCGTGATGCTGCATCTTTAAAAAAATATTACATTAAAACTGTGTTTTAATATGATGGCTTTTTTTAACATTGTGTGTGTTGTGTTGTTGTATTATTAGCATTTATTTAGAAACTGTAGCGCTGAGGTCTATGAGTTCAAATCCAACGTGAAGCATGTTTATGTATTTCTGTCTGAATAATTGTTCATATACAATTTACGCATATAAAATCTCTCCACGATACGGTAAAACAGTTCTAGTGTAAGAAAAATGAATATTTTCGTATTAATTTCACCATCAGCTTTTACTGAAAATAATTAATTTAATCATTACAGCAGCAACATCATCATTATAAGTCTACTGGCAAGGCCTACCACAACAACTGTTACAAAGCACGGTCCTGGGGCACTTACATCCAAAGGCTTTATATGGTTATCACAAACTTCATTTAGAGGGTCTGCTCTATACCCATTACTAAATTTAACAGTTCAAGGCTGCATTTTGAGAATCGTGACTAACACAGTTTTATTTTCTACGGACTTCAAAAAGGAGCCGGTACTCAATTCGACTGTATGTTTTTTTTATGTGTGTTAACTCATAAAGTTTTACTGGGTGAACCGATTTCGATGTTACTTTTTTTATTTGAAAGCTGGTGCTTCACATGTGGTCCCATAAATTTGATCAAGGTCTAACCAATAGTTTTTTTTTTAATTCTTAATAATTTACATTGAAGTTGTAAAAAAATTTTAATTTTAAATTATCTACTCTCACGCTTTAGTTTCAAATCTTATGTGACAGAGAATATTTAGTATACTTACTTTAAACAGACTTTGTTTTAGATGATACAAATACAACCGACTTAGAAAAAGGAGGAAGTTGTCAATTCAGATGTTTATATTTTTTTCATGTATGTTTGGGCATAACTCCGTTATATGTTGACGGATATTTGCAAAATTATTTTTTTGATCGAAAGATGTTTATGCCGAAATGGTTCCATTGAAGTTTCGTAAAGGTCTGATGATGAGTTTAAGAGACAGACAACGGAACTCTTTAATAAATGTCAGAAAATCAACCGCTATCGGATATCTATGCATTGTTTCCGCAATCATACTACATTACATCACGTCTGTACCTGTAATATCCTCATCGTGCCTGAAAAGAGTACGCAGATGTGTTTAGTACACCACGGTACACCTTCATTTCTGTCGAAGATGTTATATTAAAGTTGGTAGTACTACATTATGTATTGTTACCGTAGGTCATCAATACGAAATGGTTAGATATACTTGTATTTTTTTAATCATAAATAACCTAATGAGAAATAAATAATACTTTTCGAAAAACTAAAAGTCGACTTCAAAGAATTAAAAAGAATTAAATATTTTTCTCGTTACAGTTTTAGAAGTTGTTAGTTAGGAGTCAGCCAGTTTCAGAAGTTCATAGTGTATAAGATAATTAAAATCCTGGAAAATTTGGTATATGGCTCATAACTAATATGGTACATGGCTCGCCGCCGTCTACTGGAGGAGCGAGAAGTGAATTGCAGAAGCCCGTTTGGCTATGTTAAATGTGTGTGGAGCGATGAATAATAAGAATGATTAAGTATGCGATATAATGATGTATAATAGTGGGATAGATGTGACATGTGTAATGAAACGAAAGGAAAAGTAAACTATACCACTGTACATTCCATGTGTACGGCTTAATAGTTTGGTGTAGGCAGGACTGAGGATGTGTCCGCAAGTTGGTTTTATACTTTCAGAAAAATTGGTACGTGCGTAAAAATGGTATGATTCTGTCCAAAGCTGCTATAGATCTGAATGAAAATGTTTTTAAAGCAGTTGTCTTTAAGCCATAGACATATTGCACTCAAATATGAGAGTAATTTTAGGAGATGGTAATAATTTTCAAGAGTTTGGTAGAGAGCTTCCCTTTTCTTTTCACGGCCAAATTGCCGATCTTCCACCGAGCAATATGTTTAGCTCAAGCAGCGGCCAACGCTTTGTGTGTTAGTACAGAATTGTTATGCTATACAAAGTGCAGTTCTTCGGAACTTTGATAGCGACAACAGCGCCGCCACAAGGTATCGGAAATGCTGCGTGTCGAATGTGTAAATGAGAACGGTAAAAGTCTTCCCAAAGTATGTTTGGAAAGAAATCTTCTTGTGAGCAACCATTTTTTCGTTATAAGAAATATTTATACATGCATATTTAATAAATCCGTAAACATAGTTTTATTCAAAGTGTAAGGTTCACGTAAATATAAGAAATATTTATAAATGCATCTTCGATTTCATAACTGTTTATGAAAGAATGGTTCCAACGTTGGACGGCGTAATTACTTAAACTTATGCTGGATTAATGGTCCTTGTAGAAGTTAAAGGTATAGGGCATCTATAGCTTTCTTTGCTACACATAAAAATAGAAAAATTACAAGATGAAGGTAAAAAAGAAGGAAAAACTGAATTTTTCATTTATTCGTTCATTCATTGCAGCTCTTCACAAGTCCATTGTAGAACATAAGCCTCATTTCTTAATGTCTTAAAATAAAAAAATCAATGTTAATTAAGAAAACAAAACAATTTGGATGAATTTTTAGTAAAAATTGTATGATAAATTCAAAATTGTAGACTGTGTGTAAATTTTACTTATACCTGTGGGTTTGGTGGATGAAGCTTCGTAAGCTTCAAGCAGTTCTTCTTTTAAGCAGTACGTGGTAAAGAGAAAGAATTACAGGAAAATTAATATTTCATTTTAGACGATATAGTGGGAACGGATTTGAAGCAAAGAAAAAAAAAAACGGTAACCGTGATTAACTATGACAATGGGATGTCGAACACCTCAGTCCACCCTGTGATCATGGATAATGTAAAGTACTTGACACGTTGGGAATATAAAATAAGTTAATAAACGCGAAAAAATCCGTAAATCTTTAAGTGTTTTTCTATCTTATTTTTATTCTTCTTTTTCATCTTCTGGATATGGCCCCACCTAAGGTGGGACAGATTTGCGTTAATTGTCACTCTTTGCAGGTGGATTGAGATTGCAATATGAGATATCACCTTCGGTGCTGCTTCCCGTTGCCGTGCTGGGTATTTTACGGCAGTATAATATAATTTATAGTCTCTCACTAAATTCTATATCAGCTACTACAGTCAAATCTAACTATTTATTTATTTATATTTATTTATTTATTTTAGCTAATGGATAGGGAGGAATCAGTCCGGGATCTTGAGGTACAAATGGATGTCAAATTGGCATTCCGGGAGCATATCTTGAACATTGTAAGAAAGCTTATAAACGACTAGGATTTATCATTCGCAGAGCAGTAAAATTTACCAACATAAAAGCCATCTCAGTGCTGTATGATGATCTAGTAAGGAGTCAGCTGGAATGTAACTCGGAAATATGGGCTCCACATGAAAATAAATACAGTGTTATGTTAGAGCGCATTCAGGATAAATTCACGCAATTTGTATATCATAAGCTTTATGGGGTCTACCCCTTCTATACCATGATGTATCCAACCTTGTTTGTTTTGGGCATGGTTGGATACAACAAGCTGGAAACTAGGAGGGATCTAGCGCTGGTAACCTACATTATAAAGGTGTTCCGTGCTTACATTAGCAACCAGGGTGTGCTGCAGTAGATAGGCTTACGCGTGCCAAATAGGTATGTACAGCGGCGACGGCGCCCTATCTTGCTCGCGGTGCCGCGCGGAAGGACTAAACTGGTACGCAAAACCGCCCTTAAAGGAACGATACACATACTAAATTTGGTTGAAGAGAACTTGGACTTATTTTTGTGTTGACGGAGTGAGTTCGCAAAAGTGACATTATTTATAATATGTTATTCTCAAATTGAATTATACAATTGATTGTAATGTGCTGTAATTTAAATAAGTTATTGTATGTTGTAATAATTAGTAATATTATTATCTTTTACCATTTGAATTGTTACTTTATGATTTATGATGAATTCCAATAAAATATTTTAATTGTATTATTATTATTAATATTATTTTGAATTGAGATGCTACATTAATCGATTTAGGTTTTTCCCTGTAATGGTAGATGTTAGTACGGAATATAAATAAATAAGTAAATAATGAAGTATGTTAATGCAAATGTATTTATTTGTATAAATGTATTATTGCTCCTATTAAGCTTTATTTGCCATTTGACAGACATTAACAAGTGCATTTATATAGAAATATATGTACTCGTATATTCAGTTTAAAACGGTTTAGTAATCTAATTTTATACTGGGGTGTTCTTTTCGTGAATATGCAGCGTGTGTCCGCTAGAAGATATTAATTATGCACGGTTTACGCCCTCGGTCATTAAGGCTAAACTGAACTCTTTGTTTACTTTTATAGCAACTAAACTATAATCATCTTTATCATCATCAGGCCCTAAGAAACCACTATTAAACTAAACTGAGGCGGATCACAGTACTGGATAGCTCGTCAATTGAACGCAACTACACCTTGCCGGTGTGGATATTTTTCGTTTGACGTAAATCGGTTGGTTTTACCATTATAATGGGTTGGTTTTACCGTTATCTATCCAAAGCCATATTTGAAGGTTTTTGTAGCCCCATACTATACCTCACATTAACTATTACAACACCCACGGGGTGAAATATAATGATAGATTCTCTCCCGCTGTGAACACAAGATTTAACTTAACTCTTTTTTATAGAATAAGAGTCAGAAGAAAGCACACAGTTTGCTATTGCACATAGACATCCACTTCCATCCTCATTTCAGAATCAAAATGCAGATGCGTTGTCACTCCTGAGCACTAATACATGCCTTTTTTCCATTAAAAATGGTCCTCGGTTCTCTTTACTCACCACACGAAAGCTCACGAAACACAATTTAATGCTTTTAAGGCTTTTAATTCACGCTGATATTCTGTGAGAGCATAGTTCATCCCAGGTTCAACCGACCCATTTGTACTACATAGTATGCCTGCAGCAAGGCTTTTCCACGAATAGAAATATAATAAAATTAGATCATGTATTACATGGTAGAGGCATGCTGCAGCTATATTACTAGTAGGTATAGTTGTAGCGCGAATGGGTCGGTTAGACTGGGGAAGGACCACGCTCTCACAGAATACCAGCGTAAAATAGCAGCTTGACGCTGCTGTGTTTCGTATGGTGTGTGTAGAGAACCAGAGACATTTTTTACGGGAAACACCACAACAACAACTCACGGGTGACAACGCATCTGCATTTTGATTTGTAATCGAGAATAGAGGTAGATGTCTATGGGCCGCAGCAACCACTTACCATCGGTTGGACTGTGTGCTCGTTTGTTACTCTTATCCTTTATAAAAATGTGTATATTATGAGAACGTGACTTTGCTAGCGCGGCTTCAAATTTCTGTACTAATTTTCTTGTTTTCCATAATCAGTATCCCATAACAGCTCACTGATGAATATGGGTTTCTTCACCTTTAGGTGGGATTAAGTATTACCGTAGCCTTAGCACTTCAAATAGAATATTTTATCGAATTTATAGGTTATTGAATGTCGTTTTTAATTTTATTTATCACTTGCTCGAAAAATATCCCTGTCCTGGGAAAAACCTTTTTTTTTGGGAAAAATTGATGTCACATAGCAGTTATCAGTGGATGTGAGATGATTCTGACATTTTCTATGGTCGATATTTAATAGAAGACGTGATATTGATAATATAAGAAAAATACTCGTAGACTCTTTCTGCAAACTTACAATGTTTTTCAGGTGTTTGATTTTTGGCTTACCTCTGACATTTCTGTAGGCAATCATGGCAGTCTGTACTGCAGTCAGTACTGACATACTTGAGCTTCTGAATAGCTTCAGTAGCTACTTCCCATCATGTGGACTGTAAGTTCGATTGTCACTTCAATTTTATTAAAAAAAATTAAGGCCTGACCTGATGCATGCAGAAAATCAAAGAAAAAATGCTCAGGACCGTGTTTTGTGCTGCATTATTTAAGGCCTACTTGTAATTGTGATGATAAATATTAAAAAAAAATATTGAAAATTCCTACTTTAGGAAATGGGCGATAGCAAATATTTTAGCATATTAACGAAAAACGAAAAATCAACTTCCCCTTAACGAATTGTACTTCGTTGTAATTGCACATCTATAATCATCATCATCATTATTTCAGCTCTTCACAAGTCTACTGCTGAATAGGCCTCCCCCAAGGAAAGCCGCTGAACTACCTTCATCCATCGACTTCCTGCATGTCTTACCAGGTCATCTTCCATCTAGTGGGGAGCAATCGGAGCAATACAATTGGTCAAATTAAAAATTTTGTACATTCGACTTCAATATAAATTATTAAGGATAACTCAAAAACTATTGGCCAGAACTTGACCAAATGTATATGGAAACACACGAGAAACACCAGATTTCAAAGAAAATTCAATGAATCATTGAAATCGGCTTACATAGAAAAAAGTCATGCGGTAACACATAAAAAAAATTCAGTCGAATTGGGTACCTCCTCCTTTTTGAAGTCAGTCGAAAATTTAAATTAATTTTTTTAACAAATCACAGAAAAACCAACCTTCAACTTCCCCTTAATGAATTGTATACCCATGGTTTTAAAGCGCAGATTTAAGCATTTCGAAACTCCGTGTGCAGAGCTGACTCAGCGAAAAAAGTGTCTCGTCGTAGGTTTTAAAATTATTAATGGAGCGTCCCTTGAATTGTTTCACTTCTGCAGCTCATATCGTACGCCGGAATTTGTTTTTAGTTAAAACATACTAAATGTTCGTTGTTAAATTTAGTAAAAGCTAAACTGTCGGAATAAGTAAGAAAAATGTTTTAATTTGTTTGATTTATCTTTACAAATGTATTTTATAATTATATTTTTCAAGAATATTGAACAATTAATGAATAATTTAAAACGACGGTAGTAATAAAATTCTGCTCTTATTTTAGTACTAGCGACTCGTCCTAGATTGGCATGAGTGCGATTCACTGGTATGAAATATATAATAGAGATGTCATGTAAAAATTATAAAATATAGGTATAAAATATTATAAGAATATATATGTGTAATAATATACGCATAGAAAATTATAAAAACGATAAAGCTCTCAGTTTATAGAACTTTTTTATATATTTTAGTGGATAACGATTTTAAGTAAATTAAACTCAATAAAATACGTAAAAATAGTTTTATTCAACATTTTGTCGCTTTAAACATTACTCGAAAGTTGAAATACAATTTTTTTAAATATTAATATTTTTTATTAATTGTCGTAATAATCTCGCAACACGTTTGATGATTAAAATAAATCCAAACTTGGAAAACCGTCCCTTGTAGTATAACAATAGCCACGGCATGGGTTATTGTAAATAAATTAAATTATAAATCATGCAAAATAATAATTAGTCGTAATAATAATGTAATCCTATTATTGAATTTAAAAAAAAACCAAGCAATTGACTTTCAACAGCATTTTAAATAAGACAATAACCTTTTTAAATCACTAGATAGATAGATATTGGCCTCACTTCATTCAGTCTAATTTATGACGTCATGTGGAGGTGAAATGAAAGTCAATTAATTCCACGCATCTTAGCTAAAATAAATGCCGTCCCTTATTTTCAAGGCGATAATAAAATATTAATCTTTTAATATTTCACTATCGCTTAGTTTCAAAATCAGCATGGCTTATAATTTTCCTATTTTCCGAATTGCCTCAACTAATCTGTACGTGTGCTTCAGTCAGCATCATTATTGAAGGTCAGTCCAAGTTGTTAGTTAATTCTGATAGGTGGTATGACTTATTTATCTTACCTATTTTTGTCGGTAAATTTGCGCGAGCATTGGGTATAGAGAACCAGTATAGTTACAGACTGTGAGGCATTCCATCTTTGTTCTTAGAAATAACAGCGCAGTCGCCTTCTTTGGTTAAGTAAATAAAAACTTAAAGAACACACATCGATCAGCTGTGATTATTTTATGGAGAATACTACGCCAAAGTAATGAAATTTTCTTCTTGTCATTGGTTCTTGTTACACATACATACATATTCGTCACGCCTCTAATCTCTGAGAGGAAAGCAGAGTCCAAAGAGCAACGTGTCATTCGGACCACTTTTAACCTAAATAAAATCGGTTTAGAAGGCAAATTGTGAAAGAAGTGATAGTTGGCTAGCTCATCGCCTACATACATACTGCCTTATATACAGGGATTGCCACAAGAAAATAATTTAAGACATAATTTAAATATACAAATGCATAATTTAATATGTAATAATAATTTAAATTTGACATATAATTGTAATGATAATAATCATAAATTTCATGTAATTGACATAAATGATTTAATAAAAAGTTTTGGACAAAAGATAGGTACTACCTATCCAAATATAATTTAAGACTGATAGCAAATGTGCTATCTTATTATTTACTTTTTAACTCAGCCAAGTTTTTGGCTACCAAGACTGCTTTTATTGAGCATAATCATTTGACATTTAATTTGGAATCAGTTCCAACTAATTTAAATTAGTGAATGTGACAATAGATGCAATCTCTAGCAATAATAAGAGTTTAATTAATTTTGAATTCAGCCTACAAATAAGTAATAAAAATTGTTTACACCTGGTGCATCAAAATATACAAGGCATGTTGGGCAAAGAATTGGAAGTTGAATTGTTTTTAAATAGTAACAATATACACAACCTTTTTATTACTGAACATTGGCTAAAAGATTATAATTTCATGTTTAATTTCAGAAATCACCAGGTGGCCAGTTCCTTCAATAGAGAAAAAAGTTTACGTGGTGGCTCCTTAATATTAGCAGATAAATCATTATTATATAAAGAACGTAAGGATATTGTGAGCCTCTCTGTTGAACGAACTGTAGAAATGGCTTATGTCGAGCTCGAGCACCTCATTGTTGTAAGTGTTTACAGACCCCCATGTGCTACTTATGACCATTTTGAAAGGATTGTGGAAGAAGTTTTACTCAAACTTAGTAAACAGAACAAGTCTGTTGTAATGTGTGGAGACTTTAATATCAATCTCCTTGAAACTTCTTCCATTAGTATTAAGTTTCGCTCATTGTTTAAATCGTATAATCTTGTAAATTTATTCTGAGAACCAACACGTATTGCTGGGCCTGGTGCGACCTGTATAGATAACATTTTTACAGATGTTAAGCCCTTACATAAATCAATTATTCAAAATTTAAGTTCAGATCACTGTGGACAGTTAGTATCACTACCTTACATTCACAAAAAACAGAAAAATAAGAAAGTTGTGTTTGTTCCAATAAATGAACATCGCTTGGAGAGTTTTAGAAGTAATATAATAAAAAGACTTCCATCACGTCCGTTTTAAAATACTCGTAGTGCTAAATATTTGTATGCTACATTATTTAAAATTATAAGTTGTGAATTTAGTAGAATATTTACTTCTCAAACTTTGTCTTTTAACAGTCGCAAATCATTTAATGAATGGGCGACAGTAGAAATTTATAAAAGTAGGCGAAGGTTATACGAGCTTTATGATGAAAGATCATGTAATAGTAGTGTTATATTCAGAGATTATGTAAAAACATATTCTAAAATATTTAAAAAAGTGTGCTCCACTGCTAAGGCTTTACATATTAGCAACAAAATTAAAACTGCATCCGACAAAATTAAAATGACCTGGAGAATAATAAATAGTGAAACGGGCAAGGTCAAACTGCGCAACTCGGATTTTCAATTGAATATTAACAATAATTTAACGCGATCTGATCAAGAAGTTGCTATGGATTTTGAGAAACATTTTACTGATGTTCCTTTTTTGACAACAAAATCATTAAATTCTTCTCCTACTGTCACCGAATCATTGCTCAAACAAAATGTAAAGGCTTGTTCAAATACTTTTAAATTCCATAGAGTACTGCCAAAAGATATCGTTAAATATTTTAAAACTATTGATGTTAAGAAAACGGCAGACTTATGGGGGATTTCCGTTAAAGTAATTTTATCTATAATATATATATTAGCACCTTATCTAGCCACTATATTTAATATAAGCGTCGAATCTGGTGTGTTTCCTGATTTAATGAAACATAGTAAAGTCATACCTATATTTAAATCTGGTAGTACATTAGACCCCGCCAATTTTAGACAAATTTCTGTACTACCAACATTAAGTAAAATTTTTGAAAAAATTATTTTAGATCAGATGTTAAGTTTCTTTAATATTAATAAATTGCTACATAAAAATCAATTCGGTTTTACAAGGGGTCGCTCGACAACTGACGCTGGAGTTGAGCTTACTAAACATATTTTTGTGCATGGGAGAATTCAGAGGATGCTTTGGGTATATTTTGTGACCTTTCCAAGGCCTTCGACTGTGTTCACCATGAGACATTAATCAGGAAGCTACAGTACTATGGTGTCAAGAACACAGCGCTTAAACTTATTATTTCATATTTAATTAATAGAAAACAGAAGGTTATTATCAATGGTAAAAGTTCTTCCGGGTCACCTGTACTAATGGATGTTCCTCAGGGCTCGATTCTCGACCCATTCCTGTTTCTGGTGTATATTAATGACTTACCTCACCTTGTAGGGGATAGTCATGATATAGATAGTATTATTTGCTGATGATACTTCCTTGATATTTAAACTTAAACGTCAATCATTTAAATGTGACGAAGTGAATAATGCTATATCAAAATTAGTGCATTGGTTTAACGTTAATTATCTGCATTTGAACGGAAATAAAAATAATTGTGTTAAATTTACAACAGTTAATGTTAAAAATCTGAATACCGATGTGTTTTTAAATGGGGAGGAATTGAGCCCTGTTGTATCCACTGTTTTTCTTGGCATCACTCTTGATGCAAAGCTTCAGTGGGGCCCCCATATATAAAAATTAGCAAGCAGACTAAGTTCTGCAGCCTATGCAGTGAAAAAGATTAGTGGTCTCACTAGTGTCAAGACAGCTAGATTAGTTTATTTTAGTTATTTCCATAGCATAATGTCTTATGGGATTTTGCTATGGGGAAATGCGGCTGATTCAGAAACTATTTTTGTTTTACAGAAGAGGGCCATTAGAGCTATTTACAATCTAAAACCGAGAGAGTCTCTTAGAGATAAATTTAAAGAAATTAATATATTAACTTTGGCCTCTCAGTATATTTACGAAAATTTAATGTATGTTCACAAAAACAAAGATAGTTTTAGTAAAAGAAGTGATAAACATTCTGTAAACACTAGGAACAAACACAAGCTAGTGATACCAGTTTCTCGACTCCACAGAGTCAGTAATTCATTCTTGGGGCAATGTATACGCTATTACAACAAGGTGTACAGGTTCTCTCTATTACCAAGTTTAAATGTTTTATTAAGCTGAAACTGTATAAAAAGGGTTATTATAGTATAAATGAATACATGGTTGATAATAAACCCTGGGAATGAGGTGGTCGCTTCCAAGCAGTTTCTAAAATAAATTTTGTAAAAAGTTCGTAATCATTTATATTGTAGAATTTATTTTAAAAAAAAGTCCTGCTGGGTTTCTTGCTGGTTCTTCCCAGGACAGAGGGTTTTTTTTTCGAACCAGTGGTAAAGTAAAAAATGAGTTTCAATAAGAATTACACATGTAATGTATATTGAATAAAAAATATTCTATTCTATTCTATTCTATTCTATTCTATTCATAATTACAAGCCTCTTACTCTCACTGCAAAAAGGAGTCAGCTCATCTTAGCTTTTCTATTCCGAAACGTATCACTAGAACACACTGATAACCTTCAATTGTTGGGGGTTGAGATATCCTCTAATCTAAACTTAAGGTGGTTCATTGAGTCTAAGGCCGAAGCAGCTGCAAGGAAGCTAGGAGTCCTTGTAAAGGAGCGGCGATACATCACACCGGTACAGCTGCTTACTTTATATAAAGCGCAAGTCCGGTCGTGCATATATGGGCTGGTGCTGCAAAATGCCACCTAGCAGCTTTGGATTTAATGGAAATTCAATGGACATGCTAGGAGACTTATCCAACTCGTCTCGAACACAGGCGCAAGGTAGCCAACCTTTGGTTTCCTACGGGATGGTTTTCGGAGAGTGTGCGCAAGAATTGCATAATTTAATTCCTCTCTCTTCCTTCCACCATCGGACAACCAGACGTTCGGTACGTCGCCACGCCTTTGTTGTTGACTTACCATGCATTTGAACCCAATGGTTTGGTACACCGTTTAGCATCGTTTATCATGCGTACAGCAAAGGATTGGAATAAGTTGCCAGCATCTGTGTTTAGATTCGATTACAATGTGGGTGTCTTCAAGGCAAGAGTGAATAGGCTTTTGTTAAGTCAGTGCGCCTCACCATCTTAGTCTACATCACCACTTACCATCAGGTAGGTTTGTAGTTAAGCGCTGGCTTAGAATAATATTAAAAAAAGTCTATTATCCCATTAGTCGCCTTTTACGACATGGTAGTTAAGTAACGCTAAATTACCACATAAACTTGGGACCTAAAATATGTCCCAGATCAACATATGACCTTAATATATCTGCAAAATTTCAGATTATTGAGACGTCTAAGAGTAAGTGAAAAATAAAGGAAGTAAAAGAAATACTAAAAGTATCGTGAAACTTGGCAACTTTGCCTTTTATAGAAGAACCTTGCCTTTTATAAAAATTTAACACCAATCATCCAACAAAAAATATTCTGTAAGCCTGGGCCTCAATGTTAAATGTGACATTATATTCTTCATAGATTGGGTATTTCTTAATGATTTAAACAAATACTATCATTAAATAGACAAAATACTCAAAAATAGAAAATGGCATAGTTAACCTCACTTTGTGGTAACTTTGCCATCAGTGTTTATAATAAAAATAATAGGATTTGACTTAAAGGTTAAAGGTAAAGTTTACCTCATAATATAATACACAACACCCAGAGTTATCATTTGCTTCTTTACTTTAAAGTTTACGCATGTGGCAAAGTTGTCCTCCCATTTTTCAATTTTTCATACAAACTTGCAAATATGTGTCAGGATTGTCAAAAATCCTTGATATATTGAATACTTAACTTAATTTTTTTATTTAAATCTTGTCACAATTATTTCTTAAGAAAAAAATCTAAAATATATCAAACAAAAATACTCTTGTCTAAAATATTAAATAAAATTGTTGCAATAAAAAGGTTAAATCAATTATTGTATAGAATAAAAAAAAGCTTGTTACAATAATTTTTAATAAATATTCGTTGTTTTATGTCATTGTCACCATTTTATTACGGATCGTAATAAAAGTATGTCAGGTCATAATTATTGTGATCAATCTAAATATTAATAATCATTAAAAATTACAATTAATATTTTGTTTTGTATTATTACACTAAGTTTAAATTATGAAAAATACAGAGTTGTAATAATATTATTAATGCTTTATAACGCAGTAAAATAATATAAATTTCTCTATTCTTTTCCTTCACTTTTAATAAAGATAAATTGATTGACGACTCATTTGTTAAGATTGGTCTAATGGGCAGTCACAGTGAAACATCGATACAAATATACATACAAACATAGAATGTCAAGTGCAGAACAATTTGTTTAAATAGTTGTAATCGGTTAAAAATATAGGTTGAAAGTAACAATTCTTGGTTGTAACAAAACATGGCAAAGTAACTGTCACATCATGGCATGTTTGGTAACTTTGCCAAGTTAGTTTTATAGATAACTAGCTGTGCCCCGCGGTTTCACCCGCGTATATCACGCATCTGCGCCTTGCGACATGCGAACTTCGAGAGAGACATCACGACAGACGGTTGCTGAATTAACAAAGATTTAAAAAGTGAAATATGTTACTAAAATTATATGGTTAACGTAATTGGTTATGCGTGATACAGGTACTGATACGAATAATGTCTAGGCCACATTATTCGTATCAGTACGTACTCGTATTAGTAGTATTTGTACCGGCGTTACTATTTCACATTTTAACATGAAAAAGTAGTTATTGTGACATAACTGTAATAGTTAAACATATGGTATTGCAGACTTTTTTGTAGATATTAATATCCTCTATAAAAGTGAAGTACATTACTATGCTCTATTATCAATAGTTTCCGAAGCGTACGCGATATAAGGATTCTTTTTGGTATTTTTTTCACACCTTGGGTTACATTAACGAAGTTTTCATCCGGATCTCTAACGTTTGTTGAAAATATTACATAGCCTATGTTCATCAGGGATAATGTAGGATTCTAATGGTGAAAGAATTTTTCAAATCGGTCCACTAGTTTCGGAGCCTATTCAATTCAAACAAACAAACAAACAAACAAACAAATCTTTCCTCTTTATAATAGTAATATAGTAGTGTAGATAGTGTAGATGTTAAGACCAACATGTTAAAATTATATATTACATTTCATAACCAATAATATTATGTTACTATAAAGATATAGATACAGTATTTCAAACAAAAAAATAATACTAAAGTTCTTGAGCAGTGAACAAAGCTTATTTTGCCGACACAATCCCGCGTTAAAATAAAATGCCAAAATTAACTCTCATGCTGCCATATCTAAAGCAATGCTGTCAACTAGTTATAATATTTTCATCCAAAACATGATTTATCTCGAAAAACATTGCGTTTTCCGTGTTAATCGTAATTGTGATATTCCTAGTCACATCTGAAGCGGTGAAAAAACGACTGTAAAAACGAAAAATTATTAATTACGACATAATAGCTTCTGAAGTTGAGGTTTAAATTCTTCGATACAATATGTCTTAGCATAATCTTCAAAAGTTGTTATATGGAAATAGTTTTATTCAAATTTTATTTTTGAAGTCGAATTTACTTTTTTGAAGTTGAATTCTTGTTTGGTTCTCTATCATTATCTATTTTGTAGAATTTAGTGTTATTCAAAGGCTGATCTAAAAATATTCCTTACTTACTTACTTAAATTCACGTAAATATTCCTTAACTATTTCTATTATATATCGGCCGTGCCACAATTTCTCGGGAAAACGTCGCTGAGTACCGGGACAAACTTGTGTCTGAAGTCGAGTCTTTGCTGAACAAAGTCACGGATTGGGGGCGACTAAATCTAGTCCAGTTCAATCCCCAGAAGACACAAGTTTGCGCATTTACCGCTAAAAACATCCCCTTTGTCGTATCTCCTCAGTTTCAAGGCACTCCCCTTGCTGCCTCTGCTAGCATCGGAATCCTCGTCGCCGACATATCGAATAGTGTGCAGTTTCGTCGTCACTTGGAAGTGAAGGCCGAACTGGCCTCTAAAAAACTTGGCGTGCTCAGCAGAGTGAGACAGTATTTCATGCCGGCACATCGCTTGTAACTTTACAAAGCGCAAATCCGGCCTCACATGGAATACTGTTCTCATCTCTGGGCCGGGGCACCCCAGTGAAAGCTCCTTCCACTTGACCGCATCCAGCGCAGAGCGGTTCGAATCGTTGATGAACGAGTTCTTTCTGATCGGCTCGATACACTGGCACTGCGTAGAGAGAGATGTTGCATCTCTTTGCGTATTTTATCGCATTTACCACGGGGAGTGCTCTGAGGAATTGTTCGGACTAATTCCAGCCGCTCAATTTCACCATCGCACATCGCGACAAAACTTGCGATACCATCCATACCACCTGGATGATTGGCGGTCCACCACTGTGCGATTTAGAAGATATTTGCTTCCTCGCACAACTTCCTTGTGGAATCGATTACCACCAGCGACTTTTCCGGACCGATACGACTTAGGGACCTTCAAGAAAAGAGCCTACTTCTTTTTAAAAGGCCGGTAACGCATCTGCAATTCCCCTGGTGTTGCGGTTGTTCATGGGCGGCGGTAGTCACTTACCATCAGGTGAGCCGCAAGTTCGTTTGCCCCCTCTCCTAAAAAAAAAAATTAAAGTCGTTATCGTTGCAAAATTTTCAAAATTATGGCTCTTGTAATATAATTATTCAAACTTTATAACATCTTGCAACTCCTGGAACAAAAACAGTACACGCCAAAACGTAGAAGGATTTAAACTAAAACTTTATAGGAAAGTTTGCCAAATAAATTATAAAAATTACTGTGTAGATTATAAATAAAAATAATGTATAGGTAAGTGAAAGTTTATGATAGTGTCAGAAATATATTATTAAACTGAATAAAGTCACTAATTTTATGTGGATTCCCAAGCAGTATACAAGCTGTAAACGAGATGTATTGAAATTTGTTTTTATATTAGCGGCTGTATTTTCTGGCTGTATAAGCAATTATACAGCTCTTGTAAGTAAAAAATTGGCACAAATTATGCAGCTTTATGCGTTAGTAACGCTGTACAGTAGTTGACAAGCATAAAATAGGCTGTATAACTGCTGTATTACGGCTCTTATTTGGTGTGCAAGGAAACTATTACACTACAGATATAGTCTTATAAGTAACTTATAAAAACAATCGTCCTTGATTGGTTTTTGAACGGAATTACAAATGAATACTAAACAAGAAGTACGTTTATTGAATGAAGTCGACATTTCAAGTTTTAACATAACATATATAGCATATTAATATTATTATATTCGGATTGGTGTTGAGTTTAGACGGTGAAAGTTGGTGAATTGAAATTGCAAAATTAGATTTACGGTGAACTTGTGTATGTTTTCTATAAAAAATTGCCGTGCCAACAAAATAATATCACGACAAAATACTAAATTCGTTAACTAAATATCGGTTGTATGGGTTAGAATAAAAGAAATATATTAAATTAATGGATAAGAAGGAACATTGGTCAAACTGAAAGTAATATATAAGCTTAGACTAACGTCTGATAGTCAGAAAATTATATTCTAAATTTTGTTTTTATAGGTATTAAAATGGCGATAATTTGGTAAACAGCGTAAAGGATACGAGGGTCTTATAGCCTTAGTAGCTGTATAATGTATTTTTTTATAGGATAAGGGTGACAAACGAACACACCGTCCACCTGATGGTAAGTGGTTGCTGTGGCCCATAGACATCTACATCTATCCTCAATTACGAATTCAAATGCAGATACGTTGTCACCCGTGAGGCTAAGATGGAATGCCTCGTTTCCAGTAAAAAGGGTCTCCGGTTCTCTACACTCACCATACGAAACACAACAGCGTTTAGTTGCTATTTTACACTGGTATTCTGTGAGAGCGTGGCCCTTCCCCGGTCGAGCCGACCCATTCGTGCTACGACTGTACTACTTATACATATGTAGCATGGCTCTATCACGTAAAATGTAGATTATGTCATATAATTCTCTATAGAGATACGTGTAAAAGATGAAAAACCTTGCCTTGGGAACAGTGTTGGATTAATTTAATTTAGATTTAACATGATCTTTTTACTTTTTTTTTTCACATATTGATAACAAATTTATTTTTACTAGCAAAATATAAATACGCAACGCATGCAAAATGACGATATTCTGTTACTTATACATTTCAGTTGTACTATGGCTGTTATTTATTTTTTTAGTTTTATATTACTCTCATAGACAGAACTCATAAAACTACTGTATTTATTAAAGTTTACAATGACACCATAAGTATAAGTTTCAGAAGAGTGTTCACATACACCATTGTACAGAAATAAGATTTTAGTGATACTATAATAACACTTAGAGCTGTACAGGTAAGGGACAAATAAAAAAGGAATGTGTGCAATCACCCGAACGCTGCCCCACCTAGTTTCTGTAAAATTCTTAAAAATACCAGTTACAAGTTTAAACAGGAAAAACAAAAACATTAAAATATATAAAAAACTTTACTTCATATTCATAATGGGCTCTAGTGTATGATAAAGTGGATGATAAAAGGCCACTGTTGGGCATTGACTCAAGGATGGGCAAGGAAAGATTTGGCTTAATCGTCACTCTTTAAAGGCGGATGACTATCGCAGTACCTGTGCAACTTTAAAGGTGCTTCCCGACGTAGGTCTGGATATTTTACGCCCGATGTAAACGAGATGATTATATAGCAATCAATCTGAAGGCATAACATCTTTCAAATATACGAGTATATCCCATACTTGCCTCTTACGACACTCACGGGATCAAATGTGGTGAAAGATTCTATTACGCTATAACACACAGCTAAAATAATAAAGACGTATTCATCATCATCATTACAGCCCTTCACAAGTCCACTGCTGAACATAGGCCTCCCCCAAAGAATGCCACAAAGCACGGTCCTGAGCCACCTGCATCCATCGACTTCCTGCATGTCTTACCAGGTCGTCACTCCATCTCGTGGGGGGACGCCCTACACTTCGCCTACCGGTACGAGGCTGCCACTCGAAAACCTTTCTTCCCCATCGGTTGTCGGTTCTTCGGGCTATATGGCCGGCCCATTGCCACTTCAGCTTACTAATCCGTTGGGCTATGTCGGTTACTCTGATTCTACTGCGGATATCCTCATTCCTAAGTTTATCACGCAGAGAAACTCCGAGCATAGCCCTCTCCATAGCTCGCTGAGCAACCTTGAGCTTCCTCATCCGGCCAGCAGTGAAGGACCACGTCTCAGTTCCGTATGTCATCACTGGCAACACGCACTGGGTGTACAGCCTCGTTTTTAAGGTTTGAGGTATACCTGACGAGAAGATGTGCCGTAATTTCCCGAACGCTGCCCAACCGAGTTGAATCCGTCGATTGACCTCTCGGTCGAAGTTGGACTTACCTAGTCGGACTATTTGTCCCAGGTAAACATACTCGTCAACAACTTCGAGCTTAGTGTTCCCAACAACTACCGGCATAGGTGTGACATGGACATTAAACATGATCTTAGTTTTGTCCATGTTCATCTTAAGACCTATCCGTTGGGAAACACTATTGAGGTCATTGAGTATAGTGCTTAGGTCCTCCAGCGATTCTGCCATAAGGACTATATCGTCGGCAAATCGAAGGTGAGTGATGTACTCGCCATTAATGTTGATACCGTATCCTTTCCAGTCCAGAAGCTTGAAAACGTCTTCCAATGCAGCGGTGAAGAGTTTCGGGGATATGACGTCACCCTGTCTTACACCTCTCTGCAATTGGATAGGTTTCGTACTCTGGTTCTGTACTCGGATAGTCATCGTAGCCCTACTGTACAAGCACTTCAACACTTCGATATACCGACAGTCAACTTGGCACCGCTAAAGGGACTGCAGCACCGCCCAAATTTCGACGGAATCCAAGGCTTTCTCATAGTCCACATACGCCAGACATAGTGGCAAATTGTACTCTTCGGACTTCTGTACAATTTGCCGAAGGGTATGTATGTGGTCTATGGTGCTAAAGCCCTTTCGGAAACCGGCTTGTTCTGGAGGCTGGAAGTCGTCAAGTCTGCGCGCAAGACGATTCGTAATGACTCTCGAAAACAGCACGTAGACTCGGCTCAGAAGGGAAATCGGTCTGTAGTTCTTCAAGAGAGCGTTGTCACCTTTCTTGAAGAACAAGACCACCGCACTTCTGCTCCACGCCTCCGGTGTAATGCCACCATGGAGGACGGAATTAAAGAGCCTCTGAAGGACTTCAAGTATCGGTTTTCCACCCGCTTTCAGAAGCTCCGCTGTAATTCCATCCTCGCCTGGGGCCTTACCGTTTTTAAGGTGCTGGAGAGCCATTCTGATCTCGCTCAGACTGACGTCCGGGATATCTTCGGAATAGTGTCGGATGAGACTCGCTCTTGGATCGTTACTCACACTTGCGTGTGGCTCCAACGATGACGTGTACAACTGCCCATAGAACCTCTCAATCTCACTCAAAATCTCAGGTGTCCCGGAAACGATGCTGCCACATTCGGTCTTCAGCTTTGACAGTTGGCTCTTTCTGGTAGACAGATCTCTTGCAAAGACTTTGTAGCCTTGGTTCCGCTCGATCGCTTCTTCAATACGAGCTGTATTGAAGTTGCGTAAGTCCCGCCGCATGCATTTGGAGATCTGTCTGTTCAGATGCCTGTATGCTGTCAAGTCTGTTGAAGAATGTAGCTTCATCTCCCGTCTAACAGCCATGAGATTAAGAGTGTGGATAATGGAAATGTATATAAAGACGTATTATATACATTTATTACTCGTACTGACTCAGTGCACAGTTACTGGCAGTGTATGAATATACACCACCACAAATCGTCACGTGGGTGTCGTAAAAGGCAACATAGGGAAAGTGAAACGGGAGATAACGCTGTATCTTTCAGATAAAAACTCAAAAATAATAAAGCACTGCGGTTATCTACACGCCAGTCACGCGTGGTAACTATGGCAATATTCGGCCTATGCGACAATCTTCGGGGGAGGCCTACGTTCAACAGTGGACTGAGCTGTTGTGATTATGGTTGCATTCGTATTGCAAGAAGTATTTCCAAAATATTAAATAATTTTACGTGGTAGAGCCTTGCTGCAGCTATATTAGTAGTATAGTTGTAGCACGAATGGGTCGGCTCGACCGGTGAAGGACCACGCTCTCACAGAATACCAGCGTAAAATAGCAGCTTAACACTGAGATGTTTTGTATGGTGAGTGTAGAGAACCGGAGACCCTTTTTACTGAAAAAGAGGCATTCCATCTTAGTCCTCACGGGTGAAAATGCATCTGCATTATGATTAGCAAACGAGGATAGATATAGATGTCTATGGGCCAAAGCAACCACTTACCATCAGGTGGACTGTGTGCTCGTTTGTCACCTTATCCTATAAACTAGAACCCCTTTGTCGTATCTCCTCAGTTTCAAGGCACTCCCCTTCTTGCCTCAGCCAGTATCGGTATCCTCGGAGTCGACATATCGAGTGACGTGCAGTTTCATGGTCACTTGGAAGACAAGGCCAAATTGGCCTCGAAAAAGCTTGGTGTGCTCAACAGAGCGGGACAGTATTTCATGCCGGCACACCGCCTGCAACTTTACAAGGCGCAGGTTCGGCCTCACATGGAATACTGTTCCCATCTCTGGGCTGGGGCTCCCCAGTGCCAGCTCCTTCCTCTTGACCGCATCCAGCGCAGAGCGGCTCGAATCGTCGACGACCGAGCCCTTTCCGATCGGCTCGATTCATTGGCACTGCGAAGAGATGTTGCATCCTTTTGCATTTTCTTTCCCATCTACCATGGGGAGTGCTCTGAGGAATTGTTCGGATTAATCCCAGCCGCCAAATTTCACGAACGCACATCGCGGCAGAACTCCCGATACCATCCACACCATCTGGATGATTGGCGGTCCACCACTGTGCGATTTAGAAAATGTTTTCTTCCTCGCACGACTTCCTTGTGGAATCGATTACCATCAGCGATTTTTCCGGACCGATACGACTTAGGGACCTTCAAGAAAAGAGCGTACTCCTTTTTAAAAGGCCGGCAACGCATCTGCAATTCCCTCCCTGGTGTTGTAGTTGTTCATGGGCGGCGGTAGACACTTACCATCAGGTGAGCCGCATGCTCGTTTGCCCCCTCACCTATAAAAAAAAAATTTTTTTTTATTACAAAATATTAATAATAACGAAAGTCCCTCAATTAAAAAAGAATTAAGAAAAATTACAAGGCATAGAAGAGTTTAGGAATTTAAGGCTCCAATTTCAGAATGCTATTTTAAAGGGAAGCGTAAGGCAGTATGAGAAGTATATGAGCGAATATTTTCCTTTTAAGATTTATAACGCATACAATTTCTGATAACGTATGCTGTACATTTTATGTGCCATCAAAAAGGACATGCCGTAAAAAGCGGGATAATATATTTTATTAGTATTAGAATGAAGGTTTCCGACTATATTATGAACGGTCAATGCAAAATTATATAATAATAGGCGTATTACGTTACAATACATAAAGTTTTTTCTTATAGCATTAGAGATTAGGTTCTTATAGCATTAGGGTTAACAAGAAATGCAATGGTTACTAATACAAGACGTCATAAAAGTAATAAAGAATAAGTTAGACTGTGAGGCATTCCATCTTATTTCTAAAAGGTGACAATGCATCTGTAGCATTTATTTTAAGTTGACTGTAGGTGTCTTGGCCTACAGTACTCACTTACAATCAGGCGGACTGTTCGTTTTCCATTTCAAATTTATATTTAAAAAAAAAAACAAGTTTTTTTACATTCACAAGTTTATATGATTCCAATAATACTTATGCAGTTTTTGATGTATAATCTTGAGAAGTAGCATTATTTTTAAATATAATACTAGATACCAGTGCTACATAGGCAAATTAGACATATTGCCACAAAAGCGCACGGTTTTAAAGCAATTTTTGCAGCTTGCATATTTCTCATCGTTTTTTGTAAAATATCGCCGAACACTAGACTTTGGAGGTCCCATTTTCAATTAGTTAAAAAATTAAAACCCTTTAAACACAAAACAATCAAAGACGACAGTCAGAGGTTAGGATTACAAACGCAGAATGAAAACAAAGACGACACAAACATTATGCATGTATGGCGAATGAATGGCAGATAGTTTTTTTTTTCTCTTGTGCATAGACTAACAACCTTGTCCACTGCACAAAACTAACAATTCTAGAACGCGTTCAAAATTTTCAATATATTATAAACATAAATATTTTTACTAGCATATATGAGTGTATTATCTATTCATCAATGTGTTAAAATAAAAGCGTGACATTGGCATACCGATACAAATACTTTGAAACGATACCTACTTGATCTCAGTTATAAAGTATCGATACCAACAGTACTTGGTATCGGAAGGTATGTATTGAGTAAGTACTTGTATTTACTCGTATTGTTTTATCCCTGTGTGCGAACAATTATGCGTTTAGCTTTTAGCAACTTAACATTTATACGGCTCCATAAATTTTAAATTGCGATGACTTAGGGGATTAATTTTTTAGATAACTTATTAACCAATATCGTCATCTTTACAGGAGTGTACTATAAGATGTGAAAAGGAGAATAATAAAGACTTCACTTCTTGTTAACTCTCAATTTCGCTCTTAATATATTTGTGTACCGCGTGTCATAATATGTAAATCGATTCTTAAACAGCAAACTCCAAAAATGTTTCGAAACTATAAAAGTTCCTGAAGTTAGCGAGTTATTAGCGAGAAATTAGCGAATTTTAAAGAATTTCTCGAAATGCACCAAATTCCCAGATTTTAAGGAAACCTGCGTTTAACAGCGATTCACGAATTCTTTTTTACCGCAAGATCTCTATTCATTAATTATATCTGTGCGTAGTTATATCACTACATAGTTAGTGGTCTGAACGCATACTCTATACATTTTTAGCTGTTTTTATTTATATATTTATTCAGTTTACGACAAGCCTACAAACTAATATCTACGTAAAGTTACAGAATTATGATTAAAAAAATTTTGAAGAAGAAGAAAAAAATGGTCCCAACTAGGAAGATTGTAACATAAGGACTTATTTTCCAATCAGACTTTTAGGGAGTGGCATTCGAAAAATATTAAAAAACTTTTCGATTTTTTAAAAATACCCTATCCATCTCTCAAATGAAATAGTAAAGCATATAAGTCGTTTTCTTCATAAAATTTAATTTTTAACAAAAATTACAAAGTTATAGTTTTAGGTCATTTTCTATGGTGTTGTAACGAAATTTTTACTGATCCAAGTGCATTTTATAAGTTGGTCAACTAGTTCTTGTTAACCTCTTAATTCTACTTAGCTGCAATAATTTTTTTTTAACTTCATTATATGTACTAATATGGTGTATACTTTTCACATTCTATAAATAGCGGTTTAGTTGGTAGAGAAGGGGTGGACACATGACTCTAATGAAAAATACCACTTTAAAGCTAAATATTTTGCAAAGGGACCCTTGAATCGAAAAGACGTTGCTCCACAACCCAAGTGTTTTTGATAGACCTATCCAACGATAACCTACATGGTGTAATAGACGGGTAAAAAAAATATCCACCGTTTAGTTGTATGGGAAGTACACAAAATAAATATGTTTTTAAGATTATATTTCACAGTTTTCTAGGCGGTATTAATATCTATAACTGTGCTAAATTACAGATTTGTAGCAACTAGAGTCTCTGAGCAAAACCATGGACGGACGGATGGACGGAAGGGCGAACGGACATGGCGAAATTATAAGGGTTCCTTGTTGTGTAATTACGGAACTCTAAAAAATCAAAACCAATAACAAAAACAAAAAACGCATAGTTTAACCTACCGTGAGTCAAAGAAGCTTGCAGTTTGAGTCACGTAGACGCGGCTGTGAGTGAAAAATTCTCTGTTCACAGATTTTACAGATTTCGAACTAGTAGAAAATAGTTCAATATCTAAAACAGATAAAAGCTTATTATTAAAAAGAAAGAATTTATTCTTTTATTTTGTACTTTGTGTGGAAGTATTTGATTGTAAAATTGCATGGATTATATATTTAATCGATAACACTTACCGTAACTTTTATGTGTTTTCTTAATTAATAAAGATGAAAATACCTATTATATTCAATTTAATTTATCATACAATTCAAGATCTCGTAGTCAATCATTGAGTCTATTTCAAGAGTAATAACAACAATATTTATAATAAAATTAACCAAATCTTCAAAAAGATATGTTAAATGTTCGATATACTTTCTAGTTTCAGTAGAAATATCGTGGAAGTAGATGCTTTTACTTTACATAGCTTTATTACAGACTTATACACAATATACACCTTAACGATAGTAATCTTATTACCAATACTTTTAACAATAAATTCAACTGTCACAAGTTCAAATCCCTTGGTCCTGGAGGGCTTATTCTACAATAGTTCATCCCAAATTACTTTTTCGGGGAACAATAATTCTTATAGACATTTATGAGTTCTAGTTAGCTAATGTTTTATTTGGTAATGTAGTTAAAATATAAACCTGAAATCCTCGTCAAGATTTTTAAATTTACTACATAACTGAATAACAAAAACATGTGTCGTACACATGTGGTAGAAAACTAGAAAAAACCCCTTCAGGAAACGAATCTTCGAGAGATTGAATGAATGCAGAATACCATGAATAGAATAATTGTAAGGTTTTTTTTAATACGAAAGCGCACCCTTGTACTTACATACACACTTCAAACTCTTGGAATAGTGCAAGTATAAGTTGCGAGTAAAATTGCTTTGTAATAGTGCCATCTACTTCATTCTATAGGTAAAGTCACTTTATTGAACAAAAGTTGATTGACTCTCAAGGTGGTACGTAAAATAGACGCTAGATGGCCTAACCACGATTAATTTAATATAAATTGATAAATTATGAAATCGTGCATGGTTATGAATGGATTGGATATAATAATTTTATTTAATATGATTGATTTCTTAAAAAAATATATATTAAAAATATTTAAAGCACCACAAAAATATGATGTTGATGAATAATGATGAAAACTCGGAAAGATTTATAAAAGCATGTTGAAATGAAATACCAAACATTTACCATACTATTAACGCCTGGCTTTACCTTGAATATTTGGTATAATAGGATGCTAATTACTCGGTCAACTTATCAGCGTTTAACAAACACTTATGCTTTTTGACATTTACATTGAAATTAGCAGTCTAAAGCTATAATATTTAATATATTAATTCCTTTCCATTACCATGCAGGAATCCTTTTTTTAAACCAGCTACTGATGATGAAGTAAAGAAAATTGTATCTCTTACATCTCCTGTAAAGCTGTGAGTCTAGATGATATTGTATGTGACTTGGTTAAGTCGATTTTAGACCAAATATCACACATTATGCATATCACACATCTAATCAAATTTTCCTTTGCCCCTATAAGTGGTTCCTTCCCTACCTTCCCTACTATAAGTGGTTAACTGGCGTTCCTAATTCCTGTTCCCATAAATACCTCTTATACTAGCGTCAGCGATTATAGACAAATACTATTTATTCTCTCAATTTTTCTCCTAAATTCTCGAAAAGGCCAATAAACAACTCACGTCATTTCTAAATAAAAATAATATTTTAATCCTAATGTCTTTATCCAGTGCGGCTACCAACAACTACACAGTACTTTTTTATTTAATGAATGATCCCCCGGGTGGTGCTCAACGAGCGACAAAGCCGACAAAACCAATAGGATAGACTCGGCTTCTCGCCGTATGGTAGCGGCGTAAAATAACCACGAAATAAAAGAAATAGCCCCGAGTTCCCAGCGCCCCTTTAATGGGGCAAAGGTGCGAAGAATCTCCAGGAGGAAAACCGGCGACGAGGTTTGCCACCCGTCACGTCCTGTCTCCCAGAGGGGCGAAAAGTGGATTGCGGAGGCTTGTCTGGCTACGCTGAATGTATGTGGAGCAATGAATGATAAGATGGATGAAGTATGCGAAATGATGAATGATAGAGGAATAGATGTGTTATGTGTAAATGAGACGAAACGAAAAGGAAGAGATGTCACTGCACATGGCATGTATACCGCTTACTGGTCTGGTGTAGACGAGACCGAGCGGGCATGCCAGGGAGTCGGTGTCATCCTTTAAGAAAGATTGGGTCAATGTGTGAAAGAGTATGAATGTGAAAGCCCAAGGCTGCTGTGGATACGAATGAAAGTGGGCTTAAAGAAGTTGTTTGTGCTAGAAGTGTACGCCCCAGATATGTCTAAGCCCACTTATATCCGAGAGCAGTTTTGGGACATGGTAGTGCTCGTGTTGATGAAATGTAAGAAAAATGAAAATATTATTATGTTAGGAAATTTTAATGGAAGGGTTGGGGTGAAGAGGTCTGGTTATGAAAGGATATTAGGAACGTTTGGCGAGGAAAGAATAAATAAGAACGGTGAAGATCTCCTCACCGTATGTGTGGAAAATATTATTTTTGTGCACTTTCTTTCGCCATAAGAGGATTCACATGTATACATTGGAAAGAGTGATGATAGAAGCATGATAGATTTCATAATTGTGGATGAAAGAATGAGGAGCGCAGTGGTACATACAAGGGTTTACCGGGGGTCCAACATAGGGACGGATAATTACTTGGTCTTATGCCGAATTATTGGTCTATTCAAACGTTGGCGGCATCGGAGATCTGTGTCTACCACTGCATTACAGCGTATAAGATTAGAGAGGTTACAAGATGAAGGTGTGAAAGAGAAGTATAAATGCAGATTGAGGGAAAATATAAGTGGGTTGAATGAATTATGTATGAATGATTTAGACTTGAAGAATGTATGGAATAATATTAAAAAAGTTTCGGTAGATGCAGCCACTGAAGTATGTGGTGTAAGTAAGAGAAAGAATGAAAAGAAAAGTAATACGTTGTGATGGGATGATGAGGTACAGATGGAAGTTGAAGCAAAGAAGAGAGCATGGCTAGATTTACTAGCAACCAAAGTTGGTCATTCTGGCGGTATGAATGATGAGATTGAAAGAAAAAAGGCAGACTTTAGACGTATAAATAAGAGTGTAAAAGATGTTGTTGAAAGAAAAAAGCAAGAAATGATAGATATAAATGATAGAAGGATATATGGTAACTTCCAGGAAAATATTAAAATGTTCTGGAAGCTCGTAAGTTCTGCCAGGGGAAATTCAAAACATCCTAGAATGAATGCTATACGAGACGAGAATGGCTGCATCCTAAATGATGAAGTTTCGAATTTAAAGAGATGTAAGGAATACTTTGTGAGCGTGTTTAAGAGTGAAGAGTCGTCTGAAATAAGTGAAATAAAAACTCCGGAATAAGTGGAGAGAGGTAGGGAGATAAGTGTAGATTAAATAATGCAAGCAATGAAAACCATGAAAGCGCATAAGGCAGCCGGATATGATAGAATATCACTCGAAATGCTAAGGGCTGGAGAGGGTGTGGTTGCAGGCCTGCTGTGCACCTTGTTTAATTTATTTTGGGAACTGAAGCGGGTACCGAAAGACTGGTGCAACGCCGTTACAGTCCCAATATATAACGGAAAGAGCTCGCAGCAGGACTGTAAAAACTACCGTGGTATCAGCTTGCTTAGCATTGTGGGTAAACTGTATGCTAATGTGTTAATTGAAAGAGTTATGGAAGAAATTGATGGAAAAATTTGGGATGTGCAAGCTGGATTTAAAAAAGGGATGGGTGTACGGATCAAGTCTTATCCATGCGCATAATTGCGGAGAAGTTTTTGGCCAAAAACTAGAAAGTTTTTTGTGCGTTCATGGACTTGGAAAAGGCTTATGACAGAGTGAACAGGAATGTGTTATGGCGAACACTGAACTCATTTGGGTTGAGCGCTGGCTTGATACAGACATTAAGGTCTCTTTATAGGGGACTCTAGTGCTTGTGTCAGGATCAACGGGGTCTACACCTTTATGAATGCCAAAACAGTGCGATGTTTTGGCATTCATAAAGGTGTCAGACAGGGATGTGTGGCTTCCCCGTGGCTGTTTAACCTATTTATGGATAGTACTCGTAGTTTGCAAACATTTAAAAGTTAAAGAATGTCATGGTTACTTTATTGAACTGGTCATTTAAAGAAAGGGATATGAAAGTGAACGCAAGTAAAACGAAAGTGATGGTTTTTGAAACAGAAGAAAGTAAAACGTTATGTGAAATAAGAATAGAAGGGAAGTTGATTGAGCAAGTGGATGAGTTTGTATATTTGGGATGTTTATTTAGCAGGGATTCTAGATATGATAAGGATATAGAACGACAAGTGAACGCAGGAAATAGAGTTAATGGGGCTCTACACGCTATTATGAGGAGTCAGAATGTGTCAAATAAGGCACGTATGGCAATTCATAATGCTGTGTTAGTCCCTACTTTAATGTATGGTAGTTAAAGTTGGGTCTGGCAGAAGAAGCATGAGATTAGAATAAATGCTGTAGAAATGCGTTCCTTAATTAGTATGCTAGAACTGAATCTGAATGACAGGGTGAGAAATATTGTGATAAGAGAAAAGTGCAGTTTGCAAGATGACGTTGTGACAAGGATTAAGAAAGGAATGCTTCGGTGGTTTGGTCATGTAGAAAGAATGAACGAGGATAGAGTGAAAAAGCAAATTTATGTTGCAGAAGAAAACGGCAGGGTCGGTAAAGGACGCCCTAGACGAAGCTTTATCGACCAAATCGGCGATACATTAAAAAAGGGGCCAGATTAGGAGTACCCTTAACCGACGAGCGTGTAGGCGTAGATGTATGGATGTAAAGGAGGCGAGAGAGGTGTGTCAGGATCGCGCCAAATGGAAGTCCGTAGTCTCTGCTTATCCCTCTGGGTGACAGGCGTGAGTGTTTGTGTGTGTGTGATACATAAAAAATATTACAAACGTACATAATTACTATACCACACCATTAAACCGCTAAACGAGTTGTATTGGTGCTGGCAGACGTTTATACGCATAAATATACTATTATTTTTAAAAACTAGGATTGTAACATTATTAAAATTAAGGATGATAACAAATAAAAACCTACACATGTTTTACCTTACCATGTGTGTGTAACACATGCTTACAATATTTTCATTGTATTAGCGTCATGACGACAAACAGGTTTCGCTAGTTTACCGTGGGGAGCGTATAAGGTATAGTATTCCTAAATGCGGCTACTGACATGCCTGCCGCATATAGCCTTGGCTCTTTTTTATATAGAATAAGAGTAACAAACGAGCACAGATGGTAAGTGGACACTGTGGCACATAGAAATTCACATTTATTAATAAAACAACTAAATAATTAATAATTACAACCATAATATAGTCCTTATAAGCTGCAGCATAGCTCTGCCACGCTATTTTTAGGCAAAGACAATTAAATGTGACTACACTTGTTATAAATTATGTTATATATATTAAATTGACTCATAATTTAGTATAACCAATTTAATCTGTGATATAATTTAACTAACCAGTGCTTAGTAACTATAATTTAACTAGTGTTACAAATAGCCAGGAGAGTTTTTTAATGATGAGTTTTAGTAAATTTAATTACTAAAATTTGTATTTCTATTTAATTATTTAGTTAATGACATTTTATTAATATTTCAGCAATTCTAATACTATTGGAATATTTTCTTTTCTATAATGGCCCTTATGATATGTTACGTAGAGATCTACTCGGTAACAAATCCAAGTAATGTTACTTGTAAGTTCAACGTTCAAATAACGTTCTTTCTGCGGTTCTACCGCAAAAAAAAGACAAAACGGAAAGGTGAAGGAGCCGCTATTTATACACTTTTATCACCAGTGCCCAAATTTCACATTCTTTATTGTATCCACTGTGACTTATACTCATACGTGTGCTCCGGGCGAAACTCGCAACGAACCGATTGACTTTGCCCTAATTGCGCTACACACACACGCGACAGCGGCAGGGCCGATCTTGGGAGCAAGGAAGGTCTTGCGCCCCTGCCGCCCTGCTGCAGGGCCGACTTAGAAAATTGCCCCTGCTTGCCTACACACATCACAATTAAGGAGGCAATTAAGGGTCATCTCCACTCCTACACCCTAGAATAATTATTAAATAAACTTGTTTTCTTTAGTTTCTACTAAGATTTAATATTATTTGAGAATTTATTAAGGAAGACTTAATTCCGGTTTTTTTCCTTTCTCAGTCAATTTGTTCTTAACTTTTTCTGAACAGAAGCTAATACATTAAGAATTCGCCTGTCTCCATAAAAGTTATTTCATTTTATTTTTGCTACCGTTTTTTTTATAACATTGTCGTGTTCTATCACAATTTTTTACCATTTTCAATTAAGAAATCGTACTAAAATCTTCAATCACGATATGATATTCAAGGTTTTTAGTTGTTTTTATTGCAGTATTTAAAATAACCAATATAGTTATTTTCTTTATATTTTTGTTTTACCCTCTCATCTACAATGAGTTTATATATCCAATATATATATATATATATATATATATATATATATATATATATATATATATATATATATATATATTATATATATTATTATATTTTGGATGAAGATTATAAATCCTTCTTATGTATGTTTTGAATGTACAGCCATAACTTGTTATTCCATGTGATATTATCGAATCTACTAGCGCATGGTTCATTGATAGCAGTACTGATTATGTCACTTTATTTTTTATTTATAATATAGAATATTGCAAGCAATGATCTTAGTTTATTACAAATATAAGCAAATTCTCCCTACAGCGGCAGATTTTCATGTCTATTACGTTTTATGGACTAAGGAAGAAGGAGAAGAACTAGAAATATTTTAAATTTAAAAGCAAATGACCCAAGATTATGCACTACAGAGAAATGTCCCTTTAAAGAGCTTTAAATAAATAAGCATCGATCCTACGCCGAAAGAGTTACAAACAACTCCATAACGATGAAACTGAGAGCTCACTCGAAATTTGAGTGCCCTCGATTATGAAGCAGGGATTTAGGAACAAACACCCAGTACTGGATAGCGAAACGATTATTTGCTGATTTTGAGGGACTTAAATATCAAGACCCGTTTCACAGCTTAATAAAAACAAAAGTTTGATGTTCGTATCGAAGTGTTCTTATTTTTGAGCCCTCATTGTTTTAATATTTCACCAGTTTGATTACTTTCATATATCTTGTCTCATGATAAACTAAATTAATATTTATTTATATAATAGTTTTAAATGTAACATAAAAGGTTTATGAAACCGACCCTACTAAAAACGTTTAATCAAAAACTTGAATCGCCTTAAAAAGATTTGCTTTGTGCGGGATTTAAACCTAAGTGCGCTACCAAGCTATTTTGAATTTAGATTGCCTGACTATGCTATTAAGCTAATAGTTTTCTCAAAATAAAAAGAGAGTATCAATTAGTGCTTAGTAGGTATTGGGAGTTTTAAGGTTTTAATCCAGCGTCGGGGTTTAAAAAATATATTTGAATACTTTATTTTATTTAAATACAATAAACCGTAGTAGTTCAGGCGCTAAACACTCGCCATAAATTTTACGGTATGTAAATTACTGGGGGTAACTATGAGTGATTTACTATTTTGATGTATTAAGTGATCGACTTGAAGAAAAACATGCACCTGCATGTTTGAGAAAATTAAATATTGCGAAGATATGTGAAGTCCGTACACTTTTTTTTTATAGGAGCTGGGGCAAACGAGCATGCGGCTCACCTGATGGTAAGTGACTACCGCCGCCCATGAACAACTGCAACACCAGGGAGGGAATTGCAGATGCGTTGCCGGCCTTTTAAAAAGTAGTACGCTCTTTTCTTGAAGGTCCCTAAGTCGTATCGGTCCGGAAAAATCGCTGATGGTAATCGATTTCACAAGGAAGTCGTGCGAGGAAGAAAACATCTTCTAAATCGCACAATGGTGGACCGCCAATCAT
The DNA here is from genome assembly GCA_963668995.1 of Parnassius mnemosyne. Lineage (NCBI taxonomy): Eukaryota > Metazoa > Arthropoda > Insecta > Lepidoptera > Papilionidae > Parnassius > Parnassius mnemosyne. The sequence goes on along the minus strand of CAVLGL010000084.1, from coordinate 14,132,277 downwards.
CCAGATGGTGTGGATGGTATCGGGAGTTCTGCCGCGATGTGCGTTCGTGAAATTTGGCGGCTGGGATTAATCCGAACAATTCCTCAGAGCACTCCCCATGGTAGATGTGAAAGAAAATGCAAAGGGATGCAACATCTCTTCGCAGTGCCAATGAATCGAGCCGATCGGAAAGGGCTCGGTCGTCGACGATTCGAGCCGTTCTGCGCTGGATGCGTTCAAGTGGAAGGAGCTGGCACTGGGGAGCCCCTGCCCAGAGATGGGAACAGTATTCCATGTGAGGCCGAACCTGCGCCTTGTAAAGTTGCAGGCGGTGTGCCGGCATGAAATACTGTCCCGCTCTGCTGAGCACGCCAAGCTTTTTAGAGGCCAATTTGGCCTTCTCTTCCAAATGACCACGAAACTGCACGTCACTCGATATGTCGACTCCGAGGATATCGATACTGGCTGAGGCAAGAAGGGGAGTGCCTTGAAACTGAGGAGGTACGACAAAGGGGTTCATTTTAGCGGTAAACGCGCAAACTTGTGTCTTCTGAGGATTAAACTGGACTAGATTTATTTATTAAAACATTTGATAATCGTAGTTGTGAACATGCAGAAAATTAATTAAGAAAAAGTAGAGCTTTCAAGCGACGCACTATTGTGTTGAAAAAAATTATTGGTCAAGATATGATATATATATATATATGTAGGGGTAGGCAGAGACCAGTTTGTTCCACTTGCTACGATCCTTACATACTTGTTTTGCTTCGTCCACTTTCATTATTCCCTTCATACATGCTCTACGGTTTAGGGTACTCTTGACCTGGCCTTTTTTCAAGACGTCCCTGATTTGGTCTAGAAATGTCCGCCTAGGTCTACCCCTTCCAACACTTTCATTCACACTCGCCTTATACACTTTTTTCGTCAATCGATCTTCATTCATTCTCTCGACATGGCCAAACCATCTCAGCATACCTTTCTCAATTTTTGTCACTACATCTTCTTTCAGACCACAACGTTTCCTTATCTCACTATTTCTTAGCCTGTCACTCCTATTATACTTCTTAATGCTCTCATCTCAACTGCATTTATTCTGCTTTCATGTTTCTTCTGCCATACCCAAGTTTCATTTCCGTACATGAGTGTCGGAACCAACACCCCCTCATGCCCAGCCAAATGAGCCTTGTTAGACACCTTCCGACTGCTCATAAAGGAGTGCAAAGCTCCATTCACCATGTTTCCTGCATTCACTCTTCTTTCGATATCACACTCACACTTTCCATCTCTTGTAAACTTTGAACCCAGATACACAAACTCTTTCACCTGTTCAATTTGTTCATCTTCAATCACAATGTTGCAGTCTGTCACTGCCTCATCTTTTTCAAACACCATCACTTTCGTCTTCCTTACATTCATCTTCGTTCCCTTTCTAACAAAAGCTCCACTCATAGCAGTTACCATCTCCTGCAACTCCTCGGCCGAAGACGCAAGTAATACTTGGTCATCAGCATAGAGAAAACATTTGACGAGTAACTCATTCATTCTCAACCCACTTTCATTCTCTTTTAAATCTGTCAAATAATTGTCCATGAACAGATTAAACAGCCACGGTGACGCTATACATCCCTGTCTATCACCTTTTTCGATATTAAACCATTCAGTGAATGCCCCGTTTATCCTTACACAAGCACTAGAATCCCTATAAAGAGATTGCATTGCTCGTATGAGGATACTGCTCACACCGTTCACGGACAGTGCTGACCACAATTCGTTCCTCACCACTCTATCATAGGCCTTTTCTAGATCTACGAACTTTCTTGTTTTTAGCCAAATACTTTTCGGCTATGCACCGCAAGGAAAAGACCTGATCCGTACATCCCATTCCCTTTCTAAATCCCGCTTGTGCATCCCATACTTTCTTGTCTGTTTCATTCACAATCCTTTCAATCAACACTTTCGCATACAATTTACCGACGACGCTGAGAAGGCTTATACCGCGGTAATTTATGCAGTCCTGCCGTGACCCTTTTCCCTTATACAATGGCACGATTACGGCTTTGCACCAGTCTCCCGGTACTTGCCCATTTCGCCAGCACAGATTGAAAAGGCGGTACAGCTGACTAGCCACCAGGCCCTTTCCAGCCCTCAGCATCTCGACGGTAATCCTGTCATACCCTGCAGCCTTACCTAATCTCATACTTTTCAACGCTTTCACTATTTCATCCATGCTTATCTCATTTTCATCAACATTTATATTAGTTTCTGTGGAAGGTGGTAGATGCTGTACCTGCACTTCCTCTCTTTCAAACAAACTTTCAAAATACTCTTTCCATCTCTTTAACACACATTCTTCTCCTTTTATAATGCTCCCATCTTGACTCCTGATTGTACTCAGCTCCGAGGTAGAAGTTTTTCCTCTGGCTGTTTTGATGGTTTTCCAGAAAAACTTAATGTTTGACTGGAAATCTTCAGTGAGCCTCCTATCAAAATCATCCTTTCGTTCTTCTTACTTTCTAGACACAATTTCTTTCGCTGCTGTTTTCAATCTTTTATACTTCGTTCTTGCTTCCTTTATCTCGTCATCCGTTGCCTTTTGAACTTTTTGGTTAGCTTTTGTTGCTAACCAATCCAACCACGCTTTCTTCTTTTCTTGCACAACGTTTTGTACATCTTTATCCATCCACACGTTATCATTCTTTCTTCCTTTCCTTCTTTTAGCTACCCCGCATACCTCAATAGCAACATTTACGACCCCTTTCTTAAATGTCTCCCACAAATCTTCAATCACTCCTATCTCTTCTATCCCTTTAAAACTTTCTTTCAGTTTCTCTACATACTCGTATTTCTTTTCTTTTTCTTGTAGATTTTCCACTTTTACTCTGTCCAAAACACTCGTAGGCTCGGCCACTCGGTGTCGCCACCGTTTAAAGAGGCCACGCATTCGGGCTATGACCAGGAAGTGGTCTGTGTCGAGGCCTACACCACGGTATGCCCGAGTGTCTAGCACTTTCTTCCTCAGTCTTTCATCCACAATTACAAAATCAATCATACTTCTAGACTCACCCTCATCTCTTGTATACAAATGGATCTTTTTGTGGTCAAACATTGTGTTGGCCACGCACAGATTCCATTCCAAGCATACTTCAAGCAGGTTTCTCCCATTGTCATTCACTCTCTCGTCCCCAAACGTACCCAGAACTCCTTCATACCCATCACGCTTTACTCCAACTCATCCATTAAAGTCCCCTAACATCACGATCCGTTCATTTTCTCCGCATTTATTCAAGACCTCTCTCATGCTATCCCAAAATTCCTCTCTCTCTTGTTGTGTTTTTAATGACCCAACTCCACGCAGATCCGTCGGTGCATAGACCCCAAGGATAAACAAGCGAGTGAGTCCGACTTTTAACCAAATCCAAAGGAGTCTTGGGCTTATACATTCATGCTCCATCACACATTCCACCATTCGAGATGAAAGAATCACACCAACTCCCTGACAGCCTCGGCTGGTTTGGGGGACTCCCGACCAGTATGCCGTGTAGGGGCCATGAACCATGGTGTCACATCCTTTACTCTTGGTTTCGTTCACGCACAGAATATCAATGCAACGTTCATCCATCATCTGACATACTTCATCTACCTTACCATCCATTCCTCCTCTTACATTCAACGTAGCGAAGCGGCTCTCCGTGGGCCGCTTTTCGCCCCCGCGAGAAACGAGACGTGATGGGTGGCGAACCACATCGCCGCTATTTTGGTTAATTAAATTATTTTTATGATTATCCATTGCGTTCCCACGAATAGCGAGGGAAAGGTTTGTCCCCCCAGCAGAGCCCCGCATGCCAGGGTAAGGCTAGCCTAATTCTGGGGTCGCCCGGTCCCAGGGCAGTGTGGCACGCTAACGACTAGGCTCGTCCCTAGCCATGCATCCATCCGCGCGGCAGACGTTGGATTGGCGGACGGTAGGAATAGGAAAAGGGGAAGGATAGGTGGTGTGAAAAGGAAGAGTAAGGTAAATTAGGGTAGGAAATAGGAAATGTAGGATATTACCGTCCAGGAGGGCACGGGATAGGACAGTAATAGCTAGGGAAGCCGGGGTCGCATATCCGTATACCATACCACAACTACCGAACAGGTAAATTGGGATGAGTATCCCTCGACTTTCTTAATATATTTTATGAAAAACATATTATACCCACATTAAAAATTTCTTTTCTATCCTATTGTTTTCCAAACTTCGTATTCTAATGAAGAAAAAATCGAGGCGACGCGAAGTCCGCCAACACTCTACAGAAACGCGATAATATGCTACTTTTTATAGACTAAGGGTGACAAATGAACACCCAATTCTCCTGATTGTAAGAGGATGCTGTGACCTAGAAGTCTACATCTATCCTCAGCAAAAAACAAAAAGTAAATGTGGTGCAACACCTTAAGACTAAAATAGAATAACTCGTTTCCATTAAAAAGGGTCTCCGTTTCTTTACACGCACCATACAAAATACACAACATCATTAACCCTAGAACCCTACACTATCTGGCGTGCATGTTGTTCCTACACAAGGATGCTTGGGTACCCTATACCAAAATATATTATGTACTTTTGTAAATAAAAACTAATTTATGAAACTTTTAATTATTATGAAATTGTAGGAACTCGAGATTACAAATCAGTCTCAAAATCTAAATGTAATATGAATTTGAGTATTCTCACAGGCTTTCATCCATTGCTCCATACAAATTTTTATTTTGCGCGTATGGTACGTCGTATTGCTTTTTCTATCCTTATTTCTTGGGAAAAGTCTTAACCAACCTTATGTATGATTTATAGGAACGGAACTTTTAGTAGTCATAGTGTTTTCAAAGGAAAGCTGAAATGGACTATTTTATATCCCTACTCAAATTCGGTTCTTGTAATCACAGCTCCAAATATTCGTTGACAAGCTCTAAATCAATTTCTTTTTTCAAAAATATGCACAATTCTTTTTCCAGCTTATTATTTGCTCTTAAAATGATTGCATGTCAAATGCAGAATTTGTTTCATTTATCAATTTGATGCCTAGTTTGTTTTTCACTACTCCATCTCCATTTATATATTTTTTATAGAAAAGGGGGCAAACGAGCATGCGGCTCACCTTACGGTAAGTGACCACCGCCGCCCATGAACAACCGCAACACCAGAGGAATTGCAAATGCGTTGTTGACCTTTTAGAAAGGTGTGAGCGTGCATGTCCGGTGTTCACTCGTTTCACAAAAATAACTCTTTTAATTATGATTTTTATATATTATTAATGTCTTCATTAATAAAAAAATTGTTATGTAAAGGATTCCATCAAAATATACTAATATATTAAATAAATTGGGTAAAGGTTTTTGACGTGGAAAAGCCATGATGCCGTTATATTAGTTACTATGTAGCATGAATGGGATTACTCGACCAAGAAGGACCATGCTCTTACAGAATACCAGCGTAAAATAGCAGCTCAATGCTGCTATGTTTCGTATGGTGAGTGTAGAGAACCGAAGCCGCTTGTTACTGGAAGCGAAGCATTCCTAGTCCTCACGGCTGACAACGCATCTGCATTTTGATTAACAAACAAGGATGTAGATTAATATGAGCCACAGCAACAACTTACCTATGGACTGTGTGCTCGCTGGTCACCCTTATCCTATAAAAAATAAACAGTAATACAAAAGAAAATTATAAAAACTTACGGTATTCTTACAGTGGGGTGCTGAATCCAATTAATTAGATAACCTTTTTACTGGAAACGAGCCATTTCATCCGAGTCCTCACGAGTGACAACGCATCTGTAATCATGGATAGATGTAGTTTTATCATGCTCTCACTTTTCTCAGTATAGATCACCTTAATAGTATATAAACAACGTCTTTCCATGAAAAAGAGTGATTGGTAAACGAGCAACTTTACACAGGAAGATAATTTATATTCTATTAAAGAGCTGGTTCTATTTTTACTTTTAAAGAAAACGTTTCCCTTCGATAACAACTATAGATTTAACATCGCAACTATTATTTTCGAAATATGTGGATAAGACGACATCGATTTAAATATCCCAACACTTCTGTTGATATAAATTAATATCATATTACTGGTAAGAGATTTTAACTATTATCATAAAAATATGTATATATAACTTAAATATAATATAATATAATATAATATAATATAAAATATATATATAAAAAATATACGAGTATGTATAACTCCAAAAACTGACAGCCGAAGAATGAGAAAGGTCCTCTTATGACAGCCTCGTATTCGAAAGCTTTGTTGGAGAAAGTAATATATTATGATCGTATAAGTAAATTTACTTTACGTAGAGTAAATAACAGCGTTCCAAATAGTTATTTCCTGTTATAAAAATTAAATTATAATATAAGCGCTAAGTCGAAATTAAAAAAAATAATATTATAATTATTATTTAGAACACAATTGATTTAATATGACTTATCATATGCTTTTATATGAAGACAATTTTTAATGATATATTTTACTAAACATACTGTGATGCTCTGATTGAACTTAAAGTAATTATTAAAAAACATACTTTATTTACTCTTATTTCGTAGTATTTTTTAAGGATTTCTAACGTAACCTAGTGACAAGATACTAAAAATGTAGTTAAATTATTTTTATAGCGCTTGGCCAAAACAGTAGTTAACTAAAAAATTACGTTTTAATTCGTTTAATACATTTTAAAGTGGGAAAAAACGAATACCGAGGAAATAGTAATAAATCAATCGTAAAAAACAATCATAATAAAATTTAAAAGGATTATCCATAGCGGTCTCACGTTTTCCTTCCGCTATTGTTTTGTGTGAGTTTCTTGAATGCGAGAGAGTTTGAAATTGAAAAGAAAACTAAGTGAAATTTACTTTGTGTGAAATTGCTTCAGAGATTTTAACCGCTTCAATAGCGTATTATGAATATTTTAAAAGACGTCTCCAGCTCTAATTGGTAGCTTACCTATTCTATGTTTAATAACATTTTAATGCGAACTCTTTATTCTATTTTTGTTTAATACATGAATTATTAAGAGCTATCTCCATTCTAAAATGATGCTACGTGAAATGAATAACGTTTTAATAATTCTAAATTATATTCTTGATTTAACTTTAGAGATGTGACAAATATATCATCAAATATAAACCTTGGCAGCACTTAGCAATCTATGACCGTTTAGTGGCGGTGTAAGGATATTCACTAACCCAGGTCGTCCCGTGGGTGTCGTGAAGGGTGACGGAGGAAAATAAACCAGGAGATGCGCAGCAGCGTATTTCCAATAACATCTAAAAATTAAATGCGGTTGCCAACCCGCCTGCCAAGCGCAGCAAGTATGGCAATATTCCCTTTAAGAGGCAATCTAGGCAAGCCTATATTTAGTAGTGGACTTTGATAGGCTGTAACGGTAATCCGTTTAATCACATTATGAAATTTTTAGTCTAACTAAACGACCTTCAAGTCTAAAGTGTGGCCCGAAACACATACACCTAACTTCGATTAAATATTTCCCGTTACCTTAATGGTAAGGTAAAGTAAAGCCGCGTATCAAACAAAAATGTAGACCACAGTTATGTTTCCAAATGTTTACATCTGTTTCCAACAAGCGTCTCTACCGAGGAAACAAATGTTGGCAACAAGCGTATTCCTTTGATGTTGCTGCCGAAAATGGAAACAAGTTTTTTTGGCAACTGTTGTGTTGGCAAGGGTTGTAAGGGTATCCGGTTCTCTACACTCAGCATACGAAACACAGCAATATTATTATTATTACAATACATTATTATTTTATAATTTCAATTTTCTATGAATTTGAATAAAATTAAAATGTCTGACTAAATATCGAAACAACTGTCTTGTATTGAGCTGATTAGGTTATTTGCATGCCATTAAGATGTGCATAACTATTTTTTAAATATTTGTTTCTCTGCCTTTCCGGGCTAATATTCCCTCTGGGAAAGGTCTATAATCAGCAGTGAATTCTCGATTGGCTGTAATGAACAAATGAAAGTAGACCATGAATATTGCTCGATGAATCGTCAACCTACGGCAAAGATAGTCAGTGTTATATTGAAAAGTGCAGGATATTGTGATCCTCCACTACATGGGGTGTCCTAACTAGACGTGCAGGAAGTCAATGGATACAGTTAATTTAGGACAATGCGTTGTACGTATACGTATGACATAGAAAAAAAATTAATTTTAAAGTACATCCATGTTAAACCGTCAATATTTTAATTCCGTCATGTTTCGCAAGTCTCGAACGAGAGACAGTTTGAAATTGAAAAGAAAACTGACGGAAACACGCTTCAACGAATTCTATGAATATTTTGAGAGGCGTCCTTGCCATTGATTGGTAACTTACATTTCCTGTTATCTGTTTTGAAATTGTTTTGTTTATGTCTAAAAATATGTGCTAATATATATTTTTAAAGTATATACGTTTTTCATTACAAATCATGCAGATACGTACGAGTATAAACCAACTAGATTCTTATATTCTCTTGGTCCCTTATTTTTGTGAAACTCATAACAAAAAAACCGGCCAAGTGCGAGTCGGACTCGCGCACCGAGGGTTCCGAACAAAGCCATAGGTATATAAGTTTAAAATTATTAAAAATATTTTTATTAAATGATGTAACTAAAAATTTATACTTTTCACAATTTTTTCTTTATTTGTGCTATTATACGTTGCTTCGTATCAAATTTTAAGATTCTGAGTTCACGGGAAGTACCCTGTAAGTTTCGATTCCCTTGCAAATGTCGAAAATTTGCAGCATAAACGGCTGTATCTTTTGATTGCGTTGGCTTAGAAGTTTGAGTTTTACACAGCTGCAAGGGACAGTAGACTTAAGTATTTGGTATGAATTTTAGCTTGATACCTCCACGCGTTCCTGAGAAAAAGGGTCTTGACAGACAGACAGATGGACAACAAATTGATCCTATAAGGGTTCCGTTTTTTCCTTTTAAGGTACGAAACCCAAAAAAACAATGTGCCAACTGTGTCAAAATCATGTCGTAAAAGATGACTAATGTGATATTGGGTTTGTGATTGTATAGGCAATGGTTAATCCACCTGTGTCACTAAAACCAATTTTAAATCCAAATCCATATTTTAGGTAAACGTGTCCGAGTGTTTTTTCACTGCTTCAGCATAGCTCTTTCAATTCTGCCTACTCTCAGGCGGATTAAAGATGTAATGCTATGCATTGTTATTAATCAAATTTAAAGAAAAAAAAAAAGTAAATTACTTGTTCGCGCCAAACGCTAATTTCAGGAACTAACGCGAGAGGGCGCGCAGCTCGGTGCCATACCGGTTTTGACGTCGGCCGAGCGGTGGGTTGAGAACGCGTAAAGGCGAAAGAGTCGTCTGCCAGCGGTGCGAAAGCCAGCACGCTGTCATTTTTGTTCGGGAACCGCGGAACAGTTTAGTCGTCTAGTAAACATCCTGTCGAGGATTAATAACGCGCATTCCTTGTTGGATAGCCTTTCCCGGGACTTATTGGGTCCGACTCAGAATCTGTATAAGTGCATTCGACAATATTAGCTAGTGCGGCCTTTGATATTCTAGAAATAACTGTTGCTACGCGAAGCGGTAGTGACCTTTGATCCGGACACTCCGTGTTCGTTTTGTGCGTTAACCTTATAACAAACGAGAGTTAGTGGCTTCTGTAAGTTAGTTAATCGTACGATAGAGTTAATGGACTGTCATCGTGACAAACGAAGAAGTGGTCCGGCGCCGAAGCAGTCTGAAGCGGTGCAGCATTTTGGAGCAGCCTGGAACTCGGCCGCTGCTGGTCGCTTATTCTTGCCAAGGCCCCACATCTTCACAACTCACTGTACACTACTCGCGATCCACCATTATACATACTCACGGCCTGCCCAAGCCTTGGTGCGAAGTTAGTTTATTATATATTACTTCTCCCTTATTGTTTATTGTAATTAGGAAATTCCACGTGGCCATATTCTGGCCCCGTCCCTCTGCTGCTCGTCAATGGGATTACTCATGGGCCCTAATCCCGTCAACCTTGGTTGGGGCAGCTAGGGGCGTGTACATTACTATTTGAAAAGATTGGATTTTTATTATACTTAAACGTATTCACTTTCCTTGACCGTTGTTCTTTGCCTAAGAGAATCCACTAAACCTGCAGAACCATCCAGAAACCATAGAACCGGGCTATCGTCATAGGTAGTCGTCAAGTGGTGTCACAACCTAACATATCTGAACTACCATCGATTTACTGTGAAAACTGCGTTATACTCTTCAGAAATAGTGTCAAGGATCTGGGTTTAATTATCGACGCGTCTCTTAGTTGGATATCACAGGTGTCCGAGGTTTGTCGTAAAGTCACAGGCATACTTCGTTCCTTCTGTCGCCTTAATTTCTTTCTGCCTCCTTCAACTAAACGTCTTCTCGTCCAATATCTAATTCTTCCATTATTTGACTATGCCGATGTTTGTCTAACTAATATTTCTCAGGAGCTGCTAAACAGGTTGGACAGGTTACTTAACAACTGTATCCGATTCATCTTTGGCCTGCGCAAATATGATCACGTTTTAGAATGATGCTCTCAGTTAACTCTCAGCGAGCGCAGAGATTTCCGAATCCTGTCCACTCTGTTTTCAGTTTTTAATTATCCTTCCTCAACCCTTTATCTAAAAGAAAGATTTCAATTCCTTAGTGACACTCGTTCTCTCAATCTCCGTTCTTCACAAAGTTTATTCCTGTCTATTCCTCTCCACCATTCTGGGTTTGCCTGTTGACTTGGGAACAATACCTGTCAAAAATATTTTAAAAGAAAACTATATGAGCATATCCGTAGCATACAAAGTTGAGTCAACTTACTTTATATGTTTATAGTTGTTTATTTATACATTTATTGAAATATATATGTATAAATGTATGTATTTATTTATATATGTATATGAATTTTACATATATAAATTGTGTTGCATGTATATATTTGAACTGAATTATATCATGACAACTTAACTACCCAAACTCACTTTGTTCTACCCAAAGTTAGCTGTTAGAGAATGCCATTTAGCATTAAGCTCGCCTTTTGTACGAATATTTGGTGCAAAAAAGAATAAATAAATAGATAAGCTAGGCAGAACATGAGCATCATTATCATCATATCAGTAGCACAGTTAAATTTTATAGTGGAAATTCAAATATATTTTTCTTCAGTCGATCACCTTCAGTTGTTTTCAAGATGTCTGAAATCGAATTGGATTTTTTTTAACTAAATATAATCTATATTCAAAGTAAGAACGCAAGTGGTTGATACGCTGCAGCTATGTCATCTATGTAGCGCGACTACATCCATGACCGGGAAAGTATCACGTTTTCACAGAATACCATCGTAAAATAACAGGTAAATGCTGCTGTGTTTTGTATGTAAGTGTAGAGTGCTGGTGACCCTTTTTGACCCCAGATGACTCTTAAGTTGGTGCCCATAGTCAATCTAAGAAGTTTAAATATTTTAGGTCTCAAATATACGAGATGGCAGTATACTCTTTTAGAATTTCAAACATTCACCTTTTACGACATCCACTCGACGAAAGTAGTAGGTAATGAATTCACTTACGCTCCCTCCACAAGGTCCAGTATTAGATTATCTTGTCGATATTTGTCGAAATGCTAAGAGATTCTCGTATATCAGGCAGTGACGGTTAAACCCCATTACTTATAAGAATCATTTGGTAAGTTTTTGAAAATTTATTTGATAATATCAGACGAGCAAAATAATTATAAACCTTTAGCAATATTTCTCTTTAATATTTTCAAATTAATATGTATATTATACAATTTATATACATGTCAAAATTTTTCACTGTCAAAAGCTACGTATATTTATATTATTTTATTTTGTTATTTGGAGGCCAATTCTGGCTTAGAAATTTCAACAAAAAATCAGAAAAAATATAAGAGAGTAGTTATAATAATAATTTTTTGACTTCAGACATAATACGAATTATTAAAGGAAAATATTTCTACTGCGCCGTTGACAACTGTCAAAGCGTAACGACTATACATACAATGTTTATCAATATGGAATAAATCCAGGGAAGTAATGTATATATAATTATAATATTTCATTTATAGAGTAAAGTGCTTTTATTTAGGCCGTAAATGATTGTTTCAGAAAAAGATGCGGGGTACAGCACATTTCTAGTTAATATGAATATGTAATATAAAGACTTTTGAGTGTTGTAGAGATCTGTTTAGATTTTTAATGAATATCTCTGCTCCTCTACATTCACAGCTGGATTTCCTACAGTGTCAAAATTGTGCTGACGGTAGGCTGTTTAAAGGTAAAAAGGGATTAAATATACATATTAAACGATGCCATAGTAAAAGTATTTCGGCTTCACAGCCTGCCGTAGAAATTCATAACTTAATTAGCAATTCCTCTAATGACACAAATGTTCCCCTTTTTTCGGAGCAAATTTACAATTATTATCGTAATGTACCAGTGGTTAAAAGAATTCCTAGAGGTGCGAGGATGCAGCTTGCTAAAGTATTGTCATGCACTATTCAAAATTGTTTCACTAATAGTGAAAATAGTTAGCAAAAATTATTTACTTTCGCGTATTCCCATTTTCATTTTGATAAAACAATAAATAAATCAATTACGTCTCAACTAAAAGAGACATCTTTTCAAAATTTAGATTACCCAATTAATACTCATTTATCTCGACTACCTCCTAAATTTGATTTTAAAAAAATTAGTTGATTTGAAAGTAATGGATAGCGACTTAAAAAATGCATCCCGTATTTTATTCTCAGTCGACATCCTGACTCCTCGTAATGTCGAAACTCTTGAAAGCCTTCGTCAAAAGCATCCTTCGGTCAAACCGTCTCAGGGTTACCGCTGCCTCCCAAGACTTCTATGCAACCTTTATAAATTTCGGAAAAAGACACTTTAGAAGCAATTATGTCATTTTCGAATGGCTCTGCTGGCGGCATTGACAGAATTACGCCTCAACATCTTAAAGATCTTGTAAGCGCTTCTGCCGGTGACGCCGGCGGAGTACTTCTTAAAGACATTACAAAATTATGTAACTTTATGCTTTCTGGTAATGTTAATCCAAATTTCATTCCATTCTTATATGGGGCAAGATTATGTGCATTCAAAAAAAAAGGATAACGGTATCCGTCCTATTGCCGTTGGTTCCACATTTCGACGCTTAACTTCAAAATTAGCTTGCAGGTACAAATCCTTAAGACCAAATTTCAGCCTACTCAACTAGGTTTTGGCACTAGAGGTGGCTGTGAGGCGGCGGTACATTCAGTGCGTACATTTTTAACAAACTCTGATGCAGATGTTCTTGTGAAGGTTGACCTAAGGAATGATTTTCACTCTATCGATAGGGTAACCTTGCTGAAAGAAGTGGCTAACAATACCCCCGAAATTTATCATTACGTTTGGTAATGTTATAGTCAAAATACTAACTTGTTTTACGAAAACTATGTTATCGATTCTGCTGTTGGTGTTCAGCAGGGTGACCTCCTGGGTCCAGCACTTTTCAGTTTGGGAATTCAACCCATTATTACAAATTTGAAATCCAAGCTGAATGTCTGGTACCTAGACGACGGTACACTGGGAGGTAGAGCAGATGACGTCCTCAGCGATCTTACTCATATTTTTCGAAATTTTAAAAATATTGGCCTTGAACCAAATAGCAATAAATGTGAAATATTTTTTTCCAATAATTTATCTACTTCTCAAAGACACTTTAATTCAAAATTTTAATCATATTTGTCCAGGAATATAAACTGTCAATACGGATTCACTATACCTGCTAGGTGCCCCTTTGTTTTTCGATAATATTAAACCTGTTTTAAAAACAAAATTTGATCAGTTTTTAAACCACGTTGATAAATTGTATAAATTAAACCCCCACATAGCTCTTACTATTTTAAAATATTGTCTTCTTATACCCTTTACATACTTACTCCGCTCGAGTCCAGTCTGGAAATGTTCGGATATTTTACAAGATCTTAAAATAGCTGTAGAAAAAATTCTAAATTTAACTTTAAATACAACAGCTTGGGCTCAAGCTACTTTACCTATAAAATTTGGTGGCATTGGTGTGAGAAATCTTTCTAGCGTTGCATTGCCTGCTTTCCTTGCTTCCGTGCATAGTGTCAGTGACTTATGTAACATAATTTTAAATAATAAAGTAGACCTATGCTTTGCTATGGAGGCAGGACAGACATGGTAAACGCTCTGTCCTGGTGAAAATATTCCACTGGAAGTTAACCAACAAAAACAGTGGGATATTCCGTTGGTACAGGGCGTTCAGAAGGATTTGTTTCATAATTTCCATAGTGACCAAGATAAGGCACGCCTTCTAGCTGTTTCGACTAAGGAATCTAGTGACTGGTTACACGCTTTACCATCAAGTAATCTCGGCACATTACTTGATAGGGAAGCTTGCGCATTGCCGTAGGAATCCGACTAGGAGCGGCGATTTGTCAACCCCATCAGTGCCCCTGTGGTAGCAGCGTCGACAAGTTTGGGCTCCACGGACTTTCATGTAAGAAAAGCGCTGGTAGGTTTTCACGACACAGTTCTTTGAACGATGTCATCCAAAGGGCTCATGCCTCTATAAATGTTCCCTCGGTTTTAGAGCCTTGTGGAATATTTAGAGACGATGGCAAGAGACCCGACGGTATAACATTGGACCCTTGGGAGAGAGGTAAAGCCCTAGTGTGGGATGCTATTTGCGTAGACACTTTGGCGGCCTCTCATCTCAGGGGTACCTCGTTTAAAGCTGGGGTGGCATCAGAGGCAGCTGAACTGAGTAAGTGGCGCAAATATGAGTCTCTGAGAGATGAATACATATTTGTGCCATTTGCTGTAGAGACTATCGGTCCGTGGGGTCCACGTGCGGTGGAGTTCCTAAAGGAACTCCATCCGCGGCTGGTCGTTGCTACTGGTGATAAGAGGACTCTTTCCTCGCTCAAAGGCTAAGTATAGCCATTCAGCGGGGAAACGCAGCCAGCGTTCTTGGCACGATACCGCGGGGAGTAGGACTATGTGATATTTAAGTTTCTAGTTTTAGTTTTTTTTTATTATTATCATAGTTTTTAATATTGTAGATTAAATTAGGTATTATGTAGAACATTAAATGTCTAATTTATATTTATAAAATATTTATTAATTTAAAAAAAAAACTGAAAAGGAAAAGTAAAATTTTATAATTAATATATTAATAAATGAGGAACATTATGTGAACCAATAATATAAATATCATTATATTTTGTGAACCTTATGCAGATTTTAATATTTAAACGTCATTCCTGGAATGACGTTTAAATATTAAATTTAAACGTCATTCCTGGCGATTTCACAGCCACAAAAGATTTACAGTCAATCAAATTTTTACAGATTTAAACATGACTGAACATAAGAATATTAATGTGAAAAAGTATTCGAATGCTTCAATTAAGTACATTTCTTTTTCGAAGCGTTGAAAGCATTCTAATTTCAAAATGAGAAAAATATTTGATGTCTCTATGTGGTGTCTATTTGATTAAAAGAAAATTCTTTTATTTTTTTATAGGAAAAGGGGCAAATTCAGTACTAAATACACAATGAATTGCACTATAAAAGATACTTTAGTTAACAGCGAGACAATTTAAACACTATTAAAGAGAAGAGCTTTTTCCTTTATTTTATTAATGTTTTCGTGCTATAACAACGATTGAAATTGTCGATTTTACGTTATAACAATTACTATCAGAATGACCTGGGGCTTAAGTAAAATATTATATTAATTCTTATTAATCTAATAAAATATCATAAAATTCTTCTTTTAATTTATTAAGTAAATACTGTTCAGTTTTACCGTGTAGCAGCGATGTACAAATATCCACTAACCCATACTACACCATATAATTGTAACAGAGGGAAATAAATCAGAAGATTTGCAGCAGCGTCTTCATAATAACGACTAAAAATAAAAATCTGCGGTTGCAAACTCGATTTCCAATCGTTGCAACTATGGCAAATATCCCACCTATGAGGCAATCTATGGGGGAGGCCTGTGTTCAGCAGTGGACTTTAATAGGCTGTAAAGGTAACAGTAAGCAAGTCAACTCAGATTTCTCCAATGCAAATATTATCACTACTTAATGCAAGTAACATATAACTGGAATAACTATGTCGTGGGTATATTTTTCTGTGTGGTCATTACAGAGTGAGAGATTTACTATAATTACTGGATTGAGTCATTTTATCTTAGTTCTCAAGAGAGACAAAGGATCTGTTGATTGAACTTTTTGACTTTTACCAGTACCCACGGGCTACATTAACCACTAACCATAATGTGGATATCATAATTTCCTTTATGCAATATGCTCATTCGTCACAATATAATCAAAAAGTCGACTTGAAATGATTTCATGAATTGACAGTTTTACTTAACCAAAAACTTACAAAGAACAATGGCAGACTTTCATACATAAAATTAGGTGAGAAGCCATTCCTTAGCGTCTATATATCAAAAATATCTTAAAATGTTAAGCGTCAGTCCCTTAATAACTCTGTCAAAGAATTTTGTCCTGAGAAGGCGTAAAAAAAAGATATTTAGATTTGAATCTTTTTAGGTTATGTCTTATGTCACTTGGAAAAAGTCATGCTTCCTGTGGTTGTTTGATGTCAGCTTAATACATAATACATAATTAAGAGTTTTTAGATTATTGTATCTCTATTATATATTTGCACACTATAAATGTATATTTCTGGCATGGCTCCAGGGCCTTTGTGTCATAGTGACATTCTCAGAAGGGCTAGAACCCAGAGCCGTAAAGCCAGTAAAAAAGTCACATTTTGTTTTAGCTAGTATTGCCATAACCTTAAATGGAATTGTTACATAGCACTATGATTGAGGTAATGTATTATTGTAGGAAGTTCTTTGTAAGAGATTTATTCTCAACCATATCACTTTTATTTTTATTATTACTGATAGTATAGTTATTACTAATAATAACTTAATATAAAAATATTTTGTGTGTTGTATTGGTAGTCTTACAAAGTGTATACGAAAATAGTATGAATATACTAAATGGCAACACTTGAATAGAGTAAAATGATTTAAGTCAGAGTTTTGGCGGGAACTTGACAGGCGGCGGTTTGCTGCTCCTGTATAATAGTTTAAATAATAGTTTGAAGTGGATTTTGATATGTAAAAGTGGTGCGATTTTATGTATTAACTGTCTACGCATGTGAACTATAAGTGGAAACGGTGAAACAAGTTCTCTGATGGTGATGTGATTCTCAAGATAAGCTGTTTGTCTGCATAGGCGCCTTGAGATACCATCGCCAACTGTGAGCTGTCTGCTGGCTCAAGTTGCCGTCAAAATCTTCCATCTTCAAAGATACCAGACCATAAACTCCAAAAAAAATTATTTAAGTCATTTGATATTCCCATAAATGTTTGTTTTTTTCTGTGGCTTTAATTAAAATACATTTTTATTTGAAAAATCATAGAAGAATAATAAACGTCATTTTATATATAACTTATTTCTAGACGCGATAATTTTTGTCAACTGTTTTTCTGCCATTGTTCTTTGATTTCTAATTTGCATTTTTTTAAATAAAATGTTAAATAAATATTATAATCATATATTTTAAAGTGTTTTTTTTTTTGCTTCGACTACCATTAAAGCAATCTTCGTAATCTAATCGCTATTTTTCTTTATGGCAACTTCATTTTTCTCTGCCTTTTATTTATTTAATTATTAATGTTTATTATAAACTGTTATTACGGGAGAAAGTCGTAGTAGGCCTTAATAGGCATGTCCCGTGGCAGACTGATTTCGTATATTTTGTTAAAATGAAAGATTATAGTTAATAATATAATTAGCCAGTTCTCTAATACAGTACCCACATTAGGATTTTGGAGACGTTTTACATGCCTACCAATAGTTGCACAATAGCTAACATATATACCTGGAACAATTATCTATAGGCTATACGAACACTTGTTCTCTGCGAGCCCGCAGCGTTGCAAACATATATAATTACATTAAAATAAAAACTGCGGTTGCCAACCCGCCTGCCAATCGTGGCAACTATGGCAAATGACATGGTCTCTTGGTAGATTGATTCTTTTTCTAAATGCCCTCTATGTATTGATATTAAAACCAGCCAGATACAAACAGTACTTCCAAAAGAGATTTTTCTTCAATTTTATACAAACAAAATACGAAGAAACTTTTTACCCGACCCAACTAGACTGAATATAACTCGTGGCGGCCAAACTCAACGGACGCAAGCCATGCGCAAGCACAGGTGCATTTTATATTCCCTAAAACTCTTACTCACATGCGACGGCAATCTGACACGACCGAAGAGAGTCCAGGCGCAGAAAAAGTAGTTTTACGTGCTTTTTGAGGTTTATAATGTAATGATAATTTCTTGACATAACCCAAGCCTGTATAATCAGCAGTCGCGCTTATAACAATACCTGTGATCTAGATGTACTCGTAAAAGGTATATATGCTACGGCTTAAAGTCGAAGTGTGGAAGAGTGGACCTAGGTTTAGCCAGCTACAACAATGTGCAGCCGATTGATGTTTGTTAGACTTAGTTGAATTCGCTTTAATTCAAATTTTTCACACAAAGTAATATCTTAGTGACCGTTACTGGTATAGTAAGTAAATTACAGTTCTACCTGGCTAAATATTGTAGGTGTGACCGCACTTTTATTTTAGTCGTGACACGTACTCAAAAATGTGCAGTATTTATATTAACGGTCTCACTCGTTCTGGCTTACACGTTTTCGAATAGAATTTGGGGACGAATTGGCTACACACGGACGCAACCATGCGAATACCAATATTTAGTAGCATAAGAACATAGATAAGTTTTAATAATTTAAATATTGTAAATTCATAATATCCACCTCAATTTTATGTTATAGTTAATAATTACTGCCGCTTTGTATTTAATATTTAAGAAAGTCTGTACATAAATATTATAACAACATTGTCGAGTTGGAACAAAAAGTGACAGGTAACGAACATTGCAGAACATTGTTTTAAAATTATTGTAATTCTTATTTCATATCATTCCTTTTATAAATTAAAGATCTATTCTATTACTCGACCTCACAGAATACCAGCGTGAAGTAGAGGTTTACCTCTGCGTTTCGCTTGGTGAGTGCAGGTGGCCGGAGGCCCTTTTTACTGGAAATGAGGCAACGCATCTGCATTTTGATTCGCAAACGAGGATAGATGTAGATGTCTATGGGCCGCAGCAACCACTTACCATCAGGTGGACTGTGTGCTCGTTTGTCACCCTTATCCTATAAAAAAATTACTCGAATTTTTACATTCTTTGCGGGTTTCATTTCGAATTATTTTAACGATAATTTGATTTGAGACTTTTAAATAGAAAAAAAAAAACAACAACAACTCGACATTAACTTACTACTCTGCTCCTTCTCTTTTCGATCTTTGGTTTCTTTTATTATTTATAATAAATAGTAAAATGAATACTCGCAACGCCAAGACGCGCCAGATAGAAAACCAACTCCAGCTTGCGCTCTAAGAACTTAAGGTATCCAGGGAGCGGTGTGAACTGTTGCTTAAGGAAAGGGATGATAATGTAAAAGAAATAGTTAGCATAATTGCCAAAAACACAAAAT
Organism: Parnassius mnemosyne; assembly: GCA_963668995.1. Lineage (NCBI taxonomy): Eukaryota > Metazoa > Arthropoda > Insecta > Lepidoptera > Papilionidae > Parnassius > Parnassius mnemosyne. Next base: position 14,112,611 of record CAVLGL010000084.1, on the reverse strand, counting down.
TGAAATGTGATATGGTAAAGTTACATACAGAATACACAAGTGTTATAAAAGAAAGAGATCAGCTACAGGGAACGGTTAATGAGTTTGACCGATGCAGCAAGGAATATGAGGAAGCTCTCAGGTTCATTGCTGAATTGAAGTTACAGTTGAATGAGGCTAATGAGCAAATAACACAATTTAAAACTTATATAGATAATTTGAACACCTCCCAGACTCAAATTCTGTTCTCTGAGCTTGTGCAATGTAATACTTCAAGAATTTTACAGCAATCTGCAACAATAGATTGGACTGGTGACGACTATTCCACTTCAGGAAATACAGTAAGGATTAATTGCAGTAAAACCAAATTGAAGAAGTATACAAAAGTTAATAAATACATAAGGAAAGTGCAAAAATTAATAAAAAATAAGATTAATACCAATAATTATGTTAATTTATGTAAAGAAAAGCAAGCATTGATATATGAACTTAAGTTGTATTCAATTGAGGGGGATAACATAAAAAAAATGTTACGAGGCTGACGTAGAGTGCCTTAAATCAGAAATATTATCTCTTACAAACTCCCTTCAAACTGTGTCCAATAAATATAAATCAGCCCAAAAAGAAATAATAGAACACATACTGGCTATGGATAATCTCGTAAAAACATATAAATATAATGAGGAGCGTTTTGACTCCTTAGTTAAACATCAATGTGAGTGTCAACATTCAATACCAGCTTCTTCAGAGTCGGTGTGTGCTGATAATATTATACCACCACCAAAACTATATGACAGTGCCATAGCAGAGGAGCTTAAAATAAAAAATAACCCAAATATTAAAAAAATTTTATAATTGTGTATAGCGATGACATGGGAAAAAATCTAGGCATAACTTTAAATTACTCTTTAAAGGGGCAAAAAATTACAAATTGCTGCATGCCTGGAGCATCTTTTAGTGACAACTTAAATAAAATTATAGTTACTAAATTTTGCCCAAATAGTGCAATAATAATTTTTGTTGGTAGAAGAGGCAGTGTAAACAACAAACAGTTATTAAGATATATTGAGCAACTTAATAACTTAAATGTACACAAAATTGTCTTGTTGACACTGCCTTACATACAGGGATTGCCACAGGAAAATAATTTAAGACATAATTTAAATATACAAATGAATAATTTAATATGTAACAATAATTTAAATTTGACAAATAAATGTAATGATAATAATGACAAATTTCATTTAGTTGAGATAAATAATTGAATAAAAAAGTTTTGGACAAAAGATAGGTATTACCTTTCCAAATATAATTTTAGTCTGGTAGCAAATGTGCTATCTTATTATTTATTTTTTAACTCAGCCACGTGCTTAGCTAACAAAACTGCTTTTATTGAGCAGGATCATTATTTGACAATTAATTTGGAATCAGTTCCAACTAATTTAAAATAGTAAATGCGACAATAGAAGCAATCTCTAGCAATAATAAAAGTTTAATTAACTTATACTTTAAAAAAGGGGAGTCGCTCGCGTCCGTAGGCTTCGACCACCTAACCCTCGGCCCACCCTACACGTGTCCCCCGGGTGGCGCTAAACGAGCGACAAAGCCGAAACGATAGACTCGGCTCCTCGCCGTATGGTAGCGGCGTAAAATTCACCACCCCTTAGGTAGGTATTATTATGTTAGGAGATTTTAATGGAAGGATTGGGGTGAATAGGTCTGGTTATGAAAGGATATTAGGAACGTTTGGCGATGAAAGAATAAATAAGAATGGTGAAGACCTCCTCACCGTATGTGTGGAAAAGAATCTTTGTGTGGCGAACACTTTCTTTCGCCATAAGAGGATTCACATTTATACTTGGAAAAGCGGGGATGATAAAAGCATGATAGATTTCATAATTGTGGATGAAAGAATGAGGAGCGCAGTGGTAGATACAAGGGTTTACCGTGGGTCCAACGTAGGGACGGATCATTACTTGGTCTTATGCCGAATTAATGGTCTATTCAAGCGTTGGCGGCATCAAACATCTGTGTCTACCACTGCGTTACAGCGTATAAGAATAGAGAGGTTACAAGATGAAAGTGTGAAAAAGAAGTATAAATGCAGACTGAGGGAAAATTTAAGTGTTGAATGAAATATGTATGAATGATTTAAACCTGAAAAATATATGGAATATTGTTAAGAAAGTTTTGGTGGATACAGCCACCGAAGTATGTAGTGTAAGTAAGAGAACGAATGAAAGGAAAAGTAATACGTTATGGTGGGATGATGAGGTTCGGATGGAAGTTGGAGCAAAGAAGAGAGCATGGCTAGATTTACTAGCAACCAAAGCTGGTAACTCTGGTGATATGAATGATGAGATTGAAAGAAGAGAGGCAGACTTGAGACGTATAAATAAGAGAGTAAAAGAAGTTCTTGAAAGAAAAAAGCAAGAAAGGATAGATAAGAATGATAGAAGAGTATCTGATAACTTTCAGGCAAATATTAAAATGTTCTGGAAGCTCGTAAGTACTGCCAGGGGAAATTCACACAACAGCCTAGAATGAACGCTATACGAGACGAGAATGGCTGCACCCTGAATGATAAAATTTCGAATTTAAAGAGATGGAAGGAATACTTTGAAAGCGTGTATAAGAGTGAAAAGTCGTTTGAAGAAAGTGAAGTAGAAATTCCGGAAAAAGTGGAGAGAGAGAGGAAGATAAGTGTACATGACACAATGAAAGCATGAAAGCAGGCAAGGCAGCCGGTTATGATAGAGTATCACTCGAAATGTTAAGGCTGGGGAGGGTGTGGTTGCAGGCCTACTGTACACCTTGTTTAATGTATTTTCGAAAATGAAGTGGATACCGGAAGACTGGTGCAAAGCCGTTATAGTCCCAATATATAAAGGAAAGGGATCGCAGCAGGACTGTAAAAACTACCGTGGTATCAGCTTGCTTGGCATTGTGGGTAAACTGTATGCTAAGGTGTTAATTAAAAGAGTTATGGAAGAAACTGATGGAAAAATTTGGGATGTGCAAGTTGGATTTAGAAAGGGGATACGGTGTACGGATCAAGTCTTTTTCATGCGCATGATTGCGGAGAAATTTTTGGCCAAAAACCAAAAAGTTTTTTGTTTGAAAAGGCTTCTTGGATAACGCATATGACAGAGTAGACAGGAACGTGTTATGGCAAACACTGACCCCATTTGGGTTGAGCGCTGGTCTGATACAGGCATTAAAGTCTCTTTATAGGGACTCTAGTGCTTGTGTCAGGATCAACGGGACCTACTCGGACTGGTTTGGCATTCAAAAAGGTGTCAGACAGGGCTGTGTAGCTTCTCCATGGCTGTTTAACCTATTTATGGACAGTTGTTTGCAAACTTTGAAAGTTGAAGAATGTGGGTTGAAAATGGGTGAGTTATCCGTCAAATGCCTTTTGCACGCCGATGATCAAGTCATATTTGCATCGTCGGCGGCCGAGTTGCAAATGATTGTTACTTTAATGAACTGGTCATTAAAAGAAAGGAGTATGAAAGTGAACGCAAGTAAGACGAAAGTGGTGGTTTTTGAAAGTGAAGAAAGTAAAACGTTATGTGAAATAAGAATAGAAGGGGAGTTAATTGAGCAAGTGGATGAGTTTGTATATTTGGGATGTTTATTTAGCAGGGATAGTAGATATGATAAGGATATAGAACGACGCGTGAACGCAGGAAATAGAGTTAATGGGGCTCTACAGGCTATTATAAAAAGTCAGAATGTGTCAAAGAAGGCACGTATGGCAATTCATAATGCTGTGTTATTGTCTACTTTAATCTATGATAGTGAAAGTTGACTATGGCAGAAGAAGCATGAGAGTAGAATAAATTCTGTAGAAATGCAATTATCAAGGAGTATGCTAGGGCTGAATCTGAATGACAGGGTGAGAAATAGTGTGATAAGAGAAAAGTGTGGTTTGCAAGATGACGTTGTGATTAGGATTAAAAAAGGAATGCTTTGAATGGAGGAAAGAGTGACTAAGCAAATTTATGTTTCAGAAGTGAACGGTAAAGTCGGGAAGGGACGCCCTAGACGAAGATTTATCGATCAAATTGGCGATACATTAAAATGGGCCAGATTAGGAGTAACCTTAACCGACGAGCGTGTATGCGTAGATATATGGATGTAACGGAGGCGAGAGAGGTGTGTCAGGATCGCGCCAAATGGAAGTCCGTAGTCTCTGCCTACCCCTCTGGGTGACAGGCGTGAGAGTTTGTATTGTATTTGTATTTAATTAATTTTAAATGCAGCCCACAAATAATTAATAAAAATTGTTTACACCTCGTGCATCAAAATATACAAGGCATGATGGCAAAGAATTAGAAGTTGTATTGTTTTTAAATTGTAACAACATACATATCCTTTGTATTACTGAACATTGGCTAAAAGATTATAATTTCATGTTTAATTTCAGAAATCACCAGGTGGTCAGTTCCTTAAATAGAGAAAAAAGTTTACGTGGTTGCTCCTTAATACTAGCAGATAAATAATTATTATATAAAGAACGTAAGGATATAGTGAGCCTCTCTGTTGAGCGAACAGTAGAAATGGCTTGTGTCGAGCTTGAACACCTCATTGTTGTAAGTGTTTACAGACCCCCATGTGCTACTTATGACTATTTTGAAAGGAATGTGGAAGAAGTTTTGCTCAAACTTAGTAAACAGAACAAGTATGTTGTAATATGTGGAGACTTTAACATCAATTTCTTTGAAACTTCTGCCAATAGTATTAAGTTTAGCTCATTGTTTAAATCGTAAAATCTTGTTAATTTATTCTTATTACCAACACGTATTTCTGGGCCTAGTGCAACCTGTATAGATAACATTTTTACCGATGTTAAGCCCTTGCATATATCAGCTATTCAAAATTTAAGTTCAGATCACTTTGGACAGTTGATATCATTGCCTTACATACACAAGAAACAGAAAAATGTGAAAGTTGTGTTTGTTCCAATAAATGAACATCGCTTGGAGAGGTTTAGAAGTAATATAATAAAAAGACTTCCATCACTTTCATTTAAAACTGTGCTAATTATTTGTATGATACGTTATTTAAAATTATAATTTGTGAATTTAGTAGGACATTTACTTTTAAAACTTTCTCTTTTAACAGTCGCAAATCATTTAATGAATGGGCGACTTTTGGAATGGAATTTGGATGGAATTTATAAGAGTAGGCGAAAGTTATACGACCTTTATAATAAAAGATTATATAATAGTAGTGTTATATTTAGAGATTATGTAAAAACATAATCTAAAATATTTAAAAAAGTGTGCGCAATGCTTTACATTTAAGTAACAAAATTAAAACTGCATCTAACAAAATTAAAATGACCTGGAGAATAATAGATAGTGAAACGGGCAAGGTCAAATCGCGCAACTTGGATTTTCAATTGAATATTAACAATAATTTAACTCAATCTATTTAAAAAGTTGCTATGGCTTTTGAGAAATATTTTAATGGTGTTTCTTTTTTAACAACTAAATCAATAAACTCTTATTCTACTGTCGCCGAATCATTGCTCAAACAAAATGCAAAGGCTTGTTCAAATACCTTTAAATTCCATAGAGTACTGCCAAAATATATCTTTAAATATTTTAAAACTATTGATATTAAGAAAACGGCAGATTTATGGGGGATTTCCGTTAAAGTTATTTTATCTATAATAGATATAACAGCACCTTATCTAGACACTATATTTAATACAAGCGTCGAATCTAGTGTGTTTCCTGATTTAATGTAAGATAGTAAATTCATACCTTTATTTAAATCAGGTAGTACATTAGACCCCGCCTATTTTAGACCAATTTCTGTACTACTAACATTTAGTAAAATTTATGAAAAAATTATTTTAGATCAGATGTTAAGTTTGTTTAATATTAATAAAATGCTACATAGAAATCAATTCGGTTTTACAAGGGGTCACTCGATAACTGACGCTGGAGTTGAGCTTGTTAAACATATTTTTGTGCATGGGAGAATTCAGAGGATACTTTGGGTATATTTTGTGACCTTTCCAAGGCATTCGACTGCGTTCACCATGAGACATTAATCAGGAAGCTACAGTACTATGGTGTCAAGAAGACACCGCTTAAACATATTATTTCATATTTAAGTAATAGAATGCAGAAAGTTATTATCAATGGTAAAAGTTCTTCCGGCTCAACTGTACTAATAGGTGTCCCTCAGGGCTCGATTCTCGGCCCATTCCTATTTCTAGTATATATTAATGACTTACCTTCTTTTGTAGAGGATAATCATGATATAGTATTATTATTAAACGTCAACCTTAAAATCAACGTCAAAATTAGCGCATTGGTTTAACGTTAATAATCTACATTTAAACGGAAATAAAACTAAATTTATTAAATTTACAACAACGAATGTTAAAAATCTGAGTAACAATGCGTTTTTAAACGGGGAAGAACTGAGCCCTGTTGAATCTACTATTTTTCTTGGCGTCACTCTCGACGCAAAGCTTCAGTGGGGCCCCCGTATATCCAAATTAGCAAGCAGACTAAGTTCTGCAGCCTGTAAAAAAGATTAGAGGTCTCACTAGTGTCGAGACAGCTAGATTAGTTTATTTCTGTTATTTCCATAGCATAATGTCTTATGGGATTTTGCTATGGGGAAATGCGGCTGATTCAGAAACTATTTTTGTTTTACAGAAGAGGGCCTTTAGAGCTATTTACAACCTAAAGCCGAGAGAGTCTCTTAGAGATAAATTTAAAGAAATAAATATATTAACTTTGGCTTCTCAGTATATTTACGAAAATTTAATGTATGTTCACAAAAAAAAAGGTAGTTTTAGTAAAAAAAGTGATATATAATCTGTAAATACTAGGAACAAACACAAGCTAGTGATATCAGTTTCTCGACTCCACAGAGTCAGTAATTCATTCTTGGGGCAATGTATACGCTATTACAACAAGGTCCCGGAAAGTGTACAGGCTCTCTCTATTACCAAGTTTAAATGTTTTGTTAAGTCGAAACTCTATAAAAAGGGTTATTATAGTATAAATGAATACATGGTTGATAATAACCCCTGGGAATGAGGTGATCGCTTCCAAACTGTTTCTAAAATAAGTTTTGTACTTATATAGCTTGTTTACTTATAAAATTTGCTTTTAAAAAAAGTCCCGTTGGGTTTCACACAGAGGTTTTTTTTCGAACTAGTGGTAAAGTAAAAAATGACTTTCAATAAGAATTACACATTTGACCTATATTGAATAAAAATTAGTCTATTCTATTCTATTCTAATAGCTTGATGTAGCTTGTGTATATGAAAGTTAAATTTCTAAAAACATATAAAATCATTTTCTGTACAATCATAATTCTATTTCTATCTTAATTTGTACATATTGTGTTGAGGCTAGGGTAAGATTTCATTAATACCGTCATAAAATCGTTAATAAGAAGAACCATTAACAAGTTAATAAGAGCAGATTAAATTCTCCTTAAATAGTTGATAGGTTCGCCAATAAAAAGAAGTGCTTCCATTTCGTTGTGAAGGGTATAAAGTGTTAGAGACCCTGTATTATTACAGGCTGTAAGGCAACTTCACAATGTAGTATACTAATTCCAATTTTCTAATAAGGCTTTACTCTCGATTGTTCCTTTCATAGATAGAGATTATAGTGATACTTTTGTAAAAAAAATCTGGTATCCCCATAAATATAATATCAAAATTTCTTATTAATATATTATTTTGTTTTTCATGTTAGAAACAAGTTTTATAAACGTACGTTGTATTTCCATGTTTACACCACACTTATACATTATATTTTATGTTTTTTTTTTTGTCAAACATAACGTGGTAACTCATTTGTTTGGTTTAATAATGAACTGCTCTCGAATAATAAGTCTTGCGAGCGTATTCGAAATGATTATGATACCACGTTAATATACATAATTATATTGTTATATCAGTGGCTTATCGCATGAACTCAGCCGCAACGGTAATAACAATGTGAATTGCTTAGTTGGTAGATATAAGTTAAATTAACCAGTAACATTCATTAAATTAATTCAACCTTATAGTGGTAGTGTATGTATATCAACGACCCCATATAGTGTATCGAAAAAGGCCTGTGTATCGAAAAAGACGACAAAGAGAAAAAAACAGTAGATGAACAGAAAAGTATTCCTAATAACAAAAAAAAACTGCGTTTGCCAACCCGCGCCATGAATCCATAGAGTAGACCTATGTTCAGCAGTGGACTTTGATAGGCTGTAACGATATCGATAACGGTATGAGTTATTATTTTATGTCTTGTTTTGTATTGTTAAATGGGAATAAGCTCATATCATTGCATGAATTTTATAACAATACTTTTTTAATATACTGCAGAAAAGTTTGCAAAGAGGGTAAGGTTTTTGTTCTGGCGTGTATTTGTCTATGTTTCCTTTGTTCGTTTCTATGTCCATTACACCAGAGACATCGCATTTTAACAAATGAATGATATTGATATGACTCATTGGCTGTGCTCATTGGTGCGTGTAAAGTCTTACATAACAGAAGCATTAAATGACTTGTAATATTCGTATTTAAAAAAAAAAACTCAAACAACATTAATGGATTATCATCCTAGTGAGTATCGTGGAACACTTGGTGGAAACGTAGTTCCTTTCGTAGTATATTATTATTGATAAACTTATTATATCAATACAATACAATACAATACTCTTTATTGTACACCAAGAAAAGATAACAACGTCAAAAATAAAAATAAAATAACAACTATTGAGGGAAATACAAAGGGCGGTCTTATTGCTACATAGCAATCTCTTCCAGACAACCCAGAAGAAGAAATAAATACAAAATAAGAAAAAGAAAAATGGGTAGGGTGCACTAAAATAAAAAAAAATAAAAAAAAATAAAAAAATAAAAATAATAAAGACAAATAAAAATAAAATAAAGATACAAACTTATGCATTAAAAAGATAACATTCTTCAGGCAGATCAATGACCATAATTAAGCGGAGGAAGTGAGAGGAGTTAGAGAGACAAATAGTATTCTTTAATCTGTTTCTGGAATACATTTAAGGATTGAGCACTTCTAATTGACTGGGGTAAGGAATTCCAAAGTCTTACTCCAAGAACAGATAATGATTTGTCATAATAAGTCGAGGAGTGCACAGGACATTGGAGGGAAAGATTTTCTTTGGATCGTAAGGAAAAATTATGACAGGAGCTGAGAAATCTAAAACGTTCTTTAAGATAGGAAGGACTAGCTATATTAAATAAGACGTAGTAGAGAGCAGAAAGTATATGAGTATTCCGACGAAGACGGATTGGGAGCCACTTGAGCTTAGTGCGGTATTCTGAGACATGGTCATATTTGCGAAGTCCAAATATGAACCGAATACAGAGATTTTGGAGGCGCTCAAGCTTGTTAAGTTGCTCCTCGGTGACATCAAGGTAACAAATGTCAGCATAGTCGAGGATAGGGAGTAGTAACGATTGTGCAAGCGTAATTTTGGTAGCAATGGGTAAAAAGTAATTAAGCCTCCGGAGTGAAGCATAAGCTGCAAACATTTTACGGCTCACTGCATTAATTTGACTTGAATCCAAGAGGATACCTAAATTTTTAACAACGTCATTATAAGGGATGGGAACTCCATTATATACAACGGGTTGTAGTTGACATTTTTTTATTTTGCAAATCATTCTTGAACTCCCAATGATTATGGCTTGGGATTTTAAAGGGTTCACTGTTAACCCATAAGAACGACTCCAGTCGAGAATACATGTGAGATCCTTATTGATACATTCCACTGCTTTGGGAAGATCTTCAATGGTTGTTTGTAAGTATATTTGGAGATCATCTGCATACAAGTGGTAGAGAGAAGATATTTGGGATGTAATCGTATTAATAAAGATTGCGAATAAAAGAGGAGATAAGACGCCACCTTGTGGAACGCCAGCTACTGTATCAAGCCACGAAGAAAGTCTATCGTGGACACGAATACGTTGCCGGCGCCCATACAAATAACTATGAAACCAGGTAATTGCAGTTGGAGATATGTTAAGAGAACGCAGAATCCCTAACAGGATGTCATGATCAACAGTATTAAAGGCATTGCTGAAATCCAGCAACACCAATAATGTGACTTGATGATTTTCCATACCGTAGCGAATGTCGTCCGTGATTTTCAATAGCGCCGTAGTCGTACTATGACCAGATCTAAAGCCAGATTGGAAAAGGTTGAGGATGTTATTTCTTAAACAAAAGGAATAAATTTGTTGTTGCACTAGTCGTTCTAAGACTTTGGAAAGGAAAGGAAGAATCGAAATAGGACGATATTCAGAAAAACTTGAAGGATTTGCTTTTTTGGGTATAGGTATGATTTGGGCATCCTTCCGTTGATTAGGGAAAGAAGATGAGGATATGGAAAAGTTTAAGATAAAGGTTATAATAGGTGTTAAAAAATCTAACAAGGGAATGATCATTTTACGACTGACGTCATCACATCCGACAGCGTCAGAATGGATAGAGAGAATGTGTTTCCTAACATCACAATCTGCAAATTGCCTAAATACGAATGGGGAAAAGTCAGGAGTGGGAAACGATGAAAGTTGAGTAAGTGTTGTTGATTTTGCCATATTATCAAAGCAAGAAACAGAAGAAAAATGCTTATTAAGCAAATTTAAATCGACGTTATTTGGTATAGGGCATGAACGTGTTTTCCCAAATCCTATGGACCTTAAAAAGTTCCAAACACGACATGGATCTTCGTTTTGTACTGATTTATGGATATGGCGGCGTCGTAAATCTCTACACAACTTGTTGCATTGATTCCGCAGGAGTCTGTACTTTTCCCGAATCCTGTCATTCTTTGGATCTGACCTGTAACTCGACTTTGCGTTATTCTTCCTAACTATCAATCTTTTAAGATCTTCAGTCAACCATGGGGCTGGAGGATGATGTATTCGCACTGGGCGGACAGGAGCATGTATATCATAGAGCTGAACAAGAAATGAATTAAAGAGTGCTACCTGTTCGTCCACTGAGCAAGCCTTAGTTATAACACTCCAGTCCATGTTAGCAGCATCTTTTTGTAGCTTTTCCAAATCCATTTCCTCAAAATTACGCTGCAGAAGTATCCTTGATTTGGCTTTCGGTGGTCTTATTTTATAAGATAGAAACAGGAGGTCATGATAGGAAAAGGCGTTGGCAGCACATTGACCAAATTTATCAACATGGTCGAGAGAAGAAACGATAACCAAATCAAGGAGGGATGGAACACAGTTAGGAAAAAAAATGAGTTTCAGAAAAAGGAAGGATATTTAAATTGGCTGCTTCTATAAGGGACTTAAGACGAAGAGATCGGGCGTCATTCTTAAGAAGGCAAATATTAAAATCGCCCATTAGCACTGTATGTTTATATAATGGAGTTAGCTCTTCAAGAAGGTTATCCAATGTGGTAAAATAGTCAACTGTGGAAGAAGGACTATAAAAAACTCCGATAAGTAATTTGTTGTGCGAAAGAAGCACTTCAATAAATAAGTATTCCGCTTCGTTCTCAGCTGGAAATTGAGATGATAAACGAACAATGGAAAAAGGTATATGCGCACGAAGGTAAATGGCAACACCACCACCACCCCGTGCAGTTCGGTCGTTGCCTATTAACTGGAATCCTGGAATGGAATAGGATATGGATGGAAGACATGGCTTTAACCATGACTCCGAAACAAGAATTGCATGAACATTATCACTTACAAAGCTAGCTAACATATCAGGATAATGAGCCGGAATACTCTGTGCATTTATGTGAACTATATTGAAGTTTCTTAGAGCTTGAGAAAAATGGGAGTCAAGAGTATCTTTTAATGGAGGAATGCTCTCAAAACTGTCGTCATTACTTAGTACATCGGATGCTGAAATGAAACAAGAGGAGCTTTGATTATGATCACTTTCATCAAAAGACATGTTATCTTTTACAAAAAGAAAAAAAAAACAAAAACTACAAACTAAAAAAAGTATACTAATAACTACAAACAAATAAAAATTATAAACTACAAAGATTTACTTTTGATTACATCTATTACCTACCAGCACTAACAGAATAGAAAGTAGTGCAAATATTTAAAAAAAAATTAATACTACACATAGATTATTCACATCATAATTGATTGAATATAGAAAGAAATATACATATAACACATGGTACTCAATGATTAAAAAAAAAACTGAAATTACCGATACACACATCAAATAGAATTACGTTCTGTGGTTAAAATAATAGAACACACACGTTTGCGAGTATATATATATTAAAACATAAAAACTTAAAGTCAAAACTACTGTTATGCTCTTAGTATTGGAAACAAAATACACGTCCGACAGGGCATCACGAGCATGGATTCATTTACAAAAACACTAAAGACTCCCAAGAGAGATCACATCTATAGACTTAGAATACACTGGCGTAATATTCTAAGTCTGTGGTAGATTTACCATGATAGTACCAAAGACTATATTATACTCTGAATCGAGAAGATATTAATCTAAGGCAAAAAACATAGCGATTATATACTCTTTGCTCAATGTGTTAAACCGAAGTTTTATAATCTGTGATAAAAACTCTCAACTGAATGTTTATAATCTATGATCAAAACATTGTTATTTATTACCTACCTATATATAGGTAAATAATATAATATAATATTATTATTAACATAGATTAGCATCTAACTTAAAACAATAAAATCAAAACAAAAACACAAAGTGGCGTAGATAGATATCAAATAATACTTTTATATAATGGAGATACATTGTACCGACTAATTTACTAATTAACTCTTAAATCTTATTTAACACTTAAGATTAGAGTGATAAACAGATACGAAAGGAAAAGAAATCAGGTTATCAAAAGTACAATGCAGAGACACTAAAATATAGATGGAAAGCATAATGTGATATACATACGGTTTATTAAAGAGAACTAAAGTTTATAGACCAAATCATCATCACTTCTTCACTGCCCTCTTGGAGCGTTGAACTACCTTGTCAGGAGATCTACTTCTTCCAGCGACTGCCGTCTGTGCTTGGGAAGCATCAGCTGGTGCTACTGGAATGACTTCGAGCTCAGCCAGTGATTCAACTTGATGGCGCGAGCCGTCACGAGCGATTATATGAATATAACCATCCCTAGTCCAGCAGTTACTTATGCCAAATTTCTGCCTGGCCACCATGAACACCTTGTGACGATCTTTTGTTAAGAATTAAGACATAGTGACACCCGTGCCTTTCAGTTTTGTTTTTAAGAACCAAACTTGATCACGAACTCGGACATCCCGGAACTTTACAAGAACTGGTCTTGGCTTCTTTTCTTTTGGACGTCCAAGGCGATGGCAGCTGATAAAAGAAGTGTTGGACACATTGGATATCTTGAGCTTGTCCATTATAAGATTAGCAGCCATTGAAGATGTATCCTCGGACTTGTCCTCGGGAATACCATGAAACAGCAGAATCTTACGCCGCAGTCTCATCTCCAAGCGGTCGATCTCTCTCCCAAGAAATTCAACCTGTCTTTGTACAGTTTCAAGAGCGGACAAGATGAAATTTCTGAATGTTGCAAACTCCGTTGAAAGTACTGATGTATTTGGGGCCATAGTTGGACTAGTCTTTTGTAAGTCCTGCTGAAACTCATTCATACGAGTATTGAAGAGTTCTGACATGGCTGACAGGGATCCTTTGAGGGCTTCCATAGTTTAGTGCAGTGTTAAAAAACAACAAGTTAAAGATAATATATATCAAGGAATTAAGGCTGGTAAGCAGATGATTATTACATATATGTGTAACACATTAAAATATCCTAATTTCTATTTTTAAAATATAAATTGCACGAGACATATCAAAACGTGTGTTACTTATTTCACACCTACCCACGAAATACCATTGATTATCAAATACAAATAAAAGAATCACTAGCGTCTATTAAAATGAAGCGTCATTTAAAATAATATTTCTTTCATGGCATTGTAAGAAAAAGTGCGAACGAGATGGATATTATTCCATCTCGCTCGCACTATAGAAACGCGGTCGTGGGAGGCCCCATTCGTCAAATTCGTACCGTGCAATAAAGAACTTCGTTCCAAAAGTTACATTAAATTCCTACATAGTTCATACAGGTCAAGCTAATATATAGTGTGTAATAATAAGGCGTACATGGATTGTCAATAATTTGTGACATAATATTATTTAATAACAAGCAAATATGTCGTGTATGGTACAAGTATGAATACATTCCGAATATAATATAAGATTTGTATTAATTAAACATATCTGATTATATTAATATTAGATATTACAGTGAGTACTTAGACCCAAACTTACCGCTGCTCATAAGATTTTAACATTTCCCAATGATCTTGAGAAAATGAACTGACTCTAAAAGGAACTGAAGATAAGGCATGAATACAGATGTCTCGCAGTGTTATCATGGTTTTTGCCTATTTTATTCGATCTCTGAGAGACCTGACACATTTTGTTCATTTGATTCTTGCCATTACAATAATCCATTTCATTAGTTCCTATTTATTTTGAAATACCTAAATAATGCACCTTACCTGCTTCTTGCTATAAGAACTTAGTAATGAAATTAATGAGGATTTCATAGATTTCATTAGTTATCTAAATGAGTCTTTCTTATGAGTACGGGTGCTACTACTAGTGCTCTAATGATGACCAGGTATTCTCAGTCACAGTAGTAGTCAAGATGACCTAGCTTTCGATATTTACGTATTAGGTAAATTTACTCTGCGTCTGCGTATTATTTAGTAGCTACTGTGCTCTATTGAGCACAGTAGCTACTAAAAATCTATGTATTTAAAACTTAAAAGATTTTTAATATTGATATGGTTACTATAAGATGTTGTTAGGTTAGCTAAATACGTAATAACTTGAAACAGAAAGACCGTTAAGTAGGGACTGAATAAATTAACCGACTTGGTATTACATGGACCTCACAACTTTTTACGGTAGAAATACTGAGTTGCGAGACTTGGTTTTTTTACAAGTTATATTTTTGATGGCATATCATTTCCTTTTGTAGATAGTCCTGCTAGTTTTTCCTTTCCGCTACCATCTACGGTCTTGAATACCAACTACGGATTTTCAGGCTATTTGGTTTACTTAATACTTTGCGGGATTTTGGTAGAACTTCATAAGACATTTCCCATTCTTGCTTTTTCATTCCGTTTACCATTTTACAAGTTACCTTTGAACATAATATAGCAATATAAATTAATAAAACAACGGGAAACACTTAAAACACACACGTACTAAACGATACGGGACGAGTCATGGGCATGCAATTTGGAACATTATTTTAAGAACAAAATGATACGATTTAGGTGCTAAAAATAAATAAATAAATAATTATATCTTGCTACCTATATATGTACATCTATTATTCCATTATATTACACATGTACAGGTACACTGTATATAACTAAGATATATTCGGAATGTAGTCATACTTGTACCATACACAGCATATTTGCTTATTATTATATAAAATTATGTTACAAATTATTGACTATCCATGTACGCCTTATTATTATACAATATATACCTATATACCTGTATGGACTATATATGAATTTAATGTAACTTTCGGAAAGAAGTCCCTTATTGTACGGTACGAATTTGACTTTTGTTAAATTTATTTATTAACTAGCAAACTGCCGCGGCTCCGCCTTTGTTGGGTCCATTAACGTATCATCATTTTGATTTAAGATAATCATTATAGATCATTTCTTTTATCAACATTTCGGTTTAACAATGTCTCCACGTCCTTCATATAAAATATAATTTAGAGCACACCTGACAGTGCTAATTAAATTCGTTTGTACACAAGCATAATATTACTTTGAACAAGTTTTCTTATAACAATTAATAATTAACATAAATTTCGTCGGGCATTCTTTCGGATGTATTGATTAGTTACGGGTCACCGGATCACGTCGTCACTTTACTCAAACAAGAAAAACATCGTGAAACAAATAACAAGGTAAGTTATAATTGCTTAGTAAAAAAATGTTATAAATGTTAAACCTCATGATTTTTTTTCCATATAAGTACCTAGAATTTGTTTTTATATAATATTTATTACTAATTTACGACTATTATTACTAATTTACCTAATAAGGTGGATAAGTCAGACTTTAGTAATACCAGTAGCACATATACAGCCTACAAACCAAAACGAAAATCATCAAAGTAGCCTTTGTGAACTCGATTAGAGAAGATCCGAATAAATCCATCTGCTCAGCTACAATATGTTGTGTATTATTTGATATAGTTCTATATAATTGTTCATTTTGTATAAATATAATTATGTACATACATAATACATAAACACTCACGCCTGTCACCCAGAGGGATAGACAGAGACTACAGACTTCCATTTGGCACGATCCTGACATACTTCTCTCTCCTACATCCATATACCTACGCATACATGCTCTTAGGTTAAGGATACTCCTAATGTGGCCCATTTTCAAGATAACGTCAACTTGGATAAACCTTTTCCTAAATAATAAAAAATAACCGGCCAAATGTGAGTCGTACTCGAGCATAAAGGGTTCCGTATCATCGTTAAACACGTTTCTACTGGGGGATCTTATTTTTATAATTGTTTTTATGACGGCAACAGAAATACACATTCTGCGAAAAGGAGAATGCCAGATCGTGCCCCACCTTGTACAAAAAATGTAAAAATATGAAAAATAATCTTATGAATTTTGTAGTTTTTTGTGATAAATCGTTATTTTGTACAACTTGCGGTATAATATTATTTTAAAAAAGGGTATTCAACGATTAATATTTACATTTCCAGTCTTTTCTAATAACATCTGCGTTTTGTTGTACGAATTAGTAAATACGTACGCATAAAGTATCAAATAATACATATTTCTATTAAAATATAAGTTTTTGTCATATTAAAATATTACTTATCAATTTTATTATAATAGTCGATAATAATCATGAATTGCATTTGATAATTACTGAAAAATAATCATTGATTTTCGTGCATTTTGTGAAATGATACAAACAAGTCATTGTGTCAATATCGTAAGTACGTATGTCAAATTAATGTCAAATATTTTCACTTATTGGCTCATTTGTGCTTGTGAAATATATTGATTATGATTACATCATATTTTTGCTTGTGCTGATTTCCGCTTTCTTTACCGTTGCACTTTTTCCTGCTTTTGCTGTCGACTTATGTTTTTATTCATATACGGACTCGATCACGCCTACTTATTGACTTACTGCTAATTACTACGGACATTCTGATAATCGCATCCGCGATGTTGAGGTGCACTAATTATCATTTGCGTCGATAGGATACAGGGGCATTATGTGTCCTCATTTCGATTTACAATATTGACTCTTCTTTCAACATGGAGATCTTTGCAACAGATATTTTTAGGTTTATGGCTTTTTTATATAGTTGATCATTTTTGGCCCTGCCGTTGTCGTAAAATTAGTTACTAATTTGTAAATATTTACATCTTCTTCAGACACATGTCATAATAATATGTATCTTGAAAAATAATGTTGTAAATAATATAACTCGTTTACATAACTAGGACTGAGATTTTATGAAAAACAGGTGGTGCTAGTGTTATATTGTGTAAGGACCTTTTAAATCTTATACAAGAGAACCTATTTTCCGATGTTACTAATCACTTTATTGTTATGCTCCTTGAATTCTTAAATTCTTATTTGTATATATCATTAGCGCCTGAAAATTAGTATTCCGAGATTACAATGAACTGTAACAAATGCTGTTCTAAAAAATTAGGTAAATGTTATTATTAAAGTCCAGTTTAAAAAAAATCGCAGGTTCTAGAAACTTCAAATTATATAACTTGGATGAAATAATAAAGGTAGAAAAAAATGCTGCATACTGCATTCGTGTACACCACACTTTTGGGTGTGGCAAAGTTCTATAGAGAATCTGGCATCCTCCTTTCAACTGTCTACCTATTACGAATCATGAGATACAGTCCGCTGACACACAGACGAATGGACAGACATGGCTTAGTAATAGGGTCTCGTTGGTTACCCTTCGGGTACGGAACCTTAAAAATCAATTACTTAAAATTAGTCAGGGCTATTGACCAACCCTAATAATATACGATTCAGATTCCTGGAACGATTTTTTTTGAAGTTATACTTTAAAATTATGAGAGTGCCGCGTCCGGGACTGCTCTAACAGCCTCCTGGCGGCGGTAGGGAGTCGCTATTGCTATCCTATCTTGAAGCACTGGAACAGCGTCCATATCAGATCGAGACCAGCTCTGGTTAATATAAAGTAGATAGAGTAGGTAATATATGTAAGTTTTTAATTTTATTTATTTACCAACTCTAGCTTATAAGTAATTTTTGTAATTACTAACCCACTCTATGGAAAGAAAGGAGAGTGATACGCTTTTATACATTCTTGGGCCCAGGCTGTAAAAAGATGAAAGTGGTGTTAATTAATAGCTTATATATTATGATCGTGGGCCTCGTGTATTATTACAGCGATAAGTCGCTATGCCACAATTCATATAGCGATTTATATTAGATTAAGCAATTGAAACAAACGGCGGATCTCTTCTCCGGGTTTACATCGATACACCATTTTTGAAACCAAGAAACAGAAACAGAAACTTTTTTATTCAATATAGATTATAAATAATACTTATTGAAAGTCACTCTTTTGTTTGATTACCACTGGTTCGGAAAAGACCTCTGTCCTGGGAAGAACCAGTAAGAAACCCAGCGGGACTTTTTTTTTAAATACCAGCTTACAATCATGATGTTACACAAATTAACTACACAACAAATTAGAAATAGCTTGGTAGCGATCACCTCATTTCCAGGGGTTATTATCATCCATAAATTCCTTAATATTATAATAACCCTTTTTAAACAAACTTAGTTTAATAAAGTTTTTGAACTTTGAACAGGGCAAACTTTGTATATTTTCTAGAATTTTGTTGTAAAAGCGTATACATCGCCCCAAGAATGAATTACTGACTCGATGGAGTCGAGTAACTGGTACTACTAGCTTGTGTCTGTTCCTAGTATTTACAGAATGAATTTCACTTATTTTTGTGAAACTACTTTTATTTTTGTGTACGTAGCCTTAAGAGATCCACCGTAGACTTAAGAGTTTGCGTACAAGCTCTTAAGTCTGTAACTGACTGTTGGATCTTGTTCCGGATAGGGAGTAGTGAGGTAACTTTATAATAGAGGTCTGTATTATCAGCAAAGAAAGAGAGAGTTGAACACCACCTGACGGGATGGGAAGGTCGTTGTTGAACATTATATATAAAAGAGGGGCAAGCACGGAGCCCTGAGTGACACCCGCTTGAATATGACGCTAAGAGGAGAGCGTGCCTTCGTGTCTGAAACGAAAGGTACGATCTTTCAAGTACGAGACAGACAAGACGATCAGGGAGGCCTAATTTGTATAGTTTGTAGATAAGGCATTCAAGTGAGACTCTATCAAATGCCTTAGAGACGTCAAATAAGATCGCGATGGTCTTATAACGACGAGGATAAAAACCGCTGAGGATATATTCCACTATACAGTGAACTTGTTGGGGGCATGAGTAATTCACTTGGAAACCAATTTGGTGGGGGATGACACGAGGGTCCTGGTTTGTGGAAAACGCCATTCGCACTCGGTGCCTTTTTGGACTCCTGTCTTTTGGTGATCGATGAAATCTCATATTTGGACACAGTGATAGGGTCAGAAGCAGTGGGGGTGAGTTCCGCCGGTGGCGCTTATCCTCCACTGCCTAGATATGCGAGGGGTCGGTGGGATGACTGCTGGGAGAGCATTGCGCGGCGATGGTGTCTACAAAGCACTCAGCCTTTTCATCGTCCTCGAAGGCAATAGTACCGTCGGGACGGGAGAGAGAGGGAGTGTAAGTGATAGCGTCTATGCGAAGGGTTTCGCCATCTGGTAGTATGCTGTATCTGAAGGGGAGATTTTCCAGCGGCCAGATGCCTTCCTTTTATTTGCGCGGCGGAGGTTTCATCGGTGTTGTGTCCCACCGGTCCCACGCGGCTTCGCAGGCATCACGTGATGTCCAGCGGTGTGCGGTGTGCGGGGCGTAACAAGATATGAGGGGCCGACCGGGTGGTGGATCTCTTCGCCGTCCGTAACAATTATATTATTTCCAAAGAAGAGAAATTTGCCACAGCAACCTGGCAAAGTTTACAGAAGCGTGAACCTGTGAAATATTATAAAAATATTTCACAGGTTCTGTATTTTTATAATTATTTTTCTTAATTATAATACTATATAATTTTTGTGGCAGTAGTTAAAATTATCAGTTTTGGTTTGTATTTGTACAGTGTCTTGGTCGTGTACTGTTATGATGCTGTTACTGTTTTTGTAATAAATAAATAAATATTCCGAACGAAATTAGAAATCAGGAGGCAAACGAGCATAAGGCTCACATGATGGTAAGTGATCACCGTCGCCCATGAACATCTGTAACACCAGAGAAATTGCAGGTGCGTTGCCAGCATTTTGGGAAAGTGGCTCTTTTCTTGAATTCAAGAATTGATAACACAACGACTGACGCATATTAATTAAGTGACCTGCATTATACTCATACTCTGATTGGTAATTATCTCTAACTACAGTTACATACTTTGCACATAATATTTCAAATTAATAATATTCAAACTTCGAAACTAAAACTAACTCGAAAAACGACTCATGAACCTTTTTGGTAATATAAATCGATCACTTTTTCCATTCCTACAAAAATTATGCTCGCACAGTCTCTTCTCCTTCCGATTCTCGACTATGCTGACGCAAGCTATGTAGACATAATTGAGGACCAGCTAAATAAGCTTGAGAGACTTCAAAATACTAGTATTCGGTTCATATTTGGTTTGCGCAAATTTGACCATATTTCCCAATTTGTGTGTGTGTTACCTATCCGACTTCGCCAGAACATGCATATTCTTTCTATTCTGTACTGTGTATTATTTCATCTTTATGCTCCTCCCTATCTAAATGAGAATTTTAATTTTGTGGGGCTTCCGGGTGAACCTTTACGCTCTTCTAGAAAATTCATTTTAAGGGTACCTACTCACAAAACATCATTTTTTAATAAATCTTTAACTGTCCAGTCTATTAAGCTTGGGAATGCCCTACCTTTGCATATACGTGAACCACAATCTATTGTAATATTTAAGCGTTTACTTAAAGAGCATTACTTGTCTCAATAGTTCGGAGACCGTTAGGATAAATTATGTGATTATGTATTTATTGTATTTATCAGCTTTATATAATTGGTGGAGGAATATTGTTTATTTATGTATTTTGGGTAGATATGTAAGTTTGTTTATATATTCCTATATATTTATGTATATGTATATATTATATGCTTTACTTTTTCTTTTATTATGTATTTGTAATTTATATTATTTCATGTATTAGCTATTTATATGTTATTTTATTGCATTTATTGTCTGTGTATCGCATGTATTGATATTATATTGTATATATTTATATTGCACCACCTACCTAGTATTCATTGTTTTATTAGTTTTTTACCTTTGGTTTCCTGGGAGAGATCGCTATGTAGCGATAAGGCCGCCAAATTGTACATTTAATATGTTTTTGTTACGTAATTTGTATGTTTGTTTGTGGTGTACAATAAAGTATATTCATTCATTCATTCATTCATTCATCGTAGCTAGGAGAATAATAAAAACCGATACCTCATATATTGACAAATTATAATTTGAAGAACTGCAACTAAAGTGTACATTTTGTTGCCCTCTAAATCCCTCATGAAGTTGTCAGTTATTTTAAGGGAGCACTTATACGTATTGCATCAATAAAGTAAAATAAATAAATAATAATGTCCTTTAGAACTAATTTCGGTCACAGCGGCCAGTCTCAACGGAGACTGGCCATCTGCGCAGGACAGGTTTATAGTGCCCAAGAGTATGCACAAGCACAGGTGCATTCTCTATTCCCTCACTCTCATAGTCCGATGGGACGGTAAACCGACACGACCGGAGAGAGATCAAGCGCAGGACCAACGGCTTTACGTGCTTTCCGAGGCACGAGGGTGAGACACCGCAAACTTCCTGACTCCGGGCAGCTACTGAGAATTTCTTGATGGAAAAACCCAAAAACTCGTTTTTTTGGCCCGACTCGGGATTTGAACCCGGGACCTCATGATCAGTAGTCTCACTACTACAACCACTAGACCAACGAGGCAGTCAAAAAAACAAAATAAATAAATACAATGTAAGCTGTGAGTAATTTGCACGCAAATATTCTTATGAATATACATTCAGTTTCACAGACCGTCCACCCGAAGAAATTAATTATTCACAGATCACGCCAATGCTTGTTAAAAAAGAAAACTAGCTAAACAAATAACAAGGAAAAGTTTTTCGACGTTAATTAGTACGTAAATATTTTATTTTGCAAATAAATATCAAATATTTTCATATTGAAAATACAAACATTAATTAATCAATTCTATTTTTATTTATTAGCAAAGACTTTTTACGACAACTTTAAAAAGTTCATGTATTTTTCGGAAATAATAAACCTGTAGTTATGAGGCACCCTTCTAACAGAGAAAATATGTTGAACTCATGTGATTAGTTTAGTTTTTATTTTGATTTGAAGAGAAACTAATGTTTTTTTTATTTTTTTGTTCTTTTAAAAAACGTTACCCCCACACTAAGACTTTCTCCTGTGTCGTGGAAGCAGTTTACAAACATAAATTGCACAAGGACAAACATCCAAACCCGGAACAATTATTTGTAGGCCATACAAATACTTGTTCCGTGCGGGATTCGAAGCCGCGGCCCCCAGCGCAACAACTAATTGCTAAGCCACTGCGCCACGGAGCCGTCATGTTATTCATTATCGTGTGGTAGTGATGAATTCATCATCCAATTCCTTCAATAGAAATATGAGAAAGCCGATTATTGGAAAGCCATATGGACCCCGTAGCATCTGGAAGATGGCAGTTTATAATTCAATCGTTTTAGCTAAAAAATTGTACAAATGAATGGAGTAACTTTATCTATCGGCATATGTACGTTATAGAGCGAAGTTCAAAAAGTGTCCAGAAACGCGTTTTTTTTTCTTCAGTTTTATAGAAAATTGGGTAAAAGTAGGGGCAGATCGCTATGTGCAAAAATAATCCTAAAATGTTTCCGATTTCTAATTTAACACGAATGAAAACATCGTGAAATGGCAGAAAGGTTTTTAAATCATTTTTAAATCGAATTGAACAAAAAAACTTACAGGTAAGAGTTCATTAAAAATAACTCGACGAAGCTTAAAACAGTTCAAGTTGTATTTTCCTATCTACAAACTTGTAAAACTACTTAAAGTGTTTACCAGAATTGGTCTTGTTTTATTTCGTAAAACGTTTACAGTGAAATATGATTATTTGTTATTTTTAAGATGCTTTTATTAGCTTTACCTGAATATAGTGGGTATTAGTGAAACGCTCCCAAAAACGTAGATACACGATAGTACTATCGATACCTTTGATGATAGGTTAGAAAGAAATTCGATTTCAAGGAAAATAAATCCTCTTTTTTCAACGTTTAACTAACTTTATTCACGCTACATCATGTTAGTACAGATAAATGAAACGACAATTTCATTAAAAAAAATCATGAAAATATTTAAACATAAAACCAGCAGTAGAATTGCAATCAGCTGACTAGGGGTCAATATACGCGCGGACGCCAAATTCGCGTGGCCCGCAGCTACCGATGGTACCACCATAACTCATAATTTACAACACTTATCTAAATACCTAACTTATCTACTTAACCTACTATTTTGTCACTATGCTTGTCTCCAACTAGCCACCTTAATTCGAATTCACAGGTTAAATAAAACAAATACCTGGTTTGATTCTCCGCTAGTGAAAGAATTGCCTAAATGAAATGTTAACAAGTTTATAGTGATGTTTTTTTATCCATGGTGTAGATGTGTTTATTATTCGAATGTATTCAGTTATGTACCTATTCAGATGAGATCAGTACTAAGTTATTAAGAAAAATTAGGTACGAAACAGCTTATCGATCTAAATCCTCCGTGGCCTTATGAGATTCTTCAAGGCACATTAACATGTTTCCGTATTCACGAACACTATAAATGTACCTAAGCGTTAGGCATTATTAAAACAAAACGAGAAACACAAAACGTAACAACAAGAATAATAACAACCCCATACGTGGTAGAGCCATGCTGCAGCTATATTTCTGGTAAAGTTGTAACACGAATGGGTCGGCTCGACCGCGGAAGGACCACGCTCCTCACAAAATACCAGCGTAAAATAGCAGTTTAATGCTGCTCTGTTTCGTATGGTGAGTGTAGTGAACCGGAGAACCTTTTTACTGGTAATCGAGGCATTTCATCTTAGTCCTCACGGGTGACAACGCATCTGCATTTTATTCATAATCGAGGATAAATGTAGATGTCTATGGGCCACAGCAACCACTTACCTTCAGGTGGACTGTGTGCTCTTTTGTCACCCTTATCCAATAAAACAAAAATTAAAAAAAAAACAGAATTTAATGTAATGGTTTCTTATATTTACGCAAAGACTATACATTAATTGAAACTAATTATTGCCGTGTAGTAGCGGTCAAGAATATCCACTACCCCATATCCTCCCGTGGGTGTCGTAAAAGGCGACAAAGGGAAACAGGCAGGAGATGGGCAGCAGCATCTTCCTGATAATAGCCAAAATTATAATAAAAAAACTGCGGTTGCCAACCCGCTCGCCAAGCGTGGCAACTATGGCAAATACCCCCCTATGAATGTAACAAAGAGACGGCCCCCAGTCCCCGGCGGCCCCGCTATTCCTGGCTACGGTGGTGACCATGGTAACGGCGGGGCAGGGGGTGCTAAGAATCTCCGGTGGAGGTTCGGTTGCCACCTTAGACGACTCGACCTGGCCACGTACAACGCACGCACTCTGAAGACTGACGAGAAGATCTTGGAGCTGGAAGAAGAGATAGACAAGTTGCGCTGGCATATTATAGGATTATCCGAAGTCCGAAGAGAGGGGGAGAACACGGTAATCCTCGAATCCGGCAACTTGCTCTATCACCGGGAGGGCGACCATCTGTCCCAAGGAGGTGTCGGATTTATCGTCCACAAGTCTCTCGTTAACAACGTTGTAAAGATCGGGAGTGTGTCGACGAGGGTTGCGTACCTTATACTCAGAATCACCAAACGCAACTTATACGCACCAACCTCGGCACACCCCGATGAGGAGGTGGAGGAAATGTATGAGGATATCTCTAGAGCCATGCATTCCTCCAAAACCCAATATACGGTGTTAATGGGAGACTTCAATGCAAAACTAGGCACAAGAGAGAACGGTGAGCTGAAAGTAGGGAAATTTGGAATAGGGCAACGGAACCCAAGGGGCCAGCAGCGAACCGACTTCATGGAGAAAGAGGGACTCTTTATGATGAACTCTTTCTTCCAGAAGCGGCCCCACAGGAAGTGGACCTGGTCGAGCCCCGACGGTTCAACAAAAAATGAGATTGACTTCATTATGGCGACCAGACGACAACTGTTCAGTGATGAATCCGTGATCGCGATGGTGAAAACTGGTAGCGATCACCGAATGGTTAGAGGCACATTGAACTTAAACGTTAAGTTGGAGAGGTCACGTTTAATGAAGTCAACGCTCCGTCCCCCTCGTGCTCTGTTCCAAAGTCCCGAAACCTTTCAGCTCGAGTTACAAAACCGTTTTCAGTGCCTAGAAGACTGCAATGAAGTGGACGATATGAATGACAAGCTCGTGGAAACTGTCCATGCGGTCGGAGCTAAGTTCTGCAAGACCCGCCGCAGAAGAACACAAAAACTCTCCGATAACACTCTTAATCTCATGGCTGTTAGACGGGAAATGAAGCTACATTCTTCAACAGACTTGACAGCATACAGGCATCTGAACAGACAGATCTCCAAATGCATGCGGCGGGACTTACGCAACTTCAATACAGCTCGTATTGAAGAAGCGATCGAGCGGAACCAAGGCTCCAAAGTCTTTGCCAGACATCTGTCTAACAGAAAGAGCCAACTGTCAAAGCTGAAGACGGAATGTGGCAGCAACGTTTCCGGGACACCTGAGATTTTGAGTGAGATTGAGAAGTTCTATGGGCAGCTGTACACGTCATCGTTGGAGCCACACGCAAGTGTGAGTAACGATCCAAGAGCGAGTCTCATCCGACACTATTCCGAAGATATCCCGGACGTCAGTCTGAGCGAGATTAGAATGGCTCTCCAGCACCTTAAAAACGGTAAGGCCCCAGGCGAGGATGTATTACAGCGGAGCTTCTGAAAGCAGGTGGAAGACCGGTACTTGAAGTCCTTCAGAAGCTCTTTAATTCCGTCCTCCATGGTGGCATTACACCGGAGGCATTGAGCAGAAGTGCGGTGGTCTTGTTCCTCAAGAAAGGTGACAACGCTCTCTTGAAGAACTACAGACCGATTTCCCTTCTGAGCCGCGTCTACGTGCTGTTTTCGAGAGTCATTACGAATCGTCTCGCGCGCAGACTTGACGACTTCCAGCCTCCCGAACAAGCCGGTTTCCGAAAGGACTTTACCATCATAGACCACATTCATACCCTTCGGCATGTTTTACAGAAGTCCGAAGAGTACAATTTGCCACTATGTCTGGCGTATGTGGACTATGAGAAAACCTTTGATTCCGTCGAAATTTGGGTGGTGCTGCAGTCCCTTCAGCGGTGCCAAGTTGACTTTCGGTATATCGAAGTATTGAAGTGCTTGTACAGTAGGGCTACTATGGCTGTCTGAGTACAGAACCAGAGTACGAAACCTGTCCAATTGCAGAGAGGTGTAAGACAGGGTGACGTCATATCCCCGAAACTCTTCACCGCTGCATTGGAAGACGTTTTTAAGCTTCTGGACTGGAAAGGATACGGTATCAACATGAATGGCGAGTACATCACTCACCTTCGATTTGCCGACGATATAGTCCTTATGGCAGAATCGCTGGAGGGCCTAAGCACTATGCTCTATGACCTCAATAGTGTTTCCCAACGGATAGGTGATGAACATGGACAAAACAAAGATCATGTTTAATGTCCATGTCACTCCTATGCCGGTAGTTGTTGGGAGCACTAAGCTCGAAGTTGGTGACGAGTATGTTTACCTGGGACAAATAGTCCGACTAAGTAAGTTCAACTTCGACCGAGAGGTCAATCGACGGATTCAACTCGGCTGGGCAGCGTTCGGGAAGCTACGACACATCTTCTCGTCAGACATACCTCAAAACCTTAAAACGAAATTGTAAAACCAATGCGTGTTGCCAGTGATGACTTACGGAACTGAGACGCGGTCCTTCACTGCTGGCCGTATGAGGAAGCTCAAGGTCGCTCAGCGAGCTATGGTGAGGGCTATGCTCGGGATTTTTCTGCGTGATAAACTTAGGAATGAGGATATCCGTAGTAGAACCAGAATAACCGACATAGCCCAACGGATTAGTAAGCTGAAGTGGCAGTGGGCCGGCCATATAGCTCGAAGAACCGACAACCGATGGGGACGAAAGGTTCTCGAGTGGCAGCCTCGTACCGGTAGGCGAAGTGTAGGGCGTCCCCCCACGAGATGGAGTGACGACCTGGTAAGACATGCAGGAAGTCGATGGATGCAGGTGGCTTAGGACCGTGCTTTGTGGCATTCTTTGGGGGAGGCCTATGTTCAGCAGTGGACTTGTGAAGGGCTGTAATGAATGAAAAAAATACTAACGGATTTTATCACCTTTAATTTAACTTTTTAATTCCCGACGTTTCGGGTGCTTAACAGCACCCGTGGTCACGGAGGGGACTGAGGTGTTTGACGTCCCAATGTCATAGTTAGCCCGGCTACCCTCAGTTTTTGAATATTAATTTGAGCTTACCGTATATATTGGAAGTCTTGCAGTGGAACGCTTGGGTTTGGATTTAATTTTATTAATTATAGAATCCCAAGCAGATGGCAGCACCCATCCATCTTCTGTATTGAAATTATGATGTTTTTTAATTTCAATAGCCTCGCGAATCATTCTTGTTGGGAATCGATATTTTTTATCAACTAATTTTATAAGATTTACTTTTTTAACAAACATTTCTTTTAAATTAAAAAATAAAGAAATGAAAAGCATTGAATGATACACAAAAGTTTCCGAAATAAATCCGAAAATTAAATGTGGTGCAATGAAGATAATTAAAAAAGGGAGTCATTCAATATTCATAAGAAACCTAACAAAATGTTAAGATAAATATTTAGATTTCTTGAAAAATGGTTATTACTTGGCTCTGGCTATCGATTTTCAAAATCCCCGTATTTTCCCCGCATAATACCAATCCCCAACCAACTTTAAATTCTCCGCAATATTGGTAATTCCCCATGCGCCCCCTTTTCCCTCTGCGCCCCCTTTTCCCTCTGCGCCCCTTTTTCCCTGAAGTGGGTTGCTTCCGATTTGGCAGAAAGGTCATAGAGGCCAATGCCAGTCTCAGGTGGTGTTTAGTAGGTAGGCACTTAGGTTTCGCAGTGAGTCCCACATAACCACGCAGCCGGCTGTCGTAGCATTCACCACCTTCCTCCCCCGCTTCCCGCAGGGTAGCCCTTTTCATTGCTTCTGGGCGCAAAAAAAGTGAATTCTCCACATGTTGGCAAAGCTGACGTATGTACATTCCACAGCGCGAGGCGATACGAGCCGGCCAGAAGGCAGTAGCGCGTGTGTGAAAGGGAAAGGTAGAGTGAGTAGGCATTGTTTCATACCGAGCTAGATAATAGTTCAGCGTCCGCGAGAATATTGACCCTATTGTCAGCTGATTTTGTTTTAAGTTTCACTGCTGGTTTTATGTTTAAGTATTTTCATGATTTTTTTTTTATGAAATTATCATTTCATTTAGCTGTACTAACATGATGGAGCTGAATAAAGTTAATAAAACTTAGTGAAAAGATATTTTTTTTTACTCGGGTTTGAATTTCTTTCTGACCCATCATCAAAGGTATCGTTAGTACTATCGTCTGTCTTCCTTTTCGGGAGCATTTTACTTACACCCAGTATGTATGTATTGTTGATGGAAATTATGTTTCAGTTTTCTTCTTATTTCTGACTTAAATTCTGATATATGATATGACTCTATAACCTGGTATTCTATCTAAAATATTAGTCAATTTGGGTTTCTTTAAACTCTCATACTTATTATGTTTTAAGTTTACTTCAAAAGATATTAAAACGTGGTACCCCATGATACACCTTGGCTGCCACTTCATATTTTTATCAGCGGATTAATGTATCCTACTGGAAATGTGCCTACCTCTCCTCACCCCAACTCTTCCATTAAAATCTCCTAACATAATAATATTTTCACTTTCCTTACATTTCATCAACACCAGCCTTACCATGTCCCAAAACTGCTCTCAGATATAAGTGGGCTTAGACATATCTGGGGCGTACACCCCTAGCACAAACAACTTCTTTAAGCCCACTTTCATTCGTATCCACAGCAACCTTGGGCTTACACATTCATACTCTTTCACACATTGACCCATTCTTTCTGAAAGGATGACACCGACTTCCTGGCTTGCCCGCTCGGTCTTGTCTACACCAGACCGGTAAGCGGTATACATGCCATGTACATTGACATCTCTTCCCTTTCGTTTCGTCTCGTTTACACATAACACATCTATTCCTCTATTGTTCATCATTTAGCATACTTCATCCATTTTATCATTCATTGCTCCACATACATTCAGCGTAGCCAGACGAGCCTCCGCAATCCACTTTTCGCCCCTCCGGGAGACAGGACGTGACGGGTGGCGAACCTCGTCGCCGGTTTTTCTCCCGTAGATTCTTCGCACCCCTGCCCCATTAAAGGGGCGCCGGGTTCTCGAAGTCATTTCTTTTACTTCTTGGCTCATGGTGCGAACTAAGGGTGGTAGATTTTACGCCGCTACCATACGGCGAGAAGCCGAGTCTATCCTATCGGCTTTGTCTGCTTTGTCGCTCGTTTAGCACCACCCGGGGGACCCTTGTAGGGTGGGCCTAGGATTAGGTGGTCGAAGCCTACGGAAACGAGCGTTTTCATGGATATCTTTTTATAATAAAGGTGGAATTACGCTATGAATTTTCGATATTATGTCGTTTTCCGACTACAATGCGAAGACGCGGGAAAGAGCTAGTAATATAGAATAGTATAGAATAAAATAGATTAGATATATATTGTGCTAGTTGTAGGGTTCAGATATTTAATATTATACTAGTTATTAAGTGTCACCACTACCTACCTAGAATATAGGCTTAAAATATTATTAAAATCATGAAATTTAAAGCATTATGCCATTATTCATAAATCAAATAAAATATAACAAAATTCAAAAGGTCAGTATAAAATATTTTTTCATCACATTGTCATACTTCTCATGGGTATAAATAACGCCCCTATCATTAACTTTTGTAAACTTCAAACAGAATGATTAATGGCCTCGCAAAAGTTTTCACTTCCTTATCTTAAACTTCGGAACAAGATAAACACTGCTCTTTGTAAACTGGTCTGAAACACACAGTTATGAAAATGCTTATTCATAATTTCGATCTACTTACTAGTGTTTCCAAAACAACTGGAAGTGATTCATTTTATATGCAAAGATGGACATATTACATATGCATGTACTATAATTTGCATTTCAATGTTTGCATTAAATTAACCCCATTTCAGTTTGGTTCACTTATTTGTAATTACATGTCTGAATCTAAATGTAATTATTTAAGAGGTGCTTATAAATTATGTATTGTAAACAATGTAATCAATACTTAATTACTAGTTACTCGAACACCAAATAACAACATTTCTGCCTATCCTGCGCTCTTTCTATTTTGCACAAAGAGAACACAAGACTTTTTCTAACTTATCACTCAATGGACAGCTTAGGCGCTCATCCGGTCGCTTACTATAAAAATTTCTAAAATCTAAAGTTATAAGAACTTCCATCATATCCTCCACGTGTCCCACGTGTCCGATCGAGACTTCGCTGATTTTAATTATATTAAGGTCGTCGACTCCCTTGTTCTTCCTAACATCATCATTCACCTTAGTCTTAAGTTGGTCTTAAATAAAAATTGTTTTTGGAATACTTTTTTATAAAGGAGCCATGCCAAACTTTGCAGTGAAATTACAAGTTATTTTCGGAAAAAAGTTAAACAAATTGTTTATATTTAGTTAGTTGTCTATTTCTTTTTAAAGTTACCTCCATACTAGGATTTTCTCCTGTATCGTGGGGGCAGTTAACATACATAAATTTCATAAGGACAAACATCCAGACCCGGCACAATTATTTGTAGGCCATATAAATACTTGTACCGTGCGGGATTCGAACGCGCGGCCTTTGGCGCTGCAACTTATTGCTAAGCCACTGCGCCACGGAGCCGTCAATCAAAATCAAAACTACTGTTATCGCAACGCCGACTAACCATCTCCGTAGGACAGGATTATAGTACACGAGTGTGTACGAGAGCACAGGTAATCTTTCTCTATTACCTCAATGTCATAGTCTGGTTGGACGGCAATCCGACACGACTGGAGACAGAGAGACTCATGATGTACTCAACTGATAATTTCTTGACAGAAAAACTATAATTGATTTGGCCCGACCGGAAGTGATTTATAGAACAGAAAGTTATATTAGTATTAACTTATTTAAAAATATATAAAACAATTTATACATCAATGTGGTAAACATATTGAACCAGAACTTTTATTACTGAAGAACTATTTATTATTCATTAAGCACGGACCCAAACTCGTGCGCTGATAATGTAGTTAAACTAACTAATATTTGTTTGTAATATTTGGATTCCACTTTTTGTGCTATCTTAGCTAAGCTCTTCATCTTTGTAAAGGCCAACCTTTATAAATACGACGCACTTAATACTTATCTTAATTCATAAAACTTGTAAAGAACTACTACTACCTTTTCCTATAGTTGAGAATTTGTTAGTCTGAATGCTACTTTTTTTTTCATATGATATAATATGAATGTCCGTCAGAAGACAAAAACCAATCAAATTCATTAAAAAATTAATAACCACTGGTATAAGGGTCATCTTGCTATGAGTATTTATTTACTTAATATGACCATGTAATGTATGATATTTATAAATAAATAATATAGTTTTTTAATATACTAAGGGTTGATTTAAAAGTTTTCAGCATACAAGTATTACTGCAGAACCAAAACCTGTAGCAGATTACGTAAACTCTACAATTAATGGTTTAGCCGTACCGCTGGCTGTTCCGGTACTTACGTACGGTATTCGAAGGGGAAAACTTTGGAGTTTTTGTTACAAGTACGTATTGCATAACACATAACATTACCCAATCATGTAAAAATAAAGACAAAATAATTGAAATGCGAAAATAGCAAAAAAAAAAATAATGAAAAAAGTCGATAGTAAGACAACATGAAAAAAATTGAAGCACACAGAAAATTATTCATTCCGTTCAGTTTTTGACATCTATTTTATTTCGTTCACTGCTGAACATAGGTTTTCCCCAAGGAATTCCATAAAAGACAATCCTGAGCAACCTGCATTCATTGATGTTACGCATTTCTTACCAGGTCGGCAATAAATCTTTTGTTTATAAAATAGGAATGACAAATCAGCACGCAGATAGTACGTGGATGCAGTGCCCTGTGGCGGTAGGAAGGAAAAGGGGAGATCTCCCGCCGGGCAAGGTGTTCTGCCCGGGAAGCGGACAACGCTCCAATTGGTAGTTCGGAGCTATTCTATATATGCTGCTTTAACTTCGGAACTTTGTTAACGCGATTTAGGCTTCGATGTGTTTTCGCTTGTGGCGCGACGACCGCGCCGCCAAAGCCCAATAGACACCTTCATTTAACGCCGATTACAATCAAAATGCAGATGCGTACTCACCCTTTAGGAATAAGATGGAATGCCTCGTTTCTTGTTAAAAAGGATCTCTGGTTTTCTTCACTCAGTATACCAAACAGCAGTATTAAGCTGCTATTTCACGCTGGTATTCTGTGAGAGCATGATCCTTCCCTGGTCGAGCCGACAAACCATATTATATCTGCAGCGTGGCTTTACCACGTACGCCTACGAGGCTGCCCCTTAAGAACCTTTCTTGAACAATATTTAACTTTAAATGTACTCAATCATTTTCAACAATCTTAATTCTCATTCCATATACTTAATATAATACTATCTCTCACTATCTTTCTTAGTATTCTGATTCTTTTTCTAATTGCAAGCGCTGATTGCAGGCGGGCTCAACGAGAATATCTTTTGGTTGTATTCTTTTAGCTGCTCTCTAGCCTTCTTGCCAACATTTTAAATTAGGTAACAAAAATCGTAAACGTTTACGATAGTTATTTACGGATTGCATAGTAAGCCCAATAAATTATATGTTAACTGGATTAATCTTTTATAAATTTGTATCTGGTAATATAAATTTAGTTTTAATAATCAATAAGGGAACGTGAGGCGGAGATGTTGGGACTTTCGACATGTAACGCTATCCGCTCACATTATATCTCGTTAATTTTGTTATACCGCATTAACACTTAAAGAAAATCACACTAACATTAATAGCAAAAAATATAAGAAAAATAACACTTTTTTTAAGTTTTTCAATGCGTATTTTTATAAGAAATGTACAATGAATATTTTTTTTATTTTTTATCAGAAAGTTTCTGCTGTCCATATCCTGTTTCGTTTCCTTCTGTCGCCCCTTATCATCTATTTCTCGTAGTTAACAAAATAAATAATATATTACCTTTATTCGATATATCTACTCAATTCCCTTGAGGTGCTATAAAATATTTAGGTATATTCAAAGTAAGTAAAGAAGGTTGCTCCCTGTATTCAATGAAAAGCGTGCACTTCACAAATAAAAAGTCAGCTAGATGTTTCTGCCCTTATTAAAAATCATAACAATTGATGCATTTATTAATAAATTATCCAAACAAAATTTTACTTTCATAATATTAGTTACGCTGGTAGGATTACTGTAACATCATAGCGTAAAATAGAGGCTTAACGCTGCTGTGTTTCGTATGATGAGTGTAGAGAACCGGAGACCCTTTTTACTGGAAATGAGGCATTCCATCTTAGTCCACACGGGTGACAACGCATCTGCATTTTGATTTGTAATATAGGATAGATGTAGATGTCTATGGGCCGCAGCAACCACTTACCATCAGGTGAACTATGAGCTCTTTTGTCACCCTTATCCTATAAAAAAAACATCGTTAAAGCCTATTAAAGTCCATTGCTGAACATACGCCTCCCTCATAGATTGCCTCACGGGGAGCATATTTGAAATAGTTGCCACGCTCTGCAAGCGAGTTGGCAACCACAGTTTTTTAGTTTTGGTCCTTATTAGAAAGACTCTGCTGCCATTCTCCTGTTTTTTTTTCCGCCACTCGGCGAAAGGAATATTCCTACCAAATTTCAAGTCTCTTAGTTCTAGAGTATCGTGATGAGTCACTACATAGGTGGAAATCTCTTATATATATATATATATATATATATATATATATATATATATATATAACTTATTATTATTATAAGTTAATATTCTCACATATTTATGTGACAACACCGAAAGTAAGTTCGAATGTTGACAAGATAAATATAATTTAAAATTAAAAATTTTGTACAGCCGACTTCTTATTCTATAACATAAATACGACACAGCTCTTGTATCAAGGCGAGGTTTTAAAAATCGATGGGTGTCGTATAATTTTAATGGTTTTATAGTATCATATTGAGAGCTAAATTATGTCATAAATTGTTACAGCTACTTATCTAAATATTTTTTTATAGAATAAGGTATACAATCGAGCGCAGAGTCCACCTGATAGTAAGTGATTGCTGTGACCCATTAACATCTATATCTATCTTCGTTTGCGAATTAAAATGCAGATGCGTTGTCAGCCGTGAGAACTAATACAGAATGCCTCTTTTTCAGTAAAAAGTGTCTCCAGTTCTCTACACTCACCATACAAAACACAGCAGCATTAAGCTGCTATTTTACGCTGGTATTCTGTGAGAGCATGGTCGTTCCCCGGTCTAGCCGACCTATTCTTGCTACAACTATACAATTAATATAGGTGCAGTATGGCTCTACCACGTATAAAATATAAATATCTAAATTTATAATGGAAGAAATAGACTACGTTTATCATTATATCGTTACAGTTCAGATAGCCCGCAGGTCCCATGATCGTAAGTGCAACATCTTATAATGTGTTCCCGGGTATAAATCGGGTGAACAAAATCAGTCACTAAGTTATCTGTCAAAACATTTTCAGAAACAGCCCGGTCTCAAGAAATATTTAATACAGAGAGATTGGCGTTGCACCCTCGTTCCTCGGAAAGCTCGTAAAGCTGTCCGTTTGCACCTGATCTCTCTCCGGCCATCAATGTCCAATTGCGTCCCGTCGAACTATGAGAATGAAGGAATTGATAGTGAGTGCAGGTGTGTTTACGCACACACACTCGTGCACGATAATGTCCTAAATAAAGGTGGCTAATCCTTGTTGAAACTGCCTGCTTCTAACGGAGTTCGATCTAGAGGTCACTATTGTCATTTAAGCCGTGACTTGGTCACCCACGGTGAATAAAGAGGTACCCTTTTGGCTGGATGGAAGTGTAATGCTGGCCGAGGTAGCCACTCCGGATGCGCGTTGGTGGCCAGAGGCGGGAAAGGAGTCCTCCACCTCCCTACTGCAGCCAAAGTGGAGTCACGAGTGAAGAAGAGTGATGGAGGTAGTGTCAGTCGCGGAGGTTATGGCGCTATTCGCCCTATCCTCGGCGGCTGATACTTGTTTAGCGGTGGAGCCACAGACCAGATCCGTTTGGGTCAGGAAAGCTGGTGCTTTCGAGTACTCGTTTTTTCCTGGCCCCAAGGTCTCTATATATCGGACTCGGGGAGTGATTGTTGCACAGGTGGAGTTAGACGTCGCGGAGGAAGGCTCGCCTTGTGTTCCTGGTGCGCCTTACCTGAGAAGGAAAAAGGGGAGAAGATATCTTTTCCCGAGGAGGAGCTGACATAGGACGGCCGATGCTGATGGATCGCGAATTCGGGTGAAAGCGTACCCGTAGCCCTGCTAATATGCGGTGAAAGTGGAGCACCATTTTAGTCAGTGAGAGTCCGTCGTAACCCGTCATTGGAAAGAAGGAGAGTCATTTGCTTACACAATTATAGTTTGCAGCAGTAGAACTAGTTGGACGTTTTTCTGTTGTCCATTTGGTTCAAAAGTAGAATTAGGTAACTACTTAATTTATTTTTATGAATTTAATAATTTCCAAAGTCGCTGCAATGAAATTGGTGTTTAATTAAAGTCTTCTTTATGGAAGTAACTTCAGTTTTAATATTTTGACAGTAGGATAAGCTCTAATGGGGAACCTTTATTATAGGATCCTTTATTATGCCCTGTCATGTAGCATAAACGTTTACTGGTTAAGCAAAGAACATCTAAAAAAGTTCTGCTTTGTTCAAGCTTGAAAATATATTCACACAAACGTCTGAATTCTAATGTGTGCTGTGTAATTTCTAATAATTTTTTTTAAATAAGTGCTTTTCTGGCGGTCAGCCTATTGAACTGTGGGTATTCGTTTCTAATATCAACAACCAAAAAAAAAATAGTTTCTATTAGTTTCCACCCGACCACATAGTACCGGTGCTTTTTATTATTAATAATAAAAATAATGAAACCACTAAGGGTTATGGGGTTCCCCGTTTTAGGAAGGATTTGAATTAATCACTTATTGCAATCACAATAACAGGCATTTCGCAGTTTTGACGCTTCTCCCCGTTCCTGACAGAATATATTACGTCTGCTATAGTCAGGGTAGTTATATTGACCTAGGGGTGCTCTATATTAAACCATGAGGCCTTTCTGGCATTTCTTATAATCGTCTTACGACACACACCAGTCGGCAACGCTCCTGCGGTTCCCCTGGTGTCGCAGTTGTTCATGGACTGCGGTAGTCATCATCAGGTGAGCTGCATGCTCGTTTGCCTCTCTCTGTTTAAAAAAAACATATTGAACGAAATGAGTTGATGGATTCACTTACGCCGCCACCACATAGTAAAAACTAAATACAAACGCAAAATATTAATATTTACTACATAACTTTTGATGAAATCAGCAGTTGTGAAAATTATTTTTTTCACATCAGTGTCCGTTTTAATTTTAATCGAAGTAACTTAATAACAGTTAATATTTTTAATTGATATGACTAATAGTTCTTAAAGATTTGGAATAATATTATAGGAAGGGGCTTATGGAACTATTATTTGAAATGATCCTTCTAATGTTTTACCACTCGATGTGTAAATTAAAATGAAGACCTAAAAGTTTTGGAAGTATTTATACAAACATTTTTTTTAAATATAATAAAGGTAGCAAACGAGCACACAATCCACTTGATGGTATTAGATACTGTAGCTCATAGACATTTACATTTATCCTCGGTTAAGAATTAATATGTAGATGCATAATCTCCCGAAATGACTAAGATGGAATGCCTCCTTTCCAGAAAGGAGGGTCCCCGGTTCTCTACACTCACCAATATATTTTATGCATGTACATATTCTGTGAGGTCGTGGTTCTACCCTGGTCAAATCAACCCATTCGTGCATATGGTACAGGTATGAACAATTCAAAATTTTTATAATTTCTTAATACGTAAAAATATTTTTTTTTTTTTATAGGAGAGGGGGCAAACGAGCATGCGGCTCACCTGATGGTAAGTGACTACCGCCGCCCACGAACAACCGCAACACCAGGGGAATTGCAGATGCGTTGCCGGCCTTTTAAAAAGGAGTAGGCTCTTTTCTTGAAGGTCCCTAAGTCGTATCGGTCCGGAAAAATCGCTGATGGTAATCGATTCCACAAAGAAGTCGTGCGAGGAAGAAAACATCTTCTAAATCGCACAGTGGTGGACCGCCAATCATCCAGATGGTGTGGATGGTATCGGGAGTTCTGCCGCGATGTGCGTTCATGAAATTTGGCGGCTGGGATTAATCCGAACAATTCCTCAGAGCACTCCCCATGGTAGATGCGAAAGAAAATGCAAAGAGATGCAACATCTCTTCGCAGTGCCAATGAATCGAGCCGATCGGAAAGGGCTCGGTCGTCGACGATTCGAGCCGCTCTGCGCTGGATGCGGTCAAGTGGAAGGAGCTGGCACTGGGGAGCCCCTGCCCAGAGATGGGAACAGTATTCCATGTGAGGCCGAACCTGCGCCTTGTAAAGTTGCAGGCGGTGTGCCGGCATGAAATACTGTCCCGCTCTGCTGAGCACGCCAAGCTTTTTAGAGGCCAATTTGGCCTTCTCTTCCAAGTGACCACGAAACTGCACGTCACTCGATATGTCGACTCCGAGGATACCGATACTGGCTGAGGCAAGAAGGGGAGTGCCTTCAAACTGAGGAGATACGACAAAGGGGTTCTTTTTAGCGGTAAACGCGCAAACTTGTGTCTTCTGAGGATTAAACTGGACTAGATTTAGTCGCCCCCAATCCGAGACTTTGTCCAGCAAAGACTCGACTTCAGACACAAGTTTGTTCCGGTACTCGGCGACGTTTTCCCGAGAAATATTGGCCCGGCCGGTGTATAGAGCATCACCAGTGCTGTCATCCGCATAGCAATGAATGTTACCAGTTAGCAACATATCATTGATATGCAGAAGAAACAGCGTTGGTGATAGCACACAGCCTTGTGGAACACCAACGTTAATAGGCTTGTAGTCAGAACATGCACCGTCTACAACGACCTTGATGCTCCGATCTGCAAGGAAGCTGGTGATCCAATTGCACAATTTCTCGGGAAGCCCATAGGAAGGGAGCTTCGAAAGAAGCGCTTTGTGCCAAACCCGATCGAAGGCCTTCGCAATGTCCAGACTAACGGCCAACGCCTCCCCCTTGGACTCTACTGCCTCCGCCCATCTATGGGTCAGGTAGACTAGAAGATCACCAGCTGATCGACCCCGACGAAAACCGTATTGGCGGTCACTGATCAGCTGGTGATCCTCAAGGTACCGGATGAGCTGGCAGTTAATAATGGATTCCATTATTTTGGAGAACAAGGAGGTGATCGCGATAGGCCTATAGTTGGACGGGTCTGAGCGGTCGCCTTTTTTAGGGATCGGGTGGACAAAAGCTGTCTTCCATGAGTTCGGGACAACGCCATGGGAGTAGGAGTACCGGAAAAGACGCGTTAGAACCGGTGCCAACTCCGGAGCACACGTCCTCAGCACAATTGGGGGGATTCCGTCAGGCCCACTCGACTTGTGGATGTCAAGGGAGAGGAGTGCTCTGCGAACCGAGCGCTGTGAGAATAGCACATCCGGCATAGAGCACTCACACCGCGGAATGGTCGGCGGTGTGTTCCCCCAGTCATCAACAGTCGAGTTGGACGCAAAAAGGGAGCCTAAAAGGTCGGCCTTCTCTTTTGCGTCGTGGGCCAGTGAGTCGTCCTCCCTGTGCAGAGATGGTAGTGATGGCTTACAGAAATTCCCTTGGACAGCCTTGGCGAGAGACCAGAATGCACGGGTTCCCGAAGGAAGGCGAACTAGTTTCTCGCCAATTCTGCCTATGTGCTCTGACTTTGCCCTGGCAATAACTCTTTTGAAGGACCTGGAGGCGAAGTTATACTTCTTTTTAAGTGTGCTGGTGTTTACATCCCGAGTCACCGAAGCCGCAGCCCAGGCTTGATAACACTCCTGCTTTCTGCGCAATGCAGTCTTACAGGAGCGACCAAACCAAGGCTGAGATCTGCCTCCGATGGGTACCACAGATGATGGAATAAATAGTTCCATTCCCTGTAGCACCACATCAGTGACAGAGTCAGCAACAGCGCTGGGATCATCCGGCGAGAAGCAAACCCGCCCCCATGGGTAGGATGCAAAGAAAGACCGCATTCCGTCCCAATCCGCCGACCTGTAATGCCAAACACGGCGGCAACCTGCAGAACGCAACCGCGAAGGGAGCGTGAGTGGCACCATACTCCGGATCAGACAATGGTCCGAAGAGCCGAGAGGGGCATCGACGGAAACCTGATATCCGTCCGGATGAGAGGTCAGCAGAAGGTCCAACAGGGAAGGTGTATGATCCTCCACATCTGGAATCCGCGTAGGCGAAGTAACCAGTTGTGTCAGACCATATGCCAAAGCAAAGTCATAAACAGATCTCCCCGCATGATCGGTTAAACGTGAACCGAGCCATTCGGCATGGTGGGCGTTAAAATCGCCAAGGATCACGATCTCTGCGGATGGGACCTGTTGTAGCAAGGAATCTGTAGCCATTTGGACGTGGTCGATGAGTCGGTCTGTTTCGGCATTACCGCTATGGGACCTATAGAGGCACCCGTAGACGCGCGGATGGTCGTCGCTGTCTACGCGTAGCCAAAGGATGGACAGGTCCGAACCTTCAAGACTGCCGAGGCGTCGAGAACAGATGTCCTCTCTGACATACACGCAAACTCCAGCCCGAGGCACAAAGGAGTGCTCCAATTTGTACCCCGGGCAGGAGAGATACGAAATATCAGCCGGAGAGGAAACCTGCGTCTCGGTCAGAAAGAGCAAGGCCGGCTTCGCCGTCTCGAGATGGTAGTGGACGGCGTTTAGGTTAGAGTGAAGTCCCCTGATGTTGCAGAAATTCACGGATAGCGTGGCAGGGGTCGCCTTGGTATTGTTGCTCAGTTTGCCCCAAGCAGTTTTGTTTTTGAGCGGAATTTTGCCCCCCCCAGAATACGCGGGGCAGCCTGAGCACCCACGCTCAGGATTGGAATAACATGGTCGTGGATGCTCAGCGAGGGATTCTCCAGGGGTACTGGTACCCTCCTGGGGTAGTCTACTTTGTAATTCCGCTACCATGTTGATGGGGGGGGGGGAATTGGGCCTCCGGCCACCTGCACTCACCAGACGAAACGCAGAAGCAGGGCCTCTACTTCACGCCGGTATTCTGTGAGGTCGTGGTACCAACCCGGCTCGAGCCTGCCCATACGTGCATACAGAAAACTGCTGCGGGGCTCTACCACCGTTAGAAATATGTTATTTTTCAGTTGAAACCTCGTCAT
The DNA here is from genome assembly GCA_963668995.1 of Parnassius mnemosyne. Lineage (NCBI taxonomy): Eukaryota > Metazoa > Arthropoda > Insecta > Lepidoptera > Papilionidae > Parnassius > Parnassius mnemosyne. The sequence continues at coordinate 14,071,455 of CAVLGL010000084.1, read as the reverse complement.
GAATATGAAAAGCGTCCTCTTGCAGATAATAAATTGTTCACGGCTCGTGCTCCTATTTGTGAAAAGTAGCAAAAGTTACAGATACTGCAAAAAGATGCAATTAGCTGAATTTCTATGCAAGTTTATACGTGTTTCTTTCGTTTTTATTAAAAGCGTATTACGAAACTTCAAAAGGCTATACAATTGGTAGTGTTCAGTTGTTTCAGCTACACATTCATTTAGTGACTGCCTGCGACTGTTAGTAATCGAGTAATCGTGAATAATTGATGTTATATTTTCACAACATATTTTTGTCGAGACGATATTTTATAACTGTGCTATGATCCGACACGAGACGCTTTAGGCAAGTTTTTAATTTTTTTTATATAGGGTAACAAACGAGCATACAGTTAACCTTATGGTAAGTGGATGCTGTAGCCTATAGACATCTACATTTATTCTCGATGTAAAATCAAAATGCACATGCGTTGTCATCCCTGAGGATTAAGACGAAATGCTTCGTTTCCAGTAAAAAGGGTCTCCAGTTCTTCATACTCACCATACAACACACAGAGTATTGAGCTGCTATTCTGTGAGAGCGTAGTCTTACCACGGTTGAGCCGACAAATTCGTGCTATAACTATAATGCAGCGTGGTATACCACGTAGAAATATAATTTAATTAAAAAATATATATTTAAATATTATTTTTAAAATTTAAAATAGAATTTTAATGGAACAAAATAACCTAAATTCCTAATATACCTATTATGTTAGTTTAGTTACGAAAAATAGAATCACAAAATATGGATTCGATAGGCACTGTGATCTAATTTTAATAAATAAAAGGTTTTAGAAAAATTTACTTCGCAAATATCTGCGTTATAAACGCGTTATAACTCGGATATTTGCGAAGTAAATTTTTTTAAAACCTTTTATATAATGGATTTCCGCAAAGTAACGCCTGATTCTATTAATTTTTAATAAATTTCATATTCATACTGCAAATTTCCGGAATGAATTTCGAGTAGAACACAAAGCGCCACCTACTGAAACGAGTAGCTTACGGCCAGCTAGTTTATGGACATAACTGAAAACTAAAAAATATTTGTTTATATGTATGGCACATTTATGTTATATGTAATAGTTTTAAAGTATATATTCGTACTTTTATATCTTTTTGATAGGAGAGGGTGCAAACGAGCATGCGGATCACCTGATGGTAAGTGACTATCGCCGCCCATGACCATTTTCAACACCAGGGAGGGAATCGCAGAGGCGTTGCCGGCCTTTTAAAAAGGAGTACGCTCTTTTCTTGAAGTTCCCTAAGTCGTATCGGTCCGGAAAAATCGCTGATGGTAATCGATTCCACAAGGAAGTCGTGCGAGGAAGAAAACATCTTCTAAATCGCACAGTGGTGGATCGCCAATCATCCAGATGGTGTAGATAGTATCGGGAGTTCTGCCGCGATGTGCGTTCGTGAAATTTGGTGGCTGAGATTAATCCGAACAATTCCTCAGAGCACTCCCCGTAGTAGATGCGAAAGAAAATGCAAAGGGATGCAACATCTCTTCGCAGTGCCAATGAATCGAGCAAATCGGAAAGGACTCGGTCGTCGACGATTAGAGCCGCTCTGCGCTCGATGCGGTCAAGTGGAAGGAGCTGGCACTGGGGAGCCCCTGCCCAGAGATGGGAACAGTATTCCATGTGAGGCTGAACCTGCGCCCTGTAAAGTTACAGGCGGTGTGCCGGCATGAAATACTGTCCCGCTCTGCTGAGCACGCCAAGCTTTTTAGAGGCCGATTTGGCCTTCTCTTTCAAGTGACCACAAAACTGCACGTCACTTGATATGTCGACTCCGAGGATTCCGATACTGGCTGAGGCAAGAAGGGGAGTGCCTTGAAACTGAGGAGAAACGACAAAGGGGTACTTTTTAGCGGTAAACGCGCAAACTTGTGTCTTCTGAGAATTAAACTGGACAAGATTTAGTCGCCCCCAATCCGAGACTTTGTTCAGCAAAGACTCGACTTCAGACACAAGTTTGATCCGGTACTCGGCGACGTTTTCCCGAGAAATATTGGCACGGCCGGTGTATAGAGCATCACCAGTGCTGTCATCCGCATAGCAATGAATGTTACCAGTTAGCAACATATCATTGATATGCAGAAGAAACAGTGTTGGTGATAGCACACAGCATTGTGGAACACCAGCGTTAATAGGCTTGTAGTCGGAGCATGCACCGTCTACAACGACCTTGATGCTCCGATCTGCAAGGAAGCTGGTGATCCAATCGCACAATTTCTCGAGAAGCCCATAGGAAGGGAACTTCGAAAGAAGCGCTTTGTGCCAAACTCGATCGAAGGCCTTCGCATAGGCATCTTAATAAGAGAATAAAGGTAGTAGCAGAATTGAAAAAGCTAGAAAGAACGAATAAAAATGATAGAAGACTATCTGAAAACTTCCCGGTAAATATCAAAATATTCTGAATTATCGACAGAACTATCGGAAGAAAGTCAGAACAGTCTAAAATGAATGCTGTATGAGTAAACGAAACTTTGGAAGCGTCTTTAAATATTAGGAGGAATCTGAAGTTAAAGAGCTCCGAAAAAAAAAGAAAACAGATGAGTACAGAAGAAGTATTGAAAGCAATTAGAGCATAAAAGCAGGTAAGAGCTAATTATGATAAAGTATGATATGAAATGCTGAAAATACTGGAGGAGAGGTGACAAACTAGCTGTACACTATATTCAATTACTGCTCGTATCTTAGGCGAGTACCAGGAGACTGATACAAAGCCATTGTAGTCCTACTGTATAAGGGAAAGGGACAGGAGGACTATATATTGTGGGAAAACCAGCTCCGCTCTTCCAAAAAAGGTGGATTGCAAGAGTAATGACGGAAAATTTTGGGATGTGATGCTGGATTTTCTATGCAATTGATCACATAAAAGAAAATGTTTTGCACATTTTTAGACTTCTTTACATTTACATACATTTAATTGTTTGATTGCAATATTATTAAACCAAAAAAATAAAGGTCTATTTTAAAACATTGATACACTGAGGATGGTTTTTTTGCGCAGATGAAAAATCGGATTATAACGTGTGTATATATTAATCAACGATATTTCGCATAGAACAATTTAATAAAGTTAAAACGTAACTATCGATATAGTTTTCTGTAAGATATTTTATTTGAAAATTTAATTTATGTTTACCCATGTATTAAATATTACATATTGGCTAATATATTATTGCTTTAATAGTTTACATGGTAGATCGAAGAGTGGAAAGCACGATACAGAAGTAATTTCTAGCAAGAGGTTACATATTTTAAGAAGAAATTTTTAAACAAAATGCAGAATTATTTAATAATTAGGAATGAATGGTATTTTTTAAACTGCAAGGCTTGTGTGAGTTTGTAGTCAGTATCTAAAATTTATATTTTATTGAAGAAGATCGAGTTAAAATCTTATTCTTTGTCACAAAGTCCCATAAATAAAAGAACTACGATAGGAACGGCAGCCCCACTAATTACAGCAACAGTTTACGTACCCTACGAGACGAGTCAGTTTTTGTTTCTTACCGTAACGCTATTTCAAACAAATTTAACTTTTGCAGAAGTAGGTTAATGCTTAAATGAAACTAGGTGACAAAAATATTTTTTGCGAATTTATATTTTATTTTAATGTGATATATTTTTCAAGGCTTCATTTCCAGTAACAAGGTCTCGCTATTTATTCTCGACATACTTTAAAGTACAGCGGCGTTCCATTTCTATTATTCACTTGAGTTAGACTAAACTTAAAGAATTAGATAATATTCCTATTCAAAAAGTACCAATAGTATCGGTTCTGAGCGACTTGAATGTATCAAATCTTTACACGCGTAATCTGCTGCATCTTTTGGTATGAGACTAATTATTTTTTAATCAGTTGTCATTTTTTGAGCTATACGGTTGATACGTTCCTATTTCAGCCTAATAAAAAGATTACGTAACCCGACGGCTCATAAATGTGAGGCAAATACTTCAAGAATCGACCCTAAATGTAATCGTTTACTATGTACTTCTAAAATGATAGTAACCAAATAGTTAAGGGTAATGACCACGAACTTTAAAGTCATGAGTTCGAACCCGCCATTCCATTATTGTCTTGAATCATTCCTAACGTGAGCATTTTATGTTTACTTCGAGTGTTTATTCACTAACTAGCTGTTCCTTGCGAATTCGCCCGCGTGTAATTTAGGGTTTTGATTTTGTTGCGCGGAACCCTAATTATTTTTCAAAAATGTAAGTATCCTAAGTTACTTCTTATAATATAAGCTATCTATTAGTGAAAGTCCCGTCAAAATTGGTCCAGCTGTTTCGGAGATTAGCCGGAACAAACAGACAGACAGACAAAAATTTTAAAAATTGTGTTTCTGTTACAGGTACCGTATATACTTTTATATGCAATTAGTAAAAAGCTGTTATTTGTACATTACAAAAAGACACTTTAATTTTATTTATTTGTATAACATAAAAAATACAGAAGTAAAAAGTAACATCTTGATTTTTCCTTTAAATCAAACAAGTTAATATTTTCCAAAAAAAATTACGGCAAAGCCCACCAGAGGCTTTATGGATTGAGCACGCCCTAAAATTATTAAAAAAAACTATCTTAGGCTATCGACAATATTTTTCAATTTCGGTAAAGAAAAATAAATTCGAAATCTATCGTAAAATTATACTAACACATAGATACAGATACAAACGAAATAACAATAGCAAGCAATTTCCTATGTTTTGTATTGTGTGGTACGGAATCAGTGGAGAGCAGCGTACTTGAACTTTCGGCCTACATGACATGCATACCGTCTTGTATGTCGCAGCTTTTTTAATGAATAAGGGAAGAATAGAATAGAATTTTTTTTTCAATATAGATTTCAAGAAAACTTATGGAAAGTCATTTAAGTTTTATCACTGATTCGCGAAAAAAAACCTTTGTGCTAGTAACAACCAGGAAGAAACCAAGCGAGACTTATTTTTTTAACATTAACTTTCAACAAAATATTTCATAAAGTTAAGTATGAAACATTTCGAAACAGTTTGGTACCGATCACCTTATTCTCAGGAGGTAAGAAACGAACAATCCACCTGTTGGTAATTGGACGCAGTGACCCACACATATACACCCACACATCTGCAGCGTGGTTTAAACACGTTTAAAACTGCTTCATAAAATAAATACCGAACGCAGCCAAAAATTAAATTTGCCGATTGTTACCGCAACCACGCACACACTACCATACCCTATACACTATACTGTCAGTTATCCTTAGCAAGATTTTCATCGTCATTATTACAGCCCATCGCAACCACTGTAGAATATAGATTACACAAAGATTTACGTAATTATTTCATAAATTTACTTACGTTTACAACTAATGTTGGCTTAGTATCAAGTAAGGAAAACTACCTAATCTGAACGCGATAAGTGGTATTGTGATGAAGGAATTTATAAATCTTATTATTACACTGTAATGAAAGTCCAAAGTGAATTCTAAACAAAACTTATCGCGTCACCTACTAGAAAGTGCAGAACTACATCTGCCGGGTCAGCTAGTATATATAACTTAATAATTACAATAACAAAACTACATATAATGACCACACCCAAATATCATTTACTTCAATGGTAAACCATATCCTGGTAACGAGACAATAAAAACATAATACAGAAAATAATGCGGATAAATTATAAATGTATGAAGTGTGCTGAAGTTTTTTCATAGCAATCATAAAAACAATTTTATGAGTCTTCGTGAAATATACCGTACGTTTTACGTTAAACGTTAACCTTTGAACGTTCATCTTTTATTGGCTTGCTCGAAAAGGCTGAATAGAATTCAGATTTTGCGTGTGCAGAAATATTAAGAAAAGTGTGAAACTAGCAGTAAACGAATTAAAAATACGTAGACGATGTCTTACTTACCAGTTTTATCAACACATACATATCTAGCGCCAACTGAGTAAGGAAAGAGTGTAAAACGTAAGAGGAAAGAACAGACATAGTGCATTTCAAGAAAGCAACTTAACTTTAGACCTCACTTGCTGACCCATGACCCTGTCTTTTAGGCTAAACTTAGACTCAACAGCAAACCCAACAAGAAAAATATCTCATTATATTCGAGGAGCTTGGTATAACTAGAAATAGGTTCTAAATATTGGATAAGAATAAAGACCATTAATTCAAAATTTGCCTAATTTGCTTAATGTGCCAAATATAGTTAATTGATAAATAAGCTGTCCACAACATAAAAAATATATATGTATTTTTAAATGCTAAACCAAAAAAAAAACACCGGATGTGACAAGTACAAGAATGTTCCTTTCGCTTTGAGTACTCTTTCGAAAAACTAGGCTAAGCCACTCAAAGTAATAGAACGAAATTCCGACAAGAAAATTTAGTTTAAATTTGAAAAAAAAATTGCTTCCATTTTACGTATACGTGTGTAACCTTTCCCTAAAACGGTAGCAGAGTGAGCGGAGCCTGGCCCAGCAGGTGGGACTTATATAGGCTGTAATTAGTTTAGTTACTTTAAACATCGTATTCTTGTTACTTTGGAAAAACAGGTTCTAAAATTGAATTCGTTTTTGTACTTCAAATGAATAATTTATTTATATGAATTAAGTTATTATTATTGCAAATACTATCGCTACGTAGGATTCAAGTATGGTGAAGTTCCTAAAGGAACTGTATCCGCGACTAACCGTCACCAATGCAATGTTGACAAGATGTGTCCTTGGTACAAAGTAGGGCTAAATGATAATTTTAGTTTTCAGTTACGTCAATAAACTAGCTGGCCCTAATCTACTCGCTCCGGTAGGTAACGCGTTGTGTTCTACTCAAAATTTATTCCGGAATTTTTACAGTATCAATATAAAATTTATTAAAACTCGATCACAGTGCCTATCGATCCATATTTTGTTATTTTCTTTTTCGTCACTAAACTAACATAATAGGTATATTATGAGTTTAGGATATTTTGGTCCATTAAAATTCAATTTTCAAATTTAAAAATAATAATATTTAAATATATTTCTTTTAATTAACTTATATTTTTTACGTAGTATATCCACGCTTCATTATAGTTATAGCACGAATTGGTCGGCGCAACCGGGGTAGGACCGCGCTCTCACAGAATAGCAGATGCAGTGCATTGAGCTCATAGAATCTATGATTGAGCTCCTGTGGTTTGTATGATGAGTGTAGAGAACCGGAGACCCTTTTTACTGGAAACGAGGCATTTCGCCTATTGGCTCTAGCGTCCACTTACCATAAGGTTAACTGTATGCTCGTTTGTTACCCCATAAAAAAAAGAAATGTTAAAAACTTGACTAAAGCGTCTCCTGTTGGATCATAGCACAGCTATGAAATATCGTCTCGACAAACATATGCTGTGAGAATATGACCTCAATCATTCACGATTACACGATCACTAACAGACGCATTGAACGAGAAAACTCAAAATTGCAGGTAGTCACAAAATTAAAGTTTAGCTGAAACGACAGCACTAACAATTGTGTAGCCTTTTGGAGTTTCGTGATCCGCTTTGAATAAAAACGGAACAAACACCTATAAACTTGCATCGAAATGCAGCTAATTGCATCTTTTTGCAATATCTGTAACTTTTGCTACTTTCACAAATAGGAGCACTAGGCGTGAACAATTTATTATCTGCAAGTGGACGCTTTTCTATTCATGAGAACGTTGCAACCGAAAAATAAAACAAAATATTTTTCATTATGAAGAATATAAACATTTTGATTTTTTATTTATTTATTTTTTGTAAAAAAACGTTACACAACACTAGGATTTTCTCCTGTATCGTGCAGGCAGTTCCTGTATAGTGCAAGGACAAACATCCAGACTTGGATCTAATCCAGACCTGGACCAAAACTAGGCACAACAGAGATATGTGAGCTGAAAGCAAGGAAATTTGAAAAAGGGCAACGGAACCCAAGGGGCCAGCAGCTGGCCGAATTTATAGAGAAAGAAGGACTCTTTATGATGAACTCTTTCTTCCAAAAGCGGCCCCACAGGAAGTGGACCTGATCGAGCCCCGACGGTTCGACAAAAAATGAGATTGGCTTCATTATGACGACCAGACGACAACTGTTCAGTGATGTATCAGTGATCGCAAAGGCGAGAACTAGTAGCGATCACCGAATGGTTAGAGCACACTGAACATAAATGTTAAGTTGGAGAAGTCTCCTCTGATGAAGTCAACGCTCCGTCCCCCTCGTGCTCTAGTCCAGAGTCCCAAAACGTTCAGTTCCAGTTACAAAACCGTTTTCAATACCTAGAAGACTGCAATGAAGTGGACGATATGAATGATAAGGTCGTGGAAACTGTCCATGCGATTAGAGTTATGTTCTGCAAGACCCGCCGCTGAAGAACACAAAAACTCTCCGATCACACTCTTAATCTCAAGACTGTTAGAAGGGAAATGAAGCTGCAGTTTTCAATGGATTTGACAGCCTACAGGCAGCTGAACAGACAGATCTCCAAACGCATGCGGCAGGACTTACGCAACTTCAATACAGCTAGTATTGAAGAAGCAATCGAGCGGAACCAAGGCTCCAAAGTCTTTGCCAGAGATCTGTCTGCCAGAAAGAGCCAACTGTCAAAGCTGAAGACCGAGTGAGGCAGCATCGTATCCAGGAAACCTGAGATTTTGAAAGAGATTGAGAGGTTCTATGGGCAGCTGTACACGTCATCGTTGGAGCCACACGCAAGTGTAACGATCTAAGAACGGACGGAATAGAGTCTTATCCGACACCATTTCAAAGATATCCCGGACGTCAGTCTGAGCGAGATTAAAATGGCTCCCCAGCATCTTAAAAACAGCAAGCCCCAGGTGAGGATGGAATTACAGCTGAGCTTTTGAAAGCGGGTGGAAAACTGGTACTTGAAGTCCTTCAGAAGCTCTTTAATTCCGTCCTCCATGGTGCCACCATGGAGGACTATTCCGGAGGCGTAGAGCAGAAGTGCAGTGGTTTTGTTCTTCAAGAAAGGCGAAACACTCTCTTGAAGAACTACAGACTGATTTCCCTTCTGAGCCGCGTCTACGTTCTGTTTTCGAGAGTCATTACGAATCGTCTCGCACGCAGGCTTGACGACTTCCAGCCTTCCGAACAAGCAGGTTTCCGAAAAGACTTTAATACTTTGGATCACATACACACCCTTCGGCAACTTGTACAGAAGACATAAGAATACAATCTGCCTTTTTGTCTTGAGTATCAATATCAATGGCGAGTACATCACTTACCTACGATTTGCAACGATATACACCTTAGGGCAGAATCGCTTGAGAACCTAAGCACTATGCTCAATTACCTCAATAGTGTATCCCAACGGATAGGTCTTAAGATGAACATGGAGAAAAGAAAGATCATGTTTAATGTCCATTTCACACCTATGCCGGTAGTTGTTGGAATCACTAAGCTTGAAGTTGTTGACGAGTATGTTTACCTGGGACAAATAGTCCAACTAGGTAAGTCCAACTTCGACCGAGAGGTTAATCGACGGATTCAATTCGGTTGGGCAGCGTTCTAAGAAAGGAAATTTTTCAGGAAATTACGGCACATTTTTTCGTCAGCTATACCTCAAAACTTGAAAACGAGACTACACAACCAGTGCGTGTTGCCAGTGATGACCTATGGAACTGAGACGTGGTCCTTCACTGCTGGCCGTATCAGGACGCTCAAGGTCGCTCAGCGAGCTATGGAGAGGGCTATGCTCAGAGTTTCTCTGCGTGATAAACTTAAAATGAGTATATCCGCAGTAGAACCAGAGTAACCGACATAGCTCAACGGATTAGTAAGCTGAAGTGGCAGTGAAGTCTTCTTGAGTGGCGCCCTCGTACCAGCGGAAGAAGTTTAGGGCGTCCCCACACTAGATGGAGTGACGACCTGGTAAGATAAATGGATGCAGGTGGCTCAGGATCGTGCTTTGTGGCATTCCTTGGGGGAGGCCTATGTTCATCAGTGGACTTTTGAAAGGCTGTAATTATGATGATGATGATTTTATCTGTATCTATGTGTTAGTATAATTTTAAGATAGATTACAAATTTATTTTTCTTTACCGAAATAGGCAAGTATTGTCAATAGACTAGGATGTTTTTTTCTTATAATTTTAGGGCGTGCTCAACCCAGAAGGCCTGTGGTGGGCATTGCCGTAATTTTTTTTTAAATATTAACCTGTTTGATTTAAAGACCAATTTAAAGATATTACTTTTTACTTCTGAATTTTTTATTAGTGAATAAACACTCGAAGTAATCATAAAATTCTCATGTTAGGACATGACACGACAATAGTGGAATGGCGAGTCCGTACTCACGACTTTAAAGTTCGTGGTCCTTACCCTTAACTGTTTGGTTACTATCATTTTGTAATTTATATTAGTAAATGATTACATTTAGGGTCGATTTTTGAAGTAATTGCCTCACATCTATGAGCCGTCGGGTTACGTTATCATTTCATTAGGCTGAAATAGCAACGTATTAACCGTATAGCTCAAAAAAATGACAATAGATCAAAAAAGAATTAGTCTCGTACCATAAGATGCAGCAGATTAGGCGTGTAAAGAATTGATACATTCAAGTCGCTCAGAACTGATATTATTAGTACTTTTTGGGGGAAATGGCTCAGTTATGGAATAGGAAAATTATCTAATTCTTAGGCTAAACTCAAGTGAAAAATAGAAATGGAACGCTGCTGCACTTTAAAGTATGTAATGAAGCATTAAAAATATACCACATTAAAATAAAATATAAATTCGCAAAAATAGTTTTGTCACCTCGTTTCATTTAATCATTAATCTACTTCTGCAAAAGTAAATAAATTTGTTTGAAATAGCGTTACAGTCAGAAACAAAACTGACTCGGCTCGCAGGGTATGTAAACTGTAGCTGTAATTAGTGGGGCTGCTGTTCCGGTCATAGTTCTGTTACTTATGGGACTTTGTCTTAAATAATAAAATTAACTGTTTTTTAACTCGATCTTATTCAATGGAATATAAATTTTAGATACTGACTTCAGACTCTTTGTTGCTTGACCACAAACTTATTTGATGGTCACAAGCCTTGCAGTTCTAAAATACCATTCATTCCTAATTATTAAATAATTCTGCATTTTGTTTAAAAATGTATTCTTAAAATATGTAACCTCTTGCTAGAAATTACTTCTGTATCGTGCTTTCTACGCTTCGATCTATCATATAAACTAGTTAAGCAACAATATATTATCCAATATATAATATAAATGTTACCCATATATTAAATTTTCAAATAAAATATCTTAGTATTGCGTCAATAAACTATAATAAAATAAAATAAATATAATATAAGTTGTGAGTAATTTGCACGGAAATATTCTTATGAATATTCATTAAATTTCACAGACCGTCCGTCCGAAGAAATTAACTATTCACAGATCACGCCAACGCTTGTTAAAAAAGAAAACTAGCTAAACAAATAACAAGGAAAAGTTTTCCGTCGTTAATTAGTACGTAAATATTTTATTTTACAAATAAATAGCAAATATTTTTATGTTAAAAATGTAAACATTAATTTATCTATTCTATTTATTATTTTTTAGCAAGGACTTTTCGAAGATTTTCAAAAGTTTAGGTATTTTTAGGTTACGAGGCTTTTCTTACAGTGGAAGGATGTTGAATTCAATTGATTTGCTTAGTTTTTGGTTTAATTTCCATGAGTACTTTATGGTATTCATCATCATGTGATATTGGTGAATCTATCATCCTATTCTGTCACGAGGAGTGCAAAAGGTGGATTGTAGGAAAGCCATAGGGATACCGAGTAGTGGTGGCTTATGAGATCCAACACTTTAGTTCTTCCTGTGGGTATCAAAAGAGGCGACTATAAAATGTTAGAAAAATCTTTTGGCTTGAAATAGATGACAAATTACTGTCTCGTCAAACGAAACATCTAAATAAACGAAAATGCCTACGGTTGCCGAGGCCAGCAATGGGCAGTGGCATCATAGGTGCGAGACGTCTTGTACTGCACTCCTCAATCCTCCTGCTAATTGTGACGATGAAAGCAAATCCTCTCTATAACAGGAAAAGCCAATGTCCAGCAGTGGATTTTTCAGACCAATAAATAAAAATAAGAAGAATATAAACCAGATGTAAAATACCTTGACAAGTTTAAGGACTCGGCATCAAATGTACGTGTATAGAGTAATTAATATTTGAATATTGTATCACCTTTTTAAGCTTATTGCTCGCCGGGAGAAGTAAAGTTTACTGTTTAAATGGTGATTTAACACATGCTGGGCGGTGAAGGAAAACATAGAAAAACATGAGAAAATCTGCATGTGTGAGAAATAGCAAAATAATTTATTTCGAAGACATGTGAAGTTCACCAACACGACGTTTCCTTGCCCTAAAACCCTCTCAGATAGGAGAGGAGGCCTGTGTCCAGCATTGGGCCGTATATAGGCGTAACTTTAATTCAACTTTAAAGGTTATATGAAGAAAGACTAGAAAAAGTTTATATTTATATATATTATATGTTACAATTACATTAAACTAAAGATAATAAAAGATTTATTGTTTACGTTAGTACTGCTAATGTTAATTTTCGTAGGTACACATACTATGGTCAAATAGTTGCACAGACGGCTCCGTGGCGCAGTGGCTTAGCAATCAGTTGTTGCGCTGGGGGCCGCGTGTGCGAATCCCGCACGGAACAAGTAATTGTATGGCCTACAAATAATTCTTCCGGGTCTGGATGTTTGTCCTTGTGCAATTTATATTTGTAAACTGCCTCCACGACACAGGAGAAAAACCTAGTGTGAGGGTAACGTTTTTATTTTTAAAAAAGAAAAAAAAGAAAAAGATTAGGGATTGTCGAAAAAGGTACGAAATAGTTACCGAGAGATTGACCGAATGAGCTGCAAATTTTGTGTGATTTCTAATGTTTTTTTTAATAGTCTCTGACCTTTAGATACACTAGTATGTAAAGGTCAAAGGCGTTTATTTTATATTTTGTATAATAGATATTATGTGTTATATGTATTAACAGCATCCCTGTCCGCGAAAAAACCACAATATTTAAACAATCCAAATGTTCAAATATGACTCAGGGATGTTAAAAATGGTTAATGTACACTTGAAAGTGAAGTACTGTTTGCGATAATAGGCATATGTCGAATATCGACCATTAGGCGAACACTAGAAGAGTAATTTTAGCGAGTAGTAAATTAGCTTACCAATATAGCGACTAAGGCAAGTCCGTCCTACAATGGGAAAAACTTATGTTCACTAGCGTACTGTTGTGGGCTGATAAAGTATTCTCTTAAAGTTCCTAAAACTCGAAACTGGCTCGACCGATTCTGATGATTTTTTATGTGTGTGTTAAAGTAGTGCCGTAGTAGTAAGTAGGTACCTGGATGGTTTAGATTCACAATTAGACCCAATAGGTTCAGAAATCATCCGTATTAAACCGGGGCGGATTGCTAGTCCAAAATAAAAATCCTAAAATGTTTCTGATTTCAAATTTAAAACGAATGAAAACATCGTGAAATTGGAGAAAGTTTTTTTTTTAATTCCTTTTTAAATCGAATTGAACAAGAAACTTACAAGTTTGAATTCATTTAAAATAACTCGACGAAGCTTAAAGGAGTTCACGTTGTATTTTCCTGTCTACTTGTAAAACTACTTAAAGTGCTTTACAAGAGATGGTCTTGTTTTGATTTAGTAAACCTTTTACAGTAAAATATGTTTATTTGCTATTTTAACATATTTTTATTAGCTTCACATTATGGAATTTTATGTTTCAGTTTTCTCCTTAATCAAAATGTCTGAATAATCTGAAATTCTGACTATGACCTACTATTTTTTTTTTCTTAGAAAAAAAACTATTCTAACTAGAATAATCACAGCTCACGATCAATGCTTATTGTTTGAAATCTTTTAAGCTCTAATACTTATTACTTGTTAATTTATCTCAAAAGATATAAAAACGTAGCCCATTAACGTCTTTACTGGAAATTTGTCTGCTTTTAACTTAAACGGAGCATTTGCCTCAACCGTCAGATTTGGCAGACGACGTAACGATCACAGTACCAAGTTTCGAAACTTTCACACTGTTCTCCACTGTTTGACTGGGGTGAACTTAAATTTACTCTTCTTTACCAGTTTGTTACATGCTGGTGAGTAATAAGAAAGATAAAATTTAGTGGAGCTATGAACGATATTGTTACAGATCCCAACTTACCAATAAAAGTTTAATACTTTAATTTAATTATTTAATTTAATTGAAGTATGCATATTAAGAGTACAGAGTTTTTAAAACGGATTAGTTTAAGTTGCGACTGCAACAGAGAGTGCACTTGATATTTTAGCTTTTAATATGCAACTATTTGTTATTTTTAAAACAAAATACGCAGTAATAAATGAAAACACAACTCACAGTGGAAGATAATGCTTTAAATTGATTATTACCAAATTTTAGTACCCGATTACCCTATTGACTGAAGACGTGGCTTTACGATAAGAAAATTACTTAAAATACAGATAATAAAAATGCTTGCATAGATGTACGAGTATTTTTATAATAAAGGTGGAATCGCGCTATCATTTTTCAATATTATGTCGTTTTCCGACTACAATGCGGGCGAAGCCACGGGAAAGAATAGTAATATAGAATAGAATAGAATAAAATAGAATATATATATTTATTGTGCTTGTTGTAGGTTTCAGATATTTAATATTATACAAGTTAGTAACACCAAAACCTGCCTAGAATATTATTAAAATCATGAAATTTAAAATATTATGCCATTATTCATAAATCAAATAATAAATTAACAAAACCCAAAAGGTCAGTATAAAATATTTTTACATCACATTATCATACTTCTCATGGGTATAAATAACGCCCCTACGAGTATTATTAACTTTTATAAACTTAAAACAGAATGATTAATGGCCTCGCAAAAGTTTCACTTCCTTATCTTAAACTTTTGAACAAGATAAACACTGCTCTTTGTAAACTGGTCTGAGACCCACAGTTACGAAAATGCTTATTCATAATTACGATTTACTTCCTGGTACTTCCCAAACAATTGCAATTGATTTAATTTATACGCAAACATGGTCATATTACATATGCATGTGCTAGGATTTGCATTTCAACGTATGCATTAAATCAACCCCATCTTAGTTTGGTTCATTTATTTGTAATTACATATCTAAATCTAAATGTAAGTATTCAAGAGGTGCTTATAAATTATTTATGCTAAACAATATAATCAATACTTGATTGCTACTTGCGCTGGCTTCGTAATCTCACTAATACCATCATTCATCTTCGTCTTAAGTTGGCCTAAAATAAAAAATTGTTTTTCGAATACTTTTCTATAAAGGAGCCATGTTAAACTTTGCAGTGAAATTACAGTTTCTTTTCGGAAAAAAAGTTCAACACATTGTTTAGGAAAATTACTGTTATCTCAACGCCGACTAGCCATCTCCGCAGGACAGCATTATAATGCAGAAGTGTGTACGCGAGTACAGGTAAACTTTCTCTATTACCTCAATCTTATAGTCCGGTTGGACGGCAATCGGACACGACTGGAGACAGAGAAACTCAACTGAAAGTTTCTTGACAGAAAAACTATAACTGATTTGGCCCGACCCGAATTGATTTATAGAACAGAAATTTATATTAGTTTTCATCATCATTACAGCCTTTCAAAAGTCCACTGCTGAACATAGGCCTCCCCCAAGGAATGCCACAAAGCACGGTCCTGAGCCACCTGCATCCATCGACTTCTTGCATGTCCTACTAGGTCGTCACTCCATCTCGTGGGTGGTCGCCCTACACTTCGCCTACTGGTACGAGGCTGCCACTCCAGAACCTTTCTTCCCCATCGGTTGTTGGTTTTTCGAGCTATATGGCCGGCCCACTGCCACTTCAGCTTACTAATCCGTTGGGCTGTCGGTTACTCTAGTTCTACTGCGGTATATTCATTTCTAAGTTTATCACGCAGAGAAATCCCGAGCATAGCCCTCACCATAGCTAGCTGAGCGACCTTGAGCTTCCTTATACGGCCAGCAGTGAAAGATCACGTCTCAGATCCGTAAGTTATCACTGGCAACACGCACTGGTTGTACAATTTCTTTTTAAGGTTTTGAGGTATGTCTGACGAGAAGATGTGTCGTAGTTTCCCGAACGCTGCCCAGCCGATTTGAATCCGTCGATTGACCTCTCGGTTGAAGTTGGACTTACCTAGTCGGACTATTTGTCCCAGGTAAACATACTCGTCACCAACTTCGAGCTAAGTGCTCCCAACAACTACCGGCATAAGTGTGACATGGACATTAAACATGATCTTTGTTTTGTCCATGTTCATCCTTTCTCCTGAGCGTGGGTGCTCAGGCTGCCCCACGTATTCTGGGAAGGGGGGGAGGGGGCGGGGGAATTCCGCTCAAAAACATATCTGCTCGGGGCAATCTGAGCAACAATACCAAGGCGACCCCTGCCACGCTATCCGTGAATTTCTGCAACATCAGGTGACTTCACTCGAACCTAAACGCCGTCCACTACCATCTCGAGCCGGCTAAGCCGGCCTTGCTCTTTCTGACCGAGACGCACGTGTCCTCTCCGGCTGATACTTCGTATCTCTCCTACCCGGGGTACAAATTGGAGCACTCCTTTGTGCCTCGGGCTGGAGTTTGCGTGTATGTCAGAGAGGACATCTGTTCTCGATGCCTCGGCAGTCTTGAAAGTTCGGACCTGTCCATCCTATTCGCGTAGACAGCGACGAACATCCGCGCGTCTACGTGTGCCTCTATAGGTCCCATAGCGGTAATGCCGAAACAGACCGACTCATCGACCACGTCCAAATGGCTACAGATTCCTTGCTACAACAGGTCCCATCCGCAGTGATCGTGATCCTTGGCGATTTTAACGCCCACCACGCCGAATGGCTCGGTTAACGTTTAACTAATCATGCACGGAGATCTGTTTATGACTTTGCCTTGGCATATGGTCTGACACAACTGGTTACATCATCTACGCGGATTCCAGATGTTGAGGATCATGCAACTTCCCTGTTGGGCCTTCTGCTGACCTCTCATCCGGACGGATATCAGGTTTCCGTCGATGCCCCTCTTGGCTCTTCGGACCATTTTCTGATCCGGAGTGTGGTGCCACTCACGCTCCCCTCGCGGTTGCGTACTGCAGGTTGCCGCCGTGTTTGGCATTACAGGTCAGCGGATTGGGACGGAATGCGGTCTTTCTTTGCTTCCTACCCATGGGGGTGGGTTTGCTTCTCGCCGGATGATCCCAGCGCTTTTACTGAGTCTGTCACTGATGTGGTGCTACAGGGAATGGAACTTATTTATTCCATCATCTGTGGTACCCATCGGAGGCAGATCTCAGTCTTGGTTTTGTCGCTCCTGTAAGACTGCATTACGCAGTAAGCATGAGTGCTACCGGGCCTGGGCTGACGCATCAACGTTATCAAGCCTGGGCTGCGGCTTCGGCGACTAGGGATGTAAACACCAGCACACTTAAAAAGAAGTATAACTTCGCCTCCAGGTCCTTCAAAAGAGTTATTGCCAAGGCAAAGTCAGAGCACATAGGCAGGATTGGCGAGAAACTAGTTCGCCCTCCTTCGGGAACCCGTGCATTCTGGTCATTCGCCAAGGCTGTCCAAGGGAATTTCTGTAAGCCATCATTACCATCTCTGCACAGGGAGGACGACTCACTGGCCCACGACGCAAAAGAGAAAGCCGACCTTTTAGGCTCCCTTTTTGCGTCCAACTTGACTGTTGATGACGGGGGGAACACACCGCCGACCATCCCGCGGTGTGAGTGCTCCATGCCGGATGTGCGGTTCTCACAGCGCTCGGTTCACAGAGGACTCCTCTCCCTTGACATCCACAAGTCGAGTGGGCCTGACGGAATCCCCCCAATTGTGCTGAGGACGTGTGCTCTGCAGTTGGCACCGGTTCTAACGCGTCTTTTCCGGTACTCCTACTCCCTAGGTGTAGTCCCGAAATCATGGAAGACAGCTTTAGTCCACCAGATCCCTAAAAAAGGCAACCGCTCAGACCAGTCCAACGACAGGCCTATCGCCATCACCCCCTTGTTCTCCAAAATAATGGAATCCGTTATAAACTGCCACCTCATGCGGTACCTTGAGGATCACCAGCTGATTAGTGACCGCCAGTACGGTTTTCGTCGGGGTCGATCAGCTGGTGATCTTCTGGTCTACTTAAATCATAGATGGCCGGAGGCAGTATAGTCCAAGGGGGAGGCATTGGCCGTTAGTTTGGACATTGCGAAGGCCTTCGATCGGGTTTGGCACAAAGCGCTTCTTTCGAAGCTCCCTTCCTATGGGTTTCCCGAGAAATTATGCAATTGGATCACCAGCTTTCTTGCAGATCGGAGCATCAAGGTCGTTGTAGACGGTGCATGCTCCGACTACAAGCCTATTAACGCTGGTGTTCCACAAGGCTGCGTGCTATCACCAACGCTGTTTCTTCTGCATATCAATGATATGTTGCAAGCCGGTAGCATTCACTGCTAAGCGGATGACAGCACTGGTGATGCTCTATACACCGGCCGTGCCAATTTTGCTCGGGAAAACGTCACCGAGTACCGGAACAAACTTGTGTCTAAAGTCGAGTCTTTGCTGGACAAAGTCTCGGATTGGGGGCGACTAAATCTGGTCCAGTTTAACCCTTGTTGCCTCAGCCAGTATCGGAATCCTCGGCGTCTACATATCGAGTGTTGTGCAGTTTCGTGGTCACTTGGAAGAGAAGGCCAAATTGGCCTCTAAAAAGCTTGGCATGCTCAGTAGAGCGGGACAGTATTTCATGCCAGCTCAACGCCTGCAACTTTAAAAGGCGCAGGTTCGGCTTCACATGGAATACTGTTCCCATCTCTGGGCTGGGGCTCCCCAGTGCCAGCTCCTTCCACTTGACCGCATTCAGTTCAGAGCGGCTCGAATCGTCGACGACCGAGTCCTTTCCGATCGGCTCGACTCAGTGGCACTGCGAAGAGATGTTGCATCCCTTTATATTTACTTTCGCATTTACCATAGGGAGTGCTTTGAGGAATTGTTCGGATTAATCCCAGCCCCAAATTTCACGAACGCACGTCGCGGCAGAACTCCCGGTGGCGAACTTGGCGGTCCACCATTGTGCGATTTAGAAGATGTTTTCTTCCTCACACAAATTCCTTGTGGAATAGTTTACCACCAGCGATTTTTCCGGACCGATACGACTTAGGGACCTTTAAGAAAAGAGCCTACTCCTTTTTAAAAGGCCGGCAACGCATCTGCAATTACCCTGGTGTTGCGGTTGTTCATGGGCGGCGGTAGTCACTTACCATCAGGTGAGCCGCATGCTCGTTTGCCCCCTCTCCTATAAAAAAAATATCCTAAGACCTATTCGTTGGGAGACACTATTGAGGTCTTTGAACATGGTGATTAGGTCCTCCAGCGATTCTGCCATAAGGACTTTATCGTCGGCAAATCGAAGGTGAGTGATAGACTCGCCATTGATGTTAATACTGTATCCTTTTTGGTCCACAAGCTTGAAATCGTCTTCCAATGCAGCGGTGAAGAGATTCGGGGATATAACTTCACCCTGTCATACACCTCTCTGCAATTGGATAGGTTTCGTACTCTGGTTCTGTACTCGGATAGCCATCGTAGCTCTACTGTACAAACACTTCAGCACTTCGATATACCGACAGTCAACTTGGCACCGCTGAAGGGACTGCAGCACCACCCAAATGTCGACGGAATCAAAGGCTTTTTCATAGTTCACATACGCCAGACATAGTGGCAAATTGTACTCTTCCGACTTCTGTACAATTTGCCGAAGGGTATATATGTGATCTATGGTGCTAAAGCCTTTCGGAAACCGGCTTGTTGGGGAGGCTGGAAGTCGTCAAGTCTGCGCGCAAGACGATTCGTAATGACTCTCGAAAGCAGCACGTAGACGCGGCTCAGAAGGAAAATCGGCCTGTACTTCTTCAAGAGAGCGTCATCACCTTTCTTGAAGAACAAGACCACCACACTTCTGCTCCATGCCTCCGATGTAATGCCACCATGGAGGACGGAATTAAAGAGCTTCTGAAGGACTTCAAGTACCGGTCTTCCACCCGCTTTCAGAAGCTCCGCTGTAATTCCATCCTCGCCTGGGGCCTTGCCGTTTTTAAGGTGCTGAAGAGTAATTCTAATCTCGCTCAGCCTGACGTCCGGAATATTTTCGGAATAGTGTCGAATAAGACTCGCTCTTGGATCGTTACTCACACTTGCGTGTCGCTCCAACGATGACGTGTAAAGCTGCCCATAGAACCTCTCAATCTCACTCAAAATCTCAGGTGCCCCGGAAACGATGCTGCCACACTCGGTCTTCAGCTTTGACAGTTGGCACTTTCTGGCAGACAGATCTCTGGCAAAGACTTTGGAGCCTTGGTTCCGCTCGATCGCTTCTTCAATACAAGCTGTATTGAAGTTGCGCAAGTCCCGCCGCATGCATATATAGATCTGTCTGTTCAGTTGCCTGTACGCTGTCAAATCTGTTGAATAATGTAGCTTCATCTCCCGTCTAACAGCCATGAGATTGAGAGTGTGATTGGAGAGTTTTTGTATTCTTCTGCGGTGGGTCTTGCAGAACTTAGCCCCAACCACATGGACAGTTTCCACGAGATTGTCATTCATATCGTCCACTTCATTGCAATCTTCTAGGCACTGAAAACGGTTTTGTAACTCGAGCTAAACGGTTTCGGGACTTTGGAACATAATACGAGGGGGACGGAGCGTTGACTTCATTAGACGAGACCTCTCCAACTTAACGCTACCAGTTTTCACCCTCGCGATCACGGATACATTACTGAACAGTTGTCGTCTGGTCGTCATAATGAAGTCAATCTCATTTTTTGTCGAACCGTCGGGGCTCGACCAGGTCCACTTCCTATGGGGCCGCTTCTGGAAGAAAGAGTTCATCAAAAAGAGTCCCTCTTTCTCCATGAAGTCGGCCAGCTGCTGGCCCCTTGGGTTCCGTTGCCCTATTCCAAATTTCCCTACTTCCAGCTCACCGTTCTCTCTTGTGCCTAGTTTTGCATTGAAGTCACCCATTAACACCGTATATTGGGTTTTGAAGAAATGCATGGCTCTAGAGATATCCTCATACATTTCCTCCACCTCCTCATCGGGGTGTGCCGAGGTTGGTGCATAAACCTGTATGACCTTCAGCGAATACCGTTTGGTGATTCTGAGTATAAGGTACGCAACCCTCGTCGACACACTCTCAATATTTACAACGTTGTTAACGAGAGACTTGTGGACGATAAATCCGACACCTCCTTGGGACAGATGGTTGCCCTCTTGACGATAGAGCAAGTTGCCGGATTCGAGGATTACCGTGTCCTCCCACTCTCTTCGGACTTCGGATAATCCTATAATATGCCAGCGTAACTTGTCTATCTCTTCTTCCAGTGGTTTTTAATCTTTTAATGAATTTGATCGATTTGTATCTTTTATTTTTTTGTATCTTGCTAGAAGTATTTATTTACCTAATAGTACTATGTAACTTACGATATTTATAAATAATTGATCTATTTTTATTATAACGGTTAATTAAAAGGAGAAAGGGGAAAGGGATATACTGAGCAAGAAGTCAGGGTTTACAAGATAATATTTAATTTTATTAATTATATATTGCACAAGGGCACTTTTATGTTTAATGATCACGGATAATTAATTTCAAATTAATTTTCCGTGAGCCTCTAAGATAAGCTATCTTGATACAACCAGTGCACCGAGTAACGCCAAAGTCAAGACTGCCCGCTCCGTTGCGTTTTATATCCGTTGCAAAACAAGTCGAGTAGCGGGGTGGCAAGGGAAATCGAATGGTGCGGCAGGTGGCGTAATCGGTGCATGTGTTATTTATTTTATTTCATTCACTGCTAAACATAGGTCTCCCCCAAGGAATGTTATAAAAAACAATCCTGAGCAACCTGCATCCATCGACGTCACGCATGTCTTATCAGGTCGTCACTAAATCTTTTTTTTTATTGAATAAGAATGACAAACCAGCCTGCATATAATACGATTTTTGAACAATTTTTAACTTTAAATGTATTAAATCATTTCAACAATCTTAATTCCCATTCCATATGCTTAATATAACGATACCTCCCTTACAGTATTTCTTAGTGTTCTGATTCTTGTTCTAATTGCAAGCGCTGATTGCAGGCGGCCTCAACTTTGTTACTAGCGAGAATATATTTTGGTTGTATTGTTTTAGCTGCTATCTAGCCTTCTAGGCGACATTTTAAATTAGGTTACACAAACACGTTTTAAATTAGGTAACGTAAACGTAGTAACATAAACAGTTATTTACGTACTGCATACTAACTCCAATAAATTATATGTTAACTGGATTAATTCCTTAATAAATTTGTATCTGGTAATATTAATTTAGGTTTGATGAACAGGGAACGTGAATCGGAGATGTTGGGCTTTCGTCCTGTCACGCTATCAGCTCACATTATATCTCGTTAATATGTTTATACCGCATTAACACTTAAAGAAAAGCACACTAACATTAAGAGCAAAAAATATGAGAAAAATAACGCTTTTATTAAGTTTTTCAATACGTATTATAAGAAATGTACAATGAACATAGTTTTTATTTGTTATAAGGAAGATTCTGCTGTCCATATCCTTCTGCCGCCCATTATCATCTATTTCTCGTAGTAAACAAGATATGTTACTTTAAATCGATATATCTAATCAATTTTCATAAGGTGCTATAAAATATTTAGGTATCTTCAAAATAGATGAAAAAGGCACTTCCCTGTAATCAATAAAAACCAACACATCACAAATAAAATGTCAGCTAGATGTTTCCGCCTTTATTAAAAATCATAACAATCGACGAATTTCTTAATAAAATCCAAAGCAAATTTTACATTCACAATATTAGTAACGCTAGTAGGTTTGCACGACGCAAACAAAGTAATACGTCGAACGAAATGACTTACTAATTGCTTGTCGTAACCATCGCTAGTTGAACAACCTAGGGGCGGTGGGCGGAGCCATGAGGATGTTATGATCGTCGGGCCGCGCTCACGGTTCCACAACTAGCGGTGGTTGCACACAGCAACGCGGGAAAAGCCGTAGTAATATATTGTAACTATGTAATAACTCTCGCAATAAAGGCACCAACAAATGGCGAGAGTTAACATAGATTTAGAATATAGAAATTAATTAATGCCAAATTGTAGAATAAGTATTGTATGTAAATTGTATACCTTTATATAGTGCAATTTAATTTCTTATATATTAAGCCTTTAGGCACGAAAAATAATAAACAGGGCATGTTGCCGTGACGCGGCAGTAGTTAGTTTAATAAGTAGTTGTAAGAATGTTATATATTTAAGTCTGTTCGTTAGTTTGTCAGAAATCTAATCAATAAAGAAAGGTGCGGGGGTGAGGCAAGGGTCCGCTAGCCAGCAACGGCCAAATCATATATAAGACGGGCCGGCCGGAACGGTCGGCAGTCGCTCTCCAGCCACAGAAAAGAAAACAGCAGCAAGAAAAGAAAAAGTTCCTCCTCACCGCCGCTTGCCTCCAGTTTAAGCAAGATCAACACGTTTCATTCATTTTTCGAACGGCGTTACGGCGATCCGTAACATTAATGGTCCTTCGAGAAGCCGGATTACTAGAAGAAAAAGACAATATCGGTCTTGGTATTGCCGGAAGAAAGAAGCAAACCGCAAGAACGAAAAAATATTATTGTGTAGAAAAATGGTGATTACACGTAGTAACAACGGAGAATCATTGAAGCGTCGCAAGGATGAACAAATAACCCAGGGGGCCACAGAAGAGGCCTCTGTGGGCGATTCAACCGCTACTGGTACATCCAACACCACGAGCGAAACCACAACGGTCAGCGATACAACCGCTACCTCTGCGACCGATAACACGGCCGCAACGGAAGAAACCCAGCAAGAGAGGGATCGAAGATCGCAGCGCACACTAAGGCCCGACGAGACTAGGTCGCCCCGCTCCGTAGCCTCACGCAAGAGACTCCTCGCGGAGTTAGAGGCGAAAGAGCGGTTAGCCGAACTCAAGCTCGAGCAGGCTCAGTTGCAAGCAAGAACGGAATTGCAAGAAATACACGTGCAGCCATTACAAGCAAAAGTCGGATCAACCGATGACGAAGATGAAGAAATAGAAGACGATTTAGCATCAGTACGCATTAGTACATAGTTGCAAGAAAAACCAGCGCCGCAACCCACGTCGCACTTCGCATCGCAACCCGCTCCGCAGTCTACATCGCAACCCGCGCCACAACCCACGCCGCACTTCACATCGCAACCTGCTCCGCAGTTTGCATCACAACCCGCGCCGCAGAAAGAAGACTATGGACAGGCGCAGCAACAAATCGACGTCGCTACCTTAGCCGCTGCTCTATCACAAGCAGTACGAAGCACAAGGGAGCCGCCGAAATATGTGCAAAAGCTACCTACATTCAATGGTAGCAGCAAAGAATGGCTCAGCTTCAAAACAACGTACGAAGAATCTTCAAAGTACTTCACGATGAATGAAAACATAGCGAGAATGCGCCGAAGCTTAAAAGGAACAACAAAAGAAGCCGCACGTTGCCTACTTATAAGCCAACCAGATCCCAGCCTGATAATGGAAGCTTTGGAAAGGAGATTCGGACGACCAGAAGCGTTAATTCACTTAGAAATAGAGAAGCTGAAGCTGCTGAACAAAGTTACGGACAATCCCAGGGAGTTATGCATATTCGCAAATCGCATAGCAAACGTAGTGGGCACCGTGGAAGCACTCAAGAAAGCACACTATCTGCATAGTCCGGAAATGACGCGAGTTATCACAGACAAACTCACGCCAATATTGAGAAGCAAATGGTACGACTATGCAGCCAGAAAGAAAGAAGATATCCCAGAGCTTAAGAAGATATCAATGTTCTTAAACGAAGAAGCGGACAAATGCAGCGCGTATGCCTTGCCGGAGTTCATAGCAGAAGACAGCGAGACGAGAGAGCGAAGACCGAAAAAAGTAGAACGTGCCTTCGCCACAAGCAAGAAACAATATGAAGAACGCTGTCCTCAATGCAAACAAGAATACAAACTGCCCGATTGCAAGTCATACGCCGCTCTGTCCACTAATGACAGATGGGAAGTAGCAAAGAAGAATAATATCTGCTACCGCTGTCTGCGAGGCAAACATCGCCGATTGCTGTGTAAAGCTCCACCGTGCGGAAAAGGCGGATGCATGATGAAACACCATAAATTGCTGCATCACTACAGAATAGCAGAAATTGAAAAGGAACCCGCTATGGAAACCGCAACATCGGCAAGGGAGGTCATCACAGCGACTCAACCGTACAAGCACCGCCGCGCTTATCTAAAGATTGCGCCCGTTACAATAAGGGGGCCGCTAAGCTGCGTCGAAACATACGCATTATTGGATGAAGGAAACACGGTCACCTTAGTCGATGTCTCGATCGCCGACGTCATCGGTGCCGACGGCCCAGCCCACGCAATGTGGATACAAGGGGTCGGCTCGGAGGTGAAACATGAGAAGAGCAAGATCGTCAGCCTTAAAATAAGAGGAAAGTACGCGCAAGAGGAACACAACATAGAAGCAGCGCGTACGGTAGAGCGGTTGGACTTCGCGCCAGAATCCGTGAATGAAAATCACTTGGAGAATTGCCAACATCTGTTGGATATCAAAGAAGATATCACCTACGAACGCGCCTCACCGAAAATACTAATCTAACCCGGTTAAATACGATTACAACCCGGTGTCGACGCGCCAACTACACACATTCGTCGACGCAAGCGAGGAGGCCTACGCAGCAGCCGTGTATTGGAGAACGGAGCGAGCAGACGGCAGCGTTAACGTATCATTGGCCACCGCCAAGAGCCGCGTAACATTACTGAACCAGTCTCCATACCACGGCTCGAGTTACAAGCGGCACTGCTGGGAGTTCGTCTCGCGCAGACCGTGGTCGATGAGCACGATGGTGATATAGCGGGCAAGACATACTGGTGCGACTCTCGCACTGCACTGGTGTGGATAAGGTCGGAGCCTCGCGCGTACAAAGCTTTCGTCGCTCATCGCCTGGCGGAGATAGAAGATACGACCAAGAAGAACGAATGGCGTTGGCTACCATCTAAAGAAAACGTGGCAGACGACGCGACCCGATCCACGCCAGAAAGATTCGACGTGGTTCCAAGGGCCACCGTTTCTGCAACGTCCACCAGCAGAATGGCCGCAGGAAGAGAAAACGACACAATACGACACCGGGGAAGAACGAGAAGTATGTAACATCGCAGTTAAAAGGGTAAACTCGCCAACAACACATCTGCCACAAATAGAAAGATTTTCAAAATGGATTCGCCTCATAAGGGCGACAGCGAGAGTCCTCCTATTCATCGACATGTGCAGACCAAACAAGCACGTGGTGAAGGCTGGGCGTAAACGCAACCGAGCAAGACAACATAGCGACCCTGGCTGGCGAAGAACAAACAAACGCAACATCCCCGCCAACGAGAAAAAGGCAACTCCTACTGTCTCATCGCTTGTAGGAATACCGGCCGCTTATCACGTAAGAGCCGAACAACTGTGGGTCCAAGCCAGTCAGCGGGAAAGCTTCACGAAGGAGCTCAAAAGGATCGCCAACGGGAGTGTTCAGGGAGGTGACGACAAATTAGGCCACCTGAGCACATACGTCGATGAAGAGGGGACCCTACGCCTCAGAGGTCGAATAAAAGCAGCATCAGAAGTGGAAGAGGACACGTACGACCCTCCCATACTAGACGGGAAGCACGCATACACTCGTCTGTACATAACACACGTACACGTACACGTACACGTACACGTGACGCGGCCGCGGAGCGAATGAGGCTACGCGCGCCGCGCCACGACGTTTTATATTTATAGTACTGAGGCGGGGGGCAGGGTCCTCAGCTCAAAATTGCTGGAAAAACAATGTTTTAACCTTTAGTATATAGAAAAATTGTTATGTAAGTATTAGTTTAATAAGTAGTTGTAAGAATGTTATATATTTAAGTCTGTTCGTTAGTTTGTAAGAAATCTAACCAATAAAGAAAGGCGCGGGGGTGAGGCAAGGGTCTGCTGGCCAGCAACGGCCAAATCATATATAAGACGGGCCGGCCGGAACGGTCGGCAGTCGCTCTCCAGCCACAGAAAAGAAAACAGCAGCAAGAAAAGAAAAAGTTCCTCCTCACCGCCGCTTGCCTCCAGTTTAAGCAAGACCAACGCGTTTCATTCATTTTTCGAACGGAGTTACGGCGATCCGTAACAGTAGGATTAGCCGTTACATCGTTACTGCTAATTAAAGTCCATTACTGAACACACCGCCTCCCCGATAGATTGTCTCATAGGGAGGATATTTGAAGTAGTTGCTACGCTTGGCAAGCGGGATGGCAACGTAATTTTTTTTAGCTTTAGTCGTTATTCGAAAGACACTGTTGCCCATCTTCTAATTTGTTTCCCTCTATCGCTTCTCACGACACAGGACACGGGATGATATGGTATGATACCTCTACTCGGCGAAAGGAATATTCCTACCAAATTTCAAGTGTCTAGGCATTAGCCCTAGAGATATCGTGTGAGAGATCGTGATGAGTCAGTACATAGGTGGAAATCTCTTATATATATATATATAAAACAATCGGGGTTTTTTATTAAAGATTAATATTTTCACATATTTATGTGACAACACCGAAAGTAAGTTCTCATGTTGACAAGATAAATAAAAATATTTTGGAAAAAATATAATACAGAAAAAACTATTAGTAAATCCAATTGTGCATGCCTTACGCGCATTAAAAAAATTACGTATAACATAATTATACCTAATTTTTAAAGTAGTACACATAAGTTTTCACTAATAACCTTATTACTATACTTCCAATTTTCAGCTAATTTAATGTCTAACTTCAATTAAAAAAATGTTTGGAAAAGCCAAAAGTGCACGACTCATAATGCTCACATGATAGTGAAAAAATAAACAAAGGTAAATTGTAGTTCTATTCGTCAAAAAGTTCCAGGAGCAGTCACAGAAGTACACCTTCAAGTCACTCCGTCAAGTCCAGAGGTGAGGTCTATTCATAATTAAAAACGAGCCCAAACTCGGTACATCTACCTCTCCTTGTCGAGTTGTTCCGTTAGGAGTAGTCACAGTCCACCTTCAAGTTACTCTATCAAGTCTGGAGGTAAGGTCACATCATAACTAACAAAACAAGCCCGAAATTGGCATAGCTATTACTACTCATCGAGGAGTGCCAGTAGCAGTCATCAAAATTCACCTTCAGATCTCTCTTTCCAGTCCAGAGGTAACGTCTTATCATAACTAATAAAACAAGGTCCAACTCGGCACACCTAGATCTACTCTTCGAGGAGTTCCAGTAGCATTCATCGAAATACACGTTCAGATCACTCTATCAAGTCCGAAGCAGAGGCAGAATAAATGTCGACTGCGCCCTAGGTTAGCCTAGCACCTCATCGGAACCCCTTTAGGGGCAATATTGTATATCTTATAAATTAAATATACTCATTTTGCAAATAAACTTAATTATAATTTATAATATAGTTTAATAATTTCAAAATGAAAAATGGGGCATAAATGAAAAATGTGATGAGAGAGTAAGAGCGATTTAGGAGTAATCAAATACGACGAATTTTTTTTCGTCTAAAAAACTTCCGCGCACTTTTTCAACCATGAGCCCCTAGGCACGAGCCTAGTTTCCCTTAAAGATAATCCACCATTGTTCGGAGGTAGGGTCTCATCATAAATAACACAACGAGCCCAAACTCAGCAAACCTATTACTATTGCTACTTTTCGAGGAGTTCCAGTAGCATTCACCGAAGTACACTTTCAAGACGGGGTAAGGTCTCATTATAACTAACATACCATATAGTAAACATTATTGTTATTATGTGGTATCTATAAAGTTTTCTCATCTGGTGGGCAATATAAATATATAATTGTAAATAAACATGGTAAACGTATATAAATATCAATAAAATAAAATAAATTGTTCGCGCCAAACGCTAATTTCAGGAACTAACGCGAGAGGGCGCGCGGCTCGGTGTCATACCGGTTTGACATTCGGTCGGGCGTAAAACGCACAAGCGCAGCGAGTCGCCTGCCGGCTGTGCTAACGCTAGCACACTGTCATTTTTGTTCGGGAACCGCGGAACAGTATAAACGTCTAGTAAACATCCTGTCTAGGATTTATAACGTGAATTCCCTGTTGGATAGCCTTTCCCGGGACTTATTGGGTCCGACTCAGAATCTGTATAAGTGCATTCGACAATATTAGCTAGTGCGGCCTTTGATATTCTAGAAATAACTGTTGCTACGCGAAACGGTAGTGACCTTTGATCCGGACACTCCGTGTTAGTTTTGTGCGTTAACTTTATAACAAACGAGATTTAGTGGCTTCTGTAAGTTAGTTAATAGACTGTCATCGTGACGAACGAAGAAGTGGTCCGGCGCCGAAGCAGTCTGAAACGGTGCAGCATTTTGGAGCAGCCTGGAACTCGGCCGCTGCTGGTCGCCTATGCTTGTCAAGGCCCCACACAGGCACACCTGTACACTACTCGCCATCCAATATTACACACACTCACGGCCTGCCCAAGCCTTGGTGCGAAGTTAGCTCCGGATAATGGTAAGTACTATATGTTTCTAGCTTCCGCCCTTATTGTTCAGTGTAACTAGAGATTTTCCACTTTGGCCTTAGGAGGCCTGACCTACGTCTGCTCGTCGAAACTCAGCTGAATGGGCCCCTGAGGATTTGACCTTTATGGGAACAACCGTAGGCCGTAACAAACTGGTAGCAGAGCGCGGTTCCGGGTTCGATTCCCCGGTCGATCCCGAAATTACTGTCAACAAATTATTTTATATTATAAATATAATTTAATAAATTTAATAAATTTAAATTGGTGAAAATAATCAGCAAAGAAAAATAAAAGCACAGAATCAAGGAATACTCAACGCCAGCCAAAAATAATTAGCAATCTTCTGCGCAACGCTTTAACCCTGGTACTTTTAAACTCATCGCCAACTAAAGAGGTACTGTGAACTTTTGTTGTTTTTTTTTGTCCCGTAAAATTAAAAATCTCTTACAACTTATTGTTTCCTGATATAATGATGAACAAATTTGACAAATCTTCGTCTGAATCAAATTTCTCAGAACAACAAGAGCATACACCACCTAACTTTGTCACTCAAAGAAATAAACGGGGCAGAGAAAATGATTATGAATATGATTTTTACACTTTTCGGGAGGAAATAAAATCAATGATTTCTACTTTAATGGCTGTACAGCAGGATGAAATCAAGAAAATTCACCCTACCCTTATGGACATAAGAGTTACAAATAACAACATACAAAACTCTATAGAATTCCTTGCATCACAGAATGAGGAACTAAAAAAGAAAATTGAGCAGTTGGAACTTCAAACAAAGAAGGACAAGGACTATATAATAACTAGAAGATAAGATCGAGGATCTACAGCGAGAAAACCGTAAGGTCAATATTGAAATAAAAAACGTTCCGAAAGTGCCCAATGAGTCCAAGGAAGACCTATTAAAGTTGTTCTTAACTTTATCCCATAACATCGGCTGTAACATTGAAAAAAGGGATATTAAAGACATTTACAGAGTAAATAGGAAAACTGACCAGAATAAAAGTCAAGTTATAACGGAGATGTCATCGACTATGCAAAAAACAGAGTTTTTAAAGCTAGCTAAAAACTATAATATAAGACACAAAGAAAAACTGTGCGCAAAACACTTAGGCTTTACAAAAAATGAATATGAACCCATTTACGTATCAGAACAACTGACAGCAAGAGGAGCACGCTTATATTTTCTAGCCCGCGATCTTGCCAAGTCTAAGAACTACAAGTTCTGTTGGACAGCCTACGGTAAAATATATATAAGAAAAAAAGAAAACTCGCCCATTATAGTTATTAAAAATGAATCCCAAGTTAATAATCTTATGCAAAAGGAATGACTATATTATGTAAATAACTTAGTTAATTCGCATCCTTTTTGTCTATTTTTTGTTTTTTGTTTTTTTGTTTTTGGTAATAAGGTTGATTTTCTTTGTCACTACTTTTCTTATAAAATATCTAAGTATAAAGCATGTATTAACATAGTAATTACTGTTGTCATGAATAACATCACACATATACAAAAACGCAAAATAATTTTAAATATACACACGATATATTTCTACATATGTCTACATATTTCAAAATCGAAGTACATACTTAATTTCTTTCACACACATCCACATCAAATTTCACACACTAACATAAATACCTTTTACGTAAAAATATTTCTCCACACAAACACAATACAAAAATACCTACCAATATTTACTTTTGTTAAATTTACTACTGCTAACTCTGAACTCCCTCGATTAACTCATCATAATTACCCCGTTGTATTATTCCTACCCGTTTTGTTATATAGCTTTACACTTTATTTTTCACATAATAACCTAACATCTCTTTTTGGTTGTCCCATCGTCTCGGCCGACATCCCCCTAAAATATCGCCGCACAGTTCCTCCTCCTCTCCCATATACCCTGCACTTGGAGGCTACACCTATTGTGGCCACCATTTTTGAATCCGGTACTTTTTACCCCTAATACCAAAATTCACATCCGATATCGACCTAATTGAAAATATAGATAATGTGACTATTTGTAGTGCATCCTCTTGTGATCCACATGAAGTTCGAAACGCTCTCACTGCAAATAACCTGGGTACTAAAGCATTAAAAATCCTCGCCCAAAATATTTGCAGTATATCGGCCAACATACATAATTTCTCTACCCTGTTACATAATATCAACACTGATCTCGATGTTTTAATATTGACAGAATGTTGGCTCGGCATCGAGCCTTCTATTCCCATTCTCCCTGGTTTTATATCCCACTCTTCACCTAACCCAGTGAATCAGAACGATGGCGTCGTCGTCTACTACAATAACTCAATCACTAATGTTTCTATTTCCAACCCGAATATTGTTGATGCCAGCTCACTCCTTATTCAAATACAACAACAAACTGTAATTTTAGCTATATATCGACCATGTGCATTTCGAAATCCCCTCAACTTTATAAATTCCCTTTATCAGACCCTAGCTTCTTTAAATAAATTTAAAAATATTATTATCGCAGGAGATATCAATATTAATATTATACCTAACTCCAATCCCGATCAAAACACTGAAGCGTATTTGAATATGCTTGCCTACAATGGCTTTTTGCCAGCCCATACTCTTCCCACTCGTAAATTGGCCTGTCTCGACCATGTCTTTTTAAAAACCACCTTTCCAGCCCAATGTTTTGTGATCCAATCCTCAGTTACGGACCACGACGCTATCTTACTCGTCATCTATATGAAGAATATATCACATGCATCTTCCAAAGTCTCAAAAAAGATTGACATCCCCAACCTTATGCACACCTTAAAAAAAGTAAACTTCTCCGATGTACTCCAGCTCACTGATCCAAACCTAGCAACTAACCTGTTTATTAGTAAACTTCAGGCTGCGATAAATCAACACTCTAAGTCCAAGCTCTTGCCCAGCCGACGAAGGTTTCTCAAACCTTGGATGACTCCTGGGTTATTAAGATGTATTCGAAATAGAGACGGCATGCATAAGAAACTTAAAAAAGACCCTCAAAATGACATACTTCGAAAAACTTACTGTCGCTACCGTAACTTCTGCAATTCCCTTCTTAGGAAGATTAGGATAGCATATAATAGAGAACGGATAAATAAGGCTGGAAATAATAACAAAAAATTATGGAACGCTATCAGAGATGTTACGAACATGAACAAACAGCGCTCCGACTGCAACGACCTCCTCACTTCTACGTCCACTACCTCCCAATCGCTAGATAGTACAAATGCTTTTTTTGCCAATATTGGTAAATCTCTCGCTGAGGATATACTTCTTGCCTCCACTCCCTCCCCCCAAAAACTCCCAATATCTTGCTCAAATGAGACCTTTGTCCTCCTCAATACCACTCCATCCGAAGTCGACTCCCTCATCTCATCGCTCAAGGAAAACTGTGCGGTCGGGTGGGATAATATTCCCTCATCTATCCTTAAATACGGAAAGGATTTACTTGTTCCTGCTATATGTCATATATGCAACCTGAGTTTTTCATCAGGTTGCTTCCCTGATGCCCTCAAGAAAGCCCTAGTTCACCCCATTCACAAGAATGGGGATCGAAGCCAGCCCAACAATTACCGCCCCATTTCTGTCTTACCCGCCTTGTCTAAGATACTGGAGAGACTGATCAATAACCAGTTAATCGATTTCCTAGAGAAAATGAACTTATTGTCCCCTGGCCAATTTGGTTTTAGATCTGGCAGATCCACAGCAGATGCGGTTCACTCTCTTACTGATCATGTGATCAGAAACTTAGACAAGGGTAATAAATGCCTATCGGTCTTCCTCGACTTGGCCAAGGCGTTTGACACGGTTTCCATTCCCATTCTCCTGACTAAGCTGGAGGCAATGGGTGTCAGAGGTACCCAACTATCTCTCTTCCGAAGCTATTTTTCCAACCGTAACCAGGCTGTCATTATCAATGGAAAAGTGAGTTCTGAACTATCCATGAATTACGGTGTCCCCCAGGGAAGCATTCTTGGCCCTACGCTTTTCTTGGTCTACATCAATGACCTCTGCTCTCTCAAAATCCCTGGCTGTAAGATTATCTCCTTTGCAGACGATACCGCGCTAACTTTCTCAGCCTGCTCCTGGAAAGATACCTTCCAACTTGCCCAATCCGGTTTAGACTTAGTCTCCCTCTGGATCCTTACAAATCTACTCACTCTCAATTCCAAAAAAACTCAGTATATCACCTTTTCCCTTCACAGCATTCCACTCAATGCATTTGACAATTTTCGCTTAATTGCTCATTCCCATTCTGACCTCCCCTCCTTCTCATGTAACTGTCTACCTCTTACCTCTTCGGATTCCACAAAATATTTAGGTATTATTATAGACAGTAAACTGACCTTCCAGCCCCACATCAACCTCACCGCTTGTAGACTCCGAAAACTCATGTTTGTTTTTAAAAATCTTCGCCAAGTCGCAGATCCGTGTCTGGTCAGATCAGTCTACTTAGCACTTTGTCAGTCACTTATAGTTTACTGTTTAACAACCTGGGGTGGCGCGAGTAAGTCAATACTAATCAAGTTGGAAAGAGCCCAAAGAGCGGTCCTCAAAGTCTGTACGTTTAAGCCCCTGTTATCACCAACCTTCGATCTTTACCAGTATTGTGAGGTTCTTTCCGTGCGCCAACTCTTTATTTTATTAATTGTCCTCAAACAACATAGTAGTTGCAGCTATGATCCCTCTTTACTGTCTTCCCAAAGAAATCACCTGGTAGTACGTTCAACCTCGTTCAAAACCGTGACCTCACAACGATTTTTCTGTTTCTTGGGCCCCTTCCTTTACAATAGACTACAACGTGAGCTCAACATCTTTCCTCTTACAAAACTGTTATGCAAATCTAAAGTCTCTAATTATTTGCAGACTATGAACTATGAGGAGACCGAATCTCTCCTTCATCCTATCAGGTAGGAAATATACTATAAATAAAATATACTATAATATATTCATACCCAACACACCCACTCCGACACAAACACACACACACACATACACACACACCCAACCAC
Organism: Parnassius mnemosyne; assembly: GCA_963668995.1. NCBI lineage: Eukaryota > Metazoa > Arthropoda > Insecta > Lepidoptera > Papilionidae > Parnassius > Parnassius mnemosyne. Next base: position 14,036,654 of record CAVLGL010000084.1, on the reverse strand, counting down.
ACACCCACCCACACACATACGCCATTCACGCGCACACGCACCCTCTTACACACACACACACACACACACACACACACACACACACACACACACACACACACACACACACACACAAAACATTTCCTTCTTTTCTTTTTTTTCTTTTTTTTTGTTACTAGTTTCATCATATTCTGCACCAATATGACCTACATCCTGTGAGGAGAGACCTGGTGCTCTGAAACACAGGCTTTCAGCCTATATCAGACGCCAGTCTTTCACAATCTAAATAATTTTGTTCCTTGGTGTTAACCCCAGTTCATAACTATATTAGTTTTTAGATTGTGGAGAAAATAAAGAATTTTTATTATTATTATTATTATTATAGTGTTTGATAAAAATTAAGCAATTCTGGTGATAGGGAGCGTTGGTTTGAATGGATTAATTTTGTGTCTACAATCACGCCCGTCCGTAATACGTAAAAATATTTTTTTTGTACATAATAATAAAATTATTTTCCTTTGTTGCTTTGTTGCTTGCCTTTTTTTGGTTAGTGGGTTGATTGAAAAGCCGCGCCCTAGGTTGCGCAAGCGGGAGTTTTTCTAGAGATATACGTCATGTAGGTTGATGGTTATTTTTACGTAATCGGTTAATTATCGTTGTCGGATAGTTGTAGTGGATTACTTATCGAAGGGTCGATTTCCGAGCTAGGCATTTTTTGTTGATCGACCGTGATGTGTATATTCGTTTATACTGTAATTTGTATTTGGACTAAAGAGTAGTAATTGTATTTGCGCAATTTGAATTTAACTTGATTTGATCGCACTAGTATTTGTTATTTGTTTATTTGATTTGTGTCTTTTCTTTTGTGCTAACTTGTATTTGGTCGATACGTAGTAATTCGTATTTGTGTAATTTCTATTCAACGCGATTTGATAGGAACTGCATTTATTAACTGTTAATTTTTTTTATATTTTTTATTTGTTATCTTTGTAATTTGTGCTCGAGCCGCGTCGTAATTTGTATTTAGTAGTGATGTCATCGCCCAAGCTACTAATCCGTTGCCTGCGGACTGAGTTACGCTGGGCCACAAGCGCCCATGCTTTGATAGGTCGACCGGATAGGGTCCATAACTTGATGAAGCGGTTCGAGCAGGTGGATGCTCGAAGGGCCGCAGTGGAGGGGGCTTACGCTGAGCTCGAGGATTCGGATGTGGAGAAGAGAATCCTGGACTCCTGCTTCGCGGACTATGAGCAATTCTTTTCGCTCACGGACGAGTTGATCGAGGCTGAAGGCAGGTATGCCTAGGAGGCGCGTGAAGCTCGGATGAGTGACCTGCCCGAGTCCTCTCGGAAGCAGTTCAGCCGGAGCTGTTGGAACGACTCCCAACTCTGGACCTGCCAAAGTTCTCCGGGGTCCTTTCCGAATGGCTGACCTTCGTTGGTCTTTTCGATAGCCTAGTGGACGCCCGGAGTGACTTGACCCCGAGCCAAAAGATGGCGTACTTCCTGGCCTCACTTGAGGGGGAGGCCCTGGGCGTCGTCGGCCACTTGAGATTGTCGGACGACGCCTATCAGACTGCTCGGGACCTCCTTGCCAGAAGATACGCCAACGTTCGGCGAATTACGGACGAACATGTTAAGCAGCTTCTAAGCCTCCCGCTGCTTAGTGACCGGGCCAGACTATGTCCGGACCTGTTGGATCCAGTCCTGGTGGCCTGTAATACGTTGAGGCGGCTGGATTTACCAGTGGGCGAATGGGCTTTTTTGTTGCTCCGCATCGTGCTGTCCCGTCTACCTCTCGACCTTCGAATCCATTTTGAGGAGAGGTACGGCGGGGACGAGGCCTCCTATATTGCGCCTTTCTATGACCTGCTGCGGTTTTTGGAGGAGCAGTGCCGGCAGATCGAGAACGCGACGGGCGCCGTTGACGACATACGAGCCGTGCCCAGTGAGAGGCTTAATCGCCAGGCAAGTCGTCGTCAACCCCCCCCCCCCTGCTCCTATTGTCGAGCATCTGATCACCGGGTAACGTCGTGCCCGAAATTATTAGGTAAGCCGGTTCCGGCGAAGCGAACTATCGCCAAGGAGCGCCGCTGGTGCTGCTCATGTTTGAAAGAGCAGCGAGACTGTCCGCATCGGCGGCCCTGTCTGCATTGCCAGGGCAATCACCATGCAGTTTTGTGCCTGGGTGCGAACGGCGTCTCCTCTCGGGGCTCTTCCAGGCCCTCGGCCCCCACGGGCGGGGGCGCTCAGCCACGCCCTCTGCCGGGCGACTCTCGGCGCCCGCCGGCCAGCCACCAGGCCCCTAGGTTTGAAAGGGGTCCCTCCCCCGACCAGTCGGGGGATAATTCCCCCAGGGGCGGGGGTGTCATCAACCCCCCTATGCGTTTGGAGAGGAACTTCACGGCCACTCATCGGTCCGCTGGACCCTTCTCACTCCCGTTAGCTGAGTGGCCGCGACTGGTGTACCACTGTTACCCATTTGATGGAGGCGGCCTTGGCTAGCTGCCGCCTTAGCTCCCACCACGGCCACCTCCACTGAGCCTTAAGCCGTCAACAGTCCACTTGTCAAAATGTTCTGTTGCCGACGGCCTCAGTGAAGGCGTACAACCCGAGTGGCGACTGTTAGCGGTTCGCGCTCTATTGGTCTCGGGTTCACGTCGTGTGGCCTCCACTTGGTGGTGGGAAGATTAGGGCCCCCCTGGAGCGTGGAATCACGCTGTCAAGGGGTATTAGATTGGTTTGGTCGAGCACTTAGTTAAAAATTCTTTAAATTAAAATAAAAATGCTTTTGGGTATTTCCGCGAAATTTCCATATTTGTAGCGGTTGTGATTAAAAGAATTGAATTTAATCTACTCCTTTAAATGCTGCTGCATATGTTTTGTAAATATATTTAATCATTGTGTTTGATTGTTGCGCCTGGTTGCTGAAAGAAAAATTTGAATTCATTTGAAATTGAATGTCGCGCTATTTGGAAAATTATGTATATGTTGTGATAGTGTTTAATCATTTTGCATTGTGAAAAGGAAGGCTGAAATTAGATAATCCTATTTGTACCGAAGTAAATAAAAGCCAATTCTCTTTTGGTTTACATTTTGTTGGCACTGTCTAAGTTATTCAAATGAGAAATACGGCTGTCTCTTGCGTCTATTGTTTTGTTTAATTTGTCAAGTTGACCTATGTGCATCAGTGATTAATTTCGTTGAATTGATTCTGTAGTTGAACATTGATGCTTTGAAAAATTAGTTGAAATATGAGCATAGGACTACTTACCTAACAGGCTGGCTAGTTGTAATTTATCTGATGGAAATCAGCTGTCGCACCATTTGGTAAATGATTATATGGTGGCTGTGCCTACTTGTTTGAAAATCATACTAGGAACTATCTGTGCGTTCGTTCGGCTCTCCACAGACGACGTTCATGGGGAATTTAGGGCTGCTCTTTTCACTGAAGCTTAGGAGGTCACTCTGGGCCGCTTCGTGTCGCGTTGCTGTTTGCAGGCCTGATCCGGTCGGATTGCAGAACTAATCATAGGAGCACAGATAGGTGTTTTAAGGAGGTCGTAGGACTTCTGTCTAGGAATAGGACTTATTTATGGGCTGCGATGTCCAGGAAGGGCATCCAGTTCAACCTTCCGGCTTGCCCACGTTGGGGCTGTAATTTTGAGGCGTTGGTTAGGGTTGCAAGATCTGATGGGGTGCATAAGGTGGCCTAGTTTGGTTGTAGATTCGGTCTTGCTACTTGCCGTCGCGACCCTGTCCCGCTTGCCGGTTTGCTCGCGGACATAGGTTCTTATGTCCGGGACGGGGGTTTGTTCGCGCCAAACGCTAATTTCAGGAACTAACGCGAGAGGGCGCGCCGTTCGGTGTCATACCGGTTTGACATTCGGTCGGGCGTAAAACGCACAAGCGCAGCGAGTCGTCTGTCATTTTTGTTCTGGAACCGCGGAATATTTTAGAAGTCTAGTAAACATCCTGTCTAGGATTTATAACACGAATTCCTTGTTGGATAGCCTTTCCCGGGACTTATTGGGTCCGACTCAGAATCTGTATAAGTGCATTCGACAATATTAGCTAGTGCGGCCTTTGATATTCTAGAAATAACTGTTGCTACGCGAAACAGTAGTGACCCTTGATCCGGACACTCCGTGTTAGTTTTGTGCGTTAACCTTATAACAAACGAGATTTAGTGGCTTCTGTAAGTTAGTTAATAGACTGTCATCGTGACGAACGAAGAAGTGGTCCGGCGCCGAAGCAGTCTGAAACGGTGCAGCATTTTGGAGCAGCCTGGAACTCGGCCGCTGCTGGTCGCCTATGCTTGTCAAGGCCCCACACAGGCACACCTGTACACTACTCGCCATCCACTATTACACACACTCACGGCCTGCCCAAGCCTTGGTGCGAAGTTAGCTCCGGATAATGGTAAGTACTATGTGTTTCTAGCTTCCCCCCTTATTGTTTCGTGTAACTAGAGATTTTCCACTTTGGCCTTAGGAGGCCTGACCTACGTCTGCTCGTCGAAACTCAGCTGAATGGGCCCCTGAGGATTTGACCTTTATGGTAACAGGCGTAGGCCGTAACAGTAAACATTATTGTTATTATGAGGTATCTATAAATTTTTCTCATCTGGTTGGGCAATATAAATAAATAATTGTAAATAAACATGGTAAACGTACATAAATATCAATAAAATAAAATAAATACATAAATATATAAAAACCCCACCAGATGGAAGCCCTCGGCAGAGGAGACCTGACGGCCGAAGGTTAGGGGGAAAGGAAAAGAAACCGGCGGATGATGCGGGCGGTATCGAGGAGCACCGCCTTCTGCATTTGAGCTTGGAGCGGTCCGTCACGGAGTCCCAGTCGCCTCAGATGACCCGAGAGGCTGACTGGAATTAACCCATTCGCAGAGACGACTACAGGTATAATTTCGGCCGGCAATCCACCCCACATGTCGGTCACCTTGTGAGCCAGGTCCAGATATTTAGTCAGCTTATCTGTTTCGGCTTTCACGAGGTTCTCGTCATAAGGAATGGTAATGTCGACCAAAAATATCCTTGACTGTGCCCGGTCTATCAGCACAATATCAGGCTTATTCGCAAGAATAGTCCTGTCTGTGATGATGACCCGGTCCCAGTAGAGCCTGGTGCGGTCATTTTCGAGCACTTTCGAGCACTTTCGAAGCTTCCGGCAAGTACTTATAATATGGCAGTTTCCGATCCACGAGACCGTATTTCAGAGCCAGCTCCTGGTGTAGAATCCTGGCTACTTAGTTGTGCCTGTGCAAATACTCAGAGTTAGAAAGCGCCGAACAACCGGAGATGACATGCCTAAGTGAATCACCGGGGTGGCGACAAGTTCAACAGATGTCAACGGTGCCATCCTTTAGGATGTATCTCCGATAATTGTTGGTCTTAATAACCTGATCCTGTATCGCACAGACAAAATCCTCGGTTTCCCCAAAGAGGTCACCGAAACGTAGCCAGTGGAGGGAGGCGACTGTGTCTACAAAAGGCTCATGTAGAGCCTTGTAGGATCTCCCGTGGAACTCCTTCTCCTTCCATACGGTCTCGCGGTCGGAAATGCTTTGTACTGCTTGGGTAAGTACTTTATCACAAGAAATAACATCCCTATAGTATGGATCATCCGTTCTCGTCAGAAAGTAATTACGGAGGCTCACACTTCGCGATTATGCATGATAAGATCGCTTAAAAAGCAACGTCCACCATGCTTCCGCGGCAAGTACAGCCTCATTACTGACGATCTCGGATGATGCATCCTGTGGGACGCCATTATAGTGCGGACTTTTCTGTCCAGAGCGTTCAGTTCGGTCTGAGTCCACCTGAGCATGCCAAAGGTATACATGAGAACAGGCATGATCCGACCGTGATGCGTGCGTCTTATTCACACTGGACAAAAGGCTGTTAAGCACTTTGGTCAAACGTGCATAAAACACATCGCAAAATGAATGTTTCATACCCGTCTCATCTACACTATGACATACCCAGGTATCGGTATGTTTCAGCCTCGGAAAGGGTCCTTATGTTGATGGGCATAGATAAGTCTATGCCCTCAGAGTTAGCAACCCTTCCCCTTTCAACATAGAGGACCGCACACTTATCCGTCCCCAGCTCCATTCTAATAGAACTACTAAAATCACAAGTGATGTTTAGCAGTTCCATAAGATGGGAGCGACTGGAGGCGAATAACTTGAGATCATCCATATAGAAAAGGTGGTTCACTTTTGTCCCTCCTTTCAGAAGCTGAAATCCCCTCCCGGAGTCCTCCAGTAAGGCACTGAGAGGGTTCAGGGAGAGGCAAAACCAGATTGGACTCAAACAATCGCCCTGGAAGATACCACTTCTTATCCTTATGCGGCTTTCCGCATCCGTTACCCGCTTGCCTAGATGACAAAGGACTGTAATCCACTGCCTCATACATTGCCCGAGGAAGTCCCTAACTGTACAATCAACGTTGTACAGCTCGAGAACCCTCTTTAGCCATGTATGGGGCACCGAGTCGAATGCCTTTCTATAGTCTATCCAGGCGGCGGAGAAGTTCCGACGGTTGCGTTTAACCACTTTGCCAATGACCGCGTCAATGAGAAGTGGTTCCTTCGTTCCACGACCACCGCCCCGGCATCCATTCTGAGCACGCGACATCACCTGGTTTAAATCCAGGTGACGAATGATTCGCGTACTCAAAATGAATGTCAGTGTCTTATATATGGTGGGTAGACACGTAATGGGGCGGTATTTGCTCGGGTCTGTGGAATCCTGGTCTTTAGGAACCAAAATCAGTGATCCCAGTAGTGAAGAGGCTCGGAAGCGATTTTGGTCGAGAGCCACTTGAAACTGTCGGGCGAGCACAGCGTGACACACCACGAACCCCTTCAGCCAGTTGTGATGCAGTCCGTCGAGTCCCGGACTTTTCCAGTTCGGGGCCCTACGGACCGCCTCAGCTACGTCCGGCGTTATGATGAAGGGGTATATGGGCGTAACATTCGCACACTGACTCTCCACAACTTCCGTCCAAGGGCTCTCGCTCTGGTTTACGGCCCATGAACACAGGCGGCGCCAGAATGCAACAGTTTCGGCCTGATTCGGTGCTGTGCCCGTTCCACCTACTATTGGCCGCTCCAATGATTCATAGAGCCTCTTCTGATCACTCTGGAAGAGACGATTCTGGTTGAACCGTGTCGATCTCTCAGTATATCGCCGAATCCGCTTCCCCCAACCAGCAATTCTCTGCTTCAGGTCGTCCTTGCACTCCGTCAGTTTTTGCGTTATATCCGGCTGGGACAAACTGATATTTGTCCCAGCAAACGCCATCCTGACGGTGCGCACAATTCTCGGCCTATTATTGCCCGACCTGAAGCTTATCAGTCTGCCGATGAGGGCCCTTGCCTTTGCAATGCGGTCCTCAATCCTTCTTCTCCAGGCTAGGATAGCGCTACTTTGCCTAGTAGCACGTCCAGCCGTGGGAAGTTTGGCACCAGTAATACGGCAAACTGCCAGTGCGGCGTCATAGAGAATTGATTCCGTCTCGCAAAGATCCCGGCTGGCTTCCTTTCTTATTATTATTATTATATCGAGTACGATCTCGGCACACCTAATTCTACTCATCAAAGTGTTCCAGTAGTACATATCGAAGTACACCTTCAGGTTTCCATAAAGTCAAAGACGTATAAGTTTATTTTTGTATAAATCCTGCGTACTTTCAGCGAAACAAAATATTGTAATAAAAATCTGTAATTATAAAATTAATAATAATATCTTACCTTGGTCAAGCATGTATCAAAGGAGACGGTCCATTTCTGGCCCAGTCTATGTACAGTATAGCGTAAAATTGAGAAAATTTCAGCGATTTTGTTAAAAATAAAATAAGAGAGTAAATCAAACTAAATAACTTGCTAAAAATAAAAATGCAATCCCAAGTTTTTGATGGTTTTACAAGATGGCGCCCTTCAATCATAAAAAGACGCGGTTATTTGTCAAATGTAATTTCTGTTGAGTGATATTTTTATTTATTCCACGCTTGGTTGTGTAGTTGTGAACTCCTGAATGCGTTTAATTGTGGATTTCTTTAGCGATTTGGTTTTTTGCTTGGACTTTGGATAAGTTACTACTTGTTTGACTCTGCTTTTGTTTTATGAACTTCTTGATTTACGTGAAATTTTGATTTCGTTGATATCGGACATCTGTATTCTGTAGAATCACTTTTTGAATCAGTAAGCACGTATGTACTAAAGAAAGATGTTTCTTAAGTTATTAAACGCATTTGAATGACATGCTTCTATCTGTAATCTGTTAACAATTATTAATTTCTACATAAGTTGATAATGGCTGCAAAATCTTAATATGATGTAATTATCTTTTAGTTCACCTGTTAAAACATGTTACACTGTTTAAAATGCACTTCTGCAATATAGATAGTTTATTAAAATAAGATTGTTTTGTTTTAAATGAATGAAAATGCACCAATATGTTCACAATGTTTTGCAAACGTATTACAAGAATTATCTGGCACAAATTGTTGGCACAAATCTTGAAAATGAGCTCCAGCGCCCTAATCTATCAGTATATTGTGCATTTGGTGTCAACGAAGACTAGATAGCAGACAAGTTGTGATCCAATTAATATCATCCCAACAAGACTCTGTTTTTTTATGAATATATAATATCTCGACATCAATCGGGCAGAGCTTATTATACATATATTCTGTTGGCGAGACAAAGGACAAGTTGGGTTGAGATGATTGCAGGTTATTATTGCAGTTGCACTTCTGGACAACAGACAGTGGGTTGCTGTGCCCACATAATGACCGTTGTCTGGTATTTGGGTTGGGCTCGGTATCAAAATTCCATAACCGCACCGGCGTCAATTCAGGATGACATTTTAGTAAGAGAGGATTTTGAAGTAGGATAAATAAATAAAAAATAAAGAAATTAAGCTGCTCTATTTATATTAGCTTAAGTATCCAAAACATGATTGACCTAATGTTTCACTTTCTATAATTCACAGGATTGTTAACCTTTGTTATAACATTATCAAGGCTTTAAATATCTGTGAAGGCTCAAGGCATACTCTGACACGCTGAGGGCCTGTTATATCAAAATATTTATACGCCGGAAAGGCAGAATATTTAGGATGCGAATTCTTTTGTAACAACTGTAATGTACCATATTTTAACAAATAAATTATCTTATCTATGATTGTACCCTAGCACTTCAGCAGCCCAGATAGACACACATACCTAAACAGAAATTAGTATTCAGGATTATTCTGTTTATCCACCTTAAAACAGCCACTCTAAGATAAAATAAGTTAAATATATTCTTTATTATTAGTTCAATAAAGTAGTATACATCTCAGGGTGGATTTTTTAGAGTAGATAAACAGAGTTACCCGCTATTCACATATAACCTCCTACCCTCACCTAGGCCTCATTTCCCCATGTAAAACAAAAAAGGCCTGGATACCCCTGGCACTGCGGTGTGCATTAGTACACACTAATGAATTCAAAGAAATAATTCTGTGCGCAGGCATTTATCACAACAATCTTCTAGTCTGGAATTAGGTACTTTTTACATTTTAGATATTTTACAAAATAAATCTACCTGATAAAGTGTAGATAACATGTGTGAGTATATTTCAGAGTTGACAGCTAACGTCAAATCAAAACGACATCAAAACGAAATTAGTGTTGCATTTTTTGGTGAGAATAAAATATTATTACCACTGAAATTAAGGCAAATTCGTGGATTTGTATGATCAAAAGTGGCTTAATATTTTATTTTAAATTTATACATAACATACATATACATAAACACTCACGCCTGTCACCCAGAGGGGTAGGCAGAGACTACGGACTTCCATTTGGCGCGATCCTGACACACCTCTCTCGCCTCTTTCACATCCATATATCTACGCATACACGCTCGTCGGTTAAGGGTACTCCTAATCTGGCCCATTTTCAATGTATCGCCGATCTGGTCGATAAACCTTCGTCTAGGGCGTCCCTTCCCGACCCTGCCGTTCACTTCTGCAACATAAATTTTCTTTGTCACTCTTTCCTCGTTCATTCTTTCTACGTGACCAAACCACCGAAGCATTCCTTTCTTAATCCTTGTCACAACGTCATCTTGCAAACCACACTTTTCTCTTATTACACTATTTCTCACCCTGTCATTCAGATTCAGCCCTAGCATACTCCTTAAGGAACGCATTTCTACAGCATTTATTCTACTCTCATGCTTCTTCTGCCAGACCCAACTTTCACTACCATACATTAAAGTCGGTACTAACACAGCATTATGAATTGCCATACGTGCCTTAGTTGACACATTCTGACTCCTCACAATAGCGTGTAGAGCCCCATTCACTCTATTTCCTGCGTTCACTCGTCGTTCTATATCCTTATCATATCTACCATCCCTGCTAAATAAACATCCCAAATATACAAACTCATCCACTTGCTCAATCAACTCCCCTTCTATTCTTATTTTACATAAAGTTTTACTTTCTTCTCTTTCAAAAACCATCACTTTCGTCTTACTTGCGTTCACTTTCATACCCCTTTCTTTCAATGAACAATTCATTAAAGTAACCATCATTTGCAACTCGGCCGCCGACGATGCAAATATGACTTGATCATCGGCGTACAAAAGGCATTTGACGGTTGACTCACCCATTCTCAACCCACATTCTTCAACTTTCAAAGTTTGCAAACAACTGTCCATAAATAGGTTAAACAGCCACGGGGAAGCCACACATCCCTGTCTGACACCTTTATGAATGCCAAACCAGTCCGAGTAGACCCCGTTGATCCTGACACAAGCACTAGAGTCCCTATAAAGAGACCTTAATGCCTGTATCAAGCCAGCGCTCAACCCAAATGAGTTCAGTGTTTGCCATAACACGTTCCTGTCCACTCTGTCATAAGCCTTTTCCAAGTCCAAGAACGCACAAAAAACTTTCTGGTTTTTAGCCAAAAACTTCTCCGCTATCATGCGCATGGAAAAGACTTGATCCGTACACCCCATCCCCTTTCTAAATCCAGCTTGCACATCCCAAATTTTTCCATCAGTTTCTTCCATAACTCTTTCAATTAACACCTTAGCATACAGTTTACCCACAATGCTAAGCAAGCTGATACCAGGGTAGTTTTTACAGTCCTGCTGCGACCCCTTTCCCTTATATATTGGGACTATAACGGCTTTGCACCAGTCTTCCGGTACCCGTTTCAGTTCCCAACACAAATTAAACAAGGTGTGCAGCAGGCCTGCAACCACACCCTCACCAGCCCTTAGCATTTCGAGTGATACTCTATCATATCCGGCTGCCTTACCTGCTTTCATGCTTTTCATTGCTTTCATTATTTCATCTACACTTATCTCCCTACCTCTCTCCACTTCTTCCGGAATTTCTATTTCACTTATTTCAGACGACTCTTCACTCTTAAACACGCTTTCAAAGTATTCCTTCCATCTCTTTAAATTCGAAACTTCATCATTCAGCATGCAGCCATTCTCGTCTCGTATAGCATTCATTCTAGGCTGTTTTGAATTTCCCCTGGCAGTTCTTACGAGCTTCCAGAACATTTTAATATTTTCCTGGAAGTTATCAGATATCCTTCTATCATTTTTATCTATCCTTTCTTGCTTTTTCCTTTCAACAACTTCTTTTACTCTCTTATTTATACGTCTAAAGTTTGCCTTTTTTCTTTCAATCTCATCATTCATACCGCCAGAATTACCAGCTTTAGTTGCTAGTAAATCTAGCCATGCTCTCTTCTTTGCTTCAACTTCCATCCGTACCTCATCATCCCACCACAACGTATTACTTTTCCTTTCATTCGTTCTCTTACTTACACCGCATACTTCGGTGGCTGCATCCACCAGAACTCTCTTAATATCATTCCATACATTCTTCAATTCTAAATCATTCATACATAATTCATTCAACCCACTTATATTTTCCCTCAGTCTGCATTTATACTTCTCTTTCACACCTTCATCTTGTAACCTCTCTATTCTTATACGCTGTAACGCAGTGGTAGACACCGATGTCCGATGCCGCCAACGTCTGAATAGACCATTAATTCGGCATAAGACCAAGTAATGATCCGTCCCTACGTTGGACCCCCGGTAAACCCTTGTATCTACCACTGCGCTCCTCATTCTTTCATCCACAATTATAAAATCTATCATGCTTCTATCATTTTAAATTTATTTCCATACTAATACAAAACTAGGCCTACGCTTCTTACAATTTTGGACCATCTCCTTTGCATTTTGTAATATTTTGTATTTCTAAAGCAAACGCTATTTTTCAACACAAACCGAAGTAAACAAACGACCACTCACGACAGCGGCTAAGCCCGGAGTAAAAAAGTACTCTGTGGCCAGGAGTGAGGCAAAGTGTATTTAGTAAAATAAATTATTACAAGACTGCTCAAACCGAAAATTTCGCTATTTCTTAGCCGAAAAAAAAATTATAACTAAACAAAACAAAATTAAACTGCCATTTACAGTCCATGATTAAAAAATAGACTGAGTTGAAACATTGATATTTTTAATAGTTATCGTGCTTACGCGTTCATGTGGTCTTGATAAATTTATACCTTATGCCACTAAAACCAGTTTTTATGTAAAAATAGCAATCGATCGATTTAAAAAAGTAATGATAAGTTCAACCACCATTTATCTTTCTGACAATGTGCTTCAAGTATCATTTATATGTTCAATATTATTGTTAGATACGATTTCACGCGACAAAACGTTGGAATCTTGATGTTTAGGTGCTAGTAGAACATACTTACGCGATTTGCGCTTAAGGCATGCAATAATGTAGGCAAATGTGTAAGATGATTAAGCTCAATATCATTTCGCAGATTTTATTAAACGACTAAGTTGCGAGTAAGCAGACCTTGATAGTTTAAGTATTTAATGTTTTCGGAGATACATTGATATTGCTTAAGGGCTGTTTTCGCTGACGCGACTTTATGTCATTATTTATTATTTCATAATAAGCGTTTTAATGGATTGAATAAAAAAAATATTTATTTATTTACACTTTATTGCACATTAATAAAAGGATTACAAAGGGCGGACTTAATTCCTTTAGGCATTCTCTCCCAGTCAACTCGGGACGTGTGGAAATTAAGTGATAGGTGACAAAATTAAATAAACAATAGAGTAAATATAGGAAAATACTACTGATAAACTTAAAAATAAACTAATATTATATATAAAATACAATATACTTATATACTATAAAATATAATACAGACAATATATTATATTTACATACAAATACATAGATACATAAATATATACATATTATAAATACAAATAGATATATAACACAAACCTATAATTAAAATAACAACAAAAGTAACCAAATTGACCATATTAACTCTCATCTAATATCTTCATAAAGTGCTTATGTACCAATCTTTTAAAAGCAGTCTTATTAGATATGTTTTCCTGACGTCATCGGGCAAGGATTTCCAGAGCAGTGCAGCCTGAATAGTGAAGGATTTACCAACAAAATTAGTAAAATGTAGTGGGATACTTAGTTTATTATTATATGAGGACCGCAGAATGTGAAAAAAATGTATGTTAATAAAATATAAGTAGAGAGTAGTAAAGATTCGCAGAAATTTTTTTACTGTTAACTAGGGATTCTCTCTTAGTCCCCAGGGTGACAACGTATTCTTAGTCGAAGATAGAATATAGGCGTATATGGGCCACTGCCATTTCATTTGCTATTGGCCTTGTCCTGGTCTTTCATCCATATTCTATAATATAAATACGATACAGTACTTAAATTAAGACGAGGTTTTAAAATTCGATAAGTGTCGTATAATTTCAAAAGTTTTATATAGTACCACTAGCTGGCCAGGCAGACGCTGTTCTGCCCTTTTCGACGACCCTGTGTCCTATAAAAATTCTTGAATTCGCAATAAAAAAATATTGAGTGTAACTTATCAGGATAAAAACTCTCCTATCTCTGAAGTTGGATTAAACTGCACAGAATGTGCAAAATTTCATTGAAATCAGTTCAGTAGTGTAGGAGTTCATCGCGGACAAACAACGTGACACGTAATTTTTATATCCTATCAAGAATGCCCCATCAGGGCCTTTCCCAGCCCCTTCAGGGCCCCTCTCAGCCCACTCAGGGTCCCCCTAGGCCCCCTCAGGATCCTCTTCGGCCCCTTCCGGTCTTTTCACAGCCCTCATAGCCTCCAGTTTTCCCCTGGGTCCCCAAAAAGGCTGACACCCGCGGATATCTTCCGCCCCACAACAAGCACAACCCTCAATGGTTGATGATCAAACTGCGCGCTGCCCAGTTCCCGCAGGACCGTCTCCTCGCTCTTGCTGATCACCAAAACCTTTTGAGCTCATTGTAAGTAAAGTTAATTTAAATTATCTTAACAATGGCAGAGCACTCTGCTGTTCCAAAGTCCCACGGTCGTATTAAGCCTAAGGTTTTATCGCTTGTATCCTTTAATATTCGCGGGTTGCGAAATAACCTCCCCGAGCTTAAGCTCCAAGAAAAAACCTGAAACTGTTATGTTTTACAATTAAACTAAATATGGTGTTGACGTGGTTAATCAAATGTGTCACCTTCTAGAAGATAGCCGGTACAAGTATTTTATAATATTTTAGATTTATCTGCAATAAATTCGGTGTTTTACCAAGAAATAAACAACTAGAAAATATGAAGAAGAGAATTCATTCTGCAATTGGTGGTTAAACTGAGTAACATTTTAGAAGAACTCACTCGTGAAACCTCACTGCAACTTTCTATCGCCTCAGAAATGCCAGCAGCTGAGTTGAAGAAGAGGCGTAATTGCCATCGAACTCATTGTTAAAATAAAACCAATAAAGTCTGTGACTTGTGCAAAAAACATGTGGCAGATGCAATCTATCAAAACTATTCATATGTCATAACTGTAAATTACTTTTAATTAACATGTATTTACACTAGAAACCAAAAATTTGATTTGCCTTTGTGACAATGAATATTCTCTACTATTTCTACAATTACACTACACATATATGCATAATTTGAGACTAGGTTACATTGATGGGTCAAATGACCCTTGACCGCCTTTGTAGGTCAGCTGTTTTTCCCGTCTTGCTAGTGTTAATAGTGTCCGTTAAGACCGAATGACCAAAATTCGATCTGGTGTACATTATTATTACTATTAATTAAAAAAACATTACAGTGCCGCGAACGATTTTTTTTGATGTTTTATAGACATCAAATTATGTAGTAGACATAAAAAATGTATGTACTTGTCACTTTGGATATCGCATACGGATTGTTGACCTGCGGACTAAACGGGAAAATTGAAACAAGAATGCTATTTCCTGTTATATCCTGTTAATATGCATTATAACAAAAATAGAATTTGACATTACAAGAAATTAAACTTATTAAGTAAATTTTGAAAAGTTAATAATATTAATGGTAAATAACACACTTCTTACTGAGCAATAACCATTTTCATAAACCACTTCTCTGGGGCCTTATTTTAATCATGTGTTTTTAATTAGGCAACTTGACTCGACTAGCAGCCGTAATAGGGCTACGATTTTTATTCTCAACTTAAGACCAGAGCGGCGCACTAATTGTTCCATAACCCCTTTTTAAAGTAGCTGTAATTAATGATTTCTTATATTTACGCGAACACTACACATTGAATAAAACTATTTTTTTTTACAGATTTTATCGCGTTTAAATTTACTATTTTAATTCCCGACGTTTCGGGTGATTTACAGCAACCCATGATCACGGGGGGGACTGAGATGTTTGACGTCCCGATGTCACAGTTAGTCCGGCTACCTTCAGTCTTTTAATATTAATTTTTGGTTCGATTTACAAAGAATGAACTTCTTGAAGAATGAAATCTTGAAGTCTAGCAGTGGTATGCTTGGGTTTGGATTTAATTTTGTTAATTATAGGATCCCAAGCAGATGGCAGCACCCATCCATCTTCTCAATTGAAATTAGGATGTTTTTTAATTTCAATAGCCTCGCGTATCATCCTTGGTAGGAATCGGTGTTCTTTTGCGAGGATTTGTAGTCTATCAAGTCTGATGTAATAGCGGGGCGATCTTGAACATGTTCACAGACTGCAGACTTCCTTAGACTTAGACTAGCTGTAATTAAACAACGATCAAGAATAATATTAAATAAAAGGTTAAGTTTAAAATTAAATAAAAGTATATTTTTATTCTTTGAGCTTATTTCGAATTAGCTTTTAAAATATCAAATTATTATCTGTATATTTTTGTATCACTATATTTATATACCACGCGTTAAATTTGAGTTTGCCGTCGTCGATGTCACAGCTGACGATACCGTAGACAAAAATATTACTGTAATGTTGTAATTGTAAGATGGTAGAGTTTTAATTTTTAACCCTGCACAGAGAAATTGAGGGCAAGCAAGAAGATAAAATGCATATCATGAAATAATTTATTTAGTTAGTAAAGTAAAATAATAATACTGAATACGTGTCCGATAAAATAAAATATATTGGTAAATCCAATTGAGTATGCCTTAAGCGTATTGAAAAGATTAAGTATAACGTATAATATAATATATATATATGATTATACGTAATGTTTAAAGTAATTAAATTACACAAAAGTTTTCACTAAAAACCTAATAATTATTACTATACTTCAAATTAACCGATAATATTATGTTCAATTTCAATGTAAAAAAAATCCAAAAATGCACGACTAATAATGCTCGTGAAAAAATTCAAAAAAATGTAAGTTGTCAAAGAGTCCCAGTAGCAGTCACTGAAGTACATTTTCAAGTCACTCTAGCAAGTCCGGAGGTAAGGTCCCATCACAACTAACAAAACCAGGCCAAACTCGGCACATCTAGTTCTCCTCATCGAGGTGTTCCAGAAGCAGTCATCAAAGTACACTTTCAAATCACTCTGTCAAGTCCAGATGTAAGGTCTCATCATAAATCACAAAAGGAGCCCAAACTCGGCACATCTAGTTCTCCTCATCGAGGAGTTCCAGTGGCAGTCTTCAAAGCACACTTTCAAGTCACTCTATCAAGTCCGGGGGTAAGGTCTCATTATAACTAACAAAACGAGGCCAAACTGTCTGCTGGTTCAAGCTGCCGCCAAAACACAATTTTGGGGGGCCTTGTAATAAGGGCCCTTGCCCTTGGGAGATTTTAGAGAACGAGAGAGGAGAACTAGATGTGCCGAGTTTGGGCTCCTTTTATGATTTATGATGAGACTTTACATCTGGACTTGACAGAGTGACTTGAAAGTGTACTTTGATGACTGCTTCTGGAACTCCTCGATGAGGAGAACTAGATGTGCCGAGTTTGGCCTGGTTTTGTTAGTTGTGATGGGACCTTACCTCCGGACTTGCTAGAGTGACTTGAAAGTGTACTTCAGTGACTGCTACTGGGACTCTTTGACAACTTACATTTTTTTGAATTTTTTCACGAGCATTATTAGTCGTGCATTTTTGGATTTTTTTTACATTGAAATTGAACATAATATTATCGGTTAATTTGAAGTATAGTAATAATTATTAGGTTTTTAGTGAAAACTTTTGTGTAATTTAATTACTTTAAAAATTACGTATAATCATATATATATTATATTATACGTTATACTTAATTTTTTCAATACGCTTAAGGCATACTCAATTGGATTTACCAATATATTTTATTTTATCGGACACGTATTCAGTATTATTATTTTACTTTACTAACTAAATAAATTATTTAATGATATGCATTTTATCTTCTTGCTTGCCCTCAATTTCTCTGTGCAGGGTTAAAAATTAAAACTCTACCATCTTACAATTACAACATTACAGTAATATTTTTGTCTACGGTACCGTCAGCTGTGACATCGACGACGGCAAACTCAAATTTAACGCGTGGTATATAAATATAGTGATACAAAAATATACAGATAATAATTTGATATTTTAAAAGCTAATTCGAAATAAGCTCAAAGAATAAAAATATACTTTTATTTAATTTTAAACTTAACCTTTTATTTAATATTATTCTTGATCGTTGTTTAATTACAGCTAGTCTAAGTCTAAGGAAGTCTGCAGTCTGTGAACATGTTCAAGATCGCCCCCGCTATTACATCAGACTTGATAGACTACAAATCCTCGCAAAAGAACACCGATTCCTACCAAGGATGATACGCGAGGCTATTGAAATTAAAAAACATCCTAATTTCAATTGAGAAGATGGATGGGTGCTGCCATCTGCTTGGGATCCTATAATTAACAAAATTAAATCCAAACCCAAGCATACCACTGCTAAACTTCAAGATTTCATTCTTAAGAAGTTCATTCTTTGTATATCGAACCAAAAATTAATATTAAAAGACTGAAGGTAACCGGACTAACTGTGACATCGGGACGTCAAACATCTCAGTCCCCCCATGACCATGGGTTGCTGTAAAGCACCCGAAACGTCGGGAATCAAAATAGTAAAATTAAACGCGATAAATTCCGTAAAAAATAGTTTATTAAAATAACAACAAAAGTAACCAAATTGACCGTATTAACTCTCATCTAATATCTTCTTAATAGTGAAGGATTTACCAACAAAATTAGTAAAATGTAGTGGGATAGTTAGTTTATTATTATATAAGGACCGCAGAATGTGAAAAAAATGTATGTTAATAAAATATAAGTAGAGAGTAGTAGAGATCAGAACTTTTTTTACTGTTAACTAGGCATTCTCTCTTAGTCCCTAGGGTGACAACGTATTCTTAGTCGAAGATAGAATATAGGCATATATGGGCCACTGCCATTTCATTTGCTATTGGCCTTGTCCTGGTCTTTCATCCTTATTCTATAATATTAATACGATACAGTACTTAAATTAAGGCGAGGTTTTAAAATTCGATAAGTGTCGTATAATTTCAAAAGTTTTATAGTACCACTAGCTGGCCAGGCAGACGCTGTTCTGCCCTTTTCGACGACCCTGTGTCCTATAAAAATTCTTAAATTCGCAATAAAAAAATATTGAGTGTAACTTATCAGGATAAAAACTATCCTACCTCTCAAGTTGGATCAAACTGCACAGAATGTGCAAAATTTCATTGAAATCACTTCAGTTGTGTAGGAGTTCATCGCGGACAAATAAAGTGACACGTAATTTTTATATCCTATCAAGAATGCCCCATCAGGGCCTTTCACAGCCCACTCAGGGTCCCCCTAGGCCCCCTCAGGACCCTCTTCGGCCCCCTCCGGTCTTTTCTCAGCCCTCACAGCCTCCAGTTTTCCCCTGGTAAAAATATTCACTTATGTCTCATACATCAGTTTACATCATGGTGGGATGCTTTAACTGCAAATATGTAAAAGCAAAAAAAATATGTTTATGCTATATAACTATAAATTAACGATTTTTGGGATTTTTCCTTTTCTTGTGCTGTTAAACTTTGCTTGCTGCCAAATATCATGATACTAGGTCAACAGAACGTATGTTTGATGAGTGAATTTGCTAGTATCAAAAAAACATCGGTCACTGCCCATACATGCTGTGACCTGGCTATAAAATATCGCGAACATGACAAAGTATATGGATTAACCCGTTCCCCCTGGGCACGATCTTAATCCTAAATTTAAAATACATTATTTAAAAGCCGAGGATCAAAGAACTTTACACTTATGTATTTCGTCACTTTTGACGTTATGATATAGCCATGATTGCAGCCACGACTTCAACCTTACCTATAACAATTGAAATGAAAACTATGCAGTAATATATACTTAACTATATAAATTAATTCAATGCCTAAAAGTACAAAAATAAATCAATAACCTATCTTATCTTTTCACTGCTAAGTATCTAAGACACAGGTGCTTTGACTTTTGCTCACGCTTTGACAGCTCTCGTCTCATAATACCACAGACTGCATAGAGACACTCAATACGTTCCGTTCTAAGTATAAGTGCATTCTATATTTACTCTCAACCTATCATTTGCAACTTATTTCGAAATACTTTCCATATCCCTATCTAAATATGATATTATTGATAATATACTACACAAATAAATAAAAAATCCACAATAAAATCTAGTATTTAAAAAAAGTAAACGCATAATATTTGTGTTACTTTAGTATTATGATGAAACGTGTACCACAGATAAAAACGGGACGGGTTTAGATGCGTTCAAAACCTATAAAAAGTAGTAAGGACATGAGGTTTTTCATTACAAAGCTAAATTATTTTACCGGCTCAAATATAATAAGTTGGACCCCGTAATTTAATATATAGCTAAGTCACTAATTTTTGACGTATCAATCATCGGTGGTCGTCTCATATTTTGGTCAGGTCGTATTTGACCGATGATTTTTAACGGTGGTAGAGCCACGCAGCAGTTTTTGCTGTTGCACGTACGAGCCGGCTCGAGCTGGGTTGGTACCACGACCTCACAGAATACGTGGATTCCAGATGTGGAGGATCATACACCTTCCCTGTTGGACCTTCTGCTGACCTCTCATCCGGACGGATATCAGGTTTCCGTCGATGCCCCTCTCGGCTCTTCGGACCATAGTCTGATCCGGAGTGTGGTGCCACTCACGCTCCCCTCGCGGTTGCGTTTTGCATGTTGCCGCCTTGTTTGGCATTACAGGTCGGCGAATTGGGACGGAATGCGGTCTTTCTTTGCTTCCTACCCATGGGGGCGGGTTTGCTTCTCGCCGGATGATCCCAGCGCTGTTGCTGACTCTGTCACTGATGTGGTGCTACAGGGAATGGAACTATTTATTCCATCATCTGTGGTAACCATCGGAGGCAGATCTCAGCCTTGGTTTGGTCGCTCCTGTAAGACTGCATTACGCAGTAAGCAGGAGTGTTATCAAGTCTGGGCTGCGGCTTCAGCGACTGCCAGCTCATGCGGTACCTTGAGGATCACCAGCTGATTAGTGACCGCCAATACGGTTTTCGTCGGGATCGATCAGCTGGTGATCTTCTGGTCTACCTGACCCATAGATGGGCGGAGGCAGTAGAGTCCAAGGGGGAGGCGTTGGCCGTTAGTCTGGACATTACGAAGGCCTTCGATCGGGTTTGGCACAAAGCGCTTCTTTCGAAGCTCCCTTCCTATGGGCTTCCCGAGAAATTGTGCAATTGGATCACCAGCTTCCTTGCAGATCGGAGCATCAAGGTCGTTGTAGACGGTGCATGTAATGACTACAAGCCTATTAACGCTGGTGTTCTACAAGGCTGTGTGCTATCACCAACGCTGTTTCTTCTGCATATCAATGATATGTTGCTAACTGGTATCATTCATTGCTATGCGGATGACAGCACTGGTGATGCTCTATACACCGGACGTGCCAATATTTCTCGGGAAAACGTCGCCAAGTACCAGAACAAACTTGTGTCTGAAGTCGAGTCTTTGCTGAACAAAGTCTCGGATTGGGGCCGACTAAATCTAGTTCAGTTCAATCCCCACAAGACACAAGTTTGCGCGTTTACCGCTAAAAAGAACCCCTTTGTCGTATCTCCTCAGTTTCAAGGCACTCCCCTTCTTGCCTCAGCCAGTATCGGTATCCTGGGAGTCGACATATCGAGTGACGTGCAGTTTCGTGGTCACTTGGAAGACAAGGCCAAATTGGCCTCTAAAAGGCTCGGCGTGCTCAGCAGAGCGGGACAGTATTTCATGCTGGCACACCGCCTGCAGTTTTACAAGGCGCAGGTTCGGCCTCACATGGAATACTGTTCCCATCTCTGGGTAGGGGCTCCCCAGTGCCAGCTCCTTCCACTTGACCGCATCCAGCGCAGAGCGGCTCGAATCGTCGACGACCGAGCCCTTTCCGATCGGCTCGATTCATTGGCACTGCGAATAGATGTTGCATCCCTTTGCATTTTCTTTCGCATCTACCATAGGGAGTGCTCTGAGGAATTATTCGGATTAATCCCAGCCGCCAAATTTCACGAACGCAC
The DNA here is from genome assembly GCA_963668995.1 of Parnassius mnemosyne. NCBI lineage: Eukaryota > Metazoa > Arthropoda > Insecta > Lepidoptera > Papilionidae > Parnassius > Parnassius mnemosyne. Next base: position 14,014,699 of record CAVLGL010000084.1, on the reverse strand, counting down.
ATCGCGGCAGAACTCCCGATACCATCCACACTATCTGGATGATTGGCGGTCCACCACTGTGCGATTTAGAAGATGTTTTCTTCCTCGCACGACTTCCTTGTGGAATCGATTACCATCAGCGATTTTTCCAGACCGATACGACTTAGGGACCTTCAAGAAAAGAGCGTACTCCTTTTTAAAAGGCCGGCAACGCATCTGCAATTCCCTCCCTGGTGTTGCAGTTGTTCATGGGCGGCGGTAGTCACTTACCATCAGGTGAGCCGCATGCTCGTTTGCCCCCTCTCCTATAAAAAAAAATGTTCTTCGTGACATAAATGGGCGGGCGCATCCGTATCGTAATTTACTCCTTCTTGAGAAAAAAAGTTTAAACAAACACACAGATGGATGGACACTTATAGGAAAAAAATGTAACAAAAAATCATTAAAAGAATAGAAAGAATCAGAAGAATCCAATTTGGTTCCATTCGAATCCATTTATTGTTTTTTTTAAACCCTAAGACCAATAGGTTTTTTATGGTGCTTCTTTGTATTATTGCACAAAATATAACTAGATCAGCGTAATTCTACGTGGTAGAGCCATGCTGCAGCTATATTAGTAGTATAGTTGTAACACGAATGGGTCGAATCACGCTCTCACAGAATACCAGCCTAAAATAGCAGCTTATTACATATACACATATATATATATGATGTGTTTCGTATGGTGAGTGTAGAGAACCGGAGACCCTTTTTACTGGAAATGAGGGATTCCATCTTAGTCCTCACGGTTGACAACGCACCTGCATTTTGATTTGTAATAGAGGATATATGATTTGTAGTAGATGTCTATGGGCCGCAGTCACCACTTACCATCAGGTGGACTGTGTGCTCGTTTGTCACCCTTATCCTATAAAAAAATTCAAAAATTCCGGATATGGGTATTTTACGTTGTAAAGAGAATTTCCTATAATCGACACGTTAGTAAAGCAGATTGTCGGTCCCAGTAACAGATGTCTCGCATCGTTGATGCTATTGACCGTCGCTGGTCTAGTTGTTTTAACGTATGGCGTAAACATGATGGTGATGCCGTCTTCGGAAATTCTGTTACTGTAGCATTTTGCTGAGCCGGTGGTCTTTTTGTTCCTGCATTTAATTTTTTTCTTAATATTTTGTCATGTATTACTTTTTGGATTGTAATATTAATGTCTTGTCTTGTATCAGCAAGACGTAGCAAAAAATTTATATGTTCTTTTTTTCTTTCTTTCAAAGGACACGGGGTGTTCCTTTGCGCGATTAATTCCCTTACTTGGAGATTAAACATATTATAACTTATGTGTTAGAGTATTCGATGTCAATAACATTAAATGTCAAAGAAATTATATTTGAAGTCGGTGTATCAAAAGCTATTCAACTAGCATCATAAATTATGATAGTAAGCTTTAGTATATTTAATTATCGCCACTTCACATTTTCATCGCTCATTAATTTGTACAAATTATAAGGCTGTCGTCAGAATTCTAATTGTAAGACACATTTAATAATGACCCAAAATTATTGAAGATTATATTAGCTGCTAACCTTTTAATTAGTGATTTTTAATTGACGGACTCTCTATTTGGAAACGCCACAGACTAAAGGTTAAAGAAAAATAATATACACAATATTAATTATAACCGACTTAAAAAAAGGAGAAGTATTTTTTACTTGATATCATCGCCAAATATGAACCTACTTCAGTTTTTTTTTATAGGATCGGGTGACAAACGAGCACACAGTCCACCTGATGGTAAGTGGTTACTGTGACCCATAGACATCTACATCTATCCTCAATAAAGACTCAAGATGCAGATGCGTTGTCACCTGTGAGGACTAAGATGGAATGCCTCTTTGCCAGTAAAAAGGGTCTCCGGTTCTCTACACTCACCACGTGAGAGCGTGGTCCTTCCCCGTTCGAGCCGACCCATTCGTGCTACAACCATAATCAGTGTTTTTTTTTAAATAGGGTATACATCAAGAATAATCGCTTAAGGCCTTTAAATGGGACCACATTTAAATTTAAAAAAAAATCCTACCGTAAATTTTACCAAATAAGCCATAAGATATTTACTATAACTAGTTATACGACATTTTAGTCTTTTTTATAGTAGAGGGAGCAAACGAGCATGTGGCTCACCTGATGGTAAGTGACTACCGCCGCCCATGAACAACCGTAACACCAGGGGAATTGCAGATGCGTTGCCGGCCTTTTAGAAAGTTGTAAGCTCTTTTCTTGAAGGTCCCTAAGTCATATCGGTCCGTAAAAATCACCGGTGGTAAACAATTCCACAGAGAATTTGTACGAGGAAGAAAACTCCTAGTAAAACGAACATTCGTGGACTGCCAAGCTTCCAGATGGTGAGGATGGTATCGTGAATTTTTGTTCCTAGAGCTTTGTGATATTACTTAATCCAGTATAAAGGATCCAAAATTTTACTTTAAATGTATAAATGAATCCAAAGCACAAAAAAGAATTATTCCAAGTAAAAGCTTTTGAAGTTAGACACAGAACAATTATTTGTAGGTTATGTAAGTACGTGTTCCGCGCGGGATTCGAACCCGCGGCACTTAACGCCATAACGGAATTCTAAGTCTCTGCGTCACCGCGCCATATGTACATGTGCACAGTACAATGTAATAAACACGATAGTTTTATCAGCATCAGGGTCTGAACATCTTCTTGATACTTTCTTTATCGACTTAACGACATTCAAGACAAAAATTTTAAATATCACTCGGCTTTATAATATTATTATTATGAAATTCATAACACTTCAAACTTATCAAAGCCACTTCTCTTAAACAAAGTGGTGATAACAATTAATTTGTATGTTACATGAAATTAAAGTAATGAAACAAAAGTATTGCATGTTTTAAAGATAAAATATTACACTCCCTCTATGAAACAAATTACCAAAATTAGAAATTTACACAGCAAGCATTTAACTTTAACAATAAATTAGGAAGCGTCACGCTACACAAAATAAAGGGTTGCAGATATTATGTTAGTTGAGACAGCAAACCAGTTAAATTAAGTGACAAGGGTTTAACGTAGTTATGTTTTAATTTGTATATTACGTGACAGAGTTATGCTGCAACTTTATTATGATTGTAGCACGAATAGGTCAGCTCGATCGTAAGACTATTCTGTCGCAGAATACCAGCGTAAAATATTAGCTTAATGCTTCTGTGTTACGTATACTGACTTTAGAGAACCGGAGACCTGTTTTCCTTGATAAGAGGCATTTCATCTTAGTATAATGTTTTCTTCTCTCTTCTATCAGAAGATTCTAATTTCAAATGCTGGAAGGATCGCTATGTAATGTCCTACTCCAGGGACGGGAATAATATTCGTAGTACCTCGTACACGTTCACACACGTACTATCCTAGCGATACACTATTATGACTATACTTATAATAAAGGAGATATTTTTTTTTTAAAAACATTACCCCCACACTAGGATTTTCTCCTGTGTCGTGGAGGCAGTTTACAAACATAAATTGCACGAGGACAAACATCCAGACCCGGCACAATTATTTGTAGGCCATACAAATACTTGTTCCGTGCGGGATTCGAACCCGCGGCCCACAGCGCAAGAACTCATTGCCAAGCCACTACACTACGAGGCCGTCGTCAATATTTGCATGTCTGATCTATAATATTCTCTTAATCTGTCATAATTGATCTTACGTTTTTAAATTAATTTCCATGTTTGGCCAGCCTATTTCGTTAGTCATCGATAATGCATATGCATTTTGATTCTTAATCTAGGACAGATGTAGATAGATAACTATGTGTCACAGCATCCACTTACCATCAGGTGTACTCGTTTGTCGCCCTTATTTTATAAAAAGTAATATGTGAAATCCATCCACTTGCACAATTCTTTTTTTTTATTGGGACATCGAAAACAGTTGCACTTTAATGTTATACAAGACAATAATTTTATAAAGGAGTACTTAACGTGTAACCCACACCAACGCCCACAAAGGAATATTATATGCTTATTCTTATGTTTAATACAATTGCGCAATTAATGAGAGTGTAGGTAATTATGCTAATTATTACATATATATAAAACATTATAGTCAGACGCAAAACGCTGGAGCGCGGGCACCTCCCCGCCTCATGGTGTATAACAACTGTGTTTCTCGCACTGCGCGCCGAATTACAGTTCTCGGTACAATAATATAATTTATTGGTGATATAACTACAGTCAAACCTATTATTACACAACCCATGCAGATATCACATTACACTTGGGTAAACTTATGTGAAGCTTATTATCTAAACAGTACTGAAATAATATGTCAAGATCTTTTTGAACAAGTGAGCAGTCGTGAATGTTTTGACATCTTTTATAAATTTTAATATAATTAGCGTACATTAAACAATGAGAATTATTGAAACAGACCTTGACGTCATTTATGAATAAAATAAAGAGCAGAGGACCCAAAATCGATCCTGCGGGTACACTGGAAGTGACAACAATAGAGTTAGATTCGTAACCATTTATAACAACCTTCTGAGTTCTGTTACAAATATAACATGTGAAGCAACGCAATAGATTATCGCGAATTCCATTAAATGCAATTTTATCCACAAGTAATTTATGATCCACCTTGTCAAAATCCTTCTGAAGGTCTGTATACAACATCAGTTTGAACTTTGTTATCGATATTACCGAATAAAAAAATTGTTAATTTTCTTGTTTGCGTTTTTGTTATTTAAATCATCAGTATTATTATAACCCTTCCCAAATTGATCGCTGAATACAAGGTATGCCACAAAGCACGTTGCATTCGTCGAATTCCTGTATTTTATACTAAGTCGAATAATTAAGCTGAAGTAGCAATGTGCTGGCCATATAGCCCCAAGAACTGACAACGTATATTTAAAAATAATATTCCAGCAATCCGAATCGTATTTTAATAGGGTTGGTTAATAGCCCTGACTTGTTTTAACTAATTGGTTTTTAGGTTTCTTTACCCAAAGGGTAACCAACGGGACCCTATTACTAAAACTCCGCTGTCCGTCCGTCTATCTGTTTGTCAGCAGGCTGTATCTCATGATTCGTAATAGGTAGACAGTTGAAATTTTTACAGAATGTGTATTTCTGTTGCCACTACAACAACAAATAATATAAATTCCTCTTCCCCCCGGACCGCCATATGCTGTACACGTATATGTCATCTTGTTTAAATTATTTTTAAAATAAATTTAAATTAGTGTTAATATATTAACTACGAAAAATAGGAGTGCATAAATCAAGTAGAGGTACTCAGCACCTGAGAACAAAAATTAGCAACAACTTCGTTTATACTGCAGCTTTTCACCTTGTCAAATCAGTGCACGCACCGGGCTTGCCATTTTTAGCATTCGAGGACAAAGGTCCGTCATTGGCGACAGCATAAAGTGAGCAAGGCCTCTAACAGTAAATCAAGTGGAGGTACTAAACACCTGAGAAGAAAAATTTGCAACCTCTTCGTTTATACTGCAGCACTGGTACTTTCTGGCGAATCACCCACTTACGAGGTAGTTTGAATTCTTTTGTTCTCACCTTGTCAAATCAGTGCACGCACAGGGCACGCCATTTTTAGCATTCGAGCACAAAGGTCCGTCATTGGCGACAGCATAAAGTGGGCAAGGCCTCTAACAAATACGATAGCGCGGTTTGCGCCTCCAAGAACGTTATTATCTCCTGGTAATTAAGATGGACAAGTATGATAGATAAACTTCTGAATCTAATATAGTTTAAGTGGAGCGTACGCCACCATATTTTGTCACTCAGCGTAAAAAAATCGAGGATCTGCAACGCAAAAACCGTAAGACAGGCAACGAAATTAAAAATGTTCCGAAAATACCTAAATAATCTAAAGAGGACTTAATTAAGATGGTTTTAACTTGATCTAAAAGTATTGGTTGCAACCTTGAGAAAAACGATATCAAAGACATCTATAGAGTTCGGAGTAAACGTGCCATTAACCAAGGTACAATTGTTGCCGAGCTGACGTCAACACTACAAAAAACTGAGTTTTTAAAAATGATTAAGTATTTCAGAATAAAGCAAAAGGAGAAATTGTGTGCCAAGCATCTAGGCTTTACCACCGACGAATATTCCCCTGTATATGTGAGTGAGCAGCTAACAGCAAAAGCCGCACGACTACATTTTCTTGCACGTGACTTTGCTAAGACAAAGGAATATAAGTTTTGCTGGTCATCATATGTAAAAATTTATGTTAGGAAAAATGAAAGCTCTCCTATAATTTTAATTAAAAATGAGTGCAAATTCATATCCTTATGCAAAATGCATGACTATTTGTATTAATTTTTTTTTGTGTTGATTTATTTTTGTGTCTATGTTTATTGTTCTTTTAAGATTAGTGTTCCTAAAAGATTTAACCTTAATAAATGTAAAATTACTTTTGTTATCATAAAGCCAATACACACACAAAAAACTTACATACATCACACATCTCTATCCGCTTTCATAAATATATTAAACAAACTTATCTTCAGCATACTCGTACACGCAAATTATTCACATTATGCCCAAACATATTACAAAGGTACTCCTATACGATCAAAACATAAACACTTAGAATTAAGACACGTATTACAAATTATGTATAAAGAATCTAGATTTAATACTGATAATGGATAGTTCCTTAAATGCTTTACATGAATTAGACAAAGTAGTTATTGCACAATCCACTGAATGTCGTGTCCATGACTTTATAACACAGCACATAATACATAAATCTGATATAACTATTATATCACAAAATATTCGGAGTATTTATAGAGATTTTGATGACTTACACTTAAATCTTACTCAACTTAAAATAACGCCTGATTTTATTATCCTTAGCGAACGTTGGTTAGACAAAAACAAATCTGTTTTCATGTTAAATAATTATACGTCCTATAATACAACACAACTCATAAATCACTGCGATGGTGTGACTGCTTATATTAATAATAAGCATTCAGTGGGTGTCAAGGAAATTTCGCTATTGGAAGTGTCTTGTCTGCAAATTCAATTTAATGACTACATTATTATTGGTATTTATCGCTCACAATCTAATATCCATTCGGAAAGTTTTATCAACTCTGTTAGTCTTTACTTAGTCCTTAAAAATGTGTAAGCTTATTGTTTTGACGGGTGATATTAACATTAATATAATACACAAATGTAATGAAAGTACACATGAAAGGATGAATAGGCTAAACTATTTAAATATGTTGTGTACACACGGATTGCTTCCAGGACACTCGATACCTACGAGAGGTAACAACTGTCTCGATCACGGTATGTTAAAAATAGATACAAATAAATCGAATGCAACAATCATAGTGATAAACACAACTATCTTAGATCATAACATGACTTCCATTAAGTTAAATATTTTTTGTAATAAAACTGCATTTAGTAATAAAGACAAAAGGTCAGTCAATTATGAAAATGCTATTAATAGCCTTAAAAATACAAATTTACAAGATCTGCTTTTATGCTGTGATTCTAAAATTTTAACTGAACTCTTGACAAATAAAATCAAAACACTTATTTTAAAAAATACCTCTGTGAAATTAGTCCCCAAAACAAGTCGCACAATAAAACCCTGGATGATACAAGGTGTCCTACGTTGCATTGCGAACCGTAATAGTATGCAATTAAAATTAAAATCTAATCCAGAAAATGAAGTGTTAAGGATCACGTATAAACGCAATAGAAATCACTGCAACAATTTAATTAAAAAACTTAAGCGCAAATATAAGCGAAAACAGATAATAAATGCCACCGGAAACCCTAAGACGCTCTGGAAAGCAATAAATGATATCACACATCGCAAGCAGTTATTAGATAAAAATATAGAGTTGTTAAAAATAGGACCGACCCCTCTTGAATCCGTTAATTTGATTAATAGTTACTTTGCTAATGTTGAGAAATCCTTGGCGGAGGATACTTTATCAAAATTTAACTCTATTAATATTTCAACTACGGATAAAACAGTAACCTCACATGCTTCATCTTTTGCTTTGCTGGAGAATGATGATTCGGAAGTTAGGAGTATACTGATGAACCTTAGAACAGAGAGTGTCCCTGGATATGACAATATCACCACCAATTTTCTAAAACAGACCCTTATGATATTAGTACCCATAATAACACACCTGGTTAATCTTTGCTTTAGGGATGGCGTTTTTCGTAATGCTCTAAAGTTGGCTTTAATTACCCCTGTATATAAAGGTGGAGATAGATGCAATCCAAGTAACTAGACCTATATCAGTTCTCTCCGCATTATCCAAAATTTTAGAAAAATTGTTAAATAACCGTTTGATTAATTACTTAAATAAATATAATATACTTTCAATGTCACGATTTGGCTTCAGACGAGGACTTTGCACAGAAGATGCTATTTCAGGTCTGACGTCACTCATTATTGACCAAGTTGACAAAGGAAATAAATGTTTAACAGTTTTTCTCAATATAAAAAAAGCCTTTGATAGCGTCTCTGTCTCCACTCTTGTAAATAAACTTGAACAAATAGGCATACGAGGTAAACCCCTAGACATATTTAAAGATTACTTAACTAACCGTAGACAACGGGTCAAGATAGGAGAGCACTGTAGTCATGACTCTACCATTACCTACGGTGTCCCACAGGGGAGTGTTTTAGGCCCGACTCTATTTTTGGTTTACGTAAACAGCCTTTGTAAAATATCGCTTCAAAATGGGCACGTATTCTCGTATGCAGATGACACTGCTTTGGTATTTTGTGGTCGAACATGGGAAGATGTTCGGCACAGAACTGAAGTAGGGTTAGCCAAGGTTGCGGAGTGGTTAAGAATACATTTGTTAACTCTGAATACATCGGAGACAAATTATATATGTTTTACTAACTACAATAGGACTCAACCTAATTTTAATATTAATATTCATTTTTGTGTTGACCATAGTAACTCTAACTGCTCATGCCCATATATAAACAAGGTATCAAGCACAAAATACCTTGGAATAATATTGGATCAGCGTTTATCCTGGCATCTACATATCGAACTTTTAATGACAAGAATTAGAAAATTTATATGGTTTTTCAAAATTTTAAGACATCTCACAACAACACAGATATTAAAACAAGTGTATCTTTCTTTAGTTCAATCAACTCTGGCATACTGTATTAGTATATGGGGAGGTGCTACGAAAACAAAGTTTTTGGATTTAGAGAGGGCTCAAAGGTCATTACTGAAAGTTATGAATTTTAAGCCTTACAGATTCCCAACACAAGATTTATACGCCCTGTGTGATCTTCTTACAGTTCGCAAGTTATTAGTATTAAATATAGTTCTTAAGCTACATAAGTCCCTTGCATACAATCCTGGATACAAAAATAAAACGGGAAAAACTTACGTAGCTCCAAGTGCTCCAGTTAAAACAACATTTGCTAGACGGCAACAGGCAAAAAAGTCGTCTTATTTATACAATTACTTAAACAAAGAATTGAATTGTTATTCAAAAACTAGTATAGAATGTAAGAAACTTCTTATTGAATGGCTCAAGTGGAAAGATTATCACGAAATCGAAAATTTGTTAAAATAACACGGCCTACAAAGCACGCACGCACACGTACACTCACGCAAACACACACAAGCGCGCATACATACACACACACACACACACACACACACACACACACACACACACACACACACACACACACACACACACATATATTTTATAGTTAATTTATCAAAAGGAAAGGAATGTTATGTTATTCTTGTAACAAGTATTGTATGTTAATTAAGGAAGAGCGAGTTTTCCTGTCACAAGTATTGTAAAATACTTAAAAGAAGAACTCTGTGTACTGCTAGTGATGTAAATTTATTGTTACAGAACAAACATTTTTTTAATTTTTTTATTTTTGATTTTTTTTAATTAAAAGCAAATAAAAAATTAAGGGGATATCCCCCTACTAGAAACATGTTTCATGATGGTACAGAACCCTATATGCTCGAGTCCGACTCGCACTTGGCTGGTTATTTTTTTATTAATTAGAGGAACGTTTATCGACCAAGTTAGCGATGTATTAAAAATGGGCCAGATTAGGGGTACCCTTCATCGTCGAGCATGTATGCGTAGATATGTGGATGTAACGGAGGCGAGAGAAGTGTGTCAGGATCGTGCCAAATGGAAGTCTGTTGTCTCTGTCTATCCCTCTGGGTGACAGACGTGAGTGTTTATGTATGTACATAATTATATTTGTACAAAGTGAACATTTACATAGAACTATATTAAATAATACACAACATATTGTAGCTGAGGAGATTGATTTATTCGGATCTTCTCTAATCGAGTTCACAAAAGCTACTTTGATGTTATTCGTTTTGGTTTATAGAATGATGGTATGTACTATAGGTATTACTAATGTCTGACTTATCCACCTTATTAGGTAAACTAGTAATAATAGTCGTAGTAGATGCAATATAATGATAAATTAAATAAATAAATATTATATACAAAGTAATAATATGTACTCTAATGTGGAAAAATAATCTTGAGATTTAACCTTTAAAACATTCTTTTACTAAGCAATTATAACTTACCTTGTTATTTGTTTCACGATGTTTTTGTTGTTTGTGAAAAGCAACGATGTGATCCGGTGACCCGTAACTAATCCACTCGAAAGTATGCCCGATGAAATTTATGTTATTTATTAATTCTTATAAAAAACTTGTTCAAAGTAATACTATGCTTGTGTACAAACTAATTTAGTGATTAAAATTCATTCGCGATTTATTATAGCCTATTAAATGTCCATGGCCGTAAATAGACCTCCCCATAGACTGCCTCGTAATTTGCCACAGGCACTATGCTTGGCAAGCGGGTAAACAACCGCAGTTTTTTTTAATTATTTTGAGTTGTTTACAACTGTCTTTCTCCTGTTTTATTTCCTATGTCATCTCTCACGATACCTATGGGAGTATAAGGCAGCAGTGAATTCCTTTATGCCGCAACTACGGGGCGGATGGAGAAGATCTATGCCTTTGAATCTGTCTGGGTAATAGCAGTGCAAGCATTAAGCACTGCTGGCACTGCTGTGTTGCTGGCTGAAGGGTATAGAGAGCTAGTATATTAATTAGAGGCTATGTGGATTTCTATCTTAGTCCTTTGAGGTGACAACGCATCTGTAGCGTTCTTTGTTTGAAGTTATCTGCAGGTATTTATGGACTGCAGTAGACACTATCAGGTGGACTGTTAGTTCCCTTGTCACTTCAGGTTTATAAAAGAAACACGAATTAAATATAAGTAATTTAAAAAATTGTAAATGAAGTACTATATATTGACTAATTTAAAATGTAGCTCAAAGGATTTAAATGCAGGAACGAATATAATTCATTGATTACTGTCGTCGCAGACTTCGATTTTGACGTCAGCGGATATTGCAAAGCAGTAAACATCTAGTCAATTTCCGTTCGACGTAAATTGTTAAACTGTACATTTTATTATTTTTACTAAATTAAAATCTATATACATAAATAAATTTAAAGTTTATGTCTGTATTACTGAAAAAAAATTGGTAAATCCAATTGGGCATGCCTTAAGCGCATTAAAAAAATTACGCATGATTATACGGATTTTTTAAAGTAGTTTAAATACATTTTGACAGCACTATCGGCTTCAACACCCTCGAAAACCATGAAAATGACACCCATGATGAAAAAAGTGGTACCTACTTCAGCCGCCATCTTGGATATACATTTCGACAGCACTATCGGCTTCAACACCCGCGAAAACCATGATAATGACACCCATGATGAAAAAATTGATATCTATTGCAGCCGCCATCTTGGATTTACATTTCGACAACCCTATTGGCTTCAACTCTCTCGAAAACCATGAAAATGACACCCAAGATGAAAAAATTGATATGTATTGCAGCTGCCATCTTGGATTTACATTTCGATAGCACTATCGGCTTCAACACCCTCGAAAACCATGAAAATGACACCCGTGATGAAAAAATTGGTACCTAATTCAGCCGTTATCTTGGATTTATATTTCGACAGCACTATCGGCTTCAGCACCCTCGAAAACCATGAAAATGTCACCCATGATGAAAAAATTGGTACCTATTGCGGCCGCCATCTTGGTTTTACATTTCGACAACCCTATCGGTTTCAACACCCTTTAAAACCATGAATATGTCACGTATGACAAAAAAATTGATACTACTTACTTTTAGTACGTACTACTATTATTTAATCTGTGCTTTTAAAATATTGTAAAAAAAATCTCTCATTATTATTATTATTAAGTATTTAAGAAATTTGGTTATTCGAATATTGTGTATTTGTACAGCGATCTTTTTGAACCGCTGCAAACAACCAAAAGAATATCCACTCACGACGGCGACTGACGCCGAACTGAGTGAGGAGTGATTGAGTAAAGTACTCTGTGGCTGCAGCTCAGAGTGCGGCTTCCGCCTATTTACAGAAATAATTTACATACAAGGCTACCAAATCAACGAAAATTTCGCCATTTTGGAGCCGAAATAAATTAATTATAGCTTAACAAAACAAAATACACTGTCATTTACATTCAGTGGTTTCCCACATGATAGATGAAGAGATTAAAAAATAGATTGAGTTAAACAATTGATATTTTCAAAAGTTATCGTGTTTACAAGCCTTGGGGTCTTGATAAATCTACACCATAAGCTACTAAAACAAAATAGCAATTAATCGATTTAAAAAAAATATAAGTTCAACGATCATTTATCTTTCTAACAATAATATGATTGCTAGATAAGATTTCATTCGATAAAACGTTGGAATCTTAATTTTTAGGCGATAGTAGAACATATCTTGCGCGTTCCTGTCCTTTATTAAGTTCATGCCATTAAGATGTGAATAACCATTTCTGAAAGTTTTGTGTGTTTGTCCATCTGTCCGGGTTAATTTTCAGAATAGCTGAATCAATTGTAAAGAAATAGAGAGTTACAGAGAGCAATGCCAGGAGTGCTCTAGGTTATATTTTATATGAAAAATGTAAAGACTCTGTAAAATAGAAACGTTGATAAAAAGAAATTGTCCAAAATATGTTGTATTTCTTTGTATATTCTATTATATTTACCACGGGGAGTACTCGGAAGAATTGTTTGGACTCATTTGAGCCGCCTTGTTTCACCATCGCCAATCACCACAACTTTTTTCATACGACCTGGGTGCTTGACGGTCCACCACTGGGTGGTTCAACAAAAGTTTTCTTTATCTCTGGACTTTGTGGAATCGGCTACCATCAGTGACTTTACCGTACCGATACGAGATAATAGTCCTCGCGAAAAGAGCTTATTCTAATTAGCCTTTTTAAAGGATCTGCAACGCACATGTAATTCACCTAAATATGCAATTTTTCGTCACTTTCCATCAGGTTAAAAAATAATTATAAAGAAATAGGCTCACCTTTTAATTAATACTCTCGACATGTTTGACTGCCTCGTTCGTCTAGTGATCGTAAACGCAATTGCTGATTATGAGCTGCCGGGTTTAAATCCGGTGTTCTTGGGCCTGATCTTTCTCCTGTCTTGTATTGCCATCCCATCGGACTATGAGAGTGAGGGAATAGAGAGTGCACCTGTGCTTGTTCATTCACTAGAGCACTATAATCCTGTCCTGTGCAGATGGCTAGTCAGTGTTGAAACTGGTCGTGACCGAAATTCAGTCTGAAGGACATTATTATCGTTAATGTTCTACTTATAATTCTGCTACACGATGAAATAATCCCCTTAAATAATTGTTAAGATGTATATGTACAGAAATAGGTTAATTAAAAACGTAATTAATTATATCTTTCGCATAAATTGATGCTATCTATTTAATAATTAATATTACAATACATATTAATTATGATGCGGCTGTGGTTGTGCGATAAACCATTGACGTTTATGTTGATTTATTATAATTATAGTTGATCTACTCGATACTGTTAAAGCCACGTCCCGATAATTCATAAGAGTCAGGTCGAATTTTACACTAATTAATTCACCAAAACTGTTGTTTTACACAAATACGATGAATTTAAATTTCCTTCCAGATATCCTTTCATGGAAACCCACATCATGGTTTATGTTCTCTAGGTGGTAGAATGTCTTACTGCTAACGAGCCTGTTTGGGATAAAAATGAAATGAAATATAATTATTTCTGTGACGTTAGAAACTAAAATTTCGTTTTTCTAATGTCATATTTACAAATCTACTACCGTTTCGAAACGAATTTCCTCAGAATAGAGAAAAAAAGGTGAAAAAAACTACACAGATATCTTCTTTTTTTACAAAAGATAATTAAAAAAAAATATTATATATAAGTTAATATTACATAACATAGTAAATACGTAATGGAAAACAATAACAGACCAATCGGTAACTGAAGTATGTTCTATGGCGTACTCAATACTTCAAAATTTGGAACTTGTCTGTAAATAGCGAACCGGAAATGATCCGCCATCACAAGCAGCACCTGTTTTTCTCTCTAATCCTATCACGTATTTCTCTCTTACGTATTTCTTTCGTTAAACATTGGTGATTTCACTGACTGCAGTAGTTTAGAAGAAAAAGAAGAAAAGAAATAGATTGATAGTTGATATAATATACACAGCAAAGTTCACTTTGTTTAAAGAGAAGGTTGCGTATATAATACATGTATGGGCGTATGAAATCGCAGATATTTAATGAAATGCTTATTTATTTTTTACACCCAAGTTTTTACATATCACATAATTTAATTTATTACCGAATAAAATCATTTGCTTTTTTTTTATAGTATAAGGGTGACAAACGAGCACACAGTCCATCTGATGGAAAGTGGATGCTGCGGCCCATAGACATCTACATCTATCCTCGTTTGCGAATCAAAATGCAGATGCGTTGTCACCCGTAAGGACTAAGATGGAATGCCTCATTTCCAGTAAAAAGGGCCTCCAGCCACCTGCACTCACCAAGCGAAACGCAGAGGTAAACCTCTACTTCACGCTGGTATTCTGTGAGGTCGTGGTACCACCCCGGTTCGAGCCGGCCCATCCGTGCGACAGCCAAGGCTGCCGCGTGGCTCTACCATCTTAGCTTTTACATCTTAGTCAAAAATTTTGAAAATGTTGATCTTCTTATTTACTTAATTATTTACAGAAACAGAAACAGAACAGAAACTTTTTATTCAATATAGATTATAAATAATACTTACTGAAAGTCACTCTTTTGTTTAATTAACACTGGTTCCCCTGTCCTGGGAAGAACCAGCAAGAAACCCAGCGGGGCTTTTTTAAGTAATAGCTTACAATCATGTAATCACAATTAAATACACAAAATAAATTAGAAATAGCTTAGTAGCGATCACCTCATTCCCAGGTGTTATTATCATCCATAAATTCCATAATATTATAATAACCCTTTTTATACAAAATTTGTTTAATAAAGTTTCTGAACTATGAGCAGTTTAAATTTTGTATATTTTCTGGGATTTTGTTGTAAAAGCGTATACATCGCCCCAAGAATGAATTACTGTACCGACGGAGTCGAGTAACTGGTACTACTAGCTTGTGTCTGTTCCTAGTATTTACGGAATGAATATCACTTACTTTTGTATAACTACCTTTATTTTTGTGTACGTACATTACATTTTCATAAATGTATTAAGAGACCAAAGTTAATATACAAATTTCCTTAAATTTTTGTCGGAGCGATTCTTTAACAATAAGGATTAATTAAGTATCAAATGAAAGGAACGTTCGAGAGTAAAGCTTTATTAGAATATTGGAATTAATGTATTACATTGTGGCGTTGCCCACAGCCTTTAATTAACTTGACTCTTTAACTCTATATAACTTTTACCCGAAACACAGCAGTGGAAGTACTTTTATTTGAAGGAGGCCTATCACCTAGTTATGGAAAATTTAATCCGCCGCGATACGCGAGTGTTTGTCTTGTTATGTGTGTAGTAGTACTAGGAAATACATTCAAACGTCTATAATACGACAATTTTTTGGCGAAACGTGTGCTTGTTTTAACCAGACTGCGTGACATAAAGGAGGTTAATGTGTTTATGAGCTGATATATATATATATATATAATTAATAGAATCAGGCGTTACATTGCGGAAATCCATTATATAAAAGCTTTTAAAAAATTTACTTCGCAAATATCCGCGTTATAAAATAAAATGATGTGTCTTACCTAGTATGAAGAGAACCGCCCGCCCTCCCTCAATTGCGTGCACTATCCCCGTCACCACTAATCCTAGCACTGCTACTCCCAACACCACTACACTAGGCAAGACACACCACTGACGACAATAAGACACGTATTTTGCCTCTACACGAGGCATCCTCAGGTGTTATAGACTCTACAGTGGCTAACCGCTAAGATCTTAGCGTCGTTTTTTTTTTTTATAGGAGAGGGGCAAACGAGCATGCGGCTCACCTGATGGTAAGTGACTACCGCCACCCATGAACAACCGCAACACCAGGGGAATTACAGATGCGTTGCCGGCCTTTTAAAAAGGAGTAGGCTCTTTTCTTGAAGGTCCCTAAGTCGTATCGGTCCGGAAAAATCGCGGATGGTAAACTATTCCACAAGGAAGTTGTGCGAGGAAGAAAACATCTTCTAAATCGCACTGTGGTGGACCGCCAATCATCCAGATGGTTTGGATGGTATCGGGAGTTCTGCCGCGATGTGCGTTCGTAAAATTTGGCGGCTGGGATTAATCCGAACAATTCCTCAGAGCACTCCCCATGGTAAATGCGAAAGAAAATGCAAAGAGATGCAACATCTCTTCGCAGTGCCAATGAGTCGAGCCGATCGGAAGGGATTCCGTCGTCGACGATTCGAGCCGTTCTGCGCTGGATGCGGTCAAGTGGAAGGAGCTTGCACTGGGGAGCCCCAGCCCAGAGATGGGAACAGTATTCCA
Organism: Parnassius mnemosyne; assembly: GCA_963668995.1. Lineage (NCBI taxonomy): Eukaryota > Metazoa > Arthropoda > Insecta > Lepidoptera > Papilionidae > Parnassius > Parnassius mnemosyne. The sequence continues at coordinate 13,997,722 of CAVLGL010000084.1, read as the reverse complement.
TGTGAGACCGAACCTGCGCCTTGTAAAGTTGCAGGCGTTGAGCCGGCATGAAATACTGTCTTAGCGTCGTATTATCGTCAGTGGTGTATCTTGCCTAGTGTAGTGGTGTTGGCAGTAGCGGTGCTGGGATTAGTGATGACGGGGATAGTGCACGCAATTGAGGGAGGGTAGGTTGTGCTCTTCATACTAGGTAATACACATCATTTTATTTTATAACGCGGATATTTGCGAATTTTTTTAAAGCTTTTGTATGCATATATGTTTGTTTCTTTGTGGCGCTCTATGCTAAACGCGTGGGCTGATTTTAATGATTCTTACTTCAATGAATTTGTTTTAATATTGAGAGTGTCACTAAAGACGCAAATAGTAGAATTAGAGTATTTCAATGATAAATTACACAAAATTGAAAAAATTAGATCCGATACTAAAACTATTAAAGCCTCAATACCTCAAGGCAGCGTTCTGGGGTGTCTTATGATTTTTATTTACATTAATGACTTTGCAGAAACCCTGAACGAACTCTGTGTCATGTTCGCGGACGATATTTCTATTCTTATATCAAGCCAAAGTCCACTAAATCTAACAGAAAAAATTAACAGCTTATTATTCAAAACAACGGACTGGCTAACTAAACATAACCTGCAGATAAACTTATCAAAAACTAAAATAATGTCTTTTCACCCATATCAAAAAGCAAAATTAGATATAAAATTAGATGATGACTTCAATATAGATACTGTTAACGAACACACACTACTAGGCCTAATAATAGATACCCATATTACTTGGAAACCACACATAGAAAAATTACATAGAAAGTTAAGCAGTTTTATGTACGCATTACGAGAAGTAAAAAAAACAACAGATATAACCACCGCGATAACAACCTACTACGCGTTTGCACATGCATGGCTCAGCTACGGCATTATCCTATGGGGAGGCAGTACTGATGCCCCAAGTTTATTAACTAAACAAAAAAAACTAATATGAATCATAGCTAATATACAAAACACAGAAAGCTGTAAGCCTTACTTCAAGAAGTATAACATTTTAAGCCTGCCCTCTATCTATATTTTGGAACTATGCAAATTTGTCAAAAAAAATCCAAGTTTCTACAAAAAACGAGATGACATCAAGTCTAGGAATCTAAAACAGAGAAACAAACTAGTGCTGCCAATTTCAAAACTAAAATCTCATTCTTCCAGCCCATTCGCCATGTCTATAAAAATATATAATAAATTACCCGAATATATAAAAAGCATTAAGGACGAAAAACAATTCGTAAAAAAATTAAAGCAACTGCTTATAAATAAGTGTTACTATAATACTTCTGAATTTTTAGATGATAAAAATATAATATAATATAGATATGTAAATAAAAATATTTAGGTAATAATGAAATGCCATCCTACTAAATAAATTACAATAAAAAATTCAAATAAAATTTAAAATGATTCAAATAATTTAATAAAAATTCAACTGTGCTAATTACACCAATTATAATAATACCTTAAATGTCAAAATCAATTCATTAATAAATTATAACAATTAAAATAACCGCATTTAAAATTCATTGTATGTATGTTTAAATAATAGAATAAATGTTAATATTAAATAATTATTTAAAAATAGCAATAATTATAATAATAAATGTTCCTCCTTCATAATATTGCTGTGCCCATCAGGGCCCATGGAGATACCATAAAACTATGTAACACCTTTTGTAACCTATGGAATGCAATAAAGTTATTGAGTATTGAGTATTGACATAGTAGTAATCAAAATTCAATATGGCGACAACCAGACGTCATATTGTGAAAAAGAGCAAATGAACGATAAAATATGTCAAATGCGGTGTCATTGAATGGATTTGAAAAACACCTTTTGCATAATAAAGCTGTAATAAAGTTGTCATATAATCGTATAAAGTCTTATTAACGTCAGAAATAATTATTCAGTAAACTGTTGTTTACACAGTCGGGTTATTTTTAATTACTGTTTTGACCATTAAGCTTGTTTAACGTTATATATGGGAGATAAAAAGAAACACAGCCGCGCATAAGGCGGCATAGATGCAATATCACCCCTGTGTCTGCATGTTCATACTGGGCCTTATTCTTCACATCGTAACACACCAGTGGCACGCTGTGCTGTTTAGATGCAGAAATGAGTACGATGAGCACCATTTAGGCAGATACCGAGGCAGAAAATGAGCCTTTCATCAGTGACAATGAAAAAACGTTTTTAACTATCAATTAAATGACAATTATTCATTGACAGGCGGTGCCGAAAATATGAGAATGTGGCGGCGCTGTCGTTGCGCCGTAAGCGAAACACATCAAATTCTGAATCATGCTATTTAAGTTCTGAAGTTAACTCGCTATATATAGAACAGTTCCGAAATAGCACACCGCCGCTCACCGGTCTGAACACCTTACCCGGCGCAAGATCTCCCCTTTTCCTTCTACGGCCAAAAGACTGTTGTTGCCGATGACTATGTTCTAATGCTACTGAATATTGGTTTTCGCATGGTTGTGTCAATGCGATCGACATTGTAGTCAAGTTCTCCTCAAGTTTGATTCGATACTAATATTCGCATTAGATACGGGTTAGTTAGAATAAATACGTCCACATTACTTCACAGTTACGTCCTACAGTCACGCCCAGTAATTTCCTAATTTCTGAGATGGTTATTTATTAACCTGTTACTTGTTGAACTTGTTATAACGTACGTGTGTTTGTTCTGTGGTCCGGTCTTAAGGGAGAGAGCCATTATAATTACAAGCTCGAGGCATTATATTTAAATCATCAAAAGTGACAACCAACACGTTATTCAAATAGAAAAAGAAAAAAACTTTTTTTCAATTTAGATTATAGATATAGATATAGATAACTTTTCGGGAAAAAGAACAGTTTTCAATCATATAATTTGTAACAATTAACTACACAAAACATACATGCTTGGTAGAAATTACCCCATTCCCAGAGGTTATTATCATCCATTAATTCCTTAATATTATAATAAACGATTTTACACAACCTATTACTCTTTGTTTATCTTATTTGAGGTCAATCTCATCAGCCGTCAGTTCGTTTGTCACTTTTATTTAACAAAAAAAAAAAACATTATCTATCTCTAAGGAATAACACAAGGACGGTTCTGAGACTTATTGATTTTCGCTTATTTTTATTTTCATAATTTACATACTACAAACAAAACTTTATTCTAAGCTCTACTTATAATAAATAGTAGAATATACAACATTCCTATAATTTTGGATAAAAAGTTGAATCTAATTTGATTTCTACAAAAACGTAACCTCATTTCCGTTGAAAGTTCCTTAAGTTATGAATTTTGAACATTATGGCGTTTGCGGTAACTTTGCAGTGAAATCTAACACCTCACTTTGTTCGATGTAAAGCAACATAATTTTCATGCAACATCTATTAGGCACTAAATCGATGTATATAATAGAGACTTAATTTTTTTTTTAATTCTATGTGTATTGCAAATAAATTATAGTATTTTGAGTGTAACAATAATATTTCTGTTTCGTCAAAAGGAAATAAAACCAAACCCATATAGGATCACTTCGATGTCCGACCAACCGTTCGTCTGTCTGTCTGTCTATCAAAAGTTGTGTAATTATTTTGGTCGATGTAGCTGTACAATAACGCCGAAGACGGACCGCACCGATTCTGTAAATGCCAACTCACTCTCGCCTAAAAGATACCAATGTTGTGGTTGTACATTTCGGGTAGAAACTTAAATAATACACAGAATAAATCGAGACTCGACTCCCGTAACAGAAAAATTATATACATACGAGTTTGTACGGACCCTTGGTCTGCGAGTGAGACTCGCACTTGATCAGTTTTTTATTTATTTATAACGTATCATAATCGTCATTACATCTTATTAAAAGTCCACTACTAAATATAGGCCACCCATAAATTAACTCAGAAGGGGAATATTTTACATTGTAGCCATGCTTGGCAAGCGGATCTGGTGCTCATCTGTAGTTACGGTTTCCCTTTGGCGCCTCTTACGGCACATGACATGGGGTAATGAAATATCTCACTCCGCCACTACACGACGAGCATATAGCGTATATTAACTAATGTAACCAACTAAAAATATTCGTTTCAATAAAAAAAAACACCATGGCTAATTGACAGATTTACAATAAAACAAAAATGTGTTTTTATAGAATAAGTTATTCTTTCAAAGACTAATGAGGATTATAATGATAATTATTACTGTAAGTAAATTTAGGAGTTAATTATAGAAACATAGGAAAATCAAATCAATTTTTATCATAAGAGACCAAATTTAAACAAGTTACACTTAAAATGAGCTCTATATAAATCAAGACAGGTACCATATTGGTCCAGGACTTTTAAGTCCCATGTTTATTTATAGGGACTTATAACAAAAAATAATGTGCCAAATGTGTTACTTGCCTGAAATGTCGTAAAAGGCGACTAATGGGATATCGGGGTCGTGTTTTAGGCAACGGTCTAGCCCCCAGTCACTTCTTCCTCAATGTTCTATCTAGACCTATAATTTTTGTCTAAAGGTGGACAGTGTAGTGCACTGCTCTTTGGACTCCGCCTACCCACCGGGAGTTACAGGTGTGATGCCGTGTATGTAATTCAAGTGATATATTGTAGACTAGCTGATACCCGTGTTACTGCTTCCGCGTTGCTTGATATATATATCTATATAATATAAAAATGAATCGCTAAATGTTTTGCTAAGCGCAAATCTCGAGAGTAGCTGAACCGATTTCACTAGTTCTTTTTTATAATATTCCTTGAGGTACGAAGATGGTTCTTACAGAGAGAGAAATTTAAAAAATTGCATGAAAAAGTCTAAAAACAACACTTTTCTATATTCCCATAAAAAAGATTCGTAATAATACTTAAAAGTCAATTTGAACTTTAATATCATACCATAAAGTTTAAGTGTTAGTGGAGGGGTTCCGGGAAGCAAAAGAATTGAGTGTTAATATCGTATAAATATTCATGTCAATATTTATAAGATGATAAGCATTACTCAAAAACAAAGTTAGGGTTCCGCGCAAAAAATTTATATCCATGAAATCGTAGTAAATTCCACGCGGGCGAAATCGCGGGACTCAGCAAGTATATATATATATATATAAATATATATATATATATATATATATATTATAAAAATTTTTTTTATTACGAATTTAAGGATTTTTTTAGATAAGTCATCTTTTTATTAGATAAGGGCCAAGTACCTAAGAAAAAAAACTTAGAAATCCTAATTGAAATCTATCCAGTAGTTTTGCCGTGATGTGCGCACAACTGCAAACCTCTATCATTTTATTTATATAGATAGATGGAAACGGAAAGATAATATACAAAATAAAATTTGGTAAATTATTTTATCTAACCCAATTGTATGAAAAAGTAATTCAAAGCAAATCAAACGGCTTGTTTCTTCTTCCGTATTTCCGTGCAGCAAAGGAGTGAAATATTTTGCCGGCATCTGTCTTTCCGGCCAATCACAGTCAGAGATATTGCGATTTACCGTCTAAGGCTTAACCAAATGTTATCACCAGGTGGAGTTGTAGTCAAGCACTGTTAAGAAAAGGAAAAATAAATATTACTGATAATAACTAATATCATCGCTTGTTGTTTTTAAACATTATTAACACTTTAATAAATCACATAGCCAACAAGCCGTGGAATCGTGCCAGTAAGCGAATCAGAAATACTAGCGGGAACGTTCCAATATTGTGGCGTTATGACGTGACGAATTACTGCAGCTCAAGCAATTTTACTAGGTTTAATCTCAATCTGCCTCATTTTGATTACCTCCTTTTTGAAGTAAGATGTGTCAGTCAAATCAACATTATTTTCCTTGAAAAAGGTCCCTTGCTGGACATGAGTCATTCTCCTGGTAGAATGATAGATAGAGACGGTATTACCTTATTCGCCTAGCATGGCAGGCCGATTTGCGAACGCAGTACCAGATGTCTGGCAACTTGGCAGTGCTCTCAGTTGCCGGTTGGATATCTTACGTCTGTCATAAATACGAAATGTTTATACAGTCGTCTGTCGGAAGCTATGAGAATTTTCTGCGATTTCCCTCAGTCACTACTAACTACGTCTGATATCCGACATGTTGTAATGGACTAGTGCATGACCCTGTGTCCACTGGCTTTACCTACCAATGGGTACACAGGAAATTCCTGTTGACTTATGCACATATTCATAATTCGCAGCAAAAAAATAAAAGCACCTGTCAAGAATTATCAGCGACAGGAATGTGGATGCACGGGCCGTATCTCGATGGAGTCACAAATGATTGTACCTCCATAATTAAATAGCTATGAATAATCGAAGGTACTGTGTGTATTAAAAATAAGGAAATGAATTGTACTGAAAAGCATGAAGTAAATCAGCGACGAAAACTTTCTAAACCAATTCCTACCCTCACTCTACTTTGCACTTCCGTTAGTGAAGTTTCAGACACGGAAGTTTCAAATGCCAACATTTTCGAATAACGTTTCAGATTTAGCGTATAGTGTGTTCGATGTACATTATTAAAACTAAAGCAAGAATTATATTTTAATCCGATTAAGAATATGTAAGTATTTGTTAGTAGTTCTGCAAACAAAGACAAGATTCATACCACAAAAACCTGTGTCGTTGATTGATTTGTAGGGTTCAATGTACTGTTTAGGTTATTATTTCCATGTTGCCACTACCCCATATGACCCGTGAGTATTTTAAAAGGCAATAGAGGGAAATTACACAGGATTTCAGTAGTAGCACCTTCCTGAAAAAAAAGAAACAAAAAACAAAAACTGCGGTTACTAACCCGACTGCCAAGCGGCGACTACATCAAAATCAATATATGAGGCTATCTATGGAGAGGCCTTTCTTCCGTAGTGGATTTTTGATACTCTATAAGGTATGAACTAATTAACAATGACTATTTACGGATAGAGATAGTGTAGTACTTTAGCAATGAGTTGTATATTTCCTAACTAATACGATTCAGAGAAAGAAAGTTGTGACTACACTGAACTGTACTAGCAGGTCCGTTTTATATGAAAGAGGTTACTAGATAATAGGGTTATTTTTGTATCTAAAGGTAGCAATTGCTTCAAGTATAAGCAGCCCAAATGGACGTCTTCTTAGATAAATATGGAAAGAGCATGTGCCCAGCCGTAGGCCTAATTTTTTTTTACATTTTATACTTCCTGGAGCACTCCATGCTCGAAGGCATTGTAAGAGCACCTTGAACCTAACTGTGGCTTAGCTGCTATAGCTTTACCGGTGGTATTTTATAGAAAGAATCGAATTCCCTTGGCGTTGCAGTTGTTCACGGGCGGCTGTATTCACTTACCATAAGGTGAGCGCCATGCATGTTTGGTCCCTCTTATATTAAAAAACCTGAACTTGCCAATCATGTTTAAAAATTAAAACTAAATACATGTTATATATAATTTTTCGAATTCTGCATATTTGCGCTAGAGCATCCTAGCGACGTCTTCTCTTAGCTTTTATAACGCCTGACTTCACTCCTCCCCTCTCAGAAACGGTAAGAAAATGTATTTTGTTGGTTTCCTCAAAATATTTTCCTTGGACATACCAACATCAATAAAAATACAATTACTGATTTTAGTATAGCTATCTCATGATACGCATCCTTACTAATACTTATACCACACGATACCTCGGCCTCCCTAGCTACCACTATCCTCTCACATTTATCTGCAAAATTATTCCCCAATTATTTATCTATACCAATTTTAAAGTAAAGCTCTACCACGTATAAAAAAGTTTTTATACGTGGTAGAGCCATGCTGCAGCTATATTAGTAAAAGTTATAGTTGTATCACGAATGGTTCGGCTCGACCAGGGAAGGACCTGGCTCTTACAGAATACCATTGTATAATAGCAGCTTAACGCTGCTGTGTTTCGTATGGTGGGTGTAGAGAACCGGAGACCCTTTTTACTGGAAACGAGGCATTACATCTTAGTCCTCACGGGTGTTAACGCCTCTGCATTTTGATTCGTAATCGAGAATAGATGTAGATGTCTATGTGCCGCAGCAACCACTTACCATCAGGTGGAGTGTGTTCTCCTTTGTCACCCTTATCCTAAAAAAAAATCTTCATCTTTTTTTATTGATGGCGATATTCCTCAGAAAACCTGTGTAAAAATGTCCAGCACCGCGATAACGAATCCGCCTTCCAAGTGTGATGATAATGGTAAAACTCTTTATGGGGAAATTCTACAATCTACATCCAGCAGTGAACTTATATAGATATATGAATGCCTTGTCATGACGTAAGAATTATAGCAGAGGTTTATATAGATAGAAAGAAAAACATTGAATCATCACTAGACTAAGTGTAGACGATAATATTATAATTTATTTATAAGTATTTATAAATATTTAATAAATTATTAAATTAATTATTTTGAATACGTTTGCTGAGTGTTTGTACTACGAAGTGAAAGATAAACACGAATAAGTTATTTAAAAGAGAATTTACTCCTATATGTCCCATTACATGTGAAAATCTCAACGTTTCAACGAAACAAAACTGCTCGTGGAATGCTGCCAACGAATGTTAGTGATACGAGGGACAATGTCCAATGTTGTTCCACTTTAAAGTGATAAACGACTACCGCTGTGTCTATTTGCGAACGCTTAACTGTGAAAGAATGCAAGAATTATTTCTTTTTTATCTGTAAATTAAGGCTCTCCTTAAGTCCAGTAACTTGTCCCTCATCGTTATAATTTCTTTTACAATTCATCATAATTCTGCAATGGAACTGCCTTAATTGTATGCAGTTCGAAGCTTCTATCTTTAATTAAGGTATTAATTTAAAATACCTAAATTAAAGATTCTAAGGTATTAATTTAAAATACCTAAATTAAAGATAGAAACTATCTAAAAGTTGTAGTAGCTCATAGGGGATAAGGATTCGTTGTAAAATTTACAGTTTACGACTAACCCGGGTGCAATTTCATTTCATTACAGAGTAATTAGTTGTACATTGTTACAGAGTAATTAGTAACATTAATCAATGACACGCATGAATAATCAGCCTAATAAGCTTTTCACTATAATCCTTATACATGACAAACGATATGGCGACCGCAGTAGCAAATGTTTCGCACCTTTGATCCTGTTCAAATTACTTGATTTGAATATTTTGAATCAAGTATATTATTCAAGATGTTTGTACCATTTAAATTCTATATTAACCCTGCACTTACAAAACACAAAACGAGGTTGTGCATCATCTTGGGCCACCATTAAACAGCGAAATTGCACGATTGATTTTTATTTTAAAACCTTAAACCATCTTAAAATACATAATTAAGTCAATAGATTTACAACCAAAAAAATTGTAAAAAGTAATAAAATGAATAATATTTAAGGTAATGCTATGAACACAGCTTAGATTCAATAAGTTGTTCGTGAATTATTCACTGAAATATTACTCGAACGTCGTTAGTTTCAAATAAACTTCGTTTGATATCAGCAATATTGGCTCCTGGCTACCATTATGGACCCATATCTATTACTTGCAACATACGTGCCGGAGTACATACATACAGTTTCTAGCAGTAAATTTTGGGCGTTCGCCAAATGCAATGCTCATCCATTATGTTGACTCGGCAGTGCACAAGAAATATCGGGGTGCCAGTGTCGGATACGTCACGTTAATTGACCCGTACTCGTAATTTAAAATTTCCGATCTTTAAAGTTTCGCATAATTTTGTGTTAGTTTACACACTGACCTCCCTACAAAACTTATGTGCCAATTTGAAGCGCCGCCATTGATTGTACCGGGAACTAAATTTGACATAATTTTAAAATGGCAGTTTTGTTGCTCCAAACGCTAAAAGTATTTTAAAGTTTTAAATAAGAAAAAGTCATCTTTCATGTTAGTAAAATAATAGAAAGTATTTTAGAAACAATGATAATGTGCATAATTTGTAGAAAGAAAGGAAGTGTGATAATATTCCACAAGTAAGGGGATTTACAGTTCAATATATTAAAAAAATAAAACTGTTTGATAATATAGGCACTTAAAAATCTGTCACCTCCTTTATTAAATGTAAACTAACATGTTTATCTAGTACAAGCACTATATAAATGGTTAATAATAAATTCTTTACAAAATTATATATCATTTATTTTGTAGTTACCTACTCCAGTTTTTCAATCTAAATCTCTCGATTGAACCATACATTAGTGAAACCCAGAACGAACTGCTTTCAAATCGCCCCATTATGTTACGGTGTATAGCAAGTTCAGCCTGCTTGTATATATAGAGGTCAGTGGTACTAAATATATATACATATACATATATATATATGTAATATTTCTAGTTCTTTCAAATGCCAGCTTTAGACCAAATAATTCTAATACCGTTTCAAAATGAGTTTCCTCCGGCCGGAGAAAATCGGCGAAAGAAACGCCACAATAATTTTGAAATATAGATAGATTTTAATTTAACTAGATTTAAAATATATTTTTTTTTTATTGTAATCGACATTTGTCGGATGACGTCTTATGGTAGAATACTACAAAACATGCATTTGCTCAAAATAATATAACAGTGCGTCCAAGCTAAGTGTTATAGCCATCGGATATGAGGAGATAATCATGACTTCTTTCCCTTCTTCTTGGTTCCTTATAAGAAAAATATAATATATTATCATCCTTTGCATTTGGTCCAATGTGTTCGATAGTTTCGACTACACATTGATCAAAGAAACCAAACACCTAGTTCTTTTGGATTCTTCTGATATAGGTGTTACCATTAGTGTTAGTAATTATTACAAATAAAATGGTTTATTTCACGCATGCCGCCAAAATACAGTGTCCCAGCGGTGTAAAGCAGTGGCGGCTGTTGATCTGGGACTTAGGTTCCCATGTTTATTTGGGACTTGAAACAAAAAAAGCATTATTTTTTGTTGTATTAGTGTGCCAACTTTGTTACTTTGCCCATCATGTCGAAAAAGGGGATGAATCGAATATTGTGTCTGTTATTGTGTTTGCGATAGGATAGCCACCTATCGCTCGTTTCACAATTTGTCTTTCATATTAAATTTTTTGGCTAAACATGTTTAGAGCGTTACGCTCCTCTTTGGACTCTGATTACCTCCCCCGGGGATTATATGTATGTATGTATATTTTTCATATAAGCCAGTGCTTGACTACTATCCCAGCAGATCTTACATAGTGATATAACCGAAGATGATTAAACGCCCTGTCGCTAAATAAAATCCTATTGACACCACCGGACATCCAACATTTTTATTTGACGTTAGTTATATATCATAGTTTATTTGATGGAAAATATTACCTACTTTCCTTAGTTGTGATATAGTGCTACATAGGGTAGCCGTGATATTGGTATCCTTCAGGTGGGTGTCTTTAGAGCTGACTATGGAATATGCTAGACAGATTTCAAATCCGATAGATGGTTTTGCAATCATCTAAGTTACCTCAGATGTAAAAACTCAGATCGATAATGGGGAACAGAACCATAGGTGCGAGAAGTTTGGTAATGTGATCGCCTACCAAGCATGGTGATTCAGGCAGATTATTCTTAAAACGGGAGAGATCCGCTTTGTTGTCGTTGATGATGATGGCGATGATGATAATTGTATAGGACGCACAATTTATTAAAACTGGCATATAAAACCAAACGTAAAATATAAAATTAACAACTAGAAGTAATTTTAGCGTAACAGTAATCCAATTCTAAAAACTTCAACAAAATTGCTGTATCATACAACTCAATTCCTAACAAAGTGCCCGCAACGGACCTTAAATGTAGTATTTTAAATTGTTGCGAAACAGTCGTAACATTAATGTGACGTGAGTTACAATGGACACAGAGTACTTTATATACTGGATAAATACAACTCTCTCGAGTGTGCTCTGTGATTGAAGCATGTTACATATCCAGCGTGGGTCCATTCCCCAAAATGTATGGATTTAGGTTACACAACATAAGCTCCAGTGTACTATTGCGTTTCTTAAATATCTATGTACTTATTAGAGAAACTATTACCTATATGTTTTTCGGAAAGAATATTGTAAAAAACAGTATTTGTATTGAGATATACGTTGCATATTATTTTATAGTATTATTTCAGGCAGGGCTTGGGCTATTTATGTAATTACCGTTACCGTTACCATTAAAAGCAATTAAATTCCATTGCTGAACATGGGACTCCACCATAGATTGCCTCATAGGAGAGATAATTGCACAGTTTTTAATTTGTAGTTCTAATTCCCTCTGTCTTTATGCAATTAATCTTCTTTATATATTTTTACGTGGTAGAGTCATGCTGCAGCTATATTAGTAGTATAGTTGTAGCACGAATGGGTCAGCTCGACCGGGGAAGGATCACGCTCTCACAGAATACCAGCGTAAAATAGCAGCTTAACGCTGCTTTGTTTCGTATGGTGAGTGTAGAGAACCGGAGACCCTCTTTACTGGAAATGAGGCATTCCATCTTAGTCCTCACGGGTGACAACGCATCTGCATTTTGATTTGTAATATAGGATAGATTTAGATGTCTATGGGCCGCAGCCACCACTTACCATCAGGTGGACTGTGTGCTCGTTTGTCACCCTTATCCTATAAAAAAAACTTTACTTTACTTTTATATAAAAATAAATTACTAACCGTTATTTTCGCTAAAACTCGAAACTGGCTAGACTGATTATGATGAAACTTTTGTGTGTGTTGGAATGGGTCTCTGGATGGTTTAGATTCATAATTGGACCCGGTAGTTGAGCTGTTGTCGAGATCCAGAAATCACCCGTGCAAAGCCGGGGCGAATCGCCAGTTAACAATCATTGTCACCGAAAGTATTACTGCCAATTTTATGCAACCCAGTAGCATAACTAGTTAATCTAACATTAAAAATTTTGAAACAATATTACAAATAACCTGTAGAAAATGTACCTATTTTCAGGTAACTAGCAGAAGAATATTCGGCCGTTGTTGATATTATTTCATTTCACCATATTTTAATCACAGACGCTTTTAAAATGTTACCACTCAAAGAAATTTCCATTATATAACTGTCCACTCGAATTTTAGATAGTAAATTGATATTCCAGCCGAAGTTACATACAAATAGTTCAAATAGTCCATTAGTGTTATAACATTTTAATTGCAGTTGTTTTGGACGCAGTGCCAGTATCGACCGAGATAATCCCGATATCTATTTTATAATATAAAGTGACATCAGTAGTTACGTAATTGCTGCTTGCGGATGCTTTGAATTTCTGATATCGGATATATTGCGTAACGAAGCTTCGATTTATATTTTAATAATGTGCTCTTTGTATTCAAAAATATAAAAAATTAAACGGGTATAAGAACTGTAAAATGTACACTTAAAATAACCCATATATAGGTTTTCTTTGACTGCCCAAAAGAACTTATTCCGAGCAATATTATGCTTGTGCCTATTTTTAAACTTATTCCGAGTAATATTGTGCCTATTGAAATATTATTGCTCGTTGGTATCGTGGTCGTAGACGCAACTGCTCAACATGTGGCCCCGCGTTCGAACTCCGGGTCGCGGCAAAATCGTATATATATTGTATTTTATGTCAAGAAATTGGTAGTAGCAGCCCGGAGTCATGAAGTTAACTTTCGTGCCACCGTTTCTAGGTTGGTCGTGCGCCTTAATTCTCTTCGGTCGTGTCAGATTGCCGTCTCATCGGACCATGAGAGTAAGTGTGCACGTGTACTTGCGCACACACTCGTGCACCATAGCGCTTCAGGCATGTTCTGTGAGGGCCGCACTGACGGGTTTGACGCGATAATGCGCAAAAAAGCCGCATCGCTACTAAACAGAACAAGGAATAGCTCCAACATTATCCTGGGTGTTATAGCACAAAAACATGACTGTCCTATAATAAGGCAAATTATTAACGTCCTGCATGGCTGACTTACCTGTGTGTGTGTGTGTGTGCGTGTGCGTGTGCGTGTGCGTGTGCGTGCGTGCGTGTGTGTGTGTGTGTGTGTGTGTGTGTGTGTGTGGTGTGTGTGTGTGTGTGCGTGTATGCGTGAATGCGTGCGTGCGTGCGTGTCATTTTACTTTCTCCGTCCACCTTGCTGTACTATTATTATTATTTTGTAATTTTTCTAATATCTGTGATATGGATCTCATTTGTTATTGTTTTTATTATATATGTATGTTATTATTATTATTATTATTATAATCCTGTCCTGCACAAAGAGCTTTTAAAGGACATTATTATTATAGGTTTTCTTTTATATTTATTTATCGCACTGAGTTTTAAAGCAAATCTATGTTGTAGAAGTGAGCGGTATAATCCAGAAGGGACGCCCTAGGCTTAAGTTAGTTGACCAAATTGGCAATATATTGAAAATGGGCCAAATTAAAAGTACCCTTAACCGGGGAGCATGTGAGCGTAGGTATATGGATGTATAGTAGATGAGAGAGGTGTGTCAGTATCGTGACAAATGGAAGTCCATAGTCTCTGACTATCCCTGTAGTTGACAGGCGTAAGTGTTTATGTATGTTTGTTATTGCACTTATTTTTATCAACCTATACATCCGATATTTACTCATACCAGACACGGGCAGCAAGGGAATAGTTATAAGACGTCCCACAGTGTGATCATCAATCCTCCGCCAGGCAAGACCATAAGACCCATCCATATTCATAGGTGAAATTTTATGTGATTGTGATGATGATTATGATGATATCCGATAACTTATAGTTAGTTACTTATGTACTTTTGCAAGGGAATATCTCAAAATTTAGCGTATTCATCACTACACGTCCTAAATAAACATCAAGTACAGCTTTAGGTCGTAGCAAGTGTATATCACACCACAAATTAAATATATGCACAGTCCCCATATGAGTCCTAAAGCCGTCTTAAAATGTGGTCAAGAAAACTTGTAGTCATTGAAAAATTGAGGGAAAAATACGCAGAAAATTTGCTCTTAAAGCACTAGTACATAGAGTAGGTACTCAGACGAAGGAAGAAAAACCGGCCAAGTGCGAGTCGGACTCGCGCACTGAGGGTTCCGAACAAATCCGTATGTATATAAGAATAAAATTACTAAAAATAATCTCGTCTGTGGGGTGGCAGAATTCAGCCAAGAAAAAAAAAGTCGCATCTGTGGACTGGCTGAATTCTGCCATAACTACACGGTCGTATTTCGCGGCAAAACTCGCATGTTTCTTTATCATTGCCAGTGCAATAAGACTGTGAGTGTGTTTATTATGAACTTGGCCCTATTATATACGTTAATACTAGCAATGTCTAAAGAAGAAAAAATAAGAATCTTATCATTGAAGTTCTACTGATTTTGCGCTTTGAGATCGAACATTGCTGTGATCATTTTGCTTATAAAATTGTGAATTACAAGTTATATCATGGAAAATACAATGGAGCGGTAAGTTATCTTTAATTATTTATCTACTTTTCGAGGCTTGTTGGCAATTTTCAGTGAAGATTTTGTAATTGAATTTGACTCTGCCCTAGGAATGACCGCCGTAATGTTGCAAGTTTTTACTTATTTAGCGACTAAATTGCTTCCAGTGTCACTATATTGTGTTCAATATGTTGTGAAACTAATATTTGAGCTAAATACAAAAGCACATAGTTATTACGGTGCAAATAAAATGAGAAATCGCTATAAAAGTATGAACCGGTCGTTTCGTGGCTGAAATCTGCCATATCCACAGACTGGGTTTGACGTTTGTTTTAGTAACGGTCGAGAATATGGATATGCCTTTAGCAGAGACGGGAAAAGTAGTTTCTAGAAGTATTTAAAAATTCATAATGCAAATTCTTGGTTAATATTTAAATTTGAAGTAAAAATACATAATAGTTTTGAATTAAAAAAGTATTTAAATACAAAATTCAAAATACGTACTTTTAAAAAAGCTTTTTTTAAATAAAATTTCTTACTTGATTTTAACACTACTATTTTTCATAGAAATCAGTCATTAATTGTTTTGTTTGAAATTTAGGAAAACAGAACCAGTTAGACAATTTCGAATATTACAAAGACTAATTTGAAATGAAAAATAAAAATAGATAATTTGTATTTGCATTTTAAAGACATGTATTTAAAATTATTAACTTCTGGGGTACTTTGGTCTACTTTTTGAAAATAAATGGAACATTCACGGGGCATTAGGATTTGGAAAGTAATGTATTTTTGCGTCTTATATTTTCCGAAATAAATTGCAAACATTTAATCTTTGTTTCTGACCCAAAGGCATTCTGATCTTGGCAGCTACTGTTCGGCAGCGACTGCTGGGATTCGCGACACCGCTCTGTATGTGTTTCTATGCTGGCCTTCCGTTATAAATTGCATGAGTCGCTCGCCGCGATCAGAATTCCACCTAGATTAAGAGCTTTTTATTAAAAAAATGTTCTTGTGTTTGCTTGGCTTATTTTGTTTTTCTTTTGCATGTTGGTATTGTCGTTGATACAGTCAGGGTAGTGTCAGTGGCATGATCCATACACGTGGTGGCACTAGTTCACGCAGTAGTGCACGCACACGCGGTGGTGTTCGCACACGTTGTGGCGTACGCACACTTGGTGGCACCGCAGGCCCGGCGCTTGGTGTGGACGCGGCTCGCACAATACGAGGTGGTACAGCGATACGAACGCAGCGTGCTTGTTGTAAGCGGCATGTCAAGTCATGTCACCTCCGGCGTATGAGGCAGGACCACCAACCACTATTTTTCTTGAAATCAAAAATAATATGCAGCATGTTCACCTATTGATAATATCAGAAATACTTTGTTTGAAACTAATCAATCTTAGTCTTATCCATATTAGTCTTGACACATTTTGGATGTTTTTGTACTGTTTTGTATTGTTTTTGTTAGCATTGATTTTATGAAAGTTCTTAGAAACCCTGCAAGGTTTTTAATTCAGATTAAACCTAGTTAAATATATATCTTGAAAATAGAACAGTTTGTCCAAACAATCAACTTAATCATTCAGAAATTAATTTATTGTAACCACTAATTTCTAAGTAAAAAAAAAAAGACCCTTTTTCGTGTAACTCTTATTCTAGTTCCAGTGAGCGTACTCATGGACCACTTGTGATTTTGCTTACCTGAGAAGCTCAAGTTACTGTACAAATCTGCTTCAATACTCGAAGTACTTATTTACACAAATATACGTTAAATTGTGGAGGTCACTTTTGTACAGCCTCAGAGTAGTTGGTTTAGATTTAAAGTTTTTAAACATTGTTTGCTGAAAAAAAATGTATGTAGAGCCTTGGGTTTTTGTGATAGATCTGTGAAAATATGTACTCTTCATATAATTAAATGCTTATTATGATCAAACATTTGTTTATACTTTATTTTTTACGTAGAAATAAATATGAATTTATGTGCCCCAACTTAGATGTAGTATAACAGATTTATTATAATATTGCAGTTGATATAATTTAAAGAAATAGGAACACAAACTAATTCTGAGTAATGGATAAAGAAAATGAAATCTTGATTTAAAATAGAACTGGAGAAATTACGGTTTTTATAAACTTAGGGCCAAAAATAACCCTAGTCTGTGGTGTGGCTGAATTCAGCCACACAGACATGACAATTTTCATTTTGAGTTTCCCACAGCTGAGAGGTTATATAATGTAACTAAAAATTTATGCTTCTCGCAATTTTTCCTTTATCTGTGCTATAATACGTTGCTTCTTACCAAATTTTAAGATTCTGAGTTCACGGGAAGTACCCTTTTGGTTTTAATTCCCTTGCGAATGTCGAAAATTTGCGGCATAAACGGCTGTATCTTCTGATTGCGTTGGCTTAGAAGTTTGATTTTTTCACAGCTTCAAGGGACAGTAGACTTAACTAATTTCAGCGTGATATCTCCACGCGTTCCTGAGAAAAAGGGTCTTAACAGACAGACAGACAGACAGACGGACAACTAAGTGATCCTATAAGGGTTCAGTTTTTTTCCTTTTGAGGTACGGAACCCTAAAAAAGGCGGAGCGCTGCGTAAATTTCACGTAGTGCAAGAACAAATCCGAAACATTGCTCAAGTTGTTGTAAGAACACTCAATCACGTACCCATGGCTTTAGGTGCATATGTGTTCGTCCAGCAGTAAACATTTGTGAGCTGACAAAGTAATAAAGAAGTTGTGCTTGAGTGCGCGTTGAGAAGTTGATCGTGGTTTCGGAGTCACTAAAAATGTACGCAGTGCTCCAACTATATTTCTTAGTGTGAGATACAGTACTGTAATAATTGTAGTCTTTATTAAATAACCCACTAAACTGTGTAGTGGTGGTGTAACAATATTCATTACCCAGTATAGACCCGTGGGTGTCGTAAGAGGCGACAGAGGGAAACAAACCAGGAGACAGGCAACATCGTCTTGCTAATAACATCTAAAAGACAAAAAACCTGCTGTTGCCAGCCGGCCCGCAAAAGCCCAGCAATCTACGGGGGAGGTCTATGTAAAGTAGTGTAACAACTGTAACAATTAAATAACCTAATTTTATATGAGACAGTGTTACGCTGTAGCCTGTTATGGCTAAATCAACAATGAGCCAGCTTGAACGCGAAAGGACCACGCCCGCCAACGTGAAATAGCAGCATAATAATGCTTTGTTTTGTATAATGAGTGACAAGAAACAGAGACATTTTTAATGGTAGTGGTTTCATGTTAGAGTTGATAATGCATCTGCACTTGCCATTAGGTGAACTTTGTATGCTGCCTGTGGAAATGTTAAACCTGCCGAAAACATCAGCGTTTTAGCACAAAAACAGCCACCTATCTAGCGAATAGTTTGCAAATGTAACATTTTGGGACGGTCAGCGGAAAAAATATTTTGAGTTTATTTAATGATTAAATAAACAAATAAAATTTTCACAGTAACTAATTGTACGGCCATTTATAAACATATGATGAATAAGTAATGCAGAAGCATAAATGAATCGATTTTAATTGAAACGGGGTAGGACCACGCTCTCACAGAATACCAGCGTACAATAACAGCTTAACACTTCTGTGTTTCATATGGTGAGTGTAGCGAACCGGAGACCCTTTTTACTGAAAAAGAGGCATTCCATCTTAGTCCTTACGGGTGACAACGCATCTGCATTTTGATTCTTTATTGAGGATGTATGTGGATGTCTATGGGTCACATCAACCACTTTCCATCAGGTGGATTGTGTGCGCGTTTGTCATACTATTCTATAAAAAAAATTATCAGGTATTTGCTATGCTATTACCATTGACATATCTGGGATTAATTTATATGTCGTGGCCCCTGCTAAATAAGCCCATTTGCCTAACCTCTATATACCAAAACAGGATTATGAGAAATGCCAGAGATATCATCTGGTGTATGCCAGGAAGTAAAATACCCACTGAGACTCACGATAGGCAGCAGCTTCAAAGGTGCGAGACGTCTGGTACCTACTCAGATCGTCAACCACCTGCCAAGTGTGCCACTTTTTACAACAGTAGCGACCCATATCAAGTGGTGGACATTTACAAGCTAATGAAGAAGACGTACAGAATAGTGATACTGCTATAGACGTTCCTGATATCTTATAATGATGATGATGATGATGATCGGTGATTCTTAAATTTCCCGTAGACACCTAACAACTTCCTCATATAGGTTTTTTTTATACAACCACCATAGACTGAAAAGTTAAAAACTAAAATTATAACCTATATACGCCACACTGCTGAGCACAGACCATCTCTATTTTTTCCAGTGCATGTTAGTTGTACTTGAACATGTATGTACATGAACTTTTACTTCTCTGTGTTAATAATATGGAAATAATAACCCCTCTCCTAATTATAAACTCCACAACACCAACTGACAGTTCAAGGACAATAAATAATTTAAATAATTGGAATAACTTAAATGGTAGCAAAAATAATATTGTTATGTACAGTAATGATATAGGTAGTAAGTTAAGTATTAAATAACTGTATAAAGGAACAACAAATTACTAATTACTTTATACCTGGAACAACATTTAGCCAAATTATAAATAAAATTCTAATAAGGAGCCATAGTCCTAATAGTACCTTTATTGGGAGAAGAGGCAATGTGAATAAAAAGCTATTATTAGAATCTGAATTAATTAAACTGTTCACAAAATAGTTTTATTTATAAATTTATTATACCCCATAACCTTACTTACGAGGTATAGTAAATTTATTTTTACAGGAAAGTAAATTAAGACACGATTTAAATATATAAATGAATAATTTAAAATGCAATAATAATGTAAAACTGACATATAATTGTAATAATTATAAATATCATTTAATTGACTTAAATAATTTAATTAAGGAGTCTATCTTATTTTAACTCAACCAAATGATTTGGCTACCTTGACACCTGCTTCTATTGAGCAGCAAAATAATTTTACATTTGATTTAGAGTCAGTTCCAAGTAATTTAAATTAGATAATAAGACAATAGAGGTAATCTCTCACAAATATAACTTGAATAGCTTAGAATCCAACTCACCAATACTTAATAGTGTAATTTCACAAAATAGCAGTAAGAAAAACTATCAAACTGGTGTATCAAAATATACAAGGCATGTTAGGTAGGCAAAGAATCAGAAATTGAATTATTTGTAAACATTAATAGTATATATATTTTATGTATTACTGAATATTGGTTGAAAGACTAAAATTCAATATTTAATTTCAGTAATCACCAGGTAGTCAGTTCGTTCAGTAGAGATACTAAATAACGTGGTGACTCCTTAATATCAGCTAATAAAACCTTATCATGTAAATAACGTAAATATGTTGTGAGCCTATCTGTTGAGCGAACAGTAGTAATGGTATGTGTTGAGTTTGAGCACCTCATTGTTGTCAATGTTTTCAGATCTCCATGTTCAAGTTATAATACATTAAAAAAATTATAGTAAGAAATTTTAGTTAAGCCTAATAAACACAATAAATATCTTGTAGTGTGTGTAGGCTTTAATATCCATCTCCAGGAAGCGTCTTCCATCAGTATAAAATTTTGCTCATTATTCAAATCCTATAATCTTGATAATTTGTTCTATAAAGCTACATGAATTGCAGAGTGTAGTGCAACTTGTATAGATTATACTTTTACAGATTTTGTATCAATTAACAAATAAATAATTCAATAACTAAGTTCAGATCACTGTGGACAACTGGATTCATTACTTTACATGCACAAAAAACAGGTAATTGCGAAAATTGTATTTGTTCCTATTAATGCAAAACGCCTAGAGGGATTTATAAGTAATATGGTACAAAACCTTCCATCGCTTCCTTATAAGAACAATGTCAACTAATTATATGAAGTATTATTTACCCTTATAAGCAATGAATTTAATACAACATTCACTTCTAAAACACTCTCCCTAGACAGTCGCAAGGCCTTTAATAAGTGGGCGACAGTAGGAATTCATAAGAGCAGATGAAGGTTATAAGAACTTTACCATGAAAAATCATATAATCTTTTCGGTGCTTTTAGAGAATAGGTCAAAATTATTCTAAAATGTTTTAAAGAGTTTGATCTACAACCAAATTTTTACATATTAGCAACAAAATTAAAACGGCTAAGAATAAAATTAAAATGACGTGGAGTATAATTAACAGTGAAACCGGTAAAGACCAACCTAGTAATTCAAACTATTAATTAAAAATTAACATTGAATTCACTAAATCAAATCAATTGTTTATGATGAGCTTATGGAATATATTTCTAATGCCTGAGAGAATTCACTAGATGTCCTAGGTATTTTTTGTGATACTTCCAAGGCTTTCGATTGTGTTTATTATGAGAGATTTATCAGGATACTACAACATTACGGTGCAAAAATATAGTTATTATTTCATATTTAAGTAACAGAACTCAAAAATACATGATCATTGGTAAAGGTTCCTCTGGGTCGGTACTAACAATGGGCGTTCCTCAAGAATCGATTCTTGGCCCATTCCTGTTCTTTACCTATATTAATGACTTACCGTTGACTTACTGTTGATACCTCAATAATTTTCAAACTCAAACGGCATTCAATTAATTATGACGATATAAATAATGTTCCATCGAAATTAGTACATTGGTTTAATGCCAACAATTTTACCTTGAACGGCAATAAGACTAAATGTATTAAATTTACTACCTTATGTTAAACATTCGAAAATCAATGTGCTCTTAAAAGGGGAGTAGTTGAGTCTTGTGGATACCACTGTTTTTCTTGATATTACCATTAACGCGAAGCTTCAATGAGGCCCCATATATCTAAATTATCAAGCAGACTTAGTTCTGCAGCATATGCTGTAAGAAAGATTAGAAGTCTCACAGATGTGGAGACAGCTAGATTAGATAATTTTAGTTACATTTATAGCGTAATGTCTTATGGAATTGTACTATGGGGTATATGCGACTGATATTGAACCCATATTTGTTTTTCAAAAGAGAGTCGTACCGGCGATTCACAACTATAATTATAAAAAAGAGTCCCTCAGAGAAAAATTTAAAAAAATATTAACTTTGGCATCGCAAAATATTTATAAAAATGTAATATATTCACATAACAACATAAATAGCTGCAATAAGTATAAAGATGTTCACACTTTAAACACTAGAAACAAACATAAGGTTGTAATGCCAGTTACTGACTCCACAGAATCAGTAATTCATTTATGGGTCAATGTATGCGCTTTTACAACAAAATCCCACATGTCCATGTTCAATGTTTGTCCATAAACAAGTTTAAAAGTTTTAGTAAAGAAAAACTGTACAAAAAGGGTTATTGTAATATCAATTAATACATGAATGAAAATAAGCCTTGGGGATGAGGTGATCGCCACCATGCTGATTCTATGAAAATTCATTTACAAATTTGTACAAACAAAATTATTGTAAAATGAAATAATAAGTTAAAAAAAGTTCCGTGGGGTTTCTTGCAGGTGCTCTTGATAGAGGTATTTTCCGAAGCATTGGTAAATAAAAAAATGATTTAGAATAAGTATTATGTAATAATCATAATCATATTGAATAAAAATCATTCTATTCTATTTATTATATCGGTCCGTGGGGTCCACGTGCGGTGAAGTTCCTAAAGGAACTCCATGCGCGGCTGGTCGTTGCTATTGGTGATAAGAGGGCTGGTTCTTTTCTCGCTCAAAGGCTAAGTATAGCCATTCAGCGGGGAAACGCAGCCAGCGTTCTTGGCAAGATACCGCGGGTAATAGGACTATATGCTAATTAAGTTTCTAGTTTTAGTTTGTTTTTAGTATTATTATTATAGTTTTTAATATTGTATATAATAAAATATTGTACATTATGTTATGTAAATAATAAAGTTCTATTTTATTATATTCTGATATTAATGTTTTCTTATGATGTTTACCTTTACCCATGAACACATGGTAAATTAGCACTTAAAATTTAAATTTAAAAGATCGTTATTCTCATTGGTGTAAAGTTTACGGTAGCAATCAGCTGCCACGACTCTCCATTATATTAACAGTAAGGAATATAAATTAGATAGACAACACATGATAGAATATAATGAACTAACTCTTATACTGTTATGATCACGGACTTTTATTTGGCAAGATGTTGATTGTTTATATACATGTTTCATCAGTTAAGGATAATTTAAATTCATCATCATCATTACAGCCCTTCACAAGTCCACTGCTGAACATAGGCCTCCCCCAAAGAATGCCACAAAGCACGGTCCTGAGCCACCTGCATCCATCGACTTCCTGCAAATCTTACCAGGTCGTCACTCCATCTAGTGGGGGGACGCCCTACACTTCGCCTGCCGGTACGAGGCTGCCACTCGAGAACCTTTCTTCCCCATCGGTTGTCGGTTCTTCGAGCTATATGGCCGGCCCATTGCCACTTCAGCTTACTAATCCGTTGGGCTATGTCGGTCACTCTGGTTCTACTGCGGATATCCTCATTTCTGAGTTTATCACGCAGAGAAACTCCGAGCATAGCCCTCTCCATAGCTCGCTGAGCGACCTTGAGCTTCCTCATCCGGCCAGCAGTGAAGGACCACGTCTCAGTTCCGTATGTCATCACTGGCAACACGCACTGGGTGTACAGTCTCGTTTTCAAGTTTTGAGGTATACCTGACGAGAAGATGTGCCGTAATTTCCCGAACGCTGCCCAACCGAGTTGAATCCGTCGATTGACCTCTCGGTCGAAGTTGGACTTACCTAGTCGGACTATTTGTCCCAGGTAAACATACTCGTCAACAACTTCGAGCTTAGTGTTCCCAACAACTACCGGCATAGGTGTGACATGGACATTAAACATGATCTTTGTTTTGTCCATGTTCATCTTAAGACCTATCCGTTGGGAAACACTATTGAGGTCATTGAGCATAGTGCTTAGGTCCTCCAGCGATTCTGCCATAAGGACTATATCGTCGGCAAATCGAAGGTGAGTGATGTACTCGCCATTGATGTTGATACCGTATCCTTTCCAGTCCAGAAGCTTGAAAACATCTTCCAATGCAGCGGTGAAGAGTTTCGGGGATATGACGTCACCCTGTCTTACACCTCTCTGCAATTGGATAGGTTTCGTACTCTGGTTCTGTACTCGGATAGCCATCGTAGCCCTACTGTACAAGCACTTCAACACTTCGATATACCGACAGTCAACTTGGCATCGCTGAAGGGACTGCAGCACCGCCCAAATTTCAACGGAATCAAAGGCTTTCTCATAGTCCACATACGCCAGACATAGTGGCAAATTATACTCCTCGGACTTCTGTACAATTTGCCGAAGGGTATGTATGTGGTCTATGGTGCTAAAGCCTTTTCGGAAACCGGCTTGTTCGGGAGGCTGGAAGTCGTCAAGTCTGCGCGCGAGACGATTCGTAATGACTCTCGAAAACAGCACGTAGACGCGGCTCAGAAGGGAAATCGGTCTGTAGTTCTTCAAGAGAGCGTTGTCGCCTTTCTTGAAGAACAAGACCACCGCACTTCTGCTCCACGCCTCCGGTGTAATGCCACCATGGAGGACGGAATTAAAGAGCTTCTGAAGGACTTCAAGTACCGGTTTTCCACCCGCTTTCAGAAGCTCCGCTGTAATTCCATCCTGGCCTGGGGCCTTGCCGTTTTTAAGGTGCTGGAGAGCCATTCTAATCTCGCTCAGACTGACGTCCGGGATATCATCGGAATAATGCCGGATAAGACTCGCTCTTGGATCGTTACTCACACTTGCGTGTGGCTCCAACGATGACGTGTACAGCTGCCCATAGAACCTCTCAATCTCACTCAAAATCTCAGGTGCCCCGGAAACGATGCTGCCACATTCGGTCTTCAGCTTTGACAGTTGGCTCTTTCTGGCAGACAGATCTCTGGCAAAGACTTTGGAGCCTTGGTTCCGCTCGATCGCTTCTTCAATACGAGCTGTATTGTAGTTGCGTAAATCCCGCCGCATGCATTTGGAGATCTGTCTGTTCAGTTGCCTGTATGCTGTCAAATCTGTTGAAGAATGTAGCTTCATCTCCCGTCTAACAGCCATGAGATTAAGAGTGTGATCGGAGAGTTTTTGTTTTCTTCTGCGGCAGCTCTTGCAGAACTTAGCTCCGAGAGTCCCTCTTTCTCCATGAATTCGGCCAACTGCTGGCCCCTTGGGTTCCGTTGCCCTATTCCAAATTTCCCCACTTTCAGCTCACCGTTCTCTCTTGTGCCTAGTTTTGCATTGAAGTCTCCCATTAACACCGTATATTGGGTTTTGGAGGAATGCATGGCTCTAGAGATATCCTCATACATTTCCTCCACCTCCTGATCGGGGTGTGCCGAGGTTGGTGCGTAAACCTGTATGACCTTCAGCGAATACCGTTTGGTGATTCTGAGTATAAGGTACGCAACCCTCGTCGACACACTCTCAATCTTTACAACGTTGTTAACGAGAGACTTGTGGACGATAAATCCGACACCTCCTTGGGACAGATGGTCGCCCTCCCGGTGATAGAGCAAGTTGCCAGATTCGAGGATTACCGTGTCCTCCCCCTCTCTTCGGACTTCGGATAATCCTATAATATGCCAGCGTAACTTGTCTATCTCTTCTTCCAGCTCCACAATCTTCTCGTCAGTCCTCAGGGTGCGTGCGTTGTATGTTGCCAGGTCGAGTCGTTGTAGGTGGCAACCGAACCTCCACCGGAGATTCTTAGCACCCCCTGCCCCGCCGTTACCATGGTCGCCACCGTAGCCAGGAATAGCGGGGCCGCCGGGGACTGGGGGCCGTCTCTTCGTAACTTTCATTATGGGGGGTATATTGCCATAGTTGCCACGCTTGGCGAGCGGGTTGGCAACCGCAGTTTTTTATTGTATTTTGTCGTTACCAGGAAGATGCTGCTGCCCATCTCCTGCCTGTTTCCCTTTGTCGCCTTTTACGACACCCACGGGAAGATATGGGGTAGTGGATATTCTTAACCGCCACTACACGGCAACTTAAATTGGCGCATCTTTAATATTTGCTATGTAACTCTTTCCTTTTCTGATAGAAAATAAATGTATTTAAATATTATTTTATAATAATGAATATGCTGTCGCTACATAGCAAACATTGAGAATCAGCCACTCCAAATCCGACGCTCCGCGCTTCCCGCATGTCTCGCTGTTTATCCAACAATTGCAAATACTCCCACATTCGTGTTCCTGCATACACATACTCGTATATATTTGCAACTGCAAACTAGTGTCTTAATGACCTAATGTAGTACTGTAAACAGCAAAGCTCGTTCAGTGTTGCGTTACGTAACTTAGTACATATTCGCTTTAACCTATTTCAATGATTGCACATGTCTTAGATGTTACCTACTTAATACTCTCCGGATTAACAGACTTGCGATTTGTTAACTAGTTACTATAGCAATGTAGTGCGGAGATTCAGACTATTGCACTGAATTTATATATAGATTGAAATTTACTCTAAAATAAAATTTAAAATCTCCATCTATTTTTACATCCACTTACAATGTGTTTCAAGGCAAGAGGAAAGGTTTTTGTTAAGTTTAGTTATTGCGCGTCTGGGATAGTAGTCCAGCTTATAATAACCTTATATATAAAAACCTTATAAATCTTTCTGTTACTATAATAAAATATTACTAAAATTAAAACAAAACAAATATTGAATGTAGCTTTTTTCATTTCGGAGTGTAACTCTATTTTTCCCCACCAGTATTATTGTTCAAGTACGAATGTGTACATTGCTGATAGCCCAACTGATTCTGTTTTTACTGCATAGCATATTTCGGATGTTTGTTATCTATAGTTTGAATTGGTTGAGTCAGTGACGCAAACAATTTGTTAACAATAGCATAGATGATATGTACGTTTAGTTTGTTTACAGATTGATAATGTACACTTTTCATTTAAAAACGGATCAATTGGTATTGTTCTTCTTTAATATCTATAAAAAAGAGGTTCACACAATATTTCATAATAGGATGCAGATTGCAAACTAAATACCTGGACTACATCAATAGCAATAGTTCTGCTGCCTTCATTTCTCTTTTATATATTTTATCTTATATCTTTATATTCTACATAAAATATATAAAAGAGAAATGAAGGCAGCAGAACTATTGCTATTGATGTAGTCCAGGTATTTAGTTTGCAATCTGCATCCTATCTTATATCTTTATACTATACATTGTAGATATTTTATTTTGTTTTGATTACGCATAATTTCAGATGTTAGATGCGATGAGGACTGGCCAGGCCGAATAAACAAACATTGGACAATAACCCGAGAAAAGAACTGCGTATGATAATTTATAACGATGTTTTAATACATATTTTTTGTTTCCTATTATCCAATCCATCCTTTACGGCACATAAAAGTCCATTCTTTCTTTAAAACTCAATTTTTGCATCACAGGGAGATTTCACCACAGTTGTCGCGCTTGGCAGGCGGTTTGGCAACCAAAGTTTTTTTTTTAATTATTTTGAGTGTTATCGGAATGACGCATTCCTCTCTGTTGCCTCTTGCCATACCCACGGACGATATGGGGTAGTTGATATTCTAACATCGCCACACACGGGTAATTTATTTAATTTATTTATTTTGCCTTATTTCAAAGTATACGGATCAGTGCGTTTCGTACGGCGCGCGAGGCTGTTTGGTAGTATACTATTTGCAATAGATTTTTTCGGTAGTGCCGGTATCAATTCAAAATTAAGACCACGATATTGAAATTTAAAATAAGTGACCTATACATAAGTATATTATAAATGTATCATATTTAAATACAAATGTATAAATATAATAAAAAAATACAATGTGCCGATTGGTGGCGGTTTAAGTAATTCCTTTATCAAAATTCCCAAAAAATCCTTCCGAATTATTCCGAAGGTTTACAATACGCGGTATAAGCATATAATTTACGTCAGACAGAGGAGACTTCTGGTGCTGCGTCCGTCAATCCACCTACAGAGCGTGACTGGTCAAACCGTCTCTAAAGCGGGAGTCTCAAGTGCAGCAGTGGACTTTTGCGGGCCGTTAATTTTTTTTTGTTGAATAAAGGCAACAATCGAGTACACATTTCACCTAATTGTAAGCGTTTAATGTGGGTAATAGAAATATACATCTATCTCCGATTAAGAAGCAAAATGCAGATGCGTGTCACCTCTAATGACTAAGATGGAATGCGTCGTTACCAGTTAAAGAGTCTCCAGTTCTCTAAACTCAACATAAGATACACAGCAGCATTTTTCTTTATTTTCACGTTGGTATTTTGTGAGGGCGTGATTCTTCCCCGGTCGAGCCGATCCATTTGTTTTGCAACCATAATATAGCTGTAGCGTGTTCCGCCTACCACGTATAAAATTGAAGTTGTAGAATTCGATTTATAGAAATTATACATTTATTATAATTTTGTGTTTTAGTTTGCCAATTTATAA
Source organism: Parnassius mnemosyne (assembly GCA_963668995.1). Lineage (NCBI taxonomy): Eukaryota > Metazoa > Arthropoda > Insecta > Lepidoptera > Papilionidae > Parnassius > Parnassius mnemosyne. The sequence goes on along the minus strand of CAVLGL010000084.1, from coordinate 13,968,763 downwards.
AATTTTATATTCCAGTTATTTGTATATGTGTGTACTACATTTTTTGTAATATCTTCAAATAATATATCTCGGAGATTTATAAGAGGATCCCGCTTTCTGATCTCGGAAATACAGCAGAGGATTCCACTTGTGGTCTCGGAAATACATCAGGATAGCGTTAGTTGTTAAAAATAACAAAATTGTGAGAGCGGATGCCCAACCTGCTCTCCCGCTCACGCAATTAATAATTATCAGAATAAGACAAAGTAACGCACTATACATTCAGTATAGAGTAATTACTGTTCGACAACACCGTAACACGCCCCCGCTACAATCACACACCAGTGTAACGTGAGGTACGTAATTACACGATAAAACCAAAATATGCATACCAACAGCAACACCACCCATCTCAGTGTAACACAGGGCAGCCTCTCAGCAACACCATACTCCTACACTCACTGCCTGCACAATAAGAACCACCATAACGGATAGAACCACGACACTATCTTAGCACTAGTATAATGACTACACTGGTAGAATGACTTAAACGAAATATCCCTCGCACGGCGCCTATAGTGAACTTTATAGTGCAATAAACAAGAGAGGGTTTCTCGATGTACCCTCAATTCCACCTCGATCCCATCTATATTTTATAGACGCTCGGACATATATATTATCTCTTAAATGTTATAATAATTCTAAACAGCAAGAAAATATGCGCATAATCGATTTTACGATTAACAAAGTCGGTATAATAACACAGTGTGATATCATTGTTTGTAAACATATCAGTTTTAGTTAACTGATGACACGGGCCTCATCTAAGTTAAATGAACTGAAATCTAAACAACAATGTAACAGAGATTTTGTGTTCCACGGGAATATCCCTGGATCCGTAAGCATATGCGTAGGCTTGTAACTTTGAAGCAAACTTCTTACTCCTCAGGAAAAGTGCGCCAGAATACCAGGCAAGCCTTTTTACAATTTCATCTTCTCCTGCGCAACAGACCGGTATAAAGGGAATGTACCAACTTTATTTCAAGTGGCAACTTCAACGTCAGGGAACTTAGGAAGAAGGCTTTGACTAACTAATAAATGCAGTACAGCTAAAACAACCTACAATGTTTTGCTCGTTTATCGCAAAGAAATATCTCTCCTCAATTTCAGGGTACTCCTCTTACTGCATCAGCCAGCATCGGAATCTGACATTTCAAGACATCAACAGTTCTGCAGTTATTTGGATGGTAACTGCTGAGTGTGGAATATTAAGAGAGTGTCAAGTAAGAGTTGAAACTTAGGTAGGAGATTCGAGAAGTGTTTTTTTATAGAATAAGGGTGACAAAACACTACACAGTTCACTACTTACGAGTACATTTGCAAATGCAATGCAATTTACGAATGCAGATGCATTGTCACTCCTGAGGACTAAGGGGGAATACCTTGTTTCTAGTAAAAAGGGTCTCGGGTTCTATACACCTACCCTACGAAACACAGCAGCATTAAGCTGCAATTTACGCAGGTATTCTGCGAGAATTGTCTTACCCCGGCCGAGTTTACACATTTGTGCTAAAACCATAATATAGCTGTAAAGTGACTCTACGATGTAAAATAGAAGTGAAATATATACTTTAATTAATTATCTGACAATTATATATATATATATATATATATATATATATATAATATATATATATATAGAATGGGGTCACAATTTTCAAATTTAAATTCAAACTCAAGCATACTATTCTAACTATGACACCAAGTCGTCAAACACCTCAGTCTTTTCGTGACCATGAGTGCTGTAAAGTGCCCAAAACATAGGGAATTAAAAAAGTTAAAATTAAAGGCGATAAAATCCTTAAAATTAGTATATAACTTAACGTTAGAACTTTTTATCATCATCATCATTACAGCCCTTCACAAGTCCACTGCTGAACATAGGCCTCCCCCAAAGAATGCCACAAAGCACGGTCCTGAGCCACCTGCATCCATCGACTTCCTGCATGTCTTACCAGGTCGTCACTCCATCTCTTAGGTCATAACTTTTTAATAATTTTCAAACTCTAATTATTGAAACATAAATGTAAGTTATTTATATTATCTGCCGACTTCCAAAAAGGAGCCGGTACTCAATTCGACTGTATGTTTTTTTTTTTTTCGTTTTTTTTTTTATGTGTGTTACCTCAGAACTTTTTTCTGGGTGAACCGATTTCGATGATTCTTTTTTTATTTGAAAGCTGGTACTTCTCGTGTGGTCCCATATGAATTTGATCAAGGTCAGACCAATAGTTTTTAAGTTATTCTTAAATAACTTATATTGAAGTCGGCTGTACAAAATTTTTAATTTTAAATTATTTAATTTATTAGCAACTTAAGGCAAAATATACTACTTTTTCCATTTAATGATAGATGGCGCTGTTTTGATAACTAAATCGGTTTAGTTTAAAATTATTTTACCAAGGTTATAACTATATTTTAAACTTTATTTATTTGAAAAGCATCGTCATCCCGCCTATAACTAAGATACAACAGAAAATTAACATCCAAAGGAAGAAAAATACTTAACCTTCTTTTATTGAAGTTCCGTAATCGAATAAAAAGTAGCCTCCTATAAGTTGCCCCGGGTTACTAACTATCTACATACAAAATTTCATGTAAATCGGTCCAATAGTTTTCGCGTGAATCCGCAATACACAGACAGACAGACTGACAGACTGACGGACAGACAGACAGACAAAAATTCTAAAAACCATTAATTTGGCTTCAGAACCCTTTATTTAGTCCCCTGGACTTATTTTTTCAAGAATATATTAGAATTACAGACACGACTTTTCTACAGATTTATTATATGTATAGATAGATATATAAACATCATATAATATTTTCTATGGTGCTACCTAATCCATAACAACTTAATCAATAAGTTAATAAAACAACGCTTAGAAGTCATAAAAACAATTTTATATTCTTATCAGCCCATATAAACTCACAATAAGGAAAGATGCGATGTGAAAATGCGAGAAGAGGCCCTTTTCGCTTATGAAATATTAATACATTATTGGAAGATAGGAAATGTGTGTACATAGTATTTCATATCTAATGGTAAAAATCTAACGTAAATAATATGCTGCATTTTTTTTTTCTAAAACATTTGGGTCTGCAGTTAATTCATTCCATTTGTAAAATTATCACTTTCAATAAAAAGGCTTTGTCTTTTTACACACGCACTGTTTCGTAATACAACAAATTTTGTGTTCCTTCTCGTAGAATATACAACAAAGCATGTTCCAGTGTTAACTTATTTTAGTGAAGGTCACTCTTAAATGGAAATCATAATAAATGTATCTAGTTTCTATATCTAGTTCTATATCTAGACTATACTTATATCATAATTTTTTATGCAAGACTAAAAAAATAAAATCAATTCAATCTTGATATTTTAATAAATATATTTAAAAATATAGCGATCAACATCAAACAATTCTTAATAATTTCCACACAATCGCCTTTAAAGTTTTTGCTAGTCATAGTCTATTAATGAATTAAGACTTTTTTTTATTCCTTGGAGTTCTTTGAATTCAGTTTTAATTATTTGTATAAAGTTTAATGTGTTGACCCTTTTGAGTGGTATAAAGATTACACAACACCTATTTTACTCTCCTTAGGTTAGTACTTTTTTCTTTTTTTAAATTTGAAAGGTCTATTCTCAATTCTTAATCTGCTCAAAATTGACGCAGTTTTAACATAACATACGAAAATAAACAATAAATAAGTCAAATTGATAACTTCGTACATACGTTGGCTAATAAATTGCAATTTTAACGATAAAAAAATTAAACTTTTCACAAAATTTCATAAACTATATTTTACCGTTGGTTACCGCAGTAAATAGACATCTGAAACCAACATAAAACAAAGGTGGCTTTTGATTCCGTTGTCACCTTAATGGAATGCCTGGCAATCTGTAATTAATATTTTAAGATAAAATATATTTAACGACCGCGTCGAACTCTAATAAGGAAAAGACGACATAAATACGAAGGGTAAAGTCCCTGTAACCTGGAAACATTTATACCCCAATGGACAGTAGTAAAATTCTCATATAAATACAGGCGACATAGAGGTACTATGACAGATACCAGCCATCTCTTGAGTTTATAATACGGAGGATTAAAAAAGGGTAAGCAATTTTATAAATATCATGCAAATAATAATTTTGATAATTTACTTTGAGGAGCAACCTTTCTGCTAATTATGAAACATACAATTTTTTAAATAATTTAACTGACTGTTAATTTTTTATTAACTTTATTTTATTATAACTTGCTAATATTTTACCTTTTTATTACAGAAATATGCATCGTCAGCAATTATCCATTCTTGGCTTTGCTTTTATAGCATGCCTTCAGCTCAGTTCATGCATGTCTATTGAAGGCAGACAAAGTCTCAGGTCTGTAACATTTAATATTATTTCGAAGTGCAATACTTCTTTTTTTATCTTGGTAACTTGTGTTCTACCTTGAAGACGGAGCAATGGACTACCCCGGCCATTCCAGTAATACATCTTTGAGTTTCATCATCCGGATCTTTTTCTTTTTCGTTGTTTTTCATAATATAAAAACTATAAACGACTTTATAAAATATGTTCTTAAAATAGAACCTAGAAATTATAAGCCGTTTCATATTCTATAACTATTAGACGGTTACATTATGGAATCTCTGTAAGTTGTACATTTAAATAGCATTTTGTTTAATGAATAGAATCAAGCGTTTCTTTAAGCATAATGTCGTATGGTATTTTGCTATGGGGACACGCAAATGACACTGAAATTATATTTGTTTTACAGAAGAGAGCCATAAGAGCAATTTAGGATTTAAAGCCTAAAGAGTCGCTGCGACAAAAATTTAAGGAAATTAATATATTAACTTTGGCCTCTCAATACATTTATGAAAATGTAATTTACGTACACAAAAATAAAAGTAGTTTTACCAAAATAAGTGATATTCATTCTGTAAATACTAGGAACAGACACAAGCTAGTAGTACCAGTTACTCGACTCCATCGAGTCAGTAATTCATTCTTGGGGCGATGTATTCGCTTTTAATTCCAGAAAATATAAGTTTGACCTGCTCAAACTTTATTAAACTAAGTTTGTATAAAAAGGGTATTATAATATTAAGGGATTTATGGATGATAATAACCCCTGGAAATGAGGTGATCGCTACCAAGCTATTTTTAATTTGTTGTGTTGTTAATTTGTGTAACGTCATGATTGTAAGCTGTTATTTAAAAAAAAGTCCCGCTGGGTTTCTTGCTGGTTCTACCCAGGGAGAGGTTTTTTCCGAACCAGTGGTAATCAAACAAAAGAGTGACATTCAATAAGTATTATTTATAATCTATATTGAATAAAAAAGTTTCTGTTTCTGTTTGCGGAAACCCAGTATATTAAAGATGTTAAAAATAATCAGCTAAGATCTACATCAATACCTTACTTTTTTCTAAGTTTTTTAAAGAACCCGCTTAAATTAATAAAATACAGGTTTGTCAGAATTATATTATATTTTAACAAATCTTAATTATTACCTTCTGTGTATGTTTTAGACTAGATCCAAGACTAAAGCGCGAAGTGACATGGGACAAGCAAGTTGGCAAGGGAACAGTTTTCGGAACATTAGGTGACAACGATCAAGGACTATACGTGAGTGTTGTTTGTTCTTAAAAGCTTTGAATAATGTTAAATAAAATAAATATAATTGCTCCACAACTCTCTTAGAGGAAAGGAGGCATATATCTAGCGGGAAGTAAGAAATAATTATCAAATTAAAGGACAAATATTTATACATATAAAATAATTATTTTTAGGGTAAAGGTGGTTACAAGCAAGATATTTTTAATGATGCTAGAGGAAAATTGGAAGGGCAAGCGTATGGAACTAGAGTCTTAGGACCCAATGGTGACTCTAGTTCATTCGGTGGCAAGCTAGACTGGAATAATGTAAACAAGGACGCCAGAGCTACTTTAGAGCTAACCAAGCAGATACATGGACCTACTAATGTAAGTATTTTTAATTTGAAACTTAAAACTATCATTAAAGTGAAGCCGATATATACGAGAAATGAATTAAAATATCAAGTATAATCAGAAATATCGCTTCTGAACGACATATTATAATGCCAGGAGAAAATCTACAAGTACTCGTATTTTGCCTAAACAATATTCATGTTTTGTTACATTTGCGCAGTGTCCCAATTTAAATATATTGAGATTCAATAATTAAAAATTAAAAATTTTGTACAGCCGACTTCAATATAAGTTATTTAAGAATAACTCAAAAATTATTGGTCTGACCTTGATCAAATTCATATGGGACCACACGAGAAGTACCAGCTTTCAAATAAAAAGAATCATCGAAATCGGTTCACTAACTAAAAGGTTATGAGGTAACACTCATTAAAAAATTACAGTCGAATTGAGTACCGTCCCCTTTTTGGAAGTCGGCAGAAAACTAATGAATAATAACATTTATATTATACATTTGAAAGTAAACAATTTAGTAATAACACAAATATTAATTTCTGTTCATATAAAAAATTCAAAATCAAAAACAATCCTGCGCTTGGGCTCTGCTTGTCTTCTTAATAAGTTACTCTTCGCTTTTTGCTCAATTCTCATGCGCAAAATTGATATTACTCACTTAAAACACACTGTATTACTTGTACCGGGAGACAGCAGTCTCATTGTGATTTGAAGTGGAACGCTTGTCGTGGTTCAAAGTGCAGTGCGTTTTGGGCGAACTCTCCGTCCTGGTAACCGTATATAGTGTAAAACACACTCACCCAGAAAAGTTTAGCAATATATTTTCAAAGAAACCCAAGAACTTTAACAAAATAATTAGTGACGATCACCCAATTCGACCGCCACAATTCATGGGATACGGTAGCCAAATCCCATAGGAAACCTAGGGGTCACATGCAACAACTCTATGAAATACATTCGCAATGTCCGCAACCGTACCAAATTCGTCACCAATTGCTTCCTACCACTAGTTAACAGCAATAGCAAACTATCCAAAGCTTTCCATCTTTGCAAAACGTGCGTAAATTCTATCATGTTTACACTTTTTTAGCTTTCTCGCGCGCTGCTCATCGTAATTTGTATGACCTCTAAATCATCCAAAATAGATTAATTCGCATAGCCTCCCGAGCTCTGTGGTACCAACGAACTCCAACTTGCACAGAGACTTAAAACTTCCGACGATCTCTGAATAAGTCAAGGTAATTTCTAGGCGCCACTTTGAGAGGGCCGGGATACATCCTAACCCGCTCCGCTATTACCTAAGCTCCGATTTTAACGATAACGGGTTACAGAAAGTCACCGGAGGCCCCGTAAAGTTTTTATCGAACCCCCAGTTCCTAGTACCCAGACCTAAATGTCGCTGGCCCGTCACACTATAACACTATACACCCACCTAATGTCACAAACACCGTTAGGTTAACTGATGGGACGCAGCGAGTCCGCAGACAAACACGCAACACGCCCCTACACTACGCGTACATATATTTCACCCGCATCCCTGAGCAATTCGAATCGCCCAGAACAAATAACGATACGAGTTAACCATCAGAGGCGGGGCCTGCAACCCCCTGTTCTACAACTTACTGCAACTTATCTATGTGCACTGTAACCTATCGTAGGTGAACTTCGTTACGCAAGTAATGTTGGGTATAATGTTTCATCACCCCTTATATAGCTGTGTCCGATGAAACTGTAAGAGCCTTACAGCACTGATATCATCCATATCCATATTATCTAATAAATTGAAATAAAATTCATACATTCTTACAAAACAAATATTTTTTTAACATACACATATATTATATATACATAAAAATGATGGCTCAAATCGCAATTTCAGAACTTAAAGACTAAATTTAAGTTAAAAAAAAAAACATAAAGTGCCTTTAAAACGCGTCTGCTGTATAATGTTTTACAAGCATACTAAATTATCAATTTTATTTTGCAGCTGGACGCATCAGCATCTAAAGTGTGGAACTTTGACAAAAATACTCGTCTATCAGCTGGTGGTACTGTGACACAAGAACTTGGTCGCGGAAAGCCCGACTATGGTGTCGGTGCTACTTTCCAACATGACTGGTGATTGTTTCCGAGAGAACTTATAATAAATGATGTATTTGGAAATTTTTCGTTGTCTTTGCTTAAATAAATACTTCTAATAAAATTTTCGTGTTTTAATTTTTGAAAGGTAGGCATAGGCAAAGGTAGGCAGGACGACTTAGGCATTTGCCTAAGTCGTCCTTCACTAGGTCATTGAAATGAAATGACATTTTAATGTGCTACAAGGGTCATTAACGTAACAGGTTAAGTAGTAGAGTTAGTGTACATATATATACAACGTAAAATAGCAGTTTAATGCTCCTGTGTTTTGTATGGTGAGTGTAAAGAACCGGAGACCCTTTTCACTGGAAACTAGACAATACTTCTCAGTCCTCAAGGGTAACAACACATCTGCATTTTGATTTCTAATAATTACGCGAAGACTACACATTAAATTAAACTAATTTTTACGGATTTTATCGCGTTTAATTGACCTTTTTAAAACCCGACGTTTCGGGTGATTTACATTTTTAATTGAATATTAATGTATATGTCTATGGCCGATAGTCTCCACTTACTATCAGGTGAACTGTGTGCTTGTTTGTCACCCTTGTTATATGAAAAAACATATGTTGGTAAGTGCATACTTTGGCCCACAGATCCTTGGATAAGAATTAAAATGCAAATGCTTTATCATCCCTCAGGACTAAAATGAAATATATCATAGGTACTAAAATGATTTACTGGTTTTCTACTCTCATCATACTCAACACTAAAGCGTTCAACTGCTATTTTACGCTGGTATTCTGTGAGAGAGTGGTACTCCCCCGGTAAAGCCGATCCATTTGTGCTACAACCATAATATAGCTGATTCGTGGATGTACCACGTAGTAGCATATGTTACTCTGGGTTACCCACAAATCGTATGTCTTCTTATCAGTTAAGTAATTATCAAAACCAAAACAGCAAATACAGAGATCAATTTCTATAAATAAACTTACAACTTAAAATATTCGGACTCAAAGTCATATGAATCATGAATCTCCGTTGAATGCTCACTAATGCGATAAGTCATAGGGAGTTCACCGGTCTGTAGAAACTGGAACTGTGTATTATAAAAACAAACTAGAAACTTAAACCGGTATATTCATATCTATATGATAGAGTAAAGTATTCGTACTAAAACTTTTAGCCACATCCAGTTTGAAATGGACTACAGAGTTTTCTTTGTTTTATTTGCATTCACGGTCTATGTTTCCACTCAAGTATCTATGTCACCAAAGCTACAAAGAGAAGTAAGAATTTATACTTTGTTTGCACTTCATCTAATAAAAATGTTTTGACGTCAACGTCCAACTTGGTTTTAGGAGTTGGACGGTTGGGCGATCTTGTAGTGCCAGCATATAGGGTTTTTATCAGAAGTACGAGTACCTACTTTGAAATTAATGCATCATTTTGCTTCGAAATAAAATAGTCTGATGTGTAATAGGGTACATTGTGAGAGTTAGTAAAGTTGGCTTTGTTGGAATTATAGTGCTCGTTAGAGGGTTAGCCGATACGTGTGGAACGGGTATTACTTTACTCAATACCATTTACATTGTATCGCTTAAATTTTAGAATTTAGTAATAAATAGAATTATTAATGTTATTTACAATTATTAAAGATGTATTAATTATGCCTCACATTACCACATGGTGTGTAGATTAAATCACGGTAATAAATGTTTATGATTGTGATTTATTCTACATATGATTTTTATTTATATAAATATTTTTAAATATCAACAAAAACTAAAAACAAAATTATCCAACGAAAACATAAAAACCAACTTAAATATGGCTTTCAGTTACTATAAATATTACAAACTTTCATAACTTTCTTATCACCAACGGGATGTAACAATGGACAAAGGAGATCGGGTATAGAAGGTATATGGAACTCTTTTCAATGACGAGCGAAGCCTTTATATAAGTAGTACTAAACTACATATTCACAAAAAATCTCAGCCACTAGCTGTGTATCGTGTAGTTTTTAGCAATCATTTTATCAACTTTTGTAATGGTATTAAAGTTGTGGTTTAAAAATAGCATTACAATAAAAAATAAAACATAATAGTTAATACTTCTTATTGGTTTTAAAACAACGTCAAAATATTTTTTGGTTAAATTTGTATTTACTTATAAGTGTGGAGAATAACAGAGAGTGCTCGCCATACAAATGTATTTATTATGTATTAAACTGAGAGTCAAAATAAACCTGCAGGAAAATAAATAAAATAAAAACAAATAGACCAAAAATATGACCAATATTAACCTTAATAAGATCGGCAATATAGAATCTACCATTCGATTTCTTTTAAACTAAATGGCAGTGCTTGCACTGCTGTGAGCCTGTCTTAAAAGTAGTATATTCACAAGTTGTAAGGCTTTCATCTTAGTCTTCAGAAATCTTTGAAGGTGGTTGCAGGTTTCTTTGAGCTACAGTAGCGTCTTACCATCAGATAGACCGTTCTTTTATATTTAGTTGTCAGTTCAGTTTTATAAAAAAATTAGATTAAATTTATTTATATCTTGTAATACGAAATCGGCAAAAGATCAAATCACACCAAAAACATAAAAGTGAAAAGTCAGCTTTGTCCACTTCACCAATAAAGTAATTGAGACCTGCAGAGGGCCAATCTCTATAGCAGTTTTTATAACGAACTTTCCACAGAGAAACAAGTGAAAGAAATTTAGGTGTCCTTGCCTAGCCAGTATAATTACTTGCAAGTATGCATGTTCACCCTCGTGAACTAAGATGGAATATTTCGTTATCAGTAAGTAAGCTGGGTCATCGGTTCTACACACAACATTCGATAAACATAGCAGCATCTTTCTGCTTTTTTAAGCTGGTATGCTGTGAAAATGTGGTCCTCCCCGATCGAGCTGACACATTCGTGCTACAACCATAATATAACAGCAGCGTTGCTCTGCCGCATATAAAATGTAGAGTTTGATTTGTAGAACCTACTAAATTTCATTCTGTATTTTAGTTCCATTATTAGTATATATATATATATATATATATATATATATATATATATATATATATATATATATATATCGTTTTTAATACAAAAACACACAAAAATTAGTAAAGTCTGTATGAAGTTTGATAATACTGTTTGTAAACATCAGTTTAATGGACTGATAACACAGGCCTTATCTAAGTTAAATGAACATGGAATCCCGGCATCAATTTAAGGGATTTTGTGTACCATGTGGATAAAGCCTTAAAGACAAGCTCCTCTCACTTATCCTCTTTAGGCAAAGTGTGCTGAAACACCAGGCGTGCCTTTTTATATAGCCTCCATCGTCTCCTGGGCAGCAGAGTGATGTAACGGGATGTACTAATTTTTTCTCAAGTGGCAACTTCAACTTAAGTGAAATTAGGAAGGAGGCTATGGCTCACTAACAAATGCAGTTCAGTTTAACACTCAAAAGACGTATTTGACGTAGTTCATTTCAGGGCACTCCTCTTGCTGCCTCAGCCAGCATCGGAATCCTTGGCATCGACATTTTGAGAGACATACAGTTCCACAGTTATTTGAATGGTGGTCCACTAACCGTCCGGTTTAAGCGGAATCTTCTGCCTCGCACAATCACACTGTTGAATTTACTATCGCCATCGGTTTTTAAGGACCGATACGATTTAGGGACCTACAAGAAAAAAATCTACTCCTTTCTAAAAGGCCGGCAACGCACCTGCCATTTCAATCGTATACCAGATGTTCATGGGCGACAGCGAACACATCGCAAACCATCAGAAGAACGGTATGTTCATTTTTCGTTTGCCTCTTCTTCAATAAAAAGAATACAGTAGTCGAAATTACCTAATTTGCAGAACTCAATTTTTACCGATTATGAATGTGGAGCAACGGTATTAGTTTGAAAGGACCTGCAAGATGAGTGCGGTAAATCTTATAGTTTTGCAGGCCAGTAACACAGATAAAAACAGGATTTAAATATTGACTGGCAAGAATTGAAACGTAGGTAGGGGATTGAAGAAGTGAAGAAGCGAAGTGAAGAAGTCAAATATTAGTTTGATTTATCTGAAAAATATCATATAATATTTTATATTTTAAGCCGTAATCAATAACAAGTCAATCAGTAAGTTAATAAAATAACGCTTAGAAGTCATAAAGACAATGTTATGTTCTTATCAGCTAAACTCTACTCTACTCTAAACTCAAAATAAGGGAAGAATTGAAGTGAAAGTGAAAGAAGTAGCACTTTTGCTTATAAAAATAAATACCTATTAATACATTATTGTAAGATAGGAAATATTGTATTGTATTTATTTTCTAAAAATGGACGCACATGAAATATTTTGGGATGATCTAGTTAAAAAGCAATAAAAGTGACTTCAGTTAATTAATTTCATTCGTAAAATTATAATTTTCAATAACAAATGGTTAGAATTATCTTTTTTTACACACGCGGCTGTTAATTAAAGAAGGAACCACATTTTTTTTCCTTTCCTGTATCTGTAATACAACCAATGTTGTGTTCTTCCTTGTAGAATACAATAAAGCACGGTTAAGATCAACCTAGATTCAAAGACGCCATGGATGTGTTCCAGTGTTAGCTTCTTTTAGTGAAGGATCACTCCTAAATGGAAATCATAATGTAAGTATTATCATAGTTTTTTAAGTTATATTATAAAAGGTATAATCAATCCAATCTTGATATTTTAGTAAATATAATAAAAATGTGAGTAAAGATCAAATTCAAAGAATTCTTAATTATATCTACACAATAGATTTTAAAGTCTGTGCATACTCGCAGTCTATTAATGAATTTAATAAAATTTATATATTTCTAAATGATATTTGAAATTAGTTTTAATTATTTAAATAAAATTTATTGTTTTGACACTTTTGAGTGGATTAAATAATACACAAATACAGTTATAATAAAAACATCGTCCCTTTTTTTCTTTCCTTAGAATAGGATTTTTTCTTTAAATTTGAAACGAATCAACCTTGTTAAAAAAAGAATTATTAAAATGGCCTCATAGTGAATACAGACTTTGCTTAACATACAAGTATAAACAAAAAATAAGACAGTCAAATTGATAACTTCGTGCATATGTCAGCTAAAAATTTCAAATTTTTACGATAATATAGTTTTATTTTTTTCATAAACTAAACTCACAATAGGTTACCGCAGTAAATGGACAACTAAAGCCAATGTTAAACAAAAGAATGCGTTGTCACCCACATGGTACGCCTCACCGCCCGTAATTAATCTTCTAAGATAAAATATATTTAACGACCGCGTTGAACTCGAATAAGGAAAACGCGATATAAATACGGAGGGTAAAGTCCCTGTACCCTGGAAACATTTATGCCCTAATGGTAACGGGAAATGTAAATTAGTAAAACTCTCATATAAATACAGGCGATAGTGAGTTACCATGACAGACACCAACCAACATTTGAACTTATAACACAGAAGATTGAAAAAGGTATGGAATTTTATTAATGGTATGCAAATTAACATTATGATAATTTTAAATACTGAATTAATGTGATATTTGACTTATTTTCTGTTAATTATGAAATTATGAAAACCACAGTATTTATTCAATGTGTGTTCATTCTTTATTTATACCTTGCTAATATGTGGCCTTTTACCTTTTTATTACAGAGAAATGCATCGTCATCAGTTACCCATTATTGGTTTTGCTGTTATGGCATGCCTTCAGCTTAGTTCATGCATGTCTATTGAATGCATGCAAAGTTACGCGTAAGTAACAATTAATATTATATCAAAACGCATTAAATCGTCACTCATCTTGTTAGCTTGCGTTCAACCTCGAAGACGGAGCACTGTACTGCCTCGGCCAGTCCAGTAATACAACTTTGATGTTCATCATCCGGGCTTGTTTCTTTTTCGTTTTTTTTTTCATGAGATAAAAACTATAGACGACTTTATAAAATATGTTCACAACATGATCTAAAAATTAAAAGCCTTTTCATTTTCTATAACTATTAAACGGCTTTATTTTAGAATTTCTGCAACACGTTTAAATAGCGACTTATATTGAGTATATATTTATTTGATAAGGCGTTATTTTGCGGAAATCCATTATATTAAACATAATAAAATTAATCATCGAAGATCCGCATCAATACTTTAGATTTTTTAGTTTTTTTCAGAGCCTCCATATATTATTGTGTCTTTCTTATCTTCTTTATTACCTTCTACGTTTCAGGCTAGATCCAAAAAAACGTTGCAGTGATGTGACATGGGGCAAGCAAGTTGGCAAGGGAACCGTTTTCGGAACATTGGGTGGCAACGATCAAGGACTTTACGTAAGTTTTGGTTGTTTTTAATAGCTTTGAATAATGTTAAATAAAATAAATATAATTTATCTATAACACTCTCAAAAGAAAGGTGGCCTGTGTCCAGCTGGAAATAAGAAAATAATTATCAAATCAAAAGAACAAATGTATATGGAAAATAATTATTTTAGGGTAAAGGAGGTTACAAGCAAGATATTTTTAATGACGCTAGAGGAAAATTGGAAGGGCAAGCACATGGAACTAGAGTCTTAGGACCCAATGGTGACACTAGTTCATTCGGTGGCAAGCTAGACTGGAATAATGTAAACAAGGACGCCAGAGCTACTTTAGAGCTAACCAAGCAGATACATGGACCTACTAATGTAAGTATTTTTAATTTGAAACTTGAATATAATATAAAAATGAATGTATTCTAGTCGACCTTTACGACGATAGAGTTACAAAGTTCTAGTTATATCGGTAATTATGTGTTTTGAACGACATATTATAATTCCATGAGAAAAACTACAAACAATTGCTCGCATTGGGCCTAAAGAAGCTTCATGTGGTGTTGATTCAAAAATGAACAATTTGGTTTAAGTATAAACATTGATACGTGTTGATATTCTAATTTAGAAGCGCTACATATTAATCTTATAAATCACTTGTGATCAATAGTAATGACGTATTTTTTTTTACCGAAAGAAATTTTAACGTACAGTTACATTTTCATTTAAGTGACGTCTCAAACCGGTTTATCAGAACTTAAAAACTAAATTGAAATTTTAAAAATCTATCTTCAAAATATGTCTGCTAAAAGGTGTTTAACAAGTATAGTAAATTCACAATTTTATATTACAGCTGGACGCATCAGCATCCAAAGTATGGAACTTGGACAAAAATACTCGTTTATCGGCTGGTGGTACAGTGACACAAGAACTTGGTCACGGAAAGCCCGACTATGGTGTCGGGGCTACTTTCCAACATGACTGGTGATTGTGCCCGAGAGAATTTATACTGAAGTTATGTGATTAAAATTATTTTAAGTTTAATTTATTTAAATAAAATACCACAATAAAAATACTGCAAAAATGACATTTTTTTTTTAATTTCTTGCTGTGTATAAACGCCATCGAACGGTCGTAAGATTTTTGGGGCATTTCCCAAATCGTCTCTAGCAACATTCACGAGGTATCGGGATTGCTATGGATTAAGAAATTGATTTTCAGACAACTCACCCAAATAAAAATATATATGGATAAATTAAATCCCAACCATTATGATACTGTAAGTTCATACTGTGTAGATTAGAACAAAAATTAATAATTTTAATCTGGAGGTAGCCGTGGTTAACTATGACATTGGGATATCAAACACCTCAGTCCGCCCTTGACGATAAGTCAGTCCAACAGACAGGGGTCAGTCATTCATCGACATTCTACCTCGTGAAACTAAAATCACATCACATTAGGTTCGGTAACAACGAGGTGGACGTGACTCCCGTGTAGGAGTGTCACAGAAGAACGTCTGTTGCTCTTTCTGAAAAGAAAGGTTAGACGACTAAGATTACGGGTCCCTCTGGAGTGGTATACTGTTCTTACTGTATATTGACTGTATATTGTTCTAATTTGGAAGATGCATTAGAAAATAAAACAATGATTTTATCTTTGTAATTTCCCTATAAGAGTGCAACGTTGAAACTTTCATTACTTTCCTACCACTGTCCCTATTGTTTTCTTCTCTCTTGATTTAAACTATAAACTGGTAGCTGATCCCGAACGAATTGCCAAATTACCAGTTTATTATCCTAGTCGCGAGCTATACTTTTTTTATTTTTTTTAAATGCTACCCCCACACTAGGATTTTCTCCTGTATCGTGGAGGCAATTCACAAATACACACAAGAACAAACATCCAGACCCTGAACAACTATTTGTAGGCCACACAAATACTTGTTCCGTGCGGGATTCGAACCCGCGGTCTCCAGCGCAGCAACTCAATGTTAAGCCACTGCGCCACGGAGTCGTATACGTGAAAGAGAACCGCGCATCGCGCGACATTTCGACATATCTTAACATTAATTTCATCACTGCACCCTTGTATTTTACCCCATATTTTTATTTCTATAAAACATATTGTTACACAAGTTTATTTATTAGAATCACACACAAAGTCTTTTTATTATGAAATACATGGGGGATGAAGCTGCTCGCGTCCGTAGGAATTACTTGAATCCTGATTCCCTACACGTATCCCCTGGGTAGTGCTAAACGAGCAGTACTACATACTGGTGGTAGGTTAGTCTTCTATTAGTGAGAGGCCTGAACGAGGGTGAGTTACCACCCACCTTGCAAAGACATACCGCCAAATGATGCAAATCGTGTTCCGGTATGATGTTAGATGAAACCAATTTCTTAGGGAGAATGGGTCTGTACAGTTGCGTTGCGCATACGGACCGGTTGCAACGCGGCCGTTTGTTAGTGTTAGGTGCCTGGTTATGGAGGTTAGCAGGATCCGAAACTCGGTTGCACCGCTGATAGTTGGGGGCCCAATTGATGAGCCAGCCACTCATGAAATTTTTCGTAAGATGGCGGGGCATCCGCCATCTTACGAAAAATCCTGGGATGGCTCCACCATGCCGGTTGGCGACCGGAGGAGAGGTCCTGGTGGCGATTTCCATGGGGGTTCGTGCGTCCCCGCGATCTCCATGCTAGGCACCATCGATGCTATGACTCTGTTTGCGTCCCTAGGTTATATGTGTGTCACCTCGTCCAACTGCCATTCTCTAAACCTATTCACTCCCACCATTAATGAAAAAAAGGAAAAAGAAGAGTAAGTTTGTACAGTGGTTGCACTCCCTCTCCATTACTGCACCTCACAAACATCCGAGGCCTGCACTGTAATCTCATTGCAGTCCATTACCACCTTGAGACTGACAAGCCGCACTTACTCTTCTTGACTGAGACGCAGATCAGATGTCCTCTAGATGCGGCGTACCTTGGCTACACTGGGTACACATTGGAGCATAATTTCCATCAGCGCGCCGGAGTCTGTGTTTACGTACCCAACGACATCTGCTGTAGGCGTCTCCGTCACCTTGAAGACTCCACTTTCTCTATGACTGGGTTTGTCACGCTAGTCTATTGGGCAAGCTTTCAGCGTATGGCTTATCCCCTTGCCTAATTGTCTGGGTGAAGGACTTTCTGGAGTGGTGGTCGTTGATGGCTACTCATCCGATACTGTGGCGACTAACGCCGGTGTTCCGTTGGGGTCCGTTCTCTCCGCAACTCTCTTCCTGCTGCATATAAATGATCTACTCATTCCCGGTGTCTATGGGTATGCAGACGACAGCACAGTTGTGGAGAGATACCAACCAAGCGCCCGGGCTAGTCGGGATCAAATCCAGTTAGAAAGAGAGGCTATGGTTGAGCGTGTGATTTAACGCCACCAAAACACAAGCGTCTTTTTACCGCTAAAAGGAGCCCGCTCACCTTGGCTCCTACTTTCCGGAATGTATCCTTGGAGTACACACTGACCGCTTTCAGTTGTTAGGGATTGAATTTTCTCCGAACCTAAACTATGAGCAGTTCATTGAGTCCAGAGCCAAAGCAGCCGCAAGGAAACTTGGTGTCTTTGCAAGGGTGCAGCGGTACTTCACGCCGGGGCAGCTTCTTACCTTATATGAAACGCAAGTCCGGTCCTGCTGCTGTCACATATAAAGTACTGATGTCACATATGGGCTGGTGCTTCAAAATGCCACCTGGCAGCATTGGACTCAGTGGAGAGACGTGCTAAGAGGCTCATTGGTGACTTTGATTTGGTTGAAACCAATCTTGTCAGCCTCGAGCACAGGCGCAGAGTAGCCAGTCTCTCGGTATTCTATAGGATGCATTTCGGTGAGTGTGCGCAGGAATTCCACGCCTTAATTCCTCCCTTTCCTTTCCACCATCGAACAACCAATATTCCACGCATTAGAACCAAACGGTTTGCTTCGTCTTTTGTAATGCGTACAGCAAAGGATTGGAATAATTTGCCGGTGTCTATTTTTCCGTCCAAATACAATCTAGGCGTCATCAAAGCAAAAGTGAATAGGCTTTTGTTACGATAAAACAGTACGATTTACCATCTAAGGCTGCATCCCCACTTACCACTAGGTGGAATTGTGGTCAAGCACTGGCTTATAATACGTAAAAAGAACATTACATCGTTATCACATAAAAACTTATTAAGATATTCAACAAAATACGCCTATTTTACAGAACATTTTCAAAGTTAGAAATCGTAAAAATCTAACACACATGGTTAAAAATCTTTATTAATAAACATGAATATCTTAACTAATACTCGTACAATAGTTTAATTCACAATTTGAAGGTATTTTACACTTTAATTCGACATTAATGTTCCTATATAAATCTATGATTATCTCACTATTTTAAGCACAAATTTAGACACTTTTAACACAACACTGATTTTATTAACGCACATAACAAACCTGAAACATCTATTACTTATTTCTACACACACTACTGAATTTTTCACAAATTAATAAAGTTTATTTTTCATTTTTATTTTACATTATTTGGACCCCGTTTAGATCCCATACAACATGAACAACCAATGCCTACACGACCTTTATCATATCGGAAGGAGATTAGCCCCTCCTACATCCAGTCCAGACAATGGAGGATGAGGTCCGCCGCCGGAATTCACCCTCCACAGCCTCTGACCCTATCACTGTGTCCAATGATGAGATCTGATCCTTCATCAAAGGACTGAAGCCCAAAAAGGCTCCGGGCGCGGATGGCATCTCCAACCAAGCCCTTAAACACTTTCCTGAGCAGGTGTTAACCCTTTTAGCTATTATCTTCAACGCCTGCTTCAACCTTAGTTACTTTCCCACCAAGTGGAAAGAGGCAACTGTCATTGGTATCCCCAAGCCAGGAAAGCCTCGCAACCTCCCCTCCAGTCATCGTCCCATCAGCCTCCTCAAGGCCATGGGCAAACTCTTCGAACGAGTATATAGGCGTTGTAAGCGCGTTGCCGTAACTTAGTCATTTCTTGTCAGTTAACGAGATGTAAAGACGTTGTAAAATGGAGGATGAAAAATTTATAGAATGTGTACGTAAATGTTAATTTTTATGTGATCTAAAATACCCAAAATATATGGATACTGTGAAAAAAGAAATGGCTTGGAAGGAAATTTCGGAACAACTAAAACAACCAGGTTTGTTTATTAAATTATTGTTTATTTGAAGTAATTTAATACATGGGTTAGTTACCTATTTGTTAGTTTATTTTTAGATAGATAGTAGGTTAAGGCATTTTATTTTAGTATAGTCTAGTTTATAAAATGTAATATTAACATTGTAGTAATTAAACGGATTCCTATTGATTTTGGTGGATGTTGCATACGGGTATCATACGGGTTACATACGGGTTGCATACTGGCATCATACGGGATGTATACGGGCACAGAACGCCGTCGATCCGTTCAGTGGGCATAGTAGAGCGTATCGTGTTGCTTTTCGTGGCTGATACGCTCCTAGTACGGTCATGGTATGGTATGGACGGTGTAGTGGGCAGAGACCTTAAACAAACATTGGACAATAACCCAAGCAAAAAAAACTGCGTATGATAATTTATAACGTTGTTTTAACAAATATTTTTGGTCTTCTATTATCTAATCCATCCTTTAAGGCATATAAAAGTCCATTTTTTAACATATGCCTCCTCAATTTCTGCATCACAGGGAGATTTCACCACAGTAGTTATGCTTGGCAGGCGGTGTGGCAATCGAAGTTTTTTCTATAATTTTGAGTGTTATCTTGACAATACCCACTATCGAGATGATGCATTTCTTTCTGTTGCCTCTTACGATACCCACGGACGATATGGGGTAGTGGATATTCTAACATCGCCATACACGGGTAATTTGTTTTGCCTTATTTCAAAGTATATACATCGATCAGTGCGTTTCGTTCGGCGCGCGTGTCTCTTTAGGTGTTTACTATTTGCAACAGATTTTTTCGATAGTGCCGGTACCAGTTCAAAATTAAGACCACGAAAATGAAATTTAAAATAAGTAGAAACAGAAACAGAAACTTTTTTATTCAATATAGATTATAATTAATACTTATTGAAAGTCACTCTTTTTTTTAATTACTACTGGTTCGAAAAAAAAAAACTTCTGTCCTGGGAAGAACCAGCAAGAATCCCAGCTTACAATCATGTATGATACACAAATTAACAACACAAAAAATTAGAAATAGTCCTGGAAATCACCTCATTTCCAGGGGTTATTATCATCCTTAAATTCTTTAATATTATAATAACCCTTTTTATAAAAACTTAATTACTAAGTTTAGTTAATAAAACTTAATTTAATAGTATTAGTTAATAAAGTTTTTAAACTTTCAGGAGTTCAAATTTTGTATAATTTCTGGAATTTCGTTATAAAAGCGTACACACCGCCCCAAGGATGAATTACTGACTCGATGGAGTCGAGTAACTGGTACTACTAGCTTGTGTCTGTTCCAAGTATTTACAGAATGAATATCACTTATTTTTGTAAAACTACTTATATTTTTGTTTACGTACATTACATTTTCAAAAATGCTTTGAAATACATAAGTACATTACAAATGTATCATATTTAAAAATAAATGTATATATATATATATATATATATATATATATATATAATAAAAAAATTCAATGTGCCGATTGGTGGCGGTTTAAGTAATTCCATTATCAGAATTCCCAAAAAACCTTCCGAATTCTTCCGAAGGTTTACAATACTAAATAAGCATAATTAAGTAGTCATATAAAATTTAATGATCCACAATTTGGTTTTCAACCAGGTCTGTCCACCGAAAGCGCTATTTTGTGTCTCAAGCAAACTGTCAAATACTACAATGATAGGAGCACTCCAGTCTTTGCCTGTTTTCTTGACTTGTCCAAGGCCTTCGATTTAGTGTCATATGACTTATTATGGAAAAAACTTCAAAGTGAGACTGATGTGCCGTACGAGTTAGTCGCGATGCTACGATCGTGGTATGAACGGCAGACCAACTGTGTTAGATGGGTGAACGCATACTCCGATGTGTATAGACTTGAATGTGGGGTGAGGCAAGGTGGTCTTACATCTCCTAGGCTTTTCAATTTGTATGTCAATGGCCTGATCGAGGAGCTGAGCGGCACAAATGTCGGCTGTCATATTGATGGTGTTTGTGTTAACAACATAAGTTACGCAGACGATATGGTGCTACTCAGCCCTTCGATTGGTGCCATGCAGAAATTATTAAATATATGTGAAGCATATGCAGTGTCCCATGGACTCAGATACAATGTGAAAAAGAGCGAGTTTATGTTGTTCAAGGCGGGAGTGAAATCCGGACCATGTGCGACTACCTTCACACTCAACAACTCACCTCTAAAGCGTGTCTCACATTTTAAGTATCTGGGTCACTGGGTCACCGAGGATCTGCGTGATAATATGGATATCGAGCGGGAACGTAGGGCGCTGTCCATTAGGTGTAACATGGTGGCCCGTAGGTTTGCTCGTTGCAGTAGGCAGGTAAAGATTACTATTTTCAAAGCCTACTGCCAGTCTTTTTACACGGGCAACCTATGGGTTAACTATACGCAGCGGGTATACAGCGCCTTGCGTGTCCAGTATAATAATGGGTTTAGGATGCTGATGGGGCTGCCGCGCTTTTGCAGCGCGTCAGTAATGTTTTCTGAAATGCGCACTGATGGTTTCCACGCCATTATTAGAAAGCGTGCTGCATCGATGCTGAAACGTTTGCGTGGCAGCTCCAATAGCCTTCTCAACACAATGGCAGATAGGTGGGACTCGCCGCTGCTTGAGCGCTGGATACGGCTACATGCCACGGTATAAGTCACCGGTACCCTCGTGGCGGCTGGTCTCAAACATCTCCATTTACATTTTACATTTTGTCATCATTATTTATGTAAATTAATTTAATTACTAACACTATAATTTAAGTTTTATTTCATTTCACTGTTACTTATGTTACATTCTTGTATGGGTCCTGTGTTGCCTGAAATAAAGATATTTTATTTATTTTATTTATAAGCATATAGTTTACGTCAGGTTTAAAATATCTAGAGCAACGGGCAGCAGCGACAAAGGTGGGAGACTTCTGGTGCTGCGTTCGTCAATCCGCCTACCGAGCGTGACTGGTCAAACCGTCCCTAAAACGGAAGAAGTGCAGCAGTGGACTTTTACGGGCCGTCAAAAAGTTTTTTTGTTGAATAATTGTGTGTGCAATGTGGCTAATAGAAATCTGCATCTATTTCCGAATAAGAATCAAAATGCAGATGCGTGTCACTTTTAATGATAATATGGAATGCTTCGTTACCAGTTTAAAGAGTTTCCAGATGTCTACACTCAACATAAGGTACACAGCAGCGTTTTTCTTTATTTTCACGCTGGTATTTTGTGAGGGCGTGATCTTTCCCCGGTCGAACCGACCCATTTGTTTTTCAACCATATTACAGCTGTAGCCTACCACGTATAAAACATTGTAGTAAAAGTTGTAGAGTTCGATTTGTAGAAATTATACATTTATTATAATTTTGTGTTTTAGTTTGCCAATTTATAAAATTTTATATTCCAGTTATTTGTATATGTATGTACTACATTTTTTGTAATATCTTCAAATAATATATCTCGGAGATTTAGAAGAGGATCCCACTTTCTGATCTCAGAAATACATCAGGATAGCGTTAGTTGTTAAAAATAACAAAAGTGTGAGAGCGGATACCCAACCTGCTCTCCCGCTCACGCAATTAATAATTATCAGAATAAGACAAAGTAACGCACTATACATTCAGTATAGAGTAATTACAGTTCGACCACACCGTAACACACCCCCGCTACAATCACGTGAGGTACGTAATTACATGATAATATGCAAACCAACGGCAACACCACCCATCTCAGTGTAATACAGGGCAGCCTCTCAGCAACACCATACTCTTTGCCTGCACAATAAGAACCACCATAACGGATAGAACCACGACACTATCTTAGCACTAGTATAATGACTACACTGGTAGAATGACTTAAACGAAATATCCCTCGCACGGCGCCTATAGTGAACTTTATAGTGCATAAACAAGTGAGGGTTTCTCGATGTACCCTCAATTCCACCTCGATCCCACCTGTATTTTATAGACGCTCAGACGTATATTAATATATTTTTTTTATATAGAATTATTATAACATTTAAGAGATAATCTCTTAAATGTTATAATAATTCTAAACCGCAAGAAAATATGCGCATAATCGATTTTACGATTATTAAAGTCGGTATAATATCACAGTGTGATATCATTATTTGTAAACATATCAGTTTTAGTTAACTGATGACACGGGCCTCATCTAAGTTAAATGAACTGAAATCTAAACAACAATGTAACAGACATTTTGTGATCCATGGGAATATCCCTGGATCCGTAAGCATATGCGTAGGCTTGTAACTTTGAAGCAAACTTCTTACTCCTCAGGAAAAGTGCGCCAGAATACCAGGCAAGCCTTTTTACAATTTCATCTTCTCCTGCGCAACATACCGGTATAAAGGGAATGTACCAACTTTATTTCAAGTGGCAACTTCAACGTCAGGGAACTTAGGAAGAAGGCTTTGACTAACTAATAAATGCAGTACAGCTAAAACAACCAACAATGTTTTGCGCGTTTATCGCAAAAAAACATCTCTCCTCAATTTCAGGGTACTCCTCTTACTGCATCAGCCAGCATCGGAATCTGACATTTCAAGACATCAACAGTTCCGCAGTTATTTGGATGGCAACTGCTGAGTGTAGAATATTAAGAAAGTGTCAAGTAAGAGTTGAAACTTAGGTAGGAGATTCGAGAAGTGTTTTTTTATAGAATAAGGGTGACAAAAGACTACACAATTCACCACTTACGAGTACATTTGCAAATGCAATGCAATTTACGAATGCAGATGCATTGTCACTCCTGAAGACTAAGGGGGAATACCTTGTTTCTAGAAAAAGGGTCTCGGGTTACCTACCATACGAAACACAGCAGCATTAAGCTGCAATTTACGCTTGTATTCTGCGAGAATTGTCTTACCCCGGCCGAGTCTACACATTTGTGCTAAAACCATAATATAGCTGTAAAGTGGCTCTACGATGTAAAATAGAAGTGAAATATTAGTTTAATTAATTATCTGACAATTATATATATATATATATATATATATATATATATATATATATATATATATATATATATATATATATATATATGTATATATGACGGCACATGCACCATTGCACTTGCGGCGGCGTCAGTGTAGCTAGACAGAATTCTTGTAAATAACACGTGCTCCGCACACCTGCACCATTGCACCTGCGGTGGCGGCCGTTCAGCTTGTATAAAACGGACGGAGCTGCCGCCGTTAGGACAGTCTTGGCTCTGACGTGGAACGGTGCGTTTGTCCTATTCCGTTACTAGTTTATCCTCGACTAGTTGGATAGTTAATTCGTGTAAACGAATTAATTATTATTCCTAACTACAAAATTAGTCTCTGTACTATACCCATTATACTTCCTACATCAGAAGTGGAATAAAGTCCCCTTTATTGCCCACATATAATCTTCGAATAGTATGAGAATTATTACATTTGTAAAGGCTATAATGCATTTCGCGTTGAGGGATCTCTTTTTATGTTAAATACCGTAATAAAATTTGCTGTCCTACTTACGATATTATCGTATCATTAAAGTGTAGAGAAAAGATAAAGTGAAATTATTTAAGCCAAAAGATAAATCCTTTTGTTTGATTTGTATTAAAAGTACCCGCAAGTATTTTCATTATTTCTTGACGTACCTAAATATTTTAACAAATGTCAAACTAAATGTTGGAGGCTTTATAATGAAATTGTTCAAGTTTTGTTATAATTTGATAGTTCATGTGAAACATGATTATCATTTGCTATATTTTGAAGTTCAAAACGTTTAAGGGTTGTACTACAATAAAGGATTAACTTTAACACTCTGTGGATTGAAAATAATAAGTGACATTTTTGAGTTCTAATGTGTTGATCAGTGTTGCAGTTTGCTCCGAATACTGTCGACAAGATTGGGGTTTGATGTCGAGAGATTCGTAGAAGTCTCTACAACAATGATCAATGAGGAAGATGTTGTGATGGCTAATCGAACATGGTCAGGTGCGGCCGAGCTCTGGTAAGATTGAGCCTACACCGATACAGTCTGTAACTTGTCGGCAGATATTACGACAAGGCAATTCAAGCGGCCGCCGAACACATGGTCCTTTGGTGCTGTAAATGAACGTCTGAGGGTTGGTCGGCTTTCGTAGATTTTGCGCAGTTACCTCCTTCCCTTTGAGATATGTGATGGTATCCATCTCTACACATAGTTTCCGTTTTTTGCAATGTTTTCAAATGTCACACAGTTGCCGTTTCTTAAGAGAATTTGTGATCAATTTTGGAAGCTCGGAATTCCATGGTTCGCAATACATTTATCTCGACTTCTTTTAATTTTGCAAAGCAGTACGACGATTCGCTAGCGCTAGTATGGCGCGACGGCTCGCTGGCGCGAATGTGGCACGGACGCAGCAGAACGGAAAGCTGAATTGCGTTTGCCTGGAGGTAGCCATGTCGGCGCGTTCGTGACTTAAATGAAGTCTGGGATGGTCGACCGTTGTAATATTTAACAAGAGTTAATATCTGTTTGCAGGTGGTGATAACTGATAGACCGTATGCTGTTCACTGTCAACCGCACGAGGACGCGCGACAGTCAGAGGTAGCCTTGTCTGTGCGTCTAGAATAAAGAGACGTTGCAACACTCTAGCGAAGTAATTATTCTAGTGCAGGAAAGGAAGATGGAGTTGCAAGGAGGCTGGTCTGTGCTGCACTGGGATATGTGTCGAGTTGCTGTTGGTTTACATACTTAGGTGTTATTGTGTCACTATGTCCGTCACGATACACTTTTGTGTGATTGTGACGGGGACATGTTTGCGGTATGGTTGGTCTGTAACTGTTCTATACTGAATTGAAAAAAAAGAGTGTAGGAAAAAAAATGTGGTTCTTACTATCATTGCAGAGCGTTTGCCGGTCCAATGATATTGCTACAGGGAATAGTGATTCCGGACTAGCATAAATAGTACTGAAAAAAATGAGATTAAGAAAAAAGAATAGTTCTTACTATCATTGCAGGGCTTTGTGCCGGTCCAGTGATATAGCTATAGGGAATAGTGATTCCGGACTAGCGAAAACAGTACTTGAAAAAAAAAAAGAAAATAGAAAAAGCTACAGACTAATCATTCCGATCTAACATAAAGATGATAAAAGTTTTATAGGGCTTACTGCCGGAACAAAACTGACGGTCACCCGAGTCTGAAGGGTCAATATAGACCGGACCAGACGCTGTTTTATCAGGAGAATCAAACGTTGTTTTTCTGTCTACAGATAACTAAGATTGTGATGGAGTGCGTGCGAGGACGCACGCATGTCAGTATGGCCGTGACGGCACATGCACCATTGTACGTGCGGCGGCGTCAGTGTAGCTAGACAGAATTCTTATAAATAACACGTGCTCCGCACACCTGCACCATTACACCTGCGGTGGCGGCCGTTTAGCTTGTATAATACGGACGGAGCTGCCGCCGTTAGGACAGTCTTGGCTCTGACGTGGCTCGGTGCGTTTGTCGTATTCCGTTACTAGTTTATCCTCGACTAGTTGGAGAGTTAATTCATGTAAACGAATTAACTATCTAACAAAATTAGTCTCTGTACTATACCCATTATACTTCCTACATATATATATATATATATATATATATATATATATATATATACAGAATGGGGTCACAATTATCAAATTTAAATTCAAACTCAAGCATACTATTCTAACTATGACACCAAGTCGTCATACACCTCAGTCTTTCCGTGACCATGGGTGCTGTAAAGTGCCCAAAACATAGGGAATTAAAAAAGTTAAAATTAATGGCGATAAAATCCTTAAAATTAGTATATAACTTAACGTTAAAACTTTTTAATAATTTTCAAAATCTAATTATTTAAACATAAATGTAAGTTATTTATATTATTTAATTTATTAGCAACTTAAGGCAAAATATACTACTTTTTCCATTTAATGATAGATGGCGCTGTTTTGATAACTAAATCGGTTTAGTTTAAAATTATTTTACCAAGGTTATAACTATATTTTAAACTTTATTTATTTGAAAAGCATCGTCATCCCGCCTATAACTAAGATACAACAGAAAATTAACATCCAAAGGAAGAAAACTACTTAACCTTCTTTTATTGAAGTTCCGTAATCGAATAAAAAGTAGCCCCCTATAAGTTGTCCCGAGTTACTAACTATCTGCATACAAAATTTCATGTAAATCGGTCCAATAGTTTTCGCGTGAATCCGGAATACACAGAGAGACAGACTGACAGACTGACAGATAGACAGACAGACAAAAATTCTAAAAACCATTAATTTGGCTTCAGAACCCTTTATTTAGTCCCCTAGACTTGTTTTTTCAAGAATATATTAGAATTACAGACACGACTTTTCTACAGATTTATTATATGTATAGATAGATATATAAACATCATATAATATTTTCTATTGTGCTACCATAACAACTTAATAAGTTAATAAAACAACGCTTAGAAGTCATAAAAACAATTTCATATTCTTATCAGCCCATATAAACTCACCATAAGAAAAGATGCGATGTGAAAATGCGAGAAGAGGCCCTTTTCGCTTATGAAATATTAATACATTATTGGAAGATAGGTAATGTGTGTACATAGTATTTCATATCTAATGGTAAAATCTACCGTAAATATGCTGCATTTTTTTTCTAAAACATTTGGGTCTGCAGTTAATTCATTCCATTTGTATAATTATCACTTTCAATAAAAAGGCTTTGTCTTTGTATTTTTACACACGCACTGTTTCGTAATACAACAAATCTTGTGTTCCTTCTCGTAGAATATACACAACAAAGCATGTTCCAGTGTTAACTTATTTTAGTGAAGGACACTCTTAAATGGAAATCATAATAAATGTATCTAGTTTCTACATCTAGTTCTATATCTAGACTATACTTATATCATAAGTTTTTGCCAGTCATAGTCTATTAATGAATTAAGACTTTTTTTTATTCCTTGGAGTTCTTTGAATTCAGTTTTAATTATTTCTATAAAGTTTAATGTGTTGACCCTTTTGAGTGGAATAAGGATTACACAATACCTATTTTTCTCTCCTTAGGTTAGTACTTTTTTTCTTTTTTAAATTTGAAAGGTCTATTCTCAATTCTTAATCTGCTCAAAATTGACGCAGATTTCACATAACATACGAAAATAAACAATAAATGAGTCAAATTGATAACTTCGTACATACGTTGGTTAATAAATTGCAATTTTAACGATTTAAAAAATTTTAACTTTTCACAAAATTTCATAAACTATATTTACCGTTGATTACCGCAGTAAATAGACAACTGAAACCAACATAAAATAAAGGTGGCTTTTGATTCCGTTGTCTCCTACATGGAATGCCTGGCAATTTGTAATTATTCATCTAAGATAAAAAATATTTAACGATCGCATCGAACTCTAATAAGGAAAAGACGACATAAATACGAAGGGTAAAGTCCCTGTACCCCGGAAACATTTATGCCCCAATGGACAATACTAAAATTCTCATATAAATACAGGCGACATAGAGGTACTATGACAGATACCAGCCATCTCTTGAGTTTATAACACGGAGGATTAAAAAAGGGTAAGCAATTTTATTAATATCATGCAAATAATTATTTTGATAATTTACTTTCTGCTAATTATGAAACATACAATTTTATAAATAATTTAACTGACTGTTAATTTTTTATTAACTTTATTTTATTATAACTTGCTAATATTTTACCTTTTTATTACAGAAATATGCATCGTCAGCAAATATCCATTCTTGGCTTTGCTTTTATAGCATGTCTTCAGCTCAGTTCATGCATGTCTATTGAAGGCAGACAAAGTCTCAGGTACGTAACATTTAATTTTATTTTTGAAGTGCAATACTTCCTTTCTTATCTTGGTAACTTGTGTTCTACCTTGAAGACGGAGCAATGGACTACCCCGGCCATTCCAGTAATACATCTTTGAGTTTCATCATCCGGATCTTTTTCTTTTTCGTTGTTTTTTCATAATACAAACAATATAAACGACTTTATAAAATATGTTCTTAAAATAACCTAGAAATTATAAGCCTTTTCATATTCTATAACTATTAGACGGATACATTATGGAATCTCTGTAAGTTGTACATTTAAATAGCATTTTGTTTAATGAATAGAATCAAGCGTCACTTTGCGGAAACCCAGTATATTAAAGATGTTAAAAATAATCAGCTAAGATCTACATCAATAACTTACTTTTTTCTAAGTCTTTTAAAGAACCTGCTTTAATCATAAAAATACAGGTTTGTCAGAATTATATTATATTTTAATAAATCTTAATTATTACCTTCTGTGTATATTTTAGACTAGATCCAAGACTAAAGCGCGATGTGACATGGGACAAGCAAGTTGGCAAGGGAACAGTTTTCGGAACATTAGGTGACAACGATCAAGGACTTTACGTGAGTGTTGTTTGTTCTTAAAAGCTTTGAATAATGTTAAATAAATTATAATTGCTCCACAACTCTTTTAGAGGACAGGAAGCCTATATCTAGCGGGAAGTAAGAAATAATTATCAAATTAAAGGATAAATATTTATACATATAAAATAATTATTTTTAGGGTAAAGGTGGTTACAAGCAAGATATTTTTAATGATGCTAGAGGAAAATTGGAAGGGCAAGCGTATGGAACTAGAGTCTTGGGACCCAATGGTGACTCTAGTTCACTCGGTGGCAAACTAGATTGGAATAATGTAAACAAGGATGCCAGAGCTACTTTAGAACTAACTAAGCAGATACATGGACCTACTAATGTAAGTGTTTTAAATTTAAAACTTTAAACTATCATTAAAGTAAAGCCGATATATACGAGAAATGAATTAAAATATCAAGTATAATCAGAAATATCGCTTCTGAACGACATATTATAATACCAGGAGAAAATCTACAAGTACTCGTACTTTGCCTAAACAATATTCATGTCTTGTTACATTTGCGCAGTGTGCCAATTTAAATATATTGAGATTCAATAATTAAAAATTAAAAATTTTGTACAGACGACTTCAATATAAGTTATTTAAGAATATCTCAAAAATTATTGGTCTGACCTTGATCAAATTCATATGAGACCACACGAGAAGTACCAGCTTTCAAATAAAAAAGAATCATCTAAATTGGTTCACTAAGTAAAAAGTTATGAGGTAACACACATTAAAAAATACAGTCGAATTGAGTACCGTCTCCTTTTTGAAAGTCGGCAGAAAACTAATGAATAATAACATTTATATTATACATTCGAAAGTAAACAATTTTGTAATAACACAAATATTAATTTCTGTTGATATACAAAATTCAAATTCAAATACTATTCTGCGCTGAATAAGTTATTGTCTTCTCTTTTTTTCTTCTTCGTTTTTTGCTCAATGCTCATGCGCAAAATTGATATTACTCACTTAAAACACACTGTATTACTTGTGCCGGGAGACAGCAGTCTCACTGTGATTTGAAGTGAAACGCTTGTCGTGGTTCAAAATGCAGTGCGTTTTGGGCGAACTCTCCGTCCTGGTAACCGTATATAGTGTAAAACACACTCACCCAGAAAAGTTTAGCAATATATTTTCAAAGAAACCCAAGAACTTTAAAAAAATAATTAGTGACGATCACCCAATTCGACCGCCACAATTCATGGGATACGATAGCCAAATCCCATAGGAAACCTAGGGGTCACATGCAACAACTCTATGAAATACATTCGCAATGTCCGCAACCGTACCAAATTCATCACCAATTGCTTCCAACTACTAGTTAACAGCAAAAGCAAACTATCCAAAGCTTTCCATCTTTGCAAAACGTGCGTAAATCCTATCATGTTTACGCTACTTTAGCTTTCTCGCACGCTGCTCCTCGTAATTTGTATGACCTCTAAATCATCCAAAATAGATTAATTTGCATAGCCACCAGAGCTCTGTGGTACCAACGAACCCCGACTTGCACAGAGACTTAAAACTGCCGACGATCTCTGAATAAGTCAAGGAAATTTCTAGGTGCCACTTTGAGAGGGCCGGGCTACATCCTAACCTGCTCCGCTATAACCTAAGCTCCGATTTTAAGGGTAACGGAAAGTCACCGGAGGCCCCGTAAAGTTTTAATTGAACCCCCAGTTCCCAGACCCAGACCCGAATGTCGCTGACCCGTCACACTACAACACTATACACCCACCCAATGTCACAAACACCGTTAGGTTAACGGATGGGATGCAGCGAGTCCGCAGACAAACGCGCCACACGCGCCTCCACTACGCGTACATATATTTCACCCGCATCCCTGGGCAATTCGAATCGCCCAGAACAAAGAACGATACGAGTTAACCATCAGAGGCGGGGCCTGCAACCCCCTGTTCTACAACTAACTGCAACTTATCTATGTGCACTGTAACCTATCGTCGGTGAATTTCGTTTCGCAAGTAACGTTGGGTATAATGTTTCATCACCCCTTTTATAGCTGTGTCCGATGAAACGGTAAGAGCCAAAAGGCTTACAGCACTGATATCAGCCATATTATCTAATAAATTGAAATAAAATTCATACATTCTTACAAAACAAATATTGTTTTAACATACACATATATTATATATACATAATAATGACGGCTCAAATCGGTATTTCAGAACTTAAAGGCTAAATTTAAATTTAAAAAAAAAAACATTAAGTGCCTTCAAAACGCGTCTATAATGTTTTACAAGCATACTAAATTCCCAATTTTATTTTGCAGCTGGACGCATCAGCATCTAAAGTGTGGAACTTTGACAAAAATACTCGTCTATCAGCTGGTGGTACTGTGACACAAGAACTTGGTCGCGGAAAGCCCGACTATGGTGTCGGTGCTACTTTCCAACATGACTGGTGATTGTTTCCGAGAGAACTTATAATAAATGATGTATTTGAAAATACTTTTCGTTGTTTGCTTAAATAAATGCTTCTAATAAAATTTTCGTGTTTTAATTTTTGAAAGGTAATAACACCGAATGGTCTTAAGATCTTCAGGGCATTTGCCTATGTCGTCTCTTACGACATTCACTAGGTGATCGAAATGAAATGACATTTTAATGTGCTACAAGGGTCATTAACGTAACAGGTTAAGTAGTAGAGTTAGTGTACATATATTTTTTGGTAAAGTTTAGTTAGTAGCACGAATGAGTCGGCTCGACAGGGGAAACACCACGCTCTCACAGAATACCAGCTTAAAATTACGGCTTAATGCTGCTGTGTTTCGAATGGTAAGTGTAAAGAACTAGAGACCGTTTTAATGGCATATTATCTCAAGGGTGACAACGCATCTGCTTTTTGATTCGTAATCGAGGATAGATGTAGATGTCTATGGGTGGACTGTGTGCTCATTTGTCACTCTTATACTATAAAAAAAGATATTGTTAATTCATACCTGTCAGGTTTTTATACTCCAACATTAAGGATGGAAGTTATGAAGATATGGGCAGCAGCAACTTCATGTAGCAATTTTTATTAGCTCCGTGGCCCAATGGCTTAACATTGAGTTGCTTTGTTGAAGGCCGTGGATTCGAATCCCATACTCGACTCAACCGGGGGAGGACCATGCTCTCACAGAATACCAGCGTAAATTGGCAGCTTGGAACTGCTGTGTTTCGTATGGTGAGTGTAGAGAAACGGAGACCCTTTTTACTGGAAAAAAGGCATTCCATCTTAGTACTCACGGGTGACAACGTATCTGCATTTTGATTCGCAAACGAGGATAGATGTAGAAGTCTATGGGCCACAGCAACCACTTACCTTCAGGTGGACTGTGTGCTCGTTTGTCACACTATGCTATAAAAAAATGCAGATGCGTTGTCACCCCTGAGGACTAAGATGGAATGCCTCGTTGCCAGTAAAAAGGGTCTCCGGTTCTCTACACTCACCATACGAAACACAGCAGCATTAAGCTGCTATTTTACGCTTGTATTCTGTGAGAGCATGGTCCTTTCCCGGTCGAGCCGACCCATTCCTGCTACAACTATACTACTAATATAGCTGCAGCATGGCTGTACCACGTATTAACATATAAAGATGTATTAGTATGGGCTACAAATAATTGTTTCTGGTCTGGATGTTCGCCCTTGTGCAATTTATGTTTGTGTACTCCTTCCACAATACAGGATATATAATGTTTTAGGAAAACCGTTTAACATAATGCAGCGCGGTTGTAGCATGAATGGGTCGGCTAAACCAGGGTAAGCCCACGCTCTAACAGAATACCAACGTAAAATAGCAGTTTAATGCTCCTGTGTTTTGTATGGTGAGTGTAAAGAACCGGAGACCCTTTTCACTGGAAACTAGACAATACTTCTCAGTCCTCAAGGGTAACAACACATTTGCATTTTGATTTCTGATATTTACGCGAAGACTACACATTAAATTAAACTAATTTTTACGTATTTTTTCGCGTTTAGTTGACCTTTTTAATTCCCGACATTTCGGGTGCTTTACAGCACCCATGGTCACGGGGGAGGGGGGTGCGGGCTTAGGTGTTGAGGTGTTTGACGTCCCGATGTCATAGTTAGCCCGGCTTTTATGACATCGGGACAAAATTTCAAAAACTGAGGGTAGCCGGGCTAAGTATGACATCAGAACGTCAACGTCAACCTCAATCTGCCCCATGACCATGGTGCAAAATTAGTTTCAAAACATCTTCATTTTGATTTTTAATTGAATATTAATGTATATGTCTATGGACGATAGTCTCCACTTACTATCAGGTGAACTGTGTGCTTGTTTGTCACCCTTGTTATATGACAAAACATACGTTGGTAAGTGCATACTTTGGCCCACAGATCCTTGGATAAGAATTATAATGCAAATGCTTTATCATCCCTCAGGACTAAAATGAAATATATCATTAGTACTAAAATGATTTACTGGTTTTCTACTCTCATCATACTCAACACTAAAGCATTCAACTGCTATTTTACGCTGGTATTCTGTGAGAGCGTGGTACTCCCCCGGTAAAGCAGATCCATTTGTGCTACAACCATAATATAGCTGATTCGTGGATGTACCACGTAGTAGCATATGTTACTCTGGGTTACCCACAAATCGTATTTCTTCTTGTCAGTTAAGTAACTATCAAAACATAAACAGCAAATACAGAGATCAATTTCTATAAACAAACTTACAACTTAAAATATTCGGACTCAAAGTCTTATGAATCATGAATCTCCGTTGAATGCTCACTAATGCGATAAGTAATAGGGAGTTCACCGGTCTGTAGAAACTGGAACTGCGTATTATAAAAAGAAACTAGAAATTTAAACCGGTATATTCATATCTATATGACAGAGTGAAGTATTCGTACTAAAACTTTTAGCCACATCCAGTTTGAAATGGACTATAGAGTTTTCTTTGTTTTATTTGCA
Organism: Parnassius mnemosyne; assembly: GCA_963668995.1. Classification (NCBI taxonomy): domain Eukaryota; kingdom Metazoa; phylum Arthropoda; class Insecta; order Lepidoptera; family Papilionidae; genus Parnassius; species Parnassius mnemosyne. The sequence continues at coordinate 13,933,697 of CAVLGL010000084.1, read as the reverse complement.
TTCACGGTCTATGTTTCCACTCAAGTATCTATGTCCCCGAAGCTACAATGAGAAGTAAGAATTTATATTTTGTTTGCACTTGTTCTAATAAAAATGTTTTAACGTCAACGTCCAAATTGGTTTTAGGATTTGGACGGTTGGGCGATCTTGTAGTGCCAGCATATAGGGTTATTATCAGAAGTACAAGTACCTACTATGAAATTAATGCATCATTGTGCTTCGAAATAAAATAGTCTGATGAGTAATAGGCTACTTTGTGAGAGTAGGTAAAGTTGGCTTTGTTGGAATTATAGTGCTCGTTAGAGGGTTAGCCGATACGTGTGGAACGGGTATTACTTTACTCAATACCATTTACATTGGTTTGGTCGCTAAAATTTTAGAATTTAGTGATAAATAGAACTATTAATGTTATTTACAAATATTAAAGATGTATTAATTATGCCTCACATTACCACATGGTGTGTACATTAAATCACAGTCATAAATGTTTATGATTGTGATTTAATCTACATATGATTTTTATTTATATAAATATTTTTAAATATCAACAAAAACTAAAAACAAAATCAACCAACGAAAACATAAAAACTAACTTAAATATGGCTTTCAGTTACTATAAATATTACAAACTTTTATAAGTATCTTATCACCAACGGGATGTAACAATGGACAAAGGAAATCGGGTTGAGAATGTATATGGAACTCTTTTCAATGACGAGCGAAGCCCTTATATAAGTTGTACAAAACTACATATTCACAAAAAATCTCAGCCACTAGCTATAATATCGTGTTCTTTATAGCAATCATTTTATCTACTTTGTAAAGGAATTAAAGTTGTGGTTTTAAAACAACGTCTAAATATATTTTCTTTTTAATATGTATTTGCACAAACAGAAACAAAAGTTAAACATTATAAATATACTTAAGCTTATAAGAGTGGAGAATAACATAGAGTACTCGTCATATAAATGTCTATATTATGTATTAAATTGCGAGTCAAAATAAACCTGCAGGAAAATAATAAAAATAAAAATAAATAGGCTAAAAATATGACCAATATTACACTTAATAAGGTTACAATAACCTAAAGGTTAAGTGACCGCAAGCTCGGCAATATAGAGTATACCATTCGACTTCTTTTAAGCTAAATGGCAGGTGCTTGCACTGATGTGATCCTGTCTTAAGGATAGTATATTCACAAGTTGTAAGGCTTTCCATCTCAGTCTTCAGAGATCTTTGTTTGAAGGTAGTGGCAGGTATCTTTGAACTACAGTAGCGGCTTACCATCAGATGGACTGTACTTTTAAGTTTGGTTGTCAGTTCAGTTTTATACAAAAGTAAGATTTATTTATATCTTTTAATACGAAATTGCAAAAAGATCAAATCACACCAAAAACATAAATGTGAAAAGTCAGCTTTGTCGACTTCACTGATAAATTAATTGAGACCTGCAGAGGGCCAATCTCTATATCAGTTTTGAGAACGGACATTCCCATAAATAAACAACTGAAAGAAATTTAGGTGTCCTTGCCTAGCCAGTAGAATTAATTGCAAGTATGCTTGTTCATCCACGTGAACTCAGATGATATATTTCATTATCAGTAAGTAAGCAGGGTCATCGGTTCTCGACACACAACGTACGATAAACATAGCAGCATCTTTCTGCTTTTTTAAGCTGGTATCTTGTGAAAACTTGGTTTTCCCTAATCGAGCTGACACATTCGTGCTACAACCGTAATATAACAGCAGCGTGGCTCTACCACGTATAAAATAGAAATTGTAGAGTTTAATTTGTAGAACGTACATAAAATGTCATTTTGTGTTTTCGTTTTCGAATACATTTTTTAATATTAGTATTATATGTACTAAATATTATACACACTAGGATTTTCTCCTGTGTCGTGGAGGCAGTTTACAAACATAAATTGCACAAGGACAAACATCCAGACCCGGAACAATTATTTGTAGGCCATACAAATACTTGTTCCGTGCGGGATTGGAACCCGCGGCCCCCAGCGCAACAACCGATTGCTAAGCCACTGCGCCACGGAGCCGTCAGCCGTCATAATAATTCCAAACAATGAAAAAATATGCAGATTATCAATTTTACGTTTAGTAAAGTCTGTATGAAGTGTGATAATACTGTTTGTAAACAGTTGTGTTTGTTTGTTTGTTTAATTGACTGATAACACAGGCCTTATCTAAAATAAATTAACATGGAATCCCGGTATCAACTTAAGGGATTTCGTGTACCTTATGGATATCCCTGGATGCGTAAGCATATGCTTAGGGGTAATATAGCCTTAAAGACAAACTCCTCTCCCTTATCCTCTTTAGGCAAAGTGCGCTGAAACACCAGGCGTGCCTTTTTATATGGCCTCCATCGTCTCCTGGGCAGCAGAGTGATGTAACGGGATGTACTAATTTTTTCTCAAGTGGCAACTTCAACTTAAGTGAAATTAGGAAGGAGGCTATGGCTAACTAACAAATGCAGTTCAGTTTAACACTCAAAAGACGTAGGTTTGTGCATCCCTCCTTCATTTCAGGGCACTCCTCTTGCTGCCTCAGCCAGCATCGGAATCCTTGGCATCGACATTTTGAGAGAGATACAGTTCCACAGTTATTTGGATCGCGGTCCACTAACCGTGCAGTTTACGGGGAATCTACTGATTCGTACAATCGCACTGTTGAATTTACTGTCACCTCCGGTTTTTCTGGACCGATACGATTTAGGAACATTCAAGAAAAAAAATCTACTCCTTTCTATAAGGCCATTTCAATCGTATTGCAGATGTTCATGGGCGACGGCGAACACATCGCGAACCATCAGATGAACCGTATGTTCGTTTGCCTCTTCTTCAATAAAAAGAATGCAGTAGTCAAAATTGCCTAATTTGCAGAACTCAATTGTTACCGAGTATGGATGTGGAGCAACGGTATTAGTTTGAAAGGACCTGCAAGATGAGTGCGGTAAATCTTATAGTTTTGCAGAAAAGTAACACAGACGAAAACGGGATTTAAATATTGACTGGCAAGAATTGAAACGTAGGTAGGGGATTGAAGAAGTGAAGAAGTAAAGTGAAAAAGTCAAATATTAGTTTGACTTATCTGACAAATATCATATAATATTTTATATTTTACGCCGTAATCAATAACAAGTTAATCAGTAAGTTAATAAAATAGCGCTTAGAAGTCATAAAGACAATGTTATGTTCTTATCAGCCCATATAAACTCATAATAAGGAAATAATTTTCTTTTCTTTTAAAAAACGTTACCCCCACACTAGGATTTTCTCCTGTGTCGTGGAGGCAGTTTACAAACATAAATTGCACAAGGACAAACATCCAGACCCGGAACAATTATTTGTAGGCCATACAAATACTTGTTCCGTGCGGGATTCGAACCTACGGCCCCCAGCGCAACAACTGATTGCTAAGCCACTGCGCCAAGGAGCCGTCAAATTGAAGTGAAAATGTAAGAAGAAGCACTTTCACTTATGAAAATAAATATTAGTACGTTATTGTAAGATAGGAAATATGTATTTCATGTCTAATGGTAAAATCTAACGTAATATTGTATTGTTTTTTTTTTCTAAAATAGACCCACATGAAATATTTTTGGATGATCTAGTTAAAAAGCAATAAAAGTGACTTTTTGTCTTGACTTGACAGTTAATTAATTTAATTTTTAAAATTATAATTTTCAATAACAAATTGTTAAAATTGTCTTTTTTCACACGTTAATTAAAGAAGGAACTACTATTTTTCCTTTCCTGTTTCTGTAATACAACCGATGTTGTGTCCTTCCTTGTAGAATACAACAAAGCACGGCTTAGATCAACCTAGATCCAAAGGCTCCGTGGATGTTCCAGTGTTTACTTCTTTTAGCTTCACTAAAAGACTCTCACTCACTCTTAAATGGAAATCATAACGTAAGTATTATCATAGTTTTTAAGTTTTATTATAAAAAGTATAATCAATCCAATCTTAATATTCAATAAATATAATAAATATGTGAGTAAAGATCAACTTCAAATAATTCTTAATAATATCCACACAATAGTTTTTAAACACAAGCACAAAGCTAACTCATAGTCTATTAATGAATTAGGAATTATATATATTTCTTAATGTTATTGAAATTCAGTTTTAATCGCTTAAATAAAATTTAATGTTTTGATACTTTTGAGTGGAATATTGAGTTTCTTTAAGAATACACGTCCCTATTTTTTCTATCCATAGGTTAGGATTTTTTCTTTAAACTTGAAATGGATCATCCTTGTTAAAAAAAAAGAATCATTAAAATCAGCTCACAATGGATACAGATATCGCTTAACATACAAGTATAAACAAAAAATAAGACAGTCAAATTGATAACCTCGTGCATACGTCGGCTAATAAATTCCAATTTTTACGATAATAAAATTGAAGTTTTTTCATAAACTAAACCCACAATAGGTTACCGCAGTAAATGGACCACTGAAGCCAATGTTAAACAAAAGAATGCGTTGTCACCCACATGGTACGCCTCACCGCCCGTAATTAATCTTCTAAGATAAAATATATATAACGACCGCGTTGAACTCGAATAAGGAAAACACGATATAAATACGAAGGGTAAAGTCCCTGTACCCTGGAAACATTTATGCCCTAATGGTAACGGGAAATGTAAATTTGTAAAATTCTCATATAAATACAGGCGATAGTGAGTTACCATTACAGACACCAACCAACATTTGAACTTATAACACAGAAGATTGAAAAAGGTAAAGAATTTTATTAATGGTATGCAAATTAATATTATGGTAATTCTAAATACTGAATTAATGTGATCTTTGACTTATTTTCTGCTAATTATGAAATTATGAAAACCACAGTATTTATTCAATGTGTGTTCATTCTTTATTTATACCTTGCTAACATGTTGCCTTTTACCTTTTTATTACAGAGAAATGCATCGTCATCAATTACCCATTATTGGTTTTGCTGTTATGGCATGCCTTCAGCTTGGTTCATGCATGTCTATTGAATGCATGCAAAGTTACGTGTAAGTAACAATTAATATTATTTCAAAACGCATTAAATCGTCACTCGTCTTGTTAGCTTGTGTTCAACCTCGAAGATGGAGCACTGCACTGCGTCGGCCAGTCCAGTAATACAACTTTGAGGCTCATCATCCGGGCCTGTTTCTTTTTCGTTTTTTTTTTTTCGTAAAATAAAAACTATAAACGACTTTATAAAATGTTCTCAACATGATCTAAAAATAAGCCTTTTCTTTTTCTATAACTATTAGACGGCTTTATTTGAAAATTTCTGCAACACGTTTAAATAGAAACTTAGTATATATTTATTTGAATAAGGCGTAATTTTGCGGAAATCCTTTATATTAAAGATGTTAAAATTAATCATCTAAGATCCGCATCAATAGTTTAGATTTTTTATTATTTTTTCTGAGCCTCCTTATATTATTGAAAGACAGATGTGTAAGCATTATATTTATTTATTTATTTACTTATTTATTTATTCTTTATTGCATTCCTTAAAACAAAAGAATACAAAGGGCGGACTTAATGCCTTGAGGCATTCTCTACTAGTCAACCCATGGAGTGGTGAGAATTTGACGTAGGTGCGACAATATAGAATAAAATAACAGTACACAAAATAATAATTAACTACATAATACATACAATTTACTAATAAATAAACTATACATATATGACGTATGTAAACATGTATACAAATATATACATACAAATATACATATTTAAATACATAATATATAATTAGTACATACAAATACCTATGAATATGTTCATGCGTCTGTTTAGCAATACATATCAAATGGATGAATCAAGTAAAATGCTTTGTCTTCAATAGACGGTTACAGACCAATTTTTTAAAAACATACTTCTATATTCTATTTAAACAAATCTTCCTTATTACTTTCTGCGTCTGTTTCAGGCTAGATCCAAGAAAACCGTGTAGTGATGTGAAATGGGGCAAGCAAGTTGGCAAGGGAACCGTTTTCGGAACATTGGGTAGCAACGATCAAGGACTTTACGTAAGTGTTGGTTGTTTTTAAAAGCTTTGAATAATGTTAAATAAAATAAATATAATTTCTCTATAACACTCTCAAAAGAAAGGTGGCCTGTGTCCAGCTGGAAATAAGAAAATAATTATCAAATCAAAAGAACAAATGTATATGGAAAATAATTATTTTAGGGTAAAGGTGGTTACAAGCAAGATATTTTTAATGATGCTCGAGGAAAATTGGAAGGGCAAGCACATGGAACTAGAGTCTTAGGACCCAATGGTGACACTAGTTCATTCGGTGGCAAACTAGACTGGAATAATGTAAACAAGGACGCTAGAGCTACTATAGAGCTAACCAAGCAGATACATGGACCTACTAATGTAAGTGTTTTTAATTTGAAACTTGAATATAATATAACAATTAATGTACTTTACGAGTAGTCGATCTTTACAACGATTGAGTTACAACTTTCTAGTAATATCGGTAATTATCTGTTTTGAACGACATATTATAGGTCCATGAGAAAACATTCAAGAATTAACAATTTGTTATAAGCATAAACATTGATACGTATTGATATTCAAATTTAGAACCGCTACATCTTAATCTTTAAATCACTTGTAATCAATGGTAATGACGTATTTTTTACCAACAGAAATTTTAACGTACAATTCCATTTTCATTCAAATGACGTCTCAAACCGGTTTATCAGAACTTAAACACTAAATTCAAATTTTAAAAACATAAAGTGTCTTCAAAATATGTCTGCTAAAAAGTATTTATAAACAAAGTAAATTCACAATTTTATATTACAGCTGGACGCATCAGCATCCAAAGTATGGAACTTCGACAAAAATACTCGTTTATCGGCTGGTGGTACAGTGACACAAGAACTTGGTCACGGAAAGCCCGACTATGGTGTCGGGGCTACTTTCCAACATGACTGGTGATTGTGCCCGAGAGAATTTACACTGAAGTTATGTGATTAAAATTATTTTAAGTTTTATTTATTTAAATAAAATACTGCAATAAAAATACTGCAAAAATGACAGTTTTTTTTTTAATTTCTTGCTGTGTATAAACGCCATCGAATGGTCGTAAGATTTTTGGGGCATTTCCCTAAGTCGTCTCTAGCGACATTCACGAGGTAACGGGATTGGTATGGATTAAGAAATGGTTTTTCTTCAAGGATCTCCTGCTACATCCCTAGTGGAACCCTCCCTCCCCCTCAGAAAAGATTTTGGGGCTATCCTTGCATTAGGCAATTCAGTCAGAATATTTGGAGATTTTAACTCCAAACATACTCAACAGACCTGTCTTATTACTTCTCATAGTGGCAGGAAATTGCTTAATATCGCGCAGTCTCCTGACCTTACCGTCCACAGTCCTCACGGTGTCACCCGATATTCCAAAAACACCAACCACGGTCCTTTTGCGACAGTTAAAGGAGTTTCCCTCAACCTCAGGGCAATCGAGAATCTTGATAACCTAGAATTCGGCCACCGTCCGGTCTCCCTCATACTTGGCTATCAGCCACCTCCCTCAAGCTCCTCCATGCAAACCTTCACCAACTGGAAGAATTTCGAGGAGTTCGAGATCTCGAAAAGAGTAATTTCATGGAGAATATCTCCCCTTTACACACAGCGTACTATCAGATGGCGAGAGCCCTGCGCATAGACGCTATCACTCACACTCCCCCTCTCCTCCGTCCCGACGGTACTATTGCCTTCGAGGACGAGGAAAAGGTTGAGTGCTTTGCAGACAGGATCGCCGCTCAATACTCTCCTAGCTCACAACCCACTGACCCCTTCCACATCCAGACAGTGGAGGATGAGGTCCGCCGCCGGAATTCACCCCCCACAGCCTCTCTCCCTATCACTGTGTCCAATGATGAGATCTCATCCATCATCAAAGGACTATAGCCCAAAAAGGCCCCGGGCGTGGATGGCATCTCCAACCAAGCCCTCAAACATTTTCCTGAGCAGGTGATAACCGTATTAGATATTATCTTCAACGCCTGCTTCAACCTTAGTCACTTTCCCACCACGTGGAAAGAGGCAACTGTCATTGGTATTCCTAAGCCAGGAAAGCCTCACCACCTCCCCTCCAGTCACCGTCCCATCAGCTTCCTCAAGGCCGTGGGCAAATTCTTTGAACGAGTCATCCTCACTTGTCATCACGGCGACCCTCAACACACTTGTCCCCAACAAGTTCACCGTATTGTGGAATATAACCTCAGCGCTTTTTATCCTGTTCGTCATAAGACCATCGCGGTCTTTTTCAACATAGCTAAGGCATTCGATAGAGTCTGACATGAAGGCCGTATATATAAACTCTATGAAACAGGCCTCCCTGATCGGCCTGTTTGTCTCGTGGCCTCCTACCTCAAGGATCATACTTTTCGTTTTAGACACGAAGGCACGCTCTTCTCCCAGCGTCAAATCATAGCCGGTGTCCCTCAGGGCTCCGTGCTTGCCCCTCTTCTATATATCCTGTTCACCAACGACATTCCAATTCCGTCGAATGGTGTTCAGCTCTCTCTCTCTCTCTCTCTTTGCAGACGACACTGCCCTCTACTGTAAAGGTATCTCACTACCTTGTATACGGAACAAGATCCAAAGTCAGTTAATGACTTAGGAGCTTGGTTCCAAAATGGCGTATCGATGTGAACCCGGAGAAGAGCTCCGCCGTTTATTGAGATCATAAACGACGCCACCCTACCACCATTCTGCCAATCCGTATGCTAATAAACCCTGTCTCCTAGCATACGACCGCCAAATATCTAGGTGTCACCCTTGACACGAGGCTCATTTTCGAGCTCCATGTTCAGAGAGTAGCTCGCAATGGGCGATTTTATCTGGGTAGGCTCGACAGTATGCTGGTTCGACACAGTAAAATGTCCTTCCATAACCAGCGAACCCTACATAAGGTCTGTATACGACCAGTTATGACATATGCAGCCCCCATTTTTGCACATACTAAATACAAAACCTTAAACGAACTCCAAATAGTTCAAAACCACTTTTTGTCGTCGGGCTACTAACGCACCCTGGTACGTCCGTAACGCCGACCTTCTTCGAGACAGAGCTCCCCACAATCCAACAATTTCTAAAATCACTCTCTGAGAACTTCTTCAAAGCCTCATCTCACTCACATCATCTTATTCCTGACGCAGCTTCCTGCGCAGGCCCACTTCCCTCTCGCTATCGAGTCCGCAGACCGAGAAACTTACTTTCAGACCCCGCAAACAAGCTTTCGGCCGACCTGGACTGCCTCTTAGCGGCTCAGGCCGAATCTTCCCCCGTTTTTAATTAGCCTTAGTTAGGCGCACCTCTCAGCGGCTGCTCGCCGCCTTCGCCCCCTTTTCCCTAAAGGGGGTCGCTTCCGATTCGGCAGAAAGGCCACACTAGCCAATACCAGTCCCACAGGTTGTGTTTAGTGGGTAGGCAATTAGGTTTCACAGTGAGTCCCACATAATCACACAGCCAGCTGCGTGGTATGCTTAGAGCGTTCACCACCTCCCTCTCCCGCTTCCCGGAGGGTAGCCCTTTTCATTGCTTCTGGGCGCAAAAAAGGAGACTATAGGCTCTACTAGGCTGCTTTCCTTGTCTAAATTACAACTATCTCTGTTCATTATGAAACATTACTTTTTTACATATGCTATCCTTATCAGCCCTAATGAATCTTCTCTTATCACAAGAGCCAAAATACATTTTAATCTAAAATAAGTAGCTAATTTAATATAAGACTTTTATTCGTTTTGCATAGCTGATTACTATGAAACACATGACTCTGAATTAATCTAAAAACAATCTTTTATGGAATTAACTCTCGATCGGGGAGTCGAATCCCGAACTTTCGATCAATTTTATATTGAATATATTTAATTTTAACAAAGATTATCTCTTTATTCGAATTGCCTTATACAATTTTAAGATATTTCAAAACATGAAATTGTTTCTTTTTTGTGAATTGAAAAGTGATAAACTATTTTTTTTAAACGCGTTGCCAATAGTCGGGAATATAAAATAAGTTAAGCAGCATTAACGATGGGAATTAAACAGGAAATGGAGAGCATAAAAAAAACTGTGCTTTCCCACGACTTTGCCTAGTGTGGCAATTATGGCAAATTTATGGGGAAGCACTATAAGGACAAATAGGAGGCCTAAGTTCAGCAGTAATTTTTTGGAAGGCCTTAATGAATAAATTAAAGACTGTCAAGCATGTAGCATTATATTATCGTATTGTGCTTCAATTGCTGCTGACTAAAATTATAATGATATTAAACAAGTACTTTGCTATCACAATTCTTTCATATTGTACCTATTTAATTTGTATTTTATAAAAATACGGGTATCGATTGTTGACAGAGAATATTAAGCAGGTGATGGGTAAAAGCATCTTTCTGAAGCCAACTTTTTTTCGGCACCTTGGCGCAGTGGCTCAGCATTTTGTTGTTCAACAACTGCAACCGAGACTGAAATGACTGAAAAGCAACTGAGGGCCACAGGTTCCCACGCGAAATATGTATACGTATATCAATTATTGTTGCTGGTCAGGATGGTTTTGCATCTTAAATATAATTTTTATTTTATTTTATATGTAATGTAGAAAATACAGGGGTAATGTTTTATGAAAAACCACAAAAATACTCAAAATAATTAAAAAAATGTTTTAATTAGACTTTAAGTTTTTTTAATGTGTGTTATCTCATAATTTTTACTGGGTTAACCGATTTCGATGAATCTTTTTTTTATTTAAACCCTTATAAATTTGATTAAGGTCTGACCAATAGTTTTTGAGTTATTCTTAATAATTTATATTGAAGTCGGTTGTATAAAAATTTTAATTTTAAATTATTGTTACTAAGTCATTATCAGAATCATAACATCAGACACAGAAATCGTCAAACAAACTTACTAATTTAAAATATTTGTACTAGTGTGATACACGTAGTCATGTAACAAAAATATGAATCGTATAGTTATGAGTCATGAATCACCGTTGAACACACTAATGCGTCATTAAATCATCGGGACTTCACCGGTCTGTAGAAACTAGCAATGCTGAGAGTGCGTGAAATGCCACGCACAATGTAGAGGTAGAGTTCCGTAGTTTAAACGTAACCAAAAAAATTCAACAAACGTAAACATTATAACGATCCCATTATTCCTTTTCATTTAAGTACTGGTTATTTCAAAAATATGCCCTGCAGGTACTATAATAGGTATCACAAACTTTCAAAATATACCTGTCATTAACGTGATGTAGCAATGGACAAAAAAGTTTACAATGGAAAAGTATTTGGAACTCTTTTCAATCACGAGCGAAGGCTTTATGTATGTTGTACTAAGCTCCATATTCACGTAAAATCCCATACCGTTTTAACAATTTCATCTTTATCTATTTTTGTATAGAAATATAGGATATTGTTTGAAAAGAACGTTGTAATAAAATACATAAGTATCATAAAAGTAAATACTTCTCAAAACATTTATTTTTTATTTTTAGTTATTTATTTTAGCACATACAAAAACAATCATAACACAATGAGGGCATCCACAACTTTTTTTGTCACCAGGGCGGCGCCACTTTACACTGAGGTAAAATATTTGACATATTTCATAGCGGGGATGATAATTTCTTAGGAAAATGTAATCTTTAAGGTTTCTTTCTGTATTATTAATTATATTTTATATTAATTACATTAGAAATGAATAAACCAAACTATAAAATATAACTAAAACCCGATTTTAAAAAAAAAGAGTTATAAAGTGCAAAAAATTAAAAATAAAACCACAGACGCATTGTGTAGTGTATTAATATAATACTCTAGATAATGATAAACTATTATTTAAAACTAATTTCTCAATTAACTGACATCGTGTAACGAAAAACTTTACCTCAGTCACAACTAGCGACATCTGGTGAGTGGAAGATTATTAGCCCTCATTATGTTTATAATAACTGGGTATAACAGTGAATGGCCACCCTCTATTGGTTCACATTACTGAAACTAAAACATACAGCCAGAAAATTAAAATAAAAAGAAATATGAAAACAAAAAAATGATCAATATAAAACTGACACTATTCTAATGATGTAACCACCTTTAGTGTCCACTGCACGCTAGAAAAGTCGTGAATTTCGATTCTACTATTCGATTTCTTATATCTACGTGAACACTACATATTGAATAAAACTACTTTTACGGATTTTATCGCGTTTAATTTACTTATTTTATATTCCCGACGTTTCGGTTGCTTTCCAGCAACCATGGTCACGGGGGACTGAGGTGATTGACGTCCTGATGTCAGAGTTAACCCGGAGTACATTCAGCTTTTTTAATTATTAATTTTGGTTATACAATGAGTATAAGCATGTTGATATCGTCGAATACTATTTATAATATAAATACAGTAACAAAAATATAGGATTTCGATGTTATTAGAGGATATTACAGGATGTTATTTTAGCGTCATCTCAAAGCTACGCTTAAAGTTATCTTAAGTAGTTGGATAACGATTGTAACTGTGATGTTCTCGCAATATCCATAGCGTAAATATGTCTTTTCAGTAATATTTGCGACTTCTTACAGAATGACCGATCCCAGGCACTTTTTAACTTCACTTCAAAAACACTACTTTTTGCCTCTTATTTTTGCCAACCGTAGTGATTAACTTTTAATTAATATAAGAAAAGATTCATTACTACAGGATAAGCAGTAAGCACCCGCTGTAAATTGCATGGTACGTGAGTAACTTTAGTTCGATCACTGCCACACCACTAAAATTATAACTAGTTTTTCACCACGTGTGACATCTTACCATCCTCGAGCACAGACTCAAAGTAGCCGCCGCCTTTCGATTTATTACAAGACACATTTAGGAGAGTGGGCGAATTGCGAGACTCCCTCTTCATATACATATTCATATATATACCACGCGTTCTAACCAAACGGTTGTGGTTCATAATGCGCACAGAAATGAAGTGGAATAATCTGTCCAAATCTCTCTTTACATCCAATTAAAATGTGGGTATCTTCAATGCAAGAGCACAGCAAGAGTGAATAGGCTGTTGTTAAGTCTTTACTTTTAATAAAATCACATTATCATAGACACGGCAAATATAATTATTGTACAGCTTATTTCTAATATGCATGCAACTGTGTTAGTGTTAATGATACAATAAAAAAAATAAGTAAATATAAAAGCAATTAATATAAATAGTACATAAAATAATTCATGAAGTGTTGGGCGTCCCCCCACTAGATGGAGTGACGACCTGGTAAGATATGCAGGAAGTCGATGGATGTAGGTGGCTCACGACCGTGCTTTGTGGCACTCCTTGGGGGAGGCCTATGTTCAGCAGTGGACTTGTGTAGGGCTGTAATGATGATGATGATGAATGATGATGACATAGTTAGTATATACTTAAAATATGAATATAAAAGCAATTCTAAAGTTATAGATTTATTTGAAGATTTAATAAGGAAGTAGCTCGAACTTAAAACCTTTCATTAAAGTAAATAGAGCTTCTTATCTTTAATTACAAAAGTTTCTAACTTCTCTACAGGCCTATACAGATCTCTTTCCCTTGTGCTTGTGCTTATTAGAGTAATAGATATACGAGTAAATAAGTTACAATAGGATAATTTTATTTCATACTAGCTTTTACCCGTGACTTCGTCTGCGTTGAACTAAAACAAAAAGAAACTGCCCAAAGTGCGTGTCGGGCCACGCACAATGTAGAGGTAGAGTTCCGTAATTGCCCGTCCAAATACATGGTCTTTCTTGATAATGAGCATAATAAGTACGTTTGCGGTTTGACCGCTATAACGATTAAAAATGGGTCCAAAAAGGAAGATCGTAACTGAAGGACTTATTTTCAAATCAGACATATAGTGAGTGGTGTTCTAACAAGATTAAAAAACTTTTCGATTTTGAAAATAATACAATTTACATTAAATCATTCTAGAATAGAATAGAATAGAATATTTTTTATTCAATACTGATTATTACATAATACTTATTGAAAGTCATTTTTTATTTAGGTACCATTGGTTCGGAAAACACCCCAGCCCTGGGAAGAACCAGCAAGAAACCCAGCGGGACTTTTTTCATTGTCATTTTCATTCACATGCCAAGGTACAAAGCTGATGATAGTTGATTATCTATCTATATATTCCCGGCAGTGCAACACTAAGATATACATATAACGTAACGAACCTTCACGTAAACCACCACTGCCTTAAAATGAGGTCGCCCGCGTAAACCAAGAGTGTGACGAATGAAACTGTATGAGGCTATATGATCGTATGAATACTTTGAATGAGGCCTACAATAACTATTTACTAAAAAATAAGTGAAAGTAGTAAGTAAGTAAGAAAGATCCTCCCTGCCTATCCCGCAAATGAAAAAGTATGTATATAAGTAGTTTTCTTCATACAAAATGTTTATTTTTAATAGTTTACAATAACATTACAAAGTTATAATGCAGTAAGTTTTAGGTAATTTTCTATGGAGTTGTAACGAAACTCTTACTAATCCAAATGCATTTTATAAATTGGTCAACTATTACTCAATTAATAGAATCAGGCGTTCATCATTACAGACCTTCACAAGTCCTACTGAACATAGGCTTCCCCCGAGGAATGCCACAAAGCACGGTCCTGAGCCACCTGAATCCATCGACTTCCTGCATGTCTTACCAGGTCGTCACTCCATCTAGTGGGGGGACGCCCTACACTTCCCCTGTCGGTACGAGGCTGCCACTCAAGAACCTTTCTTCCCCATCGATTGTCGGTTCTTCGAGCTATATGGCCGGCCCATTGCCACTTCAGCTTACCAATCCGGCGTTACTTTGCGGAAATCCATTATATTAAAGTTCGTAAAAATTACCTCGCGTATTCGGCTCGTTATCGAGCGGTTATATGCGAGATAATTTTTACCAACTATAATTCGACTATTACTCGTTAACTTCTTAATTCTATTTAGCTGTGAGTTTTCCTTTTAACTTCATTATACACACAACTATTGAGTATACTTTTCACATTTCCAAAAACATGGTTCTAATGAAAAATAACACTTTAAAGCTAAATATTTCGCAAATGGTCCCCTGAATCAAAAATATGTTGTTTTACACCCCCAGAGTTTTTAAAAGACCTATCCAACGAAACCCCACATGATGGGATTAGACGGGTAAAAAAAATTATCCTCTAGTTACTTGTATGGACTCCCATGCAAGTACATCAAGGTAACCACATAAAATAAAAAAAGTATTTAAGATTTTATTTCACAGTTTTCTAAGCGTGATTAATATCTATAACCTACGGACAGACGGACATGGCGAAACTATACGGGTTCCTTGTGTAACGGAACCCTAAAAACAGAGCCAGCAATAAGGACTACCGATAGAAGAGAAATATGATATATGCGTATAAATGTACAGAGCAATATGTCAGGAGCATGTCGCCGTCATCGGTGACGCGAAGTTTAGTCCCCTACCACAACGCGGCTAAAGCAGCATTCACTTCAAAAACCTGCAGATATATAAAAGTCGTTTTGGCCAAATATTCGTCAAAGTCAATCTCGTTTTTTTTTTATTAAGAAACGACACCTCCACACTATTATTGTTTTCGACTCTAGATGCATTGTGATTTTCCCCGTATTTCCTATACTGAATTCGAGTAGGTGGGTGTGTTCGAAATACTAAAAAACATAGATTAATGATAAGTCATTGCGTATCATTAATCTATGCTAAAAATGTAATAGATGAAACCCGCAGTAAGCGGTGCTAAAATAAAAATAAGCAAGATGTATTTTAAACAAATTAGACGCACCTCTTTCGAGACTGCTTGCAATCATATCGGTATCTCAGGGTCAAAGCGTTCACCTGTGCCAAACCACATGAGCAGATGATTCGGACATACAAAAATAACCTCTGATCGTAACAGAAGGGAGTTATTCGATATTACAGACAGACACTTCAATTTTATTTAACTTTAAAGGCTATATACACTGAAACCTGGATAACTGGACCTTCAAGCTTGTCTCACTTCAAGAGGTATTCCACTTACCCAATGTCTTAGATATCCAGGTATAAATATATATCTGTCTCATTTACAGAGATTCCATTATTAGAGGTGAGAATAGAGGTTATTTCAGATATAGAGGTGCGATTATTAAATAAAATAACGTATTTTGTAAAACATATTTAATACCTAAACATCTGGACGATAGCAAAACCAAACTAAAACTGGAGGTCATAGATAATACACTATATACCAGGGATGCTGGAGATTACTTTTAGTTTTACACAATTAGCCAAATGCGGAATTTGCTGGTAGAATAAAATTAGTAAACAAAACGGTACACAAAATATAGTCTCAGTAGAAGAGGTAAAATATACTCGCTGTCTCAATTATAGAGGTAATTTTGACGATAAAATCGAAAGAACTAATCCCAGATATAGAGGTTTGTTTTGTCCCACTACCAGAGGTAATTCAGTGCTAAAGTGTCGGGACCTAAGCATGAGTTCCAGCTATGGAGGTTTCTCACTTATCCGGGTCCCACTTAACCAAGTTTTACTGTACTATAATATTATATATTAGCTATATATATATATTAGCGTATAAATACTTCCGATGAGGAAGAAAGGTTCCCAAGAGAGAATCCCCCTCCCCCCCCCCTCCCCCTCCCCCCGAAAAACGCACTGATGAAATACACAGGTATTCGGTGGACCGTGCTATGTGACAATCTATGGGGAAGGAGTATGTTCAGCAGTGACCTGTTATGTACTACAGTGATAGTGATATGTGTGTGATAAATGATCTGCAACGTGGCAGAGCCATGCTGTAGTTATGTTATGATTGTAGCACGAATATGTCGGCTCCACCGGGGAAGAAGGGCCACGCTCTCACGGAAGTGGCGAGAATCCATCCTCATTCTTTCCCGTGAATGTCGTAAGAGAAGGCTGTGGGAAATACCTCAATCAAAGATCTTAATACTTTAAATACATATATGTAAAGATTACATCCTGTAATCAAGGAAAATAAAGTTATAATTAAATAATAATTTGTAGTAAATGCAGAAGATATGGGCTCTGATAAAATTTGCCAACGAAGTACGTCGTTGTAATGAGGATCTACTTATCTAAGCACTTAACAAATTACGACCGCGACGATCCCTAGATCAATATGGGTACGTACCGACACTCTGAAAGTTATTTCATTATGCAAAAGTTATACATTCAAAGTACAGCAACCTGCTCAGTCTAATTAAGAAAGTTTCTAACTGTGCATTTAAGTAATAAACTCTTCAGTGAACGCAAATAAAACAGCTACATTAATATTAAACTGATTCCAAGGATAAAGCGGATAGAATAGTTACAATTTTACCTTTTTATTAAATAAAAGGATTTCAAAAATCATCTATAATATTTTTACACTATAATTAATAGAATCAGGCGTTACTTTGCGGAAATCCATTATATAAATATTTATAGTTTTAACAGTGGTAGAGCCACGCGGCAGCTTTTGCTGTCGCACGGATGGGCCGGCTCGAACCGGGGTGGTACCACGACCTCACAGAATACCAGCGTGAAGTAGAGGTTTACCTCTGCGTTTCGCTTGGTGAGTGCAGGTGGCCGGAGGCCCTTTTTACTGGAAATGAGGCATTCCATCTTAGTCCTCATGGATGACAACGCATCTGCATTTTGATTCGCAAACGAGGATAGATGTAGATGTCTATGGGCCGCAGCAAGCGGAGTCTATATCACCTGAGGATGCCTCGTGTAGAGGCGAAACACGTGTCGTATTGTCGTCAGTGGTGTGTCTTGCCTAGTGGAGTGGTGTTGGGAGTAGCGGTGCTGGGATTAGTGGTGACGGGGATAGTGCACGCAATTGAGGGAGGGCGGAAGGTGCTCTTCATACTAGGTAAGACACATCATTTTATTTTATAACGCGTATATTTGCGAAGTTAATTTTTCTAAAAAAAAAATTTCTACAAGGGTTTTTTTTTACACTATCTTCCCTGAGATTATTACTAGGTATTTGTTACCAGACTAGCGATCCGCCCCAAGCGCCATAACAGCGCCACTTACCGGGTCCAATTGTGAATCTAAACCGTCCGGGGGACCATTCAAATGCACACAAAACATTTCATCAATATCTTACAAGCCGTTTTCGAGTTTTATCGAGACTAACGAGACAGCAATTGATTTTTATATATAGAAATCATTAATCTTTAGCATTATCCAATACAAAAATTATTAGAACGCCATCTTTCGATAATAAGTATTACGACATAAATTTGCTTTTAGCTATTTCGAACGTATCTAGAAAATAACCAATGAGGGCTAATAATATTCCGCTCACCAGACGTCGCTAGTTGACACCGAGGTAAAGTTTTTTGTTACACACTGTCATTCAATTAAGTTGTTACTAGTTTTTAATAAACGTTTATCAGTTTCAAGAGTATTATATTAATACACTAAACAATGCCTCAGTGGTATGAACTTAAATATTTTGCATATTTTAAATTTTCTTTAAATGTTTCTACTTTTATGAATATCTGTGATTCGGTTTAGTTATTTTTAATCTTATTTATATAAAATATAGCTAATTGTACAGAAAGAAATATTAACTTCGACCAGTGGAATAGCGTGCCTTAGAAGGGCCTTGTATCAAAATTTGTCGGGGGCCCAATTGAAAGCTAAAGATTTATCACAAAGGGAACATAAACTCACGCATTAAATTAAAATAATTATATATTGATTAATTGAGTTATTACTTCAATTAATACTCCAAGGTCCAAACCTGGGTATGCCAGAAGAAGCATAAAAGTAAGTTGAATGCAGTGGAGATGCGATCTCTTCGTAAAATGTGCGGCGTTACTATGGCCGACCGAAAGCGAAACGAAGAGATTCGCAATATGGCAGGTTTGAAAGATGACCTTATCACAAAAATTGATAAGGGCGTGCTTCGGTGGTTTGGGCACGTTGAGCGAATGAGTGAAGACCGAATGGTGAAGAAAATATATAGCGCGAAAGTTAATATTAAAAGGTGTCGAGGTAGACCGAGACTAACTTTCGAAGACCATGTGAGCAAATTGCTCGAAGAGGGTAGGGTCAAGAGTACTCGGATACCTAGACGTGCATGTATGAAGAAGATAATGAATCTGAAAGAAGCGAAAGAGATATGTAAGGATCGTGACACTTGGCGATCTGTTCTCTCTGGCTACCCCGTCAGGGATTGTGCGTGAAGATAAGTAAGTAAGTAATACTCCAAGGAACTGAGCTAGCCAAACAATTCAAACCAAAATCTTGTTCTTAGAATTTTTACTTAGATACGTTCGGGGCCCCTGTACTACATACTACATTATTCGAACAAATTAACTTCCCGCTATGAAATCTATCAAATGTTATACCTCACTTTTAAGTGGCGCCGCCCTGGTGGCAGAAAAAGTCGTGGATGCCCTCATTATAATGACTTTTTCTGCCACCAGGGCGGCGCCACTTTACAATTAGGTAAAGTATTTGACAGATTTCATAGCGGGGACCATAATTTCTTAGGAAAATATAGGTAAATATGTTTCTTTTTGTATTATTAGTTATATTTCATATTAGTTAGATTAATAATAGAATAAACCAAACTATAAATATAACTACAAGTAGAAAAATTTAAAAAAGGTTGTAAAGTGCAAAAAATTAAAAATCAAACCACTGAAGCATTGTTATAATACTAGAGTATCTAGAGATAATTTTATTTACTTAAATTATAAACTATTATTTAAAACTAATTTCACAATCAACAGAGATTGTGTAACAAATAACTTTACCGCGGTCACAACTAGCGACTTCTGGTGAGTGGAATATTATTTGCCCTCATTAATGAAAAACACTACAAAACTACATAGCTAAACGCCTAAAATTTTATTATTTAAAATATTCAGAATTAACTTGCACGTCTAAATGCATGCCATCTGTCACAACAACATGTAATTTATGTAAGATTCCTCCGACAAACAGTTGCGTAGTTGAATATTTTGATACTAGATGTCGCTATTGCTTATTGGTTAAATAATTTAAAAAACATTTTTTTCAAACATCAAGAGCAATAATTCTGATGCCTGCAGGATAATGCATTATAATGCAGTACACCATTTAAAAATATAAAATCCTTTTAAGTAAGATCGAACATCTATATCTACTTGACACATATTTTTACATATAATTAAAATAATTACGAAATATAAATCTAAAGTATTTAGTATAAATGATAAATGATATTTTAATACATTCTATAATAATAAGGTAAACAAGAAACTAAAAAGATAATAATTAACCACACCACTATGTTACGGGGTTAACAACAGGTTCAACAAAAACAGCAATACCAAAAAGTTCCTCTGTTCTCCGATAGATGGCACTTCTAAATAGGATATCACCGATGACGGCAAACTTTTTGTGGGATTTATTTTCCTGGTTGTTCCAAAGTTTTTGAGATTTGAAAGGCATTACCGTCCGTTGACATATCTGTAATGAAGTCATGACGATTTATCATTAAAGATACGTTAACGCGAAAAGTAGAAGTTCGTAAAGATAGAGATATGACGAGTGCGTGATCTATTATGTCCTATGGCATTAGGGTGTATCAAGATAAAGATATTTTACTCACTCAACAGACTGTTTTTTAACTAAGTACTATTTTATAACTATTCGTTATGAAAGACCAATCGCTAAGTAATACTAACGGATTGACTAAGAAACATTGCTCGTTAGCGACGCTTCGTTAGGCCACGATGAGTTTGCGGTTCTGTGAGACGGAATACAAAATTTCAATACCATTTTGTGTGGTCTTTTACTAAGCATGATTGAATGCAATTAATTACACTCGAATGGATACAAGAAACACACATAAGCAAAACAGAAGAAAATTATGTAATCACCATATATGTAATATTTTTTAAAACAACAAAGCAGAATTAGTAGGTAGTAATAGAGAGTGGAAGATAATTACGTATCAAATAGCATAAATTGTTTCTCCACTCTCAGTGTAAGTAGTTATAATAATTTATAATGTCCTCCAGACAGAAGTTCGATCACTGCGGTTAGTCTCAACGGAGACTAGCCATATACGCACAGGCACGACAGGATTATAGTGCCCAAGTGCACAGATGCACTCTCTATTCTCTCACTCTCATAGTCCGATTGGACGGTAATCCAACACAACTGGAGAGAGATCAGGCACAGGAGTAACGGCTTTACGTGCTTTCCGAGGCACGGGGTTGAAACACCGCCAACTTTCTGACTCCCGGCTGCTACTGAGAATTTCTTTACAGAAAAACCCAGTAACTGATTTTTGACTCCGCATCCACATCTTCAGGTGGGTCTAGGTATTTTAAGTCTGCAGCATCCTAGGTGCGAGACGTCTGATACTGCAGTCGCCAATCCACCTACCAAACATGGCGACTAAGGTAAACTTTACTGATAATGTGAGAAGTCCATATCCAGCCGTAGACCTCTACGGGATGTTGATGATAATGCCGCATAATGTTATTTTTAACCGACATCAAAAAGGAGGAGGTACCTACTTAATTCGACTGTACGTTTTTTTTAATGTGTGTTACCTCATAACTTTTTTCTAGCTGCACCGTTTTTTATTTTTTTTTTATTTAAATGTGTGTTATATAAAAAATGGTTACTTCTCATGTGGTCTGACTAGTAGTTTTTGAGTTATCCCTAATAATTTATATTGAAATCGGTTGTACAAAATTTAAAATTTTACCACTTGACGATAAATGTTTTTTGTTTTAGAGTAAAGAATTTTCTATTGAACTAAATCAATGTACAATAATACATAGTGATTACTGCATACGGGAACTCTGTGATGTCGAGTAGTGGCAGTGTAAAGGACTCCATCACCTCATAATAAACCGTGGCTGGCAATCAAATCAATATTGGCTGTAATGGAATGGATGGATATACAGGACGTCCAATACAATGTTTTTTTTTTATAGAATAGGGTGTCAAACGAGCACACAGTCCACCTGATGGTAAGTGGTTGCTGTGGCCCATAGACATCTACATCTATCCTCGTTTGCGAATCAAAATGCAGATGCGTTGTCACCCGTGAGGACTAAGATGAAATGCCTCTTTTCCAGTAAAAAGGGTCTCCGGTTCTCTACACTCACCATACGAAACACAGCAGTGTCAAGCTGCTATTTTACGCTCGTATTCTGTGAGAGCGTGGTTCTTCCCCGGTCGAGCCGACCCACTCGTGCTACAACTATACTACTAATACAGCTGCAGCATGGCTCTACAACGTTAAAAATGTGAATGTGCGGTAAACAAACTGTTTGTTGTTGTGTCGGGTCATATTATAATTACTGACATCCTGACCCGCCTTCTATCCATATCATCACTGATCCTTGCATTAACCGATACATCAGCAAGGTTAATTCGAATCAAATACGACTGAGTGCTTATCCTTGGACTGAGTGGTATGCTTGAGCGGTCAGTCTCCACTCATTTGCTGTCGACATACGAGTACCATTCGTTCGAAACAACAGTTTGCCTCGTCGTTCCTAATGCGTACTTACAGTAATGGAGTGGAATAATTTGCCTGCGTGTTTCTTGCCATCCAATTACAAAGTGTGTTTATCTGTTTAAGGTTTTTGTTAAGTGCGCTTTAAAATCTTCATAAATGTCACCACTTACCATTAAGTTGGATAGTGACTACTCTCCGCCTTAATGGTACTGCAGTGCCACTGCACTGACTTATAATAGATAAAAAATATTTATGTTGATATTATCTTCTAGTATTTTCTTACAAGTTCGCACTTACATACTACACATTGAATAAAACAGATAAGTAGTGGTTTCAAGGACTTTCCAGTACAGAGGCACAAGGTGTTGAAGGTTCTGGTGTCATAATTAAAAGTTTAAGGTTTACTTCTTTGGTGATGAAGGAATTACATGAATCCATATCCTATTCGCAAATGGTGGCGATTAAAGCAAATCTTCTAAACAGTAAAACTAAAACAGAGTCACAAGTAGCTGTGAACTATTAGGGGCTAATGAAAAAAGAAAAAAAAATCAAATTTATTTATAAAACTAGCTGGTATCCGCCGCGTTCCTGCCATAGAAAAAAAGAATTGCCGAAATACCGTTTTTATTTGTAAGAGTTATGTTGTTTAATTAGGAATGGTAAAACATTCATTGAAGTTGAGTGATGTATAATGTCGGTGATATGCGCGCACCTATTGTAAATTAGTTGTAATATTCCTATAATCTCACAAGTGCAAGCAATAAGTTGACAAAGTTTTAGGACAATCTAATGAACAGTATGGCAGCGCATAAAATACGAACAACAAAAATTATATATGAGATGACCAATAAAGGTCAAGAGCTGCCTCATTTAGTTACTATCTTTCACTATTATACTATCTTTAGAAAAAAAAAAACGAGAACGGACTGACAGCGGATTGACCATTAAAGATTGAAAAGGATTTTGATACATTGTATATGTTAGTTGTAAGTGGCAATGAGGTAACGAGGGCTACGAAGGTGATATAAATGCCCAAAAAACTTGGAACACTGTTGTCATAGACTGTCTGCTGGCTTAAGCTGCCGTCAATATCTCCCAAAATATCGCAGTGTGACTTAGTAACATTACTAGCTGCCCCGGCAGACGTTACTCTGCCCTTTCTGGTTGGTGGCGCGATGAGTTTATTTTCACACACACACTTTTCTATAGATTTATTATAAGTATAAATAAACCCTCTTTAGGATTAATAGAACCATCAGCAGCCATAATGACAATAAACTAAAAAATATGGAAAAACATAACCCTTTTTTTTCTCTTTCGTGAGCGGTTTTATACGTGGTAGAGCCGTGCTGCAGCTATATTAGTAGTATAGTTGTAATTCGAATGGGTTGGCTCGACCGGGGAAGGACTACGCTCTCACAGACTACTAGCGTAAAAGCAGTTTGACACTGCTATGTTTCGTATGGTGAGTGTAGAGAAACGGAGATCATTTTTACTGGAAAAGAGGCATACCATCTTAGTCCTCACGGGTCACGGGTAGCAATGCATCTGCATTTTGATTCGCAAACGAGGATACATTTAGATGTCTATGGGCCACAGAAACCACTTACCATCAGGTTGACTGTGTGCTCGTTTGTCACCCTATCCTATAAAAAAGCGGATAAAAATTGCCTATGTGTTATACACGGTCATTTACTATCTACATACAAAATTTCATGGAAATCTCTCCAGTAGTTTTTGCGTGAACCGTGAACACGCAATTTTTCTACAGATTTATTATGTGTATAGAACATTCAAAAGACAGTTAACGAACATATACATAATATGTATATTTATATATATACACGAAGAGAAGAAAGTTATGGCGTCCACATTATTCTACACACTACTTAAGACTGGAGCGTGTACAGAAAAGATTCATGTGGCATCTATCATACTCAGCGAAGATTAACAAAATAGTGGTATCCTATAAAAATAGGCTAAAATACTTTAACATCATGACTCTTGACCAAAGAAGAGAATTGTTAGATTTAATGTTTTTATACAAATTACTGAGTAATAAATTAGACTGCCCCAGCTTACTAAGTAAAATTAATTTTCGAGTACCACGCAGATATCCGCGTACTGCTATTACTCCGATCATACCTCTACGCACCAGGACGTTATTCGGCGCCAACTCCACAATCCCTCGTTTATGTAAAATATATAATAAATTCAGTCAGTTAATTGACATCAACATTAATTCGCCTAACACCTTTCGTAAATTAATTATAAGCAACCTAGTCAGCCAGTCATCCTGAGTGTGATTTTTTTTTCTCATATTAATTATTACGTATATTTTCTTTTAATAATATATATTTAGTTGGGTTAGATTATGATAGTTGTTAAATTAAGTTGTAATTTTGATTGAAAGACTAATTATTAGTTTGATTAAATCTCTTTTGTTGTTTAAATTGATAAGGTTTTACAGGCTTTTACCAAAATTACTATTGTGTTTTTTTTTTGTTTGTTTCTGGTTTTGTTTTTTTTCTGTTATTAACTTACTTTTAAATTTATTCACTAACACTAGCAAAAATAGCATGTAGTGTTTACCTTTAAATGATTTTACATACTCTGTGCATGTAATATAGTAATTATACTTTAAGAAATGTATGTAACGTATGTATTGTAAAATCGCTGGTAGACCCAATAAATAAATAAATAAATAAATAAATAAAGTTATCATATGTACATAATATTTTGAAAAATGTATCACAGCATATTATGATTTGTTCTTTTTGACTGAAGCCCTCTTAGTCAACGCCACAAAAAAATGTCTTGAAATATTGAAAAAAAAAACCTTATTTCTCCTGCATCGTGGAAGCGTTTAACATATTTAAAAAACATATACGGACCAACATCCTTGAAACAATGTTTGGACGCCATGCCAACACTTTTTCCGTGCGGGCTTCAAACTCGCGCACTATGGGAAAGCCCAATACAAAGTCGTCTCATAACTCTTTTTAACGAAAGTCGTTGTTACGTGATGAAAATTGTAAATTAATATACTATTATAAATAAAGTTTATTTTTGGGTATTTTTATTTTATTTTGTACTAGCTGTACCCCACGACTTCGCTCGCGTGTATTTTGGTTTTAATTTTTTTTACGCGGAACCCTAATTCTTTTTCTAAAATAAAAGTAGCCTAAGTTACTCCTTATAACATTAGCTATCTGCCAGTGAAAGTACCGACAAAATCGGTCCAGCCGTTTCGGAGATTAGCCGGAACAAACAGACAGACAGACAGACGGACAGACAGACAGACAGATAAATTTTTTAAAAATTGTGTTCTTGTTATAAGTGCCGTATATACTTTCATATGCATTTAGCAAAAAAACCGTTATTTTGACATTACAAACAGACACTTCAGTTTTATTTTTTTGTATAGATGTTTAACATAATTATAAAAGAGCATCAAATCTTAGTCATGTTCGATTAGATGATTTTGACAAAATACGTTAATACGATTCAATTTCACATTACTTGAAAGTTTTCCATATAAGTAAGTAGTATTATAAATTTTTGAAATGCTTATAATATGCTTTTCCAAATTTTTCTTAAATCTTTATATATAAAAATTACGTGTCACGTTGTTTGTCCGCGATGGACTCCTAAACTACTAAACCGATTGCAATGAAATTTGCACACTGTGTACAGTTTGGTCCAGCTTGAGAGATAGGATATTTTATATCCTGATAAGTGACACTCAATATTTTTTTATTACGAATTTAAGGATTTTTATATGAAGGGTCGTCGAAAATGGCAGAACAACGTCTGCCTGGCCAGCTAGTGATATTATATTATATTAGTTAATTAAACACAAAAATAACCAATATAGTTTAAGATGCTATATTTTTACACTTTTTTTTTAACAAGAGATTTAACTCTTACCGATGCTTGCCGATGTCGAGGTATTTATTACATTAGAAGATCTTCACACTCTTTAGGGATAAAAAAAATTGCACTTACTTGCTCCTTTTTTGATACGTACGGATCCAAAATGCATCCCGATATAAAAATAAATTTGTTCAAAAACTTTTATTTTTAGAAAATAGCATGGATGACGGTCTATTCAAAATTTATTGAAATGAGTTGTGTTAAACTGTTCTCAATACTTAATTTACCTGTGACAAAAAAAAATATGTCTTGAATTTGATATCTATTGTGGTGAAATTTTGACCACGCAACTTAACACAATTGTATTTTATCAATTAGTGTCAAAATATTTCTTTTTCCTATAAAGACCCTGTATATCCAAGTACGTATGTAAAATTACAGCATTATTCATTTTTAAACAACTGAAATATTAAGTTTTGAGATGAAACACCCGGTTTTGCATTAGTGCCGCGGTCCAACAGTAGGTACTCCTGCCAAATGGTTAGCCACTGCGCTATCGAACCGGTTTCTTCACATTAAACTATATACAGGTTACCATTCAAAACTTAGTTCTGACAAAGTTTTTAGCTGTGAATATTCCCAAAATTACTTAATAATAAATAACTATAACAATCGTTCCTTCACTGCTGGCCGGATGAGGAAACTCAAGGTCGCTCAGCGAGCTATGGAGAGGGCTATGATCGGAGTTTCTCTGCGTGATAAACTCAGAAATGAGGATATGGGTCGGCCATATAGCTCGAAGAACCGACAACCGATGGGGAAAAAAGGTTCTCGAGTGGCAGCCTCGTACCGGCAGGCGAAGTGTAGGGCGCCCCTCCCCCCACTAGATGGAGTGACGACCTGGTAAGATATGCAGGAAGTCGATGGATGCAGGTGGCTCAGGACCGTGCTTTGTGGCATACATTGGGGGAGGCCTATATTCAGCAGTGGACTTGTGAAGGGCTGTAATGATGATGATGATG
This sequence comes from Parnassius mnemosyne, assembly GCA_963668995.1. Taxonomy (NCBI): domain Eukaryota; kingdom Metazoa; phylum Arthropoda; class Insecta; order Lepidoptera; family Papilionidae; genus Parnassius; species Parnassius mnemosyne. Next base: position 13,906,216 of record CAVLGL010000084.1, on the reverse strand, counting down.
ATGATAACAATCGTCATCGTTGCTACAACCTAAATTAAAATTAGTAATCAAAGTTAAACAGTTGTAGGTTTATTGTAACTTAACAATAGAATATTTCGGTTTTCGTTTGGTCTTTCTTATAAAAAAATCCAAGAGCCTTGATATAAATTCACCTACGGCGTACACTTAGAAACTCTTTAATCTATTTCAGTCAAGAAAACCTTAATATTGTTGAAAACACATTTAAAGAGAGAAGGCTAAGTGAAAAAGTTTCGCACCCAGCTTGTTAATATCAAAGCCGCAAACAAGAAGGCGCACGTACAAAAGTTGATGCTAATAGAAATTCACAACGGAACCTCTGCCGGCTGTTTCATATAGTTTCATATAGTTGCGGTACTCAATAGGATATTAGCAGCTCGTTCCACTTCGCTTTTATTGCCTTGGTGACATTAAGACGAGTAATTACTGCGACTCTTAATTAGAAATTCTAAACTATCCGATTACTATCGCCATTTGAGGAATTCGATATGAAAAATACGTGTTACGTGCTTTATGAAATAAAATTGAATTGTTCGTCTGTAATATTGAAGCAAATTACTTTTATTGTGTTCGTAACATGAATAAACATTTTTACTAAACTTTGGAGTGGCTGTACCGATTGTGGTGAAACGTAATAACAAGTGTGGTAAAATTAAAAATTTTGTACAACCGACTTCAATATAAATAAAATGAGAACATTGTCAAAAACTACTGGTCAGATCTTGATGAAATCTATATGGGACCACAGAAAAGCACCAGTTTTGAAATAAAAAAAAATAATCTCCAAAATCAGTTCACCTAGAAAAAAGTTCTGAGGTAACACATAAAAAAGAAACACAGTCGAATTGAGTAGGTACCTCCTCCTTTTTTCTTTTGAAACTGGTTGAAAAAAGATAGAGAGTAATGCCAGGAGTGTTTTATTTTATTCAAAAACTTTTGAGTTTTTTTTTTTGAAAAATCGAAGAATTGGTTAAATAAAATGGTCTTTGATGATTATCAATAGATCCAACCTAGCAGAAGCCGGGGCAGATCGCTCATCTTTATATGTAAAAATTACGTGTCACGTTGTTTGTCAGCGATGAACTCCTAAACTACTGAACTGATTACAATGAAATTTTGCACACTGTGTGCAGTTTGGTCCAACTTGAGAGATAGGATAGTTTTTATCCGGATGGTAGTAGTGACCGAGTGTAGTAGAGTAGTGACCCTCAAAATTTTTATTGCGAATTTAAGGATTTTAATGGGACAAAGGATCGTCGGAGAGGGCAGAACAACGTCTGCCTAGCCAGCTAGTTATACATATAATTTTTTGTCATTATTTGATTTCCAAAAGTGAACATCATTAATACACCATGCTTAATGGTATCATGTAACAAACATTTCAAAATTATATTCTGATATATTAAATTATGTAGACACTTGCTTGCATACACACATACGCACACGCACACGCACACAGTTTTCACATCAATCTATATCTATCTATATAATTAATTTATATCAATCTGTATCTATCTATTTAATTTTTTCTTTACAATTTACGTTATTTCAATAAAGTTGCAATTTAGATATGTTGTTGATGATACTGTTTGACATATATATTTTACATGGGCAGACATATATTGAGGTTTTATCACCCAGGCAGACAACGAACTTCAGTGGCGTCTATAAGCGCGTACTATAGTACCTACTTTGCGACCGCCATAGGTGTCTGCCAATGTTATTTTTCGATAACTTTTATTGAATATTTCAAGATGTCAAAGCGGCGGACTTATTACCTACTACCACGTTGTTGGTAATTTTTTACATCTTTAACACCTGAGCGTCTCTATAACGACCGCCGGTCGATATAGAGACGTTTATATTACTCATTACTCAAAGGCGAAACAGCTCATATACCTACCTCTTAATGACAACTTTTTTTAAATATATTTAATGTAAAACTGTAGATGCCATACGACAGAGAGTTTATTTAATAGCGTCTATCTATTAAAAACACAAACAGCGTAAATAGTTCAATTAAAAAGTAGAGTAACAGGCTATGTTACACTACTTTATATAAACAGAGTATATGGCCCACTGCCGAGTATATAATATAATAATTTACCTATATTTAAACTCAAATTCAAAAGTTTGCAAATTTTTTCGCAGCATGAAATAACGCAATAATTACATAAAATAAAATGATATTCTAAAAAAAAAACATTCCAATACTTTTTTAATAGCATTTAGTAATATTTGTGGTGCACTTGCCACAAATAATTACAATAGAAGAAATTAAACCTTCTTTATTGCGTATACATAAGGCGAAGCCGGCGTGTGTTTGCTAGTTGATATTTATAATAAAATAATATGCTTTAAATTTTTTTTGCACATGTCTTTATCAATGTTTTGTCGAAATATTTATCTTTATGGCAAATGCTATAGTTTTCATACAGTTACTTCAATCTATGGTACCTGCTTAATGTAGATATTAAGCAAAATAACCCACGCGATCGTTATTAAAAAGGTTGATTCATCACTTGGCTTTTGGACAACGAATAGTAGTAGTCTGTCTGCGAACTTGAGGTTGCGGTTTTGAATTCTGTTGGGGATGAAAACTATTTTATGAAAATAAATGCTTTTTATATCGGTGTGGGTGACAAGTAAAAGACCACTTTAATACCTTGTTATCAGTAATTTGGTCTGTTTATTTTTTACTAAACTCAATAACGGAAGGTTATTATATTCGACGAGTATTTTTTTTTATAGGAGAGGGGGCAAACGAGCATGCGGCTCACCTGATGGTAAGTGACTACCGCCGCCCATGAACAACCGCAACACCAGGGGAATTACAGACGCGTTGCCGGCCTTTTAAAAAGGAGTAGGCTCTTTTCTTGAAGGTCCCTAAGTCGTATCGGTCCGGAAAAATCGCTGATGGTAATCGATTCCACAAGGAAGTCGTGCGAGGAGGAAAACATCTTCTAAATCGCACAGTGGTGGACCGCCAATCATCCAGATGGTGTGGATAGTATCGGGGATTCTGCCGCGATGTGCGTTCGTGAAATTTGGCGGCTGGGATTAATCCGAACAATTCCTCAGAGCACTCCCCATGGTAGATGCGAAAGAAAATGCAAAGGGATGCAACATCTCTTCGCAGTGCCAATGAATTGAGCCGATCGGAAAGGACTCGGTCGTCGACGATTCGAGCCGCTCTGCGCTGGATGCGGTCAAGTGGAAGGAGCTGGCACTGAGGAGCCCCTGCCCAGAGATGGGAACAGTATTCCATGTGAGGCCGAAGCTGCGCCTTGTAAAGTTGCAGGCGGTGTGCCGGCATGAAATACTGTCCCGCTCTGTTGAGCACGCCAAGCTTTTTAGAGGCCAATTTGGCCTTCTATTCCAAGTGACCACGAAACTGCACGTCACTCGATATGTCGACTCCAAGGATTCCGATATTGGCTGAGGCAAGAAGGGGAGTGCCTTGAAACTGAGGAGATACGACAAAGGGATTCTTTTAAGCGATAAACGCGCAAACTTGTGTCTTCTGAGGATTAAACTGGACTAAATTTAGTCGCCCCCGATCCGAGACTTTGTTCAGCAAAAACTCGACTTCAGACACAAGTTTGTTCCGGTACTCAGCAACGTTTTCCCGAGAAAAATTGGCACGGCCGGTGTATCAAGCATCACCAGTGCTGTCATCCGCATAGCAATGAATGTTACCAGTTAGCAACATATCATTGTTATGCAGAAGAAACAGCGTTGGTGATAGCACACAGCCTTGTGGAACACCAGCGTTAATAGGCTCGTAGTCGGAGCATGTACCGTCTACAACGACCTTGATGCTCCGATCTGCAAGGAAGCTGGTGATCCAATCACACAATTTCTCGGGAAGCCCATAGGAAGGGAGCTTCGAAAGAAGCGCTTTGTGCCAAACCCGATCGAAGGCCTTCGCAATGTCCAAACTAACGGCCAACGCCTCCCCCTTGGACTCTACTGCCTCCGCCTATCTAAGGGTCAGGTAGACCAGAAGATCACCAGCTGATCGGCCCCGACGAAAACCGTATTGGCGGTCACTAATCAGCTGGTGATCTTCAAGGTACCGCATGAGCTGGCAGTTAATAATGGATTCCATTACTTTGGAGAACAAGAAGGTGATGGCGATATGCCTATAATTGGACGGGTATGAGCGATCGCCTTTTTTAGGGATCGGGTGGAGAAAAGCTGTCTTCCATAAATTCGGGCCTACGCCTTGGGAGTAGCAGTACCGGAAAAGACGCGTTAGGACCGGTGCCAACTCCGTAGCACACGTCCTCAGCACAATTGGGGGGATTCCGTCAGGCCTCTGGATGGACTCTGGACTCGACTTCTGGATGTCCAGGGAGAGGAGTGCTTTGCGAACCGAGCGCTGTGAGAACAACACATCCGGCATGGAGCACTCACAACGCGGGATGGTCGGCGGTGTTTTCCCCCCGTCATCAAGAGTGGAGTTGGACGCAAAAAGGGAGCCTAAAAGGTCGGCTTTGTCTTTTGCGGCTTGGGCTAGTCGTCTCCCTGTGCAGAGATGGTAGTGATGGCTTACAGAAATTCCCTAGGACAGCCTTGGCGAGAGACCAGAATGCACGGGTTCCCGAAGGAAGGTGAACTAGTTTCTCGCTAATTCTGCCTATGTGCTCTGACTTTGCCTTGGCAATAACTCTTTTGAAGGACCTGGAGGCGAAGTTATACTTCTAATTAAGTGTGCTGGTGTTTACATCCCGAGTCGCCGAAGCCGCAGCCTAGCCTTGATAATACTCCTGCTTACTGCAAAATGCAGTCTTACAGGGGCGACCAAACTAAGGCTGAGATCTGCCTCCTATGGGTACCACAGATGATGGAATAAATAGTTCCATACCCAGTAGCACCACATCAGTGACAGAGTCAGCAACAACGCTGGGATCATCCGGCGAGAAGCAAACCCGCCCTCATGGGTAGGATGCAAAGAAAGACCGCATTCCGTCCCAATTCGCCGACCTGTAATGCCAAACACGGCGGCAACTTGCAGAACGCTTTCGCGAGGGTTGCGGGAGTGGCACCACACTTCGAATCAGACAATGGTCCGAAGAGCCGAGGGGGGCATCGACGGAAACCTGATATCCATCCGGATGAGAGGTCAGCAGAAGGTCCAACAGAGAAGGTGTATGATCCTCCACATCTGGAAGCCGCGTAGGCAAAGTAACCAGTTGTGTCAGACCATATGCCAAGGCAAAGTCATAAACAGATCTCCCCGCATGATCGGTTAAACGTGAAACGAGCAATTCGGCGTGGTGGGCGTTAAAATCGCCAAGGATCACGATCTCTGCGGATGGGATCTGTTGTAGCAAGGAATCTGTAGCTATTTGGACGTGGTCGATGAGTCGGCCTCTTTCGGCATTACCATATGGGACCTATAGAGGCACTCGTAGACGCGTGGATGGTCGTCGCTGTCTACGCGTAGCCAAAGGATGGACAGGTCCGAACCTTCAAGACTGCCGAGGCGTCGAGAACAGATGTCCTCTCTGACATACACGCAAACTCCAGCCCGAGGCACAAAGGAGTGCTCCAATTTGTACCCCGGGTAGGAGAGATACAAAGTATCAGCCGGAGAGGACACCTGCGTCTCGGTTAGAAAGAGCAAGGCCGGCTTCGCCGTCTCGAGATGGTAGTGGACGGCGTTTAGGTTCGAGTGAAGTTCCCTGATGTTGCAGAAATTCACGGATAGCGTGGCAGGGGTCGCCTTGGTATTGTTGCTCAGTTTGCCCCGAGTAGTTATGTTTTTGAGCGGAATTTTGCCCCCCCTCCCCCCAGAATACGCGGAGCAGCCTGAGCACCCACGCCCAGGAGTGGAATAACATGGTCGTGGATGCTCAGCGAGGGATTCTCCAGTGGTGATGGTACCCTCCTGGAGTAGTCTTTCGTGTAATTCCGCTACCATGTTGATGGGATGACTTCACGCCGGTATTCTGTGAGGTCGTGGTACCAACCCGGCTCGAGCCGGCCCATACGTGCAACAGCAAAAACTGCCGCGTGGCTCTAACACCGTTAGAAATTTATTTTGGTATGTTCACCTGTACCGTTAGGTGGTTCAGAAGTAGGTGGGTTATTGAAAAAGTCAAGGTTTATAGTTAATTATTTTAATTTTTCTTACTTCCACACATGCACACAGTAAGGTTTTGGAAGGGGATCACTGGCCTGACGTAGGGGGCGTACAAAGTAGGGCTCTAGCAAGTAGGCCCTAGGTGGTGGGTGGATTCCCAGCGGGATCAGCTGCACATTGAATAATTTAAATTTTGAATGTAGGTAGCAAGTTAAACGGTCGTTAGTTTATGCACACGCGCGTTGCGAACTTCAAGCAGTCTTAGGTAGAAATACACAAGGAAATACAAAGGACTCGTGGTCGTGTCCGAATCCTATCGAGTCATGTCGAGTCTTTTGATTTAGAGATCGGTGAGCAAAACGGTTCACGGTGCGTGGATTAAATTAACTAATCTGTGGTTCCGTAGTATAATCATTTTAAATTAATAATATGTAATAATTTATTTGTTTTTATTTTAAGATTAGAATATATTACTATTATCTATTTAAGATGATATTTATATTATTACCTATTTTATAATTAATTAATTATAATTATTTGAAAGGGTGCATTCAGATGCACCGTTATACAATGGCTTCTTGGAAATGGCTAAACCGATTTAAAAAAAAAAGTTCTCATTAAATAGTATAATAGTTCAGGATTTTAAGAAAAATATCTATCTCTAAGTGTGGAAAAATTAGGGGATCAAATTTTTGATATAACTAATAAGACAATATTTTGGTTGTAGCTTTGGAATAGTGATCCATAGACCACTCAAAAAAATAAAATAATTAAGTTTTTAATAAAATTACAAACCCAATTCAAAATTAGAAAAACATTATAGCTTCCTGAAGCTTCTGCGTCTGTTATCTTAGCACCGACTTCAGAAGCTATTATGTGGTAATTATTTTTTTACTGTTAAAGTTGGTTTGTACTTTATATTAAAACTTTGATAATTTTCATCTTGCACCAATATAATAAAAAGGGAAAGTTATTAGCCATAAGTTTGTTCGTAGAAGGTAATCTACAGAACTGCTGATAAGCTTGTGAAAATTCTTTCACTGAAAGAATAATCTCACAGAATACCAGCGTAAAATAGCAGCTTCAAGCTGCTGTGTTTCGTATGGTGAGTGTAGAGAACCGGAGAGCCTTTTTACTGGAAATGAGGCATTCCATCTTAGTCCTGACGGGTGACAACGCATCTTCATTTTGATTTGTAATAGAGGATAGATGTAGATGTTTATGGGCCGCAGCAACCACTTACAATCAGGTGGACTGTGTGCTCGTTTGTCACCCTTATCCTACAAAAAAAAGAATAGAATAGAATAGAATAATTTTTATTCAATCTAGATTATTACATAATACTTATTAAAAGTCATTTTTTATTTACCACTGGTTCGGAAAATACCTGTCCTGGGAAGAACCAGTAAGAAACCCAGCAGGACATTTTTTTTAAACATTTCACTTTACAATAATTTTGTTTTATTGTTTGTACAAATTTTGAATGAGTTTTAATAGAACCAATATAGAAAAGTAAATCCCAAGTGAAATGGGATTTGTTTTATTATGATTGAAATTTGTTTACAGCATGAAATTGGTATATTTATATCATTTTGGAATATTTTGATTTTGGAACTTGGTATATTTATATAACACTTGGCAAAAATTAACCGATTTTTTGTTAGCTAGACAAGCACTAACCAAAATAAACACAAGGGTAACGTTTTTCAAGATGGCAAAGAAAGTTGTATAAAATATATTCAAATTATATATTTATTTATTAATATACTAAGTCTACGGTTGTGGACTCTTGAAAATTAACATTAAAATTTCCTTAATTATTTCGTCCTTTTTGAGTAAAGAAGATCTACAAAAAGAACTACAGAATTATTTTTGCCATTTTTATTACGGTCATAGGAAAAAAAGACATTTCACAAATGGAATTTCTTGTGCGAAGAAATAAATATGTTTTATTCTATTCCATTATACTAGGTATCTTTTATTTCCCACGGGTGCACAGCAGTGAGTGCACTTGCTCTTGGTGAGAGAAACAAGTGAGTGAATGGTACATAAAATTATTATTAAAGCCAGGATGAAAAAATAGTGTACAAACCTGATTGTGGTATTCGTATGGTGAGTGTAGAGAACAGGAGACCTATTTTACTGGGAAAGAGGCATTCTATCTTAGTCCTCGCGGCTGACAACGCATCTGCATTTTAATTCGCAAATGAAGATAGATGTAGATGTCTGTGGGGCCACAGCAACCACTTACCATCAGATGGACTGTGTGTCGTTTGTCACCCTAATTCTATATAATAAAAAAGTGAAATCCACCAACACGCAATGGAGCGCGGCGGACTCAAACCAGAGGCGGCATTTTCTCAGGAGTAGAACGCTTTAAGTCTGTAACGGTACTTTACTTTTTTTAATTGTTTAGTAAAATTAATGAACGTTTTATTTAATGTGATTTGCAGCATGATTACGATGTTATTATGACATTCAACAGTTTCTCTGACAATATTGATGAATTTAACAGATTCTAGCGGTTTTATGACGTCCATCCCTATAATAAAGAAATTCTTAGAAGCAACCTGGAGTCAGGAAGTTTGCGATGTTTGTTTCACCCCTATGCTTCGGAAAGCACGTAAAGCTGTTGGTACTGCGACTGATCTCTCTCGGGGCCTGTCGGATTATCCTCCCCATCCCATACGTATTATGAGTGTGAGGGAATAAAAAAGGCAACTATGTTTGCGCACACACTCGTAAACTGTAATCCTTTCCTGCGCAGATGGCTAGTCTCCCTTGAGATTGGCCGAATTGCCGCCGGCCACTTTGACCCAAATAAAAATTGGTTTGGAGGAAATTATTTTTTAGTTGTTAAAGTCATTTGTTTTCGTTCTTTATTATAGGGGCAAAAAAAGGACATACGGGCCTTGACCAAGTGTGCCAGCAGGAAGAAGAAAAGATCTACAATGATGGTGATGACATGAAGAATTTACGTGTAAGACAACAGGTGTTTAGTAGTACTTTTTGCACAAGGGTAATATTATTACATTAAAGGATTTGCCATTATTATGGCGATCTGTGACATCTCGCATACAGCTTGATACCATTCCCTGACACGCGTATAAACATTTCATGACTAGTATTATACTCTACGTAGTTCTCCAAGTATATCCAATGTGATACTTTTACTTTCGGCTTTTAAATCATGAAAATTAAAAGGTAATTAAAATATTAATAAAATAATTTGAGATGTATTTTTATCCGTTTTACGCTGGTATTCTGTAAATGAGTGGTTCAATGTTTGTGGAGCCATACATGGTGCATTCTGGCTCTAACTTGTATATAATTTAAATGAAAAAGTGTATTTAATTCTAATTAAACTTTATAGTCTGTTGTGAGTAATTTTTCGAATCATTTTGCAAATATTGTACTTACAAAATAAAACATTTAATAAAAAGTAAAAACTGATTAAATACTAAAAAGAATGCTTAGATATAGTGTGTTTTTTTTTTCTAAAGAATAAGGGTGAAAAGCAAGCACACACTCCACATGATGATAATTGGTTGCTGTGGCCCATAGAAATCTATATCTATTCTTAATTAGGAATCAGAATACAGATACGTAGTCGCCCCTGAGGACTAAGATGGAATTACTTATGTCTAGTAAAAAGGTTCTCCGGTTCTCTACACTCACCATACGAAACACAGCAGCGTAAAGCTGCTATTTTACGCTGGTATTCTGTGAGAGCGTGGTTCCTCCCCGGTCGAGTCGACCCATTCGTGCTACAACTATAATATTACTGCAGCGTGGCTCTACCACGTATATGCAGTGTATCGACGAATTAAGAACCCGACTTTAGCAGCTATTGTGTGGAAATTATATTATTCTTTTCGGTTCTTTGAAGTTTTATGTTACTTTTATTGTTTTTGTTACCTTTATGAGTGGACTTTGCAATATATCATGAGGTTAGGTTAAAAACTAGAATGTCTATTAAACATTTACATTAAAACCGGTTTTACTTTTTTTCTTCAAACTAAAATAAAAAAGAAATATTTAATAAAAAAGAGTCATGGAAATCGATTCACAATTGCTGAATAGAGAGTTACGTACATAGAAAAATACAGTATAATTGATAATCTCCTCTTATTTTCTAGAGGCTAATAATTAAAAATAAAAAATTTTGTACAGCCGACTTCAATATAAGTTATTAAGAATAACTAAAAAACTATTGGTCTGACCTTGACCAAATTCAAACGGGACCACACGAGAAGTATTAGCTTTCATATAAAAAAGAAACATTGAAATCGGTTCACCCAGTAAAAAGTTATGAGGTAACACACATAAAAAAACATACAGTCGAACTGAGTACCGTCTCCTTTTTGGAAGTCGGCAGAAAAGACAAGTGTTCCTGTGTTACGCTCTGATAACCCGAGAATGGTTATTAGACCTTATTACGCTTAATTGTAACATCGCGAGACGTTACTTAACTCGCATAACTTGAAAGCACTTATTTACATAATACGTGTCACACTTGAGTGAATTTGCGGTGCCAAATTATGCTATTGCTTAGACAAATAACTACAAAAACACTAAAAACTATTTTATAATGTCAATAATATAAAACAAGTAGAAAATACACTTGGCTATGCGTTCCAATTAAAATTGGTTTATGGTTTTATAACAAATAGCTGTTTATATGTTTTTGATTTTTTATTTTTGGGTGGATAACTTGACTAGATAAACATAAATAACTTTACAAATATTAACAATATAATTTATTTTATTTTCTATTTTTATTTTTAACATTATCAGAATATGAACCCTCCACTACCACCAACGGATTAGGATGTTCTTTAATCGAATTGAAGTATCAATTAAGAATTATCAATTTGAAAGGAAGATTACTTAAGATACGAATGAATTGTGGGCAAGTTGAGATCGCGGTGAAGATCCGCGTTCCTCACATATGGAGAAGCTTCTGTGATTCGTGGCAGGAACAGGTTTTATACAACTTGTAGTTGCCGAAGTCGGTGAATGTGGACATGAGCGAAGGACACACATGCGTATGTTATAATGGGGCGTACGCAGGTTTTGTAAAGATGCAGTTTGTGTCTTAAGGACGACTATAGATTACCTTTGCTTATATTTACTACTAGCCTCGGCTAACGCTAATTAACAACAAACCAAATTTCATGCTAATCTGTCTAGTAGTTTTTGTGTAAATCGTGAAAAGAAAAAGGGACTGGAAGACAAACACTTTGAAGCTACTAATTTGGTGTCATATTTCATATAGTCCAGTATCATATATTTCGTATAGTCTATATCCCATAGAAGGTTTTTGGTATGTATTAAAATAAAATATAAACACTCCCCTCGTTGCCTCAGTCAGTATCGCAATACTGGCTGAGGCAACGATATAATTGTTTGTACTAATTCCTGCCGCTCTATTTCACCATCGCACATCCATCCATACCAACTGGATGATTGGAACGTGGATGACCACGTGTGCCATTAAGTGTGGAATATGACATCGTTCAAATGCCCGCCTCGGCTTTTTATAGTAGCAAGGATCCGAGTAGTACAATTTTCAATGACTCTTCTGCAAAGATTCGGCTAAATTTGAGCAATGGCCTGTGTTATGTTCACCTTTAAGGCATCGGTCAAATCGCATGACCTTGGTGGCCAATCCACATCACCCATCAAGGCAATCGTGGCGTCCGTTGTGTGGCACGTATCGCCGTTCTGCTGGAACCACATGTCGTCTAGGTCCATATGGTTCATATTTGGGCTATAAAAATTGGTTATGATTGTACAATACGCGCTTGACGTTGACGGAGACCGCCTCACCAGCGTCGTTTTCGAAAAAGTACGGACTAATGACGCCGCCGGCCCAAAATCCATACCAAACAGTAACTTTTTGAGGATGCATTATCACTTGGTGAACCTCGTATGGGTTGGTGTCGTCCCATATACTAGTGTAGGGGTAACGTTTTTAAAAAAAAATATACGGTAATTCTGCTTGTTAACACAGCCATTCCATAAATGCGACTCGTCGATAAAGATGATTTTTCGGCCCAAATTGGGGTGTTCTTCCAAACGATTCGAAGCCCAGTCAGCAAACAAACGGCGTTGTCTGTGGTCATGAATTTTGAGATCCTGGATAAGTTGGATCTTGTACGGGTATGGATATAAGTCCTAATGCAAAATTCGCCAAGTTGAAGTCTGCGAAAGGCCGAGTTCTTGTGCACGGTGAGGAATCGACTGCTTCGGGATTTGATGTACACTTTCACGAACCGCGACGATATTCTTGGCCGATCTTACGTTCCTTGAACATCCGGGTTTTGGCTGATTGTTTACCGAACCAGTCGTTTCAAATTTGGCCACCAAACGTCGAAGAGTCGACTGTGAAGGGCCACCACATCTACCGTAAAATGGGCGCAATGTGCCCAACGTTTGTACTATCAAACAATGATAAAACTCATTTTGATAATAAAGTTTTATCATTTGAACGTGCTGTTCAATCGTGTAACTTTTTTTTCTATTTCTATTTTTTTTTTATTTCTATATAAATGAAACGTTACCCCCACACTAGGATTTTGTCCTGTGTCGTGGAGACAGTTTACAAACATAAATTGCACAAGCACAAACATCCAGACCCGGAACATTTATTTGTAGGCCATACAAATACTTGTTCCGTGCGGGATTCGAACCCGCGGCCCCCAGCGCAACAACTGATTGCTAAGCCACTGCGCCACGGAGCCGTCACGAACTTTACGTGGTGATTTGGCATAAGTAACTGAATAATAAACAAAAGACTTGATAGATGTCAACAAAATAAAATGGCCACCACTGGTCACCAAAAACTACCCGCGCCAATTGAAAAACCCTTTAATATGTAATAATATATTGAATTAAAATAATTCTATCTATCTATTACATATAACTGGTTCCGTCGAAGCATTGTCATAGTGCTATAAAATGCGACTTTTTGGTTAATTTTTCTTTCCTTAACCTTTTAAAAAATACTGGACAAAAAAATGATGGCGTACAACTCAGCACTAACTGTCTTTTACTCATCTAATGGGATTGTCAAGACGGGACTCGTCTGGGAGAAAAAAATACAATATTCTTTTACCCAAGCTTCTTGCCTGCCTCAAATATATTGGTTTGCTGTCGCCTTCCTGTGATTTTGATTTTAAAGACGTACAGTGCAATCTTTAAAAATCATAAAAAATCATCGCCCTAAAATTTTTTGGCGTGAATTCTATTTTTGCTACGAATGACGAACTTGTAACTTGTAGTGGCGGTATGAAAATATTCACTACCCCATATCATTCTGTGGGTGTTTAATAGGCGGCAGAGGAAGACAATTCAGGAGATAGATAACAGCGTCTTCCTAATAACGACTAAAAATAAAAAAAAACTTTGGTTGTCAACCCACTTGCCAAGCGTGGTCACTATGGCAAATATAAATAGAGTCAGAATAATTTTAGGGGGTGAGGTATTCCATGATTCCATAGTTCTCAGAGATAACAACGCATTTGAAGGTGAGATCATCAGGTGGAGTGAAATTTGGTTGTCACTTCAGTTTTATAAAAAAAAAACAATTCGTAAAGAGTAATGTATTTTTGCTACTTTTGTGAAAGTTTTAGTGATCATTATTAATTTTATTCATAGCGTAATCGCATAGATTTATTAGTTTTAATTTTTGGTTGGAGCAAATGTCACAGAATATAACTAATCTACACTAGATCTACGATTTTGTAGTTAGTTTACGAAATGAAAGTTTCGTAATAATTATATAAACACGTGTAGTCGCGTACATATTGATTGATCGGAAAACGATGCAGCATAATATGCCAGGTGTACCAAGCCGATATCGAATGCCTCTTAAAAAATACAGATAATATAAATATTCGACGCGACGCGTTGTAAAGTGCGAAGTAATACAAAACAAAAGTAGAATGAAAGCCGCGGCTTCAGAATGTGAAATTATCTTATATTCTTTTTAGTTGTTTGGAGTTGGGTTTTACTTTTTATTATAAGTTAATTTTTTAAACTTTTTAATGTATTAAGGAATATCACAACATGTCGTCTAAATGGTTCCATAGTCTTTAATAAGAAGCACAAGAGAGGACAGTGGACACACTATATTACATACAATGTTTTCTTGAAGCCAAGCTCACCCTGGAAATAACTAGGTATGTCAATACAAAATATCTCTAATCATGCAGATTTCATTCCAACGTTATCCTGCACCGTCGAGCACAAGGTAAATAAGCACTTAAAATTGCAATCAACAATTTCATAGGTGTTGGCGGCGGGCCAACTCAATGTGGTTGCGTATTTGGATGAGTCCTCATCGCCTGATCTACCAGTGCTTTAATATTCAATATAATATCTTATTATAATTCATCTGCCCGCAAAATTCCACATCTGAAGTAACAAGTCAATATGTAAAAGATAATATAAAAACCTAGGTAATATCTAGCGACCTGATCGTTCAAGTATTGATTCGTCACACGAACCGGGTTATTCGAGTCGATTATTCAAATGAATAATTTCGGGCGTGACTATTCTGTTATCTGTTACCCGCTCGTTTTTTTCATCGTACATCGCAAGCGCGGTTTTTTGATTGAACACAATAAAATACTGTACATTACGTGCTAGAGCCACGCTGCAGCTATGCTAGCTATGGTTATAACACGAATTGTTCGGCTCGGGTTACCGGGATAGGACCACGCTCTTACTTTATTGGTATTCTACCAGCGGATAATAGCAGCTTAATACTGCTGTTTCGTATGGTGACTATAGAAAACCATAGACTCGTATTGGTGGAAATGAAGTTCTCAAGGGTAGCATTTGTTTCTATGGTTACGCATTTTATGATTACGCATATTTTGATTTTTAACTGAAGATAGATGTATATGTTTACAGGCCACAGCATCTACTTAACATCAGGGGGACTGTGGACTCTTTTGTCTCTTATATTCTGTTAATATATATATTATAATATATTAAGTATATGCTTCACGTACTGTTATTATTGTACCTTTACTAAATTTGACGCTTGATTTCGATCTTCCAATTTCACCATTCGAGCAACACAGCAAAGCTCAGGTTAAAAACTTCTACCAATTGTTTAGAATTTTTAATTTAAGTTAATTTTTTATTGCAATTATTACCTAATAATTTTACGCGCCCCGCGTCCAATGACGATACACATCTGGTCCACTGCTGGTCTTGGGTCATTCGTATCATAGATTCCCCTTTATCGTCACGCTTAGAGGCTGATTGACCTCATAGAAAATCAGCGTGAAGTAGAGGTTTACTTCTGCGTTTCGCTTGGTGAGTGCAGGTGGCCGGAGGCCCTTTTTACTGGAAATGAGCCATTCCATCTTAGTCCTCACGGGTGACAACGCACCTACATTTTGATTTGTAATAGAGGATAGATGTAGATGTCTATGGGCCGCAGCAACCACTTACCATCAGGTGGACTGTGTGCTCGGTTGTCACCCTTATCATATAAAAAAAAACCTCTTAATATACTCAAGAGACGTAGTGGGGTATTGGATTTCCTAACGCCGATAATACGTGGCAATTACAATATATTAATATAAAATATTATATAAATATTATTTTCACTCAATATCTTATTCCAGTGTTACATATACAGAATACCAGAAGTCTAATTTAAAGAACAGACAGACAGTGAAATGTAATCGCGATAGACTACCGCTGCCGATTATAACCGTGCGGAAAAAATGATATATCGACCGTCTCTTTGACACGAGCATGAACAATTCATTTGAAATGCATTGCGCTTGCACTGTGTAAGTTACGCTAGTATATTTTAAGTATATAGTGTGATAGATCATCGACACCAAGTATTTTCACAACGCTTTACTGATTCAAATAATAAAATTATCAAAGTATTAATTTATTTTTCATTGACATAGTATTAAATAATTACATTGTTAAAACGTAGTTTAAAATTAAATCTAACTAAAAGAACACACACAATATTAAAAAAAAAACTATAATAAAGAAAAACTAAAACAAACATTTTTAGTTTAATGTTTCTACTCTCCGAGGGAAACTAAAACTGGAGAAGAGCAACAGCATCTTCCTGACAATACCTTAAAATATTTAAAAAATACTGCAGTTGCAGCCAACCCGCCTGCCAAGTGTAGAAACTATGGCAAATATCCCCACCATGGGATAATCTATGGGGGACGACTATGCTCTTCCGTGGACTTTGATAGGCTGTAATGATAATGATGTTGATATCAATGAACCAACTTTAAGTAAAGAAGGTTACGGATCTCTGAGCACTAAAATGAATCTTCAAAGCCTTTTATTCTCCGGCCCTTAATACACTTCAAATGAGAATATGTGCTGCTTCTTCGGGGAAGAAATAGATAATTTTACAGGTGACGAGAAATTCTTTTAAGGGCGACAGCACACATTTAAATTAAATCTTAAACAAATTCTAAATCGACAGATGTAGGTGTATATGGGTATTCACTTGACGTCAGGTTGACTGCTCGCTTGTCACCATAACTTCGATAAAAAAATCAAAAATCCTGTATAGACTGCTACTAGATATAACAGAAGACAAAAAACTCGTGATTAATAGAAAGTAGAAAGATAATGGACGTAACTCCTAGTATATCTGAAATGCGGACGAGTGCTTTTTACTATATGGTTCGTCGACACCCCAGACCGTCTTTTAAGCTTAATCGGTTCGAAATCACGTATAGTAAGAGTGCAATTAAGTATTTTTATTAATAAAGGCACAGAATAAATAATAGTACTACGATAAAGGCATGGGATTGAAGTCTAGGTACATGGTACATACTATTTTAAAGCCACTATGTGTGTTATTTTCTCATTTTAAGTTTCTTTCGTATGAAAAGAAAAATTACAAATTATACTTAAGATCTTAAAAATCAATTTGCTAAGATCCATGTAATAAAATAAAATGATGTGTCTTACCTAGTTTAAAGAGCACCTCCCGCCCTCCCGCTATTGCATGCACTACCGCTACTCCCAACATCACTACACCAGGAAAGACACGATAATACGACACGTGTTTCGCCTCTACACGCGGCTTCCTCAGGTAAAGTAGACTGCAGTGGCTAATCGCTAAGAACTTCTTAGCGGTTAGGTAAGACATATCATTTTATTTTATAAAGCGGATTTAAGCAAATTAATTTTTAAGATAATAATATAATGGATTTCCGTAAAGTAACACCTGATTCTATAATTTAATTTAATTAAACATAACAGTGATTAAAATTGTCGTCTATTGACAAAATATTAAAGATTAAGCAAAATTTAAACAACATACATCGAGCAAAGGCTGTGATGATCCTAGTGAGAATGGTAACTAGGTCATAGATACTCTTATGTAATTATTGTATTGCCATACGTCTGCAAATTTTCAGATTATTCAAATGTCTGGGAGAAGGAGAAAACTGAATTATAATATTCCATTACACACTTACTTACATACATACGTACATACATACATGCTTATGGGTATGTATTATTGCAGGTCAAGCTAATACAAAGCATGTAAAATCACTCTTATTTCTGGTGTAAGATTCCACCATAACATTGATTCCGTTTACTATGTATGTAGTACTTATAATTAGGTACATTGGATGTCTCTTTTTTTATATAGGAACGCGGCCAGCTCGATTGTCTAGTTCATTTATACATTTATTCATTACAGCCTACATAAGCCTCTCCCATAAATTGCGTCATAGGTAATAGTTGCCACGCTTGACTGTCGGGTTGGCAACGCAGTTTGGGTTGGTTCCTTTTTGAAGTTGGTAGAAAAAGTTCTACCAACTTCAAAAAGGAGCCGGTACTCAATTCGACTGTATGTTTTTTTTCATGTGTGTTACATCATAACTTTTTACTCGGTGAACCGATTTCGATAATTCTTTTTTTTCTTGAAAGCTGGTGCTTAACATGTGATCCCACATAAATTTGATCAACGTATGACCAACAGTTTTTGAGTTATTCTTAATAATTTATATCGAAGTCGGTTGTACAAAATTTTTAATTTTAAATTATATTTTGAGTTTTCATCACAAATATGCTATTGCCCATCTCCTGCTTCATTTTCGCTCTTCCCGTGGGTGTAGTAAGAGGTGATCTTACTACATACACGGAATAATATGTGGTGGTTGATTATCTTACACCGCCACTATACGCCACGGTGCAAGTAGTCAAGTGTGAATGAACTTTAGTTTTACTATGTCCGTATAACTGTAACACAAGTATTAAGTATCTATGCTTCTTTTTTAAAATTTATCAAGCATTTGTTTCTATGGTTACGTATATTCTTTTTTGTGCCACTTGCATAGCTGACTTTTCGTCATCGAGTTGTAAATATCTTACCAAATTATAATTGTGTGATGCAAATAAGAACAATTCTATACAAAATTAAAATAAGTCTGTTTGCTCTCTAATCACGTCTGTTTTTTTTTGCGTAATTGTAAGTTCAATTTTGGAAACAAATTCTATCATATTTAACAAATCAAGTACACTAGATTAAACAAGCCGAATTGACAATATGCTGGCCATTTAGCCCGTCGAACCAACAACAGATAGAAAGGAAAAGTTCTCGAATAGCAGCCTCGTAACGGTAAGCATGCTGTGTGACGCCCCGCTACTGGATGAAGTGACGACCTGTTACGCCATGCCATAATTCAATGGATGCAGGTGGCTCAAGAACGTGTTTTGTGGCATTCCTCGGAGGAGATCAAAGTTCAGCAGTGTACTTATGAAGGGCTGTAGTGATTATGATGACGATATTTTTTATTTTATCTTATAGGATAGGGTAACAAACGAGCACACAGTCCACCTGATGGTAATTGGTTGCTGTGACCCATAGAGACATTTACCCTCTCAAGAATCAAAATGCAGATACGTCGTCATACGTGAGGACTAAGATGGAATGCCTCTTTTCCAATAAAATGGGTCTCCGTTTCTCTACACTCACCATACGAAACACAGCATTGTTAAGCTGCTATTTAATACTGGTATTCTGTGAGAGCGTGGTCCTTCCCCGGTCAAGCCGACCTATTCGTGCTACAACTATACTACTAATATAGCTGTAGCATAGCTCTATCACGCCTATGATAATGAAACTGTGTACTACTGGATTAATCTATACTTTATAATATAATAAAGCGGAAGAGTTTGTTTGTTTTTTTGTTTGTTTAAACGCGCTAATCTCTGGAACTATCAGTCCGATTAGAAAAACTCTTTTTGTATATTATAGCCGAATTCATGTGGAATAGTATAGTCTATCTAGCATTAAGCTATATCACTCAACTAGCCTTAAATATTGATGTTTGTTAAGCAAGTCAGAGGAAAAAGCGCTTCCGAAATGATTTATCCGCGTACGCTGATCTTATCGTTAGGGATACGTAAATACAATGTTCTAGAAAAATTTAGATCTTTACTCCGTCTAAAAAAAATCTGCGATACCATATGTCTATTTATTATACATAAGCCATAATTAGGTATTTTGTGACAAAAAAAATTGAAAATTTAAAAGTGATTTATAAGCGTTATTATTAGGCATGGCCTATTTATCCTTACGAACGAAAGTTACTTCATCATCAAGACAATTTTATGAAGATAAACTTTGTTCTTTATACCATGTTATTTGGAAGCATAGTTTAAGAGATAATGTAAAATTGAAATAATTCAATACTTGGCTGGGCGTGCGAACGGCGCATAAACCCTAGCCGCCTCGTAAGAAATGCGAGAAGCCAGTATTGAAAGCTTCTATGAGCGAGGTTAGTTCAATTATTATAACTGAAATAAATTAAAAATTAATTGAGTACTTTTATGACAATGATTAGTTACATCTTTATTTCTGAACTCTTTCATTACACGTTGCTATCAAGAATCATTTCATGCCTACACACTTTTCAAGTATCGTGTACGGTTTTCTTAAAAACTGGAAAAAACCGCGCTTCGTAACGCTTTTTGGGACGTGAGAGGGAGGGGGGGGGGGGAAGGACGCTCAACAGCGAGGTGGAGGGAAAGTGGATAAAACTTAAAAACTTCGCTCAAGAAGCGCGCTAAATTGTATTTCTATATAGTATAGCACCTCGGAAACTTTCATCTTCAACTTCCTTCTTTCTAATGTAAAATTGGGATATTTCATATAACAGCTTTCAATCGGTTTTGAGTATGAACAAACCTTGCCAGGTATTTGAAAACGTAATTGGAAGAGTGTATCTGAATTTGCTCATCCCCAGCATCATAAAGAGCAATGGCAGAAAAATAGTTAACAAAAATTATAGCGTCTAGAAATAAGTTATATATAAAATGAGTTTTATTATTTTTCAAATAAAAATGTATTTTAATTAAAGCCACAGAAAAAAAACAAACATTTTTGGGAATATCAAATGACATATCATGACATATAAGTGTATAAATACAAATATATATACACTTTGTAACACTACCAACACAACACACAAAATATTTTTATATTAAGTTATTATTAGTAATAACTGTACTAACAGTAATAACAAAAATAAAAGTGATATGGCTGAGAATAAGTCTCTTACAAAGAATTTCCTACAATAATACATTATCTCAATCATAGTACTATGTAACAATTCCATTTAATGTTATGCCAACACTAGCTAAAATAAAATGTCAGTTTTTTTACTGGCTTTACGGCTCTGGGTTCTAGCCCTTCTGATTATGTCACTATGGTACAAAAGCCCTGGAGCCATGTCAGAAATATACATTTATAGTATGCAAATATATATATATATATATATATATATATATATATATATATATATATATATATATATATATGTATATATAATAGAGTTACAATAATCTAAAAACTCTCAATTGTGTATTATGTATTAAGCTAACATCAAACAACCACAGGAAGCATGACTTTATGCAAGTGACATAGGACGTAACCTAAAATGGTTCAAATGTAAATATCTTTTTTTTTTGACGCCTTCTCAGTACAAAAATTTTTGACAGAGTTATTACGAGACTGACGCTTAACATTTTAAGATATTTTTGGTATATAGACGCTATCATTTCTTCTCAACTAATTTTATGTATGAAAGTCTGCCATTGCTCTTTGCAGTCAATAATGTAGCTGATGCCATTAATTTTATCTCAAATCATTAATGTTAATGCACGGGAAAAATTAAATGATTTATTTATGCAATGGTGTGAATTTCTTACTATTCATTAAATACTTACATATTCATTTAATACATTTATATTTATAAATAATACAAACAAAAATTGGAATAGAAGCGATTGCAGTGTTTGCTAATTACATTCCGTACCTTCACTCGGGTTTTATAATGACAACGTGACAACATGTAATGTAAAGGAGTTCTAGATCTATACTTTTTAAATCTGCTTTTCAAACTTTCGTTATTTTAAATATTATGATCTTTTAAAAAGGTAACATGTAGATGAATAAATTGACTTATAATCACAAAATATTCACATCTAATTAAGCGACTTCTACGCAATAGATAACACTTATTTTATGCATTGTATTGCGTTATATTTTTACTCAGCAGTATGTCGTCCAAATTCTGAGGAAAAAATGAGACAAATGAGCAAAGTTTTTATTTACACGAACTACCTAGGTACTGCGAGCTGCTTTCAATATCCTTATAATTAAAAAACTATTAAACCTAAGTGCACACTTGAAATTTATCATGTCTGTTAAGGCACACTTCAATGTTTTGAATATAATACATTAGGTTACTGTGATTATATTTTACGTGAGCTATGTAATGGTAATTATTATAGAATAGTGATGTTAAATAAGCCACAACACAGTCTACTTAATGGTAAATCTCGATTGAGAATCAGAATGCAGATGCGTTGTCATCCCTGAGATGGATGGAATGCCATGTTAAGCAATAAGGGTTTCCGGTTCTCTACACTCAATGTATGGAACACAGCAACATTCAACTATTATTTGACGTGGTGAATATTATAGTTTTAACACAGTATTTAGTAGAATACAAACAAAATATAATTAATTTTAAAGAAAGATGAAACACATACAAGAATTTTAAATTAAATAAAAAATAATATGTAATCAGGAAAACTCACATACTTAAATTTTTCTTATGTTTATAATCGAAACACTTTATAACAAAAACATGAGTGCGGATAATTTGTAAGATAATGAGCGATGTATGCTAGGAATTAGGTTAATGTTGATAGTTACCGTTACCATTAGGGCCTACTAAAGTCCGCTGCTGAACATATGTCTCCCCCATAGATTGCATCATAGAGGGAGGATATTTGATATTCGTCACACTTGGCAAGCTGGTTGGCAGCCGCAGATTTTCATTTTTAGTCGTTATTAAAAGACGCTGCTGCCCATCTCCTGATTTGTTTACTGCGTTGTAGCGGTGTAAGAATATCCACTACTCCATATCGTCCCTTGGTTGTAACAGGCGGCAGATGGAAACAAATGTTTATAGTAATTACGTATATATCATTTTAAGTACTGCATTAAAATGCAGCAGACGAGAAAACACATAAAAGTGGAAGGTCGTAAATATTGCGCTTGCTTCCGCTAAATTAAAATTGTTAATTGCTTGTATATCTGTCTTTAAAGAGAAAATAAATTGCTCTGGATATCTCCTGGACGTAATTAACATTGATTTATTGATAAAACTACTTACACTATGTTATTACAGTAACACTTTGAATAATAATATGATCTATGCTACTTGTTATTGTGATAGTAATAATGGTAATACAGTGGCAACAGTAATATAGTCTAAATGTCACGAAACCCACGTGTTTAATTTCCAATAGCAATTTTAAAGCTTATTTAACAGGTTTTGATAGCAAGGGAAACTGTTTTATTTGCGCTATTTGACTACCTCGTTGGTCTAACGGTCGTAAAGGCAACTGCTGATTGTGAGGTCCCAGGTTCAAATCCTGGGTTGAGAAAAAAAACCAGTTTTTCTGTTAAGAAATACTTAGTAGCAGCACGGTGTCAGGAAAGAACGTAAAGCCGTTGGTCCGGCGCCTGATCTGACCGGTCGTGTCCGTTTACCGTCCCACTGGATTATGAGGGTGAGGGAATAGAGAGTGCACTTGTGCTTGCGCATACATTTGGACACTATAATCCTATCCTCCTCAGTTGGCTAATATCCGTTAAGACTGACAGCCGTAACCAAATTTCGGTCCGGAGGGCATTATTATTATTAACTAGCTGTTTCCCGCAACTTCGCCCACGTGGGATTTATTGCGATTGGATTTCATGGGTTTTATTTATTTTGCGTGGAACCCTATTTTTTTCCAAAAATAAAAGTATCCTAAGTTACTTTTCAAAACATCAGCTGGCAGATGCCAGTGACAGTCACATCCAAATCGGTTCACAGGTTTTTGTGTGATACGTGTTCAGACAGAAGTCGTGTTAGAGTTTTATTAATAACTGGCTGTTCCCCGCGACTTCGCCCGCGTGTAATTTTAGGTTTTAATTTTGTTGCACGGAACCCTAAATATTTTTTAAAATATAAGTAGCCTAAATTACTCTTTATAGCATAAGCTATCTACCAGTGAAAGTCACGTCAAAATCGGTCCAGACAGACAAAAATTAAAAAAAATTAAATTTTTGTCTGTCTATCTATGTATGGAAGCTAACCAACGAATTATTAGTATTATTAGTAATAGGGTCCCGTTGGTTACCATTTGGGCACGGCACCCTAAAAATGTATATTTTAACCGTGACATCACTAAAATTATGGCTAGTAACAAGACTATATTAGTATTATTTAGATCACGCCCAATGTAAAGAGCTATTCTAATGAATATATTTTTAATGATGCTTCAGATAATTAAAGAAATGAACGACAACCATAATTTAAACTATTGAAATAAATCTAAAGTTGCTGTTTAAAGTATAATCTTCATAAAACTAGCGACTCACTTTTGGGCAGATGTATTAATATTTATAACAAGATTCCTCGTAAGATTACAAATTTTTCTTTGTATATATTAAAAGAGTATGTAGAAAGCATTATCATGAAGAAATAATATTATAAATTACATGATTATTTAAAAGATATGAATGCGCGAACATAATAAGCTTCCTTAGGTATATATTTATGAGGTTAAACGGTAACTATTGGATGACAAAGTTTATCTGTGAGTTTCTTCTCTCTTCTTTTCACAAGGTCTACCATAATAGGGACTTATTACAACAATGGTGTAGCTTTTTTGACTTTAAAAATTTATTTTAAAGGCAAATTTTAATACATCATATTGATTCGACTTGGTTGTTTGACTTTTCAAGTAATTTATTGTGGTTAGATGCTGCTTCAAGGTATTTTCTATTTATTGCCAAACACAAAATTCAATTAAATCGAACTTCAGTAATAAGACCATCATAAATTATACAGAAGAGACGAAGAATTAGATATCGATTTAAATCAGCATAATAAAATACTCTCTAGGCTGACTTGAATAAATAAATGGGCAGACAATTTCGATGGCGCTTGAACAGAAAATGGTAAATTATTCAGATCATGCCAAATGTAAATTATTTGACCGAGGGAGTTATCAGGCCCTTTTGTGTTTGACTGTTTTGTTTATATTCATAAGACACCAAATCTTAGGGTATTTGCAAACGATACCATAATTACTCTGCAAACTTATTGTCTTTATAAAACTGACAATTTTCATCAGAAACAAAGTTAGTTTTCATATTATAATACATGCGGTAAAAAATGATTACATTATTTACCAATAATATAATTTATTTTATATAGTTTTTTTTTTATTTATACAAAAAACCTCCTGTATCGTGAAAGGGTTTTATACAAGTAACAAACATCATCATTTCAAACATCAAACATCCAGACCTATCTTTCAAGTCATACAAAAACTTGTTCCGTACGGGATTCAAACTCCATATGAGTTTCCGCAGAATGTCAGCAATGTTTAGCCACTGCGCTACCAATGCGATTTATGATGGGAGTTATATTTATGCAGTGAGTAGGCACAGTTTATATTTTTACATTTTAATTTGTTTCAATGCAAATGCCAACGAAAACTATTTTAAAATGCCACCTTGCCTCTTACAGGGCAACTTGCTGACACACAGACGAATCTCTTACGGCGGGCTGATAGCAGAATGGCACTATTATTTTAACCATTAAAAGCTAGTGTTTGACTACTATCCTACCTAATGGTAAGTTGTGATGCAGCAGAAGATCATAAAGCCTAATGAGTCAGATTAACAAAAGCCTATTCTCTCTTGCCTTGAAGACAAACACGTTGTAATCAGGTGGAAAGACTTACTGTACTTTCAATGACATTCCGAATGAAATCTAAATATATTATACATTATTCTTCACTATACTGTTAAAATCTCTGTCCAGCGTTGACTTCTCTGGGTTGATGATGATTGACTCACATTAAAACCTTCATTCAGTGATTAAAATTGGAATTGTCGGTTAGTATTTACATAACCGTTACTTAAATTATATGCAGCACAGAAACATTCGCGTTAATTGCATGTATTTTAAATACTACACAAAACGTTGAAAGTAGTAGCTTACATTGTTTTAAATTTCATCAATGCTTGTGTCTATTATCTATCCTTTCATATCGCAAGATACTTCACTCTCACTCTCGTTTACCTACTTTCACACAATAAACTAGTTATGGTCGATTCAAATTTAAATGAAATAATTTCTACTTAATTTTCAAAACTACTAATAAAATGATTCGGAATAAGCCCCCAGTTACTAGTAACTAAATTTATAAAACATAATTTTATTTAGTTTAGAAATAGTACAGTTTATTTAATAAAGCTTGGAAGTGATGAATTAAAAATGAAACCTTTATACGTAAATAATACAAGCTAGACATGGCAGAGTAAAAAAATATATAATAAGAGAAATATAACATTTGAGTCCACTATTGCGTATCTGTTTATTAAAATTTGAGGAATATGTTACCAAAATTAACTTAAAAAAATCGTGTCAGATAATTTGATTGCTCAATTTCTGAACGGTGTTCAACTTCGTATCACTAATACCTTAGGCCGGCGATGTTATTATCTAATTAAAACAATATTCTATACAGATCGATTTAACAGCAATTAAAGTGCGAGAGTATTAGAAGAATTGCCAGAAGTGCTTTGGAGGTCTAAACCAGATTCACTTTGACGAAACACAGCTGTAAAATATCAGTGTAAATGAGAATAACAAAGAAAAAATAACTTGTATAGATTTTATTTACTACTACGCAAACCTTAAGTATATAACACAGAATATAATAAAAAAGAATTAATAAATGTTCACATAAAATATTTTTGTTTCTTGTCAAACTTATTTCATTTTCGCACTGTCATTTGCCTTGTCCGAATCCTTCCCTGTGCTTGATATTAAATTAAAAAAAATGTTAAACCTTTTTTATAACAATAGCACATTAAATATTACAAGAAAGTTAGTTATAATGAACACTACACATTGAATAAAACTACTTTTACGGATTTTATCGCGTTTAATTATACTTATTTTCGGAAACGTCGGGAAAGTCAAAATATTAAACGTGATAAAATCCGTAAAAGTAGCTATATTCAATAATGTTAGTCATTAAATAATTTATTAAATGCTTATGTTTTAACAATCAGTATAATTGCAGGCAGGGAGGCATTTCATTTTGGTCCTCAGAGGTGTCCATGTGCTGCAATAAACACTTGCCTGTTTAAATTTTTGTTATTTCAGTATTACGAGTATAATATGTAAAACGGAATTATTAAACTTTATATATTATAGATAAAGGTGTTTATATTTATTTTGAAAATCGAATGTGGTGACGTTTTTGCGCCCCATTGTGAAGTCGAATGACATAATAATCTTCAAATAATGATGCCATTAGACAATTGTCACTTTTGGTCTTTATCTGAGGCGTTTTTGTTACTTGAAACGTTGTTATGTCTATTCATAATATTTTGTGCAATCCTCAGTTCTTGTTTTGCACAAAAAAGATATAACAAAATGACATTAAGATATACGATAAATTAGCTTTCACTCGCGGCTCTGCTCGCGTTTAATTATGAGACGAAACTTTATTACTGAAATTATTTTAATTAAAAGTTGCAGAACACACAGTTCTAATTACTACGTTCATCATCACATCACAATACTACAGCCAAAAAGTACACTGCTGAAAATAGCCCCTAGATAGATTGCCTCATAGGGGAGATTTTGTCGTAGTTGTTACGTTTGGCAAACGGTTTGGCAACTACAGTTTTTCATGGCTTTCAGTTGCTATTAGGAAAATGCTGCTGCCTGTCTCCTTTTACTACACTCCCGGAATTATATGGTGTAGTAGATATTCTTACGCTGCCACTACATAGCAAATGGTTACATTAAATGATTTGATTTGCAGTATTGCAATGTGATATTAAAATTCGATACAAACAGGAGGTGGCTCATAAATTCTCAGTAAATATATTTAGAGAAAAGGTTAGTCTTTATAGATTTTTAAATTAAAGACTTATTACAATTGCATTGCTCTTTTATTACAAATGTATCATATTTATTAATTAACTAAAGTTATAAATAAAACTTTGATTGAGACTTTAATTGAATAAAAGTATATATTTCTTTAATTTTCTTATTGAAATTAAAAAAACAAACTCAAAAGTTGTAAAAAAATACAATGTGATATTCCGGTAAATTCTCGCCTCCGGGCCGCATTGCACAGCTACTTTAACTACAAAGGAATATAGGGCCTGCACCCGCAGACTCATGCCTCTAGTACTGGGAGGTACCTAGAGGGCATTTTCAATAGCCTTCTCTCCAGCTACTCCCTCCCGGACGCCTGGATAAGGGTCGACGTCATAGGAATCCCAAAACTAGGCAAGCCGCACAACCTAGCCTTCAGTTACAGACATATTAGTCTCCTCAGTCAAGTGTGGAAAATTTACGAACGAATCATACTGAATCGTCTCCGTGTTTATGTCTTTGTAAAAAAGCTTCTCCTCGACGTCAGTTCGGCTTCACGCTCAAACACTTGTGCAAAAATCAAATTCATCTCTAAACATAATACATTATATGCTTCGTTCACAAAACTCTCAACACCGGTGGCCTCTTCATGCAGGTCGCAAAAGCGTTCAACAAGATCTGGCATGACGGTTTGCTTTATAAGATGTATAAACTCAATGTGTTCTAGCATGGCTCTACCGCGTACCATCGCTCGCATATCATCCAAGCCTTCCTTGCCAATCGCTCCTTTCCATATCGAGTATAGAGAGGAAATCCACTTATAAAAGCGTTTCCTATGGATTGGGGTAACACAAGGCACTGTCCTCTCTCCACTTCTTTTCAAACTCTACACTAGAGTGATTCCCAAGGACCCAGTAGTAAACACTGCTCTTTTCGACGGTTACACTGCACTTTTCGTTGCCGAATATAATAGAAAAATCTCAACAAGATGCTCCAAAGAGCTACCAATCGGTTAGGTAATGATATTCGCTCACGAAGAATCTAAGTGAAACACTCCTACAGTCGTCAGAACTAAAATTCGAAGATATCGTTAGGCGCGATTACCTTATACAGCTGCTCCAGGTGTCACGTTTGACCACAGTATGTTGCTAGTCACCTCCATTCACTAATAAGCAGTAAGATCAAACTGTCCTTAAAACGTAAGCTTCACCTCTATAAAACGTGTGTAAGCCTTTGCGCACCTTTCCAAATATAGTATCCACGACCTCTAAGTCATTCAAAATACTTTTATTCGCAGAGCCACCAGATTCCGCTGGTACCAACATTACTTTGACGTGAACAGGGATTGCGCGCTTCCGTTAATCTCTGAACACCCTACACACACCCTAACCTACTAGTGGTACATGCAGTCACACATGTTCCGACTCCAAACGTCGTGATCGGTCTCCGGAGACCCCGCAATTTACTAATAGAATCTCCGGCTACACTCGACTCCGACGACACATATGTTGCTTGCCCGTCACACACTAACACTCCATACTCATCTAGTGTCCTAAGCACCTTTAGGACAACGAAAGGGACGCGCTTCGCCAGCAACGGGCGCGTTGCTCAGCAACTGCCTCATCGGACTCAGGGCTCGCGGCCCGAAAGGCTGATAAGATTATCTCATAAAGTATAAGGAATACAGTAAGAGTTACAAACAAAAAATGTTTGGTATGCAATCTTCCTTTATACTTTATCTTCTACTCGTATCTCAACAATAGATAATAAAGATTAATCTTTAACATGGTTTACTTCAACGTCATTTTACAAAACAAATATGAATATTAAACGGTAATGTGACAAAAATTTTTTTATGTAAGAATAGTACATCTTGAAATTATATTTTAAAATAATAATTAATATAACAAATGACATATTATATTTTTACCTTCAGTGTAAATTTATTTACATAATATTAAAACATATACAATATTTATTACCACAATAAAGATATTACAACTAAGAACTTAAATTATGATACAGTCATACTCGCCGCGATATAGTACCAAGAAGAGAAATAATATACGTAATATATTATACTGAGTATAATAAGTAATATATTAAAATTATAACAAGTAATAATACAATAATAAAGTGATAAGACCATTTTACGTAACATTAATAAATCTTCAATTTATATTTAAAATAAATGTTTTTCTTCTCATATCGCATTATAGACATAGTAGCAAAAATCTAAGTTGGAAGTGGTTTTTCGTTAATTGAACTCCTTTCCCAAAGACCAACTATTGCAGATTTGCAGAATTTTTCGTTTAAATTCTACGTGGAAGAAGTCGAGGGTGAAAGTTAGTATGCAATATAACAGTTTTTGTTGTTTAAGTTCTATGTGAAAACTAAAATAAAGTTTTCGTTAATTAAAATACATATGAAGTAATTATAACTTCTTAAATATAAATAGAATACATCACAGATATTGAACATCAAATGTAACTATCTATAACTAATAAAACTAATCGACATTACGCTGCGGTACTATCAGTACATATTACAAGCGAATGTTCCCACCATTATATAAAATGCTTGTGGTGTAGCTATACTTAAACAACCATGAAGATGTTGACATAGTAACGAGTTGATTGTTTCTAAAGTACATCTCTTTAATTTAAGCAAGTCCATTAGCTTAAACGAAGAAAACTAACTGCCTCGTTGTTCTGGTGGTCGTAAGCGCTGCCGACTGATGTGGTCGCTGGTTCAAATCCCGGGTCGTGTCGAATTTGGTTTTTCTGACGAGATTTTCTCAGTAACAGCCTGAGGGCAGAAATTTGTCGGTGTTTCACCTAAGTGCTTTGAAAAGAACGTAAACCTGTTGTTCCTTCGCCTGATCTCCTTTCGGATATGCCGAGTTGCCAGCCTATCGGAATAGAGTGCACCTGTGCATTACCCACACACTTGTAAGCTATAACTCTGTCCTGGATAGATAGCTAGTTTTCATTGTAACTGGGCGCCGTGACCTATACTTCTGTCTGGATGATATTAAACGAAGAAAGCTACAGATGTATGTATATAATTTCCATTAAGATCTAAAATGGAATGCCTCACAGCCTGTTAAAATACTGCATCAATATACGCGTGAGACCGGGACACATCTGTAAATGCATTGCTGCTATTAGACATATATATATATATATATATATATATATATATATATATATATATATATATATATATAGTCTAATAGCCGTGTAGTGGCGGTTAAGAATATCCACTACCCCATATCTTCCCGTGGGTGTCGTAAATGGCGACAAAGGGAAACAGGCAGGGGATGGGCAGCAGCATCTTCCTGATAATAGCCAAAATAACAATAAAAAAACTGCGGTCCCCAACCCGCTCGCCAAGCGTGGCAACTATGGCAATATACCCCCCATGATGAAAGTTACAAAGAGACAGCCCCCAGTCCCCGGCGGCCCCGCTATTCCTGGCTACGGTGGCGACCATGGTAACGGCGGGGCAGGGGGTGCTAAGAATCTCCGGTGGAGGTTCGGTTGCCACCTACGACGACTCGACCTGGCAACATACAACGCACGCACCCTGAGGACTGACGAGAAGATTGTGGAGCTGGAAGAAGAGATAGACAAGTTACGCTGGCATATTATAGGATTATCCGAAGTCCGAAGAGAGGGGGAGGACACGGTAATCCTCGAATCCGGCAACTTGCTCTATCACCGGGAGGGCGACCATCTGTCCCAAGGAGGTGTCGGATTTATCGTCCACAAGTCTCTCGTTAAAAACGTTGTAAAGATTGAGAGTGTGTCGACGAGGGTTGCGTACCTTATACTCAGAATCACCAAACGGTATTCGCTGAAGGTCATACAGGTTTACGCACCAACCTCGGCACACCCCGATCAGGAGGTGGAGGAAATGTATGAGGATATATCTAGAGCCATGCATTCCTCCAAAACTCAATATACGGTGTTAATGGGATACTTCAATGCAAAACTAGGCACAAGAGAGAACGGTAAGCTGAAAGTAGGGAAATTTGGAATAGGGCAACGGAACCCAAGGGGCCAGCAGTTGGCTGACCTAATGGAGAAAGAGGCACTCTTTATGATGAACTCTTTCTTCCAGAAGCGGCCCCACAGGAAGTGGACCTGGTCGAGCCCCGACGGTTCGACAAAAAATGAGATTGACTTCATTATGACGACCAGACGACAACTGTTCAGTGATGTCTCAGTGATCGCGAGGGTGAAAACCGGCAGCGATCACCGAATGGTTAGAGGCACACTGAACCTAAACGTTAAGTTGGAGAGGTCTCGTCTAATGAAGTCAACGCTCCGTCCCCCTCGTGCTCTAATCCGAAGTCCCGAAACCTTTCAGCTCGAATTACAAAACCGTTTTCAGTGCCTAGAAGACTGCAATGAAGTGGACGATTTGAATGACAAGCTCGTGGAAACTGTCCATGCGATCGGAGCTAAGTTCTGCAAGACCCGCCGCAGAAGAACACAAAAACTCTCCGATCACACTCTTAATCTTATGGCTGTTAGACAGGAGATGAAGCTACATTCTTCAACAGATTTAACAGCATACAGGCAACTGAACAGACAGATCTCCAAATGCATGCGACGGGACTTACGCAACTTCAATACAGCTCGTATTGAAGAAGCGATCGAGCGGAACCAAGGCTCCAAAGTCTTTGCCAGAGATCTGTCTGCCAGAAAGCGCCAACTGTCAAAGCTGAAGACACAAGACAAAATCTCAAGGGGCACTTCAGATTTTGAGTGAGATTGAGAGGTTCTATGGGCAGCTGTACACGTCATCGTTGGAGCCGCACGCAAGTGTGAGTAACGATCCAAGAGCGAGTCTTATCCGACATTATTCCGATGATATCCCGGACGTCAGTCTGAGCGAGATTAGAATGGCTCTCCAGCACCTTAAAAACGGCAAGGCCCCAGGCGAGGATGGAATTACAGCGGAGCTTCTGAAAGCGGGTGGAAAACCGGTACTTGAAGTCCTTCAGAAGCTCTTTAATTCCGTCCTCTATGGTGGCATTACACCGGAGGCGTGGAGCAAAAGTGCGGTGGTCTTGTTCTTCAAGAAAGGCGACAACGCTCTCTTGAAGAACTACAGACCGATTTCCCTTCTGAGCCGCGTCTACGTGCTGTTTTCGAGAGTCATTACGAATCGCCTCGCGCGCAGACTTGACGACTTCCAGCCTCCCGAACAAGCCGGTTTCCGAAAAGGCTTTAGCACCATAGACCACATACATACCCTTCGGCAAATTGTACAGAAGTCCGAGGAGTACAATTTGCCACTATGTCTGGCGTATGTGGACTATGAGAAAGCCTTTGATTCCGTCGAAATTTGGGCGGTGCTGCAGTCCCTTCAGCGATGCCAAGTTGACTGTCGGTATATCGAAGTGTTGAAGTGCTTGTACAGTAGGGCTACGATGGCTATCCGAGTACAGAACCAGAGTACGAAACCTATCCAATTGCAGAGAGGTGTAAGACAGGGTGACGTCATATCCCCGAAACTCTTTGCCGCTGCATTGGAAGATGTTTTCAAGCTTCTGGACTGGAAAGGATACGGTATCAACATCAATGGCGAGTACATCACTCACGTTCGATTTGCCGACGATATAGTCCTTATGGCAGAATCTCTGGAGGACCTAAGCACTATGCTCAATGACCTCAATAGTGTTTCCCAACGGATAGGTCTTAAGATGAACATGGACAAAACAAAGATCATGTTTAATGTCCATGTCACACCTATGCCGGTAGTTGTTGGGAACACTAAGCTCGAAGTTGTTGACGAGTATGTTTACCTGGGACAAATAGTCCGACTAGGTAAGTCCAACTTCGACCGAGAGGTCAATCGACGGATTCAACTCGGTTGGGCAGCGTTCGGGAAATTACGGCATATCTTCTCGTCAGGTATACCTCAAAACTTGAAAACGAGACTGTACACCCAGTGCGTGTTGCCAGTGATGACATACGGAACTGAGACGTGGTCCTTCACTGCTGGCCGGATGAGGAAGCTCAAGGTCGCTCAGCGAGCTATGGAGAGGGCTATGCTCGGAGTTTCTCTGCGTGATAAACTCAAAAATGAGGTTATCCGCAGTAGAACTAGAGTGACCGACATAGCCCAACGGATTAGTAAGCTGAAGTGGCAGTGGGCCGGCCGTATAGCTCGAAGAACCGACAACCGATGGGGAAGAAAGGTTCTCGAGTGGCAGCCTCGTACCGGCAGGCGAAGTGTAGGGTGTCCCCCCACTAGATGGAGTGACGACCTGGTAAGATATGCAGGAAGTCGATGGATGCAGGTGGCTCAGGACCGTGCTTTGTGGCATTCTTTGGGGGAGGCCTATGTTCAGCAGTGGACTTGTGAAGGGCTGTAATGATGATGATGATGAGTCTAATAGCAGCAATGCATTTTTTCACACATGACTTACACTGAAATAGTCTTTTTTTATTTGGACTTTTTAAATAATATAATTTCACCTAGAAACTATATCTTTAATATATGAACATTAATTTTTGTTTCTTCAATTTTATACGCTGCCATACCGTTCATCAGATTGCGCTAAAACTTTGTCAACTTATTGCTTGCACTTGTGAGAATGTTATAGGCATATTACAACTAACTTACATAGCTGGCGCACGTATCGTACCGACAGATTTATTTGAAAGTCACTCAACTTAAATGAACGTATTATCATTCCTAATTAAACAATATAACTCTTTCAAATTCAAAACGATATTTCGACAATAATTTTTTCTGTGGCAGCAACGCGCTGGGTACCAGCTAGTCATCTATAAAAAATTGTTTAGAGTCTTGGCATCATAAATACTAGGTGGTAGAATTCCTTTCCTACCTAGGAGTGTGTATTGGCATGTATTGGAGGTACCACCATCTTAGCTCTTTCTGTCGGCCAGGAACACAAGCAAGTGCGTGCACTGCCGTTTACTGGTATGAAGAGTGTAGAGACTCAGTATAACTACTACTATACTGTTAGGCATTCTATCTTAGTAGAAGCGGTACGGTTTCTTTACTCATATGGCAGAAGTGACAACGCATTTGTAGTCTTTGTTATTTGAAGTTTGTCGCAGGTGTTCATAGGCTGCAGTTTCAAATGTATTCTCAGTTCGTTTATTATTTTAATTTTATAAAAAAATTTCATCACGTGAAATAATACATTTCTTTTGCGAAAATAAAGTTTCTTTAGACACCAAAATGTCAAGTACGTAATAAATTATTAATCAAAAGTAAATAAGGAGATATTTATAGTATTTTTTTAGGTATTGGGAATTAAAGAACTGTCGCCTATTTATTAACTATCGACCCTTACCGTCAGGGATATAATGGCTAAATTCACACATATTATATCTCTACAATCTTGTGTTTACATTAATTTAAAATTTTATACATGATATCTCTACAGTCCTCAATACAGTTTTTTAGATAACAACTGGTGTTGCAATTGAAAGTGCTGCGAAACAAAAATTGGTGTGCTCAAGCTACTAATGTTCCGATCAGAAATGCGATTGCGTAACTTTGGTATGAATTCTGGAATTATTCCGACACCGCGTTATGTTTTTTATTGCAATAATAATTTGTGACATAAAAATATATTAATATAAAAACGATATCGCGTTATGATTGATACTGATACAAACAATATAGCGAAACCGAACTTCAAATATCAAAATGAAAACAAGATTCTCACCAGAGGTACACAATAGCACTTACGACGACAGCCAGAATTATAAAGTACGAAATGATTAATTAATACTGCGCCAACCCAAAGTGGTCGTGACAGATAATCTTTTAACTTTACAAAGGATTTTCAAGCAGTTAATTGTTTCCAGGCTTTGGAATCATTGAATAAAATTAAACAATAAACAACGATTTTCGTCTGAGGGTGTGGAAATATCACGATTGTTAGCCGACGTCCACAAAAGAGGGAGATACGTTCGGCTGTAATTTTTTGTAATTAATTGTAAATCAAATTTAGTATTTTTTATTTAAAATAGGATGTATTTCCATTTAAATTTGAAGAAGAAATTGTATAGCCAAAGTTTGGAATATAGATGATGAAGTTTGAATGTAATTATTTAGACGACATTCTAGTTAGATACCTTGGCCTTTTGATATTCCGTAGTCTATCGCAAAGCATCAAAAAATAAAGTTTTAATGAAAAGTAAAAATCGAACGCTAAAAATATAATAATGCTATTATGTGGTCATTAATTTACTACGAGTATTTGATGTTGACTTTTGAGTTTTAAAGTTTAGGTTTTATTAGAAAACAGGTACACTGCAATAGGTAATATTGCAGTCAAATGGTAAGGCAACGAAATATCAATAAATTAAATAAAAAGTAAAAATCACACATCGAAATTAAAATATTAAATCTAAGTTATAATATCAATTTTATTTAAATTACAAAAGTTATTTAATTTTTTATATTAAATTATTACAATTACTTAAAGTTACATAAAATACAGAAACACAACACAACAGATACACAGCTCTAACGTAATCTGAATTTAGCTTTTGACCCGGAGTGCTCCACATGCAGCCTGGTCCAGTGTCGTATTATAGAGCTATCCAGATCCGCCAGGTGCACAGTTGCAGGTAGCTGTTGGAGCTGCCCCGTATGCGGTGTATCAAGGATGCGACTCGCTTCCGAATAATCGACGCGATTCCGTCTATATTCGCATACGCACACATCCCCAATACGCTGCAGTAGTATGGCAGCTTCATCAGTGCCCTGAAGGCGTTATTGTATAGAATGCGTAGGGTGTCGTAAGATTTTATCATGTACTTGACCCGTAGGCTTCACGTGTAGAATGATTAGCAGAATGCTCTGTGGCATGTGTGTGTAATGATGCGAACCTACGTGCCAAAATATTGGCCCGAACAGACAACGCCCTACGCTCCCTATCCATATCAATATCGTCTGAAAGCGTCTCATTCACCCAGTGGCCCAGATATTTTAATAGCGAGACTTTTTAAGGACAACGCTATTCAGTATGACCGGTGGGACAGTGTAAGTTTTTGATCCTGCATTAAACACTATAGGTATGCTTTATTTACGGAGTTTGGCAGTGTAAGAATATCCAGTATCCCATACCATCTCGCGTGTGTCGTATGAGGTGACAGTACAGGGAAACTGCAACAGGAGATGGGCAACGACATCTTTATTATAACAACTCAAAATAATAAAAAAACTGCGGCTGCTAACGCTTGCTAAGCGTGGCGACAATGACAGAATACACTTTTATATACTTGTAATGGATAGAAGGATAATACTTTATGTTCTTAATAAGAAAAGAAAAATAAAGTAATGTTCTACTTTCTTTTTTATAAAATAATAGTGACAAACTCCTGCTGACTAAAATGGAATGCCCATACATTAGCCATTACATTACATAGCATTAAGCTGTTATTTTACGCTGGTACTCTGTGAGAGCGTTGTTCTTCCCCGGTTGAGCTAACTTGCAACATGGCTCTACCACGTAGAAATATATGCGCGTTAATTAAGTTTTTTTTCTGTACACGTCATCGTTGGAGCCACACGCAAGTGTGAGTAACAATCCAAGAGCGAGTCTTATCCGACACTATTCCAAAGATATTCCGGACGTCAGTCTGAGCGAGATTAGAATGGCTCTCCAGCACCCTAAAAACGGCAAGTCCCCAGGCGAGAATGGAATTACAGCGGAGCTTCTGAAAGCGGGAGGAAAACCGGTACTTGAAGTACTTCAGAAGCTCTTTAGTTCCGTCCTCCATGGTGGTACTACTCCGGATGCGTGGAGCAGAAGTGCGGTGGTCTTGTTCTTCAAGAAAGGCGATAACGCTCTCTTGAAGAACTACAGACCGATTTCCCTTCTGAGCCGCCTCTACGTCCTGTTTTCGAGAGTCATTACGAATCGTCTCGCACGCAGACTGGACGACTTCCAGCCTCCCGAACGAGCCGGTTTCTGAAAAGTCTTCAGTACCATAGACCACATACATACCCTTCGGCAAATTGTACAGAAGACAGAAGAGTACAATTTGCCACTATGTCTGGCGTATGTGGACTATGAGAAAGCCTTTGATTCCGTCGAAATTTGGGCGGTGCTGTTCAGCGATGCCAAGTTGACTATCGGTATATCGAAGTGCTGAAGTGCTTGTACAGTAGGGCTACGATGGCTATCCGAGTACAGAATCAGACTACGAAACCGATCCAACTGCAGAGAGGTGTAAGACAGGGTGACGTTATATCCCCGAAGCTCTTCACCGCTGCATTGGAAGATGTTTTCAAGCTACTGGACTGGAAAGGATGCGGTATTAACATCAATGGTGAGTACATCACTCACCCTCGATTTGCCGACGATAAAGTCCTTATGGCAGAATCGCTGGAGGATCTAAGCACCATGCTCAATGACCTCAATAGTATCTCCCAAGGATAGGTCTTAAGATGAACATGGACAAAACAAAGATCATGTTTAATGTCCATGTCACACCTATGCCGGTAGTTATTGGGAGCACTAAGCTCAAAATTGTTGACGAGTATGTTTACCTGGGACAAATAATCTAACTAGGTAAGTCGAACTTCGACCGAGAGGTCAATCGACGGATTCAACTCGGTTGGGCAGCGTTCGGGAAATTACGGCACATATACTCGTCAGGTATACCTCAAAACTTGAAAACGAGACTGTACAACCAGTGCGTGTTGCCAATGATGACCTATGGAACTGAGACGTGGTCCTTAACTACTGGCCGGATGAGGAAGCTCAATGTTGCTCCACGAGCTATGGACAGGGCTATGCTCGGAGTTTCTCTGCGTGATAAACTTAGAAATGAGGATATCCGCAGTAGAACCAGAGTGACCGACATAGCCCAAAGGATTAGTAACCTGAAGTGGCAATGGGCCGGCCATATAGCTCAAAGAATCGACAACCAATGGGGAAAAAAGGTTCTCGAGTGGCGGCCTCGTACCGGCGGACGAAGTTTAGGGCGTCCCCCATTAGATGGAGTGACGACCTGGTAATGTATGTAGGAAGCCGATAGATGCATGTGGCTCAGGACCGTATTTTGTGGCATTCCTTGGGGGAGGCCTATATTCAGCAGTGGACTTGTGAAGGGCTGTAATAATGATGATGATGATGAGGTTATAACTTCAGGGGAATTCTCATATAATATATTATATTTGGAGTAAAAATATAACCCACAAAGGTGAAAAAATTGCGGGTGAATATTGAAATGTTACTATTTCAACGACATTCATGTTGTTACTTTAAGCTTGTGGTATTCTTTAGACTGTTTATAAGGATTAAAAATTAAAAAATTTATACTCAGTAGAAGTGGGCTTCAAAAAATTAAAAATAATAAAATAATGTTCATAAAACAACTTCTTAAATCGGGCCTAGCTTGTTGGTCTAGTGGACGTAAGCGCTACTGCTGATCATGAGAGATATCGTTTTCGAATTTTCGAATTCGGGAAGGCAGGCAATAGTTTTCATTGTCAATAAACTCTAAATGCCATGAAATTTTAAGCCTCGGTCAGGAAGTATTTACCCCCGTGCATCGGAAAGCACGTAAATCCGTTGGTCTTGCGCCTGATTTCTCTACAGTCGAGTCGGTTTGCCGTCCCATTGGGCTATGAGCGAGAGGAGGTAGAAAGGTATATTAATTTGTGCTTGCGTATACATTCGGGTATACACTCATACCATAGGCAGTAGCAGTCTCCGTTGTGACTGGCCGCTATGACCGAAATTCGGTCTGGAGGACATTTTATGCGTCTAAGCACCGACATTTGAAATTCTTATGTGAAAATTAAGTCGGCTTTTTAAAAGTTTATAAATTAAAGGTTTAATTTTTAATACCAGCGTAAAATAGCAACTTAATGATCCAAGAGAGTCAAAATGGTTTTAAAAAATGACGTCATACTTTTTACTGCAATCAATGGCTCGTAACGAAAATAGATGGAATCTATATTTATTATTTACATTCTCTTTTTAATAAATATAACTCTATAAATTATTTACGTTAAAGCTTGCGTAACATCTAAGTTATCAGTATTATTAGAAAGATGAAAGTAACGTGCGGACGGATATGATACAGTTATTAAGTAATTTTGTT
Organism: Parnassius mnemosyne; assembly: GCA_963668995.1. Lineage (NCBI taxonomy): Eukaryota > Metazoa > Arthropoda > Insecta > Lepidoptera > Papilionidae > Parnassius > Parnassius mnemosyne. Next base: position 13,866,485 of record CAVLGL010000084.1, on the reverse strand, counting down.
CTCCGTGCTTACACTTGTACATTAACCTAAGGCGTGTTTAATGTCGTAAAAGGAACATTACATAATTATTCCTTTGAAGTATGTATTTTAGAACCGAGAGATATTAATCTCATTACGTTCTCAGAAGAAATTATGGCGATAGTTTCTCAAAAAATCTAACCGATATTAACAACAAATGAAATGAACTGAATTGTTTGCTTCGTCTTTCATTAGGAAAGCGTACAGCAAAGGAGAGGAACAATCTTAGCAGCGTCTGTCTTTTCGTCCGATTAGTTACAATGTGGGTGTCTTCAAGGTTAGATTGATTAGGTGTGTTGAGCTAATACATCTAAGGCAGAGAGTGTATATCTTTAGCAAATAGTGTCCACCGACGCTATAATACCGTTAAAGCCTATGAAAACTCCAGTCCACAAGCCTCTCCCGTAGATTGCCTCATAGGGGAGATATTTGCTATAATTGCAAGCATGACAGACATACGCAGTTTATACTTTTAGGAAAATGCTGTTGCCCATCTCATAGTTTGTTTCCCTTTTTCGCCTCTTATTACAGTCACGGGACAAAATGGTGCAGTGGATATTCTTACAACGTCACTACAATTATTAATTACCGTAACTACACGTAATATAAAAGTGTGTTATAGTCACGCATGCGGAACACCCGGAAGTCATTAGGTGTCAGATCTCCTTTTGTACCTATGAGTCTATCTGTGTAGGTACCACAAACTTATCTAACAGTGAAGAAGCATTGTCTTTACTGCTGTGTCCCGATCTGAAAGTTATAGAGAACCAGTTGAATTACAAGCCACAGTATACACGTGGTAGAGCCATGCTGCAGCGATATTAGTAGTATAGTTGTAGCACGAATGGGTCAGCTCGACCGGGGATGGACCACGCTCTCACAGAATACCAGCGTAAAATAACAGCTTAACACTGCTGTGTTTCGTACGGTGAAAGTAGAGAACAGGAGACCCTTTTTACTGGAAAAGAGGCATTCTATCTTAGTCCTCACGGGTGACAAGGCATCTGCATTTTGATTCACAAACGAGGATAGATGTAGATGTCTATGGGCCACAGCAACCACTTACCATCAGGTGGACTGTGTGCTCGCTTGTCACCCTATCCTATAAAAAAAGGCTGTAAGGTATTTTATCTTGGTCCTTGGAGACAATGACGCATATGCAGCCTTAGATTGCAGGTTACCATGGCCTGTAGTAGGCCTGTAGTTGGTAACGTGGTAGAGCCATGCTGCAGCTATATTATGATTGTAGCACTAATGGGTTGACTAGACCGGGGTAGGACCACGCTCTCACAGAATACTTGCGTAAAATAGCAATTAATGCTGCTTGTGTTTCGTATGGTGAGTGTAGAGAACCGGAGACCCATTTTGTTGGAAACGAGGCATTCCATCTTAATCCACAAAGGTGACAACGCATTTGCAATTTTATTCTTTATCGGGGATAAATCTATATGTCTATGAGCCACAGTATTCACTTACTATCATGTATTTTATTCTATAAAAAAAGTTACTTACCATAATGTGGCCTGTAAGTTCGTCCTTCATTTTAATTTCATAAAAAAGTATTTGTGGTAACTTAAGGAAAGGTGATGTTGAATACCGATTAAATTATTCGATTATTGCATTCATTTGGAATGTTCGAATGAAAGTCGAAATTTCACTAGTCATGATGTCTGGCAATAACCAATATTACAATGTCTAAATATAGTCTTATTATAAAAATATTTTTTAATCCTGAGCAAGATTGACACATCGAATGGAATAGGAGAAGGAAAAAGATATTAGATAAAGAGATCGGATGCATTTTGACACTAAACATGCGTGTATTTTTTTAACCGTTTGCATTATAACTATTTGACCGAAATAAAAAAGACTTGAAGATATTATTTTGCCGTTTTTCTACCGACTTCAAAAAGAAGACGTTACTCAATTCGACTGTACGTTTTCTTTTTTATGTGTGTTACCTCATAATTTTTTTCTAGGTAAACCGATTTCTATCATTCTTTTTTTATTTGAAAGCTGATGCTTTTCACGTGGTCCCATTTAAATTTGATCAAGCTCTGACCAACACTTTTTAAGTTATTCTTAACAACTTATATTGAAGTCGTTTGTACAAAATTATTACTTTTTAATTAAGCTTTTTATAATTTTATAATAATTTATTATGTTGAAAAATCCACAGATTTAATTTCATTTAAATGTTGACACTAGGAGGTTGCAGTTAGGTTAGCAGTGTATTTAGTCCAAAGTTTTTGAAACCATTACAATACTTATGTACCTTCTTAGCCTACTAGTTACTAATACACTTTACAGTTCCTGTCACCCTGGGACTTGCAACTTAGTAGTGATGTAATTTGATATAGCAATAATCATCTATACCACACTTAGACACCCAATATAAAATTCGTTCTCTTGTATTTAGTCTCTCTTATTGTTGCTTGCTTCAGTGTGTCTCCTCTAAAATGAGTTTTCAAGATGAACGAAATTAAAACAAATTAAAGTACTTACACTCTTTTTATATAATATGATGATGGTGAGAAAATAGACACAGTACCACTGACTCTAAATATATACTTTGGCCAACAGACGGACTTTATCCCCGATTAAGAATCCAAATGCCGATGCGTTGTCACAATAAGAACTGAGACGGAATGCCTTGTAACCATGGTATTCCGTTCCCGTCACTCTCTATACAAAAAACCCAGAAATATATTAACCATCTTTTTTACGCTGGTATTCTGTAAGAGCATGGCCCTTTCTGTCCAAACGGCCTATTCGTTGTGAAGTTTTTATACATATAATTAGATACGGCATGGTAGAGCCATGCAAACTCGCAAAAAATTACACTTTAATTTTATTACTAGAAACTTACATAATATACTTAATATTATGTAAGTTTCTAGTAATACAATTAATGCAGACTTGATTATTTCATATTATTTTATAATTTCTATGTGCGCATAAAAATATACTGTAGTTTGTTACTTATGAAATTTTCGTTACTTTGTAATGCAAAAGACACTCAACACTATCTAAGAGTATCGCTTGTAATCCCGAGGGGATAGGCAGAGTCGAAAAAACAGCTCTCTACTCGGACCATGTTTATCCAAATTACTATGGACATATACGATAGAAAATTGTAAAAGAAATAGCCCAGCCCAACACGCACACAAGGAAAAATCCCAATATCCGTTCAATCGTGTTTTAATAGCCAAGTATCAGAGTTGACACATTTTTTTTATACAAAAAATCGTTATTTTAAAGTAAATAACTAAAATGAGAACACACATTTTAATAATGTATAATAAATAATCAACAACGGGCGCTTCGAACATAATGTATTCATGTGACGAAATTCGACTCTATAATTACTAACTTGTTTTAATTAATCACTTAAAAACAAAATAAATACTTTTAAAATATCTTTTGTTTTATTTTATGTAATTATAAGTTTGATTATATAACTTTTAACTCGCGTATAAACACGCCTTTGTTTCTTGGTACGAAATTCCTTATCGGACAGTACGGATTTGGTTGATGGGAGCTAGGCGACAAAAAGTGTAAGATTATTCCGTCACGACCCCTTCTGACGTAGTGTAGACGGTCTTGGCGGCTATAAGGAAGCGACATGGAATAATATCCATCTCCCTCGCACTTTTTCTTAACTTGCCATGAAAGAAATATTATTTTATTATAAATGCTTTATTTTAATAGACGCTAGTAATTCTTTTATTTGTATTTGTTAATCTATAACACAATACGTTTATCAATACTAATATACGACGAAAGGAACTTCGTTCCAACCGAGTGTTCCACGACACTCACGCATGATTTTATATTTACCTTTCGAGTGGGCAAAAGTGTATAATTACTTTAAAACTTTTTTTCAAGTCCTGTGATAGAAGCGTGAAAGCAGTTTAAATTTTAAGACAACATAAGAGTTACTAATATATTATAAATTTCTGATACTGCAATGATAATGGTAAAGCACTATAATCGTTAAAAGAAACAAAATAAATGAAAAATAAAAAAGCAAAATAATGTCACCACTAAATTCAAAAACATCAGATTTTTTCCTATTCATATCCTATATCCTATAGAGGTTTCCAACATACGGCTCTTTATATTGTAGTCATTCCCTTAACTAGTAAGCTTAGGTAGCTTAATCATTTCATATAAGCCAGGTAACCAAATAGACATACTTAGGATACCAAATGCGAGGAGCAGCGTCAACGGTTTGCTTCATAGGTCATATTGAGTACAGTAAGGAGAGGAATAACCTTTGTCTTCATATCCGATCAGGTGGGATAGTAGCCAAGGCGATAGCAAATAGTCAAGTGGCTTATTCCTCTGGTGTTGCCGATATTCATGGACAATGGTGACAATGTTCATTGACAATGCATTTGTAGTCGTTGAATATATCCATCTACTGAAGTAACCTCTTACTAACAGATGCATTGTAACACACAGTTCAACTAATGGTGGCTGAATATGTCACAGACAGACTTTTAAAACTCGATTTAAAAACCAAAATGCAAATGAATTGTCACTCCTAACACTAAATTGGAATGCATTGATTCCAGTAAAAAGGGTCTTCAGTTTTCGCCATCAGGTGAGCCGAATGTCCGTTTGTTTCCTCTTCCATAAAAAGAATCAAAAATCGTTTATTAGCCTGCGAATTGTGATGGTACAGTTCACCGGAATTAATAAGACGAAGTAGGCAATTAATAAGACGAACAGTGAACTAAAGTTTTTCTTGAATTTTGAATTGACTTCAAAAACGGAGGAGTTTCTATATTACACGTGATTATTTATAGAATAATGTTGACAAATGAGTACACAGTCCACGTCATGGTAAGATGATACTGCGATTAAGAATGAAAATGCAAATACATTGTCACTCCTGAGGACATAAATGGAATGTCTCCTTTCAGTTGCCTCGGTTCTCTACAGTCACCATACGCAACACAGCAGCATTAAGCAGCTATTTTACACTGGTATTATGTGAGAGCGTGGTTCTTCCCCAGCTGACCCATATATACTGAAACCATAATGTAGTTGCAACATGGCTCTACCCCGTAAACCAGATTTGCCTTTTCCATCATTACAAAGGGTATTTTTGGTGATTCCTTTCTTGAAATAAAATAATGAAATGTAGTGAATATAATTAGATTGTGATCAAGTTAAAAAAATTAAGCAACTTTATTTCATTTCAAGTTAATTCGCCTTCTAAACGATATTAATTTTTTAAGCATTTTTTTTATGTATGTTCACCGATTTCTCTAAATCTGCCCAACCCATTTTAATTTATTCCATTTTTATTAAGTAGAGTGCTTCAGCGGTCTTAAGACTATAAAATTTCATAAAAATTTTAAGAAATAAATCCAATTCAAAAAGTTTTTACCGTCATTATTGAGACAAGAATCTTGTTGTTATTTTGAGCTTGTTATATTTTCTTAGTCCACTAAGAAGGGTAAAAAATAATAATAAAATAAATATTGACTTCAGTTTCAACGTAATAAACTTTTGTTAAAATTATTTTAGTCTTTTTAGTTTTTGAATTTGTTTTTAACCTATTATTAAAGGATTAATATTTATTTCATTGTAAGTTCATTTTAAAATATTATCATTCTATCAAATATAAATCGTACATCGTTGATGTTCATCTAACTTGATGTTTCGAACGATGTTTTTATAATAATTTTAGTAATTGAAAATATTTCAATAAAGAACAGGTATTGAACTGTAATAAGAGACTTCCATATTTCAATTTCATATGTTAGATAGAGAGGTGAAAAAGCAATAGAAACTGCCAAAAATGTGTTCCTTATTTATCGTGGTAACTGCTCTATAATACTCCAAAAAGCAGCCTTTCTCGTCTTCCTCCTCACAGCAACAATCTCTTCCGGCCACTATAAAATGATAGTGCATCAGTGTTTCTGCACATTGCACTACTCGTTTTCAAGCGTGGTATTACACCCGCGATCCTAAGCTTTAGCGTCATGAAGACTTTTGTAAGTGCCTTTTTTTATTTTTATCCTTTATAATATAGTCACTTTATTACTGTTGCGAAATATTGCTCGATATATCACTGTCGGAAAAGAAGGAAATACTTGTTTGGAATTCTATATAAGTAAATAAATCATTATTATTATTTACATGGCATTACCTGGGGTAGGCCTATATTTAGCAGTGGAATTGTGATCGGTTGTAACGTGATGATGATGATGATGATGAAATAAACTATTAAGTTTTAGAAGTACAACGTGAAAATTGTGATTGTTAGAAGTGAATTTGAAAAATTAAGCGATAAACGGTTAATATTGATCAAATGTAGAATCATCTTATTTTAGTAAATTGGCAATTCTTGCTAAAATAGCCGTGTGTGAATGAACTGTGGTACCGCAGGAGATAAGAGCACGTTGTGAATTTCACGTAACGCGTGCAATCCAGGTTTGATTACCGCCGGCACCAATGAAATTGTTAATTGCAATTTTAAGTGCTAATCTACCACGTGCTCGGCGGTGAAAGACAATATCATGAGGGAACCTACATGTCTGAGGAATATTATATTTTGAGGACATGCGAAGGTTGCCAAATTGTACTGGAGCAGCTTGGCGAAGTAATTTCTCCAAACACTCTCAGTAATGAGAGGAGGCCTGTACAGTGGAACGTATTTAGATTGTGAGTTTACTGAATATTAAATATTGGCAGTTACTAAAAATTTTCAGTTACAATAACATTAAATGTTCATTTCTCATTCCATAAAAGGCACCTCCAAAGGGTCCTTACAAATCCATATAGTTTTTCAACTAGTTAATCTTAGAGATATATAAAATTTAGTCGCACTCCGATTTTAAGCAATTAATTGCAATGGACAAAAATTTTAACGTTTTAAAGTTTCTGATAAGAAAGAACAATTTCGATTCGCCGTTAACCGTTACGCAAGACTTTTGTAAGAAGCTTAGATAACCCAGCGAATGAAAATTCCTTTGTTAACTGTTTTATTGTTAACGAGTATCTAAGCGCGGAATTGTAGCACGTTAAACGTTATCTTTTCAATCTAGTACTATTATCGTTTTATTTTTAATTTCTTTCAAAGTTCATGTACTAATTTACTATCATCATCTTCATTAAATAGTCCACTGCTATTCATTCTATCGATTTCCTGCATGTCTTACCAGATCGTCACTCCATCTAGTGGGGACCCGTACTAGTTTACTATATCTTAATCCTACTTATTTATTATAACTTTAGTTATTTTAATAAAAAGTTATAATAAATTATATTATTGTTTTAAACTTAGATGATTTTCCCTGGAGAATATCAAAAACTGTTCAATATGTAAGTGATAGTTATTCAAAACTGTCGCTACATTACAAATGATTGAATTTGATTTTGGTAACAGTTTAAAAAAATGTAAATTTTAATTTCCCCGTTAAATACTTTTTGACCCTACACAAAGAACGAAGGAATCCCGCACTAGTTTTAACCATCTCAAAGATACTAGAGAAATCCGTTTTGTGGGGTAAAGATTTATTAAAAAAAAAGAAACCATAATTTCATCAGAAGTACCACCAACAACGCATACCAAGTACTAAATAAATCAAAAGCAGTTATGTAATATTGATGGCAGAATTACTTGATTTACTTGGAAGCCGTGTGTGTGATTAACGGAGTAAGACTGAACATCCGTACGGCTAATGTTACGTAGAAAGCTAATCTTACTAATAATGTACTGGAGCTCGAGTATTCACAGGAGCTTAAAGCTAATACGGATGCATTACATCGAATTAATGATAAATTTCCTCTAGCTTTGGTAGGACTAAATTATTAAAAGAGTTTTTAATTACTGTATAAAATACCTTTTCTTTGCTATAATAATATAATTCAATATTTGTTGATCTTTAGGCTACCTAATAAAAAAAAGAACTTCAGATCAATTAAGTACAATTTTGGTATGTAATTTGATGAATATACGAGATTCTGATACTGAACTGACATGTGTCAATGGGAGGATTACTGCAAAGCTCCCAAGTGCAGGAGAGGCACATTTGAAACATTTGACCAATGATTAAGAAGATGTATATATTGCTGCAGCATTAATGGGTCAGCTCGACCGGGGAACGTTCACGCTCTCTCAGAACATCAGCGTGAACGAGAAGAATAACGCTGCTGTGTTTCATATCGTAAATGTAAAGAACCGGAGACCCTTTTTATTGGTAGTGGTAGTGGGGCGTTCTATTTTAGTTCTTAAGGGTAACAACACGTCTACATTTTGATTCTGAATCGAGGATAGGTGAAGTATAGTATAGTATATACTATAGTATCTATTTGTCATCAAGTGGACTGTATGCATACAGTCACTATAAAATATCATAACAGAGAGTAAGCCGTTGTATTGCAGAAACAGGACACGTATTTTTGATTTCATATAACGCGAGCACTTCCGAAATTGTTAATTACAATATTAATGGCAAATGTACCAAGTGGTCTGCGCGACTTATGTGTTCCCTAAGTTGTGTTGATATTGAAATAACTATGACAAAAGTATCTCGATAAAGTATATATATTATGTTGTGAAGTTTGTGAAAGGCCCTGTGACTATTCTAGATATTTCTGATTTTTATTATTGTTCAGTAAAAAATATTATTTAAAACCTCAAATTAAAATATACAGGGTTAAGCATAGATCTAAAATCCTTTTAGATTTTACATTGAATTCAATGTGCCTACATTGGATTCAATGCAATACTAATAACTTGATGATGTACTGTTATAAGTCTGGTTCCTTTAGTCTAGTATATTTATTTGGGGTTTACATATCTGAGATCAAGATTTCATTTTAATTAAATATATTTATTTTTATGTCAATATTATATTAATAATTTTCCCATCACTAAATTGCACCTATTTCTTGTTTATTCATAACATAATTACAAATGTTGTGAACGAAAATAATAAACGTGTTATACCGTGTATATAAAAGTAAAGCTCAGAATAAATAACGCTGAAGTTGCGTTATTTAATACCAATGTATTTCGATGTACGGTTATATTATTTCTGTGAGCGTGCCGACTCCAAATACTCCCACTAACGCTCTTTCAAGACGATAATGCGATTTCCGGCGCCTGACTGAAGAATCGCTCAAGTCTCATATTTCAAAGATTGCTTCCAATCAAGGCTTAGGGTGGAATCGAAGCGATATTTTGATATTTTTAAAAGAATATAATGATGTTTTAATCAAGGTTATGTTAATTTTAACAAAAAATAGGATTTTTTTGTAAAAGTTTTTTTTTAATTACTTAATTATTCTTACTATATTTTAGTATTACAAGCATTTAGTTTGCCTTCCTCGTTCGTAATCTACAGCAATCCCTTTTTATCCACGATCACACAATGTGTCTTCGAGTAAAAAGTGGTTTTCTTTTAAAAAGCCAGAGCATTTTACCATATTTAGCTACATAAATATTTGCCATCAGATCCAATCCAACTCAAAAAGTGACTTTTGCGTTATTAAATTTTGAATTCAGATCGGTAGGATTATAGATCTTAATGCTATCACTATATGGATGGATAATATAATATGGAGTATACATCATTTTATGGTGAGTTGGATCCATTTTCCCTTAATTGTATAACAGGAAATTTAACTCTTGATGTTACGCGTCTGCAATAGTACAAAAACAAATCGACCAGACTCGCAACATGATCTGCACAGATTAATAACACCGAAACCGGTTGTGAGAAATAGTAGCTAGTAATGAGTAAAAGGGACATTCACTTTCGTTTCAAAGATAATCGCGCAAACGTGCTCTCTAAATAATTCCATTCATTTACTTCTTAAATAATTTCCTTTACTATACTTTTCAAAAGTGCGAGGACTCATTTTGCCCAGGAGTATGCTTGGATAGGCACCACCCTCATACCCATTTCTGCCACCAATCAGCTGATGTAATGCATTCCATTTAGGTCCTAGACAACGCATCATTATGCTTTGTTTAAAGTTGGTTGCAGGTGTCAATGGGTTACCGTAGCTTTTTATCATCAGGCGGACTGTAGGTTTGTTTGTAACTTTTAACTTAATTTTATATACAAAAAGCTTAAATTAAAGTTTGGTTTTATTCATTTTCTTACTTTTGTTAAATTATTTTCACTTTTCCTCACGTATTGCATAACGTGTAATATAGTTAATGTACTTTTGATTGAAGAAACGGTAAACAAAGCAAAAAATAATAATGGCCTCCGGAAGTGACGCAAAAATTGGCAGTTTATTAACCCGTCACACAAAGTCTAATATTGCTATACATGCATTTTAATCCTTCCAATGTGGTTATAAAGGCGGTTTTACATTGGCACTTTAATTTTTTGCAAAAAAAAATGATAAAGATTAGAAACTTGTTACATTTTTATGTAGTTAACATGTTAATTTATTGTATCCATTGAAAGCGTAATTATCTAAATTTTATTATAAAAATTTTTTGCACAAACACGTAAGTCAAAATTTCATTGTTATTCTTTTAATTATCATTATTTGTTTTCGACTGGAAATTTTATTTATTGAACTGCGATAATAATATAGAGCCATAGCAGCTCAAATGTTTGCCAAATGTTTGCCAAAAAAAAAAAAATTTTCAAATGCTAGCCGTAATATACAGTATGCAATCTGGGTTCAATTTCTATCAACTACATTGGTGAAATTGTAATTTAAAGTGGTGATTTATCACGTAAATGAAAACGTTAGGAGGAAAACAGCAAGTCTGAGGAATAAAAGATTCCGAGGACTAGTGAAATTCGCAAACGCGCCCTAGAGCAGAACGGAAATCTAATTACTCTATAAACTTTACACTCTGTACAAACATTAAAAAAAAGTACATTAGAGTTAATTATAGAACATCAAATACTTGTAACGAGCACTCGTCACAGCAGTCAAAGCTACCGATCTGCATAATTAATAATCATAAAACATGTCGGTGTTCTTAATAGTTCAGATACGATTGCATTATTGGTCATAAGCAGATCACGATCATGTGTTCGAATCCCTGGTCAGGCCAAAGTCAAATATTGGGTTTCCTGTTAGGAATATTTAGTAAGAGCCCGAAGTCGAGTATTTGGCGGTGTTTCACCCCCGTGCCCCGGAAAACAGGGTCAGTCCTGTCCCTGATTTCTTACTCGCCGCGTAGGATTTCCGTCTTAATGGACTATGAGACTGAGGGAATAGAGAGTGCACCTGTGCTTGCGTCACACATTACAGCACAATAATTCTGTTCTGCGCAGATAGCTAGGCTCTGATAAGGCGGCTACAGACCTGCTTGCCGCAGGGGCAATCTAGGGAGCACAGCGATCGGAGCAATATCGAAGGCCGCAGGGCCGACTTAAAAAATTGCCCCTGCTTGCCTACACACATCACAATTAAGGGTCATCCCCACTCCTACACCCTAGATTGCCCCTGCGGCAGGCAGGTCAGTAGCCACCTATAGTTGAATGACCGCTGTGATAAGAATTCGGTCTGGAGAACATTAGTACTTCTTTGGAATGTTATCTAATGTTCGGTGAAATCTTAATAGTATCGTTCAATTTACATACGTAGATTATTCAAATTTTATGTATAGCGAACTAACGTTAAGTGTGTTATTACAACTGTATAGACTGATTTAAATAGTAAAAAAAAATTGTGAATGTTTTTGCAAAGTGAAAGGTCTTCTACGTGAGAGAATGTTTATGCATGTTTTTTGAGCGGTAATAACGCGATCATTTTAGTTACGCAACAGTAGTGGCCACAATATTAAGGTTGCTCTAGACTTAACAACTTTTAAGTGAGCTTAATTTTAAATTTGAGATCAAGAAACATTTTTTAAAGTTATTAACGACATTTAAGAATTATGAAAGCATTTTCGTTAATAATTTCTCTCAGGCGCGTTCACTTATTCAGTATTAGACACGTGGCACTATATGCACACGTACGATTTGAATATGGATGCTATAGACCCAACTTGATCCACACTTGAAGCATTATGATCCTATTATACCCTGGTATTCTGTCCGGGAGTGGTTATCTCTCGTTCGCGCTCCATCTATACGATAGCTGCAGGTTGGCTCTACCAGTAGCATTATCTATAGTTTGTCTGTAATATCGAAACAACCGCCTTCTATTGAGCTAAGGAGAATTTTTAAAATTTTGTTTGTCTGTGTGCATATCTGAGCTAATTTTCAGAATGGCTTAATGACACTTGATGAACATATAGAGAACAATGCCAGGAGTGATCTAGGCTATAATATATTATCCGAAAAAGTTGGTAACTTTTGAGATAGCTGGAAAAAAATATAAAATAAAATAGTCTTGCGTGATAATCTTAACTTGCCTGGATAACATTAATAAATATTATCCAGGCAAAGCTGGGCTGGGTTAAAAGACATAATATAATTCTATTATGATTTGTGAATTTAGTAGTATATAATTCTAATGATGTTCTGTTGTTGTTTCAGGTGTGTTTGTTAGCGTTAGCCGTAGCTACGTGCAAGGCCGGATACGAATCAAATAGTTACTCAAGCGGTGGAGGTGGAGACTATAACAGCTTTAGCGGAAATTCTGGAGGTGGTCATGATGGCTTCGTACCTATAAGCGGGGGACAGGATTTCTCAGGAGGTCATGGCGGGAATGATGTGACCCTAGCTCTGAGTCAAGGCTCTGGACATGACTTTTCTGGAAGCCAGTTAAGCCACGATGGCGGACAGGGATACGATTTAGGAGGCCATGAAGGTGGATCTTTTGGTGGTCACATTGGAGGTGATTCATATCTTCAGGCAGCTAATGACTTAGGGGGTCACGGCGCAGGGTCGTCAGACCTAGGTGGTTACGGAGGTGGATTTAGCGGTAATGAAGGTGGACACGGTGGTGGAGATTTAGGGGGCCACGGTAGCTTTTCCGGTAGCTCTGGTGGTCATGAAGGAAACTTCGGCGGATACGGAGGACAATCCGAGGGTCATGGAGGCGACCAACTTCAATCCTTTGTACTTCAAGACGGTGGCCATGAGTTCGGTGATCAAGGTGGTCACGGTTTTGGAGGGTCTGGTTTTGACAGCCACGGTTATGGGGAAGCGATACCAGTTGGAGAGCATGTTGATGAAGAGCACCCTGTAGCAGTGCCTTCGTACAAACATGTTACTGTCCCTATTCACAAGACTGTACACGTCAACGTGCCTAAGCCAATTCTTATTGGTGTGCCCCAGCCTTATCCTGTTAAAGTACCAGTACACAAACCCGTGGCTGTTCCTGTAGAGACCGAAATATCGATCCCCTTTGAAAAAGTAGTACCTTACCCTGTCGTCAAGCATATACCTTACCCTGTAGAGAAGCGTGTTCCATATAAAGTAGAGAAGACTGTCACCGTTCATGTACCTCATCCTTACCCTGTTAAGATTCCAGTCTACAAGACGATTCATCATAAAGGTCACTAAGACCTTGATGAAGTTGTTTGAGTGATGGTATATGTGTGTCTGTTTGTGTTTGTAAGCCGTGCCTTGTAAATATTGTTATCTAATTTTAAGTCATTTTCAACTGTATTCATGTTGTAGTTGATTTATTTATTGTTTAAAATTACTGATATTTCTTGTTAAGTAAATGAAATTGTTACATATATTTCTCTTTTTTTTTTCGTTACTTTAATCTTACTTTTTTCTATACTTAAAAATAAACTTCAAACTTACTGCATCCAATATACATTAGCAACCAATTTCAAACACAAAAGCTACATCCATTATCCCTGAGGCATAACATGGAATACCTCACAGCCTGTAATCATGCTAGATCTCTACACCTTTCTGGCCGTAACATAGCAGTGCACGAACTGCTGCTTGGTGGCAGAAATAGGTAAGAGGGCAGTTCGTAACCAGATGGACTTATAAGCAGAAAAAGAGTCGTGCCACCTAGTGCATGAGTAAAATGAATAAAAAATAACTATGGAAGCTTAACTGCTCAATCTTTTTTTTTTTACTTTCTACCGATTTCAAAAAGGAGACGGTACTCAATTCGACTGTATGTTCTTTTTTATGTGCGTTACCTCATAACTTTCTACTGGGTGAAGCGATTTCGATGATTCTTCTTTTATTTAAAAGCTGGTATTTCAAATGTGGTATCGTATAAATTTGATTAAGGTCTGATCAAATAGTTTTTGAGTTATTCTTAACAATATCTGTTGAATACGGTTGTACAAAATTTTTAATTTAAAATTATGTTCAAAGAGCTTAGTGTGCTTCCTTATAAATTTAACATTTTCTTAATATTGATTCCGTGTGGTGACAGCGTAGAATAGTCGATCACAGCGTTTTGTACCGTATTTAACGTGAGAGATAACAGTAGAAAATGGCTTCAGAAAAAATTGCAATATAACAATTTTTTACTTAGTACCCCGTAAATTTTAAAAAACTACAATTGACACTTGATCACAAGTATGACGCCTGTGGCCTTCGCGCTCCTTCACCATGTAAAAGGGAAGTGGACGAAGGCACACAGCACCGCGCGCCGCTAACATATCCCTTTAAATCAGCATGATATAATATAATATATGTTACGTAGCCAACGTTATTATAACCAGACATAGATAGTAGTCTTATATAGGCTTAAGGCTTTACTTTTGTCATGAACCATTCCTAACAAATATTTTTAGCTTACTTGGAATGGTTCACAGGAATTAACGCATATGTACGAATTGAAACCTAAGGGTTTGCTCTTTGTTTTTAATGCGTGCATAAAGGAGTGGAATAATTTGAAAGTATCTTTCAATATAATTAAAATGTGGTTGCCTTCAAGCCAAGAGTGAATAGGCTTTTGTTAAGCTAAGTTAGTAAGGAATAGGCTTTTGTTACACGCTTGCCATCTTCGGCTGTACCACGACTTACCATCGGGTGGGATAGTAGTCAAGTAGTACTAACGATACATTTGCTGATGGGTCAGAAAGAAAATCGATCCCAAAGAAAAAAATCATCTTTTCACAAAATTTTATTAGCTTTATTCACGCTCCATTATATTAGTACAGCTAAATGAAACGAATAAAAAAATGATAATACTTAAATATAAAACCAGCAGTGTAATTTAAATCAGCTGACTAGGGTCAATATTCGCGCGGATGCCGAACTCTATTATCTAGCTCGGTACGAAACTGACGAAGCAATGCATTAGGTATTACTACTCACTCTGCCCTTCCCTTTCACACACCACCGACTCTGCCCGGCGGCAGCGCACATATTACAACGTTGCCAACATGTGAAGAAATCCCCAAATTCTGGGGAATTTAAAGTAGGTTATTATGGGGATTGGTATTATGCGGGGGAAAACGCGGGGATTTTGAAAATCGATAGCTCGGGCCATGTCAGTACCTTTTTTTATGAAAACCCACTGCTGGGTACAGGCCTCCACTCACTTCTGAGCGTGTTTTTAGGCAAGGAAGTGTCCGCTGCGCTGCCCCAATTTTCGAAATATTTTTGCCGGGCTCGCGTACTTTGAAATTTACAGCGAGCGCTAAGTTCTTGAGCTACCACGGCTCTGTATTATACTATATCGATTATATATTTTATATAATTCGGTATATAAGTCTTCATTAACATTTTTTTTAGTTTTTGGAACACACCATATAATAAGTACAAGTTTAATATTCATGATGTAGTGGAGAGATATATAAATACACGTATTGTACCCATCCTCAATGTGTTAGAGCTTTGAGTAAATCCTCTATTGAGATTTATCGACTTCCAAACGACATTGGGAGCTGTGGGTATAATACGAAATCGAATTATGTTACTACACGAAGGGAAATATTCAATTTTGTTGAAATGGCGCATTTTTCTATTATGAAATAAACAAATAAATAATGTTGCTCTAAGTTAAATCTTCTGTAAGCACCATTTTATATTGAAACGTTGACAGTTTTATTACTAAACGTGGTCTTTTGATAGTCACAGGTTTAAACCCGTGAAAAGAAGAATTATTGGCGTTGAATTTTGACAATACTATTAAATTGTGACATGTTAGGATGATGTGTGTCGCTTACATCACGATTTTAAAAACAAATAATTTAATCAATCAGTAAATTTCCCTTTCTACTTTACGGGTTTTGGACTTGTAATTTTAAAATTCAACATTGAATGCTTGTAAAGCCTAAAAAAATTAAATCTTGAAAAGTTAGCTAAAAGTGACCACAACAATATTCTTCTATAAGTTTATTTCCACAAATAAACCTATGTGAAGTTGGCAACTAGTTATACAATAATTAATCGAAATATTACTTCAAGCGCATAAAGTAAGCGAACAATGAGTGACATTCACGTTGTTATTGCCAAGTGCAAGTGTATAAAGTTATATTTTTTCTAACATTACTAGCCTTTAAAATACTTATACATATAAAACCGCCCATCAGGAATTTATTTATGATGTAACTCAGCTATTTGATGTGAAAATTGAATTTAGCGGACATTATTTGGTTTCCTAACTGTACCGGTGATTACATTATTTGTAACTCAATTCTACTACGACAAACGTCGAACGGACATGCTATTTTCAGCCCTACTTGCTATTTCACGACATAAGAGACTTTGGTGAGTCAGATTCGGTTTCCCATTGTTTGTACCCGTTTGTATCTCCGAGTATGTTTCTTGTACCTCAATTCTACTGCGAGAAATACCGATAAGGCATGTATTTTTCAGGCCCAACAGCTGTTTCAAGATATAATTGATTTTTGCGAGTTGGGCTCAACGTTTGTACCCGTTTGTACCGCTGAGTACTTCGTTTCTACATCTATGAAATATACAGAAAACTTTTATCATGAATGTATTCTTAAGGGCATTCGTCTGTTTTAAAATATATTTCTGTTTTACGAATGCAGCGCGGTTTCCAATCGTATTTACTCGTTTGTACTACTGAGTGCTCCGTTTGTACCCGATTCGACCGGTAGATACACTTTTTAGAACCTGTTTTAGATTTTCGATTGATTCAATTATTTTACGAGAAGATAGAGTTCAACATTCTTGTGATTCGCACCTGTTTGTACCACCGAATCCTTTAGTTTTATTCCAAAAGCAGGGACAATAATGCAAATTATTAACGTATTTTAAATTCTTCGAATGGAAAAAAAAATTCGTCGCCCATTACAAATGGATTTTTTTTCAGTTTTAGTGACGGTAAAATCCGGTACAAACGCTACTCTTCAAGGTACCATTTTAGTAGTCCTTGTATACTTAAGGAGGTTGCCGACCAGATTTTCGCATCCCCATGTCTCCTACCCCCTTAAGATACAAACGATTTCAAAAGTGGTACAATCCGGTACAAACCTAGTGCAATCAAATGGAATTCATACAAATTAATTATTGGGTTAATGATTTCATTAAATTAACTAATTTTTTTTCATATTTAATTGTGTTTAATTTGACTTTTTATTTCCCGACATTTCGGGAGCTTTACAGCACCCATGATCATGGGGATAGTTAGCCGGACTACCTTCAGTTTTTGAATATTAATTTTTGGTCTGGTCTACGCAGAATGATCTTATAGTATCTTGAGGTCTTGCAGTGGTATGCTTGGGCTTGGATTTAATTTTATTAATTATAGTATCCCAAACAGATGGCAGCACCCATCCATCTTCTCTATTGAAATCAGGATGTTTTTTTTAATTTCAATAGCCTCGCGAATCATCCTTGGTAGGAATTGGTGTTCTTTTGCGAGGATTTGTAGTCTATCAAATCGAATGTAATGGTGGGGACGATCTAGGACATGTTCACGCACTGCAGACTTCCAGGAACGTCAGTGCTTCAAGTCAGCTATATGTTCTTTGACGCGGGTTTTTATAGGTCTTTTTGTTTGTCTTATGTAAGAGAGACCACATTCACAATCCAGCTTGTATACTCCTGCATCTTGTAGAGGGATATGACACTTGACGGATGGTAAAAATTTACTAATCTTCTTCGACGGCTTGAAGTAAGTTTTAATGGAAGCTCGCTTCAAGATGTAGCCAACCTTGTCTGTGAATCCTCTGACATAGGGTAGTACAGCTGGGACACGCTTGACTGTGATCGGCTTCACTCGGTCACTGTGACGCGGGACCCAAAACTTGTTCCCTTGCAATACTTGCTCGACGTGCTGAAGCTCGGCGGCCAGATGTTTTCTCGTGCACTCTGAAACAAAGATTTTCCCACGGTAGCTAACTGTGATGGATGATGGTGTGATTCACAATTTAAATATCGGTTCGTATGGGTCTTTTTCCTATACACAGTGTGACCAATAGTGTTATCAGGATTTCGGATGACTAAAACATCTAGGACAGCTAAAGAATTGTTTGCCTCTAACTTCATTATCATTTGTATTTTAGAGTTTATGGAATTAAGGTGGTCTAAAAACGCAGTTACTTTGTCAGATGGTAAAATTGTGAAAGTATCGCTTACGCTTTCTTCTCAAATTCCTCCATGAATTTGTCGGCGACTACGGGAGATACATTTGAGCCCATTGCCACACCATCTACTTGCACAATCTAATTATTGTGTTGCCAACTTCACATACGTCACAAATAAGCATTTATAAATATAAAATAAAAAAATATTCCCAAATGTTATGATTCCTGTGTAATGAAAGAGTTCATTGTTAGATTATTCATTAATTAATTCATAACAGCCTATCAAAGTCCACTGCTGAACATAAGCCTACCCCATAGATTGCCTCATAGGGGGGATATTTACCACAGTTGCCACGCTTGGCAAGCGTGTAGGCAAACGCAGTTTATTATTTTAAGTCGTTATTAGGAAGACGTTGCTGTCGATCTTCTCATTTATATTCCTTTATCGCCTATAGAGGCGGTCTGTACGTATACTGTGTGTAGATTACTTTATAGGGGGGATATTTGCCATAGTTGCCACGCTAGGCAGGTGAATTAGTAACCACATTTTTTTTAATTTTTATTACGCGGACTGTGCTGCCCACCTCCTGGTTTTTTCCCATCTCTCGCCTCTTACGTTACCCACGGGTCAATATGGGGTAGTGAATATACATATTGGCGGTATAAGATGGATATGCTTATACCATAGCCCATATGAGGGTGCGTTGTTTCATAATGCTATTATGTTCATTACGAAACATTTTAATCAGAATAAAAATTAAGTACAACTTCATTTACATTAAACATTATTCAAAACATTCTGTAACAACTACTGTCAATATAAAACATATAATTGCTATAGTAAACAATTCAAGCTTAGTTGTTTTTTAAAGAATTAAGGATGAAAGCGTGCAGAAAATTCACCCGTTGGGAAGAGGATAGTGTCACCAATAGACACTTACAAACTTAGTAAAGTTATAGCGAATATACATCCCATTCTATGCCTCCCTCTCATTTAAAAGGGTTTTATCGCAAAGAAGTTTCTACCTTAGGGACTTTACATGTATTTGAAATTCTCGGCTTAGTGTTCGGTGATCGCCGTGAATATGAAAGTAATCCGGGTTCGATTTCCCCCAGTTCCAATGAAATTATTAATAGCAAATTATATTTACTCTCTAACTCTTCATCTCCATTTACCACCAAGTGCGATTGTGGTCAAGCACTGGCTTATAATAATTAACAATATTGACACATCTGTTCATAATTAGGAATCAAAAAGGTGATACGTTGTCTCACAAGAGGAATGGGATGGAATTCCTCTTTGCTACAATTAATTCTCTCTGTGTCTTGTTACTCGTTTCATGTTCTTTTTTTATAAAATTGAAGTGAAGTGAACATGCGAACTTACAACCCACCTGGTGGCAAGTGGCTACTACAGTCCATAGACACCTGCAGCTAACTTCAAACGAAAAGGCATAAGCTTTCTATTCTATCGGAAATTTTAAATAAAGGACCAATAAGTGTTTGCGAACTAGATAGAATGCTTACAAATTTTTTAACGTGGTAGAGCTATGCTGCAGCTATATTAATGGTATAGTTGTAGCACAAATGGGTAGGCTCGACCGGGGAAGGACCACACTCTCACAGAATACCAGTGTATAATAGCAGCTTAATGCCACTGTGTTTCGTATGGTGACTGTAGAGAACCGGAGACCCTTTTTACTGGAAACGAGGCATTTTATCTTAGTCCTCACGGCTGACAACGCATCTGCATTTTAATTCGCAAACGAAGATAGATGTAGATGTCTATGGGCCACAGCAACCACTTACCATCAGGTGGACTGTGTGCTCGTTTGTCATCCTTATTCAATAAAAAATAAAAAAAACTACTGGTAAAACCAATTCAGCATGCCTTCGCATTAAAAAAATTACGTATAGCATGATTATACGATTTTTTTTGAAAGTAGTTTAAATACACACAAATTTTCACTAATAACCTTATTATACTTCCAATTTTCCGATAATTTTATGTCAAACTTCAATTTGAATAAGTTTGAAAAATCCAAAGTGCACGACTCATAATGCTCATATGATCATCATATCATCATTCTTGTCACATCAAAAAGTACTAGACGTATTCAAGTATAAATATTACATCCTACTTACTTTTAGTACGTACTACTGTTATTTATTCTGTGCTTTTAAAATATTGTAATAAAAATCTCTGATTATTATAATAATCAAGTATGTATGAAATTAGTTTTTCGAATATTTTGTATTTATTTGTACAGCGATCTTTTTGAGCCGCTGCAAACAACCGATACAGTTCCACTCACAACTGCGGTTGACGCCGAACCACAGAGTACTTTTATTGCGCCGAACTAAGCGAAGCGAGCGAGTGAGCGAGCCACATGCAGTCTCTGTTTACTGAAATAAATTCTAACACAAGGCTGCGAAATCACCGAAAGTTTCGCCATTTTGGAGCCGAAAAAAATTAATTATAGCTAAACAAAACAAAATTACACTGCCATTTACATTCAGTGGCTTACCACATGATAGATGAAGAGATTAAAAAATAGATTGAGTTAAACGATTAATATTTTTAAAAGGTATCGTGTTTACAAGCCTTGAGGACTTAATAAATCCACACCATAAGCCACTTAAACCCCTTTTTATGTAAAAATAGCAATTAATCGATTTAAAAAAAAATTAATAAATAATATAAATAAAAATTAATAAGTTCAACAATCATTTATCTTTCTGGCAATGTGCTTTTTATATCATTTATATATATATATATATATATAGATTGCTGGATACGATTTCATGCGACAAAACGTTGGAATCTTGATTTTTAGGCGCTAGTAGAACATACCTATGCGCTTTGCGCTCGGCATGCAAAAAAAGTGGCAACTACAGTCCGTAGACACCTGCAGCTAACTTCGAACGAAAAGGCATAAGCTTTCTATTCTATTGGATATATAGATATATATTAGATAGATAGATATAGATATATATTAAATAAAGGACCAATAAGTGTTTGCGAACTAGAAAGAATGCTTACAAATTTACATATCGAAAAACGGTTTTCATTTTTAACGTCTCTATACTACGAATTTCTTGAAAAGCTTTTTTTAAACTGAAGTGACAAACGACAACCTACTTGATGGTAAGTGGTCACTGAAGCCTATGACACCTATTACAAACTTCAAATAAGGGAAGCTACAAATCCGTGGTAGCACCTGTGAGCTAAGATAGAATAGTTCACAGTTCACAGTCTGTAATTTTTCTAGCTCTCTATTCTCTACCCTTCACACCGTAACACAGCAGTGCAAGGATTGCTATTTGGCAACAGAAATACGTAAGAGAGTGATACATCGTCTGAGTACGTATCAACTTCTAAGCAGAAAGAGTTCTCACCTAGCCGAATTATTAAATGCTTTTTGTTTAAGCGCCTACTCAAAAATAAATTATCCTTAGTTTGTCTTATAAATATAGTTGCAGTTAATTTTTCTAAGTAATATTATTATTACCGTTACAGCATATTAATGTCCATACAAACATAGGCCTATCCCACAGTTTGTCTTATAGGGGGCTATTTGCCATAGTTGCCACGCCTGGCAACCGCAGTTTATTATTTTAAGTCTTATTAAGAAGATGCTGATGACCGTCTCCTGATTTCTTTCCCTCTGTCGCCTTTTACAACACCCACGGGATGATACGGAGTGGTGGATATTCTTTCACCGTCATAATAAATAATATAATCTCGCAAAAACCAAGTTGTAAAATGGCATGACCTTTTCACGCTTCTCATTGAAGACGACCTTAGAACTGGCCGGAAATCATTAAGAAGTAGAAAACGACGTTGGACGATGCCATATTAGAAGATGCGATTTTATAGAATTAAACAGCTTTTAGAAATGCTATAATTATCAAAATCAGCCATTTTAATCATCCTAAACTATTATTTTGGGATGACTAAAGTTAGTTAGTTAAGTTAGTGCAAAATGGTTTCTAAATATATATGGTGAGTGCGTAGAATATTCTCGCCTGTTTTTAGTCTTGACTTGACTTGATCGTCGTCGTTAATTTTTATCCACTCAGCTATATAAAATAATCACTGGGTGGCAGGTGCCTGGATTATACAGTGTGTGACGCAGATGTTCAAACCGCATCGATCAATAGTAGCTCTCGAAACTTGTGCACAGAGGCGTCGTTACGCAAAAAGAGTAAAGCTTTTGTCAATTTTCCTCTTTTTTCCTTTTTTCTTTATTTCTTGATAATTTTTGGCGTAAAATGAAATTTATTGACCAAATTGACTCATATTCGCTATAAATAAATAAAAAGAAAATCAAAAAATTTGGGCTCGATAGGTGGCGCTAAAGTCGCGTTATTGATAAATTTTATGTTTGCACTGTAAAAAGCCCTGAGTGGATTCAGAGTCGTACTTATCGCGCCACCTACTGGGAAGGGCAGAACAACGTCTAGCGGGCCTGATAGTATTATCTCTATATATTTATATCTCTCTCTATTGTATATAAAAATCAATTGCTGTTCGTTTGTCTCGCTAAAACTCGAAAACGGCTGGACCGATTTTGACGAAGTTTTTGTGTGTGTTTGAATTTGTCCCTGGAAGATCTAAGCGATTCAAAATTGGACCCGGTAGGTGGCGCTGTTGTCGAAATCCAGAACCCGTGCGAATCTGGGGCGGATCGCTAGTTACAATTTAAAGAAAATCATGAAAGTTTGTTTAATACGCGTTTAATTTTATTATTGAAGAAAGAAAACCGTTGATTCTTGGATATGTTGACATTGGAAAAAACCTCAGCACCATTCGTTTCCTAAATGAGGGTTTTATTTAAATTTGAAGTAGGATGAAGCGCCGGGAGCCACTCTTATAATGTACCCAGATTTTTTTAAATGCTCTGAAGAGGGATTTATCATTCAAAGTGTTCGCATTGAATGTGACTGCTGATTCAATAATATTTTTCATACATTAATATTTATCTGGAAATTATATTCTACTCCTTTTGTTTTCAATATCATCATTATCATTACAGCCCTTCACAATTACTCTGCTGAATATATACCACTACCAAGGAATGCCATATAGCACGCTCCTGAGTGACTTACACTCATCGACTTCCTGCATCTCTTATCAGGGCGCGATTCTATCTAGTGGGGGGAGGGGCCCGACACTTCGCTTACTGGTACGAGGCTGCCTACTACATCGCTTGTCGGTTCTTTGAAATATATGGCCAGTACCCTTCAGCTAACTGTTATCCGTTGGGCTATGTTGGTTACTCTGGTTCTACTGCGGGTGTCCTTATTTCTAAGTCAATCACACATAGTAGCCAGCAGTTAAGAACCGCGTCTCAGATTCATTCGTTATCACTGGCAACAAGCTCTGGTTGTAAGAGTTTCCTGTTTTTAAGTTTTGAGGTATTCGTGACGACAAGATGTGTTGTAATCTCCCGAACATTATTAAGCACAATTCAATTAGTCGATCGACCTCTTGATCGAAGTTGGTCTTAGTTCAAAAATTTGTCTTAGGTAAATATAATCATCGACATATTTGAAAATAAAATAATTTAATACTTTATAGTAAAAAAGGACTTTTAAAAACATCTTAGTCCATATATAGGTTTGTAACATCGGAAAACTAAATATTTATGTAATCTTTGAAAAAATATATGGATTTTAATTTGAAACGATTTTGACATGACATCGAACGCATCCCTATATTTCCTTGAATTGACACCTGAATAAATTAGGTAACAAATTCTTTTATTTTCTCCTCAAATGACGAAATTGAGATTTACCTGTAAAACAAAAAGATTTAATATTCGGGAATAATTCGAAAAATAATGGAAATTAATTTCGATTTTTAATCAACTAAAAATCAACAAAACGAATCAACAAAATATATCGGTATACATTTGCAACTACTATACTATAACCTATAAAACGAAAATTTTGAAAGTTAATTAAAATAGATTTCAATTCTTAAGGTACCGATATATTTTTTAAGGTTAACCAACTTTAAAAAATATATCGGCAACTACATACTATAGTATCTCGTTGAGATTTCGTAATTGAGTGGTACTATATAAAGAACAATCCTAATATGCTTGTTCGAGTAAAATCTAATATAACGTAATTTGATAAATATAACAATGTCGTTTCATTTGTCTATTTAAATATAACAGAGTAAGGTGTTCAATATATTTTAAAATGTACAGAGAATCATTCAAATAAAAAAAAGTATCTTCGTATTCGGTTCACCCAGTAAAAAGTTATGAGGTAACACACATAAAAAAACATACAGAAGAATGGAGTACCGTCTCTTTTTTGAAGTCGGTAGAAAAGCAACGGTGTCAAATGGGCTGTGTGTCTATCAAATGGCCAATGGCAAGTAAAAATCAATTTTCTGTGGCCGTCAGATACTTGCATGTATCCACGATTATGAACCAAAAGGATGACTATGCGTTTACCTTAGTAGATCAAGATGGAATGCCTTATTACTAGTAAGAAGGATGCTCGGTCCACTTCCGTCATCATAATATGATACATAGCGGTAAATCCTTACTGCAATCACATTATACCTATTATAACATACATTGTGCTTCTTTTTCTGGTATTCAGTGGGAGTGAGGACGGTTCCTATTTTGGGAACCCAGGAAGTTTTCCATCGTTCCTGGTCGATATGTAATTTATACCAACCACATTTTTTGGCATTAAATTATTACTGGACTTTGTTAAGTTCAGAATATAAAATTTTCTTCGTTTAAAAATTTCATACTATTTTATTACATTTTTCCCGTGACAGAATAATCCAGCAATATTTCGGAACAAAAGAAGTATCTAAAAATTAAAAAAATAATAATTACCTCACACATTAGCGCAGGCTCAGCCGTAGAGTTTGCATTTCAAATTCGTTATCTGCGGCTCCACGCTGCAAATGATTAATAAACGTGCCAGGAAATCCGTAGGTATTTCATTCAAATTATATTTAACCTTACCTTCTAGTAAATTTATAAGATTTCTATTTATTTTACCATTATCATTATTAATTACATTGCTTTATGGCATTCCTTGGGAAAGCCTACTTACGAAATTGGATTTGCGATGGACTATAATAATTATAATGATTCATTCACACACACACAGATCATCAGCGCAAAATAGCTGCTTAATCCTGTTTTGTTTCGTATGGTGAGTGTAGAGACCCGGACACCCTTGTTACTGGAAATGAGGCATTCCATCTGAATCTAAAAAGGTGACAAAGAAATGCAGATCGTTTTGATTCTTAATGGAAGGAATATTTACAAAACTGTTATTAAAAGTTATTCTATTCAAATCTGGCAACAATTTTTTCCACAGCAAAAATCACTCATAAATTTTTGATTTAAATTGTTTAACGCTATAAAATATGTAAAGATTTTCATTCAGCTCTTTCGCTTCGAGCTCGGCATTGTCTCTTGACAGCTAATAAAACTTCTCTAGTACTGCATTCTCTTGTTTTTCAGTCGGATTTTTCACGTAAAACTTTTAAAGTTTTACAACTTTAATTGCATTTTGTTGCCAGTGTTGAACCAATAGTTATACTCTACACATCACATTAGCGACCTCTCTAGTCCAATGCTATATAATATTATTATTGTGCCAGGTCTAAGTATGCGTCTAAGTGGAAATATATCAATTTTTTTTTTCAAAATGTTAACCTGTCTTGCACGTCGTGTACACTGCTAATTCACGAACGTGGCCTATTGAAGATGTTTACCATTTGTTGTTGGAGTGTGTCAAGAATGAAAAACATGGACAGGCTGTGTTGAAAGAATTTAACGCAATTCTAGTGCAAACGGTTTTATAAAACCCCAAATCAAATTTTTTTATAGGATAAGGGTGACAAACAAGCACACAGTCCACCTGATAGTAAGTGGTTGCTGCGGCCCATAGACATCTACATCTATTCTCGATTACGAATCAAAATGCAGATGCGTTGTCACCCGTGAGGACTAAGATAATGCCTCGTTTCCAGTAAAAAGGGTCTCCGGTTCTCTCACTCACCATACGAAACACAGCAGCGTTAAGCTTATTTTGTGAGAGCGTGGTCCTTCCCCGGCCGAGCCGACCCATTCGTGCTACAACTATACTATTAATATAGCTGCAGCATGGCTCTACCATGTAAAAAAATTGTGCGAGGACATTTCATTATTAGCAATCAGCTTGCTTATTTCAGGATTATAGGAAAATGTATCCAAAGAAAAGCTAATGTTTCTAAGTTTACTTTT
The DNA here is from genome assembly GCA_963668995.1 of Parnassius mnemosyne. Classification (NCBI taxonomy): domain Eukaryota; kingdom Metazoa; phylum Arthropoda; class Insecta; order Lepidoptera; family Papilionidae; genus Parnassius; species Parnassius mnemosyne. The sequence continues at coordinate 13,839,821 of CAVLGL010000084.1, read as the reverse complement.
GATGTAAAACCATAAAAATGCGGCTAAGAATTAATATAAATTTAATTACATTACGATTACATTACAAAGTAATCACAGGAGTAGTGCAAACTCGAAGCACGTTATTGAAAAGTTTTTTACTTTAACTTTTACTCAAACTTCTATGATAAGATGAAAAATCAATATACATACATACATACATAAACACTCACGCCTGTCACCCAGAGGGGTAGGCAGAGACTACGGACTTCCATTTGGCGCGATCCTGACACACCTCTCTCGCCTCTTTTACATCCATATATCTACGCATACACGCTTTATTTAGCAGGGATGGTAGATATGATAAGGATATAGAACGACGAGTGAACGAAGGAAATAGAGTGAATGGGGCTCTACACGCTATTATGAGAAGTCAGAATGTGTCAACTAAGGCACGTATGGCAATTCATAATGCTGTGTTAGTCCCTACTTTAATGTATGGTAGTGAAAGTTGGGTCTGGCAGAAGAAGCATGAGAGTAGAATAAATGCTGTAGAAATGCGTTCCTTAAGGAGTATGCTAGGGCTGAATCTGAATGACAGGGTGAGAAATAGTGTGATAAGAGAAAAGTGTGGTCTGCAAGATGACGTTGTGACAAGGATTAAGAAAGGAATGCTTCGGTGGTTTGGTCATGTAGAAAGAATGAACGAGGAAAGAGTGACAAAGCAAATTTATGTTGCGGAAGTGAACGGCAGGGTCGGGAAGGGACGCCCTAGACGAAGGTTTATCGACCAAATCGGCGATACATTAAAAATGGGCCAGATTAGGAGTACCCATATACATTTATTTACATAACATAAAAATATACATAATTTATGATCAAAAGAATACATCTATTATTATCACTAAGAGAAAGATTTTCATTATTTGCCCTTTCAGATTGTTCAAGTTTACTTATAAAAGCGTACCTACTATAAAGTGGATTATTTTATATTTCATTAAACGTGAACGTAATTAATTTGAAATCTTCTTCTAAATATAAATACCATAAAGTTACTCTAAAACGTTGAATGAACTATCTAATTTAAATTCCCACAAATTATATTAGATTTACATCTTTTATCAGTATTTAGAATGAAACTTAGGTTTCGAAAAGAATTCATAATGAAGGCTTAAATAATTATTTCTTTGTTCTACGAACAATTAAAAAGTGAATTTATTTCATGGTAGTTTACGAGAATATATCGTCAGCAGTACACTATACAAGCGGCGTCGTCTGTTTGCAAACGCTCATTGGATTGTAAAATACCGGAGGCAAATGTTAAGTAATGCTTCCGATCGTAATCATTCCGACAAAAGTCATGCGTTGGGGTTATTATGATTAAAAGATAAATAAAATAGCTAAAAGATGATATATCAAAATTATCTGTTTTATTTAACATTGATAATTTTTTTATAGGATAAAGGTGACAAAATAGCACACAGTCCACCTGATGGTAGGTGGTTGCTGCGGCCCATAGACATCTACGTCTATTCTCGATTAAGAATCATTGACGGCTCCGTGGCGCAGTGGCTTAGCAATGAGTTGTTGCGCTAAGTACAAGTATTTGTATGGCCTACAAATAATTGTTCCGGGTGTTCCTGGATGTTTGTCCTTGTGCAATTTGTGTTTGTAAACTGCCTCCACGATACAGGAGAAAATCGTAGTGTGGGGGTAACGCTTCTTTTTAAAAATAAGAAGAAAAAAGAAGAAGAAGAATGCAGATGCGCTGTCACGCGTGAGGACTTAAGGTGCCCATTGACGAAACGTCCATCAATCCAAATGGAGTGGAAGTCTTCCCAAATCACTTCGTGAATGTGAAAAACGTATGCCATTTGAATGAACATCGTCCAGTTCTGGATTTCCAGACGGATTGAAATCCATGAGTTCAGTCCAAATGGACGATGAAGCCGTCCGAATTGTCTGTGAATGAACAAAACCACGTCAATTTTTTGTGATTTTTGTCTCAGTTTGTGCTCTGATATTGACAGCGGTGCATCTGCTGGATCATAGGAGCTCTGTGGCTGAGACCAGCTTGCTACATATTTATTTATCTATGGCTAAGAATATGAAACGTTTAAACAAAATTCTCAAGATTGAATTATATGTTATTATGTCTACGTCTGCACGTAACTTTGTTTTAGAAGTAAATGATAAATATAAATCGCATCCATGTTTATTGCAAGTGAAACATCCTTGTTATCACGTCAGGGAAAAGAGAAATACAGCAATGCATGCTTTGTTGGCGTTGTTTGTTTTAAACTTTTCAACCACCTTTTCAACAATTTTCTCTTACGTTTTTTCTGTCTTTTTATCGAAATACACACCTCTGTTGCCACCATTAAAAACTACATTGCATTATTTATTCCGTACGTGTAATTGAACAGCGTGCAACGTTCGAAGTGACGGCACGTACGTACAAATGGAAGTATAGTCAATGTGCCTTTAATCTGGAAGACTTCCATTAGGAAGTATTCCATTTAGAAGCATTCCAAACAGACGTATCGTCAGTGGGCACCTTAAGATGGAAAGCCTTGTTTTCAGTTAAAAGGGTGTCCTATACCAGATATATAGATGCAGCTTGGCTCTACCACGTATAAGTAAAAGTAAATTCAATATCATTTAAAATAGAGAATAAGCTACTTTTTACCAGTTACTCGACGCTAAGGAGTAATTTCTTCATGGTTCAGTGTATACGCTTTTACAACAAAGTCTCAGAAATGTGGAGGACCAATTTACAAAAAGCTTAAAATTTTTATTAAGCCATAATTGTTAAATACGGATTATTACAACACTAAAGAGTAAATTATTGATAATAACTCATGGGATTGAGGCGATCGCATACATGCCTCTTCTAAATGTTTTCACTTTTCTTCCTCGCACAACCGCGTTGTGGCATCGATTACCACCAGCGATTTTTCCGGACCGATACGACTTAGGGACCTTCAAGAAAAGAGCTTCCTCCTTTTTAAATGGCTGGCAACGTATCTGCAACTCCCATGGTTCCCCAGGTGTTGCAGTTGTTCATGGGCGGCGGTAGTCACTTACAATCAGGTGAGTCGCATGCTCGTTTGCACACTCTCTTATTAAAAAAAAAACTTACATGTGCGCTGATACCCTGGCCGTGCCTTATCAAGGGTCATGATCAGTAGATAAGTATCTTTGTCACGATAAAAGTCTCTTAGCCGCGACACCATAGTCCACAGTCTTCACAAAATTTAAAATTTGATTGTTAAATTTCATACTTTGCATTTTAGTTCGCATACTTATTGAAATGATAAGGAAACTATTATAAATCTGAAAATAGAACAATCACTTCAATTTATTTTGTGGAAATTAATGGACTGTTGATATCATTGTCTAATAGCGTCATGTCCCGATTTTATTTTTCTGTCAATACCTGCTGTTTGTTGAATTTTGTCACTAACATGTGTGTATAGAGTTTAGTTAGCCTAGAGATTTCTGATTTTAATACCTCAAGAATAAATTTTAGGTATTTAATACCATCAAAATGTACTATTCTGTTTGCACGTACTACTGTACGTGGTAGAACCTGGCTGCAACTATATTAATAGTATAGTTGTAGCACGAATGGGTCGGCTCAACCGGGGAAGAAACACGCTGTCACATAATACCAGCGTAAAATGGTAGCTTAATGCTGCTGTGTTTTGTATGTTGAGTGTAGAGAACCGGAGACCCATTTTACTGGAAAAGAGGCATTTTAATTCTGACGGCTGACAATGCATCTGCATATAATTCGCAAACGAAGATAGATGTCGATGTCTATGGGCCACAGCAACCACTTACCATCAGGTGGATTGTGTGCTTGTTTGTCACCCTTATTCTATAAAAAATATTTATCAGCCCGTAATTATCATCTGCTTGACATAAGCCTTACTCATTGCAGCAAGGATTTGCCGCAATTATGCCCCCTTTAATTTCTAGTGAACTTTTTTCCTACTTACACTGAAGATTTGTCCATAAGTCCATCATTAAGGAAAAAAATTATTTGTAGGCTTTTATCGCATCGTATCTTACAAATACTTGTATCTTATTAATACAAGCGTATCTTACAAATACGCGAATCGAAGCATCACCTCCAATTAGCTACTGTGCAACTAAACACGGGGCGTTCAGCGTGAACGTGAATCAAACATACGTTGATGGTTTACAGTGTCGTGATAGCCGTTTAAAACTTATACGTCTCTATGAATGTTCCCTCAGTTTTAGAACCTTGTGGAATATTTAGAGACGACGGCAAGGGACCCGATGGTATGCCATTGGCCCCTTGGGAAAAAGTTAAAGTCTCTCATCTATCTCATCTCAGGAGTACCTCACTTAAATCCGAGGCCGCATCAGAGGCAGCTGAATTGAGTGAGATACGCAAATATGAGTCTCTGAGAGAAGACTACATATTATGATTTTTTTTATATTTACACGTAAACTACACATTAAATAAAACTATGTTTATGGATTTTATCGCGTTTAATTTATTTATTTTAATTCCCTACGTTTCGGGTGCTTTACAGCAATACATGGTCACATGATTTCGGGCCACAGCCATAATATAGCTATATTAATATGTAGTAGAGCCATCTCTACCACCTTTAAATATACTCGTAGTCCCTTACAATAAAGTAGAGTAGACAAGCATGTAATATATCTTAAAGCATTTTATATGCTTTACATTGCTTTGATGCCGTGTAGTTGGAGCGTAAATATACCCACTACGCTAATTCGTTCCGTGGGTGTCCTAAGAGAGGTAAAAGGAAATAGAAGCAGACGACAAGCAACAGCATATTTTTGATAACAAATCAATAAAGTATAAAAAAACCGTGATTGCCAACCCGCGTGACAGCTACGGCATGTATCCCCCAGGAGGCAATATATTGGGGAATCTGATGTTCAGCAGTGGACTTTTAATGATATTTAATTAACGAAAAAAATAAAAGTAGCTTGACTTTTATGTGTGTACGTATCTATAAATGAATTTAAAATTTTATAATTCAGTTTTCGTATACTTTCAGACATCTGAATAATATGGAATTTTGCAGTCTTATTACGAGCCGTACAATAAAACTAATGTTTTTGTCCTATTATTACAATGATCATCACATTTAAGTTTTTTTTTAAACTCGTATAGTATTCTTTGTAACTAATCCTATGATGTATATGCTTATAAATTCATGTGGTGTTATATGAGTCAAAATATAAATTGAAATAAAAAAATAGTTAATTTATGCCTCAAGGGCTAACAAAAAAAAGATATTTCAAAACAAGCAGAGTGATTTAGAAACCAAATTATAACCAAAAGATTAATTTATTCCGAAAATTTGCATGAGCACAGCTGCCTTGGGAGTGTTTCGATATCTAATCCGTTATCTATGTTTTCACGTCATGCAATAAGTAATGAAATGAGCCACGGTCTCAAGTCGGTAAGTACTGTGAATGATTTTTTAAGTTGCGTATTTTCACAGTGTAACCTAAATTGAAAATTTTGAAATAGTGTGACAAACATATTACATTTCAAGAAAACGATACGCTAAGGATTACACAAAAAGAAGTATACTTTTACTAAGGGGTAAGACTCCTAATGATGACGATGATGATGAAGACTCCTTTACTGCCTAGTAGTCAGTGTGGGTAGGTACCATCCCGTTACAGCCGTTCAAAAGTCCACTGCTGAATATAGGCCTCCCCGAGGAATGCCACAAAGCACGGTCCTGAGCCACTTGCGTCCATCGACTTCCTGCATGTTTTACCAGGTCGTTACTCCATTTGGTGGGGGGTCGCCCTATACTTCGCCTATCGATACGAGTTGTCGGTTCTTCGAGCTATATGGGCGGGCCATTGTCACTTCAGCTTACTAATCCGTTGGGCTATGTCGATCACTCTGGTTCTACTACGGATATCCTCATTTCTAAGTTTATCGCGCAAAGAAACTCCGGGCATAGCCTTCTCCATAGCTCGTTGAGTTACCTTGAGTTTACTCATACGGCCAGCAGTGAAGGGCCACGTCTCGGATCCATAGGTCATCACTGGCAACACGCACTATTTGTACAGTTTCGTTTTCAAGTTTTGAGGTATACGTGACGAGAAGATTTGACGTAATTTCCCGAACGCTGCCCAGCCGAGTTGAATCCGTCAATTGACCTCTCGGTCGGAGTTGGACTTACCTAGTCGGATTATTTGTTCCAGGTTAATACACTCGTCTACAACTTCGAGCTTAGTGCTCCCAACAACTACCGGCATAGGTGTGACATGGACATTATACATGATCTTTGTTCTGTCCATGTTCATCTTGAGACCTATCCGTTGAGAGGCACTATTGACGTCAATGAGCTTAGTGCTTAGGTCCTCCAGCGGTTCTACCATAAGAAATACATCGTCAGCACATCGAAGGTGAGCGTTGTACACGACGTTGATGTTAATAACGTATACTTTCCAGTCCAGAACCTTGAAAACGTCTTCCAATGCAGCGGTGAAGATATTCGGGGATATAACATCATCCTGTCTTTGGTTCTGTACTCGGATAGCCATCGCAGCCCTACTGTACAATCACTTCAGCACTTCGAGTAGACAGTCAATTTGGGACCGCTGATGGGACTGCAGCACTGCCCAAATTTCGATGGTATCATAGGTTTATCTTCCTTTCTTCTTGCCACGCCTGGCAAGAGGGTTGGCAACCGCAGGTTTATTTTATTTTGCTGTTATCAGAAAGATGCTGCTGCCCATCTTCAGTCTCAGTTTCTCTCTGTCGACTTTTACGACGCTTACTGGTAGATATGGGGTAGTGGGTATTCTTACCCGCCACTACACTGGACCTATTTAATCCCGCTACCTATTTAAAGCGAATTTTGAAATTTAAAGTGAACCAGGGAGCACAAGGGATTTGAGTCAGTAAACACCTGGCTGCCGAGAATCAGCACGTCAAGCACATTTTAAACGACAACAAGCTTCAGGTCACGCCCTTATGTCACAATAACCGATTAATATCGGCTATGGTCAAATTGTGTGTCTACTGTACTACCATATGTTAGAGGTGTCACAGAGAAACCTGACTACATCTTGAAGCAAACATCCGTTAGAACATAGTTCCGTCAATTGGAATATCCCTCTACAAGACGCAGAAGTGTTCAAGCTTGATTGTGAATGTGGTCTCTCTTATATAGGGCAAAGAAAATTATTAATAAAGTCCTGTGTAAGAGAGCTTGTAGCTGTTTTAAGATTCCAGAACGCAGGGAATCATATCATAGATGACTCTCGTCATTATATCAGATTGAATAGACCACAAATGTTCGCGGAAAAACATTTTCTCCGTACAAAAAATTATAAAAGAGGCAATTAAAATAATAATAAAAATAAATTCAAAACCAAGCATGCTACTGCGAGATCTCAAGATACAGAAAATTTATTCTGCGTAGTTGGACTTAAAATTAATAATTTAAAGATAAAGGTTAATTATGAAATAAGGACTTCAATCACTTCGATTCCCCTCGTGAATGCTGCTGGGTGCTGAGTGAATGGGTGCTGTGCATAACTAACACCGACACTTAAGGAATTGTGCCTCTGCATTTAAACAATTGCAACTCTATGTGCATTGTCGGTATTTTAAAAAGAAGTAAGCTCGTTTTTTAAAGGTTCTTAAGTCGTATCGGTTCTGAAAAGTCGGTGGTTGAAGCCAATTTCACAAAGAAGACGTGGGAGAAAGATAACTCGTAGTAATCCTCAAATTGGAACCTATAGTACCCAGATTATGTGGATAGTATCATGACTTATGTAGTGATGCGTGTTTGTGGAATTTTGAAACCACCGTCGAAAACATTCACACGGTTCTAGATTGACAGCCTCGCATATGATGGTGTACAACCCGATCAAACAAGCAGGAAGTCCATGTATGCAGGTGACTCAGGACCGTGCTTTGTATTAATTAGAAGTAAATTTTACATTTTGCAGCACGATTCACTAAAATAATGAGAGTTAAATTACAAATTTAAAAAAGTTTTTATTATTATTTATCTCCAGGTATATTTATATCTTGTAAGGCAAAGTATTTATATTTTGAAAAGGAAGCGATTCATATTAGATAGGATATAGGAAGGCATACAGAGCACTCAGGAATACTTTATTAGATATCCTATAGAGGAAACTTTCGAAAAAACCTTAGCTCATATCGACGGTCACGTACAGATGACGTTGTACTTCAAATTTGAATAGAACCCACATATAGAACGGGCAAAGGATAGAATTGTCAATAAAAGGATATCGGTAAAATATTTTGATGAAAGCGAAGAAAAAATCCAATGATTATTTTCCTCTGGCCGAATTCTGCCTGAAACCTAAGAATTGTTTCTCGAGATATAATATAATCCGTATACTATTAAATATCTTAAAATTTTAGTTATAAAAAGGACAAACAATTTTCTAGGCTTATAAACGTCGAATAGCAATAATGAGTTAGGTTTTAATCTGTACTAGATTCGAGAGGACAGTTCCACAATAGCTATTGTATTCCTGTATCGTATATTATGTAATAATACTTATTGCAAAAGTCCCGCAAGGTATCTTATGCGTCGTCCATTTGTTTTATGTATTCCGTTTCGTCCGTTTCATTGTAACATAAGGTACTGTTACTAACTTGTAGAGAAAAAAATTGTTTTAAGTTAAAACTTATTTTTTATTTAATTAGTACACGTACCTTGATAAGCCTTCCAATTTGAATCCATGATTAACTGCAGCTTATGAGGTACGTTGAAGAGCGTCAGCTGATTAGTGACTATGATGACGTCGCCTAGCTCGTTGTCTTCTTGTCTACCTGACTCACCGATGGACGGAGGCCCTGGTGGTAATTTGAACATAGCGAATGCCTTCGATCGGGTTTAGCAGAGAGGGTTTCTTTCGTAGCTTCGATTTTAAGGGACTTCCGGGAATCAATGCAATTGGGTCACTGGTTTTCTTGCAGTTCGGAGTATCAAGTTTGTAGTCAACGGTGCTGCTCCAACTCTAAGCCTGTGAACACTGGTATTACATAAAGTTGTGTGCTATTGCTTACCCTGTTCCTTGTGCATATCAATTATATGTTGGATACTAGTAAAATTCATTGATATGCAGACTATAACACTGGTGGCCACCGTACACCAGTCATGCTAATATTTCTCCGGAAAACGTTGTTGAGTGCCGGCACAAACTTGGATCTTATGTAGAGCCTTTATTAAATAAATTCTCAGATTAGGGGCTACTGAATTTAGTTCAGTTAGAACTCAAAAAGTAAATTCCTTTGTCGCATCTCCCCAATTTCAGGTCACTCTTCTTGCTGCCTCAGTCAGCATCAGAATTGTTGGCGTTGATATTTTGAGAGACGTATAGATCTGCAGTAACATAAAAGGAAAGGCTAAAGTGGCACCAAAAGAGCGTGCTCATTATCATGACAGTATTTTTTGCCAGCCCACCGCATGCAGCTTTAAGCAGCACAGACCTTTTATTAAATACTGTTCTCATCTCTGAGCCGGGCCACCCCAGTATCGGCTCTTTCCACTTAACCGCATTCAGCGGAGAATAGCCCGAATCGTCGACGACCAAGTTTTTTTGATCGGCTTGATCCTCTAGTCTTGCTTTTAGCATGCCTTTGCACGTTTCATCTCTGTGCATATTTTCTATCACATATATTACGCGCAGCACTAAGAGGAATTGTATGGATTCATTCCGGCCTCCACCCTCTTCATCTCGATGGTTGGTAGTCAAGTATCGTAGAATTTACGCGGAATTTTCTACCTCGCACGTTGACACTGCGTTTGTTGGATTTTTCCGGATCAATACTACTTAGAGAAATGATCCTACACCTAATGATTTCTTATATTTACGCAAACACTACACATTAAATAAAACTATTTTTACGGATTTTATCGCGTTTAATTAACTTATTTTATATTCCCGACGTTTCGGTTGCTTTCCAGCAACCGTGGTCACGGGGGACTGGGGTGATTGACGTCCCGATGTCAAAGTTAATCCGGAGTACCTTCAGCTTTTTAATTATTAATTTTGGTCCGATCTACGCAGAATGAACTAACTGTGTCTTGAAGTCTTACAGTGGTATGCTTGGGTTTAGTTTTAATTTTATGAATTACAGGATCCCAAGCAGGTGGTAGTACCCAGCCTTCCTCTCTATTGAAATTAGGATGTTTTTTAATTTCAATAGCCTCACGTATCATCCTTGGCAGGAATCGATGTTCTTTCGCGAGGACTTGTGGTTTATCAAATCTAATGTAATGACGGGGGCCGTCTAGGATATGATCACAAACTGCAGACTTCCCGGAACGTTGGTGCTTCACGTCAGCTATGTGTTCTTTTACGCGGGTTTTTATTGATAGTTTTGTTTGCCCTATATATGAGAGACCACACTCACAATCAAGCTTGTATACTCCTGCATCTTGTAGAGGAATATTGCACTTGACGGATGGTAAGAACTGACTAATCTTCTTCGTCGGCTTGAAGAATGTTCTAATAGAAGCTCGCTTCAAGATGTAGCCAATCTTGTCTGTGACACCTCTGACATATGGTAGTACAGCAGGCACACGCTCGACTGTGGCCGGCTTCACTCGGTCACTGTGACGTAGGCGCGGAACCCGAAGCTTGTTGTCGTGCAGAACCTGCTTGACGTGCTGAAGCTCGGCAGCCAGGTGTTTGCTGTCACAGATCCCTCGTGCTCTCTGCAACAAAGATTTGCCCACGGTAGCTAACTGTGAAGGGTGATGGTGGGATTCACCGTTTAAGTATCGGTTTGTATGGGTCTTTTTTCTATACACAGTATGACCTACGGTGTTATTAGGATTTCGAATGACTAACACATCTAGGAAAGCTAAAGAATTATTTGCCTCTAACTCCATAGTAAATTGAATTTTAGAGTTTATGGAATTGAGATGTTCTAAAAAAAAAAAAGGAAAAAAAAAGAACAGATGCATGGTGGAATGATGAAGTGAAAGAAGCTGTAAAGAAGAAGAAGAAAGCATGGTTAGACTACTTGGCCTCTAGTAATGATAAGGATATGAGAGAGAAGATGAAAGAAAGATATAGGCTGCAAAAAGTTCACACGAAAGCACTGATTGAGGAAGTGCGTGAAAAGTGTAGAATGGAAGCGGACGAAAGGTTGTCGCACAACTTTAAGGAGAACTCCAAACTTTTCTGGAAAGAGGTTGGAAGGACCCGAAGTGGTGCGACGGCCTTAAGAATGAACAAAGTGCTTTCGAGAACTAATGACGTCCTCGCAGAAAAATCGGACGTCATGCAGCGATGGAGCGAATTTTATAGAGAAATGTATGCGTGTGATGATCTTAGTGAGGGATCCGGGGATGACGCCGTGACTGGTACGCCAGACCCGGACCTCGATGACACTGAGGTCATCAGTATGAAAGAGATTGAACGTGCGATTCGAAGTTTGAAATGTGGTAAGGCTGCGGGACTAGACAGAGTTACTGCTGAAATGGTCAAGTATGGTGGGCCTCGCGTCTGGGACAGCTTTCATCTGCTGTGCAATTTGTGCTGGCGGACGGGGGATGTCCCGGATGATTGGCGATCCGCAGTCATTGTGCCTTTATATAAAGGTAAAGGTTCACATTTTGACTGCGGGTGCTATCGGGCGATCAGCTTGACCAGTTTAGCAAGTAAAGTTTACTCGAAGGTTTTGACACGTAGGATGCAAGAGAAATCGGAAAGATTTCTATGGGAGGCACAATGCGGATTTAGACCTGGAAGAGGATGCACGGATCAAATGTTTTCTCTCCGCATGATCACGGAGAAGCTTCTGGCTACTAACCAGAAGATTTTCTTTGCTTTTGTGGATCTTGAGAAAGCATTTGATAAGGTTGTAAGGAAGAAAATGTGGGAACTGTTGCCGGGGTATGGTGTGGATGGTCGATTGCTAAGGGCTGTGCAGTCTCTTTACTGTGACTGTAAAGCCTGTGTGCGGGTAGGGCATGACCTATCACCCATGTTTAACGTCCAAACGGGCGTAAAGCAGGGTTGTGTCATGTCTTCCTGGCTGTTCATACTGTATCTCGACAGCTGTTTACAGAAGCTGAAAGATAGCTGTTTGGGTGTGAAATTGGGTGACATAAAAGTAAATTGTCTGCTGTACGCTGATGATGCAGTGCTTATTGCACCATCAGAGGCAGAACTGCTGGCATTAGTCACGTGTATGAAAGAGGAATGTGAAATTAAAGGTCTCCGTTTGAATGCTAATAAAACTAAGGTTCTGGTATTTGAAAGGGACGAAGAGAGAACGAAGTGTGAAATATGGGTAAATCAGGAATGTCTAGAACAGTTAAATGAAATTGTATACTTGGGGAGTGCTTTTAGCCGGGATGGAAGATGTGATTTAGATGTGGACAGGCGTGTCGCTGCCGGGAACAAAGTCAATGGTGCCCTGACTGCGTTAGTCAAAAGGCAAGGCGTAGCGAAGAGTGCACGCCTAGCAATACATAACTCAGTGTTGGTACCGACTTTGTTATATGGCAGCGAAACCTGGGTATGCCAGAAGAAGCATAAAAGTAAGTTGAATGCCGTGGAGATGCGATCTCTTCGTAAAATGTGCGGCGTTACCATGTTCGACCGAAAGCGAAACGAAGAGATTCGCAATATGGCAGGTTTGAAAGATGACCTTATCACAAAAATTGATAAGGGCGTGCTTCGGTGGTTTGGGCACGTTGAGCGAATGAGTGAAGACCGAATGGTGAAGAAAATATATAGCGCGAAAGTTAATATTAAAAGGTGTCGAGGTAGACCGAGACTAACTTTCGAAGACCATGTTAGCAAATTGCTCGAAGAGGATAGGGTCAAGAGTACTCGAATACCAAGACGTGCATGCATGAAGAAGATAATGAATCTGAAAGAAGCGAAAGAGGTTTGTAAGGATCGTGACACTTGGCGATCTGTTCTCTCTGGCTACCCCGTCAGGGATTGTGCGTGAAGATAAGTAAGTAAGATGTTCTAAAAATGCAGTTACTTTGTCTGGTGGTAAAATTGTGAAAGTATCGTCTACGTACCGCTTGTAGAAACTTGGAGTTACTGGTGCAGTAAGCAGGGCTTTCTCCTCAAAGTCCTCCATGAAAATATCGGCGACAATGGGAGATACCGGTGAGCCCATCGCAACACCATCTACTTGCTTGTAAAACTGTTCCTTCCACAATAGGTAGCCAGATGTAAGGCAATGTCTGAGTAATACTGCATATTCTGCTGGCATGTTGTTTTCCTCTAGTTTCCTAGTTATAATTGAGATGCAGTCTTCAAAAGGTAGGCATGTAAATAGAGACTGAACATCAAAACTGACCATAGTTTCATTGTCAGTAAGACATAGGTCTTTTATCTCACTGACAAAATGGTATGAATTTTTAGTGTGTGCTCTTATATGTCCTCTGAGTGGTGATAGTACTTTTGCTAAGTGTTGAGCCAATCTGTAAGTTGGCGAATCGATCTGACTCACTATTGGACGTAATGGAGCGTTCGGTTTGTGTATTTTTGGTAACCCATACAACTTCGGCGGTTTGGCACACGTAGGTATTATCGAATTTACGTCTAGATTCAGTTTCTCGGAGTATTTCTTTATTAGATCGCTAGTTGTTTTAAGCGTATTAGTTGTAGGGTCTGTTTTGACCTTTACGTACGTACTTTCATCCGATAAAAGTTGTTGTCTTTTAAAATTGTAATCCGACGTATCCATTATAACCGTAGAATTACCTTTATCTACGCGGAGAATCGTAAGATCTGGTCTGTTGCGTAAGTTTTTCAATGCAGTAAATTCATCTTCCCAAAGATGAATTTACTGCATTGAACAGTTTTACAAGCAAGTAGATGGTGTTGCGATGGGCTCACCGGTATCTCCCATTGTTGCCGATATTTTCATGGAGGACTTTGAGGAGAAAGCCCTGCTTACTGCACCAGTAACTCCACTTCTACAAGCGGTACGTAGACGATACTTTCACAATTTTACCATCAGACAAAGTAACTGCATTTTTAGAACATCTTAATTCCATAAACTCTAAAATTCAATTTACTATGGAGTTAGAGGCAAATAATTCTTTAGCTTTCCTAGATGTGTTAGTCATTCGAAATCCTAATAACACCGTAGGTCATACTGTGTATAGAAAAAAGACCCATACAAACCGATACTTAAACGGTGAATCCCACCATCACCCTTCACAGTTAGCTACCGTGGGCAAATCTTTGTTGCAGAGAGCACGAGGGATCTGTGACAGCAAACACCTGGCCGCCGAGCTTCAGCACGTCAAGCAGGTTCTGCACGACAACAAGCTTCGGGTTCCGCGCCTATGTCACAGTGACCGAGTGAAGCCGGCCACAGTCGAGCGTGTGCCTGCTGTACTACCATATGTCAGAGGTGTCACAGACAAGATTGGCTACATCTTGAAGCGAGCTTCTATTAGAACATTCTTCAAGCCGACGAAGAAGATTAGTCAGTTCTTACCATCCGTCAAGTGCAATATTCCTCTACAAGATGCAGGAGTATACAAGCTTGATTGTGAGTGTGGTCTCTCATACATAGGGCAAACAAAACGATCAATAAAAACCCGCGTAAAAGAACACATAGCTGACGTGAAGCACCAACGTTCCGGGAAGTCTGCAGTTTGTGATCATATCCTAGACGGCCCCCGTCATTACATTAGATTTGATAAACCACAAGTCCTCGCGAAAGAACATCGATTCCTGCCAAGGATGATACGTGAGGCTATTGAAATTAAAAAACATCCTAATTTCAATAGAGAGGGAGGCTGGGTACTACCACCTGCTTGGGATCCTGTAATTCATAAAATTAAAACTAAACCCAAGCATACCACTGTAAGACTTCAAGACACAGTTAGTTCATTCTGCGTAGATCGGACCAAAATTAATAATTAAAAAGCTGAAGGTACTCCGGGTTAACTTTGACATCGGGACGTCAATCACCTCAGTCCCCCGTGACCACGGTTGCTGGAAAGCAACCGAAACGTCGGGAATATAAAATAAGTTAATTAAACGCGATAAAATCCGTAAAAATAGTTTTATTCGATCCTACACCTTTATAAAAGGTCGTCAACGCATCTGCGATACCCCTGTTATTGCAGATTGTTCATGGGCGACGGTGATCACTTACAAATAGGTAAGTAGTTTGGTTGTTTGCCTTCACTTCTTTAAAAAATCAGCTCGTAAGCTCCACTGCTGGACATGGTCAACTCACATTGTTGGGAGGATTTGATTTAAACGTCTTGCTTGGCAGGCAGATAGACGAGGGTAGTTCCAGTTGTGTCGCATCATTCTCGCTGCTGTTAGTCGCTGTTCGGAGTATATTACGTTTGACATAAACGAAATGGATATACCAACATTAACAAACCTTATTAATTAACGCTATATCATAATGATATTAAAGTCATATTTTTGAGATAAATTTCAATTAAACGCATGATTTCACTGCTTGCTGAGTTAGCTTTATTTCCTGTAAAATAATGAAGAAATTACGCTTTTGTTTTGAATACTAATTAATTAAGTAAATTAATTAAGTCAAGCAAAGACTTATTGTCAGAAAGCCGAAGCTTAGTCGGAATATACTAATTAGTGTAATTGTAATTATTGCTGAAATTTTCCATTGTTTATTTTATTCACCTATAATATAATATATATTAATTTATTTAGTAACTAAATATGATCGTTATAAGTTGTATAAACAATTACAGACCTCATATTCATAACTTCCGGCCCAAATTCATCAGAATTCCACGAAATATCCGCGCTTACGTTGTAGGAGCAATAGTATTTTTCTATTTAATTACATGACATAAATTGGAAACATTTTCCTCGTTCGGGTAATTTAACGATACAAAATTCGTTTATTTCTTTTAAAATTAAAAATACAGTCATTTAATTTTAAACTGAAATCTAGAATGATAAACGAGCATCAGAATTTCAAATGTGGCAAATCTTTTATAAGAGAGATATGAGCTTTGCGAAGAGCTATTACGTTTAGAATACACATCATAAATTATTTGCGCCTTCCTGCGATAAAGCACGTTTTATATTTTAACACATTAGTCTGCTCAATGTGCTTTTCCAAACAATGAGATTTTCTGGTAGCTTTGTAAATATTAATACTTAATAATTTTAAGGATAAATAAATAAGAACAACCTTTGGGCGTCTTCAACGTAAGAAAGAGGTAATTGACTTTTACTTCGCTAAAATAGCGATTTTGCATTTAGGGTGATTAAACCCTTGATGCTAAATCGTTTACTAGATTACACTTACCAGAAGAAGAGATTGTAGTGTAGCAATGCCTTACAATAGAATAAACTTTACTGAGAAAAATAATCTTTAACATCTTCGGTTAAGTCAGCACTTGCCATCGGGTGATATAGCAGTCAGGTACAGATTTATTATAGTTAAAAAGAAGTCCTTCAAAAGAGTTATTGCCAAGGCAAAGTCAGAGCACATAGGCAGAATTGGCGAGAAGCTAGTTCGCCTTCCTTCGGGAACCCGTGCATTCTGGTCTCTCGCCAAGACTGTCCAAGGGAATTTCTGTAAGCCATCACTACCATCTCTGCACAGGGAGGATGACTCACTGGCCCAAGACGCAAAAGACAAAGCTGACCTTTCAGGCTCCCTTTTTGCGTCCAACTCGACTCTTAATGACGGGGGGAAAACACCGCCGACCATCCCGCGGTGTGAGTGCTCCATGCCGGATGTGCTGTTCTCACAGCGCTCGGTTCGCAACGCACTTTTCTCCCTGGACATCCAGAAGTCGAGTGGGCCTAACGGAATCCCCCCAATTGTGCTGAGGACGTGTGCTCCGGAGTTGGCACCGGTCCTAACGCGTCTTTTCCGGTACTCCTACTCCCAAGGCGTAGTCCCGAATTCATGGAAGACAGCTTTTGTCCACCCGATCCCTAAAAAAGGCAACCGCTCAGACTCGTCTAACTGTAGGCCTATAGCGATCACTTCCTTGTTCTCCAAAATAATGGAATCCATTATTAACTGCCAGCTCATCCGGTACCTTGATGATCACCAGCTGATTAGTGACCGCCAATACGGTTTTCGTCGGGGTCGATCAGCTGGTGATCTTCTGGTCTACCTGACCCATAGATGGGCGGAGGCAGTAGAGTCCAAGGCGGAGGCATTGGCCGTTAGTCTGGACATTACGAAGGCCTTCGATCGGCTTTGGCACAACGCGCTTCTTTCGAAGCTCCCTTCCTATGGGCTTCCCGAGAAATTGTGCAATTGGATCACCAGCTTTCTTGCAGATCGGAGCATCAAGGTCGTTGTAGACGGTGCAAGTTCTGACTACAAGCCTATTAACGCTGGTGTTCCAGAAGGCTGTGTGCTATCACCAACGCTGTTTCTTCTGCATATCAATGATATGTTGCTAACTGGTAACATTCATTGCTATGCGGATGATAGCACTGGTGATGCTCTATACACCGGCCGTGCCAATATTTCTCGGGAAAACGTCGTCGAGTACCGCAACAAACTTGTGTCTGTAGTCGAGTCTTTGCCGAACAAAGTCTCGGATTCGGGGCGACTAAATCTAGTCCAGTTTAATACTCAGAAGACACAAGTTTGCGCGTTTACCGCTAAAAAGAACCCCTTGGTCGTATCTCCTCAGTTTCAAGGCACTCCCCTTCTTGCCTCAGCCAGTATCGGTATTCTCGGAGTCGACATATCGAGTAACGTGCAGTTTCGTGGTCACTTGGAAGAGAAGGCCAAATTGGCCTCTAAAAAGCTTGGCGTGCTCAGCAGAGCGGGACAGTATTTCATGCCGGCACACCGCCTGCAACTTTTCAAAGCGCAGGTTCGGCCTCAGATGGAATACTGTTCCGATCTCTGGGCAGGGGCTCCCCAGTGCCAGCTCCTTCCACTTGACCGCATCCAGCGCAGAGCGGCTCGAATCGTCGACGACCGAGTCCTTTCCGATCGGCTCGATTCATTGGCACTGCGAAGAGATGTTGCATCCCTTTGCATTTTCTTTCGCATCTACCATGGGGAGTGCTCTGAGGAATTGTTCGGATTAATCCCAGCCGCCAAATTTCACGAACGCACATCGCGGCAGAACTCCCATTACCATCCACACCATCTGGATGATTGGCGGTCCACCACTGTGTGATTTAGAAGATGTTTTCTTCCTCGCACGACTTCCTTGTGGAATCGATTACCATCAGCGATTTTTCCGGACCGATACGACTTAGGGACCTTCAAGAAAAGAGCGTACTCCTTTTTAAAAGGCCTGCAACGCACCTGCAATTCCCTCCCTGGTGTTGCAGTTGTTCATGGGCGGCGGTAGTCACTTACCATCAGGTGAGCCGCATGCTAGTTTGCCCCCTCTCCTATAAAAAAAGTCTTCTACTACTAAACATGGTAGTCTCCCATTTAGGAAGAACATTAAATGATTATTATAGTATTATGAATAAGTAATTACATATATCACTTTTGCACATTAATAGATCAAATAATAATAGAACAAAAAACAAAACAACATTGTCGGGGCATTATCTGCCTTAGAACAGAATCACTTTTATTATAAACTATGTTATGTACTTTTTTCCTCACCTTCAAGTAGAAAAGATATTTCCGTTAAGTGGAATTAATCAAGAGTAGAATATGCGGAATAGGAATAGTCCTGCGTAGTGTTTTGACACGATTGCACTCAGAAAAATACGCTAGTTATTTAACACAAGTATTACCAATTTTTTTAAATATTTGTATTAAAATTTTGATCTACACGCTAAGAAAACTGTAATTAGTGAACGTCTTAAGTACCCAAGTTATACTCTAGTGGGTATAAAAAGAAGTGACAGAGGAAAATAAGCCAGGAGATAGACAGCAATATTCTGATGAAAAGTACCTTTTTATTACTAATAAATGGCAATTGTTATCGGTGAAATTTTACCGTTTGCACAGAAAAGGACAGGCTATGATTAACTTGCACCGATTAAAATACCATGGTGTTTCACCTTTCCTACATATTGACAGGGACTCGGGAATGCCTGCGCACACATGCACGGCCCTGGCCACCCCGTGGCGGTCCGACCTTGGGAGAGGACTCCTCCTCTTTTCCTTCTCGTTACCTATAGCAACGCCAAGTGATTTATTTGGAGATAAGGTTGCTTCAGGGTTAAGCGCTCACCGTAAACTTTAGATGACACATGCAACCCGGGTTTGCTTCCCACCGGCATCAATCGAATTGTTTATTTTGCAACTATCTGCTACTTTACCATGCTCTGAGCGGTGTGGAAAACATCGAAAAAATTCTAGGACGCATGTGAAGTCCGTCAATACGCAATAAAGCGGCGTGGCAGAAAAATTACTTAATTATCTTGGAAGGATTGAGAGAGGCCTGTTTCAGCAGACGTGTATTTTTCTTTACAGGATAGGGTGACAAGCGAGCACACAGTCTACTTGATGGTAAGTGGTTGCTGTGGCCAATAGACATCTACAGCTATCCTCATTTGCAAATCAAAATGCGGATGCGTTGTCAGCCATGAGGACTAACATAGAATGTCTCTTTTTCAGTAAAAAGGGACTCCGGTTCTCTACACTTACCATACTAAACACAGAAGCATTAATCTACTATTTTACGCTGGTATTCTGTAAGAGCGTGTTTTTCCCCCATCGAGCCGACCCATTCGTGCTACAACTATAAAATTAATATAGCTGCAGCAGCTATATTAATTTTATAGCTACTTTTAACTTTAAGGTTGGATGTAGACTTGTAAATATGGCAAGGATTTGTTTCTAAACTACACGCGAGTAAAAATTCAATGCGGTTTTTTCTTTTGAAACAGATCCGACATTTGATCTTAGGATTCTTAGCGAAGGATTAAAGTACCACAACTTGGTCACTAGAGGCTTATCAAGGTCTAGTGCCGAATATAGCCTCCTCCGATGAATTGTCTCCTAGAAAGGATATTATCCGTATTTGCCATGCGTGTCATGCGGGTCGTCAAATGTAATTTTTTTTTTATTTCCGTTTGCTATCGTGAAGGTACGTGCTCTTGTACATCTGTTTAATTTTCCCTTTATCGCGTCTAGGAATAACCACAGGTCAAAATGGGTTATTGAATTGTATTACATGCCAATACTACGTAAGAGAATCCACTATTGTAATATGAAGACACTAAAATAATTTTACATTTTAATACGAGCAATTCGATGTTTTTACTTCATTTTTGTAAGAGCAACACATTTTCAAGTATTACAGCTGACCTCTGATTTGCAAAGTTTCTAATTTAAGAGTATTATAGCAAGAAATTTGCAGACAGTCTCATGCAATTGTCCTCGCAAAACTTTGTCTGGATCGTGCAATGTCTGAAAAGACTTTGGTTAAGAGAACTAGTGACTACGGATAGTCGGTCTGTAATAAAACTTGTTCCAATTGTTTAATCCATGATTTACACTGACTTAAATCTTTTTGATTGTTTGTTGTTATATACTGGGATAAACTATTTTGTATGGAGTGTGTTAAATGAAATACATTTTCGGATTTCATAGTGTTTAGTCTTAATATTGGGGACATACAGCTCTTGCGGCTCCAAGACCAGCACCATACTACGCTGGGTTCGGACAACGAGGTGGGCGTGTCTAAAGATGGTAACATGCGTGGCCCTAGTAGAAGATATTCGATTCTTTACACAACCAAGTTTCTTACAGAAGGGGTACACGACTAAGATTACGTAAGAGTATGCGCCTATGTCGACTGTATCTTCATACCCTAGGATTAGTGTTAACACTAGAAGATCTTGAATAAAACACCAATGTCACTATAAATTTTCACTATAGAAAATGCGATACGTGTAGTACTTAATTCTTCATTACTTTTCACTATTATTTTCTTTGTACTTGTAGGTTCCTGAATCTGTCGCTGGTCCCGAACGAATCGCAAATTGGGCACGTAACTATCGCATTTCGAAAGCTAAGCCGTAAGAAGACCCGCGCGCCTAATGCCATTTTGACCTACTAACATTTTTTACTATCGCATTTTCCTTTATTACCCGTTATATTTATTTCCCAAAACAAACACATTATACAATAATGGTTCGTGCAAAAAGTAACAACAGTTAGATACATTAAAATTATATTTGTGTATTACATTGACATTACATCATAAATAAAATATTCAACAAAATAACATAATTTCATACCGTATGTTCCAGTTTCACAATTCTTAAAAATGTTTAATTATACAATATTTAGCTATTTTCACAGATAAAAATGAACGTCTTAATCCAAATAACAGTCTAAATCACAAATTAATGCAATAAAATAATTTAATATTAAGATTGTCTTATACTTATTTTTAATTACAATTTGTTAGTACTCCATTAATAATTAAATATAAGTTTATTTGCATAACATAATATACAACACTTTATTAAATACTATATTTAAAAAACTATAAAAAAAATTAAAACTAATAACTTAATTATCATACAGACCTACTCCCTGTGGCATCGTGCCAAGAACGCTGGCTGCGTTTCCTCGCTGAGTTACTATACACCACCACTATACATCACCAGCAGCAATGGCCAGTCGCGGATAGAATTCCTTTAGGAACTTCACCGCACGTGGAACTCACGGACCGATAGTCTCCACAGCAAATGGCACAAATATGTAGTCATCTTTCAGAGACTCATATTTGCGCCACTTACTCAGTTCGGCTGCCTCAGACGCCGCCTCGGCTCTAAACGAGTAACCCTTGAGATGAGAGGCCGCCAAAGCGTCTACGCAAGTAGCATCCCACACTAGGGCGATATATCAATTTGATTTCTGGAGAAATATGATTGAAATTTTAAATTAAAGTGTCTTTGTTAGAACCACATAAATTATTGGAAAAAATATTTCACCTTTATTGCTATTTGGTGCAAGACCAATATTTTTAATATTTCGAAAGATATGAGTAAACTCACTGAGGATGTCATTTGCTCTACCTCCCAGTGTACCGTCGTCCAGGTACCAGATATTCAGCTTGGATTTCAAATTCGAACTAATGTGTTGAATTCCCAAACTGAAAAGTGCTGGACCTAGTTGGTCACCCTACTGAACACTAGGGTTTGGGTCCCGGGACGTCTCGTGGCTCGAAGTCCCCGGATTTTTCGTAATTTTAGTTGTCTCGAGTCCCGGGACTTTCGGGTCGATACTCGAGACGAGACAAGATTGTCGAAATTGTTATGTAATAATTTTTATTTTCAAATAATTGAAGGAGCCTAGCGCCATGTGTTAGTTTAATGAATAATTATTTGATCTACAACGTAACTACTGAGTACGCAACACAATAAATGAAACAAAAACTATTGGTAAATCCAATTAAGCATGCCTTCGCATTAAAAAAATTAGGTATAGCATGATTATACGGATTTTTTTAAAGTAGTTTAAATACACACAAGATTTCACTAATAACCTTATAATACTTCCAATTTTCTGATAATTGGCACATTAAAGTGCACGACTCACAATGCTCATATGATCATCATGTATATACGTCATCATATTCATGTCACTCCATGAATTCCAAGACGTATTAAGTATAAATATTACATTCTACTTACTTTTAGTAGGTACGTACTACTATTATTTATTATGTGCTTTTAATATTGTAATGAAAATCTCTGATTATTATAATAATCAAGTATGTATGAAATTTGTTAATCGAATATTTTGTATTTATTTGTACAGCGATTTTTGAGCCGCTGCAAACAACTGATACAGTATCCACTCACAATGGCGGTTAACGCCAAGAACTAATCGAGTGAGACACAGGCAGTTTCTATTTACTAAAATGAATTCTAACACAAGGCTGCTAAAACACCGAAAATTTCGATATTTAGCTGCCGAAAAAAATTAATTATAACTAAACAAAACAAAATTAAACTGCCATTTACATTCAATGGCTTCCCACATGATAGATGAAGAGTTTTAAATATAGACTGAGTTGAAGAATTGATGTTTTCAAAAGTTATCGTGTTTAAAAAGCCATACGGACTTAATAAATCCACACCATAAGCCACTGCAACAAACCCGTTTTTTATGTAAAAATAGCAATTAATCGATTTATAAAAAATATATAAATAAGTTCAGCAATCATTTATCTTTCTGACAATGTGCTTTTTATGTAAATTATATGTATAATATGATTGCTAGATACGATTTCATGCGACAAAACGTTGGAATCTTGATTTTTAGGCGCTAGTAGAACATACCTATGCGCTTTGCGCTTACGGCATGCAATATGTGATTATGAGAATTAACAATGAGATTATGAACTATGATTAAATACTAGAATTTTTTTTTAAGAAACGTTATGCCCACACTAAGATTTTCTCCTGTATCGTGGAGGCAGTTACAAACACAAATTGCACAAGGACAAACATCCAGACCCGGAACAATTATTTGTAGGCCATACAAATATTTGTACCGTGCGGGATTCGAACCCGCGACCCCAGCACAGCAACTTATTGCTAAGCCACTGTGCCACGGAGCCGTCAATTAAGAATATAATAAGAATTACTAGATAATAGTAAAGTTATTAAGAATTAGTATGATTTTTAACCATGATCGTTTCATAACTATAAGATTTAACTGTTTAGAAGTGCATCTGTGTGTGACTAAAGGAAATAAACAAAGCAATTATTAAGACTGAATTAACGTTAAAGTTATTTAATTTTCTGTTTATTTGTTTAATAAATGTTGATTTTTACAAAAAAATTGCCTCTTTTTAATATGTTTCAGCAGAAATTAACTCAACTAAAATTCATCAAAAGAGGCTTACCCATCTTAAAAAAAAACAAAAAAGCTTTTTCTTGAAAGTCTCGAAGTCCCCGGAATTCCCGGGACATAAATTATAGGCTGTCCCGTGTCCCGGGACTTTGAAATTGTAGGGAATTCCCAAACCTTACTGAACACCGACAGCGGAATCGATAACATGGTTTTCGTAAAACAAGATTGTGTTTTGACTGTAACAATGCCTGCCTATTTCATAATTTAATACTTTTCACATAATATTTGTTTTATTACCTTATAAAATCAATGTAAATTACTTATTAAAATTTACAAAACATAATTTTTACTTTATACGATTAAAATAATCGGTAGCGGGACTCGATTCGTTTAGAGGGTCGCAACCATGAAGCTAATACAAAGAGGAGACGGCATAAGCAACTGTGCACTGTGATTCTAAGTAGGTCCTGACGTCATCATAGTGGGCGTGGCTTTAGTTAGTATACTGTCAGCATTCGTCCTGTGCGCTTATGTGTTGAAAAAATCGCAAATCGGTGTATTTTCGTAGTATTAAGAAGAAAAGAATGAAGCGTTGTGTTTTATTGTGTAAACACTACACAGATAGACGCTCTGATGTTATGGATGGCATCACATTTCATTTGTAAATAATTTTACACCTAATTTATCAAAATAGTTCTAGAAAAATCTCTTTGCGTCGGCTTTCAAATATAATTAAATATATTCGACACTAGATGGCGACACTTTGTGTCATGTGAACTAAAAATATAAAGGTCCGTAGAGCTCAGTAATAGTAAAATAATCATACGAAGGTGCTGAAATTTGTTTTGCATTCAGACATAAAGAAATTTTAATCGCAAAATATTATTTTTATAGTTTATAATCATTTTGAAAACAGGCCGTATTCTCGTCAAGTAAACCTCATAAAAATGACAAAAAGACAGGGCCCTAATTAGAATTCAGTTATTTTTCCCAGTAATCCAACTTTTAATATTAAATGCAGGAAATTGTACTTAGGCTGATTTTTACGAAATGTTTAAGTTATATTTAAGTGACTTTCTATATGCAAAGAATCACTTAAATACAATTTAATGTTCTTAGATTGGCATTCAAAAAGTGCATTCGGATGCCTAATTTGGAATAAAATATTTTTATTTTAATTGATTTTTAATAAAATTATATTAATTATAATAATTGGTCTATTATTTGTTCTCCCTCAGAGATATTAAGTAGTATAACCCACACATAAATAATAGTCCAGCCGTTTCTGCGTGAAAAAATTACACATACTTAGTGTGGAATAAGCTCAAGGAGACAGAAAGAACAAACAAAATTTTGCCTTTATAATATTAGTGAGATAAGTAGGATATTTAGTCCCAAATTAAATATCCTACTTAATATTGAACATAGAATATTTAGTTTCAAAGAGACTTTATTTTATGGATAAAATAAATATTTCTTGAAGGTTGACTTTCACGAAATGATAAACATATTTAAATTGTATTTAAGTGATTCTTTGCATATAGAATGTCACTTAAATAAAACTTAAACATTTCGTAAAAATCAGCCATGTACAATTTCCTTCATTTTAATATTGAATGTTGGGTTATTGGGTAAAATAATTGAATTCTAATTGCGGACCTGTCTTTTATTATTTTTTTAAGAGGTTTACTTGACGATAGATGGCGGCTTGTTCCCAAAATTATTATGAAAACTATAAAAATATTATTTTGGCGATTAAAATTTCTTTGTCTGAATGTATTTGCTTCATGAGATAGACGCTTCGATGCTATGGATGGCATCACATTTCATTTGTAAGTAATTTTACACCTAATTTATTAAAATAGTTCTAGAAAAATCTCTAGGCTTTCAAATATAATTAAATATATTCCACACTAGATGGCGACACTTTGTGTCCTGTGAACTAAACATATAAAGGTACGTAGAGCTCAGTAATGATAAAATAATCATACGAAGGTGCTGAAATTTGTTTTGCATTCAGACATAAAAAATTTTAATCGACAATATATTATTTTTATAGTTTATAACATTTTGTGGACATGCCGCCATCTACCGTCAAGATAGCTAAGCTACATTACAACATCGATATGGAAAGATTCGAGTAGTTTTACTATTAATCGGTAGATGTGAATAGTGTAAAGTGGGCGGGGCTTTGTATCCCCTCACCCCGCAAATTGTCACGCGTTGTTACATAGTGAAATTTAATTACAACGTCTCCTCTTTGTATTTGTTTCATGGTTGCAACGTACATGAGTTGAACAACTATTCTTGCAAGACCCTTAGTAAGCCATGTATATATGAATATATATGTAATTATAGCTAATATCGATTCTCTTATCATTATATTTCTATCACAACATATTTAATTCGGATTACGTAGCTAATAAGCTATGCTGCTTCATATCTCTAAGTTATTTCAAAGCTTATCTCGATTAATGATAATATAATAAAAGAAAAGAAAATCTATTTCATAGACTGACTGATCATTTTAGGGAACATTGCACCGCGTCACCATCAGGAAACTACTATTTTGCGTCTGAAATTTCGAGTGCTTTGTAGTATTTATGACTACGAGGAGAGTAAAGTGTTCAACGTTCTAATGATTTTTTAAGACAACACAGGTTAAGTAAAATTAAAGTAACATCCTATTTATGCCCCAATGTTGGGCATAGGCCTTCTCTCATTTTTGAGCGAGAAAGGGAGCAAATAATCTGCCGCGCTGATCCAGTGCATGTTGGACAATACATCATTCTACTAAATATTGAATAAAACTACTCTTACGGATTTTATCGCGTTTTTAACACTTAGCAAAAATGCTATTACCACTAAGAGCACACACTAAAGATTCATACTATTTTATCAGTTAGATAAAAGACTTACGTCTGACAATGGAACCATGGTCCGTTTTGATGTACAGTCTCTATTTACATGCCTACCTGTTGAAGAATGCATCTCTATTGTAACTAGTAAACTAAAGGACAACAAAACTCCCACAGAATATACAGTATTACTCAGAAATTGCCTTACATCTGGCTACTTATTAAGAAAAGAAGAGTTTTACAAGCACATACAAAGAAAAAAATACCATACAGGGCAAGCACGTAGATGGTGTTGCGATTGTGAATTAAGGGATTCCTGTAGAAGGTGCTAGGTTGTTAAAGTGTTCTCTCTTATATAGTGCAAACAAAAGGATCAATAAAACCCGCGTAAAAGAACATATCATCATCATCATCATCATTACAGCCTTTCACAAGTCCACTTCTGAACATAGGCCTCCTAAAAGGAATGCCACAAATCACGGGCCTGAGCCGCCTGTATCCATCGACTTCCCGCATGTCTTACCAGGTCGTTACTCCATCTAGAAGGGGGACGCCCTACAGTTCGTCTGCCGGTACGAGGCGGCCACTCGAGAACCTTTTTTCCCCATCGGTTGTCGGTTCTTCGAGCTATATGGCCGGCCCATTGCCACTTCAGCTTACTAATCCTTCGGGCTATGTCGGTAACTCTGGTTCTACTGCGGATATCCTCATTTCTAAGTTTATCACGCAGAGAAACTCCGGGCATAACCCTCTCCATAGCTCGCTGAGCGACCTTGAACTTCCTGGCTAGCAGTGAAGGGCCACGTCGCAGTTCCATAGGTCATCACTGGCAACACGCACTATTTGTAGTCTCATTTTCAAGTTTTCAGGTATACATGACGAGAAGATTTGACGTAATTTCCCGAACGCTGCCCAGCCGAGTTGAATCCGTCGATTGACCTCTCGGTCGAAGTTGAACTTACTGAGTTGGACTATTTGTCCCAGGTAAACATACTCGTCAACAACTTCGAACTTAATATCCCCAACAACTACCGGCATAGGTGTGACATGGACGTTACACATGGATTTTGTTTTGTCCATGTTGATTTTAAGACCTATCCGTTAGACACTATTGAGGTTATTGAGACACTATTGAGATCATTGAGCAAAGTGCTTAGGAAAAGAAAGTATTTGTTAATTCACATTTAATGATTTTATTTTTTTGTACCAAACCAACGTATTATATTGATTTTGGTTCTTTAGTTTAAACTTTGTTAACAGCTTAACCACAACGCCACCTATCGGTTCCTAGCCTAGAACCATTGTCCCGCCAAAAATATAAAAATATATTGTGTGCATATGACCTCAAACAAAGTCAAGTCAAGTCGTTCATAGTTACACGATCACTATAAGACGTAACAACGGTTATACGTATAAGTAAAGATTAACATTCAGAGTCCGGAATACGACATAGTAAAACGTTCACTGAAACTTTAGTTTTACGGCATTTGTTAGACGAGTCTTAGCTCCATGCCAAGTGTTCTGAAATATGTAGCTGTAGATGCAGTTATGTTGCGTTGGTATTTTTCCTTTATAATTATTTTCATTCGTAAAGCGAGCTGGTTACTTAGGAAAATCCATCGTCCCATTTTTCCCGTGGGTGTCCTAAGAGCTTATTGCGTAGGACTCTTTGTCTGCCTAGGTATCCGTTTGGGTAGGAAACACCCTCTCAATGATGATGATGATGATGATCTGTGTAATTCACACTTCTTTATTTATTTCTGCCGCCGAATCTGTTCTGTTGTTTTCCGGTGTGGAGGTTACAGGGAGCCAATATAATTACAGGCTGTGAGCTCTGTAGTCTTCTTTTTTTTAAGTTGCCTGCAGAATCCATGAATTGCAGAAGCCACTAACTATCAGGTGAACTGTAAATTTAGTTGTCACTTTATAAATAGGGAAAGGCCAGAAAGACCTCATAGTCTCCGATAGATTGCTGTATAACTATCTTCTATATGCAAGATATCAAATTTCCAGCGCGGCGATCAGTCTGGGGAGTGGCGTTACATCTGGTACTACGAACATCTGTCTGTCAACCATGGTGATTGGCAAAAGGGCTCATATCCAACAGTGAACTGTTAGAGGCACATAAAGAAGAAAAATCTTAAGGTGAAAAATGTTTGAAAGATTTTTTTGTTAGAAAGGATTACAAGAGTTCTATGATAGTTCAGCGCTTGCCATTTCTTTTGTTTTGTGGATTTTCTGGAGATTTTATGTAATATGTATTTAAGGAAGGAGTTAAATTGTTACTGCTCACTTTATCCATCATAGTAAATTCATCTCCCGGATTTTTTCTTTTACGGGTAGCGTTTGAATTGTAAATTGTTTTTCGCTAGTTGGTGCTAGCTGGCTGCCTTCATCATTAGTTATTTAATCGATTGCAAGGTCGCCACTATTTATTTTATTATTCTCCTCTAACAAAAATAATAGAAATACATACATACATAAACACTCACGCCTGTCACCCAGAGGGGTAGGCAGAGATTATGGACTTCCATTTGGCACGATCCTGACACACCTCTCTCGCTTCCTCCACATCCATATACCTAAGCATACACGCTCGTCGGTTAAAGGTACTCCTGATTTGGCCCATTTTTAATATATCGCCAATTTGGTCGATAAACTTTCGCCTAGGGCGACCCTTCCCGACTATGCCGGGGATGAGTCGCTCGCGTCCGTAGGCATCGACCACCTAATCCTAGGCCCACCCTACACGTGTCCCCCGGGTGGTGTTAAACGAGCGACAAAGCCGAAAGAACTGACTCGGCTCCTCGCCGTGTGGTAGCGGCGTAAAAAATACCACAACTTACTTTCGCACCATGAGGCAAAATATTAACGAAATAATAGAAATATAAAATATTTAAATCAGATTTATTCTTATTTTACAGATACCTATTGTTTGCGCCACTTACAACTACCGCATAACGTTAATGAGGTTAGGTGTAATTGAGATATTGAACTAATTACACCTATAACACTATATATACGCTATATGACTATATTAACGCTATATTTCGCGATTTTTTGTGAAAAGTGTATGTGTTAAGTCAGCAGTCGTCCAAATAAAACGCAGCGGGACTCTGGAGGCACGAGGCAGCTTAGCGGAAGTCCAGGTGAGTGCACATGGTTTCCTTCACACCCGAGCAGTGGCCTGAATTTGGGGACATTTGCAGTATCGTGAAATAATATATTCCAACCACATTATAGTGTCCATAATCTACGCAAAATCATCCCTTTGATAACTCTGAACCAGCAATTAATCATTAAACCATACAATCCATAGGTTGCCTCTTATTTCAAGAGTCATATCTAATTTCTGTGAGGGTTTTAGGTCTATGAAATATCTGCCGCGCTGCTCCAATACGTATTGTGAACTTCACATGTCTTTGCTAATATCTTCTTTTATAATCTCAGATATGCAGGTTTCCTCACTAGGTTTTATTTTATCACCGAGCACATGTAAAATCAGCACTTAAAATTGAAATTAAGAACATCATTGGTGGCATCAAGGATCTAGTTCTGATCTGCGGATTGTACTGCGAAATTTACAGCAAGCGTTTAGCCCCGTGAGCTACGACGGTCCAAATTAATACATTTATTTATACTTTAGTAAATAAATTTAAAACTCTCACAATTTTCATTAGTATATAATTTAAATACTTAAAGTCAATACTTCCTAACAAAGCTAAGTCCCTAAGCTACCATGACTCATGCAATTGTTGTGACCTGTAATGATAAAATCGTCTTTACATATGCATTTTTCTTCTCTTAAGATTCATCGTTCATTTATATTATATACTTTAATGGGTATGCCATTAAAATATTGTTTGAAGACAATTAAAAAGCAATCCTCCATAACTCTTGTATTAATTTCAATAGCTTAAACTAAAGGACCCTCTAACTAATCGATATCGCTATTATAAGAAGTAAACAATAGAAATTACGTTGATTAAAATTCTCAAGCTATGAAAACAATTGAATCTCCTCATTAAGTGAGTTTAACAGTCTTTGCAAAATAAATTTAAATTGAGTAAACAAATTATTAGTATTTTGTACGTAACTAACGACTCACCTTGGCTTCGCACGGGTGATTTATGGATCTTGACAACAGCGTCACCTACCGGGTCTTATGGTGAATCTAAAGAATTCCTGAATAAATTTAAACACACACACAAAATTTCATCGAAATTGGTCGAGCTTAGGAGGAGTTCAGTAACATACACACGGACTGCATTTTGATTCTTAATCGAGGATACATGCAGATGTCTATGGACCACAATATCTATTTACCATCAGGTAGACTGTGTGCCCCCTTTTATAAAACACATCTCTACCCCGCCGGTACCAATGAAACTTTCAATAGCAATTTTAAGTGCTGATTGACTACGTGCTCGGCAGTAAAGGAAAACATCGGAAGTGACCTGCGTGACGTAGGAATACAACCAAATTGCTCTTAAACTCTTTCACAAAAAAGAGGATGCCTGTTTCCAGCAATGCAGCTAAGACAAGCGCTTAGAATTTTATTTAAAGGGTTTTAATAGTCTAATCTGTAATAGAACTGTTAGTACGTATAAAAGAAATTAGTATTATCGTAAATGTATGTAGCAATAAGACCGCCTTTTGTTTTTACCTCAATAATTGTTCATTTTTGTTATATTAATATTTTCTTAGCATACAATAAAGAGTCACAATAGAGAGTTGTAATAAAATATATATTATAGACTTTATTAATTTGACAAAATACTTGTAAATATTGTTTAATCTTATCTTGTATGTTTGGTAAGGATAATAATTTAAATCGATTTGTGCTACTCTCAGCTACTTTGGCTTGTGTAATATAAGTGGAGCAGGATAGGGAAAATTAATGAAGTGTAGAAAATGTCAAGTCGCATAATAGTATAATAGCGTGCAGTGAATTCACGAGCATTATACGAGTATAAACTTTATACGTTATTATTTTACGTTATTAAAATAACTCTACACCATGAAGTCAATGTTAAGATTTAAATGTATTGTAAGTAGAATTAAACCCGCGACTTCAGTATGTGTATTTTTAAAGTCGGCTTTTAATTTTTTGAAATGTAATTTTTTGATTATTTTGAATGGACCAAGGAATAAATAACCACAAATAACCACTAGAGTGGTGTCTAAAGAGGCGTCTTTATATTAAACACTTCAACCATAATTTTCAACATCAAGGGGCGCCACTCCTTATGTATAGCTTTACCAATAACAGAAGAATCATTAAAATTGGTTAACATTTGTTGAAGATATAGGTTTGGATGATAAGCTTGTTACGAGTAGACAGTCGGCCTTACACATTAAGTTAATATCGTCGACCTTAAATTTCATGTAAAGATCAATGTGAATTTAAGCAGTGTCAACAGTTTCTCTTTCTATCTCTTTTTCCCTTTCTCTCACTCTCTTTTTCTCTCTTTCTATCTTTTTCTTTCTCCCTCTCTTTCTCTCTCTCGTGACTAAATGACAGTGGAAACATAGTTAAATACATAATTATTATTTAAGTTAAGCAAGCAGCATATATGCAGGAAGTCGATGGATGCAGGTGGCTCAGGACCGTGCTTTGTGGCATTCTTTGGGGGAGGCCTATGTTCAGCAGTGGACTTGTAAAGGGCTGTAATGATGATGATGAAGCAATAATAAACGATATTAATAAGGTCGAGTAAGTTTAAACTATTTAGATTAAAGTGCTTATAGTCTTCATACTCGTCAGTTCGTAGAAATCCCACTGATGGACATAATCGTCTCCAGAAGTTTAAATTAATAAAAATTACACTCATTATATAAAATTGTATAGTGATACCAGTGATGTAATATAAGTGGAGCAGGATAGGGAAAATTAATGAAGTGTAGAAAATGTCAAGTCGCATAATAGTATAATAGCGTGCAGTGAATTCACGAGCATTATACGAGTATAAACTTTATACGTTATTATTGTACCCCTTACTTCCTAACATAAAGTAAGAAAGTATGTTAAAGCTACCTGTAGATTTTAATAAAATTAAACTGTTAAAACTGTAAAAGTCAACTTGAAATAACTAAATAGAATAAAATAACTCTACACCATGAAGTCAATGTTAAGATTTAAATGTATTGTAAGTAGAATTAAACCCGGGACTTCAGTATGTGTATTTTTAAAGTCGGCTTTTAATTTTTTTAAATGTAATTTTTTGATTATTTTGAATGTAACAAGGAATAAATAACCACAAATAACCACTAGAATGGCGTCTAAAGAGGCGTCTTTATATTAAACACTTCAACCACAATTTCCAACATCAAGGGGCACCACTCCTTGTGTACAGCTTTACTAGTAACAGAAGAATCCTTAGAATTGGTTAACATTTGACGAAGATTTAGGTTTGGATGATAAGCTTGTTACGAGTAGATAGTTAAACATTAAGTAAATATCGTCGACCTTAAATTTCATGTAAAGATCAATGTGAATTTAAGCAGTGTCAACAGTTTCTCTTTCTATCTCTTTCTCTCTTGCTCCCTCTCTCTCTCTCTCTCTCTCTCTTTCTCTCTCGTGACTAAATGACAGTGGAAAAATAGTAAAATAGATAATTATTATTTAAGTTAAGCAAGCCATAATAAACGATATTAATAAGGCCGAGTAAATTTTAACTATTCAGATTAAAGTGCTTGTAGTCTTCATACACGTCAGTTCGTAGAAATCTCACTGATGGATATAATCGTCTCCTAAAGTTTAAATTAATAAAAATTACACTAATTATATAAAATTGTATAGTGATACCTTCATAATTATTGTAATGTACGCACAAGAATTTTCCTGTGGTTTTGTTCGCCAAGAATTGCTCCAGATCACAGTTTTAGTTTTAGTTTAATTTAGAAATATATTTATTAATTTATGACATCGTGAGTCACTTCCAATGCAATCAATTTCATCAATTGTCATGCCGGCATCTACAATATATTTTGAAATCAAAATCACTAAAAATAAAATAATAAAACGAAGTAACTTAACACCACATTCTGATCTTATATCGGTATATTAGTAATATTTCCTTAAACATACATTTTATTTCAATTTTAATAAAAAATAATAAATAGAAATTAACTTATTTTTGTATTATTATAGTTTTTTTTTAATATTGTATATATTAAAATATTATATATTATGTTATGTAAATATTCATTGGTTAATTCTTAAACGTTATGATTAAAAAACTTCAATAACACTTAAAAACTGTATTCGTCTTATTGGTAGAGTAAATATAATTTTGTGATAAGACTAGATTTAACTTTTAACGTGGTAGAGCCATGCTGCAGCTATCTTAATAGTATAGTTCAGCATGACCGGGGAAGGACAACGCTCTCAGAGAATACCGGCGTAAAATAGCAGCTTAATGCTACTGTGTTCCGTATGGTGAGTGTAGAGAACCGGAGACCCTTTTTACTGGAAAAGAGGCATTCCATCTTAGTCCTCACGGGTGATAACGCATCTGCATTTTGATTCGCAAACGAAGATAGATGTAGATATCTATGGGCCGCAGCAACCACTTACCATTAGGTGGAATGTGTGCTCGTTTGTCATCCTTATCCTATAAAAAAAAATTGTTCGATATCCGTTTTTAATGTAAAAGATTCGTTTAAAAAAATATGCTTGAATGTGTGAAACACTCGGTTGGAACGTAGTTCCTTTCGTAGTATATTATTATTTATAATCGTATTATATTATTGATTTACAAATACAAATAGATGAATTACTAGCGTCTATTAAAATGAAGCGTCATTTAAAAAAAAATTCTTTCTGGAAAGATAAGAACACTACACATTGAATACAACTACTTTTACGGATTTTATCGCGTTTAATTAACTTATTTTTCTTATTTTTTATTAATTCCCGACGTTTCGGGTTCTTTACAGCGCCCATGGTTCCCGTGACCTCGTGAAAATGAGAAAAATAAGTTAATTAAACGCGATAAAATCTGTAAAATTAGTTTTATTCACAATATCCCGATTAACTACGCGTTAATTGGGAAATTTATATTCAATATTATCTTTCTACCTTTATGCATCAGATTTTAAATGCTGTTGATGATGATGATGGGTTATGACAAAAGTCAAGGTCACTGGTGTAAATATCGCGTCCTATATAAAGTTTCATTTATCTTCTACACCTATAATCGTATTTCAAAAGACAGACGCATATTGCGTAGCTGTAACCCCAGCTATATTTTTGGTGGGAAAGCAGCTAGAAAAATTATGATTGTCAACTTCCCTAACAAGGAAAATCCGAATTTAGTAGAACAATATGAATCATACTCAATTTCCTTTACGACTGTAATAAAAATTTCGACAAAGCTTACTCGTAAACAACTTCTGCTGTAAACAAGGGAAATGAAGGTAAATATTATAATATATAAGTATTGAAGTACTACAGGGATAATCAACATTTGGCAGAACTATTAATATTGATTTGAATTAATTTTATTTTACTTCTATGAACTACTAATGGTATTGTACTATGACGCCTTTGGATTATAATTTTATTATGAAAATAAACTGTTTTCTAATCCTGTTGTTATTATTTTATTTGTTTTTCTATTTAGTACTCTTTCTTTAATAAAGTTCACAGTACAAACCTATTGCGAATGTTTTGTTTGTATTTTTGTTTTGCATTGTATTAAATGTGATATAAGTTTCTTAAATTTAAATTATTTATACAAAATTTTTCTCTGTGTATGTCTCTTTAGATATTAAGTGAAATAATGATGTTGTGAAGGAGTAAATAACTGGTACTGCAAAATGCCACCCAACAGCTTTGGACGCAATGTAAAGACGTGCTAAGAGGCTTATCGGTGACCCGAATTTGGTTAAAACCAATCTTACCAATCGCGAATACTGGCGCAAAAGAGCCAACCTTTCGGTTTTCTATAAGATGTATTTCGGAGAGTGTGCGCAGGAATTGCATACTTTAATTGCTCCTTCTCCCTTCCACCATCGGACAACCAGAGGTTCGGCCAGTCTCCACCCCTTAGTTGTTGACTTACCACGCATTGGAACCAAACGGTTTGCTACATCGTTCATCATGCGTACAGCAAAGGAGTGGATTATGTTGCCAGCATCTGTGTTTCCATTCTAGTATAATGTGGGTGTCTTGCCTTGAAGACAAAAGTAAATAATTTTATAAATTACCTACTCAATAAGATATATTAAGGTACAGCTTATCGAAATTACCTTTAATCCGAAATATTACAGTTAGCTGATACGCGTTGCAGCTGCGTTTTAAATTTAGAAGAGTTATATTTTTTTATTCGTAATGATGATACATTCATTGAAGTTGAATAATATATAACTTTAAAATAAATATTTTGATGCGATAGGCGCGCTACCTACTGCAAGTTAATTATACTATTATTGCCTACAACATTCGCGCAAGTGCAAGCAATAAGTTGACAGTTTTAAGTAAATTTTGTATTTAAATTGTTTAAGGCTATAAAATATGTAAAAGTTTTCATTCAGCTCTTTCGCTTCGAGCGCAGCATTGTCTCTTGACAGCTAATAAAACTTCTCTAGTACTGCATTCTCTTGTTTTTCAGTCGGATTTTTCACATTTTTTCAAGTAAAACTTCTAAAGTTTTACAACTTTAATTGCATTTTGTTGCCAGTGTTGAACCAATAGTTATACTCTATACATCACATTAGCGACCTCTCTAGTCCAATGCTATATAATATTATTATTGTACCAGGTCTAAGTATGCGTCAAAGTGGGAATATATCAATTTTTTTTTTCAAAATGTTAACCTGTCTTGCACGTCGTGTACACTGCTAATTCACGAACGTGGCTTTATTTAGCAGTGAACTAAATATTCATTTATAACAGCCTATTGGAGATGTTTACCATTTGTTGATGGAGTGTATCAAGAATGAAAAAGGTGGACAGGCTGTGTTGAAAGAATTTAACGCAAATGTTTTGGATGTCGATCTAGTGCAAATGGTTTTATCAAACCCCAAATCAAAAATGTCAAGAGAGTTATTCCGGCT
This sequence comes from Parnassius mnemosyne, assembly GCA_963668995.1. Taxonomy (NCBI): domain Eukaryota; kingdom Metazoa; phylum Arthropoda; class Insecta; order Lepidoptera; family Papilionidae; genus Parnassius; species Parnassius mnemosyne. The sequence goes on along the minus strand of CAVLGL010000084.1, from coordinate 13,803,164 downwards.
TGCTTTTTGGACGGAATAATTTTCTTCTCCTCTTCAGTATAAGTTTCTATTTCGGTTAGTAATTTAACTAGTACTTATAATGATACTTTCTTATTTTGTTTTAGTGTTGGCAGTGAAGCATGTCGTTTCGACAAAAATCCGTAGGTTTCATAAGAGGCGACAGCGAGACGCGGTTTTTGCGGCCTACTAATGTCGGAAAATCCGTCCATACGCTGACTTTGATAAACAACATCGAGGCATTTGTGCGAGGACATTTCATTGTGCTCTTAGCAATCAGCTTGCTTATTTTATGATTATAGGAAAATGTATCCTATAGAAAAACTAATGTTTCTAAGTTTACTTTTGATGTAAAACCATAAAAATACCGCTAATAATTAACATAAATATAATTTATATCCCTCAAAAATATTGAATTAGCCTGGAAAACTTTAAATTATGAACTAAGAAAACACCAAGTAATCACAGGAGTAGTGCTAACTCGAAGCACGTTATTGAAACGTTTTTTACTTTATCTTTTATTCAAACTTCTAATAAGATGAAAAATGAATATAAATTTATTCACATAACATAAAAATATGCATAATTGATGATGAACAGAAAACATCTATTAATATCACTAAGAAAAAGGATTTATATTGTTTGCCCTTTCACGTTGTTCAAGTTTACTTATAAAAGCGTACCTACTATAAAGTGGATTATTTTATATTTCATTAAACGTGAACGGAATTAATTTGAAATCCTCTTCTAAATGTAAATGACATAAAGTTACTCTTAAACATTGAATGAACTATCTAATTTAAATTCCCACAAATATATTTTAGATTTACATTGATAATTTTTTTTACAGGATAAAGGTGACAAACTAGCACACAGTCCACCTGATGGTAGGTGGTTGCTGCGTCCCATAGACATCTACCTCTATTCGCGATTAAGAATCAGAAATGCAGATGCGTTGTCACCCGTGAGGACTAAATGTAAAAAAAACCTTCATAAATCCAAATGGAGTAGACGTCTTCCAAAATCATTTCGTTAAAAACGTATGCCATTTGAATGAACGTCGTCCAGCCCTGGATTTCCAAATGGATTGAAAGCCATGCGTCCAGTATTAGTTCTGAATATAAATTCTCCGGATTGAATTATATGTTATTATATCTACGTCTGCATATATATAACTTTGTATTAGAAGTAAAGAGAAATATAAATCGCATCCATGTTTATTGCAAGTGAAACATCCTTATTATCACGACATGGAAAAAAGAAATGCAGCAATGCATGCTTTGCTGGCGTTGTTTGTTTTATTCTTTTCACCCACCTTTTCAACCATTTTCTCTTACGTTTTTTCTGTCTTTTTATTGAAATACACACTTCTGTTGCCACCATTAAAAAATCCATTGTATTATTTATTCCGTACGTGTAATTGAACAGCGTGCAACGTTCGAAGTGACGGCACGTACGTCCAAATGGAAGTATAGTCAATGCCATTAGGAAGTATTCCATTTAGAAGCATTCCAAAAAGACGTATCGTCAGTGGGCACCTTAAGATGGAAAGCCTCGTTTTCAGTAAAAAGGGTGTCCTATACCAGATATATAGATGCAGCTTGGCTCTACCACCTATAAGTAAAAGTAAATTCAATATCATTTAAAATAGAGAATAAGCTACTTTTTACCAGCCATTCGACGCTAAGGAGTAATTCCTTCATGGTTCAGTGTATACGCTTTTACAACAAAGTCCCAGAAATATGCAGGACCAATTTACAAAAAGCTTAAAATTTTTATTAAGCCATAATTGTTAAATACGGGTTATTATAACACTAAAAAGTAAATTATTGATAATAACTCATGGGATTGAGGCGTTCGATTGAGGGATCGACGCTGTGGCATCGATTACCACCAGCGATTTTTCCGGACCGATACGACTTAAGGACCTTCAAGAAAAGAGCTTACTCCTTTTTAAATGGCCGGCAACGTATCTGCAATTCCCCTGGTTCCCCTGGTGTTGCAGTTGTTCATGGGCGGCGGTAGTCACTTACGATCAGGTGAGTCGCATGCTCTTTTGCACACTCTCTTATTAAAAAAAAACTTAATTGTGCGCTAATAATCTGGCCGTGCCCTTAACAAGGCTCACGATCAGTAGATAAGTATCTTTGCCACGATAGAAGTCTCTTAGCCGCGGCACCATAGTCCACATTCTTCACAAAATTTAAAATTTGATTGTTAAATTTCATACTTTACAATTTAGTTCGCATACTTATTGAAATGATAAGGAAACTATTATAAATCTGAAATTAAGAACAATCACTTCAATTTATTTTGTGGAAATTAATGGACTGTTGATATCATTTATTTATTTATTTATTTAACTTTTTTGAACCTTATAAAATATATAAGTACAAAAGGCGGACATAATGCTTAAAGCATTCTCTGCCTGTCAACCTTGAGGAGTGGAAAAACATCGAAGGCGGTTATTATAATACATAACAGTAAAGAATAAGAAATATAATGAATTTAGAAATTATAGCATATAAACATAAAGGTAAAAAAAACAATACATATACCATACATACATATATATATATATATATATATATATATATATATATATATACAAACCACATAAACACATATATATATATACACAAATTCACATATAAATACATATATACACACAAATATACATATATACGTAAAAAACATATTATGATGAAATTAGCTATTAACACAGATTAACTAAGATGATGACGCCAACTTAGGAGTTCTTTACGACTTTCAGAAAATGTTCTTTAACATACTTTTTAAATGTTACTTTGTTGGAGCGTTGTCTCAAAGTTTCAGGCAGTGCATTCCAAAGTCGCGCAGCTCGTACAGCAAACGAGGAAGAAGAGAAACCGGAACGGTGAAGTGGAATGGAGAGCGTAAGAGTCTCCGAAGAACGTAGAGGTCTATTATGCGTATCAGATAGAGATTGAAACTTACGTTTCAAATAGTCGGGACAACGATTGTCGAATAAAATAGAAAAAAGTGTGAGAAGTGTCCTGACTTGCCTCCGTTGGCGAATGGGAAGCCAATTTAGCTGAAATCTAAAGGAGGAAACATGGTCAAACTTGCGAAGACAGAAGATGAATCGGACACAGTTATTTACGACACGATCCAGCTTGTCTAGAAGGTTCTCATTAAGATCAGTACAACACACATCAGCATAATCAATAATGGGCAAAATAAGAGACTGCACCAGAGTTATCTTTACCTTGACTGGAAGGAAGTTTCTAAGGCGATTTAGGGCACCCAACTTAGCAGTAACTGAAGCACTTATTGTTTGAATGTGAGTGGACCAATTGAGAGTTGAGTCCATACAGAGGCCTAGGTTTTTCACAGTGCTGGAATAAGGGATGCATGATCCATCAAACATGACAGGAGCGACGTTGCATACAATAAACAACTTTAAAATTTTTCGTAGGTGTATGTACGTTTTGCCAAAACGTCTATGTCACTTCGTGTGTCCATAGCTCACTGAAAAGGACCGAAATTTCGATTTTTATATGAACGTAAATGCTCACTTTAAAGAGATAAAAATAATTATGGTCCAGGAGGAATCAGCGCATGAGTACTGGAAACTATACCACCTCAATTTTTATGCGATTCTCTTTAAATTGTCGTACGGATGATACAAATGCATGTTGCTATGGGACATCATCATTCATCATTAGAGCCCTTCACAAGTCCACGGATGAACATATGCCTCCCCCAGTGAATGCCACAAAGCACGGTCCTGAGCCATCATCTTCCTGCGTGTCTTACCAGGTCGTCACTCCATCTAGTGGGGGGATGCCCTACGCTACGTCCGCTGGTACGAGGCCACCACTCGAGAACCTTTTTTCCCCATCGGTTGTCAGTTCTTCGAGCTATATGGCCGGCCCATTTCCACTTCAGCTTACTGATCCGTTGGGCTATGTCGGTCACTCTAGTTCTACTGTGGATATCCTCATTTCTAAGTTTATCACGCAGAGTAACTCGAGTATAACCCTCTCCGGTTTTGGAGAAATGCATGGGTCTAGATATATCCTCATAAATTTCCTCCAACTCCTCACCGGGATGAGCCGAGGTTGGTTCGTAAACCTGATGACCTTCAGCGAATACTGTTTGTTGATTCTAAGTATAAGGTACGCAACCCTCGTCAACACTCAATCTGTGCAACATTATTAACGTGAGACTTGTGGACGATAAATCCGACACCCCTTTGGGACAGATGGTCGCCCTCCCGGTGATAGAACAAGTTGGCGGATTGGAAGATTACCATGTCCTCCCCCTCTCTTCGGAACTCAGATAATCCGGTCGAGTCTTCTTAGGTGGAAATCGAACCTCCACCGGAGATTCTTACTCGTAGCACCACCTGCCCCGCCGTTACCATGGTCGCCTCTTACGACACCCACATGAAGATATGGGGTAGTGCGTGTTCTTACCCGCCACTACATAGGGGCAATCTACAAAATTCAAAACGCAAAATACAAAATAAACAATATTTTTAATTTATTTTATTTTATTACAACGAATTGTTATTTTAAAACGGGACAATTTTTTTTTATATTTTTCGATGAAGTACGAATAAAAAAGGTTCTACGAATTTTCACGAAAAGTTAATATATTCGGAGGTATGAATTTTTAAAAGTTTAAAAAATCCCAAATTAGAACCTATTGAAAATATCAAAAAAAAAAGAAGAAATTGTAAAGGATATTTTTTTTTAATATTTTTAGATAAAATACGAATAAAAATGGTTAATATTTTCCGAAATTCCTGAATTCGGATACTTTTGACTCTTTAATAATATATAAATAAAAATAATGAAATATAAAAGAAAATTTTTTATATTCCTTAGACAATAGTTAATAATATTCTTAAGTGAGAATAAAAAAGTATACATTTTTTTTATATATTTTTAATGAGTCGAAAATATCTGAATTCGAGATTTTTCAAACATTTAAAAATTCATTATTGCGAGTATGTTAACTTTATCGTAAAAGTCAGATGACCTTTTAAAACCTTAAATACAATTTTTTCCTTTGCTATCTATATATAATGGAACATTTAACTTCAGGTTAGAAATATGTTAAATATAAAGATGTACGAAGCATATTGCCAGAAATTTAGCCTTTTTAGTCTGTGAACGCCGACTATATGCGATCCTAATTAATAGAATCAGGCGTCACTATGCGGAATTTTGTTATATTAAAGGTGTTAAAATTCAATTTACTAAGATTCGCGTAATAAAAGGTGTTTTTCAAACTAGGAAGACACATAATTTTCTTTTATTACACGGATGTTGGCAAATTGAATTTTTACACCTTTAATTCAATTCGATGTTATCAAATTCTTAAAAAGTTCTATGTCCACTAATGGTTTTGCTAAAAATGCTGAAGAGGAAAGCTGTATTAAAAAGTAAATAAAAGTAAAGTTACAGTTTATATAGGTCCCACTACCTGGGCAACCTCAATAATACACAAAGAACTTATCAATATTATAAATGCTTTACAATGTTACGAGTAATCATTTACTTTAATCGCTGCAGAAATTTCAGCTTTGTAATAGATAGTGGATAATTAGTGGCTTTTCGAAACATTTGCTTTGAATTGCAGAATTCTGATGTAAATTACAAATCACGTCACCTCTAAATTTAGCTTTTACGTTTAAAATTTCATGAATGTTTTACTTACTCATAGGGAATAAGTTATTCCAGTGCTGTTCTAATCTAATTACCGTAAAAATGGTCACTAATCAACAATAAACAATATGTGGAAAATAAACATTAAGGAAAGGTAAGAAGAAAAGAATATTTTCACAAAATAATAAAAAAACATAACGAGACTATCGTTGGTTGGTCTAAGGCAATACACACGATCTCAGCACAACGTTACCCCATTCTCCTTGTTAATCCTCCTGATTATGCCTTAGTAGAGTTAAATATGACGCCCAAGAGTTGGACCATAGGGTTTTACGGTTACTTCTGGGAACTTTTAATACACCGGGTATCTAAGGCGGTTCATAGTATAATATAAAACATATTTGATATAATATATCAATTGAGCAGCTGTTATAAGTTTCAACAGATGGGATGTTGCCATTATGAAAACACAACTTAAAATTTAGTAAAATATTTAAATTAAAAATATATACGAGTATGAGTTCTCATCTCAAAGGTAGAGTTACGAGTATATGGGCGTTCTCTTTTTTCATATTGAGTAAAGATGACAAATTAGCACAATATCACCATCAGGTGATATTGTGCTAATTTGTCAATTAGCACAATATCACCATCAGGTGATATTGTGCTAATTTGTTACTATCAAGTAATTGGATACTGTGGCCCAAAGACACCTGCATCTATCCTCGATTAAGAATCAAAATAAAGATGCGTTGTCACCTCTGAGGACTAAGATAGAATACCTCGTTACCAGTAAGAAGTGCCGGTAAATCGATATGATGAAATGTTGAATCGCAGCTGACGCGACAAAAGCGGTTCTTACACGTAACATATTGCGAATAAAGTTCAAGATTCTATAGACATTTTTATAAAATAATACTTTTTAATTATTACTTCCAAATGACGTAAGGCTACGTTACACCGTTAAAAAACCAAAATAGTTTTATTGATGAAACGTGATCTATACTCAACAGTTACCTATAGTTATAGTCAAATGTATGCATATGTTTACTTTTCTACTTTATGTATCATAAATGACGCTTACTTTTTTTATAAGACTAAAGTGAAAAATGAAGTTATAGTTCGCCTAATAATAAGTAGCTACAAAATTCAGTGGACACCTGTAGCCCACTTCAAACAAAGAAGGCTACACATGAGCACAGTGCAAGCATTGCTAATTGACAGCAGATAGAGATAGGCAAGAGGACTCAAACAGAATCCTAGACAGAACAAGAGTCTTACCATTCAGAAATATGCTCGGTAAGGCTAGATTTAAATTTCCAGTACAATAAATTACGTTAGCAAATTAAATTCGTAAATCACCGCTCGGAGGTGTTCTAAGTTTTGTTTATTACTCAAGTTAGAGTAATTAGATAGAACTTAGGGCGCTGTGGTAAAGTAAGATCATTATGAGTGCTTAACTTTTTGACTAAGAAACTAACTATTACACGAAGTGAATTTTAATAATATTTTACGGATTAGTAGCATGAAACGATGCATTTCTTGCGTTAGGTTCTAGTTAAGATATACACTTCGTACTCATCATGAAATAATTTAAATACTACATTATTTTGTCTTTGGTTGTAATTGGCTCTATTAAAAAGACAACTCGCTGCAGAGAATTTGAAACATCCCTATGTTGTCTTTACGTTTACGTGACTTTTTTGTCAAAAATTAATAAGGACACACACACACACGCACACACACACACACACACACACACACACACACACACACACACACACACACATACACACACACACACACACACACATAACAGTTCAAAGAAAGGAAAGTTTATTTTATATTTGGTTGTTGTTGTTGTCCGTGTTGGTTTAATTTTTTTTTTTGAATCTGTTGTTAGTTTATTTCGTAATGGTTGTTTTTATGCATATTGTTTAAATGTTTTTATTTTGTCTTTAATGTTTTTAGTCTTTTTTTTGTATTTGCGATTTATTATCACATTTCATTGCCTTGTACGTAGTTTAGTTTTTAAATATAAGCCTGCTACTTTGGACTCCCGCACAACACCTCAGGGAGGAGGGAGCGGCTGTAAAACAGCTCTGTACGAGATCTGTATCTCGTTACAGACAAAGCTGAGCCGTCTCTTTTTGTCTCCAATAATTATAATCTTCTTTTGTTTTAACGTGTCTGTAACTGTGTGTTTTTAGAGGCAATAAATAATAATTATTATTATTATTATTTTTACTTGATAACAACATACTAGTAAGTAGGCAGGTCCATAGCTCTACCAAGTTAATTGTAGAGCCACGTTGTAGCTGTATTATGGTTGTAGCACGAATGCCTCCGCTCAACCAAGGAAATACCATTTGGTATTCTTACCAGCGTGAAAAAGCAACATAATGCTGCTATGTTTCGTATGGTGCGTATATAGAACCGGAGACACGTTTTAGTGGAAACGGGACATTCCATTTTAGTCCACGTGACAACGTATTCTATATTTATTATGCATTGATATTGATTTGTAATTTATACAATATTAAAAAACTATAATTAAATTTTTTTTAAGCCAGACGTAGAATAAACAATCGCTGGACTGAGAGAAAAATCAAAGGTGCCAACCGCACTCATCAATCCGCCCGCCAAACGTGAGAATTAAGGCAAATCCACCCCAAAACTTAAGAAGCCCAACATGTTGGGCAGTGCACTTATACGGGCTTATGAATAAGATGAAGAAAACTAACTGAAGACTTAAAAGGTTTGTTGGGTTATTAGGTGGTTTAAATGTACGTTGGTATTAGTAGCCCCCTTTTAGCACTCTATTAGGCTTTTATTTCTTTGTTGTTTGTTGATTACTTTTAAATTATGACAACGAATACTGTATTTATATTTGTAATTATTATAATTTTATTTATTTTTATTCATAACGATTTAATTAATTATTACATAATCGACAACTGTTACAATATGATAATCATTTAAACACTTAAGCATTAATTTGTAAAGCTCAAAGATGATCCACCAATTTGATATTTGAGATTAAGTTTATCCTACCTCTTAGTAATTTGTGTAGCGTCAATTATTTAAAATTTAATAATGTATAACGGACAAATAAAATAAACTATTTAAATTTATTATAAGTAGATACACAGACTCTTTAAGACTTTGCTTTGGAATTTTTCTTCAATAATAATCGAGAAAAAGTTAAACGCTTTAAAACTAAAAATATTTTTATAAATTAGGCTTTAAACACAAAACAAATTCAGAAATAATGATTTTAAGCAGTTCTCAATACATGTGGTTGCGATACTTTAAGAGGTTTTGGTAAGGGATAATAACGTATCGTGCAAAGAGACAGCTGTCTATGGCTTCGTTATTTTTGGATTTACGCAGACGACATGAAATAAATATACTCGTTTCATAACCACGTTAACATTTCGTCAGGATTTATAGGAGTAAGATATTGTCTTCTTTACGTGAAGTATTTCAGCGGTAGTTGGTTTAGGAATTATTTTTATCCATTTCAATTTATCTAATGATGGGTTTGTACACATAATATCGAATTCTAATACAACAAAGGAATAACTAAATATTTTTATTCCATAAATTAGCGAATAACTTTTGTAATGTAACATTATTGCTTTGGAGTTTCTTACTGATAATTTCCAAATTTATCAAAAAAAATAATGCTTCAAAATTACATTTTATTGCTGACTGATTTCCAATAAAATCGTTGTAGAGAGTGGAATTAAATTAATATTAATTAAAGTAAAACATGTGCCCAACATTGTAACGTATATAGACTGCATTTTTATATTTTTTATATTTAAATTAATAGGGTTACAAAGGGCAGACTTGCCGTATGGCATTCTCTACCAGTCAACCCTACGAAAGATGGATAAAACAACGGATAAGGCGTTCTAGAGGAGAAAAGCCTGAACTGTGAAGGTACATTCTATATTAAATAGGTACGACAAAACTAAACCTCACAAAAATGCTATACGTGTGTTTAAATTTTGACACTGTTGCGATGTCCAAATATTAACGTAAGTTTTTGGCCGGGAAAGTAAGCTAAAAATAGCTAAAGAAATTAAAGATCATCACTTATACAAATTCATGACAAATAAGTTAAAAAATCAAAACTCCTTTGACGTTATTTAAAAGTCCCAATATAAACATTTTTAGTAGATGTGCTATATTGCGAAATTCCAGAGAGGTATAATGACCAATGATAGATTTCGGTACAATCTTTATGAATATAGTACGCTAGATGGAGTGTCAATATTGCGGTAAGTACCTTTACTTCATGGGGGGATATATGCAATAGTTGTGACGTTTGGCAACTGCAGTTTATTTTTTATTTTTAGTTGTTATTAAGAGGGCGCTGCTGCCCATCTCGTTTCCCTCTATCGCCTCTCACGACACCCACGAGATGATATGAGGTGGTGAACATTACCACTACATGGTTGATGTTGCGGTAATAATATCTGCTAATTTGTTCACCAATCCAAGGTGGATTCAAGTGTGGTCATTACTTAATATCCTTAATACTTTGAGAGAGGCACATACTTTTTAATTTTCTGTGGAAAGAAGCCTACATTCCGTACGAAGAACGGCTAGTGAAATTGACAATGCTATAGGACAGCGATCAGCAAATTGATATTTGCACAGGGTATAAGCTGATTATATCATTATACTAGCGATCCGCTCCGGCTACCCACGGGTAATTTCTGGATCTCGACAAAAGCGCCACCTACCGGGTCCAAACGTTAATTTCTGGCTAATTCTAGGGACCCATTTAAATACACACAATTTTTTTATCAAATACGTTTTTTTATATAAAAGAAGGGCAAACGAGCATGCGGCTTACCTGATGGTAATTGACTATGAACAACTGCAACATCAGGGGAATTACAGGTGCGTTGCCGGCCTTTTCGAAAGGTCTAAGTTTTTTTCTTGAAGGTTCCTAAGTCATATCGGTCCGAAACAATCGCCGGCGGTAGATAATTCTACAGAGAAGTTGTACGAGGAAGAAAACTCCTAGTAAACTCCCCGTGGTAGATTCTATAGAAAATGCAAAGAGGTGCAACATCCCTAGCAGCGCCAGTGAATCGAGCCAATCAGAAAGAACTAGGTCGTCGACGAGTTGAACCGCTCTGCGCTGGATGCGGTCAAGTGGAAGGAGCTAGCATTGGAGTACCCCGGCCCAGAGATGAAGAACAGTTTCCCATGTAAAGCCGAAATTACGCTTTGTAAAGCTGTCTCGCTCTTTTTAAAGGCCAATTTGGGCTTTCTTTCCAAGTGACCACGAAACTGCACACTATTTGATATGTCTTCGCCGAGGACTCCGATGTTAGCCCCTCAGTTTCAATTCAGTTGCCCCTTGAAACTGAGGGAATACGACAAAGGGGTTCTTTTTAGCGGTAAACGAGCAAACTTGTGCATTCTGGGGACTGAACTGGACTAGATTTAGTCGCCCCCAATCCGAGACTTGGTTCAGCAAAGATTCTCCTTCAGACACAAGTTTGTCCCGGTACTCGGCGACGTTTTGTACCCGAGAAATATTGGCACGACCGGTGTATAAGGCATCATCAGTGCTGTCGTCTGGATAGCAAAAGGCCAATGCCTCTTTGGACTGGGTAGAGTTGTTTGTGAGTCTTAGTGAGACTAACGGACGGCAATTGATTTTTATATATAGAGATTGATTTCTTTACATAAAGAATTTAATTTTTTACTTTTTAATAATAATGCTGTTGGACTGCCTGGTTGTTCTAGAGGTAGTAAGTGCGTCTGTTAATCTTGTGGCCATGGATTCAATTCCCGGGTCAGACAAAGGTATTTGATTTTTCTGTCGAGAAATTTAGTAGCAGCCCGGGCTCATAAAGCCGGCGGTGTTTCACTCATATGCCTCGTAAAGCACGTAAAGCCGTTGGTACTGCCGCTAACCTCTTTCCGCTCGTCGTTGCCATTGCCGTCCTATCGCACTATGAGAGTGAGGTAATAGAGAGTGCACCAGTGTATGTGCACACTTGTGCTCACGCTTAAGCACTACAATCTTCTCCTGCGCATATGACTAGACTCTGTGGATAGTTGAAACTGGCCGCCGTGACCAAAATTCAGTCTGGAGGATGCTGTTCTGTTACAGGCGCTAAAATACTACGTTAATAATTTGGTTCTGTAGTGTGGTGAAGTTTTTTTAAACTATTTCTTACTTATTACTTTACATTTCTTCTTTTGATTGTAGGTTAGTAAAAGTTCGCCATAAATAAAATATTTTCTTAAAATAGCTTTACGATTCTGCGTAATTAATTTCATACTATCTTTGGAAGAGTTCAACAGTAGACTACTGGAAATCAACGGCTAAAACTGAATTCAATTATTTGCCAAATTAACGGAATTTACCGGTACCGATTGAACTGGCAAACAAAGTGAAGAATTTAATTTTAGACGTTGTTTCTTGTCGCTGTTCGGCATGATTAATCTGTCTGTACTAGATATTTAAAATCTCGTAATAAAATTTCATTTGGTACTAGATTCAAAATGGAGTTGAGGTAGCTTAGGGCATAATGCACCCTCGTAAATTTACCGATGAAATTTTTGATTGCAATTTAAACTGCTGATTTACGACGACGATGGAAGGTTCGCCAACACATACACAGATCAATTGATCCAAAACCTCTTGGAAATGGGACGAGGCCTCTGCCCATTTTTTAAAAAAAGGGTGACGAACAAGCACGCAATCCACCTGATGTTAAGTGGATGCTGTGAAATCAAAATACAGATGCGTTGTCGTTCCTGAGTACTAATATGGAATGCCTCGTTTCCGTTAAAAAGAGTCTACGGTTGTCTACACTCACCATACAAAATAAAGCTGCATAAAACTGCCATTTTATTAATTTAAGTTGGTATTCTGTGAAAGCGTGGACCTGCCGCTGTCGAGCCGACCCATTTGTGCTACAACAAGCGTGGCTCTACCATGTAAAGTGGCTCTGCCAAGTTACTCTGCCTGCGCTTTTCCTCAATTCGCCTCAACTTTACTTTTACATAAAAATATTTTTTCTTTACTAGTTGATTTAATAACACACGTCGGATGTAAATTAGTTTTTATTTTTTTCTGTATATCATATTTTATACATAAATGTCTGCATCATGCAATACAAAGACCATAGGGTATATAACTCCTTCCAGTGCAAGGTAGTAAGCAAATAGGGAACGTTAAGAAAGTTGGTGAAATGAAGCAAATATAAATAAAATAGGGGATGGGCAGCAATATCTTCCTCGAAACAACTCAAAAAAGTAAAAAACAAATATCTCCCTTAAGAGTCAATCTATGGGGGAGGCCCATGTTCATCAGTGGACTTACAATAGGCTGGAACGGTAACGGTAACGATATACTTATATATACCTGTATTTATACATATATAGGAAGGGCCCCCCCCTCCCCTAGATGGAGTGATGACCTGGTAAGGGATGCAGGAAGTCAATGGATGGAGATGGTTCGGGACCGTGCATTGTGGAATTCTTTGGGGAAGGCCGATGATCAGCAGTGGAGTTGTGACGGTATATACAGATGATGATGATGTTACATGTATGTGTTTTTCCGTACCCTCCCTCTATATAAATATATGTTTGCATGAGTCCTCCACGCAAAGGGTGACTGGAAGAGATCACTTTTATGATCTGGCCGCCTATTTTGACCGACTTCTTTCTTATACCTTATTTCGGTATACAATAAAGAATAAATATATAGGTTAAACAAAACAATCTTTAATCAAAATATATCACTTAAAAATGAATAATTTGACCAACAGAATGACCTTTTGTAGCAATAATGTAGATATTGGAAAATCAGAAACTAGAACACGTGGATAATTGAGTTACACGCACGGTCAAAGTTGCAGCCAATAATGCACAAGCAATTGGAGGAGCTTCTAATTGGATTGCCATCACAACGACGTCTCGTACTGTTTTTTATTTTTTTAAAAGGAAACGGGATGGCCTGCTCAGCTATTGAACTAACAGCAGATTTTATTAAACCAATCAAGCAGATGTCGCAAGTAACGTAGCATTCTTAGTATCGGTAAAGGATATTGAAAGATTTTATTAAAAAAATACTCCCCCAGTGTTTTACCGAATTTATAAACTTCATTTCAATTTTCAAATATGTTAGCAGATTTTATTTCATGATGACATATCATAAAATAAAAGCTGCTGTCATCACTAACAGTTTGTTGCCCTTCCATATAATATGTATTTATTTTTAAGGCATACCTATATATTACAAGATTGAGAGAGATACTGGATTTGTTTAACTCAAACAGAAAAATAATGAAATTAAAAACGAAAATATATTAAACAAAAGTTACTAGCGTTTTAATCGGGCAAAACCGTAATCGAGTAAACAAAGCGTAAACACATAATAAATAAGTACTAGTAGTGTGTACAGTGGTTGCTATTAATATGTTTTTAAATATTCTAAGTCAGTTCTTAATAATATCCCATTTTTGAAACGTTACCTTCACACTAGGATTTTCTCCTGTATCGCGGGTGCAGTTTACATACATAAATTTCACAAGGACAAACATCCAGATCCAGAACAATTATTTGTAGTCCATACAAATACTGGTTCTTTGCGGGTTTCAAGCCCGCGTCCCTTAGCGCAGTAACTTATTGCTAAGCCACTGCGCTACAGAGCCGTCAAATGCACCGAATTTGATAAACAAAAGCCAATACACATATACACACTATACTTAGCCACTCTTGTTATGAAGATACTCACATTGTAACCGGATGGAAAGAAAGATACTGGATATTTATTCTACTCCTTTACTGTACGCATTATGAACCATGAAGCAAACCGTCCGAGGAGCCATGCGTCTGGTTGTCCGATGGTGGAAGGAAGAGATAGAAATGGAAAAGTCTAAAGTTTAACCCTTGTGATTGAATTGAGGAATATCATAAGCTCAAGTTAAAAACCAAAAATGTTTCCACGTTAATTTCATTCTCTATTTCAATGAAACTATGTTTTATGGATTTTATCACGTATATAAACCCTTTCGCTGTCCCGTGCACTACATATAGGTTATTGTGTCTGAAAATCGGACAATGAAAGTTGGTTCGGCTAGTTTAATAAGCAGCCGAAATTTCTTTTTTTATTTTGCTCTGAATACTCCCAACTGTTACACCAATGTTACTTTGGTTTGGATGTCCGTGTATTTCGCGGGTCGATGTGATTCTTGCGTACTATTGGTCCGTTAAAATTATGGACATCTTCCCGTCACGTGATCACATACTGTCAACGCCGCGCGTCGTGAGAAATGGCACGTTTTTTCGCTGCTCCCTAATATATGTTCCGCCGCAAGTTATTCCTCGAATTGGATAATCGTGAGTGACCGAAATCCGTGTAGCTGGGATCCCCGAAGAAGCGCACGAGAGCAGGAGCATCCGCCTTCGTATATTCAGGTACGTCCGACCTTAGTAATATTGTCTAGTAAACGGTATCGAGTAGAATCAGCCAGCGTCTATGCAAATTACAGTCCATTTACCATTTTCAACCAAAAATTGGTCCATCTCCCCGGATGACATTCGGATTGGAACTATTAAATAGGTAAATCCGATTGTGATTCGACTCTTCGACGTAATTGATACTGAACCTTATTGTGGCATACTTGGGTTGATGTCGACTATTTATACTGTTAGTTGTCGACTTGTAAATACTACTTAATATTGATGTATTTTCCGCATCGCATACAGCCGTTTACAAGATCGATTTTATATGTTTATTACTAAGAAACATTCTTATTAATCGCATCGACTTTTAGGCAGCTGTCGCATTTAATTTACTTAATCGCATTTAATATTATTATCATATCGCTCCGTAAATATTTAAATCGGTTCGATTTAATTTACCTAGTGGGTAGAAATATCCGCCGCGCCTCGCCGCCAGCCATTGTGCAGTTTATCTAAGTACCGTATCGCACCTTTTTCTTAGTTTGGTACATATGCAGCGCATGACATATATTAAAACTGATTTGAATTTCTAGTGGAGTTCGCAAACTTTGTATACTATAAATACAGTTAAATTACTTAAATACTTATTAACTAACCTGCTCATTTATATTTCTTTAATCACGCATGAAAATTTATTTACATTTAATTCGTAAAAACAAGGATAATTTACTCACTTTGGGGTAATATAATTGTGTTCTAATAAATATATTTACAAAGACGGAAAAGGGTGCAGGAAAAGATAGACGCCTTATGCAAATTAAATTGTTAGAAGCTAAGCGTCAATTGTATTTCTCTCAAATAAATAAGACCTTTCAACTATCATCGAAAACAGATGAAAAATCACGGCATAATTTCTTATCACAAGCTCGCGCCGTCGATCAATTACGTAAAGAGTTTGTAACTTTGGTTGATGATATAAATTTATTAAATTTGGAAGTAGATCCCGATTATAGTATTAATTACCAGCCGTTATCAGCTTTTGACGACTTATATTATTTTATTAAGGATATCCTGAATAGTATGGAGAGACCAAACCCACAATCGCAAGCCGTCACACATGCAATTAATCAGGAACATACTATTAAGATTCCTCGTATTGAATTGCCTATTTTCGATGGTGAATTACAAAACTTTCCTTATTTTTACGAAACGTTTAAACGTGTTATACACGAAAATAAAACGTTAACGGATTCGGAACGTATTCACTATTTAATGAGCCACCTTTCCGGAAAAGCAAAACATATATGTGCTGGTATAATCCCGGCGGCAGATAATTACGTAATTATTTGGCAAACTTTACAAGACAAATACAAGGATAACAGAGCTTTAGCTACGACATATCTAAATCAGTTATTTGCATTAAAGAATATTAACGGTCCCTCTGCAATAAATTTAGAAAATTTGGTAGATAAATACGCGGCCACGATCGCAGCACTCAAACAACTTAATATAGATAATTTAAGTGACTTTATTTTTGTTTACATGGGCCTAAAGCTTGTAGATTCCGATACTGCGAAGTGTTTCGAAACAACAGTTCGTAGTCAAACGGACATGCCTAAATACAACGATTTTGTTAAGTTCTTACGAGAACAGGTAAAAATTTTGTATCGAACCAGCACTTCATCAGAAACTCGTGGCAGTTCCATGGCACCGCATCCCAACTCTGGTAGTCGCCCATCTAGCTCACGGGATTTGACCGTGCCGCCACGCGTCTTAGTCTCCACGCAGCAGACCCAAGGTCGTACTAGGCCATGTAAGCTTTGCAACAACACGGCGCATACGCATCTCTATGCATGTAAACCCTTTGCTAACCTTTCGGCTGCCGACAAATTTAAATTCGTTAAGGACAATCGTTACTGCGTTAATTGTTTGAGTAACCAACATACCTCTTTTTATTGCAACTCAAACACTTCTTGTCGCAAATGTAATGCCAGGCATCACACGTTGCTTCATTTTGGAAATGAACCATTTGCGGCGCAGTCTTGCACCGCCACTGTAGCCGTGAACGAGGAACATGATACTAGTGAAATACTGAGCTCACTAGAACTTGAAGAAGAGTCCTCCTCCGATCAAGTGCGTGACGGTTATTTGGTTGGAGAAGGAAATCCAGAAGTGTCGTATTGCTCGTTGTCTTCTACAAAATGCGATTCATCATCAACAACGCAAGTTCTCGCAACCGCAAAGGTTTATGCCACCGGTCGCGATGGTCGCGATGTAATAGTTAGATGTTTACTGGATCCTGGTTCCCAGAAACATTATATAACAACAAAATGTTGTTCAAAACTACAGCTAAAGGTCGAATCTAATTCGCCTGTAACGGTGAAGGGAATAGGTGGCTCATCACAGATAGTCAAGGGGGCGGCAAATATTTCTTTTCGATCTCGATTCAATAATACAAAATTTAATATTCAGGCTCTAGTGTTAAATCGAATCACTAGTAATATACCAACGTGTAATATAGATACTAGATTCCTTGAAAATCTACGTAGTATTCCCATGGCGGACGATGGCTGGGGTATGCCAGGAGAAATAGATTTATTAATCGGTGTTAGTCTTTTTGCAGAGATGCTACGACCTGGTAAAATTATCGGGGAACCCGGTTCTCCGGATGCGCTTGAGACCGTTTTAGGATACATCGTTCTAGGAGATGCTCCAGCGGTTATCCAGGCTCAAGCCCTAGCAGTCGTAGCTTTTCATGCTATTTCAACATCTGAGGTCGAGACTCTAGTTAGGAAAATGTGGGAACTCGACGAAATTGATCCTAAGCATATCTTTAGTGCTGATGATAAAATATGCGAAGAAAATTATAGCAAGACTGTCACGCGTGCTACTTCCGGACGCTACGAAGTAGCATTACCTTTCAAATTCAGTCCAGATCTTCTTGGTAATTCTTTGGAAGTTGCTGGGCGTAGATTTTTGCATTTAGAGCGTAGGTTTACTGCTCAGCCCGCTCTAAGAGAGGCGTACGATAGTTTAATCAAGGATTATATATATCAAGGTTATTTGTCTCCTATTGATACAGCCGATAAAGATCCTCTGCACTTTTACATGCCCCACCACGCTGTTCTTAGGGAAGATAAATTATCGACACGGATTCGACCTGTCCTGGATGCAAGTGCTAAGTCTAGTAGCGGATTTTCTTTAAATGATCTTTTATATGCCGGTCCCAATCTTCAACGCGACCTTTTTACAATCCTAATGAATATGAGACTATTACCTGTTGCCATCACAGCTGACGTGAGGCAGATGTATCTTAGGATAGGCGTCCGTAAGCAGGATCGACGTTTTCAGCGTATCTTATATCGCTTCAGTCGGAATGACAATTTAGGAGGTGGTTCAGATATTCAAATTCCAATAAAATCATTAGAATTCAATAGAGTAGCCTTTGGACTAAAGTTTAGCCCATTTTTAGCTCTTCGCACTGTCTCGCAACTAGTACAGGATGAGGGTCACCGTTTTCCTATAGGTAAAGAAGTCGTGCAGAGAGATCTTTACATGGACGATATAGCTAGCTCACTGATGAATTCCGATCGAGCTATTTCTGCCTTTCAAGAGTTAATCGGGCTATTTAAGGCTGGGGGCTTCGATCTAGTCAAATGAAGTAGCAATAGCACAAGGGTACTTGAATATATTCCTGAAGATTATCGCTTGTCGCAAAATGTCGAATTTCACAAGGACGATACCTTGAAAATATTAGGTCTTTACTGTTCGCCTTCAAGGTAATTTCAGATGATCGCCCTTGCACTAAGAGAAACATTTTGTCCTCTGTCGCACGTTTGTTTGATGTTTTGGGCCTGGTAGCACCTGTAATTTTGTATGCCAAGCTTTTAATCAAGGATCTTTGGATTGCTAAAATAGACTGGGACGCTGATCCCCCACAACGAATTACACGACTGTGGAATGAATTCCGACGGGAACTTCCCCTGCTTGCCCAGATGAAATTTCCTCGGCACCTTGGAGTGGTTCATGGCTGTTCGGTGACAATTCTGGGTTTCGCTGACGCGAGTGAAAAGGCTTATGGCGCCGCAGTTTATATTCGAGTACGTCAAACAAATTCAGACAACTGTCATTTTGTCATGCGCAAAGTCAAAGGTTGCGCCCTTGAAGGTTGTTTCATTAGCACGTCTGGCTGGTCTATGTGCAGCCTTGTTGCTTTCTAAATTAATAAAAAAGGTTTTTGAAATATATTCGAGTAGATACCCAATTGATTCGGTGTTAGCATTTTCAGACTCGACCGTAGTGTTAAATTGGATTCACTCTTCTCCGCACCGATGGCACACGTTTGTTGCCAATAGAGTCTCCAAAATCCAGGACAACTTACCATCGGATCACTTTTACCACATCAAGGGTAACGAAAACCCGTGCGATTGTTTGTCCCGTGGATTAACTCCTACACAACTTATGAATCACCTCCTGTGGCTACAGGGGCCTCCTTGGGCCCATTTACAAAAAACCGAATGGCCAATAAAAACATTTGTGCCAAAGGAATCTTCCGACGCGACGGAGCTTAAGTCTATTTCCCTAGTAATAATAAAACCAATCGAAGAACCTTTTCTTTATAAGCTAGCAGGTAATTACTCTTCGTGGCAACGGTTCCTTAACGTGGCAAGCTACATATACAAGTTTATAAGGAAGCTACCTCTGGGACCCATAGTTGAGTCAGATTTGGAATTTACGGAATTAGAAATTATGAAGGTAATACAGTCAATACATTTTAGTGATGACCTTCAACGTTTAGAGAAACGGGGATGTCGTTCTCCATCTATTAAAAAATTAAACCCATTTCTTAAGGATGGCGTATTACGCGTAGGTGGCCGTTTGGCAAACTCAGAGGAGAGTTTTGATTTTAAACATCCTATTCTCCTTCCTTGTAAGGATCATGTGGTAGACTTGCTCATACGCTCATACCACTGCAAATATTTACATACAGGACCAGGGTTGCTATCTTCTGTACTCCGTGTTAAATACTGGATACTATCTGCTAGACGTGCAATTAGAGCCATTATATCTAAATGCAACGTATGTTTTCGATCTAAGCCTCAACCTGGGTTCCCTATGATGGCTGACCTCCCTGAACCTCGAGTGAGAGCGGTTGTCAAAGCCTTCGTCCATACTGGATGCGATTATGCCGGCCCCGTCTTAGTAACACCATATCGTGGTAAGGGTATAAAAAGCCGTAAGGCTTACATCTGCCTGTTTACATGCCTTACTACTCGAGCGGTGCATATTGAGCTCGCAAGCGATCTCAGCACAGCTTGCTTCTTGGCAGCCATGAAACGATTCCTAGCTAGACGGGGATCGGTTCAATGTTTTTATACCGATAACGGAACTAATTTTATTGGTGCCCGATCTTATCTTCGCGATTTGTACGCTTTTCTAAAGAATGAATATAAACCAGTGTGGGAAAAGCAGTTAGCAGAAAGTCGTATCCAATGGAAACTGATTCCTCCTAATGCTCCACACTTCGGTGGTTGCTGGGAAAGTAACATCAAGTGCATAAAAACCCATTTATATAGGGTCATCGGCCAACAAATTCTAACCTTTGAGGAGCTTCAAACAGTTTTAAGCCAGATTGAATCCATATTGAATTCACGACCACTTACAGTTCTCAGCTCTGATCCTTCAGATCCAGCAGCTTTGACGCCAGCTCATTTTTTACATACCGTCCCGCTTGATTTCCTGCCAGCACCTGATATCGATGATTCGATTCCGCATCTTCTAACTCGATGTGAACTCTTAGACAAGTTGGTACAGTCATTCTGGATGCGATGGAGGAGAGAATATCTTCATAGCCTACAAGCCCGCCAGAAGTGGAACTCACCATCCTTCCCAGTTAAGGAAGGAACGGTTGTTGTAGTAATACAGGATAACATCACGCCCTTACATTGGCCCTTAGGCATTATAACACAAACCTTTAAAGGTAAGGACGACGTTATACGTGTAGCAATGGTAAGGACTAAGCACGGTACTTACCAAAGACCAGTGGTTAAATTGTGTCCATTACCAACTCAGTAAAATTCACAAATTATTTAGGTAAAGGGTAGATTAGCCTCTAGATAATAAGTCATAGATAAGTTAGTGGGATTAAGTAGATATAAGTAGTTAACAAACATTCTTTAGTATGTTGTAATAAGGTTCATGGAAGTGAGAATAAATTAATTTGGTCGATAAATATGATTACACCTTTGAAAGCTTCCCTTTCAAGGCCGGGAGGAATGGTTCGGCTAGTTTAATAAGCAGCCGAAATTTCTTTGTTTATTTTGCTCTGAATACTCGCAACTGTTACACCAATGTTACTTTGGTTTGGATGTCCGTGTATTTCGCGGGTCGATGTGATTCTTGCGTACTATTGGTCCGTTAAAATTATGGACATCTTCCCGTCACGTGATCACATACTGTCAACGCCGCGCGTCGTGAGAAGTGGCACGTTTTTTCGCTGCTCCCTAATATATGTTCCGCCGCAAGTTATTCCTCGAATTGGATAATCGTGAGTGACCGAAATCCGTGTAGCTGGGATCCCCGAAGAAGCGCACAAGAGCAGGAGCATCCGCCTTCGTATATTCAGATACGTCCGACCTTAGTAATATTGTCTAGTTAACGGTATCGAGTAGAATCAGCCAGCGTCTATGCAAATTACATTCCATTTACCATTTTCAACCAAAAGTGTTAATTTATTTTAAACTCCCGACGTTTCGAACACTTTACAAAACCCGTGACCATCACGGGAGGGACTGAGGTGTTCGACGTCCCGATGTCATAGTTAACCACGGCTACCTTCAGATTTAAATTATTAATTTTTGGTCTGATTTACGTAGTATGAACTTATAGTATCTTGAAGTCTTGCAGTTGTATTTTTAGGTTGGGATTTAATTTTCTACCGACTTCAAGACGGAGGCGGTACTCAATTTGACAATATGTTTCTATAAATGTGTTACCTCATAACTTTTTTCTGGATGAACCGATTTCGATGATTCTTTTATTTGAAAACTGGTGCTTCTTATATGGTCTCATATAAATTTGATCAAAGTCTGACCTGTCTGAGTTATTCTTAATAATTGATTATAAAGTCGGTTGTATAAACTTTTAATTTCAAATTATATTAATTATAGGATCCCATGCAGATGGTAGCACCTAATCATCTTCTCTATTGAATAATATACGCAATAATATCTGTTAACCTTAAAAGTAAAAGTAAAGTAAAGTTGCAGCCTATTTACGTTCCACTGCTAGGCACAGGCCTCCTCTTATTTCTGTGAGGGTATTAGGGCAAGGAAATGTCCGCCGCGCTGCCCCAATGTGTGTTGGTAAACTTCACATGTATTTGAAAATTTCTTTTCTTATTCTTCCATAGTTAGATTTTTTTTTCAAAATAGTATAGAATTGTGTTTAAGATATAAGGTATTTAATAATAACATTAAAGTTGTCAAAAATAATTAAAGTTTTCATAATAGCCGATGATATCGCGTAACATGTCTGCAAAATACTATAAGTTGAATTAAGATCCACTTGCTTTTTTGAAGTCGGCTGAAAATTAAAATAATTATGAAAGTAAAATGCCTACCAAACAAGTTTTCAGAATAAGAAATATCCTGTGGTGATCAATCTCGCAGCTGTATTTGGCAGTTGGCAGCTTACTAACAGCATTAGATTTATGCATTAGGGTTACCAATAAAATGCAAAGAATGAAAAAAAAAACTGATTTATTTGACGGCAAAATGCTAAGTTGCCCTCGATGGCTCAATGTCGCTGTCCAAGATTTTTTTCAACTTTACAAACTGTTAACCTTAAATATAACTTGAAAATATATAAAGCTTAAGGAAGGTAATTATATTTTATTATATTATTTAACTATAACATGATTCCAACCCTTGGTATCTTACTACACTTGTTTAAAAGAAAACTTTCTACGAACTAATCTAACTTAGGCTTTATTACAAAAGACAGTTGAGGTATATCCAAGTGCTATCTTTTGAGTTCTGGATAAAAGTCTAACAGTTTCTGTTTGTGTTATAGTGTTTACTTTATATTAATTCTCTTGGGTGCTTTCTATAATCTTACCTGGGCAAAGTTGAGTACTTAAGCTTTTAACTTGTTTTCTTTTTAGTGAGTTTATTATCTACAAATGTTTAACAATACGTATTTTATTATCTTAATATCGCCTAGTAGTGAGGAATCAAGATAATCCACTACCTGGCGATGAATTGAACTATATTTATTACAGCAGCTTAAAATATTAAAAAATGCGCTTGCCAACCCGGCTAGAGGGGAGATATATTCCATAGTTGCAAACGTAAAACGTTTTACGTTTGCAACTATGGAATCTCCCCTCTAAGGCAATCTAGGTTGAAATGAAAAAATAATGAAGTAACGAGAACAGCAACGTGTCAGTAGTAGACGTAAATATAATGCTATGCATAGTATCGCCACGTCTTCTTGTCGAGCCTATTTGATATCCGGAATGATATTAAGCCGTAATTACTTCGTAGACAAGGCGTAACTAGTTTCTTCTTAAACGGGTACTTTCGAGTTATTTAACTTTACGTTTTTTGAGCTTTTCTTGTATTTCCTAATAAAAACATTTCTAGCTAAATATTAATTAAAATTTACAAAAATAGATTAACACCTAAGTACTAAGCTTTGTTCGATTATGTGCTGAGTGGAGACATCGTAATGGAATCAATCATCCCATAGGATATACTGAAAAATACTTTACGCTACGCTAACGCAAAATACCTTCTGGATATTTTACGTTTAGCGTAAACACTGACTAGCAGAGAATGATTTTAGCATAAAGTCCGCCTTTTGTTCCAATACATCGATTAAGGTACAATAAAGAATAAATAAATAAATCAGTGATGGGGACCAACGTATAAATCGCGAAGAATCTGAAACTGTGTTGGTCAATCCACCGGCCAAGTATGACGGTTACGGTAACTCCTTTCTATAACGTGCGAGGCTTATATCCAGCGATGAGCTATTGCAGACTGATAAGTAAGAAGATAAGTAATAATAAGAAGGCTAAAAAATGATATTTACTGTGAGTTGTTTATTTGTACTTGTAAGCCGATTGGCACTAATATGACTGGCTTCGGTGTCAGTATATCGCTAAGTGACTGGTTAGCGGTCAGCCATCGCAGAGCCTACATCACCTGAAGATGCTTCGTGTAGAGGCAAAACTTGTGTCGCATTGTCGTCAGTGATGTGTCTTTCCTAGTGTAGTGGTGTTGGGAGTAGCGGTGCTGGGATTAGTGGTGACGGGGATAGTGCACGCAATGAGGGAGGGCGGGAGGTGCTCTTCAAACTAGGTAAGAGTTCACTTTATTTTATCGAGCGGATATATGCAATGTAATTTTTACCAACTTTAAGCCTCTTACAACACCCACGATACCATATAGGGTAGTGGATATTCTTTAAACGCCACTCCACGGTATTTATGGTATAACGTTCAGCATAGTTGCCATCTATACACACATACACACATTCTACACAAAACTTTACAAAAATAATAATTTGGAGAGAGTCGTCTTAGCCGCATGAAGCATTAACAATCATGGCATTGATATTTAATAAATGTGTTGACAAAGGTATTTTCCCTGATCTTATGAAATACAGTAAAGTCATACTCTTGTACAAAACTGGTGAAAAATGTGATCCAAGCAATTACAGACCTGTTTCTTTATTACCAGTAATAAGCAAAATTTATGAAAAAAATATTCTGAAACAGCTTGAAAAACATTTTGAATTAAATGACTTATTTCATGTTGAATAATACGGGTTCATAAAGAAACAATCTACGACTGATGCAGGGTTTGCATTGTTGAGACACATTTATGAAGCTTGGGAAAATAATAAAAATGCTTGTGGCCTCTTCAAAGCGTTCGACTGTGTTGATCACGAAATCCTCCTGTGTAAGCTGTCTCACTATGGAATAAAAGATACATCACTTGAATTTATTAGATAATATTTAAGGGGTTGCATAGAGAAAGTTGAAATAAATGGAGTAAAATCAGTCAGGTCATTTGTTCAAATGGGTGAACCTTAAGGTTCTATTCTTGGTCCTTTTTTATTTTTGACTAGTGTATTACTATGTGTATTAGTCTAGTGCGGGGT
Organism: Parnassius mnemosyne; assembly: GCA_963668995.1. Taxonomy (NCBI): domain Eukaryota; kingdom Metazoa; phylum Arthropoda; class Insecta; order Lepidoptera; family Papilionidae; genus Parnassius; species Parnassius mnemosyne. The sequence goes on along the minus strand of CAVLGL010000084.1, from coordinate 13,777,890 downwards.
CGCCCTACACTTCGCCTACCAGTGCGACTGAATTGCCACTCGAGAACCTTTCTTCCCCATCGGTTTTCGGTTCTTTAAGCTTGCTAATCCGTAACGGATTAGTAAGCTAAATTAGCAATGGCATTGTGGCATCTTCTCAATACAACGACAAAACTCATAAATAAAAAATCAAACTACCGTTAGCACGTACTCTACATACAATTAGCATCAATTATCAATATAAAAGGCTATGTGTGCATGGTTACGCGGACGCTTGTTATTAAGGGACTTAAACATAGCTAAATTAGTCCTAAAACAACGAGCTTTAAGCATACACTTCTGCATAGAACATGGAGATATCTATGCTTTGGTTTTGGAATGCAATTAATTAACTGACATATCTCTGTTTTAGAAGACTTTAAAAAAGGAGGAAGTTCTCAATACGACTTTAAATTTTCCACCCTTTTACCGTGTAGTGGCGGTGTAAGAATATTCACTACCTCATATGTTCCCATAAGTGTCGTAAGAGGCGACGAAAACTACTATAAAAAAACTGTGGTTGCCAACCCACTTGCCAAGCCTAAACACATGGTGAACATTACCCCATGAGCAACAACATAGGAATGAATACTTTAATATAAACATTTATATCCCATATCAATTTTAAGAATAAAATCCATCCCTGTGGTTTTGCAAATAGCCAATTAAGTTTTTAAATGTTACTTCTTAGAAGACATTCTACTTGTTACATTGAGCTTTGTTAATTGAACTAAATATAATAAATTATTTACACATAAAATCTTCTGAGGTCAGGGACATATTAGTAATCCTTCCATAAACTATGTTTTAGCAATGATTTCGGAAGCCACCACAAGTCCAAAGCTGAATGTCTTCACCATAGATTGCCGCATTATACTAACCCATCAATCATCTGCGTATTTCATCTCATGGTCACTCCATCTTCTGGGGGATCACCTAACACTGAGTTTGTCATTACGAGGTTGCCACTCGAGACTTTTTTTTCCTCATCACACATTTTGCCATTTCAGCTATTTTTTACAGAATAAGAGTGACAAACGCAGATAGTCTACCTAATGGTAAATGAATACTGTGGCCTATAGACGTTTACATTTATTCTCAATTTAGAATCAAAATGCAGATGCGTTGTCGCCCCTATGATTGAATGCCTCGTTTCCAGTAAAAAGAGTCTCCGGATCTTTACACTCATCATACAAAACACAGCAGCATTAAGCTTCTATTTGATGCTGGTATTCTGTGAGAGCGTGGTCCTAACCCCCGATCGAGCCTACGCATTCATGCCTCAACCACAATATAGCTGCAGCATGGTTCTACCACGTAATAATTCCAATACACTGGCTTACCATACCTTCTGTGCTTCTATCCATATCCTCGTTACGGTATTTTATCCCGCATAGAAATTTAAAGCATAGTTCGTTACTTCGCACGCTGAGCTATAATATAGTTGTAGCACGAATGAGTCAAATTAATCAAAACTTTGGTATAGGGATGATTCAAATAATGTAGCTAGTTATAGTCAACATGATTAGATTTACAATTAATGTCAAGATATTATGCATTCGATGTTGTGCCTATTGTGTACACGTAAACAGTAATTTGTAGGACATGAATGAAAAGTAGTTGTCACTTATGAGGATTAAGATAGAATGTCTCATAGCCTGTTATTATAATTGATCTCCATACCCTTTGGATTCGTAACACAGCGGCAGAAATAGAAATATTACATTTGCTTAAATCATAGGAACAATAGGAATTTACAACTTTCTTGGATCTGCTATGGAGCTTTAAACTCGTTCAGATCTTAACTTTTACATCGACAAAGCTGATTTTCCCGAACGTCACCTGTACCTAACCACTGCAGTTATATTTTGGTTGCAGCACGAAAGTACCAAGGGAAAATACTATTTAAATTGAATATTAATGTAACCTTTTTATGGTGACTTTGGAGAAAGGAAGGATCTTCCCTCTGGTTACGAGACAAACTAACTTAGTCCTCTTATGACAACGCTTCTACATCTCGATTGTTAATCGAAGATACTCGTAGATAGGTGTCTATAGGTTATAGCAACCACTTACCATCAGGTCGACTTTGTGCTTGTTTGCCACACTTATTCTATAAAAATATTTTTTTCCTGAATGCGTGTATTTGATAGGTATTAAATGGAGCGGACATGGGGTTAAAAATATAACTTCGGATGGGGATAAAACTGCCTGAATCTGCTATAAAAAAAACAATATAACTTGAATGTTTAATCAACATATCCTTATATTACAAGATAACACGGCGTATCTGTGCTCGAAAATGAGACTCGACGAAGGCAACCGCAACGTAAATTGCGACTGACCACATTTTAAATAGCATCGTAATTTTGCGAAAGTTGTGTATTATATTGAGGGATTGGTAGAGTCACATATTCAAGACCTGTGATATTTCTATAATGGTGTTTTTTTTTAAACAATTGCAAAAGAATGTACCGAATACATTACATGCCGGACATGTCGTAGAAAGCGCCTAATGGGATACTGGACTAAAGATTGTGTAGACAATGGGTTAGCCACATATCATGTATTTCGCAATTTTAAATCTTTTCCGTGTTTTGTGGCTAAAATTGTTCCTATTAGTTTGTTTTTCTTGGAACTATGCTGGTTATTAGAGGCTTGACGCATAATATCAGTTCAAATAGTAATTTTTTATCGTTTTTTGTCTTCTTTATTGATCATAGAACCAACACCATGAAAAAAAAAATGTATGCAACCCTTTGAGGTTGTTAAGCGTGACACTTGCTCGCGTTTGTGCGCATGTGTGTGTGTGTGTGTAGGCTAAAGTGGAATAGGGTATGAATAATTACGATGCTTCTCCTAGACACACGGCAGTGTCTCAACCAAGTTCGAAAAAGAATAGAGCGATGCACCGCCAGTACTGTGTGTATGTACTACAACTGCAAATTTGTTATTTTGCACGCATAACATGGCCGGTCCACTTATATACTCTGAATCCTAAATCGCAAGAATATACATACTATAGTTTAATAGTTAATGTAGTCCACAAAGTCGTTTTTATCACTGAATGACTCATTCATCGAAAATCTACCACCATCACTTCTATGATAATTAAATATTTGAAATGTGCATCAAGGTAGATCTTAGGCTTATATAAAGAAAAAAATCTGAAAAGTGCAAATTACTTTGAATAGTTTCAAGTACAGTACATAAAACTATCTACACCAATAACTTCGTCGACACAAACTAAAAGCAGTTAAGCGTAAACTCACAACAATGTTATCGGCTTCGCTGTTATAAGATTTGAAATCTGAACGGGCGCCAAACTCCATAGCAGTTCTAAAATATAAGATCCTTATGACTGAAGCAACTTTTATGGACTTGACTCCGGGAAGCTAATGAATATTTGTTGACTGCAAACTCCCGAATTTTAGCCCGGCCCAGGACTCGAACTAGGGACCACATGATCAGCAGTCGTGCTCACGACCTCTACACCAAAGAATCAGTCAAATTGACAAACGAACTAATTTAGATGCATTGACACGTAATAAAATATACGTGGTAGAGACATACTGCAGCTATATTAGTAGTATAGTTGTAGCACGAATGGGTCGGCTCGACCGGGGTGGGAACACGCTCTCACAGAATACCTACGTAAAATAGCAGCTTGACACTGCTGTGTTTCGTATGGTGAGTGTAGAGAACCGGAGACTCTTTTTACTTGAAAAGAGGCATTCCATCTTAGTGCTCACGGGTGACAACGAATCTGCATTTTGATTCGCAAACGAGGATAGATGTAGATGTCTATGAGCCACAGCAACCACATACCACTTATCCCATAAAATAAAGGATTTCTGGTTTTCTATACTCAACTTACAAACCAGCAACATTATTCTGGTGATGATTTCACGTTCCTGCCTCGTGCCAACCCATATACATACCAAAATTTTAAAAAAGTTTATTTATTTCTCAATGACATGAAATAAACCCTCTACGCTTATAAGAAAATAAAATATAATAAAAGGAATTTATACGAAACTTGCCATCGAATTTTAAATTTTGTTAGATACGAGGTCATACTTCAAAGACATGATAGCAACTTGCAACGTTTCCTTGTTTTTACTGTTATATTCTTTGTCAACGACTTTTTGTATCGTACTTTCTTGGACAATAACTATAAATTGAACATTATAACTTCCCTAAAACTTCGATATAGGTTATATTTACAGCATTTAACGATGTAATACAGATAAATGTGAATTAAGAACGGAGTGCGTTATGAAATATTAACGCAAACCGAGTAACATAAACATTTGTAACTGTTCAATTTACAAGCAGAAGCGAATCCTGTTATATATGTGAAGACTACCATTTTATACCAACAATATTTAAAGTAAAGCCTTTTTTTCTTGTATAATAAAAGCAAAAGTCATACATAAATTGGATCGTCTTGTGCAGAAATTATCCAATCCACAAACTGAACAAAATAATGATCAAGAAGCTCTTTTTTTTTGTTTATTTCAAAGTATGATAAATTCAGAAAAATAACAAGTAATCCCAAAATTTACATTGAATTTTCTTTAAAATAATATACCTAACAAAATATCGAAAATAGGGCTTCTGCCACAAGAAAAATGTAAGAAAAATGTAAATAAAAGACATAAGATTTACAAACGAGCACACAATCTACCAGATAGTAAGTGGACGCTATGGCATACAGACATCTATATTATATCGTCGACTAAGAATATAAATGCATACTCGTTTTCATATCTATAGACTAAGTTAAATGCCTCTTTTCCAGTTAAATAGACCTCCAGTACTCTACGCTCACCGTACAAAATACATCATTATTCTACTGTTTCACGCTGAAATTCTGTGAGGGTGTTTAGTTACATATTTTAAGACAGGAATTTTTTTCTGTAATGACTGACATGTGCACCGCTACTCGCTAACCTTAGACTTCGTGTCAATCTTCTTGACGGCAGGATGATAACAGCCAGTCGCTTTTATGATACCATAAAAAATATTCAAAGAGATCTGAATTTCATTTTCCCTGAAAAATTCCAATAATATTTTCTTCGGTTCAACATATAATATAAAACTTACAAAAGTGATGGAAATTGTATTTATATGACCATGGTTCTAGTCAGTTTTAACGACGACGACGAACTTTCCAAGCATAACTTTTTCGTATCGTTATCGACTACTATTATCATATGAAATTATGAACAGCGCCTTTAGAAGACGTAATAGGACTGTTGAGCCATACAAAGTTTCTCCATAGCAATGCAAAATTTATACGACAGAAACCTCATGCTTGAGCTAAGCTACTGGCCAGTACCATAACTTATAAACTTTTATTAAGTGAGAGCTTTGCAATTTGCTTATGGGTTTTGGTTAAACAGCGGTAACTGCTACTCATAACACCACTTTCCTTTTAAATATTGTCAACGGGAGCAATGACTGCCATATTATATGCCATACTCGTGATTAGCTACTGCTTGTGGAGGCTGGTCAACTTAAGTTTGCTATGCACTGATGAGTTCTAAATATTAATGCCATTTTTTTGTTTTTTTCTTATAGTATATAATATGCTTGAGTGACCGATAGGTATATAATTTTTCATTCTTTTTTCATTTGTGAATTAAGTTTTAAAACTGACAAAATAGGGGGTATCTGCGCAGTTCTTTTCACCGTTTCTTCTCCGGTCTAAAGAACATAATTTCCAAACGAACGTAGATTTGGAAACAAATTACATTTAACAAAAGAAATTGTCAATCTCTCAAATCTCATTTCATAGGTAGCGATCTACAAGATGTCTTCCACATCTTCCCAATACGAGCTGCTTGCGAGCATGTCAAAATTTTATATGGTAGGTACAAATCATACTAGAGATACATAGATAACTGACATACAGAAACAATTTTTGCAAGACGTGTAAACCTGATAATGTATAGGTAACGATCTTATATTCCGGTGCTCAGAGTACTTGGCTAGGAAGTCGCTGGTTGTTGCATGTGCCAATAAAAATATTCTTGGTCTTCGGTTCTGGTAGTTCGAATGTCTCCGTATCGTTAACATTGTATCTTAACCTGCTACCGACCAAAGAAAACTGTTTATACTTTTTACGTATACTTTATCGTATCGATGATACTGACATTGACCAAAACTTAATAATAATAAATTTTATCGACCACAGCGCCTCTCAAAATAAGTATGACTTCAAACAATGCAATATACTTATATAAGTATGTCGGTAGGCACTTGTTCACGAAAATATAAGACAGACTTTTACCTCGAAATTTAATTTGTACAATACTCTTATTATCCCCTAAGTTTAAACACTGTAACACCATATCAAAATTTAATGTATGTCAGTTAGATACTGTGAGAAATTTTATAAAAGTTTTGTTATGGCTTTTTATAGAGCATTAAAAGTTTATTGTACTGTGAAATAATTATTTAAATTCATTTAAAAATTGCATATTTTATTATAGGCGGCGAGTAAATAGGTTTTGGTAAAGTACAATGGACAACGAGCCTTTACTAAGAAGTGGTAAAAATATATACCTACAACTACACGTTAAAAGGTATGTGGATGGATGCTGAAACCATAGTTTCATCTTTCCTCAACTATTTATTATAAAGAATAAGGATGACAAACGAGCACACAGACGCATGGTCGGTTTGACCTAAATTTGTTGAGGGCTAAGATGGAATACCTCGTTTTCAGCAAAGTCAGTTTCCAGTACACTACTCTCAACATACGAAACATAGCAGCATTAAACTGTTATTTCACGCAGGCACTCTGTGAATGCGTGTTCTTTTCTCAGCCGAGCCGACCCACTCGTGCCTATAGCTTCAGCATGGCTCTACTACGTATTTATAAGTTACAGTAAAATGAATTCCATATTACCAGTAAAAAGAGCATCCGTATTTGTTACTTTCCATGCGGAACACACCAGGATTATTTTTATAGGACGTGGCCCTTCCGTCAGTCGGGCGTGGGGCTTCTTAGCATCAACTTTAGAAGCTATTATGTAGAAATTATTTTTCTTTGAAGTTGGTTTTTGATTTTAATTAAAATTTTAATTTCATTTATGCCAATGGTTACTAAATTTTTACGGTACGTCTGGTACGGCCGATTTATCGATTTTTCCTGTTTTACAAAATATCTCTATATTATGCCCCTAGGCAGAACTTTTTTCAGTCTAAAAGTTCGTCTGGGTTGGTACCAACCTCTTACCTATTTCTACTATCAAGCAGCAGTGCGTGCACAGCTGAGTGTACAGAGCTATTATATATTTTTATATAACTTTATTTAATCTTATATTAATTATTTGTTAAAACAGTACTATTGGCCACAAAATTATTCGAGAAATTGAGTTTCGGGGTTCTTTGCCCCCTGGGACCATGTAACTTGAAAGTTAATATGTATCAATAATGGTTTAGGTACCGATCCGCACAACATATCCCGAACTCTAAATACAGTTTACTATCCCTAGGGACATAATGGAAAAAAAATCCTCCTTTTACTGGCACATTCGCTTTTCAAAAAATAAAACTATTTAAATATGCTTTGGTAAAAACGTAAGTTACAAGTGATATTTGTTTCTATTTAAAAAAAAATCATCAATATTTTATAATATTCATCATATCTGTTACCTGAGGTTGTACAAATAATTATTTTTGTAAAAATGTCTGGCTACAATTAGATAGCTTTGTATTTTTTTTTTGTTTTGCAGTTTATTGACCGTCTAGTGGCGGTGTAAGAATCATTTCGTCCCGTGGGTGTCGTAAGGGGTGACAGAGGGAAACTGAAACAGGAGATGGGCAGCAGCACCTTCCTCACCACCAATCCATTATCAACTTACTTGCCAAGCTTAGCAACTATGGAAATATAACTCAATTGGTCGATCTAAACACGACAGAGAGTAACGATGCAGGAGATGGTTGGCAGTATCATCCCGATAGCAGACTAAAATATAATAAATTGCGGTTACAAGCCTGCGTGGCAAGCGCGGCAGCTATAGCGAAAATCCTGCCTATGATCCAACCTATCCTATGTTCAGCAGTGGACTTTTGACAAGGCTTAAAAAAGTTTAAGTTACAGCCTTTATACGTCCCACTGCTGGACTCAGGCCTCCTCTCATTTCTTAGAGGGTTTTAGGGCAAGGAAGTATCCGCCGCACTGCCCCAATGCGTGTTGGCGAATTTCAAATGTCTTTGAAATATTTTTTTCTATTTCTCAAACATGCAGGTTACCTCACGGTTCACTGTCGTCATCATCACCATCATTACAGCCCTGTACAAGTCCACTGTTGAACATAGGCGTTCCCCAAGGAATGCAACAAAGCACGGTCCTGAGGCACCTGCTTCCATCGACTTCCTGCATGTCTTACCATCTAGCGGGGGATCGCTCTAAACTTCGACTGCCGGTACGAGGCTGCCACTCGAGAACCTTTTTTCCCCATAGTTTGCCAGTTTAGGTTAGGTTGTTAGGTTGCTGTTGTTAGATTTTCATCATCAAGCACGTATTAAATCAGCACATGATATTGCAATTAATCATTTCATTTGTTCATAAGTAAAAATTATAGCGTAAACGCTCGCTTGAGCTACCACGGCTCTTCTTAGTACCTGAGCTACCACGAACTTTGGACAGACTGTAATGAATGAATAAAATGAAAATGCGGTTAATTAAGTTTTTTTGTATAGTCCAGTGTTATCCTATTATTTGTCTCACGTGGATAGCTGCCAAGTTTAATAAAATGAAACAGATGACAGAGATAAACTAAAACGGCCAAATAGCAAACGTCGCTCGTCACTTTTATCGTCCGATTTATAAGAAATTAGAAATTTAAATTATATGGGTACATGGGACAAGGTGTAGGATAATAATCTCTTGTGACAGAGAGTATGGGTATATTTTGAAATGAGAGACACGTTACGTATTTAAATATAAATTTTCGCTGAACTTCTCCATCCTGTGACTGTGCAAATAACAATAGTCGTTAGGTTAAACACTCCAGTTACTTTTATACGGTCCATGAGTGATTTATAATTCTTAATTATTTTATTGTCTGTCACGTTTTTCTAAACGTATTTACTCGCAGCATCGTCGTAAAACAGGTAGTTCACTTCCCCTTAAAATAGACAAGGATGACCTTCTGCGCCGCACTTGTGAACAGTTAATACGTGGTTGGCTGAAAATGCGTCGATTCGACCCATTCTTGCCAGAACCACAACACAGCTGCTGCGTGACACTTTAAACAATAATCAGTTTACCATCTGTGCTACAAATATTACCATGAATGCCCTTTAGACGTGGAGTTGTGGGTAGATTTGGGGGCACGGCAGTGCCCCCGCCAAGTCGAGCAAAAAAGCGGCACGGCCGTACCATCCTTTTCTCGAAGCAGTTCAGGCCATTTTAGAACCCCTATAACTTCGTTGTGGATAAAACTAGAAGCCTGAATACCAAAACCAAGTAGGCATTGTATAAACTCGGTATATTTAAAATTTCATTAAATTTGGACCAGTAGTTTATGAATTATAACTAGTCAAAATTTCATAATTTTATCACTCACTGACTGACCACTCATCAAAACTCTAAGGTACTTCTAGCAGACATAGAAGCTTCAAATTTGGAATGCAATTATTCTTTAGTATGTAAATCTGAATAATAATTCTAATCTAATATATGTATAATATAATGGAATAATAGGTGTAGATAGGTACGTAGATATAACTATCTACAAAAAGAAATGAGGTGCCATCAAAAACATAACTTAATAAAACATAAAAAAAACAAGTCGCATGAAAACACAATGTATTTCTCAAGTATTACATTTTATATTAAGGCTTTAATTAGCCTCAATGACCTTGACGAGACGGCGATCGCAGAGATTTTAGCCGACGTCAACACCGTCTAGCAACTACGTTATGTATTACTTATAAAAGTGCAAAGATTAATAGACTGCAGAGATGACAATTACCCATATATAAGTGACATACTGCCTGTTATGCTTGCGCATCACTGAGAACTATGTCGCGGTTACGCATCTTCAATTACATTGTGAATCTTCAATTACTTTATCCGGAAGCGTCACGAGCTATCAAGTGTTCAAGTTTCAAGTACGTAAGAGTTTTTTTTTATTATACTCGTATATGTTAAATCGTATTTATTTGTGTCGTATTAGTAGATCTGGGTCAAAGCGTTCGCTGTAAATTGTTCCAGGTTTGATCCCCCACGAATGAAATTTGTAATTGCAATTTTCGTCAACACGCATTGGGGCAGCGCGGCGGGCATATCCTTGCCCTAAAACCCTCTCAGAAATAAAAAGAGTCCTGTGCCCAGTAGAGGGACTTGTAAAGCCTATTACTTTACTTTGTAGCAATATCCATATTCGTTTCAGATACAGAAGGGTACCTAATGCTGACAAAATATCATGTGGAGGCGATGAAAACGTAAAACATCTTTGTACCTAGATAAAACGTTCGAAAGATTGTCAGTCATGTCATACGCCACATTTTTTCTATAGAGCGTAGAACATTGCAGATAGGGCAAAATAAAAACTAAACAAAATATTATGGGAATTATTTATTAATAATATACATATACATTTATAGATATTTATGATAAAAATAATGAACAAGCTGCAAGGTTCAACTAATAATGTTTCTTGTAAACACAATTGTAAAATTCCTGTTTAAATTTTTACCAATGGTTAATTGATGAAACGTAGTCAAGATCACTTCATATAAAAAATATTTAATTAAAATTGACACATGACCTATTTGGCCTTCTACTTACAACTCGGCGGAAGTTTGAAAAGAAGATTTTGTTGTGTACACCATTTTTCACACAAGTATTCTTTACAACTGGCGTGGTTTCGAAAAGCGTGATTAAGTGTCAGCGGTATATAATCAATTAAATACTGAACTTTTCTGAAATTTATTTTTTTGTTTATTTTTGTTATACCTTCTTAAAAACTGACGCCATCTCACTATTTTATTATTTGTTTTTTTTTGTAACGCATAAGGATAAGTTAGACTAAGTAAGATTAACTTGCATAAGTTTGTAATTTTTTTTAATTTTATCACAAAATTTCCGCAATAAATTATTACCATTTCGACAGTGATTCTCTCCTCTTAGTTTCGGCGTGACTGTAGGATGTTATACTGAGTCACCGTCAGTTATTAAGCGGCCATAAATCATTATACATTTTTTGCGGCCATATATACATTTTTTGATTTTAATATTTATGTTTTTTTGAATTTTGATTGATTTTTTGAAACCTGGTAAAATTATTTTTTTCCATACCAATTGATGGACCTGAATATAATGCCAGTTATGCTCTTTGGCTGAAGTTATTTTTTATTTTATGCTAAATTGCAGACAAAACAATATTGATTGCGCATTTCTAAAACAAAATTTTACCTCTTCTCCTTCTAATAATAGCTCCAGCAACTAACACGGCGGAATATTATTATTATCTATAAGATCATTTGCAGAAACAGTTTTTGTTAACAGATATGAGTGTAACATTTTTATCAGCTGCTTTGTTTATAGTGCCTTGAGCAACACTTTGCCGGTTTCTGTACAGAAAATGATGCTGGCTTTGCAAATATAGATGGCCGCTACCATTGACTATAATACCCGCTACGTTTCACTTATTTACATAAAAACTTTAATTATCATTTGCATAAAATTCTAAATACCACTTTTTACACAAGAAAGTAAACTTTTAGATCAGTCCATCTTGTTTTCACTAATTAAGTGAAAAGTAAAACAAACCAATAGGGCCGTGATTTAAAATTTCTTGCAACTTTTTATAGAAAAGCATGACCTTATCATAATATAATAGTCAATCATTTAGCCATGTGATAAAACTTTTAAGTGTCCCAGTCAAACATTAATGATGATATTCAGGTCATTTTACTGGAAATATTCTTTTAAATATTTTGTACTACAATTGACAATCTTCAGTATGATTGACCATAGTCATATATATGGCTTTTATAAATCTATGTATATTTTTGATGAAAATTATTATTGTAGATAAAAGCCCTTTCACATTTATTTTAGTATCGAATTAAAATAATCTAAATGAAAATAAGAAATTTGGCTCTTTACAACTGATCTTTAAATATAAAACACTGACTTGAAATTATATAATTATCAGCAGTTTTTAATTCATTGAACTTTTTTAAGATTGTATTGAAACTCTACTGGTAAAAAAAAAAACAATAAATATATTATAGTTCTTAATGAAAATAAAGTATGCGCGTTACATCGCATCCCATCAAGAATTCCTAATGTAATTCTTGGGGTAAAGCTAAGACGTTATAATAACTGTAAACAATAGAATAACAAAATAATGAAAACAATTGTAAATAATTGCTTTATAACCTAATAAATATTATTTGACCGTAATAAAATAAAACAAGGTAGTCTTCGGCATGAAAGTAAAAATAAATATTTTCGATTATTTTTGCAATATCTAACAGCCGGATCAGCGCGCGATTCTGATCCATCTAAAGATGCTAAATTTCAGCAAGCACTGTCAAATTCAATAGGAGTGACAGAAAAAAACGGTAGCCCAATAGCTTTATTAACATGAGACACATAATTTTACGAGTGCTTACAATACTTAACATTATTTTACTGAAATCTCAGAAAGTTTTTTTTAATAGGATAAGGGTGACAAACGATCACACAGTCCACCTGATGGTAAGTGGTTGCTACGGCCCATAGACATCTACATCTATTCTCGATTACGTATCAAAATGTAGATGCGTTGTCACCCGTGAGGACTAAGATGTAATGCCTCGTTTCCAATAAAAAGGTCTTCCGGTTCTCTACACTCACCATACGAAACAAAGCAGGGTTAAACTGCTATTTTACATGGTATTCTGTGAGACCGTGGCCCTTCCCCGGCCCATTCGTGCTCCAACTATACCTACTACTAATATAGCTGCAGCATGGCTCTACCACGTAAGAAAAAATTGACGTTGAAAATTTAAGTAATTTCAGAAGCAACTTTGGAATTATTTTCTATTGAGTGAATTTTTGTGAAATCGTGTTTTACAAACCGTCACCTAAAATACGTAATATTTTTTTTCGATAACGACCTGAAATTACAAAACGATCCCCATGCATATCAATGTGGCTCTATTCAGCCTCTTAATATGGGATTCAGAGATTTTATGCGTAGATAATGGAAGATATATTATTATATTATTACTGTCCCGTGTGAGGCAACATTTATACTTATATACATATTCTCATCATATTTTTATGGTTGGTTAGAAAAGTTATATCTAAATGCAAACTTTCACAGGGTAAACTTTTTTTTTATTATTTTTACCCAGCAAGTAGTAAAGCAACTACAACCCTATCGGTAAGTGGTTATGTAGCCTAAGATGGTGAATTGCACTAACTTAACAAAAACCTATTCAATATTACCTAATAGTACTAGGTAAGTATTATTTGCGACCTATTTGTGTGTGTGTGTGTGTGTGTGTGTGTGTGTGTGTGTGTGTGTGTGTGTGTGTGTGTGTGTGTGTGTGTTTGTGTGAAGAAAAGCGTATGAGAATACGTGAAGAGGAATAAAGGTGGAGTACTACTTCGCTTACATATACGAGGTTGCCACTCGAGAACCTTTTTTCCTATTTTTTATCGGTTTCCCAAGTTATATGGCTAGCCCATTGCCATTGGGCTATGTCAGTTACTTTGGTTCTACTGCGAATATCTTCATTTCTAACTTTATCACGTAGAGAAACCCCTCTCCAATTTAAAATTTTTACATTTTTTAGATGATAAGTTTGTCTAACATAAAAAAAAAACCATAAACCCAAGAATGTTATATAGATATGTTATAGTTATTTATACATAGGGAAGCACCATTTTTATTATTTATTTCCCTCCCCAATAATATTTTATAAAGTCATACTCATAAAAACAGCGTTTTATTGTAATACATAATTATAAAATTCAGTATCAACTAATTATTAAAAATATGCAAAAATAAAGTTACTTAGGTATTAATAACTATTGAAATCTAAGTAACGAGAGCATGTTCGTCGTTCCACATCTAAATTATATAAAAATGCATTTTTCAATTTCACTAATCAACATCGCAGCGAAATTTTCTTCTTCTTTGGGCACTTTAAAAATTAATTTATTTAGAAAATAATATTTACAGTTACCAGTGTACAGATATTAACTAAATTAAATATTTCTAGTCATAAAAATATTTATAATTGGGTATAAACTTTTAAAAATCTAATATATATTTGAACGAAGTCGCTCCAACACCGACGCGCGGTCCACCCTCGACGATGTCCGAAAACGGACTGCGACAGGGCGACGGAGCATGCGCGCTCGCGTAAATATATTCAATTTCAGGGAAACATGATATATTCTCTTATAATTCGGGGAATAAAAATAAAACTGTCAATTAAAAATATTACTATTTTTAAGACCTTTTTTTTAGTGTAAGAACTATTTAAAAAGCTTGTGCAGTTTTGGAGAAATTTTGCAAAATATGACAAAGATAGGTACTCTTTGGGGATTTTTTTTCTAATAAGGGGTTGACAAAAATACAATTTTGTTCAATTAAAATATTTACCAAGTCCTCCTCTGTTACTTTGTATTTTTTCTTTGTGGATCAAATGAACAGTTATTGAGATTTTTTTACTTAAATATCCAAGATTTAGGCATTTCAACCACTGTTAAGGCCTTAAATTAGATTGTTTAGTGCGTTGCCAATTCAATTTATTTATTTAAAACATAAAAGATTTTTAATATTGATATGGTCACTATAAGATATTGTAAAGTTAGCAAATTACGTATTAACTTAAGACAGAAGGACACTTAAGCAGGGACTTAATAAATTAACCGACTTGTTTTGTGTTGAATACCAAGTCGGTTAATTTATCTCACAACTTTTTAAGTTAAAAGTGAGTTGCGAGACTTGGTTTTTTTTACAAGTTATGTTTTTGATGGCATTTATATTTGCCCGTTGCAAAATATAAATCTTTATGACACAATCTTGTCCGTTTTGAAAAGATTAATCAAAACTTTGTGGTAGTAATATTAAACACATTCCAATATTTCAACAAAAAGAATATAATAAAGCAAATGGAACAGTAAATTCTTCTACCATTTCATAAAGTTCTATCGCTTTGCGGTTCAATATAGAACACCTTTCACGATAAGCGATAGTGACACATTTCTAGGTGAGGTCTTACTTTATAAAATGTGTAATAATTTTTAAATAAGACCCTATAAATAAATGGGAATGATATTGAATATTACAGTCATAAGAAACTTTACATTCCACGGCGTTAGAAATTTTCATTAACCCTAGAAAGATAACCTACGTCGCAGAGGCGCCCGCGCTGCAAAGATATTACTTTCTCTTTCCAATCGACACGCGTATTGACTTGTCCGTTGTAGCCAATTCATTCGCCGGTGTGCTTTATCGCGGGACGGCTATTTCTATGCGGTAAGAGTTATAGTTTCGTAGTTATGACCAGTGGATGCGCTCGCGAGGCGTATGGTTATCTTTTGTGTAACTTTTAGTGTGTTAATATTTACTACTGTGACATGAATTTTATTTATTTCTGTTTTGTTTTTGGGATAAATTCTGTATGTGGTTAACATGGTAAGTAGAAAGAATTTATTAGATGATGAAATATGTTCTTTATTGAACCAAGAAGATGGAAATAACGTCGATGAACATCAGGAAAGTGACAGCGAGATCGAAGATCATATGAGCGAAGATGATGTGCAGAGTGATTTCGAAGATGAGTATATCGACAACGAAGCAGAAGAGGAGTCGAATTATGTACCAGAAGACGAAGATTTATCTCAGCCTGTACCCTCAGCGTCGCCAGGAATTTCAGACCTTGACCACCGAATAATTGTTCCTGAGGGAAGAGTTATTAGAGGTAAGAACAGACATTGTTGGTCTACTGCTAAGGTCGAAGTCATGGTAGAACATCTGCCATCAATATAATTCGCACAAACAGGGGTCCACTGCGTATGTGCCGAAATATATATGTCCCAGTACAATGTTTTGATTTGTTCATTACTGACGAAATAGTTGAAGAGATTGTTCGGTGGACGAATGTAGAGATCTCCATAAAACGTCGAACTGAAATTACCAAAGCTACTTTTAGAGACACAACTTCGAGTGAACTTCGAGCTTTGATTGGGATTTTAACCCTGAGTGCAGCAATGAAAGATAATCACTTATCAACTGAAGAGCTATTTGATAGCGGTTTTTAGGGAACAAGATTCGTTGCAGTGACGAGCCGGGATCGCTTCGATTTCTTGATTAGATCTCTCAGGATGGATGACAAGTCTTTACGGTCGCTTCGTCGTCAAGGAAATCCTTTCATTCCAATCAGAAAAGTGTGGGAACTATTTATTACCCAATGTAAAATAAACTATTCACCAGGAGAACATGTCACAATTGATGAACAATTATTGGGATTTCGAGGAAGGTGTTCTTTTAGGATGTATATTCCTAATAAGCCTAATAAGTATGGCATTAAAATTCCAATGATGTGCGACAGTAGAACGAAGTATATGTTGAATGCAATGCCATATATCGGAAGAGCCACGAACACTAATGGATTGCCACAGGGAGAATATTATGTGAAAGAGTTATCCCGACCTATTCATGGCACAAATCGCAACATAACCTGAGATAATTGGTTCACCTCGATACCACTCGCGAAATCACTTCTTGAGGATCCTTACAAACTGACTCTTGTTGGTACCGTACGTTCTAATAAACGTGAGATTCCAGAGCAATTGAAAAATACGCGATCTCGACCAATAGGCACGTCAATATTCTGTTACGATGGATGTTTGACACTCGTGTCATATAAGCCAAAGCCCTCCAAGATGGTGTATCTATTATCTTCATGTGATGAAGAAGCTGCCATAAACCCAACAACCGGAATGCCTGAAATAATAATGTTCTACAATCAGACTAAGGGCGGCGTGGACACATTTGATCAAATGTGCTCCACGATGTCCTGCTCAAGAAAAACGAATAGATGGCCAATGACCATGTTTTATGGCATATTGAATATAGTTTTTATTAATTCATATGTCATTTATTGTCATAACGTACTGTCTAAAAATGAAAAGCCTTTGAATCGCAGAGACTATATACTATATAAAAACTCAGCACTCAGCTGACTACACCATGGATGACGCAAAGGCTGGAAGCTCCCAATTTGCCAAGGCATGTGCGAAGTAATATTGAAAATATTCTACCAAATCCTACTGCACGGGTTTCCATGGATGAAGAAGAGGAACCTTCAGCCAAAAAAAGACGTTATTACAGTTACTGCTCGTCAAAAAAAAAGAATGTCAAAGATGACATGTGCTAAGTGCAAAAAGCCCGTTTGTGGCGAACATAAGGTTGAAGTTTGCCAAGACTGTATAAATACCAAATATTAGGAGTAATTTGTACGTAAATTGTATCATTACATCTATCGTCAACTTATTTGTAAGAAAAAAAAGCCATTTTTTGTGATAATTTACGGGATTCATCCCCATAAACGAAGGCTGTTGATTTTAGTTATTGTTACGTAGAGGTCTAATGATTTATGTTTAAAAATGCATAAAATATAAAAAAATATAAAAGTAATGCATTTTATTTCTAAAGCAATCTCACATAAATAAAATGACTAGATTAATTTTGGCAAAAATGCGATATTCAGAATAATAGCCGCATTAGAAACTCATGCGCCTCTGAAGCGTATGGTTATCTTTTAAGTACGTTGTCATATGGTTATCTTTCTAGGGTTAAAGTAAGCTAAAATACTATTGTGAACACAGTCTGATTGAAGTGAATATGATATTTCACAGACGGTGCACAGATGCTTGCTTCAGAAAGTTAAGAAAGTTTAGCTTCTATGTATGTGTGTATACTGACAAATAGTATTTTTTATTTTATAAAATTGAAGTGGCAAATTGGCGTGTTTACTATATCCATGGATTCCAGCAACCAACACCAAAGAAAAAAGCTGGCTTTTTTTGTAGATTATGTAAAGCAAACGAACACACAGTTAACCTGATGGCAAGTGGATGTTGCGGCCCATAGACGCCTACATCTATCCTGGATTAAGAATCAAAATACACATTCGTTGCTACCCTGAGGACTAAGATGAAATGCTTCGTTCTCAGTAAAAAAGGATCTCCGGTTCTCTACATTTAACACAGCAGCAATGAGCTACTATTTTACGCTGGTATTCTGTGGGAGCGTGACCCTTCCCCGGTCAAGCAGACACATTCGTACTACAACCATTAAATAGCTACAGCATGGCTTTACCACGTAAGAAAACGCTACAGATGCGTTGTCACCTCCGAGGACTAAGATGAGATGCCTTACAGCCTAGAATTATTTTTTTATAAAGTAAAGAAAATTGAATATATAGTAATTTATATCAATCAAAAAGACCGTGTAATCTGCAGACATGTCGATAATAAACTTTAAATACCTCATGTTTGACATGATTACTCAATTTAAACATAATTTGATGACAATGATATTTAGCCATTATTAATATAGTCTTCACTTCATTTATAATATATTTAAGTTATTACACTGTATTCTCAACATACGATACGCCTCCATGCGAGCAATGATTTATTGTCTCGTCTGATACAAGGTCAGATCCGTCAATAAATATCCAAGGGTATCTAAACTCGATGTCGACGTCAATTAACAAATAATCTCTTTCAATATCTGTGGCGAAGTAAGAAAAAACTTTTCCAAGCTTAGGTTATTTTCTCTGAAATTGCACGGTATTACTACGTGGAGTTGCGTATTTATTATCGATATTTCAATTTATGTAGGAGAGCCGTGGTAGCACTGTAAGTTTCAAAGTACACGAGCAACCCGGGTTCGACCCTCGCCGGTGCCAATGAAATTGTTAATTACAATTTTAAGTGCTGATTTACCACCTGCTCGGCGGTGAAGGAAAATATCTTAAGGAAACCTGCATGTCTGAGAAATAAAAAAAATATATCTCGAAGACATGTGAAGTTTGCCAACACGCATTAGGATAGCGCGGCGATCATTTCCTTGTCCTAAAACCCTCTCAGAATTAAGTGGAGGCCTGTGCCTAGCAGTGGGACGTAAATAGGCTGCAACTTTACTTTACTTTTACTTTTAAGGTTAACAGATATTATCGCGTATATTATTCAATAGAGAAGATGACTAGGTGCTACCATCTGCATGGGATCCTATAATTAATATAATTTGAAATTAAAAGTTTATACAACCGACTTTATAATCAATTATTAAGAATAACTCAGACAGGTCAGACTTTGATCAAATTTATATGAGACCATATGAGAAGCACCAGTTTTCAAATAAAAGAATCATCGAAATCGGTTCATCCAGAAAAAAGTTATGAGGTAACACATATAAGAAACATATTGTCAAATTGAGTACCGTCTCCTTTTTGAAATCGGTAGAAAATTAAATCCCAACAAGACTTCAAGATACTATAAGTTCATACTACGCAAATTGGACCAAAAATTAATAATTTGGTTAACTATGACATCGGGACGTCGAACACCTCAGACCCTCCCGTGATGGTCACGGGTGCTGTAAAATGTTCGAAACGTCGGGAGTTTAAGATAAATTATAGATCGTATATAGGCTGCAAATTTACTTTACTTTTGTTTAGTTAGGTACTTTAATCTCATTACTGACTCCTTTCGTCCATATTAATTAAAAGAAATAAATAGTTGATGAAATGAATGATGAGATGTTACTTACCACCTTTATCTACCTTTGTATTTATTTTAAGAACGTTTTACAGAAGTTTACAAATTATCATATTTATATATAACTTTGTTTAATCAAGGTTTATAGTATCCTAGAGACTAAATTAAATGATAAATTATTTCATGCAGTATGTGTTTATTGAACTTTGTCTCTGAAGCAATAACAAAATTCTGTTCTCAGAAATATTGAGCTTTATCTACACAGGTTTTTGAAAGGATAAAAATCAAAATATATTAATGATATTTTTTTCTGTCCTGTTGTTCATAATTTTTACATCTTCATCATTGATCGGTAATTTATGTTTGTTAGTCCGTTTACGTGAACGGTAAAATGTTATTGCAGCTTTAAAAATTTATAAAACACATTATTATCTCAGTCTTATTAAAATCAATGTAGCTATGGGTATCCAATATAAATTAACCTCAAGATAATATGGAAAAACTTTGAGAAGCATTCATAACCAAAATTATATTCCCTCACCTTTGGATGAAAAAAAGTAAAGAAATTTTATCAAAAGAATTGCCATTTAACAGGTGTAAATGAGTAAATGCCAATTTTTACTCTGAATTCTAATAACACTAGCTGATTGACGAAAAAGGCTCTGGAGACTGAGTGATAGCGGAAAATCCCCCTGAAGATTTTGAAATAAATTTAACTTAATGACGGGTAATAACCTCAAAACTGCAAAGGGTATCGGCTCTGCACTCACTAACTCGGATGCGTGGTGTGACTTGTGCACACTTGAAAAAACCTATGTACACCAAAGTACTTAAAAAGGCTGTTGATATCATTTGAAATTCATTACCTCTAAAAACCTTACGTAAATTTATAATTTAAAAATTTCTTATATTTACGTGAACACTACACATTTGTTTATTAAAAATGTGTAGTGTTCGCGTAAATATAAGAAATCATTATGTAAACCAGTACGGACTAATTTAAAAATTATCCTAGTGCATAATTTGAATTTTAAATCGAGTCATACGACCAAGAGGGAGTAGGATTCGCACTATAGGTAGAGAGTTCATCCATCTTAGAAATTATCTGTTTTAGAATGCCGTCAATACATTACAAATATTATATTCAGATTGACAAAGGTAATAATCAGAAAGATTTCAACAGTTAATTAGAAATATATTATTTGTATATATTCATTTATTTAAGTCCCTTTAACAGTGTAAGCTATTAGATAATAAACAATTATTTTAACTCAAATAATTAACTGACTGAAATTCACAAATTATATGTGGGGTTAGCATCGAACATTGTTCAAACGAATAATTCCATTAAATAAGGACAAACTTAAATTTGCCAATAGCAAATGTATGTTTTTAATCGCAAAAAAGTACTTTTATTTGGTATAAGTGCAAGTTTTTCACCGCACAAGTAAAGGAAAACATGTTTTTTCGCATGTTTTCCTTTATTTGTGCGATGAAAACTTGTTTCTCGCCAATTTTCTTGATTCAAGCTCATTGAAATTACGATATAAGTTTTGATATCAACCAATTGATTGCCTATTGTTGATTAAAAAGCTTAAAATTTTTATAGCAGTAAAAGACCACAGAATTGAGTATTAAATGTTGATTTCAACCTGTTTCTAAGAAAAATAGTGTTTACATACGTACAGACGAACAAGTAAGTGATCTGTTTTATTCCTTTGAGATTTGGAACTCCAAAATATAAGCAACATCCATGAACTAATGACGAAGATATAGTATATAAGTACATATTAATATACATGGAATAGTCTGATGCTTACATGATGTGTTACTTCCTCTCCACATATCAAAACGCTAAATATACAAGAACTTTGAATAGTTCTACATAGCGCTAGCAACGAGATTAAACTGTGAATTGTACTGTAATCATATCAGTACGAACAGACATTTGCGGCTACTGTTACTGTTGTGCATAAAGCCATTACTGTGACGTTATGAAAACCGCATTCTGAGTTAAATGCGTATAGAATACAATGACTTAAGTTGTAGGATCGTATAAAATAACTACTAAAGTTAGAAAAATTGTGACGATTATGGAAAGTTCCGTGGCGCAGTGGCTTAGCAATGAGTTGCAGCGCTAAGGGCCGCGGGTTCAAATCCCGCACCTAACAATTATTTGTATGGTCTAGAAATAAATGTTCCGGGTCTGGATTTTTGTCCTTGTGAAATTAATGTATGTTAACTGACACCAATATACAAGAGAAATCCTAGAGCGGATGTAACGTTATCAAAAACAGATAATGAAAAAACATAGTGAAAAATAATTACAAATACTTCATATGCTCTTAGTTATAAAATCAAAATAAATACAGAAATAAATAAAATCTACTTAAAACAACCTTTTGTAGGCGTTTCTTGAGCCAACATTCGGGTTCATCATCAGATCAAACTACAACATTCTCAGCAAAGTTCCAAAAGTAATCCAAATTTCAGCTCAATGGGACGTTAGCAATAGCTTCAAATATTTATTACAAATAGAATTTTGAAATTTGAAAAAAGGTTATTAAAGAAAAACTTGTAAATATACATAAATAAATTTCATTATTTTATCAATTATATAATTATGCGACTTAAACTATAGACAAAGCAACTAATACGACGAATTTCACTAAAGAAGTTAAAAAACAAGAAGTTTCCACATTCGACATCTATGTTTTTTTAATGTACTCGTATGATCACCGGTTTCCGAAAACAACTGAACCTGATTGATCTTTTTTATTTAATAACTTATATATACTTGAAAGTTAGGTTCCTATTAACATTGTAATTCCATTAAGACGATATTCAAGTTGTTGTTTTGAAATTTTGATATTTCTAAGACTACGAAATAGGGTAAAAAAATTAAACCTTTTTGTAAAAAGCAAAAACCAACTTTAAAAACAAAAATGATAGAATAATTTAAAAGTTATAGTTACAGCCTATATACGTCCTCCTCTCATTTCTGAGAGGTTTTTGGGGCAAAGAAATGCTTCACATGCCTTCGAAATATTTTTTTCTTATTTTTCAGACATGCAGGTTTCCTCACGATGTTTTCTTTCATCATCGAGCACGTCGAAATACGACGTAATTTTTTTTTATTTGTTCAAGTATATTTTTACATAACTTTCGCATTTATTTTTATCCTAATCATTCTGGAATCTCGATTTCTCCTTTACTAGTAGTTAGTTTTACGATTTACGATTTACGGGGTCATTGTAGAAGCGTGCTCGTCGCGACCCCTGCCAGCCCTTTTCAGGGCTGCAATTCTACTTAGCTGCGCACCCATGTCAACGAGGGTTAGGGCGTCCCCCCAAGGCGACGAACACCAGCTCGTCCCCGTTGCTGTGGAATGCAGCGCGCAAAGCGGCGATGGGGACCGCCACCCGTCACGCACAGCCCGACACGGCGGAAGGTGGAGGACGGAGTGCAGAGTTGGAATGTTAGAGGAGGCATGAGAGATAAGACGAATGAGTTGATCGAAATAATGAAAGAAAGAGAATTAGATGTCGTGTGTATGTCGGAGACCAAACGGAAGGGCAGTGGTACTGAAGAGCTCCCTGGCGGGGCGTTTGCTCTATGGTCCGGAGTCCCGGAGAGCGAGAACGCCTGCCAGGGAGTGGGGGTGCTGCTGTCTTCTCGGTTGGTCGATGTTATGACTGAATATAAGTTTGTGAACTCAAGACTTCTCTGGGTTCGCTTTAAATTGGGACTGACGAAGTTATTCCTTTTGGCTGTTCATGCGCCGGTAGCTTCGTCGTCCAGGGCTGAGCTGGAGGAGTTTTGGGAGAGTGTAAGAGAAGTTCTAGATTTGGCTAGGGGAAACAAAAGAATTGTTGTATTTGGTGATTTGAATGGATGGGTTGGTACCGCTCGACCAGGGTACGAGTCGGTACTTGGAAAGTTTGGCGATAAAAGGGTTAATGATGCTGGCAAGCTTGTACTGGCAGTATGCAAGGAAAAGGGTCTTCTTGTGACAAACACTATGTTTAATCACAAGAAAATCCATATGTATACTAGAGAAAGAAAGAATGAGACAAGTATGATCGATTTGTTCCTGGTGGATGACCGACTGCGAAAACAGGTTATGGATACGCGAGTGTTCAGGGGTGCTGACCTGGGAACGGATCACTATCTAGTGATTACTAGATTTAGGGGTCTGTTCGCGGGTTGGCGCTACCGGACGACAGTGACAGAATCACAGTCGGTCTGTCGCATCCGAAGCTGGAAGCTTCAGGAAGCGGATACTAGGGACAAATATCATGCGAGGGTAGCCGAAAAGCTTGACACCATCGATGGCAGAAACGAATGTGTAGAAAGAACATGGCAGAACCTTAGGGATGGAATGGTAAGTGCAGCGGAAGAAGTGTGTAGAACAATAAAAAGAGGCAGTAGTAAAAGAAGAGATGCATGGTGGAATGATGAAGTGAAAGAAGCTGTAAAGAAGAAGAAGAAAGCATGGTTAGACTACTTGGCCTCTAGTAATGATAAGGATATGAGAGAGAAGACGAAAGAAAGATATAAGCTGCAGAAATTTCACACGAAAGCATTAATTGAGGAAGTGCGTGAAAGGTGTAGAATGGAAGCGGATGAAAGGTTGTCGCACAACTTTAAGGAGAACTCCAAACTCTTCTGGAAAGAGGTTGGAAGGACCCGAAGTGGTGCGACGGCCTTAAGAATGAACAAAGTGCTTTCGAGAACTAATGACGTCCTCTCAGAAAAGTCGGACGTCATGCAGCGATGGAGCGAATTTTATAGAGAAATGTATGCGTGTGATGATCTTAGTGAGGGATCCGAGGATGACGCCGTGACTGGTACGCCAGACCCGGACCTCGATGACACTGAGGTCATCAGTATGAAAGAGATTGAACGTGCGATTCGAAGTTTGAAATGTGGTAAGTCTGCGGGACTAGACAGAGTTACTGCTGAAATGGTCAAGTATGGTGGGCCTCGCGTCTGGGACAGCTTTCATCTGCTGTGCAATTTGTGCTGGCGGACGGGGGATGTCCCGGATGATTGGCGATCCGCAGTCATTGTGCCTTTATATAAAGGTAAAGGTTCACATTTTGACTGCGGGTGCTATCGGGCGATCAGCTTGACCAGTTTAGCAAGTAAAGTTTACTCGAAGGTTTTGACACGTAGGATGCAAGAGAAATCGGAAAGATTTCTATGGGAGGCACAATGCGGATTTAGACCTGGAAGAGGATGCACGGATCAAGTGTTTTCTCTCCGTATGATCACGGAAAAGCTTCTGGCTGCTAACCAGAAGATTTTCTGTGCTTTTGTGGATCTTGAGAAAGCATTTGATAAGGTTGTAAGGAAGAAAATGTGGGAACTGTTGCCGGGGTATGGTGTGGATGGCCGATTGCTAAGGGCTGTGCAGTCTCTTTACTGTGACTGTAAAGCCTGTGTGCGGGTAGGGCATGACCTGTCACCCATGTCTAACGTCCAAACGGGCGTAAAACAGGGTTGTGTCATGTCTTCCTGGCTGTTCATACTGTATCTCGACAGCTGTTTACAAAAGCTGAAAGATAGCTGTTTGGGTGTGAAATTGGGTGACATAAAAGTAAATTGTCTGCTGTATGCTGATGATGCAGTGCTTATTGCATGCATCATCAGCATATGCTGTGTGCATAGTGCGTGTATGAAAGAGGAATGTGAAATTAAAGGTCTCCGTTTGAACGCTAATAAAACTAAGGTTCTGGTATTTGAAAGGGACGAAGAGAGAACGAAGTGTGAAATATGGGTAAATCAGGAATGTCTAGAACAAGTAAATGAAATTGTATACTTGGGGAGTGCTTTTAGCCGGGATGGAAGATGTGATATAGATGTGGACAGGCGTGTCGCTGCCGGGAACAAAGTCAATGGTGCCCTGACTGCGTTAGTCAAAAGGCAAGGCGTAGTGAAGAGTGCACGCCTTGCAATACATAACGCAGTGTTGGTACCGACTTTGTTATATGGCAGCGAAACCTGGGTATGCCAGAAGAAGCATAAAAGCAAGTTGAATGCAGTGGAGATGCGATCTCTTCGTAAAATGTGCGGCGTTACCATGGCCGACTGAAAGCGAAACGAAGAGATTCGCAATATGGCAGGTTTGAAAGATGACCTTATCACAAAAATTGATAAGGGCGTGCTTCGGTGGTTTGGGCACGTTGAGCGAATGAGTGAAGACCGAATGGTGAAGAAAATATATAGCGCGAAAGTTAATATTAAAAGGTGTCGAGGTAGACCGAGACTAACTTTCGAAGACCATGTGAGCAAATTGCTCGAAGAGGGTAGGGTCAAGAGTACTCGAATACCTAGACGTGCATGTATGAAGAAGATAATGAATCTGAAAGAAGCGAAAGATGTATGTAAGGATCGTGTCACTTGGCGATCTGTTCTCTCTGGCTACCCCGTCAGGGATTGTGCGTTAGAATAGTAAGTAGAAGATAAGTAAGTAAGTAAGTAAGTAGTTTTACGATTCTCGAGAAAGGACACGTTCTCTGGCAATTTATTGCACCCTCGTATATCGTGAGTTATTTATGATCAACAATGAGTATTTAACTGATTTAGGGCGTATTTTTCCAAAAGTGTAAGGATGACAAACCAGCTCATATTCCACTCGGATTTAGGTAAATGCTGCGGTCTATAGACACACACAACTATCATCGAATAAGAATCAAAATGCAGATTCGTTGTGACCACTGAGGAATAGGCTTAAATGCCTCACTATCAATAAAAAGGAATGTCGGTATTCACATTCACCGTATAAAACATTGCAAAATAGCAGTATCATGCCGATATCTTATGACTTTATTTTGGAATAGCGTAGTTCTACCTCGTACAAAATGCACACACATTAAGCAAATGTAAGGGAGGCCGGATATATAAATATATAGATCTGAGTTCCTTGTGGCTATGAATATCGTACATGCTAGCAGCACAAACTTCACCGAAAACTGAGAAATAGTTCTACCGACGTACTTCCGTTCTCATGCAGTTCTATCCGTTCCAACACACTTTATCACAACATATTAAGATTTGAAGTCTTATCAGTCAATCTTAAGGAGCATTTAACATGATCGTAGTGCACCTAAATTAATATTAATTAGAATACAAAAATTTAATTTATAAAGAAAAATCTTTCATTCCATAAGTGAAATTATATATTAGTTTTTTTTTTAATTTAAGGATATTTTAAATTTTTGATTTTGAATTAGAAATATTGAGTTGCTTCATTATCGCATTTTACGTGATATTACATAATTTTTTAAATAGTAGATTTGTAATCTAATATATAAAAAATAATGTTTGTTTGTTCGTATTTTATGCGCTGCCATACCGGTCAACAGATTGCGGTAAAACTTTGTCAACTTATTACTGCACTTGCGCTAAGGTTATAGGGAATGATAGTACAATTAACTTGCAGTAGGTAGCGCGCGTAACACATCAACAAATTTATTTTAAAATTATATATTATTCAACTTCAGTGAATGTATCATCATTAAGAATTAAACAATATTACTCTTCCAAATTTAAAACGATTTTTACACATTTTTTTCTTCTACAGCTGCAACTCGCTGCGCATCAGATAACTGTAATATTTCGGATTGAAGGTGATCAGGGTTACCTCGCTAAGCTGTATCTTAATATATCTTATTGAGTAGATAATTTATAAAATTCTTTACTTTTTTATATATTTATTATTCTAAGCCACTGCTTAACTAAAATCCCACCTGATGGTATTTGGTGATGTAGCCTAAGATGGTGAAGCGCACTGACTTAACAAAAGTCTATTCACACTTGCCTTGAAGACACCCACATTATACTCGGATGGAAACACAGGTGCTAGCAACATATTCCACTCCTTTGCTGTACGCATTATAAACGATGTAGCAAACCGTTTGGTTCCAATGCGTTGTAAGTCAACAACTAAGGAGTGGAGACTGTCCGAACCTGTGGTTGTCCGATAGTGGGAGGGAGAGGGAGGAATTAAATTATGCAATTCCTGCGCACACACTCCGAAATGCATCCTGTAGAAAACCGAAAGGCTGGCTCCT
Organism: Parnassius mnemosyne; assembly: GCA_963668995.1. NCBI lineage: Eukaryota > Metazoa > Arthropoda > Insecta > Lepidoptera > Papilionidae > Parnassius > Parnassius mnemosyne. The sequence goes on along the minus strand of CAVLGL010000084.1, from coordinate 13,750,029 downwards.
TTGCGCCAGTATTCGAGAGTGGTAAGATTGGTTTTAACAAAATTGGGGTCGCCAATAAGTCTCTGAGCACGTCTTTACATTGCGTCCAAAGCTGCTAGGTGGCATTTTGCAGCACCAGTTATTTACTCCAACACAATATTATTATTTCATTTAATATGTAAGGAGACATACACAGAGAAAAATTTAGTATAAATAATTTAAATTTAAGAAACTTATATCACACTTAATACAATGCAAAACAAAAATACAAACAAAACATTTGCAATAGATTTGTACTGTCAACTTTAATAAAGAAAGAGTACTAAATAGAAAAACGAATAAAATAGTAACAACAGGATTAGAAAACAGTTTATTTTCATAATAAAATTATAAAAAAGGCGTCATAGTACAATACCATTAGTAGTTCGTAGAAGTAAAATAAAATTAATTCAAATCAATATTAATAGTTCTGCCAAATGTTGATTATCCCTGTAGTACTTCAATACTTACATATTATAATATTTACCTTCATTTCCCTTGTTTACAGCAGAAGTTGTTTACGAGTAAGCTTTGTCGAAATTTTTATTACAGACGTAAAGGAAATTGAGTATGATTCATATTGTTCTACTAAATTCGGATTTTCCTTGTTAGGGAAGTTGACAATCCTAATTTTTCTGGCTGCTTTCCCACCAAAAATATAGCTGGGGTTACAGCCACGCAATATGCGTCTGTCTTTTGAAATACGATTATAGATGTAGAAGATAAATGAAACTTTATATAGGACGCGATATTTACACCAGTGACCTTGACTTTTATCATAACCCATCATCATCATCAACGGCATTTAAAATCTGATGCATAAAGGTAGAAAGATAATATTGTACATAAATTTCCCAATTAACGCGTAGTTAATCGGGATATTGTGAATAAAACTAATCTTACATATTTTATCGCGTTTAATTAACTTATTTTTCTTATTTTCACGGGGTCACGGGAACCATGGGCGCTGTAAAGAACCCGAAACGTCGGGAATTAATAAAAAATAAGAAAAATAAGTTAATTAAACGCGATAAAATCCCTAAAAGTAGTTGTATTCAATGTGTAGTGTTCTTATCTTTCCAGAAAGATTTTTTTTTAAATGACGCTTCATTTTAATAGACGCTAGTAATTCATTTATTTGTATTTGTAAATCAATAATATAATACGATTATAAATAATAATATACTACGAAAGGAACTTCGTTCCAACCGAGTGTTTCACACATTCAAGCATGTTTTTTTAAACGAATCTTTTACATTAAAAACGGATATAGAACAATTTTTTTATAGGATAAGGATGACAAACGAGCACACATTCCACCTAATGGTAAGTGGTTGCTGCGGCCCATAGGTATCTACATCTATCTTCGTTTGCGAATCAAAATGCAGATGCGTTATCACCCGTGAGGACTAAGATAGAATGCCTCTTTTCCTGTAAAAAGGGTCTCCGGTTCTCTACACTCTCCATGCGGAACACAGCAGCATTAAGCTGCTATTTTACGTCGGTATTCTCTGAGAGCGTTGTCCTTACCCGGTCATGCTGAACTATACTATTAACATAGCTGCAGCATGGCTCTACCACGTTAAAAGTTAAATCTAGTCTTATCACAAAATGATATTTACTCTACCAATAAGACAGTTTTTTAGTGTTATTGAAGTTTTTTAATCATAACGTTTAAGAATTAACCAAGGAATATTTACATAACATAATATGTAATATTTTAATATATACAATATTAAAAAAAACTATCATCATCATTACAGCCCTTCACAAGTCCACTGCTGAACATAGGCCTCCCCCAAAGAATGCCACAAAGCACGGTCCTGAGCCACCTGCATCCATCGACTTCCTGCATGTCTTACCAGGTCGTCACTCCATCTCGTGGGGGGACGCCCTACACTTCGCCTACCGGTACGAGGCTGCCACTCGAGAACCTTTCTTCCCCATCGGTTGTCGGTTCTTCGAGCTATATGGCCGGCCCACTGCCACTTCAGCTTACTAATCCGTTGGGCTATGTCGGTTACTCTGGTTCTACTGCGGATATCCTCATTCCTAAGTTTATCACGCAGAGAAACTCCGAGCATAGCCCTCTCCATAGCTCGCTGAGCGACCTTGAGCTTCCTCATACGGCTTAGCATAGTGCTTAGGTCCTCCAGCGATTCTGCCATAAGGACTATATCGTCGGCAAATCGAAGGTGAGTGATGTACTCGCCATTGAGGTTGATACCGTATCCTTTCCAGTCCAGAAGCTTGAAAACGTCTTCCAATGCAGCGGTGAAGAGTTTCGGGGATATGACGTCACCCTGTCTTACACCTCTCTGCAATTGGATAGGTTTCGTACTCTGGTTCTGTACTCGGATAGCCATCGTAGCCCTACTGTACAAGCACTTCAACACTTCGATATACCGACAGTCAACTTGGCACCGCTGAAGGGACTGCAGCACCGCCCAAATTTCGACGGAATCAAAGGCTTTCTCATAGTCCCCATACGCCAGACATAGTGGCAAATTGTACTCTTCGGACTTCTGTACAACTTGCCGAAGGGTATGTATGTGGTCTATGGTGCTAAAGCCCTTTCGGAAACCGGCTTGTTCGGGAGGCTGGAAGTCGTCAAGTCTGCGCGCGAGACGATTCGTAATGACTCTCGAAAACAGCACGTAGACGCGGCTCAGAAGGGAAATCGGTCTGTAGTTCTTCAAGAGAGCGTTGTCACCTTTCTTGAAGAACAAGACCACCGCACTTCTGCCTCCGGTGTAATGCCACCATGGAGGACGGAATTAAAGAGCTTCTGAAGGACTTCAAGTACCGGTCTTCCACCCGCTTTCAGAAGCTCCGCTGTAATTCCATCCTCGCCTGAGGCCTTACCGGTTTTAAGGTGCTGGAGAGCCATTCTAATCTCGCTCAGACTGACGTCCGGGATATCTTCGGAATAGTGTCGGATGAGACTCGCTCTTGGATCGTTACTCACACTTGCGTGTGGCTCCAACGATGACGTGTACAGCTGCCCATAGAACCTCTCAATCTCACTCAAAATCTCAGGTGTCCCGGAAACGATGCTGCCACATTCTGTCTTCAGCTTTGACAGGTGGCTCTTTCTGGCAGACAGATCTCTGGCAAAGACTTTGGAGCCTTGGTTCCGCTCGATCGCTTCTTCAATACGAGCTGTATTGAAGTTGCGTAAGTCCCGCCGCATGCATTTGGAGATCTGTCTGTTCAGATGCCTGTATGCTGTCAAGTCTGTTGAAGAATGTAGCTTCATCTCCCGTCTAACAGCCATGAGATTAAGAGTGTGATCGGAGAGTTTTTGTGTTCTTCTGCGGCGGGTCTTGCAGAACTTAGCTCCGACCGCATGGACAGTTTCCACGAGCTTGTCATTCATATCGTTCACTTCATTGCAGTCTTCTAGGCACTGAAAACGGTTTTGTAACTCGAGCTGAAAGGTCTCGGGACTCTGGAACAGAGCACGAGGGGGACGGAGCGTTGACTTCATTAGACGAGACCTCTCCAACTTAACGTTTAGGTTCAGTGTGCCTCTAACCATTCGGTGATCGCTACCAGTTTTCACCCTCGCGATCACGGAGACATCACTGAACAGTTGTCGTCTGGTCATCATAATGAAGTCAATCTCATTTTTTGTCGAACCGTCGGGGCTCGACCAGGTCCACTTCCTGTGGGGCCGCTTCTGGAAGAAAGAGTTCATCATAAAGAGTCCCTCTTTCTCCATGAAGTCGGCCAGCTGCTGGCCCCTTGGGTTCCGTTGCCCTATTCCAAATTTCCCCACTTTCAGCTCACCGTTCTCTCTTGTGCCTAGTTTTGCATTGAAGTCTCCCATTAACACAAAAAAAACTATAATAATAGAAAAATAAGTTAATTTTTATTTATTATTTTTTATTAAAATTGAAATAAAATTTATGTTTAAGGAAATATTACAAATATACCGATATAAGATCAGAATGTGGTGTTGAGTTACTTCGTTTTATTATTTTATTTTTAGTGATTTTGATTTCAAAATATATTGTAGATGCCGGCATGACAATTAATGAAGTTGATTGCATCGTAAGTGCATAAATTAATAAGTATATTTCTAAATTAAACTAAAACTAAAACTGTGATCTGGAGCAATTCTTGGCGAACAAAACCACAGGAAAATTCTTGTGCCTACATTACAATAATTATGAAGGTATCACTATACAATTTTATATAATTAGTGTAATTTTTATTGATTTAAACTTTTGGAGACGATCATGTCCATCAGTGGGATTTCTACGAACTGACGAGTATGAAGACTACAAGCACTTTAATCTAAATAGTTTAAATTTACTCGGCCTTATTAATATCGTTTATTATGGCTTGCTTAACTTAAATAATAATTATCTATTTAACTATTTTTCCACTGTCATTTAGTAACGAGAGAGAAAGAGTGAGAGAGAGAGAGAGGGAGCAAGAGAGAAAAAGAGAGTGAGAGAAAGAGATAGAAAGAGAAACTGTTGACACTGCTTAAATTCACATTGATCTTTACATGAAATTTTAGGTCGACGATATTTACATAATGCGTAAGGCCGACTATCTACTCGTAACAAGCTTATCATCCAAACCTAAATCTTCGTCAAATGTTAACCAATTTTAAGGATTCTTCTGTTACTAGTAAAGCTGTACACAAGGAGTGGCGCCCCTTGATGTTGGAAATTGTGGTTGAAGTGTTTAATATAAAGACGCCTCTTTAGACGCCAATCTAGTGGTTATTTGTGGTTATTTATTCCTTGGTCAAAATAATCAAAAAATTACATTTAAAAAAATTAAAAGCCGACTTTAAAAATACACATACTGAAGTCCCGGGTTTAATTCTACTTACAATACATTTAAATCTTAACATTGACTTCATGGTGTAGAGTTATTTTATTCTATTTAGTTATTTCAAGTTGACTTTTACAGTTTTAACAGTTTAATTTTATTAAAATCCACAGGTAGCTTTACCACACACTTTCTTACTTTATGTTAGCAAGTAAGGGGTACAATAATAACGTATAAAGTTTATACTCGTAGAATGCTCGTGAATTTCACTACACGCTATTATACTATTATGCGACTTGACATTTTCCACACTTCATTAATTTCCCCTATCCTGCTCCACTTATATTACACAAGCCAAAGTAGCTGAGAGTAGCACAAATCGATTTAAATTATTATCCTTAGCAAACATACAAGGTAAGATTAAACAATATTTACAAGTATTTTGTCAAAGTAATAAAGTCTATAATATATATTTTATTACAACTCTTTATTGTGACTTTTTATTGTACACTAAGGAAATATTAATAATATAACAAAAATGAACCATTATTGAGGTAAAAGCAAAAGGAGGTCTTATTGCTACATTCGCCAGCAATGTCTTCCAGACCACCCAGAAAAGGAATTAAATATAAACTATTGAGAAATAAGAATAATAATTATTAAATAAATCATTATTTTAGAACTTTACTACACAATAGCATCAACTTATATAAACAAGTCTAATTTATAATGTTATTTACGATAATACCAATTTCATTTATACGTACTAACAGTTCTGTTACAGATTAGACTATTAAAACCCTTTAAATAAAATTCTAAGCGCTTGTCTTAGCTGCACTGCTGGAAACAGGCATCCTCTTTTTTCTGAAAGAGTTTAAGAGCAATTTGGTTGTATTCCTACGAGTACGTCACGCAGGTCACTTCCGATGTTTTCCTTTACTGCCGAGCACGTAGTCAATCAGCACTTAAAATTGCTATTGACAGTTTCATTGGTACCGGCGGGGTAGAGATGTGTTTTATAGAAGGGAGCACACAATCTACCTGATGGTAAATAGATATTGTGGTCCATAGACATATGCATCTATCCTCGATTATGAATCAAAATGCAGTCCGTGTGTATGTTACTGAACTCCTCCTAAGCGCGACCAATTTCGGTGAAATTTTGTGTGTGTGATTAAATTTATTCAGGAATGGTTTAGATTCACCATAAGACCCGGTAGGTGACGCTGTTGTCAAGATCCAGAAATCACCCGTGCGAAGCCAAAGTGAGTCGTTAGTTACGTATAAAATACTAATAATTTGTTTACTCAATTTAAATTTATTTTACAAAGACTGTTAAACTCACTTAATGAGGAGATTCAATTGTTTTCATAGCTTGAGAATTTTAATCAACGTAATTTCTATTGTTTACTTCTTATAATAGCGATATCGATTAGTTGAAGGGACCATTAGTTTAAGCTATTGAAATTAATACAAGAGTTATGGAGGATTGCTTTTTAATTGTCTTCAAACAATATTTTAATGGCATACCCATTAAAGTCTTGTTTCGGTATATTGATACTTTATCGAAGATAGACTTTTACGTAAAATAATTATAGCACTTGAATATATACTTATATCACAGAGAATAAAATTTATTACTATACTTGTTATCATTGTTCTATCTATATGAGATCGTTAGTTTGGGAAAGGGTTGGTGAATTGTATTGGGCAAGTAGTCCCTCCTCTCTTGTTATTATTGCAGGCTGTACAATCTAGATAGTATAACTCTAAATAAATACTTATTTTCCCATAAGCCCCTTACCATGATACGATAATTTTCTGTTGGGTTATTATTATTATTACTATAGTAGAATAATTATTACTGTACAGCCTGTCGATATGCATATAATAAATAAACGGCTAATGCTTAGCTTTTAAAACGTCTTAAAATTGACTGACGTCTCCATACCCACCTTTATTCAAAGCAATCACTACAATTTTTTTTCTTTCATGCATAAGGTAGCCATGGTTATTATGATATTGGGACTTCGAAAACGTCAATCCCCTCCGTGATCATGGGTATTGTATAATACTCGAAACAAGTACGCGATAAAATCCGTAACGACTTGTTTCATTTAAATACTCGGCCTTACTTATCGTTGATCATCGCTTGCTTAACTTAAGTACATATTATATATTTCTCTACCTGTCTTTTTCTACAGTCATATAAAAATGCAAATATTTGAGACAGGCCACTTTATGAGGCAATCGATGAAGAGTACAACAGTGGAATTTTATATGAATAAATGATAACAAATATCCGGCCTTTATAAGGCAAGTTATGAGGGGATTTGTAAGACAGTGGACTCTGATAGGCTGTTATAAATGAACGATGAATCTTAAGAAAAGAAAAATGCATATGTAAAGACGATTTTATCATTACAGGTCATAACAATTGCAAGAGTCGTGGTAGCTCAGGGACTTAGCTTTGTTAGGAAGTATTGACTTTAAGTATTTAAATTATATACTAATGAAAATTGTGAGTTTTAAATTTATTTACTAAAGTATAAATAAATTTATTAATTTGAACCGTCGTAGCTCACAGGGCTAGGCTTGCTGTAAATTTCGCAGTACAATCGACAGATCAGAACTAGATCCTTGATGCCACCAATGATGTTCTTAACTTCAATTTTAAGTGCTGATTTATCATGTGCTCGGTGATAAAATAAAACTTGGTGAGGAAACCTGCATATCTGAGATTATAAAAGAAGATATTAGCAAAGACATGTGAAGTACACAATACGTATTGGAGCAGCGCGGCAGATATTTCATAGCCCTAAAACCCTCACAGAAATTAGATATGACTCCTGAAATAAGAGGCAACCTATGGATTGTATGGTTTAATGATCTGGATTGCTGGTTCAGAGTTATCAAAGGGATGATTTTGCGTAGATTATGGACACTATAATGCGGTTGGAATATATTATTTCACGATATTGCAAATGTCCCCAAATTCAGGCTACTGCTCGGGCGTGAAGTCACGTGGACTTCCGCTAAGCTGCCTCGTGCCTCGAGAGCCCCGCTGCGTGTTATTTGGACGACTGCTGACTTCACGCATACACTTTTCACAAAATATTGCAAAATATAGCGTTAATATAGTAGCGTAAATATAGTGTTATAGGTGTAATTAGTTCAATATCTCAATTACACCTAATCTCGTAAACGTTAGGCGGTAGTTGTAAGTGGCGCAAACAATAGGTATCTGTAAAATAAGAATAAATCTGATTTAAATATTTTATATTTCTATTATTTTTGTTAGAGGAGAATAATAAAATAAATAGTGGCGACCTTGCAATCGATTAAATAACTAATGATGAAGGCAGCCAGCTAGCACCAACTAGCGAAAAACAATTTACAATACAAACGCTACCCGTAAAAGAAGAAATCCGGGACCTGAATTTACTATGATGGATAAAGTGAGCAGTAATAATGTAACTCCTTCCTTAAATACATATTACATAAAATCTCCAGAATATCAACAAAACAGTTCAGTGTAGGATATAAGCCCTTTTACCAATCGCCCTGCTTGACAAACAGATTGATGTTCGTAGTACCAGATGTAACGCCACTCCCCAGTCTGATCGCCGCGCTGGAAATTTGATATCTGGCATATAGGAGATAGTTATATAGCAATCTATCGGAGACTATGAGGTCTTTCTGGCCTTTCCTTATTTATAAAGTGACAACTAAATTTACAGTTCACCTGATAGTTAGTGGCTTCTGCAATTCATGGATTCTGCAGCCAACTTAAAAAAAAAGAAGACTACAGAGTTCACAGCCTGTAATTATATTGGCTCCCTGTAACCTTCACACCGGAAAACACATTCGGCGGCAGAAATAAATAAAGAAGTGTGAATTACAAGATGGATTCCTAGAAAAAAAAGAAGTCTTCCGCCTAGAAAATAGTCACTGACAAGACTTCTAAGTACTAAGGTGGAATGCTTCACAATCTGTAATTTTATTATCTCTCTTTACACTTCTGACTGAAACGCAGTAGTGCAAGTTTTGCTATTTGACAGCAGAAATAATTGAGAGGGTGTTTCCTACTCAAACGGATGCCTAGGCAGAAAAAGAGTCCTACGCAATAAGCTCTTAGGACACTCACGGGAAAAATGGGACGATGGATTTTCCTAAGTAACCAGCTCACTTTACGAATGAAAATAATTATAAAGGAAAATTACCAACGCGACATAACTGCATCTACAGCTACATATTTCAGAACACTTGGCATGGAGCTAAGACTTGTCTAGCAAATGCCGTAAAACTAAAGTTTCAGTGAACGTTTTACTACGTCGTATTCCGGACTCTGAATGTTAATCTTTACTTATATGTATAACCGTTGTTACGTCTTATAGTGATCGTGTAACTTCTGAACGACTTGACTTGACTTTGTTTCAGGTCATATGCATACAATATATTTTTATATTTTTTGGCGGGACAATGGTTCTAGGCTAGGAACCGATAGGTGGCGTTGTGGTTAAGCTGTTAACAAAGTTTAAAGTAAAGAAACAAAATCAATATAATACGTTGGTTTGGTCGAAGTTGTTGACGAGTATGTTTACCTGGGACAAATAGTCCAACTCAGTAAGTTCAACTTCGACCGAGAGGTCAATCGACGGATTCAACATCGACGATATCAATGTGAGTGTCAGCGCTCAATGCCAGATTCTTCAAAGTCAGTGTGTGCTGATAATATTATACCACCACCAAAACTCTATGACAGTGCCATAGCAGAGGACATTAAAATAATAAATAACTCAAATATTACTAAAAATATTATAATTATTTATAGCGATGACATAGGAAAAAATCTAGGCATAACTTTAAATAACTCTTTAAAGGGACAAAAAGTTACAAATTGCTGTATGCCTGGAGCATCTTTTAGTGACATCCTAAATAAAATTATTGTTACTAAATTTTGCCCAAATAGTACAATAATAATTTTTGTTGGTAGAAGAGGCAGTGTCAACACCAAACAGTTATTAAGATATATTGAACAACTTAATAACTTAAATGTACACAAAATTGTCTTGTTCACACTGCCTTATATACATGGATTGCCACAAGAAAATAATTAAAGACATAACTTAAATATACGAATGCGTAATTTGACATGTAATAATAATTTAAATTTGACATAATTCTAATGATAATAATCATAAATTTCATGTAATTGACATAAATAATTTAATAAAAAGTTTTGAACAAAAGATAGGTATTACCTATCCAATTATAATTTAAGACTGATAGCAAATGTGCTATCTTATTATTTACTTTTTAACTCAGCCAAGTTTTGGGCTAGCAAGACTGCTTTTATTGAGCATAATCATTTGACATTTAACATAATCATTTGACATTTAATTTGAAATCAGTTCCAACTAATTTAAATTAGTGAATGTGATAATAGAGGCAATCTCTAGCAATAATAAGAGTTTAATTAATTTTGAATACAGCCCACAAATAAGTAATTAAAAATTGTTTACACCTGGTGCATCAAAATATACAAGGCATGTTGGGCAAAGAATTGGAAGTTGAATTGTTTTTAAATAGTAACAATATACACATACTTTGTGTTACTGAACATTGACTGAAAGAATATAATTTCATGTTTAATTTCAGAAATCACCAGGTGGTCAGTTCCTTTAATAGAGAAAAAAGTTTACGTGGTGGCTCCTTAATGTTAGCAGATAAATCATTATTTTATAAAGAACGTAAGGATATTGTGAGCCTCTCTGTTGAACGAACTGTAGAAATGGCTTGTGTCGAGCTCGAGCACCTCATTGTTGTAAGTGTTTACAGACCCCCATGTGCTACTTATTACCATTTTGAAAGGATTGTGGAAGAAGTTTTACTCAAACTTAGTAAACAGAACAAGTCTGTTGTAATGTATGGAGACTTTAATATCAATCTCCTTGAAACTTCTTCCATTAGTATTAAGTTTAGCTCATTGTTTAAATCGTATAATCTTGTAAATTTATTCTTAGAACCAACACGTATTGCTGGGCCTAGTGCGACCTGTATAGATAACATTTTTACAGATGTTAAGCCCTTGCATAAATCAATTATTCAAAATTTAAGTTCAGATCACTGCGAACAGTTAGTATCACTACCTTACATACACAAAATAAGGAAAAATAAGAAAGTTGTGTTTGTTCCAATAAATGAACATCGCTTGGAGAGGTTTAGAAGTAATATAATAAAAAGACTTCCACCACTTTCGTTTAAAAATAGTGCTAATTATTTGTATGTTATATTATTTGAAATTATAACTTGTTAATTTAGTAGAATATTTACTTCTAAAACTTTCTCTTTTAACAGTCGCAAATCATTTAATGAATGGGCGACAGTAGGAATTTATAAATGTAGGCGAAGGTTATACGAGCTTTATGATGAAAGATCATATAATAGTAGTGTTATATTTAGAGATTATGTAAAAACATATTCTAAAATATTTAAAAAAGTGTGCTCCACTGCTAAGGCTTTACATTTAAGCAACAAAATTAAAACTGCATCCGACAATATTAAAATGACCTGGAGAATAATAAATAGTGAAACGGGCAAGGTCAAACCGCGCAACTCGGATTTTCAATTGAATATTAACAATAATTTAACGCGATCTGATCAAGAAGTTGCTATGGTTTTTGAGAAACATTTTACTGATGTTCCTTTTTTGACAACAAAATAATTAAATTCTTCTCCTACTGTCGCCGAATCATTGCTCAAACAAAATGTAAAGGCTTGTTCAAATACTTTTAAATTCCATAGGGTACTGCCAAAAGATATTGTTAAATATTTTAAAACTATTGATGTTAAGAAAACGGCAGACTTATGGGGGATTTCCGTTAAAGTTATTTTATATATTAGCACCTTATCTAGCCACTATATTTAATGAAAAAAATAAAATTTCCTGATTTAATGAAACATAGTAAAGTCATACCTATATTTAAATCTGGTAGTACATTAAGCCCCGCCAATTTTAGACCAGTTTCTGTACTACCAACATTAAGTAAAATTTTTGAAAAAATTATTTGAGATCAGATGTTAAGTTTTTTTTTTCTGTTCTCTCTGGCTACCCCGTCAGGGATTGTGCGTGAAGATAAGTAAGTAAGTAAGTAAGTAAGATGTTAAGTTTCTTTAATATTAATAAATTGCTATATAAAAATCAATTCGGTTTTACAAGGGGTCGCTCGACAACTGACGCTGGAGTTGAGCTTATTAAACATATTTTTTGTGCATGGGAGAATTCAGAGGATGCTTTGGGTATATTTTGTGACCTTTCCAAGGCCTTCATTTGTGTTCACCATGAGACATTAATCAGGAAGCTGCAGTACTATGGTGTCAAGAACACAGCGCTTAAACTTATTATTTCATATTTAAGTAATAGAAAACAGAAGGTTATTATCAATGGTAAAAGTTCTTCCGGGTCACCAGTACTAATGGGTGTTCCTCAGGGCTCGATTCTCGGCCCATTCCTGTTTCTGGTGTATATTAATGACTTACCTCACCTTGTAGGGGATAGTCATGATATACTTCCTTGATTTTTAAACTTAAACGTCAGTCACTTAAATGTGACGAAGTGAATAATGCTATATCAAAATAAGTGCATTGGTTTAACGTTAATAATCTGCATTTGAACGGAAATGAAACTAATTGTGTAAATTTACAACAACGAATGTTAAAAATCTGAATACCAATGTGTTTTTAAATGGTGAGGAATTGAGCCCTGTTGTATCCACTGTTTTTCTTGGCATCACTCTTGACACAAAGCTCCAGTGGGGCCCCCATATATCTAAATTAGCAAGCAGACTAAGTTCTGCAGCCTATGCTGTAAAAAAAATTTTAGTGTCGATTAAGTTTAAAAATTTAGTGTCGATAGATTAGTTTATTTTAGTTATTTTCATAGCATAATGTGTTATGGGATTTTGCTATGGGGAAATGCGGCTGATTCAGAAACTATTTTTGTTTTACAGAAGAGGGCCATTAGAGCTATTTACAATCTAAAACCGAGAGAGTCTCTTAGAGATAAATTTAAAGAAATTAATATATTAACTTTGGCCTCTCAGTATATTTACGAAAATTTAATGTATGTTCACAAAAACAAAGATAATTTTAGTAAAATAAGTGATAAACATTCTGTAAACACTAGGAACAAACATAAGCTAGTGATACCAGTTTCTCGACTCCACAGAGTCAGTAATTCATTCTTGGGGCAATGTATACGCTATTACAACAAGGTCCCGGAAAGTGTACAGGTTCTCTCTATTACCAAGTTTAAATGTTTTATTAAGCTGAAACTGTATAAAAAGGGTTATTATAGTATAAATGAATACATGGTTGATAATAACCCCTGGGAATGAGGTGGTCGCTTCCAAGCAGTTTCTAAAATAAATTTTGTAAATATTGCGTAATCATTTATATAGTAAAATTTATTTTAAAAAAAAGTCTCGCTGGGTTTCTTGCTGGTTCTTTGTAAAGTAAAAAATGACTTTCAATAAGAATTACACATATAATGTATATTGAATAAAAATATTCTATTCTATTCTATTCTATTCTATTCTTATCTATTCTATTCTATTCTATTCAACTCGGCTGGGCAGCGTTCGGGAAAATACGTCAAATCTTCTCGTCATGTATACCTCAAAACTTGAAAATGAGACTTTAGAAATAGTGCGTGTTGCCAGTGATGACCTATGGAACTGAGACGTGGCTCTTCCCTGCTAGCCATATGAGGAAGCTCAGTCGCTCAGCGAGCTATGGAGAGGGTTATGCCCGGAGTTTCTCTGCGTGATAAACTTAGAAATGAGGATATCCGCAGTAGAACCAGAGTTACCGACATAGACCGAAGGATTTTTTATTTATTTATTGGACAACACAACAGATTACATCATGACTTAAAGCTATAACTTACAATAATAATAGTGTAAGACAAGACATAATCCTTATACGTGTTATCACGGCATGCCAAGATTGAGAAACAAACATTTTGAATAAAATTGCTTAAACTAACAGCCTCATAAATCCAACAAATTAAAAACTATAATTTTAGTGAATATCAATCAAAGGGGATGTCCTTGAGAATGCCTTTCAAAATATTTCTAAAGTGAACCAGACTAGAGTTGAAGATGTCAAGGTTGGTAAAGCGAAGGCTATAATTCTCATAAAGTCGACATAACCTTGATAGGGGTTGATTCCGGGAGATATTATTTCGCGATAGGGGTATGTCAAATATTTTTTTCATAGGTCTACGTGGGTTGTGTTTTATGTTAAAATTTAACAGTTACAAAACTTCGTGACTATCCAGTTCCGAGTGTATTATTTTGTGTAGGTTAACTAGGTCCAATTCGTCGCGACGGAGGTGAAGTGGTGTCATGTCAAATTCTTTAAGCCTCTCAGCATATGACCGGGGTCCTCTATTGTTGCCGGTACGTAAGCTCAATAAACGCAAAAACTTGGATTGGATCGATTCAATGCGCTCGGAGTGCACTGCGTAGTAGGTTCCATATTATTGAACTATATTCTAAATTACTTCGAACCAGACTGTTATATAACAAAATTAAAGTTTGAGAGTTCCTGAAGTGCCTGCTCTGTCTGGTAACGAAACTTAGTACCTGGTTAGATTTTTTGGCTATGAGATCGTAATGTTGGCGGAAACTAAGCTGTTCGTCAAACAAGACCCCGAGATCCCTGATAGACGACACACGAGACAGAGTTTGTTGTTCTAAGATATAATTGTTTGATACCTTGTTTTTTTTAAGTGTGTAGGTGATGACATAGCATTTTTGACATTAAGGAACATATTATTTTCTTTGCACCAATTAGACAGGCTGTTTAAGTCTTCCTGTATGATGCGTGTGTCGTCAGCTTCACCAATTCTATTGAATATTTTTAGGTCGGCAGCATATAATAGGCAAGGGGACTGAATTTTACCAATGAGGTCATTAATGAAAGTCACAAAAATTAACGGGCCCAAATCGGATCCTTGAGGAACACCAGACTTAATGACGATTTCTTCTGATGTGTACCCCTTGAAGGTCACGAGCTGACTCCTGTTTTTCAAGTAGGACTCGAGCCAACGCAACAGACTGCCGTGTATACCATACGACTCGAGTTTCTTACATAAAATTGCGTGGTCCACTTTATCGAACGCTTTCTTAAAGTCGGTATATATAGCATCTACCTGACCACGGTTGTAAAAAGCATCACATTTGTAGGTTTTGCAGTTAAGAAGGTTACTGACTGTCGATCTCCTTTTGATGAATCCGTGCTGCTTAGATGATATAAGAGGTTTTAAATGAAAATAGAGATGATCAAATAGTACTGATTCAAATAATTTGGATACTGCTGACAAAATGCTTATGGGTCTATAATTTTCACCGTTGGCTCGGTCACCAGATTTAAATATAGGGACAATGTTAGCTTTTTTCCAGCGAGAAGGGAACACACTGCTGTTCAGTGATTTATTAAATATTAGCTGAAGCGGGCGACACAGTTCATCTGCGCATACTCGCAGGAATATAGGTGGAATGCCGTCAGGGCCGGCTCCCTTGTTGGAGTCAAGACGCCTCAGTTTTGATAATATTTCGTTCTCAGTGAGTACGATTTTAGTGAGAAGACTATTTGTTTGAATACAACAATCGTATATCCCCGATCCGTGACTATGATCTTCGAATACTGACCCAAAAAATTTTGAAAACAGGATTAGTAAGCTGAAGTGGCAATGGGCCGGCCATATAGTTCGAAGAACTGACAACCGATGGGGAAAAAAGGTTCTCGAGTGGCTGCCTCGTACCGGCAGACGAACTGTAGGGCATCCCGATTCTAGATGGAGTGACGACCTGGTAAGACATGCGGGAAGTCGATGGATACAGGTGGCTCAGGCCCGTGATTTGTGGCATTCCTTTTAGGAGGCCTATGTTCAGAAGTGCACTTGTGAAAGGCTGTAATGATGATGATGATGATGATGATATGTTCTTTTACGCGGGTTTTATTGATCCTTTTGTTTGCACTATATAAGAGAGAACACTTTCACAACCTAGCAACTTCTACAGGAATCCCTTAATTAACAATCGCAACACCATCTACGTGCTTGCCCTGTATGGTATTTTTTCTATGTATGTGCTTGAAAAACTCTTCTTTTCTTAATAAGTAGCCAGATGTTAGGCAATTTCTGAGTAATACTGCATATTCTGTGGGTATTTTGTTTTCCTTTAGTTTACTAGTTACAATAGAGATGCATTCTTCAACAGGTAGGTATGTAAATAGAGACTGTACATCAAAACGGACCATGGTTCCATTGTCATTATGACGTAAGTCTTTTATCCAACGGATAAAATGGTATGAATCTTTAGTGTGTGCTCTTAGTGGTAATAGCATTTTTGCTAAGTGTTAAAAACGCGATAAAATCCGTAAGAGTAGTTTTATTCAATATATAGTAGAATGATGTATTGTCCAACACGCACTGGATCAGCGCGGCAGATTATTTGCTCCCTTTCTCGATCAAAAATGAGAGAAGGCCTATGCCCAACATTGGTGCGTAAATAGGATGTTACTTTAATTTTACTTAACCTGTGTTGTCTTAAAAAATCATTAGAACGTTGAACACTTTACTCTCCTCGTAGTCATAAATACTACAAAGCACTCGAAATTTCAGACGCACAATAGTAGTTTCCTGTTGGTGACGCGGTGCAATGTTCCCTAAAATGAACAGTCAGTCTATGAAATAGATTTTCTTTTCTTTTATTATATTATTATTAATCGAGATAAGCTTTGAATTAACTTAGAGATATGAAGCAGCATAGCTTATTAGCTACGTAATACGAATTAAATATGTTGTTTGTTATGATTTAGATTCATGAATTATGTACGTATAATAAGTGTACGGAACGCGATAAGTGATAGAAATATAATGATAAGAGAATCGATATTAGCTATAATTACATATATATTCATATATACATGGCTTACTAAGGGTCTTGCAAGAATAGTTGTTCAACTCGTGTACGTTGCGACCCTCCAAACGAATCGAGTCCCGCTACCGATTATTTTTATTGTATAAAGTAAAAATTATGTTTTGTAAATTTTAATCAATAATTTACATTGATTTTATAAGGTAATAAAACAAATATTATGTGAAAAGTATTTAATTATGAAATAGGCAGGCCTTGTTACAGTCAAAACACAAGCTTGTTTTACGAAAACCATGTTATCGATTCCGCTGTCGGTGTTCAGTATGGTTTGGGAACTCCCGACAATTTCAATGTCCCGGGACACGGTACAGCCTATAATCAATGTCCCGGGAATTCCCGGGATTTCGAAACTTTCAAGAAAAGCTTTTTTGTTTTTTTTTTAAGATAGGTAAGCCTCTTTTGATGAATTTTAGTTGAGTTAATTTCTGGTGAAACATATTGAAAAGAGGCATTTTTTTGTATAAATCAACATTTATTAAACAAATAAACAGAAAATTAAATAACTTTAACGTTAATTTCAGTCTTAATAATTGCTTTGTTTATTTCCTTTAGTCACACACAGATGCACTTCTAAACAGTTAAATCTTATAGTTATGAAACGATCATAGTTAAAAATCATACTAATTCTTAATAACTTTACTATTATCTAGTAATTCTTATTATTTTCTTAACTGACGGCTCCGTGGCGCAGTGGCTTAGCAATAAGTTGCTGTGCTGGGGTCGCGGGTTCGAATCCCGCACGGTACAAATATTTGTATGGCCTACAAATAATTGTTCCGGGTCTGGATGTTTGACCTTGTGCAATTTGTGTTTGTAACTGCCTCCACAATACAGGACAAAATCCTAGTGGGGGCATAAAGTTTCTTATAAAAAAAATAATTCTAGTATCTAATCATAGTTCATAATCTCATTGTTAATTCTCACAATCACATATTGCATGCCGTAAGCGCAAAGCGCATAGGTATGTTCTACTAGCGCCTAAAAATCAAGATTCCAGCGTTTTGTCGCATGAAATCGTATCTAGCAATCATATTATACATATAAATTATATAAAAAGCACATTGTCAGAAAGATAAATGATTGCTGAACTTATTTATATTTTTTTTTAAATCGATTAATTGATATTTTTACATAAAAAAACGGGTTTTAGTGGCTTATGGTGTGGATTTATCAAGTCCGTATGGCTTTGTAAACATGATAACTTTTGAAAACATCAATTCTTTAACTCAGTTTATATTTAAAACTCTTCATCTATAATGTGGGAAGCCATTGAATGTAAATGGCAGTTTAATTTTGTTTTGTTTAGTTATAATTAATTTTTTTCGGCAGCTAAATGTCGAAATTTTCGGTGTTTTAGCAGCCTTGTGTTAGAATTTATTTTAGTAAATAGAAACTGCCTGTGTATCAGTTGTTTGCAGCGGCTCAAAAAGATCGCTGTACAAATAAATACAAAATATTCGATTAACAAATTTCATACATACTTGATTATTATAATATTCAGAGATTTTCATTACAATATTTTAAAAGCACAGAATAAATAATAGTAGTACGTACCTACTAAAAGTAAGTAGAATGTAATATTTATACTTAAATACGTCTTGGACTTTATGGAGTGACATGAATATGATGACGTATATATATGATGATCATATGAGCATTGTGAGTCGTGCACTTTGTATTTTTTTTTCAAATTGAAGTTTGACATCAAATTATCAGAAAATTGGAAGTATTATAAGGTTATTAGTGAAATCTTGTGTGTATTTAAACTACTTTAAAAAAATCCGTATAATCATGCTATACCTAATTTTTTTAATGCGAAAGCATGCTCTGTTGGATTTACCAATAGTTTTTGTTTCATTTATTGTGTAGTAGTAGTTACGTTGTAGACCAAATAATTATTCATTAAACTCACACATGCCGCTAGGCTTCTTCAATTATTTGAAAATAAAAATTATTACATAACAATTTCGACAATCTTGTCTCGTCTCAAGTCTCGAACCGAAAGTCCCGGGACTAGAGACAACTAAAATTACGAAAAGTCCCGGGACTTCGAGCCACGAGAAGTCCCGGGACCCAAACCCTAGTATTCAGCAGGGTGACCCACTAGGTCCAGCACTTTTCAGTTTGGGAATTCAACCCATTAATTCAAATTTAAAATCCAAGCTGAATATCTGGTATCTGGACGACGGTACACTGGGAGGAGTCCTTAGTTATTTTACTCATATCTTTCGAAATTTTAAAAATATTGGTCTTGCACCAAATAGCAATAAAGGTGAAATATTTTTTCCAATAATTTATGTGGTAGAACCACATAAATTATCATATATACAGACACACTTTAATTTAAAATTTCAATGATATTTCTCCAGAAATCAAATTGATATTTCGCCCTAGTGTGGGATGCTACTTGCGTAGACGCTTTGGCGGCCTCTCATCTCAAGGGTTACTCGTTTAGAGCCGAGGCGGCGTCTGAGGCAGCCGAACTGAGTAAGTGGCGCAAATATGAATCTCTGAAAGATGACTACATATTTGTGCCATTTGCTGTGGAGACTATCGGTCCGTGAGTTCCACGTGCGGTGAAGTTCCTAAAGGAACTCTATCCGCGACTGGCCTTTGCTGCTGGTGATGTATAGTGGTGGTGTATAGTAATTTAGCGAGGAAACGCAGCCAGCGTTCTTGGCACGATGCCACGGTGAGTAGGTCTGTATGATAATTAAGTTATTAGTTTTAATTTTTTTTATTGTTTTTTTAAATATTGTATTTAATAAAGTATTGTATATTATGTTATGCAAATAAACTTATATTTAATTATTAATGGAGTATTAACAAATTGTAATTAAAAATAAGTATAAGACAATCTTAATATTTAATTATTTAATTGCATTAATTTGTGAATGAGACTGTTATTTGGATTAAGACGTTCATTTTTATCTGTGAAAATAGCTAAATATTGTAGAATTAAAAATTTTTAAGAATTGTCAAACTGGAACATACTGTGTGAAATTATGTTATTTTGTTGAATATTTTATTTATGTTTAATAAAATGTCAATGTAATACACAAATATAATTTTAATATATCTAACTGTTGTTACTTTTTGCACGAACCATTATTGTATAATGTGTTTGTTTTGGGAAATAAATACAACGGGTAATAAAGGAACATGCGGTAGTGAAAAATGTTAGTACTCGTAGGTCAAAATGGCATTAGGCGCGCAGGTCTTCTTACGGTTTAGCTTTCGAAATGCAATAGTGACGTGCCCAATTTGCGATTCGTTCGGGACCAGTGACAGTGTCAGGAACCTACAAGTACAAAGAAAATAATAGTGAAAAGTAATGAAGAATTAAGTACTACAAGTATCGCATTTTCTATGGTGAAAATTTATAGTGACATTGGTGTTTTATTCAAGATCTTCTAGTGTTAACACTAATCCTCGGGTACGAAGATACAGTCGACATAGGCGCATACGATAGGCGTCAAGACCGGGACCGATTCAAGGGGGGCCCGTAATCTTACTCGTGTACCCCTTCTGTAAGAAACTTCGTTGTGTAAAGAATCGAATATCTTCTACTAGGGCCACGCATGTTACCATCTTTAGACACGCCCACCTCGTTGTCCGAATCCAGCGTAGTATGTTGCTGGTCTTGGGGCCGCAAGAGCTGTATGCCCCCAATATTAAGACTAAACACTATAAAATCCGAAAATGTATTTCATTTAACACACTCCATATAAAATAGTTTACCCCAGTATATAACAACTAACATTCAAAAAGATTTAAGTCGGTGTAAATCATGGATTAAACAATTGGAACAAGTTTTATTACAGACCGACTATCCGCAGTCACTAGTTCTCTTAACCAAAAATTTTTTCAGACAGTGCACGATCCAGACAAAGTTTTGCGAGGACAATTGCACGAGACTGTCTGCAAATTTCTTGCAGTAATACTCTTAAATTAGAAACTTTGCAAATAAGAGGTCAGCTGTAATACTTGAAAATGTGTTGCTCTTACAAGAATGAAGTAAATACAGCGAATTGCTCGTATTAAAATGTAAAATTATTTTAGTGCCTTCATATTACAGTAGTTGATTCTCTTACGTAGTATTGGCGTGTAATATAATTCAATAAACCATTTTGTCCTGTGGTTATTGCTAGACGCGATAAAGGGAAATTAAACAGATGTACGGTAGCATCTTCCCGATAGCAAACGGAAATAATAAAGAAAGGTACATTTGACGACCCGCATGACACGCGTGGCATTTACGGATAATATCCTTTCTAGGAGATAATTCATCGGGGGAGGCTATATTCGGCACTAGACCTTGATAACCACTAGTGACGAAGTTGTGGTACTTTAATCCTTCGCTAAGAATCCTAAGATCTAATGTCGGATCTGTTTCAAAAGAAAAAACCGCATTGAATTTTTACTCGCGTGTAGTTTAGAAACAAATCCTTGCCATATTTACAAGTCTACATCCTACATTAAAGTTTTTTTTTTATTCTTATGGTCCTCTGATGTAGTGGTCAATGCCTTTGTATATCTTGGTTTAATCTCTGGGTTGGACTTGTCCATAAATTTTTTTTGTCATGTTCATTGTAGTCATGATGTAGGTCAATTATTTATTTTACACTATTTTTTTTTCCTTCTTTTTTTTCTTTAACTATCTATTTATATTATTATTTTATAAAAATCTCTGTACTGGCATTCTTGTCTATCGTACTATTTATTTTTATGTGAATATATGATGTTATTTGTTTGTTTATATAATGCATACTAATAACGTTACTGCATTGTTTGATTGTAATTACTACTGTTTCATGGCATTTACACTCCAAACTATTTCTATCTGATGTCTTGCATTTGTCTTATCTTATACAGAATTTCATATGCATAGATGATATATTACGTAGTAATATATTCTATCCATTTTTCTTACTTCTATATATATTTTTTAATATCTTTATTATTTACCTAGGTTTTATTTTTTATTTTCACCTGTCTTACTATATATTCACAGAATTTAATAAAATCTTTTCTTTCAGTTTTCCTCGTTAAAATATCCGAAATATTTGTTTGTGTAATCTTTATATTTATTTTCTGTTCTAGGTCAATCCTTTTACTGCTGTACACTGGGCAGTCTACGAGCAAGTGCATCACAGTTTCTTTTACCTCTGGGTCACAAGCACATCCAGCGCTTGTCCTACACTTGAAGCGATTTAGGTACCCTGCAAAAGCACCGTGTCCAGTAAGTATTTGCACTAGTTCAGGTGATGGTCTAATTTTTCTTATTAATTTGTACGCTGTTTCGGCATTTTTGAGGAACATTTTGGTAGTCGTAGCTGTTTCACTATTTATGTATCGCTGGTTCCATTCCTGCACTGATCTTTCCCTTATCGTTCGTTTTATGATCGATATGGGGCATCTGTCATATTGGGATGCTGTTTTTTTGTATAGTGCCGCTTCTTTTGCCAGGTGATCTGCTCTTTCATTTCCTTTATGTCCCACATGAGCCCTAATCCAAAATAACTTTACCGTTTTGTTATTATTATTTATAATCATTAAATTTTTTCTAGTGGCGCGGACAAATGGGTGGAAGTTGTCCGGGGATTTCATTGAGTGCAGTCCTGACTGGGAGTCGCTGTAGATATTGAAGACACTGACCTTATGTTTCATCATAAGTTCTGTGGCTTGGTACAGTGCGTAAAGTTCGGCTTGGTAAACTGTGCAGAAGGATTCCAGCTTAAATTTTTTACTTAAAATTTCAGTGTTGTCCTTCTACACAGATAACACTGCCCCTACCTTCCCGTCAATTTTACTCCCATCAGTGTATATCTGTACCGCCTCTAGCTGTTCTTTTGTTGCTTTTATCTCTTCCGGTTGTTTACCTTCTATTGTGCTAAAAGTTATTTCCTCTTCTTTAGCTGGATGGTCGGCTTCAATAAAGAGTTCCTTTACTTCGACTTTTCTGTCCCCCAGGATATCCTCCTGCGGTTTCCCGCGCTTTGCTTCATACAGCCTTGCAGCTTCCCGCAAGCGGATATCCAGAGGTAACAGTCCCGTTAATATGAGTGCAAATTTTTTGTGCGAAGCCCCTCTGCAGGATGTTAAGATGTTTTTGTATAGATATTTTTTGTGATGCACTTGCCCAGACACTGGCTGCATAGAGCACGATCGGCTCGACGACTGAAACATATATCGTCCTGATGATCTCCGAACTCAATCCCCAAGAAATTTTTGCTGTCTTTACTAAATGTTTATATATATTTGTAACCTTTCGACATATATATACAACACGACTATAAAAGGTTAATTTTTTATCTATTATAAGGCCTAATAATTTAATTTCGTCTACAATTTTTATGTTTGTTCCTCCCATGTGGAGTTGAGGTGTGTCGTATTTAAGTTTTATGGTAATTATTATTGCATTGGTTTTGTGTGCAGCTAAACCAAGCTTGTTACGCACACCCCAATCATGCACAAGGGCGAGTGTTCTATTATCTTTTTCTTCAATTTTGGGGACTTTTTGTCCAGAGAACACCAGGACGACATCATCGGCAAAGGCTTGACAGTAAACTTCTTCACTGTCCATCAAGTCCAACAAAGGGTCCAGTAGCAGGTTCCAAAACGTGGGCCCTGCAATTGATCCCTGCACGCATCCTTTTGATGTAAATTTATCAATTTCTTTATCTGCGTATCGCAAATTTATTTTGCGGTTTTCGAAGTAACTATTAACGATTTCCCGGAGGTTTTGGGGACACTTTTTCTCTAATAGCTGGCATTTTATGGCAGGCCACCAAGCATTGTCGAAAGCTCCCTGTATGTCTAGAGATATTATTAAGTTTATCTTTTTGTCTTTGAGATTTACTCTTATGTGCTGTAGCAGATCATACAGGGAGTCTTCCGTACTTCGCTGAGGCACAAACCCATATTGTCTTGGATTACTTTTCAGCAAAATGTGCCATCGTATTCTCTTAACTATCAGTTTTTCTAATATTTTACCTAATATTGAAAGTAATCCAATAGGTCTATAGGCCTTGGGGTGGGTATAGTCGCTTTTACCAGGTTTTTTTGAGAACTATTACAACGGCTGCCTTCCATGGTGTTGGGTAGTGAGTGAGCTGCAAACATTTGTTGACAATTGATAAAAAAAGTTCTTCATTTGTTCCTATTGCTGCAGTACAAATATCCATTGTAAAACCATCAGGTCCAGGTGCCTTCTTCATGCTAAAACTTTCCATAACCTTTCTTAGTTCAGCTTCAGTAAATGGTGGATCCTGGGTGTCATTTGGTAGGTATTCGTGTATTTTTTCAGCTTTTTCTCTCGTTTCCTTTTGTTCAGAATTATCGGTAGTATAGTCATCTACTGGGAAAAACTATCTGCTAACCAAGCCGCTGATTTGTCAGGACATAAAGCCTTTCCATCATTCACTTTGCCTTTTTGTTGTTTTTCTAATCACTCTATAAATTTTATCCCAGAAACTTTCCCTATCCTGATTTGTACAGTACTCCTTCCAACTATTTGTTTGTGCACTAATTGCCTCTTTGTCATATTTCATTTTTGCTTCCAGGTATTGCTGTACTACGTGTTCTCTTCAATGCCATGCAGCGCATCGGATCCTTCTACGTTGCGTTATCATCGCCTTCTTCAGTTCTTCCAGTTCTCTACTCCACCATGGTAAGGATGTTTTTTCTTTTATTTTTAGTTTAGGAATACTTTTTTCACATGCTTTATTTATACCCTCAATATATGTGGCTATAATGCTTTCCAAAGCCTCCTTTGATACAATTTTGCCGACTTGAACTGCCTCAATTCTATTTTCTTCTAGATAATTTTTAAATATTATTTTAAAATCTGTCCAATTAGCTTTTTTAGTGTTATAAATTCTGGTTGTTAAAGTTCTTCTTTTTTCTTGCGGTTTGTCTAAGTTGATGGAAAAAAACCATAGCATTATGATCTGAACTTATTAAATCCTTATCTACCCTCCAATCTTGAATATGCTTAAGTAAGCTTTTATTACATACTGTTATGTCTACATGACTTGTGTATAATTTGCCCCCTCTAATTGTATCAAAGGTAGGCTCTGTTCCTTCATTTAGTATATGTAATCCCATTTCATCCAATGCCTCCTGTAATGCCACCCCTCGATGATCTATTGAAGTGCTTCCCCACCACGTATTCCACGCGTTAACATCTCCTCCAATTAATATATATTTAGCTGTTAGATTGTTGACTATTTTTTCAATTTGTTTAAGATATCTTAAACAATATACTTTGTTTAAGATATCTTAAACAAAGTATATTGATATTGCCCCTATTGTCCACTTATCAGTTTGTAAAATGGCAACTACAATGTTTTCCGTAACCAAAGTGGGGTCTTCTATTATTTTAATATTCGAATCGAAAACAAATATAGCTGCTTTGTTCGGCTTTTCTTTTCTTCGGCATTGTACTATTCTACTACCTGGCGGTTGCTGTACTTCTCCTGTAGCAGCTGTGTAAGGTTCTTGTACTAAGGCTATCTGGATGTTTTTACTAAGTGCTTCAATAAATACCTCTTGTGTAGCTAGCTTTTTTCGTTGTAGGTTTATTTGTATAAATTTATATTCCCGCTTACTAGGATTTCCGTGCAGGGATTGCGTCAATTTGGAGTTAACTTCCTCGTCTTAATAGTAGGCTACGCTAGATCTTGCAATTGCGTCCCACTTGTTACGTATAGGACATCTGTCATCGAAGCTGTTATGGTCGGTTTTTTTCGTTTTTGGCCAGGTGACAGTTTCGGCACGTGGGTACATCTCCTGAAAGCCATCCTGGGCAGTCCGCTCTTAAATGCGGTACCTTAAAGTTAAAAGTAGATATATAACTAATATAGCTGCTGCAGCTATATTGATTGTATAGTTATAACACGAATAAGTCGGTTCGACCGGGTAAAAAACACGCCCTCACAAAATACCAGCGTAAAATAGTAGATTAATGCTTCTGTGTTTCGTATGGTGAGTGTAGAGAACCGGAGTCCCTTTTTACTGAAATAGAGGCATTCTATGTTAGTCCTCATGGCTGACAACGCATCTACATTTTGAGTCGCAAACGAGGATAGATGTAGATGTCTATTAGCCACAGCAACCACTTACCATCAGGTAGACTGTGTGCTCGCTTATCACCCTTATCCTATAAAGAAAAATACACGTCTGCTGAAACAGGCCTCCCTCAATCCTTACAAGATAATAAAGTAATTTTTCTGCCACGCCACTTCATTGTGTATTGACGGACTTCACATGCGTCCTCGAAATTTTGTCACGATGTTCTCCACACCACTCAGAGCATGGTAAAGCAGCACATAGTTGCAAATTAACAATTCGATTGATGCCGGTGGGAAGAAAACCCGGGTTACATGTGTCGTCTAAACTTTACGATGAGCGCTTAACCCTTAAGCAAACTTATCTCCAAATAAATCACTTGGCGTTGCTATAGGTAACGAGAAGGAAAAGAAAAGGAAGTCCTCTCCCAAGGTCGGACCGCCACGGGGTGGCCAGGGCCGTGCATGTGTGCGCTGGCATTCCCGAGTCCCTGTCAATATGCAGGAAAGGTGAAACACCATGGTATTTTAATCGGTGCAAGTTAATCATAGCCTGTCCTTTTCTGTGCAAACGGTATAATTTCACCGATAACAATTGCCATTTATTAGTAATAAAAAGGTACTTTTCATCAGAGTATTGCTGTCTATCTCCTGGCTTATTTTCATCTGTCGCTTCTTTTTATATCCACTAGAGTATAACTTGGGTACTTAAGACGTCCACTTATTACAGTTTTCTTAGCGTGTAGATCAAAATTTTAATACAAATATTTAAAAAAATTGGTAATATTTGTGTTAACTAACTAGCGTATTTTTCTGAGTGCAATTGTGTCAAAACACTACGCAGGACTATTCCTATTCCGCATATTCTACTCATGTTTAATTCCACTTAACGGAAATATGTTTTCTACTTGAAGGTGAGGAAAAAAGTACATAACATAGTCAGTTTATAATAAAAGTGTGTCTGTTCTAAGGCAGATAATGTCCCGACAATGTTGTTTTTTTTTTGTTCTATTATTATTTGATCTATTAATGTGCAAAAGTGATAATTGTAATTACTTATTTATAATACTATAATAATCATATAATGTTCTTCCTAAATGTGAGACTACTATGTTTAGTAGTAGAAGACTTCTTTTAAACTATAATAAATCTGTACCTGACTGCTATATCACCTAATGGCAAGTGCTGACTTAACCGAAGATGTTAAAGATTCTTTTTTATGTCAGGGGGTTCTCATGCTGGTCTACCTTTCCGGTGATCCTGGTATGGAATACGGGTACGCGACCCCGGCTCCCCGAGCTACTGTTATTCTCATACCTTTCCTGCCGAGATAACAGTATCCTTACACCTATGCTCCTACCCCCAAACTTCTTTTTCCTTTTCCCAAAATGGTAGCTTCCTCTACCAGCAATAGCATACCCAAAGAGGGTTGGTGTCAGGCAGGCGGCCGACTGTAAAACTTTTGCCAAATCCCATGCAGTAAATGAATAGTACGAGTTGTGGGACATATGACAGGGCTAGGGCGTACCCCGCAGGCGACGCGCAGGGGCAGCACCCGGCTCCTGTGGGAAGTGGGCAAGGGTTGTCGCACCTTACGGAGCGGGTGCGACGTAAGAGGCGAGCCCGGAGAGAGAAGAATGTCAGAGTGAGTTTTGCAAGCTGGAATATAGGTACGATGACTGGAAGAGGAAGAGAGTTAGCAGATGTTTTGAAACGACGAAGAGTGAATGTTGCCTGTTTGCAGGAAACAAAATGGAAGGGCAATAAAGCAAGAGAGATTGGGGAGGGATACAAGTTTTATTATTGTGGAAGTGATGGGAAGCGAAATGGAGTAGGAGTTGTGTTAGATAGTGGAATGAAAGAACGAGTGACAGATGTGAAAAGAGTAAATGACAGAATGATAGTTGTTAAATTAATGATTGAAAACAAAGTAGTGAATGTTGTAAGTGTGTATGCTCCGCAAACAGGCTGTGAAGAGAGTGTGAAAGAGAAGTTTTGGGAGGAATTTGATTGTATGATGATGGGAATACCTGAGCGTGAGGATGTTTATATGGGAGGAGATTTTAATGGACATGTAGGGAGAGTGAATGACGGGTATGAAAGAGTACACGGTGGATGGGGGTACGGAGTGCGGAACCGTGAGGGGGAAGTTCTTCTGCAAGCAGCATGTGCTTTCGACCTGGCTGTAGTAAACACGTGGTTCCAAAAACGAGATCAGCATCTTGTTACTTATAAAAGTGGCCACCACGCGACACAGATCGACTATCTTCTGATAAGACGGAACCAAATCAAGAGTGTAAAAAACTGCAAAGTGCTTCCAGGTGAAGACTTAGTATCCCAGCACCGAATTCTGCTGGCTGACATCTGCTTAACTGTTCGCCTCAACAAACATAAGGATCGTCCCCCACCCAAAATAAAGTGGCATTTGCTGCATAAGGAGGGGTATGCAAGTGAATTTAGAGAGCTAGTTGTAAACAAGATGATAGAGATGGGTGATATGGAAGGAATGAGTGTGAATGAGTGCTGGAAGGAAATGGCTGATTGTATCAGAAGTGTGGCAAGGAAGGTGTTAGGAGAAACAAAAGGGAAGCGTATGATAGATAAGGATGGGTGGTGGTGGAGTGAAAGTATTGGAGAAGTTTTGAGAGAAAAGAAAAATGCCTTTAAAGAATGGCAGAGCGTAGAAGACCAGAATGAATCCATAAAAGAAAGTAAGAGAGGGGCGTATAAAGAATGTAAGAAGAGAGCGAAGAAGGAAGTTGCTATTTGTAGGGCAGAGGCGCACGATAAATTATATCGGTCCCTTGAAAGCCCCGAAGGTCAAAAACGACTTTTTCAAATTGCAAGAGCGAGAGAAAGGAATGGAAGAGATGTTTCACATGTAAAATGTATAAAAGATGATTCTGGAAGGATTTTGACTGACGATGAAAGTATAAAGAAGCGATGGAAGGAGTATTTGAGAAATTGATGAATGAGGAGAATGAATGGAATGGTATGCTTGAAAACCCACCAGTGAATATGGGCTTAGTGAGAGAAATTAGTGTGGAAGAAGTAAAAATGGCTGTTAGGAATATGAAGAATGGGAAGGCGGTCGGCCCAGATGGAATACCAGTAGAAGTGTGGAAGTTGCTGAGGGCGGATGGATGGAAGTGGTTGAGTTTATTTTTCGGTAAATTGTTGCAGGAAGAACAAATACCTGAGGAATGGTGCAGTAGTATACTGGTTCCCATTTTTAAAAACAAAGGAGACGTTCAAAACTGCAGCAGTTACCGGGGAATAAAGCTCATGTCACATACGATGAAAGTCTGGGAAAGAGTAATAGAGAGAAGAATGAGAGAAGAGTGTGAGATAACACAAAACCAGTTCGGATTCATGCCCGGTCGAGGTACGACAGATGCCATTTTCGCATTACGCCAATTGTGCGAAAAGTACAAGCGCGTGCATAAAGATCTGCACATGGTTTTTGTCGACCTTGAAAAGGCGTACGATCGGGTTCCCCGTGAGGTCGTGTGGTGGGCGTTAAAGATGAAAGGTATGCCTGGGAAGTATGTGAGGTTGGTCCGTGCTATGTACAGAGCATCCCGTACATGTGTACGATCTGCCGCGGGAACTACGGGCAGTATCGATGTGGCGGTAGGGCTGCACCAAGGGTCGGCACTGAGCCCTTACCTCTTCCTACTGATTATGGACGCTTTGACGTCGGACCTGCAGGATGAGGCACCCTGGTGCATGCTCTTTGCCGATGACATCGTGCTTGTCGGGGAAGAAGGCATCGAGGTACAGAGCAGACTGACGGGGTGGCAACGGAGGCTGGAAAGTGTTGGCCTGAAGATCAGCAGATCCAAAACCGAGTATCTGTGCTGTGATTTCGGCGGTCTTTCCAGTCCTGTACCCATGTCGTTGGATGGCGCTATACTGCCTATCTGCTCAGATGTCAAGTACCTCGGTTCCCTCATTCAAGGCGACGGCGGAATAGATAGAGCTGTGCAGCATAGGATTAACGCAGGGTGGATGAAATGGTGACAGGTCACAGCCACAACGTGCGATCCCCGAATGCCAATAAGGCTGAAGGGGAAAATTTACAAATCGATCATCCGACCTGTCGTCATGTATGGAAGTGAATGCTGGGCCGTCAAGAAGAAGGATGAAAATAGACTGCATGCGAATGAAATGAGAATGTTACGATGGATGTGTGGTGTGACAAGGATGGATAAGATAAGGAATGAGTATATAAGAGGAAGCCTGAAAGTAGCGCCAGTGGTAGAAAAGGTGAGAGGAAGCAGATTGGCATGGTTTGGGCATGTGATGCGGAGGAATGAAAGTCATGTCACAAAACGAGTGTTGAATATGAATGTGGAGGGACACACGGGCAGAGGAAGGCCGAATAAAAGATGGATCGATTGTGTGAAGAGTGATATGAGAATGAAAGGAGTAAGTATGGAAATGACGGCTGATAGAGAGGAATGGAACAAAAAGATTTACTCCGCCGACCCCAGATAATGGGAAATGGTTTAGAGAATGATGATGTTAAAGATTCTTTTTCTCAGTACAGTTTATTCTATTGGAAGGCATTGCTTCACTACGATCTCTCCTTGTGGTAAGTGTAATCTAGTAAACGATTTAGCATCAAGGGTTTAATCACCCTAAATACTAAATCGCTATTTTGGCGAAGTAAAAGCGAATTACCTCTTTCTTACCTTGAAGACGCCCAAAGGTTGTTCTTATTTATTTATCCTTAAAATTATTAAGTATTAATCAGAACCAGAAAATCTCATTGTTCGGAAAAGCACATTGCGCAGACTAAAGTGTTAAAATATAAAACGTGCTTTATCGCAGGAAGGCGCAAATAATTTATGATGTGTATTCTAAACGTAATAGCTCTTCGCAAAGCTCATATCTCTCTTATAAAAGATTTGCTACATTTGAAATTCTGATGCTCGTTTATCGTACTAGGTTTCAGTTTAAAATTAAATGACTGTATTTTTAATTTCAAAAGAAATAAACGAATTATGTATCGTTAAATTACCCGAACGAGGAAAATGTTACCAATTTATGTCATGTAATTAAATAGAAAAATACTATTGCTCCTACAACGTAAGCGCGGATATTTCGTGGAATTCTGATGAATTTGGGCCGGAAGTTATGAATATGAAGTCTGTAATTGTTTATACTACTTATAAGGATCATGTTTAATTAATAAATAGTAAAAATTAATAAATTAATTAATAAATATTATATTATAGGTGAATAAAATAAACAATGGAAAATTTCAGTAATAATTACAATTACACTAATAAGTATATTCCGACTAAGCTTCGACTTTCTGACAATAAGTCTTTGCTTGACTTAATTAATTTACTTAATTAATTAGTATTCAAAACAAAAGCGTAATTTCTTCATTATTTTACAAGAAATAAAGCTAACTCAGCAAGCAGTGAAATCATGCGTTTAATTGAAATTTATCTCAAAATTACGACTTTAATATCATTATGATATAGTGTTAATTAATAAGGTTTGTTAATGTCGGTATATGCATTTTGTTTATGTCAAACGTAATATACTCCGAACAGCGACTAACAGCAGCGAGAGTGATGCGACACAACTGGAACTACCCTCGTCTATCTGCCTGCCAAGCAAGACGTTTAAATCAAATCCTCCCAACAATGTGAGTTGACCACGCCCAGCAGTGGAGCTTACGAGCTGATTTTTTAAAGAAGTGAAGGCAAACAACCAAACTACTTACATATTTGTAAGTGATCACCGTCGCCCATGAACAATCCGCAATAACAGGGGTATCGCAGATGCGTTGACGACCTTTTATAAAGGTGTAGGATCATTTCTCTAAGTAGTACTGATCCGGAAAAATCCAACAAACGCAGTGTCAACGTGCGAGGCAGAAAATTCCTCGTAAATTCTACGATACTTGACAACCAACCATCGAGATGAAGAGGATGGAGGCCGGAATGAATCCATACAATTCCTCTTAGTGCTACTCGTAATATATGTGATAGAAAATATGCACAGAGATGAAACGTGCAAAGGCATGCTAAAAGCAAGGCTAGTGGATCAAGCCGATCAAAAAAAGTTGGTCGTCGACGATTCGGGCTATTCTCCGTTGAATGCGGTTAAGTGGAAAGAGCCGATACTGGGGTGGCCCGACTCAGAGATGGGAACAGTATTTAATAAAAGGCCTGTGCTATGTAAAGCTGCATGCGGTGGGCTGGCAAAAAATACTGTCATGATATAATGAGCACGCATTTTTGGTGCCACTTTAGCCTTTCCTTTTATGTAACTGCAGAACTGTACGTCTCTCAAAATATCAACGACAACAATTCTGATGCTGGCTGAGGCAGCAAGAAGAATGACATGAAATTGAGGAGATGCGACAAAGGAGTTTATGGTGAATGCGTAAACCTGTCTTTTAGAGTTCTAACTGAACTAAATTCAGTAGCCTCTAATCTGAGAATTTATTTAATAAAAGCTCTAAATCAGATACAAGTTTGTGCCGGCAGACAACAACGTTTTCCGGAGAAATATTAGCATGGCTGGTGTATGGTGGCCACCAGAGTTATAGTCTGCATATCGATGAATTTTACTAGTATCCAACAGATAATATACAGAAGGAACAGGGTAAGCGATAGCACACAACCTCATGTAACACCAGTGTTCACAGGCTTAGAGTTGGAGCAGCACCGTTGACTACAAACTTGATACTCCGAACTGCAAGAAAACCAGTGACCCAATTGCATTGATTCCCGAAAATCCCTTCAAATCGAAGCTGCGAAAGAAACCCTCTCTGCTAAACCCGACCGAAGGCCTTCGCTATGATCAAATTACCACAAGAGCTTCTTGGTCTTGACTGCCTCTGTCCATCGGTGAGTTAGGTAGACAAGAAGATCACGAGCTAGGCGACTTCATCATAGTCACTAATCAGCTGACGCTCTTCAACGTACCTCATATGCTGGCAGTTAATCATGGATTCAAATTGGAAGGCTTATCAAGGTACGTGTAGTACCTAAATAAAAAATAAGTTTTAACTTAAAACAATTTTTTTCTCTACAAGTTAGTAACAGTACCGTACGTTACAATGAAACGGATGAAACGGAATACATAAAACAAATGGACAACGCATAAGATACCTTGCGGGACTTTTGCAATAAGTATTATTTGCTGAATATACGATACAGGAATACAATTGCTATTGTGGAACTGTCCTCTCGAATCTAGTACAGATTAAAACCTAACTCATTATTGCTATTCGACGTTTATAAGCCTAGAAAATTGTTTGTCCTTTTTATAACTAAAATCTTAAGATATTTAATAGTATACGGATTATATTATATCTCGAGAAACTATTCTTAGGTTTCAGGTAGAACTCGGCCAGAGGAAAATAATCATTGGAGTTTTTCTTCGTTTTCATCAAAATATTTTACCGATATCCTTTTATTGACAATTCTATCCTTTGCCCGTTCTATATTTGGGTTCTATTCAAATTTGAAGTACAACGTCATCTGTACGTGACCGTCGATATGAGCTAAGAGGTTTTTTCGAAAGTTTCATCTATGGGATATCTAATAAAGTATTATTGAGTGTTCTGTATGCCTATCTATATCCTGTGCTATATGAATTGCTTCCTTTTCAAAATATAAATACTTTGCCTTACAAGATATTAATATACCTGGAGGCAAATAATAATATAATTTTTTTTAATTTATAATTTAACTCTCATTATTTGAGTGAATCTCGCTGCAAAATATATTTTTTACTTTTCGCTTCTTTTAACTTATACTTCTAATTAATACAAAACACGGTCCTGAGTCACCTGCATCCATGGACTTCCTGCTTGTTTGATCCTGTCGTCACTACATCAATTGGGGGTCACACAACCCCTGCCCACTACACCATCCAATGTGAGGCTGTCAATCTAGAACCGTGTGATTGTTTTCAACGGTGGTTTGAAAATTCCACAATCACGCATCACTACATAAGTCATGATACTATCCACATAATCTGGGTACTATAGGTTTCAATTTGAGGATTACTACGAGTTATCTTTCTCCCACTTCTTCTTTGTCAAATTGGCTTCAACCGCCGATTTTTTCAAACCAATACGACTTAAGAACTTTTAAAAACGAGCTTACTTCTTTTTAAAATGCCGGCAATGCACATAGAGTTGCAATTGTTTAAATGCAGAGGCACAATTACCTAATGTCGGTGTTGTTTATGGGCAGCACCCATATTCACAGATCGAAGTGATTGAAGTCCTTATATCATAATCAACCCGGAAAACCTTTATCTTTAATTTATTAATTTTATGTCGAACTACGCAGAATAAGTTTTCTGTATCTTGAGATGTCGTAGTAGCATGCTTGGTTTTGATTTATTTTTATTATTTATATTTAGCATTCTTATGAAATGAGGGTGTTTTATTTTATTTTAACTGCCTCACGTATAATTTTTTGTACGTATCAATGATTTTGCGCGAGTATTTATGATTTATTCAATCTGATATAATGACGGGAGCCATCTAGGATATGATTCCCTGCTTGTTGGAATCTCAAAACAGCTACAAGCTCTCTTACGCAGGACTTTGTTAATAATTGTTAATATAAGAGAGACCACATTCACAATCAAGCTTGAACACTTCTGCGTCTTCTAGAGGGATATTACAATGGACGGAACTATGTTCTAACGGACGTTTGCTTCAAGATGTTGTCAGGCTTGTCTGTGACACGTCTATCACATGGTAGTACAGTAGTACAGTAGTACAGTAGGCACACAATTCGACCATAGCCGATATTAATAGGTTATTGTGACATCAGGGCGCGACCCTAAGCTTGTTGTCGTATACAATTTGCTTGAAGTGCTGATTCTCGGCAGCCAGGTGTTTTACTAACAAAAATCCTTTGTGCTCCCTGAAACAAATATTTTTACACACTAGCTAACAAATTCGTTTTAAATAGGTAACGGGATAAAATGGGTCCAGTGTAGTGGCGGGTAAGAATACCCACTACCCCATATCTTCCAGTGGGCATTGTAAGAGTCGAAAGAGAGAAACTGAGGCTGAAGATAGGCAGCAGCATCTTTCTGATAACAACAAAATAAAAAAACTGCGGTTGCCAACCCGTTCGCCAAGCGTGGCAAGACGAAGGGAAGAAAAACCTTTGATACCGTTGAAATTTGTGTGGTGCTGCAGTCCCTTCAGCGGTGCCAAGTTGACCGTCGGTATAACGAAGTGCTGAAGTGTTTGTACAGTAGGGCTACGATGGCTATCCGAGTACAAAACCAAAGACAGGACTAGAAGACGTTTTCAAGCTTCTGGATTGGAAAGTATACTTTATTAACATCAACGTCGTATACAGCACTCACCTTCGATGTGCTGACGATGTAGTTCTTATGGCAGAATCGCTGGAGAATCTAAGCGCTATGCTCAATGACCTCAATAGTGCCTCCCAACGAATAGGTCTTAAGATGAACATGGACAAAACAAAGATCATGTATAATGTCCATGTCACACCTATGCCGGTAGAGTTTGGGAGCACTTTTTATTATAGGAAAGGGTGACAAACAAGTACACATTCCACCTGATGGTAAGTGGTTGCTGTGGCCCATAGACATCTTCATTTATTTTCGTTTGCGAATCAAAATGCAGATGCGTTGTCACCAGTGAGGACTAAGATGGAATGTCTATTTTCCAGTAAAAAGGGTCTCCAGTTCTCTACACTCACCATACGAAACACAGCAGTATTAAGCTGTTATTTTACGCTGGTATTCAAGGCACTAAGCTCGAAGTTGTAGACAAGTGTGTTTACCTGGGAAAATAATCCGGCTAGGTAAGTCCATCTTTGACCGAGAGGTCAATCGACGGATTTAGCTCAGCTGGGCAGCGTTCGGGAAATTACGGCAAATCTTCTCGTTAAGTATACCTCAAAATTTGAAAATGAGATTGTACAACAAGCGTGTTGCCACTGATGACCTATGGAACTGAGATGTGGCCCCTCGCTATTGGCCGTATGAATGCATGGTCGCTCAGAGAGCTATAGAGAGTGCTATGCTCAGAGTATCTCTGCGTGATAAACTTATAAATGAGGATATCCGCAGTAGAACCAGAGTGACCAACATATCCCAACGGATTAATAAGCTGAAGTGGTAATGGGCCGGCCATATAGCTCGAAGAACCGACAACCGATAGGAAAAAAGGTTTTTGAGTGTCAGTCTCGTATCGCTAGGCGAAGCGAAGAAGAAGACGAAGGTCGTACTATGGCGACCCCCCACTAGATAGAGTGACGACCTGGTAAGACATGTAGGCAGTCGTTGGATGCAGGTGGCTCAGGACCGTGCTTTGTGGCATTCCTTGGGGAGGGCCTATGTTCAACAGTGGACTTTTGAAGGGCTGTAACGGGTTGATACCTACCCAAACTGACTTCTAAGCAGTGAAGGAGTCTTACCCTTTAGTAAAAGTATACTTTTTATGTTGACTTTTTGTGTAATCCTTAGCTTATCTTTTTCTGTAATACACGTATGTTTGCCGCTACTACACAAAATTGTGAAAATACGCAACTTAAAAAATCATTTACAGTACTTACCTAATTGAGGCCTTGGCTCATTTCATTACTTATTGCATGACGTGAAAACATAGATAACGGATTAGATATTGAAACACTCCCACGGCAGCTATGTCGATGCAAATTTTCGGAATAAATTAATCTTTTGGTTATAGTTTGGTTTCTAAATCACTCTGATTGTTTTGAAATATCTTTTGGTGTTAGCAAAAATAAACTATTTTTTTTATTTCAATTTATATTTTAACTATGATCATTGTGATAATAGGACATAAACATTAATTGTATTATACGGTTCGTAATAAGACTGCAAAATTGCATATTACTTAGATGTCTGAAAGTGTATAAAAACTGAATTTTAAAAAGTATGACCTGCAGTTGTATGTTTAGGTTGAGATTCAATTTTCTAACGACTTCAAAAAGAGACGGTACTCAATTCGAATGTATGTTTCTTTTATGTGTGTTACCTCATAACTTTCTACTGGGTGAACTGATTTCAATGATTCTTTTTTTATTTGAAAGCTGGTGCTTTACATGTGGTCCCATATAAATAATCAATTGATCAGGGCTGACTAATAGTTTTTGAGTTATTCTTAATAATTTATATTGAAGTCGGTTGCATAAAAATTTTGAATTATTCGTACACTCTATTTTCTGCCGACTTCCAAAAAGGAGACGGTACTCAATTCGACTGTGTTTTTTTGTTTTTTTTATGTGTGTTACCTCATAACTTTTTACTGGGTGAACCCATTTCGATGATTTTTTCTTTATATGAAAGCTGTTACACCTCATGTGGTCTCATATGAATTTAATCAAGGTCAGATCAATAGTTTTTGAGTTATTCTTAATAACTCATATTGAAGTCATAGTGAAATTTTTAATTTTAAATTATGTTATAATGTGTTTACATCAGTCCTCTACGCAAAGGATGACTAGAAGAGATCACTTTCATGGTTTTACGACCGCCTTTTATATATATACTAGAAATTGTACTTTTTTCGTAGTCCTTATTTTGGTATACAATAAATAATAAACATATAGATTTAACAACAACCTTTAATCAAAATATATCACTTAAAAATGAACAACTAGACCAACAGAAAGACGTTTGTGAGCAATAATTTAGATATTGGAAAATCAGAAAATAGAACACGTGGATAATTGGGTTACACGCACGGTCAATGCTGCAGCGAATAAGGCACAAACAATTAGAGAAGCTTCTAATTGGATTCCCATCACAACGACGTTTCGTACTGTTTTTTTATTTTTAAAAAAGGAAACGGGATGGCCTGATCAGCTATTGAACTAACAGCAGATTTTATTAAAGCAATCAAGCAGATGTCGCAAGTAACGTAGCATTCTTAGTATCGGTAACAAGTGGTGTGTACAGTGGTTCCTATTAATGTTTTTTTAAATAATCTAAGTCAGTTCTTAATAATATCCTTTTTTTTTAAAACGATACCTCTACACTAGGATTTTCACCTGTAAAGCGGGGGCAGTTTACATACATAGATTTCACAAGGACAAAGATCCAGACCCAGAACAATTATTTGTAGGCCATACAAATACTGGTTCCGTGCGGAATTCGAACCCGCGGCCCTTAGCGCTGCAACTTATTGCTAAGCCAATGCGCTACGGAGCCGTCCAATGCACCGACTTAGATTAATAAAAGTCTATACTTAGCCACTCTTGTTATGAAGATACTCACATTGTAAACGGATGGGAAGAAAGATGCTGGATATTTATTCTACTCCTTTGCTGTACCCATTATGAACCATGAAGCAAACGGTCCGAGGAGGCCAAACGTCTGGTTGTTCGATGGTGGAAGGACTCTATTGCAATGAAACTATGTTTTACGGATTTTACCGCGTATATTAACCCTTTCACTGTCCCATGCACTAATATTGGTTATTGTGTCTGAAAACCAAACAATGAAAGTGTTAATTTATTTAAAAATCCCGACGTTTCGAGCACTTTACAGCACCCGTGACCATCACGGGAGGGACAGGTGTTCGACGTCCCGATGTCATAGTTAACCACGGCTACCTTCAGATTTAAATTATTAATTTTTGGTCCGATTTACGTAGTATGAACTTATACTATCTTGATGTGTTGCAGTTGTATGTAGAAAATAAGTAGAAAATAACATTGCAACCCAATTGTGATTTTATTTCTACCGACTACAAAAAGTAGACGGTACTCAATTACGACAATACTCGCGTTACCATCCATACAATCTGGATGATTGGCGGTCCACCACTGTGCAATTTAGAAGAAATTTTCTCCCTCGCACTAATTCCTTGTGGAATCAATTACCACCAGCGAATTTTCCGGACCGATACGACTTAAGAACGTTCAAGAAAAGAGCTTACACCTTTCTAAAAGGCCGGCAACGCATCTGCAATTCCCCTGGTGTTGCGGTTGTTCATGGGCGGCGGTAGTCACTTACCATCAGATGAGGCGCATGCTTGTTTGCCCCCTCTTCTATAAAAAAAAAAAACTTTATTTGTGAATTATGTTTCGCACCTGCCTAGTCTTTGGCACCCAGGGTTGACTGGCAAAGAATGCCACATGGCATTAAGTACCCTTTACCTTAAGGTGTTACATTTAAGTTTTTAAATAAAAAAAAAATTAATAAAAATTTATATAAGGAGCTAGGTAAGCGCATGTTCACTAAAATTTAAAACAGACCTTAACCTAAAAATTAAACTTGTACAATACTCTTGTTAACCTTGAAGTTTAAACACTATAACACAATATCAAAATTTAATGTATGTGAATTAGGGACTGTGAAAAGTTTAGTAGTTTGTGTAAGTTTATATATATATATATATATATATATATATATATATATATATATATATATATGACTTTTTATAGATCGTTAGAAGCTTATTTTACTATGAAATAATTATTTAGATTCATTTAAAATTTGCGTCTTTTATTATAGGCGGCGTATAAATAGGTTTTGTGAAAGTACAATGGACAACGTTCCTATATTAAGAAGGCGTAAAAATATACTTAATTACAAGCTGAAATAATAAAAACCTTCCTTAAAGCTTCTTTTTTAATATTTTTTTTAAAGTAAGGGTAAGTGGATGGATGCTGAAGCCATAGGTTCATCTTTCCTCAATTATTTATTTTATAGAATAAGGGTGACAAACGAGCACACATACGCATGGACGGTTTGACCTAAATGTGTTGTCACCCCTGAAGACTATGATGGAATACCTCCTTGTCAGTAAAATCGGTTTTAATACAGTACACTACTCTAACCATACGAAACACAGCGGCATTAAACTGATATTTCACGCAGGCACTCTGTGAATGCGTGTTCTTTCCTCAGCCGAGCCGATTATTTATAATTAAAAATGAAGTGTTGTTACTCCGAAAGGCTCAAATGAACTCCATATTACTAGTAAAAAGGGTATCCGGATATTCTACTTTCCATGCGGAACACAGCAGGATTATTTTGATAGAGCGTGGCTCTTCCGTAAGTCTAGCGTGGGGCTTCTTACCATCGACTTTAGAGGCTATAATGTAGTAATTATTTTACTTTGAAGTTGGTTTTTATTTTCATAAAAATTTTAATTTCATTTATCCCAATGGTCAAGGGTTCTAAATTTTTACTGTACGGCCAGTACGGCTGATTTATCGATTTCTGCTGTTTTACAAAATATCTCTATATTATTCCCCTAGACAGAATTATTTTCAGTCTAATAGTTCGTCTGGGTAGGTACAACCTCTTACCATCAAGCAGCAGCGCGTGCACTGCTGAGTGTATAGAGCTATTATATTTTTTTATATAACTTTATTTAATCTCATATTCATTATTTGTTAAAACAGTACAATTGGCCACGAAATTATTCGAGAAATTGAGTTTCGGGGCTCTTTGCCCCCTGGGACCATGTAACTTGAAAGTTTATATGTATCAATAGTAGTTTAGGTCCGCACAACATATCCCGAACTCGAAATACGGTTTTCTATCCCTAGGGACATAATGGAAAGAAAATCCTCCTTTTACTGGCATATTAGCTTTTCAACAAATAAAACTATTTAAATATGCTTTGGTGAAAACGTAAGTTACAAGTAATATTTGTTTCTATTTAAAAAAAAATCATCATTGTTTTATAACATTTATCATAATATTTGTAACCTTGTGTGAGGTTGTACAAATAATTATTTTTGTAACAATGACTGACTACGATTAAATAGCTTTGTATTTTTTTTGTGGCAATGTAAGAATAATTTTTTCCCGTGGGTGTCTTAAGGGGTGACAGAGGAAAATTGAAACAGGAATGGGCAGCAGCTCCTTCCTCACCACCAATCCACCATCAACTTACTTGCCAAGCGTAGAAACTATGGCAGAATACAACCCTATCAGTCAATCTAAATACGACAGAGAGAAATGAAACAAGAGATGGTTAGCAGTATCATCTCGATAGCAGCCTAAAATATGAAAACATGCGGCTGCAAGCCTGCATGACGAGCGCGGCAGCTACAGCAAATATCCTGCCTATCAGTCAATCTATGAGGGGACCTATGTTCAGCAGTGGTCTTTTGATAAGGGTTAAAAAGTTTAAGTTATAGCCTATATACGTCCCACTGCTGGACTCAGGCCTCCTCTCATTTGTTAGAGGGTTTTGGGAAAGGAAGTGTACGTCGCGCTGCCGCAATGCGTGTTGGTTAATTTCATATGTCTTCGAAATATTTTTTTCTATTTCTCAGGTTCCCTCTCAATGTTTTTCTTCACCGTAGTCATCTTCATCATTAGAGCCCTTCACAAGTCCACTGGTAAACATAGGCCTCCCCAAGGAATGACAGGAAGGTATTATTGGCTCAAAATGCGTCGAGTTGACCCATTCTTGCCAGAACCACAACATAGCTGCAGCGTGGCACTTTAAACAATAATCTGTTTACCATCTGGGCTACAAATATTAGCATAAAAAGGCCCTTTAAAAGTAGATTTGCGGAAAGGTGTATATTTGCCCGTTGCAAAATATAAACCTATATGACACAATCTTGTCCATTTTGTAAAGATTAATTGAATCTTTGTGGTAGTAATATTAAATATATTCCAATAATTTAACAAAAAATGTATAATAAAGCAAACGGAACAGTAATTACTACTACCATTTCATAAAGTTTTCTCTACTGCTTCTATCGCTTTGCGGTTCAACAAACAATACCTTTCATGATAAGCGATATTGACACATTTGTAGGTGAGGCTATTATTATACTTTATAAAATGTGTAATAATTTTAAAATAAGATCCTATTAATAAATGGGAATGATATTGAATATTACAGTCATAAGAAACTTTTCATTCCACGGCGTAACAAATTTTCAATAACGTAAGCTAAATAATATTGTGATAATAGTCTGATTGAAGTGAATATGATATTTCACAGACGGTGCGCAGATGTTTGCTTCAGAAAGTTAAGAAAATTAGCTTCTATGTATGTGTGTATACTGACAAATAGTATTTTTTAATTTATAAAATTTAAGTGGCAAATTGGCTTGGTTACTATATCCATGGATTCCAGCAACCAACACCAAAGAAAAAAGCTGGCGTTTTTTGTAGATTAAGTAAAGCAAACGAGCACACAGTTCACCAGATGGCAAGTGGATGTTGCGGCCCATAGACACCTATATCTATCCTGGATTAAGAATCAAAATACACATACGTTGCTACCCTGAGGACTA
This sequence comes from Parnassius mnemosyne, assembly GCA_963668995.1. Taxonomy (NCBI): domain Eukaryota; kingdom Metazoa; phylum Arthropoda; class Insecta; order Lepidoptera; family Papilionidae; genus Parnassius; species Parnassius mnemosyne. Next base: position 13,707,873 of record CAVLGL010000084.1, on the reverse strand, counting down.
AGATGAAATGCTTCGTTTCCAGTAAAAAAGGGTCTCCGGTTCTCTACACTATTCCAGCATTGAGCTACTATTTTACGCTGGTATTCTGTGGGAGCGTGATCCTTCCCCGGACAAGCCGACACATTCGTACTACAACCATTATATAGCTACAGCATGGCTCTACCACGTAAGAAAACGCTCCAGATGCGTTGTCACCTCTGAGGACTTAGATGGACTGCCTTGCAGTCTGATATTATTTTTTATAAAAGTAAAGAAAATGGAATATGTACTAATTTATCGCAATCAAAAGAAACCGTATAATCTGCAGACATGTCGATAATAAATTAAAAATAACTCATGTTTGACACAATTACTCGATTTTAACATAATTTGATGACAATATTTTTTTTTAGGCATTTCTCAATAGTTTTCACTTCACATATAATAAATATATTTCAGTTATTACACTGTATTCTGAACATACGATATGCCTCCATGCGAGCAATGATTTATTGTCTCGTCTGATACGAGGTCAGATCAGTCAATAAATATACCAGGGTATCTAAACTCGATGTCGACGTCAATTGACAAATAATCTCTTTCAATATCAGTGTTGAAGTAAGAAAAAACTTTTCCAAGCTTAGGTTATTTTCTCTGAAATTGCACGGTATTACTACGTGGAGTTTCGTATTTATTATTGATATTTCAATTTATTCTTTAGCATTTGCCGTGCCGTGCCGTGGTAGCACTGTAAGTTTCAAAGTACGTGAGCAACCCGGGTTCGACCCCCGCCGGCGCCAATGAAATTGTTAATTACAATTTTAAGTGCTGATTTACCACGTGCTCGGCGGCCAAGGAACACATCGTAAGAAAACCTGTATGTCTGAGAAATAAAAAAAATATATCTCGAAGACATGTGAAGTTCGTCAACACGCATTAAGGTAGCGCGGCGATCATTTCCTTGCTCTAAAACCCTCTCAGAAATACGTGGATGCCTGTGCCTAGCAGTGGGACATAAATAGGATGCAACTTTACTTTACTTTTACTTTTAAGGTACTAACTGTAAGGTACTGTAAGGACTAGGTGCTACTATCTGATTGGGATTCTATAATTAATATAATTTAAAATAAAATTCTGTACAACCGACTTCATAATAAATTATTAAGAATAACTCAGACAGGTCAGACTTTGATCAAATTTATATGAGACCATATGAGAAGCACCAGTTTTCAAATAAAAGAATCATCGAAATTGGTTCATGCAGAAAAAGTTATGAGGTAACACATATAAAAAAACATATTGTCAAATTGAGTACCGTCTCCTTTTTGAAGTCGGTAGAAAATTAAATCCCAACAAGACTTCAAGATACTATAAATTGGACCAAAAATTAATAATTTAAATCTGAAGGTGGCCGTGGTTACCTATGACATCGGGACGTCGAACACCCCAGTCCCTCCCGTGATGGTCACGGGTGCTGTAGTGTTTGAAACGTCGGGAGTTTAAAATAAATTATGTATCGTATATAGGCTGACATTATATCTTAACCTGCTACCGAAGAAAGAAAAATACATAATTTTTACGTATACTTTATTGTATCGAAGATACTGACATCAACCAAAGCTTAATAATTATAAATGTTACCGACCACAGAGCCTCTCAAAATAAGTATGAATTCAAATAATACAACAACACAATACATTTATATAAGTAGGTATGTAGGCGCTTGATCAATAAAATATAAGACAGACCTTTACCTCGAAATTTAATTTGTACAAAACTCTTATTATCCTTGAAGTTTAAATACTATAATATCATATCAATATTTAATGTATGTCAGTAAGGGGCTATTAAAAGTTTTGTAAAAGTTTAAGGATTCCAGTGGTGTTACAGTAAATAAAAAATATATATGGCATTTTCTTGAGCATCATCATCATCATTATCATCATTACAGCCCTTCACAAGTCCACTGCTGAACATAGGCCTCCCCCAAAGAATGCCACAAAACACGGTCCTGAGCCACCTGCATCCATCGACTTCCTGCATGTCTTACCAGGCCGTCACTCCATCTCGTGGGGGGACGCCCTACACTTCGCCTACCGGTACGAGGCTGCCACTCGAGAACCTTTCTTCCCCATCGGTTGTCGGTTCTTCGAGCTATATGGCCGGCCCACTGCCACTTCAGCTTACTAATCCGTTGGGCTATGTCGGTCACTCTGGTTCTACTGCGGATATCCTCATTCCTAAGTTTATCACGCAGAGAAACTCCGAGCATAGCCCTCTCCATAGCTCGCTGAGCGACCTTGAGCTTCCTCATACGGCCAGCAGTGAAGGACCACGTCTCAGTTCCGTAATTAAATTAAATAAAGTAAATTTTCTTGAGCGTTAGAAGTTTATTGTACTATGAAATAACTATTTAGATTCATTCAAAATTTGCGTCTTTTATTATAGGCGGCGTGTAAATAGGTTTTGGTAAAGTACAATGGACAACGAGCCTTTATTAAGAAGGGGTAAACATATACTACTTACAAGCTAAAATAATTTACAGCTTCCTTAAAGCTTCCTATTAAATATTTTTTAAAGTAAGGGTTAGTGGATGGATGCTGAAGCCATAGGTTCATCTTTCCTCAACTGTTTATTATATATATAAGGGTGACATACGATCACACAGACGCATGGACGGTTTGACCTAAATGCGTTGTCACCCCTGTAGACTATGATGGAATACCTCGTTTTCAGTAAAATCGGTTTCCAGTACCCTACTCTCACCATACGAAAGACAGCAGCATTAAACTGTTATTTAACGGAGGCACTCTGTGAATGAATTCTTTCCTCGGCCGAGCCGACCCACTCGTGCCTATAGTTCCAGCATGGCTCTACCACGAATTATAATTTATACTTAGTATACTCCGAAAGGCTAAAATGAATTCCATATTACCAATTAAAATGGTATCCGGATTTTCTACTTTCCACGCAGAACACAACACGATTATTTTCGTCGTCGTCGGGCGTGGGGCTTCTTAGCATCGATTTTAGAAGTTATTATGTAGAAATTATTTTTATCTAGTTAGTTCTTTGCAGTTGATTTTCATTAAAATTTTAATTTCTTTTATGCCAATGGTGCAAAATTTTTACGGTACGGCCAGTACGGCTGATTTTTCAATTTTTGCTGTTTTACAAAATATGTCTTTACTAGGGGGCAGAACTACTTTCCTGTCTACAAATCAATCTTGGTAGGTACCACTCTCTTACCTATTTATATTATCAAGCAGCAGCGCGTAGACTGCTAAATGTATAGAGCGATTATATTGGAACGAAGTTCTATATCGAACGGTACGGGTTTGGCGGATGGGAGCTAAGCGACAAAAAGTGTAAGATTTTTCCGTAACTACCCCTTGTGTCATAGTTTAGACGGCCTTGGTGGCGAAATAAGGAAGGGAGATGGAATAATGTCCATCTCCCTCGCACTTTTTCTTAACTGGCCATGAAAGAAATATTAAATCATTTCAAATGACGCTTCATTTAGCTCTATTAAAGCCATATGTATTTGTAATCAATAATATAATACAAACGTTTATCAATAATAATATACTACGCAAGAAATTTTGTTCCAACCGAGTGTTCCACGACACTCACGCATTTTTTTATATATATCTTTATTTAATCTCATATTCATTATTTGTTAAAACAGTACAATTGGCCACGAAATTATTCGAGAAATTGAGTTTCGGGGTTCTTTGCCCCTGGGACCATGTAACTTGAAAGTTTATATGTATCAATAATAGTTTAGGTACCGATCCGAACAACATATCCCGAACTCGAAATACGGTTTTCTATCCCTAGGGACATAATAGAAAGAAAATCCTCCTTTTACTGGCACATTCGCTTTTTAAAAAAATAAAACTATTTGAATATGCTTTGGTAAAAACCTAAGTTACAAGTAATATTTGTTTTTATTTAAAAAAAGTCATCATTGTTTTATAACATTTATTATAATATTTGTAACCTGAGGTTGTGCAAAGAATTATTTTTGTAACAATGACTGACTACGATTAAATAGTTTTGTATTGTTTTTGTGGCGATGTAAGAATAATTTCTTCCCGTGGGTATCGTAAGGGGTGATAGAGGGAAACTGAAACAGGAGATGGGCAGCAGCACCTTCCTCACCACCAATCCATCGTCAACTTACTTGCCAAGCGTAGAAACTATGGCAAAATACCACCCTATCAGTCAATCTAATTACGACAGAGAGAAATGAAACAGGAGATGGTTAGCAGTATCATCTCGATAGCAGCCTAAAATATGAAAACATGCGGCTGCAAGCCTGCATGGCAAGCGCGGCAGCTACAGCAAATATCCTGCCTATGAGTCAATCTATGAGGGGGCCTATGTTCAGCAGTGGACTTTTGACAAGGGTTAAAAAGTTTAAGTTATAGCCTATATACCTCCCACTGCTGGACTCAGGCCTCCTCTCATTTGTTAGAGTGTTTTGTGAAAGAAGTGTACGTCGCGCTGCCGCAATGCGTGTTGGTTAATTTCATATGTCTTCCAAATAATTTTTTCTATTTCTCAGGTTCCCTCTCAATGTTTTTCTTCACCGTAGTCATCTTCATCATTAGAGCCCTTCACAAGTCCACTGGTAAACATAGGCCTCCCCAAGGGATGACAGAAAGGTATTATTGGCTCAAAATGCGTCGAGTTGACCCATTCTTGCCAGAACCACAACATAGCTGCAGCGTGGCACTTTGAAGAATAATCTGTTAACCATCTGTGCTACGAATATTACCATAAAAAGGCCCTTTAAACGTGGATTTGCGGGAATATACGCCATATTTGTCCGTTGCAAAATATAAATATATATGGCACAATCTTGTCCATTTTGTAAAGATTAATTAAATCTTTGTGGTAGTAATATTAAACACATTCCAATAATTTAACAAAAAATGTATAATAAAGCAAACGGAACAGTAATTACTTCTACCATTTCATAAAGTTTTCTCTACCACTTCTATCGTTTTGCGGTTCAACAAACAATACCTTACACGATATTGACACATTTGTAGGTGAGGCTCTTATTATACTTTATAAAATGTGTAATAATTTTAAAATAAGTCTCTATAAATAAATGGGAATGATATTGAATATTACATTCATAAGAAACTTTTCATTCCACGGCGTTAGAAATTTTCAATAACGTAAGTTAAAATACTATTGTGAACACAGTCTGATTGAAGTGTTTGTGATATTTCACAGACGGTGCGTAGTTGTTTGCTTCAGAAATTTAAGAAAGTTTAGCGTCTACGTATGTGTATATACTGACAAATAGTTTTTTTTACAACAAGTAGTATTTTTAATTTATATTATTGAAGTGGCAAATTGGCGTGGTTACTATATCCATGGACTCCAGCAACCAACACCTAAGATAAAAGCTGTTTTTTTCTTATTCATAGATTAAGTAAAGCAAACGAGCACAAAATCTACCTGATTGCAAGTGGATGTTGTGGCTCATAGACACCTACATCTATACTGAATTAAAGCGTGATCCTTCCCCGGGCAAGCCGACACATTCGTACTACAACCATTATATAGCTACAGCAAGCACCTACCACGTAAAAAAACGCTACAGATGCGTTGTCACCTCTGAGAACTTAGATGGAATGCCTTACTGTCTGATATTTTTTTATAAAAGTAAAGAAAATGGAATATATACTAATTTATCTCAATCAAAAGAAACCGTGTAATCTGCAGACATGTCCATAATAAACTTCAACCCTAGAAAGTTAACCATATGACAACGTACTTAAAAGATAACCATACGCTTCTGAGGCACATGAGTTTCTAATGGGGCTATTATTCTGAATATCGTATTTTTGCCAAAATTATTTTAGTCATTTTATTTACATGAGATTGCTTTAGAAATAAAATGCATTACTTTTATAATTTTTTATATTTTATGAATTTTTAAACATAAATCATTAGACCTCTACGAAACAATAACTAGAATCAACAGCCTTCGTTTATGGGGATGAATCCCGTAAATTATCACAAAAAATGGCTTTTTTTTCTTTCAAATAAGTTGACGATAGATGTAATGATACAATTTACGTACAAATTTCTCCTAATATTTGGTATTTATACACTCTTGGCAAACTTCAATCTTATTTTCGCCACAAACGGGCTTTTTGCACTTAGCACATGTCATCTTTGACATTCTTTTTTTTGACGAGCAGTAGCTGCAATAACGTCTTTTTTTGGCTGAAGGATCCTCTTATTCATCCATGGAAACCTGTGCAGTAGGCTTTGGCAGAATATTTTCAATATTACTTCGCACATGCCTTGGCAAAGTGGGAACTTCCATCCTTTGCGTCATCCATGGTGTAGTCAGCTGAGTGCTGAGTTTTTCATATAGTCTCTGCGATTCAAAGGCTTTTCATTTTTAGACAGTACGTTTGACAATAAATGACATATGAATTAATAAAAACTATATTCAATATGCCATAAAACATGGTCATTGGCTATCTATTCGTTTTTCTTGAGCAAGACATCGTGGAGCACATTTGATCAAATGTGTCCACGCCGCCCTTAGTCTGATTGTAGAACATTATTATTTCAGGCTTTCCGGTTGTTGGTTTTATGGCAGCTTCTTCATCACATGAAGATAATAGATAAACCATTTTGGAACGCTTTGGCTTATATGACACGAGTGTCAAACATCCATCGTAACAGAACATTGACGTGCCTATTGGTCGAGATCGGATATTTTTCAATTGCTCTGGATTCTCACGTTTATTAGAACGTACGGTACCAACAAGAGTCAGTTTGTAAGGATCCTCAAGAAGTGATTTCGCGAGTGGTATCGAGGTGAACCAATTATCGCAGGTTATGTTGCGATTTGTGCCATGAATAGGTCGGGATAACTCTTTCACATAATATTCTCCCTGTGGCAATCCATTAGTGTTTGTGGCTCTTCCGATATATGGCATTGCATTCAACATATACTTCGTTCTACTGTCGCACATCATTGGAATTTTAATGCCATACTTATTAGGCTTATTAGGAATATACATCCTAAAAGAACACCTTCCTCGAAATCCCAATAATTGTTCATCGATTGTGACATGTTCTCCTGGTGAATAGTTTATTTTGCATTGGGTAATAAATAGTTCCCACACTTTTCTGATTGGAATGAAAAGATCTCTTTGACGACGAAGCGACCGTAAAGACTTGTCATCCATCCTGAGAGATCTAATCAAGAAATCGAAGCGATCCCAGCTCATCACTGCAACGTATCTTGTTCCCGAAAAACCGCTATCAAATAGCTCTTCAGTTGATAAGTGATTATCTTTAATTGCTGCACTCAGGGTTAAAATCCCAATCAAAGCTCGAAGTTCAATCGAAGTTGTGTCTCTAAAAGTGGCTTTGGTAATTTCAGTTCGACGTTTTATGGAGATCTCTACATTCGTCCGCCGAACAATCTCTTCAACTATTTCGTCAGTAATGAACAAATCAAAACATTGTACTGGGTCATATATATTTCGGCACATACGCAGTGGACCCCTGTTTGTGCGAATTATATTGATGGCAGATGTTCTACCATGACTTCGACCTTTAGCTGTAGACCAACAATGTCTGTTCTTACCTCTAATCACTCTTCCCTCAGATACAATTATACGGTGGTGAAGGTCTGAACTTCCTGGCGACGCTGAGGGTACAGGCTGAGATAAATCTTCGTCTTCTGGTACATAATTCGACTCCTCTTCTGCTTCGTTGTTGATATACTCATCTTCGAAATCACTTTGCACATCATCTTCGCTCATATGATCTTCGATCTCGCTGTCACTTTCCTGATGTTCATCGACGTTATTTCCATCGTCTTGGTTCAATAAAGAACATATTTCATCATCTAATAAATTATTTCTACTTTCCATGTTAACCACATACAGAATTTATCCCAAAAACAAAACAGAAATAAATAAAATTCATGTCACAGTAGTAAATATTAATACACTAATAAATTACACAAAAGATAACCATACGCCTCGCGAGCGCATCCACTGGTCATAACTACGAAACTATAACTCTCGCATAGAAACAGCCGTCCCGCGATAGAGCACACCGGCGACTACCCTATATAGTATATTATCTATGCCGGCGACTGAATTGGCTACGACGGACAAGTCAACACGCGTGTCGATTGGAAAGAGAAAGCAATATCTTTGCAGCGCGGGCGCCTCTGCGACGTAGGTTATCTTTCTAGGGTTGAGTAATCATGTCAAACCTCTTGTTTGACATGATTACTCAATTTAAACATAATTTAATGACAATAATTTTTTAGCCATTTCTTAATATAGTTTTCACTTCACGTATAATAAATATATTTCAGTTATTACACGGTATTCTGAACATACGATACGCCTCCATGCGAGCAATGATTTATTGTCTCGTCTGATACGAGGTCAGATCCGTAAATAAATATCCCAGGATATCTAAACTCAATGTCGACGTCAATTGACAAATAATCTCTTTCAATATCAGTGTTGAAGTAAGAAAAAACTTTTCCAAGCTTAGGTTATTTTCTCCGGAATTGCACGGTATTACTACGTCTCGAAGACATGTGAAGTTCGCCAACACGCATTAGGATAGCGCGGCGATCATTTCCTTGCCCTAAAACCCTCGCAGAAATACGTGCAGGCCTGTGCACAGCAGTGGGACGTAAACAGGCTGCAACTTTACTTTACTTTTACTTTTAAGGTTAACAGATATAATCGCGTATATTATTCAATAGAGAAGTAGACTAGGTGCTACCATCTGCATGGGATCCTATAATTAATATAATTTAAAAAAAATTGTACAACCGACTTTATAATAAATTATTAAGCATAACTCAGGCAGGTCAGACTTTGATCAAATTTATATGAGACCATATGAGAAGCACTAGTTTTCAATTAAAAGAATCATCGAAATCGGTTCATCCAGAAAAAAGTTATGAGGTAACACAAATAAAAAAACATATTATCAAATTGAGTAACGTCTCCTTTTGAAGTCAGTAGAAAATTAATACTTAAATCGGACCAAAAATTAATAATTTAAATCTGAAGGTAGCCGTGGTTAACTATGACATCGGGACGTCGAACACCTCAGTCCCTCCTGTGATGGTCACGGGTGCTGTAAAGTGTTCGAAACGTCGGGAGTTTAAGATAAATTATATACCGTATATAGGCTGCAAATTTACTTTACTTTTATTTAGTTAGGTACTTTAACTCATTACTGACTCCTTTCGTCCATATTATTGACATGAAATAAATAGTTGATGAAATGAATGATGAGATGTTACTTACCACCTTTATCTACCTTTGTATTTATTTTAAGAACGTTTTAGAGAAGTTTACAAATTATCATTTTTATTTTTTCCGCATAATTTATAACTTTGTTTAATCAAGGTTTATAGTATCCGAGAGATTAAATTAAATGATAAATTATTTCATGCAGTACGTGTTTATTGAACTTTGTCACTGAACCAATAAAAAAATTTTGCTCTCAGAAATATTGAGCTTTATGTACACAGGTTTTTGAAAGGATAAAAATCAAAATATACTTATTAATGATATTTTTTCTGTCCTGTTGATTATAATTTTTACATCATCATCATTGATCGGTAATTTATGTTTGTTAGTCCGTTTACGTGAACGGTAAAATGTTAATGCAGCTTTAAAAATTTATAAAACACTTCTTATCTCAGTCATATTAAAATCAATGTAGCTATGGGTATCCAATATAAATTAACCTCAAGATAATATGGAAAAACTTTGAGAAGCATTCATAACCAAAATTATATTCCCTCACCTTTGGATGAAAAAAAGGTAAAGAATTTTTATTAAAAGAATTGCCATTTAACAGGTGTAAACGAGTAAATGCCAATTTTTACTCTGAATTCTAATAATACTAGCTGATTGACGAAAAAGGCTCTCGAGACTGACTGATAGCGGAAAATCCCCCTGAAGATTTTGAAATAAATTTCACTTAATGACGGGTAATAACCTCAAAACTGCAAAGGGTATCGGCTCTGAACTCACTAACTCGGATGCGTGGTGTGACTTGTGCACACTTGAAAAAGCCTATGTACACCAAAGTACTTAAACAGGCTGTTGATATCATTTAAAATTCATTAGCCCTAAAATACCTTACGTAAATTTATAATTTAAAAATTATCCTAGTGCATAATTTGAATTTTAAATCGAGTCATACGACCAAGAGGGAGTAGGACTCGCACTATAGGTAGAGAGTTCATCCATCTTAGAAATTATCTGTTTTAGAATGCCGTCAATACATTACAAATATTATATTCAGATTGATAAAGGTAATAATCAGAAAGATTTCAACAGTTAATTAGAAATATATTATTTGTATATATTAATTTATTTAAGTCCCTTTAAAAGTGTAAGCTCTTAGATAATAAACAATTATTTTAACTCAAATAATTAACTGACTACAAATTATATGTGGGGTTAGCATCGAACATTGTTCAAACGAATAATTCCATTAAATAATGACAAACTTAAATTTGCCAATAGCAAATGTATGTTTTTATTCGTAAAAAAAAATACTTTTATTTGGTATAAGTGCAAGTTTTTCACCGCACAAGTAAAGGAAAACATGTTATTTCGCATGTTTTCCTTTATTTGTGCGGTGAAAACTTGTTTCTCGCCAATTTTCTTGATTCAAGCTCATTGAAATTACGCTATAAGTCTTGATATCAACCTATTGATTGCCTATTGTTGATTAAAAAATATAAAATACCACAGAATTAAGTATTAAATGTTGATTTCAACCTGTTTCAAAGAAAAACAGTGTTTACATACGGACAGACGAACAAGTATGTGATCTGTTTTATTCTTTTGAGGTATGGAACCCCAAAATATAAGCAACATCCATGAACTAACGACGGAGATATAGTATATAAGTACATATTATTATACATAGAATAGTCTGATGCCCACATGATGTGTTACTTCCTCTCTACATATCAAAACGCTAAATATACAAGAACTTTGAATAGTTCTACATAGCGCTAGCAACGAAATTAAACTGTGAATTGTACTGTAATCATATCAGTACGAACAGTGGCGTACAGACATTTGCGGCTACTGTTACTGTTGTGCATAAAGCCATTACTGTGACGTTATGAAAACCGCATTCTATGTTAAATGCGTATAGAATACAATGACTTAAGTTGTAGGATCGTATAAAATAACTACTAAAGTTTGAATAATTTTAACGACTATGGAAAGCTCCGTGGCGCAGTGGCTTAGCAATGAGTTGCAGCGCTAAGGGCCGCGGGTTCAAATCCCGCACCTAACAATTATTTGTATGGTCTAGAAATAATTGTTCCGGGTCTGGATTTCTGTCCTTGTGAAATTAATGTATGTTAACTGACCCCGTGTAGTGGCGGTCAAGAATATCCAATACCCCATATCCTCACGTGGTTGTCGAAAAAGGCAGCAAAGGGAAAAAGGCAGGAGATGGGCAGCAGCATCTTCCTGATAATAGCCAAAATTACAGTAAAAAAACTGCGGTGCCAACCCGCTCGCCAAGCGTGGCAACTATGGCAAATACCCCCCTATGAATGTAACAAAGAGACGGCCCCCAGTCCCCGGCGGCCCCGCTATTCCTGGCTACGGTGGCGACCATGGTAACGGCGGGGCAGGGGGTGCTAAGAATCTCCGGTGGAGGTTCGGTTGCCACCTACAACGACTCGACCTGGCAACATACAACGCACGCACCCTGAGGACTGACGAGAAGATTGTGGAGCTGGAAGAAGAGATAGACAAGTTACGCTGGCATATTATAGGATTATCCGAAGTCCGAAGAGAGGGGGAGGACACGGTAATCCTCGAATGCGGCAACTTGCTCTATTACCGGGAGGGCGACCATCTGTCCCAAGGAAGTGTCGGATTTATCGTCCACAAGTCTCTCGTTAACAACGTTGTAAAGATTGAGAGTGTGTCGACGAGGGTTGCGTACCTTATACTCAGAATCACCAAACGGTATTCGCTGACGGTCATACAGGTTTACGCATCAACCACGGCCAACACCCCGATAAGGAGGTGGAGGAAATGTATGAGGATATCTCTAGAGCCATGCATTCCTCCAAAACCCAATATACGGTGTTAATGGGAGACTTCAATGCAAAACTAGGCACAAGAGAGAACGGTGAGCTGAAAGTAGGGAAATTTGGAATAGGGCAACGGAACCCAAGGGGCCAGCAGCTGGCCGACTTCATGGAGAAAGAGGGACTCTTTATGATGAACTCTTTCTTCCAGAAGCGGCCCCACAGGAAGTGGACCTGGTCGAGCCCCGACGGTTCGACAAAAAATGAGATTGACTTCATTATGACGACCAGACGACAACTGTTCAGTGATGTCTCCATGATCGCGAGGGTGAAAACTGGTAGCGATCACCGAATGGTTAGAGGCACACTGAACCTAAACGTTAAGTTGGATAGGTCCCGTCTTATGAAGTCAACGCTCCGTCCCCCTCGTGCTCTAATCCAAAGTCCCGAAACCTTTCAGCTCGAGTTACAAAACCGTTTTCAGTGTCTAGAAGACTGCAATGAAGTGGACGATATGAATGACAAGCTCGTGGAAACTCTCCATGCGGTCGGAGCTAAGTTCTGCAAGACCCGCCGCAGAAGAACACAAAAACTCTCCGATCACACTCTTAATCTCATAGCTGTTAGACGGGAGATGAAGCTACATTCTTCAATAGACTTGACAGCATACAGGCATCTGAACAGACAGATCTCCAAATGCATGCGGCGGGACTTATGCAACTTCAATACAGCTCGTATTGAAGAAGCGATCGAGCGGAACCAAGGCTCCAAAGTCTTTGCCAGAGATATGTCTGCCAGAAAGAGCCAACTGTCAAAGCTGAAGACAGAATGTTGCAGCATCGTTTCCGGGACACCTGAGATTTTGAGTGAGATTGAGAGGTTCTATGGGCAGCTGTACACGTCATCGTTGGAGCCACACGCAAGTTTGAGTAATGATCCAAGAGCGAGTCTCATCCGACACTATTCCGAAGATATCCCGGACGTCAGTCTGAGCGAGATTAGAATGGCTCTCCAGCACCTTAAAAACGGTAAGGCCCCAGGCGAGGATGGAATTACAGCGGAGCTTCTGAAAGCGGGTGGAAACCGGTACTTGAAGTCCTTCAGAAGCTCTTTAATTCCGTCCTCCATGGTGGCATTACACCGGAGACGTGGAGCAGAAGTGGGATGGTCTTGTTCTTCAAGAAAGGTGACAACGCTCTCTTGAAGAACTACAGACCGATTTCCCTTCTGAGCCGCGTCTACGTGCTGTTTTCGAGAGTCATTACGAATCGTCTCGCGCGCAGACTTGACGACTTCCAGCCTCCCGAACAAGCCGGTTTCCGGAAGGGCTTTAGCACAATAGACCACATACATACCCTTCGGCAAATTGTACAGAAGTCCGAAGAGTACAATTTGCCACTATGTCTGGCGTATGTGGACTATGAGAAAGCCTTTGATTCCGTCGAAATTTGGGTGGTGCTGCAGTCCCTTCAGCGGTGCCAAGTTGACTGTCGGTATATCGAAGTGTTGAAGTGCTTGTACAGTAGGGCTACGATGGCTATCCGAGTACAGAATCAGAGTACGAAACCTATCCAATTGCAGAGAGGTGTAAGACAGGGTGACGTCATATCCCCGAAACTCTTCACCGCTGCATTGGAAGACGTTTCAAGCTTCTGGACTGGAAAGGATACGGTATCAACATCAATGGCGAGTACATCACTCACCTTCGATTTGCCGACGATATAGTCCTTATGGCAGAATCGCTGGAGGACCTAAGCACTATGCTCAATGACCTCGATAGTGTTTCCCAACGGATAGGTCTTAAGATGAACATGGACAAAACAAAGATCATGTTCAATGTCCATGTCACACCTATGCCGGTAGTTGTTGGGAGCACTAAGCTCGAAGTTGTTGACGAGTATGTTTACCTGGGACAAATAGGCCGACTAGGTAAGTCCAACTTCGACCGAAAGATCAATCGACGGATTAAACTCGGCTGGGCAGCGTTCGTGAAGCTACGACACATCTTCTCGTCAGAAATACCTCAAAACCTGAAAACGAAATTGTACAACCAGTGCGTGTTGCCAGTGATGACTTACGGAACTGAGACGTGGTCCTTCACTGCTGGCCGAATGAGGAAGCTCAAGGTCGCTCAGCGAGCTATGGAGAGGGCTATGCTCGGAGTTTCTCTGCGTGATAAACTTAGGAATGAGGATATCCGCAGTAGAACCAGAGTAACCGACATAGCCCAACGGATTAGTAAGCTCAAGTGGCAGTGGGCCGGCCATATAGCTCGAAGAACCGACAACCGATGGGGAAGAAAGTTTCTCGAGTGGCAGCCTCGTACCGGTAGGCGAAGTGTAGGGCGTCCCCCCACGAGATGGAGTGACGACCTGGTAAGACATGCAGGAAGTCGATGGATGCAGGTGGCTCAGGACCGTGCTTTGTGGCATTCTTTGGGGGAGGCCTTTGTTCAGCAGTGGACTTGTGAAGGGCTGTAATGATGATGATGATGATGAACTGACCCCAATACACAGGAGAAATCCTAGAGCGGAGGTAACGTTATAAAAAATAGATAATGAAAAAACATAGTGAAAAATAATTACAAATACTTCATATGCTCTTAGTTGTAAAATCAAAATATATACAGAAATAAATAAAATCTACTTAAAACAACCTTTTGTAGGCGTTTCTTGAGCCAACATTCGGGTTCATCATCAGATCAAAACACAACATTGTCATCAAAGTTCCAAAAGTAATCCAAATTTCAGCTCAATGGGACGTTAGCAATAGCTTTAAAAATTTATTACAAATTTTTATCCTTAAAGAATTTAGAAATTTGAAAAAATGTTATTAAAGAAAAACTTGTAAATATACATAAATAAATTTCATTATTTTATCAATTATATTTTATGCGACTTAAATTATAGACCAAGCAACTAATACGACGAATTTCACTAAACTAGTTAAAAAAACAAGAAGTTTCCACATTCGACATCTATGTTTTTTTAATGTACTCGTATGATCACCGGTTTCCGAAAACAACTGAACCTGATTGATCTTTTTTATTTAATAACTTATATATACTTCAAGTTTAGGTTCCTATTAACATTGTAATTCCATTAAGACGATATTCAAGTTGTTGTTTTGAAATTTTGGTATTCCTAAGACTACGCAATAGGGTAAAAAAATTAAACCTTTTTGTAAAAAGCAAAAACCAACTTTAATATCAAAAATGATAAAATAATTTGAAAGTTATAGTTACAGCCTACATACGTCCTCCTCTCATTTCTGAGAGGTTTTTAGGCCAAGGAAATGTTCGCCGCGCTGCTCCAATGCGTGTTGGCTTACTTCACATGCTTTCGAAATATTTTTTTTCTTATTTTTCAGACATGCAGGTTTCCTCACGATGTTTTCTTTCATCATCGAGCACGTCGAAATACGACGTATTTTTTTTTTTATTTGTTCAAGTATATTTTTACATAACTTTCGCATTTATTTTTATCCTAATCATTCTGGAATCAAGATTTCTCCTTTACTGGTAGTTAGTTTTACGATTCTCGAGAAAGGACACGTTCTCCGGCAATTTATTGCACCCTCGTATATCGTGAGTTATTTATGATCACCAATGAGTATTTAACTGATTTAGAGCGTATTTTTCCAAAAGTGTAAGGGTGACAAACCAGCTCATATTCCACTCGGATTTAGGTAAATGCTACGGTCCATAGACACACACAACTATCATCGAATAAGAATCAAAATGCAGATTCCTTGTCACCACTGAGGAATAAGCTTAAATGCCTCACTATCAATAAAAAGGAACGTCGGTATTCACATTCACCGTATAAAACATTGCAAAATAGCAGTATCATGCCGATATCTTATGACGTTATTTTTGAATAGCGTAGTTCTACCACGTACAAAATGCACACACATTAAGCAAATGTAAGGGAGGCCGGATATATAAATATATAGATCTGAGTTCCGTGTAGCTATGAATATCGTACATGCTAGCAGCACAAACTTCACCGAAAACTGAGAAATAGTTCTACCGACGTACTACCGTTCTCATGCAGTTTTATCCGTTCCAACACACTTTATGACAACATATTAAGATTTGAAGTCCTATCAGTCAATCTTAAAGATCATTTTACATGACCGTAATGCACCTAAATTAATATTAATTAGAATACAAAAATTTTATTTATAAGGAAAAATCTTTCTTTCCATAAGTGAAATTATATATTGGTGTTTTTTTTTTAATTTAAGGATATTCTAAATTTTTGATTTTGAATTAGAAATATTGAGTTGATTTATTATCGCATTTTACGTGATAGTAGTAGATTTGTAAGCTAATATATAAAAAATAATGTTTGTTTGTTCGTATTTTATGCGCTGCCATACAACAGATTGCGGTAAAACTTTGTCAACTTATTGCTTGCACTTGCGCTAAGGTTATAGGCAATTATAGTACAATTAACTTGCAGTAGGTAGCGCGCGTAACACATTAACAAATTTATTTTAAAATTATATATTATTCAACTTCAATGAATGTATCATCATTACGAATTAAACAATATTACTCTTCCAAATTTAAAACGATTTTACACATTTTTTTCTTCTGCAGCTGCAACTCGCTGGGCATCAGCTAACTGTAATATTTCGGATTGAAGGTGATCAGGGTTACCTTGCTAAGCTGTACCTTAATATATCTTATTGAGTAGATAATTTATAAAATTCTTTATTTGTTTATATATTTATAGCCACCGCTTAACTAAAATCCCACCTGATAGTATTTGGTGATGTAGCCTAAGATGGTGAAGCGCACTGACTTAACAAAAGTCTATTCACTCTTGCCTTGAAGACACCCACATTATACTCGAATGGAAACACAGATGCTAGCAACATATTCCACTCCTTTGCTGTACGCATTATGAACGATGTAGCAAACCGTTTGGTTCCAATGTCTGACGGCTCCGTGGCGTAGTGGCTTAGCAATATGTTGCTTGCGCTGGGGGGCGCGGGTTCGAATCCCGCACGTAACAAGTATTTGTATGGCCTACAAATAATTGGTCCGGGTCTGGATGTTTGTCCTTGTGCAATTTGTGTTTGTAAACTGCCTCCGCGATACAGGAGAAAATCCTAGTGTGGGGGTAACGTTTTTTAAAAAACAAAAAAACAACAACAATGCGTTGTAAGTCAACAACTAAGGAGTGGAGACTGTCCGAACCTGTGGTTGTCCGATGGTGGGAGGGAGAGGGAGGAATTAAATTATGCAATTCCTGCGCTCACACGCCGAAATGCATCCTGTAGAAAACCGAAATGCTGGTTCTTTTGCGCCAGTATTCGAGAGTGGTAAGATTGGTTTAAACCAAATTCGGGTCAACAATAAGCCTCTTAGCACGTCTTTACATTGCGTTCAAAGCTGCTAGGTGGCATTTTGAAGCACCAGTTATTTACTCCTTCACAATATTATTATTTCATTTAATATGTAAGGAGACACAGAGAAAAATTTAGTATAAATAATTTAAATTTATGAAACTTATATCACACTTAATACAATGCAAAACAAAAATACAAACAAAACATTTGCAATAGGTTTGTATTGTCAACTTTAATAAAGAAAGAGTACTAAATAGAAAAACGAATAAAATAATAACAACAGGATTAGAAAACAGTTTATTTTCATAATAAAATTATAATTCAAAGACGTCATAGTACAATACCATTAATAGTTCGTAGAAGTAAAATAAAATTAATTCAAATCAATATTAATAGTTCTGCCAAATGTTGACTATCCCTGTAGTACTTCAATACTTACATATTATAATATTTACCTTCATTTCCCTTGTTTACTGCAGAAGTTGTTTACGAGTAAGCTTTGTCGAAATTTTTATTACAGTCGTAAAGGAAATTGAGTATGATTCATATTGTTCTACTAAATTCGGATTTTCCTTGTTAGGGAAGTTGACAATCATAATTTTTCTAGCTGCTTTCCCACCAAAAATATAGCTGGCGTTACAGCTACGCAATATGTGTCTGTCTTTTGAAATACGATTATAGATGTAGAAGATAAATGAAACTTTATATAGGACGCGATATTACACCAGTGACCTTGACTTTTGTCATAACCCATCATCATCATCAAGGGCATTTAAAATCTGATGCATAAAGGTAGAAAGATAATATTGTACATAAATTTCCCAATTAACGCGTAGTTAATCGGGATATTGTGAATTAAACTAATTTTACAGATTTTATCGCGTTTAATTAACTTATTTTTCTTATTTTCACGGGGTCACGGGAACCATGGGCGCTGTAAAGAACCCGAAACGTCGGGAATTAATAAAAATAAGAAAATAAGTTAATTAAACGCGATAAAATCCGTAAAAGTAGTTGTGTTCAATGTGTAGAGTTCTTATCTTTCCAGAAAGAATTTTTTTTTAAATGACGCTTCATTTTAATAGACCTAGCGTCTATTAAAATGAAGTAATAGTAAGTAATTCATTTATTTGTATTTGTAAATCAATAATATAATACGATTATACATAATAATATACTACGAAAGGAACTTCGTTCCAACCGAGTGTTTCACACATTCAAGCATGTTTTTTTAAACGAATCTTTTACATTAAAAACGGATATCGAACAATTTTTTTATAGGATAAGGATGACAAACGAGCACACATTCCACCTAATGGTAAGTGGTTGCTGCGGCCCATAGACATCTACATCTATCTTCGTTTGCGAATCAAAATGCAGATGCGTTATCACCCGTGAGGACTAAGATAGAATGCCTCTTTTCCTGTAAAAAGGGTCTCCGGTTCTCTACACTCACCATGCGGAACACAGCAGCATTAAGCTGCTATTTTACGCCGGTATTCTCTGAGAGCGTTGTCCTTCCCCGGTCATGCTGAACTATACTATTAACATAGCTGCAGCATGGCTCTACCACGTTAAAAGTTAAATCTAGTCTTATCACAAAATGATATTTACTCTACCAATAAGACGAATACAGTTTTTTAGTGTTATTGAAGTTTTTTAATCATAACGTTTAAGAATTAACCAACGAATATTTACATAACATAATATACAATATTAAAATATATACAATATTAAAAAAACTATAATAATAGAAAAATAAGTTAATTTTTAATTTTTATTTTTTTATTAAAATTGAAATAAAATTTATGTTTAAGGAAATATTACTAATATACCGATATAAGATCAGAATGTGGTATTAAGTTACTTCGTTTTATTATTTTATTTTTAGTGATTTTGATTTCAAAATATATTGTAGATGCCGGCATGACAATTGATGAAGTTGTTTGCATCGTAAGTGCATAAATTAATAAGTATATTTCTAAATTAAACTGAAACTAAAACTGTGATCTGGAGCAATTCTTGGCGAACAAAACCACAGGAAAATTCTTGTGCCTACATTACAATAATTATGAAGGTATCACTATACAATTTTATATAATTAGTGTAATTTTTATTAATTTAAACTTTTGGAGACGATTATGTCCATCAGTGGGATTTCTACGAACTGACGTGTATGAAGACTACAAGCACTTTAATCTAAATAGTTTAAATTTACTCGGCCTTATTAATATCGTTTATTATGGCTTGCTCAACTTAAATAATAATTATGTATTTAACTATGTTTCCAATGTCATTTAGTCACGAGAGAGAGAAAGAGAGGGAGAAAGAAAGAGAGAGAAAGAGAGTGAGTAAAAGGAAAAAAGAGATAGAAAGAGAAACTGTTGACACTGCTTAAATTCACATTGATCTTTACATGAAATTTAACTTAACTTAATGTGTAAGGCCGACTATCTACTCGTAACAAGCTTATCATCCAAACCTAAATCTTCGTCAAATGTTAACCAATTTTAAGGATTCTTCTGTTACTAGTAAAGCTGTACACAAGGAGTGGCGCCCCTTGATGTTGGAAATTGTGGTTGAAGTGTTTAATATAAAGACGCCTCTTTAGACGCCAATCTAGTGGTTATTTGTGGTTATTTATTCCTTGCTCAAAATAATCAAAAAATTACATTTAAAAAAATTAAAAGCCGACTTTAAAAATACACATACTGAAGTCCCGGGTTTAATTCTACTTACAATACATTTAAATCTTAACATTGACTTCATGGTGTAGAGTTATTTTATTCTATTTAGTTATTTCAAGTTGACTTTTACAGTTTTAACAGTTTAATTTTATTAAAATCCACAGGTAGCTTTACCACACACTTTCTTACTTTATGTTAGCAAGTTAGGGGTACAATAATAACGTATAAAGTTTATACTCGTATAATGCTCGTGAATTTCACTGCACGCTATTATACTATTATGCGACTTGACATTTTCCACACTTCATTAATTTCCCCTATCCTGCTCCACTTATATTACACAAGCCAAAGTAGCTGAGAGTAGCACAAATCGATTTAAATTATTATCCTTAGCAAACATACAAGGTAAGATTAAACAATATTTACAAGTATTTTGTCAAAGTAATAAAGTCTATAATATATATTTTATTACAACTCTTTATTGTGACTTTTTATTGTACACTAAGGAAATATTAATAATATAACAAAAATGAACCATTATTGAGGTAAAAGCAAAAGGAGGTCTTATTGCTACATTCGCCAGCAATATCTTCCAGACCACCCAGAAAAGGAATTAAATATAAACTATTGTGAAATAAGAATAATAATTATTAAATAAATCATTATTTTAGAACTTTACTACACAATAGCATCAACTTATATAAACAAGTCTAATATATAATGTTATTTACGATAATACTAATTTCATTTATACGTACTAACAGTTCTGTTACAGATTAGACTATTAAAACCCTTTAAATAAAATTCTAAGCGCTTGTCTTAGCTGCACTGCTGGAAACAGGCATCCTCTTTTTTCTGAAAGAGTTTAAGAACAATTTGTTTATATTCCTACGTCATGCAGGTCACTTCCAATGTTTTCCTTTACTGCCGAGCACGTAGTCAATCAGCACTTAAAATTGCTATTGACAGTTTCATTGGTACCGGCGGGGTAGAGATGTGTTTTATAGAAGGGAGCACACAATCTACCTGATGGTAAATAGATATTGTGGTCCATAGACATATGCATCTATCCTCGATTATGAATCAAAATGCAGTCCGTGTGTATGTTACTGAACTCCTCCTAAGCTCGACCAATTTCGGTGAAATTTTGTGTGTGTGATTAAATTTATTAAGGAATGGTTTAGATTCACCATAATACCCGGTAGGTGGCGCTGTTGTCAAGATCCAGAAATCACCCGTGCGAAGCCAAAGTGAGTCGTTAGTTACGTATAAAATACTAATAATTTGTTTACTCAATTTAAATTTATTTTACAAAGACTATTAAACTCACTTAATGAGGAGATTCAATTGTTATCATAGCGTGAGAATTTTAATCAACGTAATTTCTATTGTTTACTTCTTATAATAGCGATATCGATTAGTTGAAGGGACCATTAGTTTTAGCTATTGAAATTAATACAAGAGTTATGGAGGATTGCTTTTTAATTGTCTTCAAACAATATTTTAATGGCATACCCATAAAAGTCTTGTTTCGGTATATCGATACTTTATCGAAGATAGACTTTTACGTAAAATAATAATAGCACTTGAATATATACATCTATCACAGAGAATAAAATTTATTACTATACTGTTATCATTGTTCTATCTATATGAGATCGTTAGTTTGGGAAAGGGTTGATGAATTGTATTGGGCAAGTAGGCCCTCCTCTCTTGTTATTATTGCAGGCTGTACAATCTAGATAGTATAACTCTAAATAAATACTTATTTTCCCATAAGCCCCTTACCATGATACGATGATTTTCTGTTGGGTTATTATTATTATTACTATAGTAGAATAATTATTACTGTACAGCCTGTCGATATGCATATAATAAATAAACGGCTAATGCTTAGCTTTTAAAGCGTCTTAAAATTGACTGACGTCTCCATACCCACCTTTATTCAAGGCAATCACTGCAATTTTTTTCTTTCATGCATAAGGTAGCCATGGTTATTATGACATTGGGACGTCGAACACGTCAATCCCCTCCGTGATCATGGGTATTGTATAATACTCGAAACAAGTAGGCGATAAAATGCGTAACGACTTGTTTCATTTAAATACTCGGCCTTACTTATCGTTGATCATCGCTTGCTTAACTTAAGTACATATTATATATTTCTCTACCTGTCTTTTTCTACAGTCATATAAAAATGCAAATATTTGAGACAGGCCACTTTATGAGGCAATCGATGAAGAGTACAACAGTGGAATTTTATATGAATAAATCATAAAAAATATCCGCCTTTTATAAGGCAAGTTATGAGGAGATTTGTACGACAGTGGACTTTGATAGGCTTTCATAAATGAACGATTAAGAGAATAAAAATGCATGTGTAAAGACGATTTTATCATTACAGGTCATAACAATTGCAAGAGTCGTGGTAGCTCAGGGACTTAGCTTTGTTAGGAAGTATTGACTTTAAGTATTTAAATTATATACTAATGAAAATTGTGAGTTTTAAATTTATTTACTAAAGTATAAATAAATTTATTAATTTGAACCGTCGTAGCTCACAGGGCTAAACGCTTGCTGTAAATTTTGCAGTACAATTGGCAGATCAGAACTAGATCCTTGATGCCACCAATGATGTTCTTAACTTCAATTTTAAGTGCTGATTTATCAAGTGCTCGGTGATAAAATAAAACCTGGTGAGAAAACCTGCACATCTGAGATTATAAAAGAAGATATTAGCAAAGACATGTGAAGTACACAATACGTATTGGAGCAGCGCGGCAGATATTTCATAGCCCTAAAACCCTCACAGAAATTAGATATGACTCTATACTCCTGAAATAAGAGGCAACCTATGGATTGTATGGTTTAATGATCAATTGCTGGTTCAGAGTTATCAAAGGGATGATTTTGCGTAGATTATGGACACTATAATGCGGTTGGAATATATTATTTCACGATACTGCAAATGTCCCCAAATTCAGGCTACTGCTCGGGCGTGAAGTCACGTGGACTTCCGCTAAGCTGCCTCGTGCCTCGAGAGCCCCGCTGCGTGTTATTTGGACGACTGCTGATTTCACACATACACTTTTCACAAAATATTGCAAAATATAGCGTTAATATAGTAGCGTAAATATAGTGTTATAGGTGTAATTAGTTCAATATCTCAATTACACCTAATCTCGTAAACGTTAGGCGGTAGTTGTAAGTGGCGCAAACAATAGGTATCTGTAAAATAAGAATAAATCTGATTTAAATATTTTATATTTCTATTATTTTTGTTAGAGGAGAATAATAAAATAAATAGTGGCGACCTTGCAATCGATTAAATAACTAATGATGAAGGCAGCCAGCTAGCACCAACTAGCGGAAAACAATTTACAATACAAACGCTACCCGTAAAAGAAGAAATCCGGGACCTGAATTTACTATGATGGATAAAGTGAGCAGTAATAATGTAACTCCTTTCTTAAATACATATTACATAAAATCTCCAGAATATCCACAAAACAGTTCAGTGTAGGACATAAGCTCTTTTACCAATCGCCCTGCTTGACAGACAGATTGATGTTCGTAGTACCAGATGTAACGCCACCCCCAGTCTGATCATCACGCTGGAAATTTGATATCTGGCATATAGGAGATAGTTATATAGCAATCTATCGGAGACTATGAGGTCTTTCTGGCCTTTCCCTATTTATAAAGTGACAACTAAATTTACAGTTCACCTGATAGTTAGTGGCTTCTGCAATTCATGGATTCTGCAGCCAACTTAAAAAAAAGAAGACTACAGAGCTCACAGTCTGTAATTATATTGGCTCCCTGTAACCTTCACACCGGAAAACACATTCGGTGGCAGAAATAAATAAAGAAGTGTGAATTACATGATGGATTCCTAGAAAAAAAGGAGTCTACCGCCTAGAAAATAGTCACTGACAAGACTTCTAAGTACTAAGGTGGAATGCCTCACAATCTGTAATTTTACTATCTCTCTTTACACTTCTGACTGAAACGCAGTAGCGCAAGTTTTGCTATTTGACAGCAGAAATAATTGAGAGGGTGTTTCATACCCAAACGGATGCCTAGGCAGAAAAAGAGTCCTACGCAATAAGCTCTTAGGACACCCACGGGAAAAATGGGACCATGGATTTTCCTAAGTAACCAGCTCGCTTTACGAATGAAAATAATTATAAAGGAAAATTACCAACGCGACATAACTGCATCTACAGCTACATATTTCAGAACACTTGGCATGGAGCTAAGACTTGTCTAGCAAATGCCGTATAACTAAAGTTTCAGTGAACGTTTTACTACGTCGTATTCCGGACTCTGAATGTTAATCTTTACTTATATGTATAGCCGTTGTTACGTCTTATAGTGATCGTGTAACTTCTGAACGACTTGACTTGACTTTGTTTCAGGCCATATGCACACAATATATTTTTATATTTTTTGGCGGGACAATGGTTCTAGGCTAGGAACCGATAGGTGGCATTGTGGTTAAGCTGTTAACAAAGTTTAAACCAAAGAACCAAAATCAATATAATACGTTGGTTTGGTCGAAGTTGTTGACGAGTATGTTTACCTGGGACAAATAGTCCAACTCAGTAAGTTCAACTTCGACCGAGAGGTCAATCGACGGATTCAACATCGACGATATCAATGTGAGTGTCAGCGCTCAATGCCAGATTCTTCAAAGTCAGTGTGTGCTGATAATATTATACCACCACCAAAACTCTATGACAGTGCCATAGCAGAGGATATTAAAATAATAAATAACTCAAATATTACAAAAAATAATATAATTGTTTATAGCGATGACATGGGAAAAAATCTAGGCATAACTTTAAATAACTCTTTAAAGGGACAAAAAGTTACAAATTGCTGCATGCCTGGAGCATCTTATAGTGACATCCTAAATAAAATTATTGTTACTAAATTTTGCCCAAATAGTACAATAATAATTTTTGTTGGTAGAAGAGGCAGTGCAGCTTTTATTGAGCATAATCATTTGACATTTAACATAATCATTTGACATTTAATTTGGAATCAGTTCCAACTAATTTAAATTAGTGAATGTGACAATAGAGGCAATCTTTAGCAATAATAAGAGTTTAATTAATTTTGAATACAGCCCACAAATAAGTAATTAAAAATTGTTTACACCTGGTGCATCAAAATATACAAGGCATGTTGGGCAAAGAATTGGAAGTTGAATTGTTTTTAAATAGTAACAATATACACATCCTTTGTGTTACTGAACATTGACTGAAAGAATATAATTTCATGTTTAATTTCAGAAATAACAAGGTGGTCAGTTCCTTTAGTAGAGAAAAAAGTTTACGTGGTGGCTCCTTAATATTAGCAGATAAATCATTATTATATAAAGAACGTAAGGATATTGTGAGCCTCTCTGTTAAACGAACTGTAGAAATGGCTTGTATCGAGCTCGAGCACCTCATTGTTGTAAGCAGACCCCCATGTGCTACTTATTACCATTTTGAAAGGATTGTGGAAGAAGTTTTACTCAAATTTAGTAAACAGGACAAGTCTGTTGTAATGTGTGGAGACTTTAATATCAATCTCCTTGAAACTTCTTCCATTAGTATTAGGTTTAGCTCATTGTTTAAATCGTATAGTCTTGTAAATTTATTCTTAGAACCAACACGTATTGCTGGGCCTAGTGCGACCTGTATAGATAACATTTTTACAGATGTTAAGCCCTTGCATAAATCAATTATTCAAAATTTAAGTTCAGATCACTGTGGACAGTTAGTATCACTACCTTACATACACAAAAAACAGAAAAATAAGAAAGTTGTGTTTGTTCCAATAAATGAACATCGCTTGGAGAGGTTTAGAAGTAATATAATAAAAAGTTTCGTTTAAAACTAGTGCTAATTATTTGTATGTTACATTATTTGAAATTATAACTTGTGAATTTAGTAGAATATTTACTTCTAAAACTTTCTCTTTTAACAGTCGCAAATCATTTAATGAATGGGCGACAGTAGGAACTTATAAAAGTAGGCGAAGGTTATACGAGCTTAATGATGAAAGATCATATAATAGTAGTGTTATATTTAGAGATTATGTAAAAACATATTCTAAAATATTTAAAAAAGTGTGCTCCACTGCTAAGGCTTTATATTTAAGCAACAAAATTAAAACTGCATCCGACAAAATAAAATGACCTGGAGAATAATAAATAGTGAAACGGGCAAGGTCAAACCGCGCAACTCGGATTTTCAATTGAATATTAACAATAATTTAACGCGATCTGATCAAGAAGTTGCTATGGTTTTTGAGAAACATTTTACTGATATTCCTTTTTTGACAACAAAATCATTAAATTCTTCTCCTACTGTCGCCGAATCATTGCTCAAACAAAATGTAAAGGCTTGTTCAAATACTTTTAAATTCCATAGGGTACTGCCAAAAGATATTGTTAAATATTTTAAAACTATTGATGTTAAGAAAACGGCAGACTTATGGGGGATTTCCTTTAAAGTTACTTTATATATTAGCACCTTATCTAGCCACTATATTTAATATAAGCGTCGAATCTGGTGTGTTTCCTGATTTAATGAAACATAGTAAAGTCATACCTATATTTAAATCTGGTAGTACATTAAACCCCGCCAATTTTAGACCAGTTTCTGTACTACCAACATTAAGTAAAATTTTTGAAAAAATTATTTGAGATCAGATGTTAAGTTTCTTTAATATTAATAAATTGCTATATAAAAATCAATTCGGTTTTACAAGGGGTCGCTCGACAACTGACGCTGGAGTTGAGCTTATTAAACATATTTTTTGTGCATGGGAGAATTCAGAGGATGCTTTGGGTATATTTTGTAACCTTTCCAAGGCCTTCAACTGTGTTCACCATGAGACATTAATCAGGAAGCTGCAATACTATGGTGTCAAGAACACAGCGCTTAAACTTATTATTTCATATTTAAGAAATAGAAAACAGAAGGTTATTATCAATGGTAAAAGTTCTTCCGGGTTACCAGTACTAATGGGTGTTCCTCAGGGCTCGATTCTCGGCCCATTCCTGTTTCTGGTGTATATTAATGACTTACCTCACCTTGTAGGGGATAGTCATGATATACTTCCTTGATTTTTAAACTTAAACGTCAGTCATTTAAATGTGACGAAGTGAATAATGCTATATCAAAATAAGTGCATTGGTTTAACATTAATAATCTGCATTTGAACGGAAATAAAACTAATTGTGTTAAATTTACAACAACGAATGTTAAAAATCTGAATACCAATGTGTTTTTAAATGGGGAGGAATTGAGCCCTGTTGTATCCACTGTTTTTCTTGGCATCACTCTTGACGCAAAGCTTCAGTGGGGCCCCCATATATCTAAATTAGCATGCAGACTAAGTTCTGCAGCCTATGCTGTAAAAAAAATTTTAGTGTCGATTAAGTTTAAAAATTTAGTGTCGATAGATTAGTTTATTTTAGTTATTTTCATAGCATAATGTCTTATGGGATTTTGCTATGGGGAAATGCGGCTGATTCAGAAACTATTTTTGTTTTACAGAAGAGGGCCATTGGAGCTATTTACAATCTAAAACCGAGAGAGTCTCTTAGAGATAAATTTAAAGAAATTAATATATTAACTTTGGCCTTTCAGTATATTTACGAAAATTTAATGTATGTTCACAAAAACAAAGATAGTTTTAGTAAAATAAGTGATAAACATTCTGTAAACACTAGGAACAAACACAAGCTAGTGATACCAGTTTCTCGACTCCACAGAGTCAGTAATTCATTCTTGGGGCAATGTATACGCTATTACAACAAGGTCCCGGAAAGTGTACAGGTTCTCTCTATTACCAAGTTTAAATGTTTTATTAAGCTGAAACTGTATAAAAAGGGTTATTGTAGTATAAATGAATACATGGTTGATAATAACCCCTGGGAATGAGGTGGTCGCTTCCAAGCAGTTTCTAAAATAAATTTTGTAAATAGTTCGTAATCATTTATATTGTAAAATTTATTTAAAAAAAAGTCCCACTGGGTTTCTTGCTGGTTCTTTGTAAAGTAAAAAATGACTTTCAATAAGAATTGCACATATAATGTATATTGAATAAAACATATTCTATTCTATTCTATTCTATTCAACTCGGCTGGGCAGCGTTCGGGAAATTACGTCAAATCTTCTCGTCATGTATACCTCAAAACTTGAAAATGAGACTTTACAAATAGTGCGTGTTGCCAGTGATGACCTATGGAACTGAGACGTGGCCCTTCACTGCTAGCCATATGAGGAAGCTCAGTCGCTCAGCGAGCTATGGAGATGGTTATGCCCGGAGTTTCTCTGCGTGATAAACTTAGAAATGAGGATATCCGCAGTAGAACCAGAGTTACCGACATAGCCCGAAGGATTTTTTATTTATTTATTTATTTATTGGACAACACAACAGATTACATCATGACTTAAAGCTATAACTTACAATAATAATAGTTTAATACAAGACATAATCTTTATACGTGTTATTACGGCATGCCAAGATTGAGAAACAAACATTTTAAATAAAATTGCTTAAACTAACAGCCTCATAAATCCAACAAATTAAGAACTATAATTTTAGTGAATATCAATCAAAGGGGATGTCCTTGAGAATGCCTTTCAAAATATTTCTAAAGTGAACCAGACTAGAGTTGAAGATGTCAAGGTTGGTAAAGCGAAGGCTATAATTCTCATAAAGTCGACATAACCTTGATAGGGGTTGATTCCGGGAGATATTATTTCGCGATAGGGGTATGTCAAATATTTTTTCATAGGTCTACGTGGGTTGTGTTTTATGTTAAAATTTGACTGTTCCAAAACCTCGGGACTGTCCAGTTCCAAGTGTATTATTTTGTGTAGGTTAACTAGGTCCAATTCGTCGCGACGGAGGTGAAGTGGTGTCATGTCAAATTCTTTAAGCCTCTCAGCATATGACCGGATTCCTCTATTGTTGCCGGTACGTAAGCTCAATAAACGCAAAAACTTGGATTGGATCGATTCAATGCGCTCGGAGTGCACTGCGTAGTATGGGTTCCATATTATTGAACTATATTCTAAATTACTTCGAACCAGACTGTTATATAACAAAATTAAAGTTTGAGAGTTCCTGAAGTGCCTGCTCTGTCTGGTAACGAAACCTAGTACCTGGTTAGATTTTTTGGCTATGAGATCGTAATGTTGGCGGAAACTAAGCTGTTCGTCAAACAAGACCCCGAGATCCCTGATAGACGACACACGAGACAGAGTTTGTTGTTCTAAGATATAATTGTTTGATACCTTGTTTTTTTTAAGTGTGTAGGTGATGACATAGCATTTTTGACATTAAGGAACATATTATTTTCTTTGCACCAATTAGACAGGCTGTTTAAGTCTTCCTGTATGATGCGTGTGTCGTCAGCTTCACCAATTCTATTGAATATTTTAGGTCGGCAGCATATAATAGGCAAGGGGACTGAATTTTACCAATGAGGTCATTAATGAAAGTCACAAAAATTAACGGGCCCAAATCGGATCCTTGAGGAACACCAGACTTATTGACGATTTCTTCTGATGTGTACGCCTTGACGGTCACGAGCTGACTCCTGTTTTTCAAGTAGGACTCGAGCCAACGCAACAGACTGCCGTGTATACCATACGACTCGAGTTTCTTACATAAAATTACGTGATCCACTTTATCGAACGCTTTCTTAAAGTCGGTATATATAGCATCTACCTGACCACGGTTGTAAAAAGCATCACATTTGTAGGTTTTGAAGTTAAGAAGGTAACTGACTGTCGATCTCCTTTTGATGAATCCGTGCTGCTTAGATGATATAAGAGGTTTTAAATGAAAATAGAGATGATCAAATAGTACTGATTCAAATAATTTGGATACTGCTGACAAAATGCTTATGGGTCTATAATTTTCACCGTTGGCTCGGTCACCAGATTTAAATATAGGGACAATGTTAGCTTTTTTCCAGCGAGAAGGCAACACACTGCTGTTCAGTGATTTATTAAATATTAGCTGAAGCGGGCGACACAGTTCATCTGCGCATACTCGCAGGAATATAGGTGGAATGCCGTCAGGGCCGGCTCCCTTGTTGGAGTCAAGACGCCTCAGTTTTGATAATATTTCGTTCTCAGTGAGTACGATTTTAGTGAGAAGACAACAATTTGTTTGAATACAACAATCGTATATCCCCGATCCGTGACTATGATCTTCGAATACTGACCCAAAAAATTTTGAAAACAGGATTAGTAAGATGAAGTGGCAATGGGCTGGCCATATAGCTCGAAGAACTGACAACCGATGGGGAAAGAAGGTTCTCGAGTGGCTGCCTCGTACCGGCAGACGAACTGTAGGGCATCCCGATTCTAGATGGAGTGACGACCTGGTAAGACATGCGGGAAGTCGATGGATACAGGTGGCTCAGGCCCGTGATTTGTGGCATTACTTTTAGGAGGCCTATGTTCAGAAGTGGACTTGTGAAAGGCTGTAATGATGATGATGATGATGATGATGATGATGATATGTTCTTTTACGCGGGTTTTATTGATCCTTTTGTTTGCACTATATAAGAGAGAACACTTTCACAACCTAGCAACTTCTACAGGAATCCCTTAATTCACAATCGCAACACCATCTACGTGCTTGCCCTGTATGGTATTTTTTCTATGTATGTGCTTGAAAAACTCTTCTTTTCTTAATAAGTAGCCAGATGTAAGGCAATTTCTGAGTAAAACTGCATATTCTATGGGCATTTTGTTTTCCTTTAGTTTACTAGTTACAATAGAGATGCATTCTTCAACAGGTAGGTATGTATAATGATTTCTTATATTTACGCGAACACTACACATTAAATAAAACTATTTTTACGGATTTTATCGCGTTTAATTAACTTATTTTATATTCCCGACGTTTCGATTGCTTTCCAGCAACCGTGGACACGGGGGACTGAGTTGATTGACGTCCCGATGTCAAAGTTAACCCGGAGTACCTTCAGCTTTTTAATTATTAATTTTGGTCCGATCTACGCAGAATGAACTAACTGTGTTTTGAAGTCTTGCAGTGGTATGCTTGGGTTTAGTTTTAATTTTATGAATTACAGGATCCCAAGCAGGTGGTAGTACCCAGCCTCCCTCTCTATTGAAATTAGGATGTTTTTTAATTTCAATAGCCTCACGTATCATCCTTGACAGGAATCGATGTTTTTCGCGAGGACTTGTGGTTTATCAAATCTAATGTAATGGCGGGGGCCGTCTAGGATATGATCACAAACTGCAGACAATTTATACAGTTATGAAGTTTTAAAAACGCGATAAAATCCGTAAGAGTAGTTTTATTCAATATATAGTAGAATGATGTATTGTCCAACACGCACTGGATCAGCGCGGCAGATTATTTGCTCCCTTTCTCGATCAAAAATGAGAGAAGGCCTATGCCCAACATTGGGGCGTAAATAGGATGTTACTTTAATTTTACTTAACCTGTGTTGTCTTAAAAAATCATGAGAACGTTGAACACATTACTCTCCTCGTAGTCATAAATACTACAAAGCACTCAAAATTTCAGACGCACAATAGTAGTTTCCTGTTGGTGTCGTGGTGCAATGTTGCCTAAAATGATCAGTCAGTCTATGAAATAGATTTTCTTTTCTTTTATTATATTATCATTAATCGAGATAAGCTTTGAATTAACTTAGAGATATGAAGCAGCATAGCTTATTAGCTACGTAATACGAAGGGACCTTCAAGAAAAGAGCCTACTCCTTTTTAAAAGGCCGGCAACGCATCTGCAATTCCCCTGGTGTTGCGGTTGTTCATGGGCGGCGGTAGTCACTTACCATCAGGTGAGCCGCATGCTCGTTTGCCCCCTCTCCTATAAAAAAAAAAAAAAAATTAAATATGTTGTTTGTTATGATTTAGATTCATGAATTATGTACGTATAATAAGTGTTCGGAACGCGATAAGTGATAGAAATATAATGACAAGAGAATCGATATTAGCTATAATTACATATATATTCATATATACATGGCTTACTAAGGGTCTTGCAAGAATAGTTGTTCAACTCGTGTACGTTGCGACCCTCCAAACGAATCGAGTCCCGCTACCGATTATTTTTATTGTATAAAGTAAAAATTATGTTTTGTAAATTTTAATAAGTAATTTACATTGATTTTATACGGTAATAAAACAAATATTATGTGAAAAGTATTTAATTATGAAATAGGCAGGCCTTGTTACAGTCAAAACACAAGCTTGTTTTACGAAAACCATGTTATCGATTCCGCTGTCGGTGTCCAGTATGGTTTGGGAATTCCCGACAATTTCAATGTCCCGGGACACGGTACAGCCTATAATCAATTGCCCGGGAATTCCCGGGATTTCGAAACTTTCAAGAAAAAGCTTTTTTGTTTTTCTTTTAAGATAGGTAAG
Organism: Parnassius mnemosyne; assembly: GCA_963668995.1. Taxonomy (NCBI): domain Eukaryota; kingdom Metazoa; phylum Arthropoda; class Insecta; order Lepidoptera; family Papilionidae; genus Parnassius; species Parnassius mnemosyne. The sequence continues at coordinate 13,675,288 of CAVLGL010000084.1, read as the reverse complement.
CCTCTTTTGATGAATTTTAGTTGAGTTATTTTCTGGTGAAACATATTGAAAAGAGGTATTTTTTGTATATATCAACATTTATTAAACAAATAAACAGAAAATTAAATAACTTTAACGTTAATTTCAGTCTTAATAATTGCTTTGTTTATTTCCTTTAGTCACACACAGATGCACTTCTAAACAGTTAAATCATATAGTTATGAAACGATCATAGTTAAAAATCATACTAATTCTTAATAACTTTACTATTATCTAGTAATTCTTATTATTTTCTTAACGGACGGCTCCGTGGTGCAGTGGCTTAGCAATAAGTTGCTGTGCTGGGGTCGCGGATTCGAATCCCGCACGGTACAAATATTTGTATGGCCTACAAATAATTGTTCCGGGTCTGGATGTTTGACCTTGTGCAATTTGTGTTTGTAACTGCCTCCACAATACAGGACAAAATCCTAGTGGGGGCATAAAGTTTCTTATAAAAAAATAATTCTAGTATCTAATCATAGTTCATAATCTCATTGTTAATTCTCTTAATCACATATTGCATGCCGTAAGCGCAAAGCGCATAGGTATGTTCTACTAGCGCCTAAAAATCAAGATTCCAACGTTTTGTCGCATGAAATCGTATCTAGCAATCATATTATACATATACATTATATAAAAAGCACATTGTCAGAAAGATAAAAGATTGCTGAACTTATTTATATTTTTTTTAAATCGATTAATTGATATTTAAAAAAAAAACAAAAACGGGTTTTAGTGGCTTATGGTGTAGATTTATCAAGTCCGTATGACTTTGTAAACATGATAACTTTTGAAAACATCAATTCTTCAACTCAGTTTATATTTAAAACTATTCATCTATAATGTGGGAAGCCATTGAATGTAAATGGCAGTTTAATTTTGTTTTGTTTAGTTATAATTAATTTTTTTTCGACAGCTAAATGTCGAAATTTTCGGTGTTTTAGCAGCCTTGTGTTAGAATTCATTTTAGTAAATAGAAACTGCCTGTGTATCAGTTGTTTGCAGCGGCTCAAAAAGATCGCTGTACAAATAAATACAAAATATTCGATTAACAAATTTCATACATACTTTATTATTATAACAATCAGAGATTTTCATTACAATATTTTAAAATCACAGAATAAATAATAGTAGACGTACTACTATTATTTATTCTGTGATTTTACTAAAAGTAAGTAGAATGTAATATTTATACTTAAATACGTCTTGGACTTTATGGAGTGACATGAATATGATGACGTATATATATGATGATCATATGAGCATTGTGAGTCGTGCACTTTGTATTTTCCAATTTTTTTTCAAATTGAAGTTTGACATCAAATTATTAGAAAATTGGAAGTATTATAAGGTTATTAGTGAAATCTTGTGTGTATTTAAACTACTTTAAAAAATCCGTATAATCATGCTATACCTAATTTTTTAATGCGAAAGCATGCTCTATTGGATTTACCAATAGTTTTTGTTTCATTTATTGTGTAGTAGTAGTTACGTTGTAGACCAAATAATTATTCATTAAACTAACACATGGCGCTAGGCTTCTTCAATTATTTGAAAATAAAAATTATTACATAACAATTTCGACAATCTTGTCTCGTCTCGAGTCTCGACCCGAAAGTCCCGGGACTCGAGACAACTAAAATTACGAAAAGTCCCGGGACTTCGAGCCACGAGACGTCCCGGGACCCAAACCCTAGTGTTCAGCAGGGTGACCCAATAGGTCCAGCACTTTTCAGTTTGAGAATTCAACCCATTAATTCAAATTTGAAATCCAAGCTGAATATCTGGTATCTGGACGACGGTAAACTGGGAGGAGTCCTTAGTTATTTTACTCATATCTTTCGAAATTTTAAAAATATTGGTCTTGCACCAAATAGCAATAAAGGTGAAATACTTTTTCCAATAATTTATGTGGTAGAACCACATAAATTATTATATATACAGACACACTTTAATTTAAAATTTCAATGATATTTCTCCAGAAATCAAATTGATATTTCGCCCTAGTGTGGGATGCTACTTGCGTAGACGCTTTGGCGGCCTCTCATCTCAAGGGTTACTCGTTTAGAGCCGAGGCGGCGTCTGAGGCAGCCGAACTGAGTAAGTGGCGCAAATATGAGTCTCTGAAAGATGACTACATATTTGTGCCATTTGCTGTGGAGACTATCGGTCCGTGAGTTCCACGTGCGGTGAAGTTCCTAAAGGAACTCTATCCGCGACTGGCCTTTGCTGCTGGTGATGTATAGTGGTGGTGTATAGTAATTTAGCGAGGAAACGCAGCCAGCGTTCTTAGCACGATGCCACGGTGAGTAGGTCTGTATGATAATTAAGTTATTAGTTTTAATTTTTTTTCTAGTTTTTTTAAATATTGTATTTAATAAAGTATTGTATATTATGTTATGCAAATAAACTTATATTTAATTATTAATGGAGTATTAACAAAATGTAATTAAAAATAAGTATAAGACAATCTTAATATTAAATTATTTAATTGCATTAATTTGTGATTGAGACTGTTATTTGGATTAAGACGTTCATTTTTATATGTGAAAATATATAAATATTGTATTTTAAGAATTGTGAAACTGGAACATACTGTGTGAAATTATGTTATTTTGTTGAATATTTTATTTATGTTTAATAAAATGTCAATGTAATACACAAATATAATTTTAATGTATCTAACTGTTGTTACTTTTTGCACGAACCATTATTGTATAATGTGTTTGTTTTGGGAAATAAATACAACGGGTAATAAAGGAAAATGCGGTAGTGAAAAATGTTAGTACTCGTAGGTCAAAATGGCATTAGGCGCGCAGGTCTTCTTACGGTTTAGCTTTCGAAATGCGATAGTGACGTGCCCAATTTGCGATTCGTTCGGGACCAGCGACAGTGTCAGGAACCTACAAGTACAAAGAAAATAATAGTGAAAAGTAATGAAGAATTAAGTACTACAAGTATCGCATTTTCTATTGTGAAAATTTAAAGTGACATTGGTGTTTTATTCAAGATATTCTAGTGTTAACACTAATGCTAGGGTATGAAGATACAGTCGCCATAGGCGCATACGATAGGCGTCAAGACCGGGACCGATTCAAGCGGGGCCCGTAATCTTAGTCGTGTACCCCTTCTGTAAGAAACTTGGTTGTGTAAAGAATCGAATATCTTCTACTAGGGCCACGCATGTTACCATCTTTAGACACGCCCACCTCGTTGTCCGAATCCAGCGTAGTATGTTGCTGGTCTTGGAGCCGCAAGAGCTGTATGCCCCCAATATTAAGACTAAACACTATAAAATCCGAAAATGTATTTCATTTAACACACTCCATATAAAATAGTTTACCCCAGTATATAACAACTCACATTCAAAAAGATTTAAGTCGGTGTAAATCATGGATTAAACAATTGGAATAAGTTATATTACAGACCGACTATCCGCAGTCACTAGTTCTCTTAACCAAAGTCTTTTCAGACAGTGCACGATCGAGACAAAGTTTTGCCAGGACAATTGCACGAGACTGTCTGCAAATTTCTTGCAGTAATACTCTTAAATTAGAAACTTTGCAAATCAGAGGTCAGCTGTAATACTTGAAAATGTGTTGCTCTTACAAGAATGAAGTAAATACAGCGAATTGCTCGTATTAAAATGTAAAATTATTTTAGTGCCTTCATATTACAGTAGTTGATTCTCTTACGTCGTATTGACGTGTAATATAATTGAATAAACCATTTTGTCCTGTGGTTACTGCTAGACGCGATAAAGGGAAATTAAATAGATGTACGGTAGCATCTTCCCGATAGCAAACGGAAATAATAAAGAAAGGTACATTTGACGACCCGCATGACACGCGTGGCATTTACGGATAATATCTTTTCTAGGAGATAATTCATCGGGGGAGGCTATATTCGGCACTAGACCTTGATAAGCCCCTAGTGACGAAGTTGTGGTACTTTAATCCTTCGCTAAGAATCCTAAGATCTAATGTCGGATCTGTTTCAAAAGAAAAAACCGCATTGAATTTTTACTCGCGTGTAGTTTAGAAACAAATCCTTGCCATATTTACAAGTCTACATCCTACCTTAAAGTTTTTTTTTTATTCTAATGGTCCTCTGATGTAGTGGTCAGAGCCTTTGTATATCTTGGTTTAATCTCTGGGTTGGACTTGTCCATAAATTTTTTTTGTCATTTTCATTGTAGTCATGATGTAGGTCAATTATTTATTTTACACTATTTTTTTTCCTTCTTTTTTTTTTCTTTAACTATCTATTTATATTATTATTTTATAAAAATCTCTGTACTGGTATTCTTGTCTATCGTACTATTTATTTTTATGTTAATATATGATGTTATTTGTTTGTTTATATAATGCATACTAATAACGTTACTGCATTGTTTGATTGTAATTATTACTGTTTCATGGCATTTACACTCCAAACTATTTCTATCTGATGTCTTGCGTTTGTCTTATCTTATACAGAATTTCGTATGCATAGATGATATATTACGTAGTAATATATTCTATCCATTTTTCTTACTTCTATATATATTTTTTAATATCTTTATTATTTACCTAGGTTTTATTTTTTATTTTCACCTGTCTTACTATATATTCACAGAATTTAATAAAATCTTTTCTTTCAGTTTTCCTTGTTAAAATATCCGAAATATTTGTTTGTGTAATCTTTATATTTATTTTCTGTTCTAGGTCAATCCTTTTACTGCTGTACACTGGGCAGTCTACGAGCAAGTGTATCACAGTTTCTTCTACCTCTGGGTCACAAGCACATCCAGCGCTTGTCCTACACTTGAAGCGATTTAGGTACCCTGCAAAGGCACCGTGTCCAGTAAGTATTTGCACTAGTTCAGGTGATGGTCTAATTTTTCTTATTAATTTGTACGCTGTTTCGGCCTTTTTGAGGAACATTTTGGTAGTCGTATCTGTTTCACTATTTATGTATCGCTGGTTCCATTCCTGCACTGATCTTTCCCTTATCGTTCGTTTTATGAACGATATGGGGCATCTGTCATATTGGGATGCTGTTTTTTTGTATAGTGCCGCTTCTTTTGCCAGGTGATCTGCTCTTTCATTTCCTTGATGTCCCACATGAGCCCTAATCCAAAATAACTTTACCGTTTTGTTATTATTATTTATAATCATTAAATTTTTTCTAGTGGCGCAGACTATTGGGTGGAAGTTGTCCGGGGATTTATGAGTGCAGTCCTGACTGGGAGTCGCTGTAGATATTGAAGACACTGACCTTATGTTTCATCATAAGTTCTGTGGCTTGGTACAGTGCGTAAAGTTCGGCTTGGTAAACTGTGCAGAAGGATTCCAGCTTAAATTTTTTACTTAAAATTTCAGTGTTGTCCTTCCACACAGATAACGCTGCACCTACCTTCCCGTCAATTTTACTCCCATCAGTGTATATCTGTACCGCCTCTAGCTGTTCTTTTGTTACTTTCATCTCTTCCGGTTGTTTACCTTCTATTGTGCTAAAAGTTATTTCCTCTTCTTTAGCTGGATGGTCGGCTTCAATGAAGAGTTCCTTTACTTCGACTTTTCTGTCCCCCAGGATATCCTCCTGCGGTTTCCCGCGCTTTGCTTCATACAGCCTTGCAGCTTCCCGCAAGCGGATATCCAGAGGTAACAGTCCCGTTAATATGAGTGCCGAATTTAGCGATACGGTCCTGTAAGCTTTGCAAATTTTTTGTGCGAAGCCCCTCTGCAGGGTGTTAAGATGTTTTTGTATAGATATTTTTTGTGATGCACTTGCCCAGACACTGGCTGCATAGAGCACGATCGGCTCGACGACTGAAACATATATCGTCCTGATGATCTCCGAACTCAATCCCCAAGAAATTTTTGCTGTCTTTACTAAATGTTTATATATATTTGTAACCTTTCGACATTATGTACAACATGACTATGGAAGGTTAATTTTTTATCTATTATAAGGCCTAATAATTTAATTTCGTCTACAATTTTTATGTTTGTTCCTCCTATGTGGAGTTGAGGTGTGTCGTATTTAAGTTTTCTGGTAATTATTATTGCATTGGTTTTGTGTGCAGCAAAACCAAGTTTGTTACGCACACCCCAATCATGCACAAGGGCGAGTGTTCTATTAGCTTTTTCTTCAATTTTGGGGACTTTTTGTCCAGAGAACACCAGGACAACATCATCGGCAAAGGCTTGACGATAAACTTCTTCACTGTCCATCAAGTCCAACAAAGGGTCCAGTAGCAGGTTCCAAAACGTGGGCTCTGCAATTGATCCCTGCACGCATCCTTTTGATGTAAATTTATCAATTTCTTTATCTGCGTATCGTAAATTTATTTTGCGGTTTTCGAAGTAACTATTAACGATTTCCCGGAGGTTTTGGGGACACTTTTTCTCTAATAGCTGGCATTTTATGGCAGGCCACCAAGCATTCAAGCATTGTCGAAAGCTCCCTGTATGTCTGGAGATATTATTAAGTTTATCTTTTTGTATTTGAGATTTACTCTTATGTGCTGTAGCAGATCATACAGGGAGTCTTCCGTACTTCGCTGAGGCACAAACCCACATTGTCTTGGATTACTTTTCAGCAAAATTTGCCATCGTATTCTCTTAACTATCAGTTTTTCTAATATTTTACCTAATATTGAAAGTAATCCAATAGGTCTATAGGCCGTGGGGTGGGTATAGTCGCTTTTACCAGGTTTTTTGAGAACTATTACAACGGCTGCCTTCCATGGTGTTGGGTAGTGAGTGAGCTGCAAACATTTGTTGACAATTGACAAAACAGTTCTTCATTTGTTCCTATTGCTGCAGTACAAATATCCATTGTAAAACCATCAGGTCCAGGTGCCTTTTTCATGCTAAAACTTTCCATAACGTTTCTTAGTTCAGCTTCAGTAAATGGTGGATCCTGGGTGTCATTTGGTAGGTATTCGTGTATTTTTTCAGCTTTTTCTCTCGTTTCCTTTTGTTCAGAGTTATCGGTAGTATAGTCATCTACTGGGAAAAAACTATCTGCTAACCAAGCCGCTGATTTGTCAGGACATAAAGCATTTCCATCATTCACTAATAGCCGCTCTTGTTGCCTTTTTGTTGTTTTTCTAATCACTCTTTAAATTTTATCCCAGAAACTTTCCCTATCCTGATTTGTACAGTACTCCTTCCAACTATTTGTTTGTGCACTAATTGCCTCTTTTTCATATTTCATTTTTGCTTCCAGGTATTGCTGTACTACGTGTTCTCTTCAATGCCATGCAGCGCATCGGATCCTTCTACGTTGCGTTATCATCGCCTTCTTCAGTTCTTCCAGTTCTCTACTCCACCATGGTAAGGATGTTTTTTCTTTTATTTTTAGTTTAGGAATACTTTTTTCACATGCTTTATTTATACCCGTAATATATGTGGCTATATTGCTTTCCAAAGCCTCCTTTGATACAATTTTGCCGACTTGAACTGCCTCAATTCTATTTTCTTCTAGATAATTTTTAAATATTATTTTAAAATCTGTCCAATTAGCTTTTTTAGTGTTATAAATTCTGGTTGTTAAAGTTCTTCTTTTTTCTTGCGGTTTGTCTAAGTTGATGGAAAAAACTATAGCATTATGATCTGAACTTATTAAATCCTTATCTACCCTCCAATCTTGAATATGCTTAAGTAAGCTTTCATTACATACTGTTATGTCTACATGACTTGTGTATAATTTGCCCCCTCTAATTGTATCAAAGTTAGGCTCTGTTCCTTTATTTAGTATATGTAATCCCATTTCATCCAATGCCTCCTGTAATGCCACCCCTCGATGATCTATTGAAGTGCTTCCCCACCACGTATTCCACGCGTTAACATCTCCTCCAATTAATATATATTTAACTATTTTTTCAATTTGTTTAAGATATGGTTCTATAGGTAAATGATCTTCAAAGTATATTGATATTGCCCCTATTTTCCACTTATCAGTTTGTAAAATGGCAACTACAATGTTTTCCGTAACCAAAGTGGGGTCTTCTATTATTTTAATATTCGAATCGAAAACAAATATAGCTGCTTTGTTCGGCTTTTCTTTTCTTCGACATTGTACTATTCTACTACCTGGCGGTTGCTGTACTTCTCCTGTAGCAGCTGTGTAAGGTTCTTGTACTAAGGCTATCTGGATGTTTTTACTATGTGCTTCAATAAATACCTCTTGTGTAGCTAGCTTTTTTCGTTGTAGGTTTATTTGTATAAATTTATATTCCCGCTTACTAGGATTTCTGTGCAGGGATTGCGTCAATTTGGAGTTAACTTTCTCGTCTTAACAGCAGGCTACGCTAGATCTTGCAATTGCGTCCCACTTGTTACGTATAGGACATCTGTCATCGAAGCTGTTATGGTCGGTTTTTTCGTTTTTGGCCAGGTGACAGTTTCGGCACGTGGGTACATCTCCTGAAAGCCATCCTGGGCAGTCCGCTCTTAAATGCGGTACGTTAAAGTTAAAAGTAGATATACAACTAATATAGCTACTGCAGCTATATTGATTGTATAGTTATAACACGAATGAGTCGGTTCGACCGGGTAAAAAACACGCCCTCACAAAGTACCAGCGTAAAATAGTAGATTAATGCTTCTGTGTTTCGTATGGTGAGTGTAGAGAACCGGAGTCCCTTTTTACTGAAATAGAGGCATTCTATGTTAGTCCTCATGGCTGACAATGCATCTACATTTTGATTCGCAAACGAGGATAGATGTAGATGTCTATTAGCCACAGCAAACACTTACCATCAGGTAGACTGTGTGCTCGCTTATCACCCTTATCCTATAAAGAAAAATACACGTCTGCTGAAACAGGCCTCCCTCAATCCTTACAAGATAATAAAGTCATTTTTCTGCCACGCCACTTCATTGTGTATTGACGGACTTTACATGCGTCCTCGAAATTTTGTCACGATGTTTTCCACACCACTTAGAGCATGGTAAAGCAGCACATAGTTGCAAATTAACAATTCGATTGATGCCGGTGGGAAGCAAACCCGGATTACATGTGTCATCTAAAGTTTACGATGAGCGCTTAACCCTTAAGCAAACTTATCTCCAAATAAATCACTTGGCGTTGCTATAGGTAACGAGAAGGAAAAGAAAAGGAAGTCCTCTCCCAAGGTCGGACCGCCACGGGGTGGCCAGGGCCGTGCATGTGTGCGCAGGCATTCCCGAGTCCCTGTCAATATGCAGGAAAGGTGAAACACCATGGTATTTTAATCGGTGCAAGTTAATCATAGCCTGTCCTTTTCTGTGCAAACGGTATAATTTCACCGATAACAATTGCCATTTATTAGTAATAAAAAGGTACTTTTCATCAGAATATTGCTGTCTATCTCCTGGCTTATTTTCCTCTGTTGCTTCTTTTTATACCCACTGGAGTATAACTTGGGTACTTAAGACGCCCACTAATTACAGTTTTTTTAGCGTGTAGGTCAAAATTTTAAATCAAATATTAAAAAAAAATTGGTAATATTTGTGTTAACTAACTAGCGTATTTTTTAGAGTGCAATTGTGTCAAAACACTACGCAGGACTATTCCTATTCCGTATATTCTACTCATGTTTAATTACACTTAACGGAAATATGTTTTCTACTTGAAGGTGAGGAAAAAAGTATATAACATATTTAGTTTATAATAAAAGTGTGTCTGTTCTAAGGCAGACAATGCCCCGACAATGTTGTTTTGTTTTTTGTTATATTATTACTTGATCTACTAATGTGCAAAAGTGATATATGTAATTACTTATTTAAAATACTATAAAAATCATTTAATGTTCTTCCTAAATGGGAGACTACCATTTTTAGTAGTAGAAGACTTCATTTTAACTATAATAAATCTGTACCTGACTACTATATCACCTGATGGCAATTGCTGACTTAACTGAATATGTTAAAGATTCTTTTTCTCAGTAAAGTTTATTCTGTTATAAGGCATTGCTTTACTACAATCTCTCCTTGTGGTAAGTGTAATCTAGTATTCGATTTAGCATCAAGGGTTTAATCACCCTAAATGCTAAATCGCTATTTTAGCGTAGTAAAAGCCAATTACCTCTTTCTTACCTTGAAGACGCCCAAAGGTTGTTCTTATTTATTTATCCTTAAAATTATTAAGTGTAAATATTTACAAAGCTACCAGAAAATCTCATTGTTTGGAAAAGCACATTGCGCAGACTAATGTGTTAAAATATAAAACGTGCTTTATCGCAGGAAGGCGCAAATAATTTATGATGTGTATTCTAAACGTAATAGCTCTTCGCAAAGCTCATATCTCTCTTATAAAAGATTTGCCACATTTGAAATTCTGATGCTCGTTCATCATACTAGGTTTCAGTTTAAAATTAAATGACTGTATTTTTAATTTCAAAAGAAATAAACGAATTTTGTATCGTTAAATTACCCGAACAAGGAAAATGTTACCAATTTATGTCATGTAATTAAATAGAAAAATACTATTGCTCCTACAACGTAAGCGCGGATATTTCGTGGAATTCTGATGAATTTGGGCCGAAAGTTGTGAATATGAAGTCTGTAATTGTTTATACTACTTATAAGGATCATATTTAATTAATAAATAGTAAAAATTAATAAATTAATTAATTAATATTATATTATAGGTGAATAAAATAAACAATGGAAAATTTCAGTAATAATTACACTAATAAGTATATTCCGACTAAGCTTCGACTTTCTGACAATAAGTCTTTGCATGACTTAATTAATTTACTTAATTAATTAGTATTCAAAACAAAAGCGTAATTTCTTCATTATTTTACAAGAAATTAAGCTAACTCAGCAAGCAGTGAAATCATGCGTTTAATTGAAATTTATCTCAAAATAATGACTTTAATATCATTATGATATAGCGTTAATTAATAAGGTTTGTTAATGTCGCTATATCCATTTTGTTTATGTCAAACGTAATATACTCCGAACAGCGACTAACAGCAGCGAGAGTGATGCGACACAACTGGAACTACCCTCGTCTATCTGCCTGCCAAGCAAGACGTTTAAATCAAATCCTCCCAACAATGTGAGTTGACCACGCCCAGAAGTGGAGCTTACGAGCTGATTTTTTAAAGAAGTGAAGGCAAACAACCAAACTACTTACCTATATGTAAGTGATCACCGTCGCCCATGAACAATCTGCAATAACAGGGGTATCGCAGATGCGTTGACGACCTTTTATAAAGGTGTAGGATCATTTCTCTAAGTAGTATTGATCCGGAAAAATCCAACAAACGCAGTGTCAACGTGCGCGGCAGAAAATTCCGCGTAAATTCTACGATACTTGACAACCAACCATCGAGATGAAGAGGATGGAGGTCGGAATGAATCCATACAATTCCTCTTAGTGCTACTCGTAATATATGTGATAGAAAATATGCACAGAGATGAAACGTGCAAAGGCATGCTAAAAGCAAGGCTAGTGGATCAAGCCGATCAAAAAAAGTTGGCCGTCGACGATTCGGGCTATTCTCCGTTGAATGCGGTTAAGCGGAAAGAGCCGATACTGGGGTGGCCCGGCTCAGAGATGGGAACAGTATTTAATAAAATGCCTGTGCTATGTAAAGCTGCATGCGGTGGACTGGCAAAAAATACTGTCATGATATAATGAGCATGCATTTTTGGTGCCACTTTAGCCTTTCCTTTTATGTAACTGCAGAACTGTACGTCTCTCAAAATATTAACGACAACAATTCTGATGCTGGCTGAGGCAGCAAGAAGAATGATATGAAATTGAGGAGATGCGACAAAGGAGTTTATGGTAAATGCGTAAACCTGTCTTTTAGAGTTCTAACTGAGCTAAATTCAGTAGCCTCTAATCTGAGAATTTATTTAATAAAGGCTCTACATCAGATCCAAGTTTGTGCCGGCAGACAACAACGTTTTCCGGAGAAATATTAGCATGGCTAGTGTTTGGTGACCACCAGTGTTATAGTCTGCATATCAATGAATTTTACTAGTATCCAACATATAATATACAGAAGGAACAGGGTAAGCGATAGCACACAACCTCATGTAACACCAGTGTTCACAGGCTTAGAGTTGGAGCAGCACCGTTGACTACAAACTTGATACTCCGAACTGCAAGAAAACCAGTGACCCAATTGCATTGATTCCCGAAAATCCCTTAAAATCGAAGCTACGAAAGAAACCCTCTCTGCTAAACCCGACCAAAGGCCTTCGCTATGTTCAAATTACCACCAGAGCTTCTCCCTTGGTCTTGACTGCCTCTGTCCATCGGTGAGTCAGGTAGACAAGAAGATCACGAGCTAGGCGACTTCATCATAGTCACTAATCAGCTGACGCTCTTCAACGTACCTCATATGCTGGCAGTTAATCATGGATTCAAATTGGAAGGCTTATCAAGGTACGTGTAGTACCTAAATAAAAAATAAGTTTTAACTTAAAACAATTTTTTTCTCTACAAGTTAGTAACAGTAACGTACGTTACAATGAAACGGACGAAACGGAATACATAAAACAAATGGACAACGCATAAGATACCTTGCGGGACTTTTGCAATAAGTATTATTTGCTGAATATACGATACAGGAATACAATCGCTATTGTGGAACTGTACTCTCGAATCTAGTACAGATTAAAACCTAACTCATTATTGCTATTCGACGTTTATAAGCCTAGAAAATTGTTTGTCCTTTTTATAACTAAAATCTTAAGATATTTAATAGTATACGGATTATATTATATCTCGAGAAACTATTCTTAGGTTTCAGGTAGAACTCGGCCAGAGGAAAATAATCATTGGAGTTTTTCTTCGTTTTCATCAAAATATTTTACCGATATCCTTTTATTGACAATTCTATCCTTTGCCCGTTCTATATTTGGGTTCTATTCAAATTTGAAGTACAACGTCATCTGTACGTGACCGTCGATATGAGCTAAGAGGTTTTTTCGAAAGTTTCATCTATAGGATATCTAATAAAGTATTATTGAGTGCTCTGTATGCCTATCTATATCCTGTGCTATATGAATTGCTTCCTTTTCAAAATATCAATACTTTGCCTTACAAGATATTAATATACCTGGAGGCAAATAATAATATAATTTGTTTTAATTTATAATTTAACTCTCATTATTTGAGTGAATCTTGCTGCAAAATATATTTTTTACTTTTCGCTTCTTTTAACTTATACTTCTAATTAATACAAAGCACGGTCCTGAGTCACCTGCATCCATGGACTTCCTGCTTGTTTGATCCTGTCGTCACTACATCAATTGGGCGTCACACAACCCCTGCCCACTACACCATCCAATGCGAGGCTGTCAATCTAGAACCGTGTGATTGTTTTCAACGGTGGTTTGAAAATTCCACAATCACGCATCACTACATAAGTCATGATACTATCCACATAATCTTGGTACTATGGGTTTCAATTTGAGGATTACTATGAGTTATCTTTCTCCCACTTCTTCTTTGTCAAATTGGCTTCAACCGGCGATTTTTCCGAACCGATACGACTTAAGAACTTTTAAAAAATGAGCTTACTTCTTTTAAAATGCCGGTAATGCACATAGAGTTGCAATTGTTAAAATGCAGAGGCACAATTCCCTAACGTCGGTGTTGTTTATGGGCAGCGCCCATATTCACAGGGGGGATCGAAGTGATTGAAGTCCTTATTTCATAATTAACCCGGAAAACCTTTATCTTAAAGTTATTAATTTTAAGTCGACCTACGCAGAATAAGTTTTCTGTATCTTGAGATCTCGCAGTAGCATGCTTGGTTTTGAATTTATTTTTATTATTTATATTTAGCATTCTTATGAAATGAGGGTGTTTTATTTTATTTTAACTGCCTCACGTATCATTTTTTGTACGAATCAATGATTTTCCGCGAGTATTTATGATTTATTCAATCTGATATAATGACGGGAGCCATCTAGGATATGATTCCCTGCGTGTTGGAATCTCAAAACAGCTACAAGCTCTCTTACGCAGGACTTTATTAATAATTTTCTTTACTTTATATAAGAGAGACCACATTCACAATCAAGCTTGAACACTTCTGCGTCTTCTAGAAGGATATTACAATTGACGGAACTATGTTCTAACGGACGTTTGCTTCAAGATGTAGTCAGGCTTGTATGTGACACGTCTAACATATGGTAGTACAGTAGTACAGTAGGCACACAATTCGACCGTAGCCGATATTAATAGGTTATTGTGACATCAAGGCGCGACCCTAAGCTTGTTGTCGTATAAAATTTGCTTAAAGTGCTGATTCACGGCAGCAGGTGTTTACTAACACAAATCATTTGTGCTCCCTGAAACAAATATTTTTACACAGTAGCTAACAAATTCACTTTAAATAGGTAACGGGATTAAATAGGTCCAGTGTTATGGCGGGTAAGAATACCCACTACCCCATATCTTCCAGTGGGCATCGTAAGAGTCAAAAAAGAGAAATAGAGGCTGAAGATAGGCAGCAGCATTTTTCTGATAACAGCAAAGTAAAAAAACTGCGGTTGCCAACCCGCTCGCCAAGCGTGGCAAGACGAAAGGAAGAAAATTCTTTGATACCGTCGAAATTTGTGTGGTGCTGCAGTCCCTTCAGCGGTGCCAAGTTGACCGTCTTAGTAACGAAGTGCTGAAGTGTTTGTACCGTAGGGCAACGATGGCTATTCGAGTACAAAACCAAATACAGGACTAGAAGACGTTTTCAAGCTTCTGGACTAGAAAGTATACTTTATTAACATAAAAGTCGTATACAACACTCACCTTCGATGTGCTGACGATGTAGTTCTTATGGCAGAATCGCTAGAGAATTTAAGCACTATGCTCAATGACCTCCGAACGAATAGGTCTTAAGATAAACATGGACAAAATCATGTATAATGTCCATGTCCACCTATGCCGGTAAGGTTTGGGAGCACTTTTTTTATAGGAAACAAGTACACATTCCACCTGATGGTAAGTGGTTGCTGTGGCCCATAGACATCTTCATTTATTTTCGTTTGCGAATCAAAGTGCAGATGCATTGTCACCAGTGAGCACTAAGATGGAATGCCTCTTTTCCAGTAAAAAGGGTACGAAACACAGCAGTAATAAACTGCTATTTTACGCTCGTATTCAAGGCACTTAGCTCGAAGTTGTAGACGAGTGTGTTTATTTGGGGCAAATAATCCGGCTAGGTAAGTCCATCTTTGACCGCGAGGTCAATCGACGGATTCAGCTCGGCTGGGCAGCGTTCCGGAAATTACGGCAAATCTTCTCGTTAGGTATACCTCAAAATTTGAAAATGAGATTGTACAACAAGTGTGTTGCCAGTGATGACCTATGGAACTGAGATGTGGCCCTTCGCTATTGGCCGTATGGATGCATGGTCGCTCAGCGAGCTATAGAGAGTGCTATGCTCAGAGTATCTCTGCGTGATAAACTTATAAATGAGGATATCCGCAGTAGAACCAGAGTGACCGACATAGTCCAACGGATTAATAAGCTGAAGTGGTAATGGGCCGGCCATATAGCTCGGAGAACCGACAACCGATAGGAAAAAAGGTTTTTGAGTGGCAGTCTCGTATCGGTAGGCGAAACGAAGAAGAAGACGAAGGCCCTATGGCGACCCCCGACTAGATGGAGTGATGACCTGGTAAGACATATAGGAAGTCGTTGGATGCAGGTGGCTCAGGACCGTGCTTTGTGGCATTCCTTGGGGAGGGCCTATGTTCAGCAGTGGACTTGTGAAGGACTGTAACGGGATAATACCTACCCAAACTGACTTCTAGGCAGTGAAGTAGTCTTACCCCTTAGTAAAAGTATACTTTTTATGTCGATTTTTTGTGTAATCCTTAGCTTATCTTTTTCTGTAATATGCTTGCCACACTATTTCACAATTTTCAATTTAAGTTAAATTGTGAAAATACGCAACTTAAAAAATCATTCACAGTACTTACCGACTTGAGGCCGTAGCTCATTTCATTACTTATTGCATGACGTGAAAACATGGATAACGGATTAGATATTGAAACACTTCCACGGCAGCTGTGTCCATGCAAATTTTCGGAATAAATTAATCTTTTGGTTATAATTTGGTTTCTAAATCACTCTGATTGTTTTGAAATATCTTTTGCTGTTAGCCCTTGAGGCATAAATTAACTATTTTTTTTATTTCAATTTATATTTTGACTCGTATAACACCACATGAATTTATAAGCATATACATCATAGGATTAGTTACAAAGAATACTATACGAGTTTAAAAAAACTTAAATGTGATGATCATTGTAATAATAGGACAAAAACATTAGTTTTATTGTTCGGTTCGTAATAAGACTGCAAAATTCCATATTATTCAGATGTCTGAAAGTATACGAAAACTGAATTTTAATATACTATTATTATTATCAAATTTACAAAATATCCAGAAACGAAGCATTAATGAACTACTCGCAAAATAATGAATATTTTGTTCTGGATAAATTTTCCAAAAAATCAATTTGAGCAAGTTATAACGATTTTTAAAAATACACGACTCGCGTGTCATACGCCACACACAAAAGTAATCGATGGCATGCCTGGCGTGTCTCCCGCACCGGTTAATAAAGGCTAGGAAGAAGAAGAAGAATCATAAACAAAAACAGCGCATTTTAAAAAATCACAATGTATTTTTCACTATAATTAAGTAGGAACATGTTTTTAGCCTTAGTAAAAGCTACAAGTTGAATAAATCAACAATAACAAATTACCAAAGTTGTATAATTAAAGTTTGATAAAAAACAACAAACTATCAATAAAAATAAAAACTAAAACAGGTACTTCTCTAGTAGGTCAATAAAAAAGTAACAACTTAAATTTGTAACAATATTAATAAAGAGAATAGAAATGAATAACATAAATATCTTACGGTGGCTAACCGCTAAGAAAAAAAAAGAATCACTTAGCGGTTAGCCACCGTAGAGTCTATATCACCTGAGGATGCCTCGTGTAGAGGCGAAACACGTGTCGTATTATCGTCAGTGGTGTGTCTTGCCTAGTGTAGTGGTGTTGGAAGTAGCGGTGCTGGGATTAGTGGTGACGGGGATAGTGCACGCAATTGAGGGAGGGCGGGAGGTGCTTCTTCATACTAGGTAAGACACATCATTTTATTTTATAACGCGGATATTTGCGAAGTAAATTTTTGTAAAAGCTTTTTTAATTGGTCGATAAAATCCATCGATTAAGCTGTAAATAAATAATATTTTTATGAATTCAGTCTAGAAATTAATTCTGACGCCTTAACAACGGGATGGGGCGTGACCTGTATGGAAAAGACTGCAAGCGATATTTCAAGTAACGCTGAACGAAAGCATCATATGAATTATCTAGATTAGATTTAGTTAATAGCTGCTTTCATTGGACTTAAATTATATGCCTAAACATTATCCAATAGTCAAATAATCTTACGTATAGATAATACAACTGCAATTTAGTACATAAATCGCATGTGAGGAATACAGGACTCTCATTTACTGAAAACTATGGCAATGATACGAAGCAAGCATATAATCTGTTTTGTTTCTACTTTATATATCCCATCTGTCGAGAACACTATTACTGACCCCAAATCTAACCACCCTGACATTAATAGGATTTTCATATTTTGCTTTGTGTACCAGATATTTACATATTTGCTAGCAGCAAAAAATATATACAAAATATTATGCATAAAGACCCTGATGGCTATACTAACGACGCTTTCTTTCCTTTTTTCTCAATTGTTCTTAAAACATTAAGAAAAATTACTATTAGCGTTAAAGCTAGAGGTATATTGATAGTACCGACGTGGCTATCACAGCCTAGGTATCCCCTGTTTAATCGGCTTCTGGAGTCGATTTTGGCCATTGATTTTTAATTCTGTTTGATGTTCATAGCACTAGGCACACCAGCACGGCTGGAGCCCATAGACTAGCTGTCAACTTAAATATAATAAGGAATACTACCGGCTGGACGGGTGCCTCCACAACTATTGCGAAGTTCTTTAATAGTTCTATAATGGATAATATCAACTGATACCTACTGAACACTGAGACATAGTTTCGCTAAGAGTTTACTAATTAATGTTAATTAAATATGTATCATTAATCACGATAATCGTATGTCATAGCAGTGTATTTTTGTGTACACTTTATACTGATTATAATTAAAATTATTTAATTCATGAAATATTGAATTTTTTTCCCATTGTAAATAATTTCTGTTGGGATATTTCACAATTAACTCTCAACATCTACCTGTGTTATCTAATCTCGAGAACGAAATCATCATCATCATCATTACAGCCCTTCACAAGTCCACTGCTGAACATAGGCCTCCCCCAAAGAATGCCACAAAGCACGGTCCTGAGCCACCTGCATCCGTCGACTTCCTGCATGTTTTACCAGGTCGTCACTCCATCTCGTGGGGGGACGCCCTACACTTCGCCTACCGGTACGAGGCTGCCACTCGAGAACCTTTCTTCCCCATCGGTTGTCGGTTCTTCGAGCTATATGGCCGGCCCACTGCCACTTCAGTTTACTAATCCGTTGGGCTATGTCGGTTACTCTGGTTCTACTGCGGATATCTTCATTCCTAAGTTTATCACGCAGAGAAACTCCGAGCATAGCCCTCTCCATAGCTCGCTGAGCGACCTTGAGCTTCCTCATACGGCCAGCAGTGAAGGACCACGTCTCAGTTCCATAAGTCATCACTGGCAACACGCACTGGTTGTACAATTTCGTTTTCAGGTTTTGAGGTATGTCTGACGAGAAGATGTGTCGTAGCTTCCCGAACGCTGCCCAGCCGAGTTGAATCCGTCGATTGACCTCTCGGTCGAAGTTGGACTTACCTAGTCGGACTATTTGTCCCAGGTAAACATACTCGTCAACAACTTCGAGCTTAGTGCTCCCAACAACTACCGGCATAGGTGTGACATGGACATTGAACATGATCTTTGTTTTGTCCATGTTCATCTTAAGACCTATCCGTTGGGAAACACTATCGAGGTCATTGAGCATAGTGCTTAGGTCCTCCAGCGATTCTGCCATAAGGACTATATCGTCGGCAAATCGAAGGTGAGTGATGTACTCGCCATTGATGTTGATACCGTATCCTTTCCAGTCCAGAAGCTTGAAAACGTCTTCCAATGCAGCGGTGAAGAGTTTCGGGGATATGACGTCACCCTGTCTTACACCTCTCTGCAATTGAATAGGTTTCGTACTCTGGTTCTGTACTCGGATAGCCATCGTAGCCCTACTGTACAAGCACTTCAACACTTCGATATACCGACAGTCAACTTGGCACCGCTGAAGGGACTGCAGCACCGCCCAAATTTCGACGGAATCAAAGGCTTTCTCATAGTCCACATACGCCAGACATAGTGGCAAATTGTACTCTTCGGACTTCTGTACAATTTGCCGAAGGGTATGTATGTGGTCTATGGTGCTAAAGCCCTTTCGGAAACCGGCTTGTTCGGGAGGCTGGAAGGCGTCAAGTCTGCGCGCGAGACGATTCGTAATGACTCTCGAAAACAGCACGTAGACGCGGCTCAGAAGGGAAATCGGTCTGTAGTTCTTCAAGAGAGCGTTGTCACCTTTCTTGAAGAACAAGACCACCGCACTTCTGCTCCACGCCTCCGGTGTAATGCCACCATGGAGGACGGAATTAAAGAGCTTCTGAAGGACTTCAAGTACCGGTCTTCCACCCGCTTTCAGAAGCTCCGCTGTAATTCCATCCTCGCCTGGGGCCTTACCGTTTTTAAGGTGCTGGAGAGTCATTCTAATCTCGCTCAGACTGACGTCCGGGATATCTTCGGAATAGTGTCGGATGAGACTCGCTCTTGGATCGTTACTCACACTTGCGTGTGGCTCCAACGATGACGTGTACAGCTGCCCATAGAACCTCTCAATCTCACTCAAAATCTCAGGTGTCCCGGAAACGATGCTGCCACATTCTGTCTTCAGCTTTGACAGGTGGCTCTTTCCGGCAGACAGATCTCTGGCAAAGACTTTGGAGCCTTGGTTCCGCTCGATCGCTTCTTCAATACGAGCTGTATTGAAGTTGCGTAAGTCCCGCCGCATGCATTTGGAGATCTGTCTGTTCAGATGCCTGTATGCTGTCAAGTCTGTTGAAGAATGTAGCCTCATCTCCCGTCTAACAGCCATGAGATTAAGAGTAATTATGTGAGGTGTTTCGTTCGAAGAGATTAGCATCCCTCCCGCCCTGTTTATTTTTAACCCTCATATTGTGAAATATCATATCGTTTCTCTAACTTGAACTAAATGATAAATCGAGCGCAGTGCAACCATGAATATTACATTAATCTACCGTCTTGTTTTATTTTAACTTTAAACTAAGTGCGTAGATGGCGACATTGTATGTTGGACTACCTGTGTTATCTAATCTCGAGAACGAAACACTGAAGCATAATTATGATAGAACTTCACTTACAGGTAAGTTCGTTTAATCATTAATTATACGCATTCTTAAGAAACGGGCGATCAAATTAGCACGCATACTGTAAGCGCTTATTAGAGAGGTGCTTTATTACTTATTATGCCACTAAAATAGCTCCAGAAAACTAAGTATATATCCATGTGAATCTATAGAAAAAAATTATAAGAAAATTTAAATAATTTCTCACACACCTAAATACAACGCTACAGATAGGTAGAAAAAAACTTTTTATACAACATCTAACAATGTGGGAACCACAGGATGTCGCCAAGTGCGTTCTAAAAAGCAGTATTCAAATGTATAGAAATAACGCTTATTGAAATTCTTCTTCTTCTTCTTCTTGGTCGTGTTCTTCAAAATTGAAGGTCGTGTCCGTATTTTAGTGCCTTCGTAGCGCTGTTCACTATAGCCCTCCATTCTGTCCGGTCCTCGGCTTTTTGCATTGCAGTCGTGAGTGAGAGGCCAGTGAGTGATTTGACCTGGTCTGACCAGCGGCTAGATGATCGGCCGCGTGGTCTTTTGCCCACCTTACCTACGACTATAAGTCTATCCAAGTTATTAGGCGGGCGTCGGGCAATATGACCAAAGTAACTCAGAATACTCTGGTAACACGTGGTAGAGAGTCTGGTGTCAACACGAAGCTGCCCCAGGATCGATTCGTTGGTCCTCTTAGCGGTCCATGGTATCCGAAGCATCCTTCTCCAACACCACATTTCGAACGCATCAATCCTTTTCTTGTCTGCTGCTCGAATCGTCCATGCTTCAGAGCCATAAAGGAAGATGGAGAACACTAAAGTTCTGACAAGTCTCTTTTTGGTGACATTAGAAATCCGTATGATATTGAACAACAAATTATTGAAATACTCAACAAAAAAAGAAAAGAAAATAACTTAAATTTAAATAATTTTTTATTTACAAATTGTATGTTTGTTTTTGTTTTATTTCTATATGGTCGAGTTTTGAAAGCATAGTTATTTACATATATTGAATACTAATTCTCATAACGAACTTAACGGGAACGACAAGTTTTTGGTTATATGTTGTGTAATATAATTAACATTAAATATAAAATGATTTATCTAAAAATCCACCACCCCCTGTGATAATGTTGGGTGTCGTAAAAGGTGAGTTAGTGGAATACTTGAAATATATTCTGGCCTCAAGGGCATGCAGACCAGTGAAAAATTAGTGTCATGTGTGTTAATATATTTTAAGGCTCATGAAGAAAAGAATTGTCTGCTGTATGCTGATGATGCAGTGCTTATTGCACCATCAGAGGCAGAACTGCAGGCATTAGTCACGTGTATGAAAGACGAATGTGAAATTAAAGGTCTCCGTTTGAATGCTAATAAAACTAAGGTTCTGGTATTTGAAAGGGACGAAGAGAGAACGAAGTGTGAAATATGGGTAAATCAGGAATGTCTAGAACAGGTAAATGAAATTGTATACTTGGGGAGTGCTTTTAGCCGGGATGGAAGATGTGATTTAGATGTGGACAGGCGTGTCGCTGCCGGGAACAAAGTCAATGGTGCCCTGACTGCATTAGTTAAAAGGCAAGGCGTAGTGAAGAGTGCACGCCTTGCAATGCATTACGCAGTGTTGGTACCGACTTTGTTATATGGCAGCGAAACCTGGGTATGCCAGAAGAAGCATAAAAGCAAGTTGAATGCAGTGGAGATGCAACCTCTTCGTAAAATGTGCGGCGTTACCGTGGCCGACCGAAAGCGAAACGAAGAGATTCGCAATATGGCAGGTTTGAAAGATGACCTTATCACAAAAATTGATAAGGGCGTGCTCCGGTGGTTTGGGCACGTTGAGCGAATGAGTGAAGACCGAATGGTGAAGAAAATATATAGCGCGAAAGTTAATATTAAAAGGTGTCGAGGTAGACCGAGACTAACTTTCGAAGATCATGTGAGCAAATTGCTCGAAGAGGGTAGAGTCAAGAGTACTAGGATACCTAGACGTGCATGTATGATGAAGATAATGAATCTGAAAGAAGCGAAAGAGGTATGTAAGGATCGTGACACTTGGCGATCTGTTCTCTCTGGCTACCCCGTCAGGGATTTTACGTGAAGATAAGAAGAAGAAGAAGAATGAAGAAAAGAAAGAGGGGTGTGAATTCTCACGTAGTAAGTATAAATATTTTTTTCACACAATACGAAAAAGTTTTAAGCACGTAGCAAATACCAAGAGGAGGTGTTATAATTAGATTTCACTATGTAAAAACGCCTGATAATATTCGGGGTGAGGGGTTCTTAAGCCCTGCCCATTTAGCTATTTTCCATCTACCGATAGTAAAACTACTTGCATCGTTCCATAACGATGAATAGAATAGAATAGAATAGAAACGAATGATTTTTATTCAATATTGATTATACATAATACTTATTGAAAGTCATTTTTTTATTTACCATTAGTTCTAAGATTACCTCTGCCCTGGAAAGAACCAGAAAGAAACGTTTTTATTATTGTTATCTTGTGAAATTGTATAATTATGTATTGGTAAGTTGCATTCTAAGCTATTTAAATTATCTTTGCTAGAGATTACCTCTTATTGTCTTATTATCTAATTTAAATTACTTGGAACCAGTTCTTTGAAGCCTTGGTTCCGCTCGATCGCTTCTTCAATATAAGCTGTATTGAAGTTGCGTAAGTCCCACCGCATGCATTTGGAGATCTGTTTGTTTAGTTGCCTGTATGCTGTCAAATTTGATGAAGACTGCAGCTTCATTTCCCGTCTAACAGCCATGAGATTAAGAGTGTAATCGGAGAGTTTTTGTGTAATTCTGCGTCGGGTTTTGCATAACTTGGCTCCGCCCACATGGACAGTTTCCACGAGCTTGTCATTTATATCGTCCATTTCATTGTAGTCTTCCAGGCACTGAAAACGGTTTTCTTACTCGAGCTGAAAGGTTTCGGGACTTTGGACTAGAGCACGAGGGGAACGGAGCGTTGACTTCATTAGACAAGACCTCTCCAACTTAACGTTTAGGTTCAGTGTGCCTCTAACCATTCGGTGATCGCTACCAGTTTTCAGCCTCGCGAGCACTGAGATATCACTGAACAGTTGTGGTCTTGTCGTCATAATGAATTTAATCTCATTTTTGTCGAACCGTCGGGGCTCGACCAGATCCACTTCCTGTGGGGCCGCTTCTGCAAGAAAGAGTTCATCATAAAGAGTCCGACTTTTTCCATGAAGTCGGCCAGCTGCTTGCCCCTTCGATTCCGTTACCCTATTCCAAATTTCCCTACTTTCAGCTCATCGTTCTCTTTTGTGCCTAGTTTTGCATAGAAGTCTCCCATTACCACCGTATATTGGGTTTTGGAGGAATGCATGGCTCTAGAGATATCCTCATACATTTTCTCCACCTCCTCATCGTGGTGTGCCGAGTTTGGTCCGTAAACCTGTATAAACTTCAGCGAATACCGTTTGGTGATTCTGAGTATAAGGTACGCAACCCTAGTCGACACACTCTTAATCTTTACAACGTAATTAACGAGAGACTTGTGGATAATAAATCCGACACCTCCTTGGGACAGATGGTCGCCCTTCCGGTGATAGAACAAGTTGTCGGATTCAAGGATTACCGTGTATTCCCCGTCTCTTCGGACCTCGGATAATCCTATAATATTCCGGCGCAACTTGTCTATCTCTTCTTCCAGCTCCAGGATCTTCTCGTCAGTCCTCACGGTGCGTGCGTTATAAGTAGCTAGGTCGAGTCATCGTAGGTGACAACGAAACCTCCACCGGAGATTCTTAGCACCCCCTGCCCCGCCGTTACCAGTAGCCAGGAATAGCGGGGCCGCCGGGGACTGGGGGCCGTCCTTTCATAATTTTTTTCATTGGGGGGTATATTGCCATAGTTGCCACGCTTGGCGAGTGGGTTAGCACCGCAGTTTTTTTTTTGGGATATTGCTGTTATCAGGAAGATGCTGCTACCCATCCCTTGCCTGTTTCCCACTGACGCCTTTTACGACACTCACGGGAAAATATGGGGTAACCGCCATTACACGGCACAACATATTTTAATATAATATGTTTTTAACGTACGTGGTCAGAAATAATAGAAAATTAAACTTAAAGTCCGCTAAATGCTTCGAAAACAGAATAGAAGGCTACTAATACGTTAAAACTTCAAACAATTATCAACAATACCTAACGATTTGTAACGCTCTTCTATTTGTATTAATCCCTTGTGCCGAAACATCACAGGGTAATTGAACTAACACGTACCGATCCGTTTATTACTACCTAAATTCAGTAATAGTCTAAGCTTTGTGCTAGGTGTAATCTACAAATAACATTTAAACATTGCCTAACGATGTTTTGATTACTGAAATTTGAACAAAAGTATACTTTAGAAAACAATTGTTATTGTGCCGCAGAAGGGAGTGGCAGAGTCGGCAAGTGACGTCCTAGACGGAAGTTTCTCGACCACATTGGTGATATATTGAAGATAAGTTAAATTCAGAGTACCGTTAAGAAGAAGCGAGGGAGGTGTGTCAGAGTCCAATTAAGTGGAAGTCTGTAATCTCTGCCTACTCCGCTAGATGTTAGAGTATGTGTGTATGTAAATTCTTATACGCTGTTTAATTTTAATCATGTGTTATTAATCCTAAAACAGTCATATTTATTTAAAAGCGTCAGTAGCGGCAGGGCGCGGACAGCGAACTCGAAAGGTCATGGGTTCGAATCCGCCAATAGACTACTGTCGTGAACCACTTCTAACACAAGCATTTTAAGCTTACCAGAAGTGGTTAAAGGGAATATTAGTAATGTTTAATAGCATAACTTATTTAAAAAAGAAAAGAAAAAAAGAATATTATATTTCCATAATACCACTTACACTTATATGTACACTTGTTTATTAATGCGATTATTTATTTTTTCCCGATATTTATGTGTGAGGAACATTTTAAATATATTCTTAGAATTAATTTGTCTAAGGTCCTTAATTAAAAAATGGCAACGATATCGTAATTATAAATATTACTTTTCATATAAATTCTTAATCACCCCAGTCCTTTTAAAGGGAATGATACTCAAACTTAATTAGGCTTGCCAATTTAGGTTTTGATTTTATGTTACAAAATATGAAATTTTAATTTCCACGCCTGTAGGGGCGGTTAATTGCGTTAAATTAATTATCGTAGGCCACGGTTCATATACTCATCTTTTTTATATTATTTATAATATTGCCTATTAATATTACAAATTTTAATCTAACCATAATTATATATATTTTGTTAATTTTGTATAAATTTAATCCTCCTTTTCTCTCGTAAACCTTCCATTTCTAAAATGGGCCTTATTATATTTGTTTGGCGATCGTAATACCAGATAATTCGTAGTTTAGACATAGTGTTTAGGCCAAATCTTAACATTTAAAACTTGCATTCAAAACGCTCAACTCGGTCGCCTGACACATATAGGTGAACGCCCACTGGAGTGATCGCACATTGTGGAACAGAGCAGCGCATGTGTGTCTGCTGTCTGATTACATCGGTGACGTCAGGTTACATCTACACACTTCCTCACACCACTTACAACCACCTACTTACCACCTGACGGTACCTTGTGGTCGACCCTACCTCCGGAACTCGGTAAGTTTGTGTTTCCTTATCAGCCATTACATAATAATTATCCATAGGCCATTTGGGCCCGAACCCTCTGGTTGCCCGTCGAGTGGGCTACTCATGGGCCCTAGTCCAGTCGACTTCTGTCGGGGCACCTGAGGGCCGTAACACATAGACATAGACATATTTTCTGTATCCGGCCTGGAAATTTTATATTTGATTTAATGACTTGAAAGCCGATTAGCTGATTGTATTCTAAATACATGATTTACTAGTTAAACCCTTTGGATGAAATAATTAAATACGAGATGAATAGGATAATTTTAATTTATTATATGTATATTAAATTAAAATTATCACAAGAATATTTATTGAAGTAACTTATGCTTTTACTACTGTTTGTAAACCCATCGGGATATATTGTAAATATTAATTTACAATATAATTGTTGTACAATAAAATATAAAAACGTTTAGAAACATTATGGTAGTAATTACCTCATTCCCGAATCAATGATTTATTCTTTGAAATAATCCTTTTTAAGCAAATTTGCTTCAAAAATTTTAATTTGTTTTATAGATAGGCCCTGCTTATTTTATGGTACTTAATTGTAAATTTTACGTTGCCCCATGAAGGAATAACTGACTGTTTGGAGTCGAGAAATTGGAACTGGAATTTGAACGTACCACGAGCACTACAATATCTTTCTAGAATTTCTTTCAATTGCACTCCTTATAAATGAATTGATCTCTGCGAACGATTTCATCTTCAGTTGATAAACATCACCACTAGCACCAGACGTAGATGATTTTTAATCTTATCTAGTTCAAGGTAATAATCGCATAATTTTTATTTTATTTTACACATACTCTACTGTGAAACCTTCTATTAGCATCTCCTCGGAAATTTTGTAGGGCAATTGGCGCATCGTTTTGTTTCTATAAAATTCCGATGTGATATTCCACAAACACACATGTTCTCTGTATAAATAAACAAACTAAAAGTTAAGTCTTTAGTCAAAATTTATAGAACTACAAAAACGCATGCTCCCAAATAAACAACAATGCTTGTTCACTGTTCACTTGTAACTAGCCGTCTACGCTACTCCTGTGCGCTGGAATGGGTGAGCTGGAATGAAAAAGTATACCGGCAGTACAGTCACTGGACTGGATTGATCACTGAAATAGATACATTTTATTGCATTCCAGTGCCGGTTCACATTATCACAGTGGAAATCCAGCACTGAAACCGATCTCTGGACTGAAGTGCTACTGGCAAAATGTGATCTGGGCATGAGAAGAGAAATGTAGATGCCTCGTTACCAGTAAGAAGTGTCTCAGGTTCTCTAAACTCGCCATACGAAACACAGCAGCATTAAGCTGTTATTTGACGCTGGTATTCTGTGAGAGCGTTGCCTTACTTCGATCTTGCCAACCCGTTTGTGTTGCAGCCATAATATAACAGTAGCGGGGCTCTGTCACTCAGATCACTGTTATACAGAAGCGTAAGTTTTTCATACCCGTCGTACACGACGCCCCGCTGCATGTGTCTCCGAGGACCGGGTGGGCGGTGACTCATCCAAGATGAAATCTGGGTAAAGGGGAGAATCTCCGAGATCCGATCCTGCAGCTTTGGGTTGTCGTTTATTTTAAATTTATATTGTGTGAGCGTAGTGCTGCTTCGGTCTAAGGAACACAATTTTAACTATCAAAATATCCGGTAAGCGAGGCTGAAATGCTTCTACCAGATATAGTAATAGCACATCGTTTAGGCTATCGTTGAATAGGCTGATTAATTTTGGAAAACCATTTTATGTGATTCCTTATTACGTAATAATCACACTACACTAATATTTCCGGGAGGTCTATTGTATTAACAATGAAAATCAAAGTTAAAATTTAATTTTCCAAAACCACACCAAGAACGGTAATTCTGTAATGACACTGATCATGTGATATGTATGACGTGTCACACACATGTAAACAAGTTAATAACCGTAATAAAACAGTGCAGTTGAAGTGAATTTTATCATTTTTCTTCAAATTTATTCGACAAAATGGTACATAAATGGTTTGTAGTGCCACAATGTATAAATAATACGACTATAAGTAGTCCACAGCGACTATTTGTTTCTGTTCCAACGAATACTAAAAGACGAATAATGTGGTTACAGTTAGCTCGAAGAAACCCAAATAGCATTTTAGCTCAAACCAATGTTTTTTTTTTGTATAAGGATTACTTTAATGTAAGTAATATTAAACTTTATGTATACTAGATAGTAGCTACATATCGGTTTTTATATAAGTAATAACATCTTTAATACTCAACCTCTTAAAATGGCTTAATCTTACAGCATAAGTTGGAAGGATCCTTTTTAACCAAACCCTACAGAGTTTCCTGTAGGGGTAAGTTTGGTTGGTCTTAAAAATGAGATTAAACAAAACTCCTGAATGATGATCATATATGAAGGTTCGTAAATAAGTAATTTCTATGTGGTACTTAAACTGCTGTTTTAACATTATTATGTTCCGCGGCGTAGTAATCAGCGATATTATTAAAGAAATCTCTATTATCTGATAGGATGACCACAATTTGTAGTATATTTTTAAGGTTGTCAAATAGCCTATTTGGTTAGTACCAAACGTATCGGTACACGTTAGTTCAATTACGGAACAAGGTCTAAATACAGATGGAATAACGGAACAAAGCAGTGTGTGTAGTTAATTACTATTTGAATTCGTCACGTATTGACAGTCTTGGACTGTGTTTTGGCAAACAACGGGTGGTGAATTTTGGACCCAAAACTTAATTTCTAGGCTATTCCTGGAGACATTTATTACATTAATAAAATATATATTTAAATTTTTTTTTTAAATACATTTGCAAAATATTTATCGCAATAATATTGATTAAGTTGTTTTTTTAATTAATAAAAATTTACAAATTTCATTATTACTAATCTTTAATACTATATTATTTATATTTTTATAATCCTTTAAATCATTTTTCCTTCTATAGTAAAAAAAAAAACATAATATTAATTGCATACCGTAAGCGCATAGCGCGCAGGTATGATCTGCTAGGGCCCAAAAATTAAGGTTCCAACGTTTTATCGCATGAAATCGTATCTAGCAATCATATTATACATATAAATGATATAAAACGGACAATATCAGAAAGATAAATGACTGTTGAACTTATTATTAATTTTTTAAATCCATTAATTGCAATTTTTACATAAAAAAGGGGTTTTAGTGGCTAGTGGTGTGGATTTATCAAGTTCGCATGGCTTCGTAAACACGATAACTTTTGAAAATATCAATTGCTCAACTCAGTCTATTTTTAAAACTCTTCATCTATCATGTGGGAAGCCATGGAATGTAAATGACAGTTAATTTTGTTTTCTTTATTTATAATTAATTTTTTCGCCTAAAAATGGCGAAATTTTCGGTGGTTTGTGAGCCTTGTATTAAATTATTTTACTATTGGAGAGATATTTTTGTGAGGATACCTTAGGTATTCCCGTTATCCGTAAGGATAACACTTTCATCAACATGTTCATTAACTTCCAGCTAACTTCCAGCACCGAACTTACTTACTTTTGAATGTTACTCAGTGCGTTCAAAAGTTACGTTCAAAAGTAAGTTAAATAAATTTGGTCGTATAAAAAGTTTGTATAACGTTTCGTTCAAAATATTATTGTGTTTTCTGAGGTACTGCAATGCGTCTACAGTGTTAGCTGAGGCACGCGTGCCGGCGCGGCGTCGATGCTTTGATAAGATATCGTGTAGCCAGATTTAGAAGTAATCTGTTCAAATCTCAATCACAAAAAATCAAAGAAAAATGACCAAGAATGTTAAATTTAAAATTAAATTTCATTATTTCACTGTAAAAGACTAACTTTTAGCACATGTCAGAAATAATAGAAAATCAAACTTTAAATCCGCCAAATATCTAATCTGACAGATTTTTTTGTGAGGATACCTTAGGTTTTCCCGTTATCCGTAAGGATAACACTATCATCAACATCTTCATTAACTTCCAGCTAACTTCCAGCACCGAACTTACTTACTTTTGAACGTTACTTAGTGCTCTGTTTGCATGCAAACAGAGCACTGAGTAACGTTCAAAAGTAAGTTAAGTAAGTTCGGTCATATAAAAAAGTTTTGCTAGTCAATTAAAAATATCTGCCCTAAATATGGAGAAGTGCATGATAATTGTGAAAGAGATATTTTTGAGTGCCCAAATTTTAAAGGGCCACATATGGCTTTTGATAAGACGTGTCCGGTTTTTGTAGAGGAAAAAAATCGTTGTTTGATGAGTGAACATAATATAACGTACAAAAAAGCATTGGAAATGTATTTTAAATATATTAAAGAAAACCGAACCTGACTCTTATGGGGGTGTGGCTGTCATTACTCATAAATCGCTTAAAACACATATTTGTCCCGTCAATTTAGTAAATTCACGAATAGAAGTTATTCGTATTAAATTGCTTTGAAAGATAATATACGCAGCAAATAAAAATCTAAATCTACGGCAATGGTGATGTTTGTCTACCGTTATACATGAAAGGCAAACATTTGAAGTTTGTGACGAGCTTTCGATATTTAGAACACATCGTATCGAGTGACCTGTGGGATGACCAGGACGTGGACTAGGAAAGGAGGTCCCTTGTTGTTTGTGCTAATATGATTCCCAGGAAATTTAACAAATACGAGCGTGATGTTAAAATACTAATATTTGAAACATATTGTTAATCACTTTACACGCCGCATTTTTGGACTAAAATTAATAGGAAAATTATGCAATTTTTTAGGTTCAGTATAACGTTTCGTTCAAAATATTATTGTGTTTTCTGAGGTACTGCAGTGCGTACACGACGTGCGTGCGTGCGTAACACTGTAAGTGTTAGCTGAGGCACGCGTGCCGGCGCGGCGTTCGATACTTTGATAAGATATCGTGTAGCCAGATTTAGAAGTAATCTGTTCAAATCTTAATCACAAAAAATCATAGAAAAATGACCAAGAATGTTAGATTTAAAATGCAATTTCATTATTTCACTGTAAAAGACTAACTTTTAGCACATGTCGTTAGAAATAATAGAAAATCAAACTTTAAATCCATTAAATACCTAACATTGTTTTCAATAACAGAGTAGCTACTCTATTTGTGTTAAGCCCTTGTGCCGAAACATCACAGGGTAATGGAACTAACACGTACCGATCCGTTAATTACTACCCAAACCCAGTAATAGTCTAAACTTTTTGCTAGGTGTAATCTAGAAATAACATTTAAACATTGCCTAACGATGTTTTGATTACTGAAATTTGAGCAAAAGTATTCTTTGGAAAACAATTGTTATTGTTATATTCATATAATATGTAGATTTTGATATTGCAAATTAACGCCGCAGAATGGAGTGGTAGAGTCGGCAAGTGACGTCCTAGACGGAAGTTTCTCGACCACATTGGTGATATGTAGAAGATGAGTTAAATTAAGAGTACCCTTAACCGAAGAGCATTTATATAAATGTGGAAGAAGCGAGGGAGGCATGTCAGAGCCGAATCAAAAGGAAGTCTGTGATACCTGCCTACTCCGCTAGATGTTAGATTATGTATGTATGTAAATTCTTATACGCTGTTTAATTTTAATCATGTGTTATTAGTCATAAAACTGTCGTATTATATTTCCATAATACCACTTACACTAATAAGTACACTTGCATAGATTAATGATAAGTCATCGCGCGCTCTGACTAGATTCCGCCGGCGCTCATGTAAAATGCGGCAACAAATACTACGCCGAAATCAGCGTACCCGAACCAGTCACGTTGCAGGCAACGTGTGAGGTGAACGTACCGATTTTTTTATTAAATTTTGATCATAATCCGAAGTAAAATACCAGTTTACGTATTGAAACTGTTTAAAAATAATACTACAAAAAATAAGAAAGACACTGGAATCACATACTATCATTAGGTGTCACACAATTTTGAAATTTTAACATAAAATAACACGAGCCATAAATAAGTCACAAAATATCAATGACGCTATTCAGTGCAGCCGCGAATGCAAAAATAAAATTCCCCGTGGCTGAGATTTTATATGTGAATTTATTGTTTCTATATTTTATAACATAATATATTTAACTTATTATAATATAACCTAATTCACACAAAAATCACGCTTCTTGTATGAAGACCATACAAGAAACGTGATTTTTTTCTGTATTGATATGTGTTTTGTTTACAGACTAAAGCGAAACCTAGATTAACAGGCAATAAAATGATGCTGTGTGTATGGTAGGATTGAAAGTTTATCATGAGCTTTTACCGCCGCGTAAAACCATAAATTCGGATCTCTACTACCAATAAATAATGAGACAAGCAAGAAATAGAAAAAAAAAAAAACAAACGGCTTGCATTGATAATCAGTAAAGGAGTGGTCTTTCATCATGATAACGCCAGATTACAAGATTAGTTATCTGTTTGAGACTTTCAATACACACTAACATTCCTAAAAATCCAGTATTTGCTTGAGTACATAAAACTGGTTTAAAAGATTTAATCATTATTTTTTTTGTTGCTTGTATTCTTTAAAAGAAAGCTTTCTGGAGGTTTTAATATTGAAGTTTATAATTTTTTTTTCATTATAAATGGGATAACTAAATCCATGTTCCTTCAAATCTATGGTATTTAATATATCAAATAAAACTACTTGTCGCATTTTTTTTAATCAAAATCCTAAGATTTTTACAGCAACGTTTATTTTTTATTATGTCACTACCTACAAGATGGCAACAAATTATCGAACAGAACGGACCCATATATATTATAATTAAATGTAATAAAACTTTAAAACAAAAACGTCTTAAATTTGTATACAATATACGAAGAAACTTGTTCCCCGGTCTTATATACTAACTAAAGGTGTAACAAAATAGTACTTAATGAAAAATGGCGAAATTTTCGGTGGTTTGTGAGCCTTGTATTAAATTATTTTACAAAATATACTGTTTCATTTCGTCATTCGTCATTCCGGCCTCAGCCGCCTTTGTGAGTTTTTTGCAGCGGAAAAGATCGCCGTAGAAATAAAATATATTCCAAAAACAAATTTACACACTACATATACCTAGTCAGGTCATAAGTATTGTCACACAGTAAAAACTTTTCTTTTAGAATGTTGGCCACAAAAAAGTTTATTTAATTCGAATTTCGAATTGTTCATGAAAATAAAACTGTATACTTTTTAGAATTTTACTCATTTTTAAATATGGAGTGGACCCTTAAGCCGAACGTAATAACTGCAACACGGTCTTCTTTAAGCGTCCATGCTTAAAGAAGACCGTGTTGCAGTTATTACGTTCATCGTTGCGGTTACGCGCCAATTAAAATTTTTGACGTACTGAAAAATTTGAATATAACCAAAAGATTATTTTATCGTACCATCAAACGATACAATGAAGACTCTAGTGTAGATGACAGGTCAAGAAGTGGTCGCCCTCGGTCTGTTATAAAAACTGTGAAGACGCGAATTCAAAGAAATTCCAAACGTAAGCAGAAACTGTTGGCCCTTCAGATGGGGTTAAGCAGAACCACGGTGAAAAGGTTGTTAAATGAAGGCTAAGGCTTCGGGCATATTGAAGAAAAACTGGACATCGTTTGAATGCTCGTCTAATGGACCTGAGACTGAAGAGATGCCGCGCTTTGTTGAAGCGGTACGCGGGAAATAAATATCGGGAAATTCTTTTTTCGGATGAAAAAATTTTTACCGTAGAAGAGAGCTACAACAAACAAAATGATAAGGTGACAGTAATGAAGAAGCGAGCAATCGTATTCCGCATGTCCAACGAGGTCATTTTCCATCCTCGCTCGTGGTATGGTTGGGAGTTTCTTATTGGGGCTTAACAGAGGTACATTTTTGTGAGAAAGGTGTAAAAACGAATGCAGTTGTGTATCAAAATACAGTCCTGACGAACCTTGTGGAACCTGTTTCTCATACCATGTTCAATAACAGACACTGGGTATTCCAACAAGATTCCGCGCCAGCTCATAGAGCGAAGAGCACACAAGACTGGCTGGCGGCGCGTGAAATCGACTTCATCCGGCACGAAGACTGGCCCTCCTCCAGTCAAGATTTGAATCCGTTAGATTACAAGATATGGCAACACTTGGAAGAAAAGGCGTGTTCAAAGCCTCATCCCAATTTGGAGTCACTCAAAACATCCTTGATTAAGGCAGCCGCCGATATTGACATGGACCTCGTTCGTGCTGCGATAGACGACTGACCGCGCAGATTGAAGGCCTGTATTTAAAATCACGGAGGTCATTTTGAATAAACTTGAGTGTCATAAGAATCTATGTTTTGTTAAGTTCATTTTGATATATAAATGGTTACATAATGAATAAACTTGTTTCAATTATTTTATATTAAACATGTGACAGAATTTATGACCTGACTAGGTAGATACATACTTGAACAAGGTAAGATATTATTATTATGTTTATAATAACAGATTTTTATTACAATATTTTGTTTCCCTAAAAGCAATCATGATTTATGTATAAATATACTTATACGTTTAGGACCTTACAGACCTGAAAGTATACTTCGGTATCTGTTACTGGAACTCCTTGACGAGGAAAACTAGATGTGCCGAGTTTGGCCTCGTTTTGTTAGTTATGATGAGACCTTACCCCCGGACTTGATAGAGTGACTTGAAAGTGTACTTCAAAGACGGCCACTGGAACTCCTTGACGAGGATAAATAGATGTTCCGAGTTTGGGCTCGTTTTGTAAGTTATGATGAGACCTTACCCCTGGACTTGATAGAGTGACTTGAAAGTGTATTTTGATGACTGCTACAGGAAGTCCTCGATGAGGAGAACTAGATGTGCCGAGTGTGGCCTCGTTTTATTAGTTATGATGAGACCTTACCTCCGGACTTGATAGAGTGACTTGAAAGTGTATTTTGATGACTGCTACAGGAAGTCCTCGATGAGGAGAACTAGATGTGCCGAGTGTGGCCTCGTTTTATTAGT
Source organism: Parnassius mnemosyne (assembly GCA_963668995.1). Taxonomy (NCBI): domain Eukaryota; kingdom Metazoa; phylum Arthropoda; class Insecta; order Lepidoptera; family Papilionidae; genus Parnassius; species Parnassius mnemosyne. The sequence continues at coordinate 13,640,203 of CAVLGL010000084.1, read as the reverse complement.
TATGATGAGACCTTACCTCCGGACTTGATAGAGTGACTTGAAAGTGTATTTTGATGACTGCTACAGGAAGTCCTCGACGAGGAGAACTAGATGTGCCGAGTTCGGCTTCGCTTTGTTAGTTATGATGAGAACTTACATCCGGACTTGATAGAGGGAATTGAAAGTGTACTTTGATGACTTCTACTGGAACTCCTCGACGAGGAGAACTTGAAGAATTTGTTGCCTTTCGTCCATCCGATTTCTTCAAGAAAGGCACGAATAAACTGCAAATGACTACTTTGATTAATAAACTATACTATATGGAAACTATATAGAAAGTTAACTTATCTCATAAATAACGGCAATTTGTAAAATCATAATATACGCAATAGAATCCGTAAAATCTAGTTTATTTAAATGTGTAGTGATGGCGTAAACATAAGTAATCATTAAAATTAGACTAATAATCGCTATACGATACAAAAATAGAATGCAACTATATATTATAACAATATAATACAATCACTTCTAGGTCCTCACATTACCTAAGACATCTGGAAGCATTATTTCGATTGGATGTAATGGGTGACAGTCAATTGGTATACAACGACTGTAATATACTGGTAAAATAAATTTTTATGGAGACCTTAAATTGCACATCTTGATTTAATATCAGCATGGTACCTAATCATTGGTAGAGTTTTTTTTTCCAAGAAAGAAAAATCTAATGTAGGTCGTGCTATCGCTTGATGCTGCTTTTTGACGAATAGTACTTGTTACGGCCTACGGCTGCTACTTTAAAGGGTCAAATCCTCAGGGGCCCATGAGCTGAAGACTTCCCGAGCAGACGTAGGTCGGGCCTCAATGTGGCCACGTGGAATCTCTCGAATTACACTAAAATATATGGAGGAGCGTTCTATACTACGGCCAGTCGACCGGCAGAGGAATTAGGCGGAGCTTACTTACCTATATCCAAGGCGACTGGTCCCTCCGGAGTCGGTCAGGTCACATGTGGTTGTGTGGTGAAAGGGAAATAAGTGATGTGATGTGTATCTGAGTGTGACTGATGGTGATTGAACCTAGACCTTGGCCGTCGGCAGCAGCCCGAGCGTCGACACCGCTCCAACTTGAGGGGGCCTTCCGAGGTTGTCCACAGTCACTTTCTTCTTTCGTCACGTTGACAGTCAATTAACTCTATCGTACGATTAACTAACTTACAGAAGCCACTAACTATCGCTGGGTATAAGGTTAACGCACAAAACTCACACGGAGTTTACGGATCAAAGGTCACGACCGTTTCGCGTAGCAACAGTTAGTTCTAGAATATCAGAGGCCGCACTAGCTAATATTGTCGAATGCACTTATACAGATTCTGAGTCGGACCCAATAAGTCCCGGGAAAGGCTATCCAAACAGGGAATGCGCGTTGTAATTCCTAGACAAGATATTTACTAGACGCCCTAACTATTCCGCGGTTCCCGCACAAAATTAACAGTGTGAGACATTAGCACAGCTGGCAGAAGACTGACTTTTCGCTCGCGACCCGCCCGCTCTTGCTACGCTCGGCCGAACTTCAAACCAGTTCGCACCGAGCCGAGTGCCCTCTGGCGTCGATTCTTGACATTAGCGTTTGGCGCGAACAGTACTTATAATGATTTCCTTCTCCTATTTTTAAATTTGCCTTTACCATGCTTCATTCCTTAAAGAAGAAAGAAAAAACACATTTATTTGTGGTTTGAACCAACAGAATTAAACATATTACTTAACAAATGCGTAAAGCCTTTTATTTAGTTTTTCACCCTTGTATAATGATTGCTGAAGAGAACTTAAAATGGTATTATAAAATCTCTGATTATAAAATACTGTACAAAAATAGAATTTTGCTCAAGGTCGCTCAACAAGCTATGGAGAAAGAGTTTGGAGCTCCTCCGTATTATAGAATTTGTAATGATTTTTAATTGATATCCGCAGTAAAACCAGAGTAACCGACATAGAGCAATGGATCAGGATATTCAAATGGCGATAGGCCATATAGCTCGAATAACCGATAACCGATAGAGAAAAAAGGTTCTCTAATCGCAGCCCCGTACTGGTAAGGGAAGTCGATAGATGCAGTTTGCTCAGGATCGTGTTTTGTGAAGATAATAATGGCTCTCCAGCACATTAAAAACGACAAGCCCCAGGAAAGGATGGAATTACAGCGGAGCTTCTGAAAGCGGGTGGAAAACCGGTACTTGATGTCCTTCACAAGCTCTTTAATTCCATCCTCAGTCCCATTGTGGGACCACTCCGGAGGCGTGGAGCAGAAGTGCGATGGTCTTGTTATTCAAGAAAGGCGGCAACACTCTTTTGAAGAACTGCAGACCAATTTCCTTTCGGAGCTGCGTCTACGTGCTGTTTTCAAGAGTCATTATGAATCGTCTTGCACGCAGACTCGACGAATTTGAGCCTCCTCAACAAGCCGGCATCCGAAGAGACTTTAGTACCATAGACCACATAGACCACATACATGGGTCCTATTGTCAAAAGTGGACATTTCCAGGATTGTAATTATTATGATGATGATAATATAACAAAATAAAACAACCAAACTGCGATCTAATATTTTCGTAATCACCTGGAGAGTGTATAATCTTACTTTTCTTCACACCATTTTTCACCCTTCCAGAAAGGCAGAGCGTATTGTATTACAGTAAAAGCGCAAACAACGTTTATTTGTGGTGATAGTTATAGCGTCTTTGAATTAAGTATGTAATAAACATAAATAAGTAGCCCCTAAAAATTATGTAAATAAAAAATTCCCTGAGTAAGTTACAACTTTTTCTGATTTTTTTGTTATAAATTCACAGGCGCTATATTTTATATTCAAGAGCTTCTGTTGGGAGGGTCATAAGTTAAAAAGTGTCTACAGTTTGGTTGAGAATGTTAACCCCGTTTTGCTAGAGTCTTACAATATTGCAAGGTTGATTTATTGTGGAGGAAAAACCGAAGCCTAACATCTTCTATATTTATGTTTATGGTAGCATTTATAAAAGTATTAGGTTTTATATTTTTTCATAATGGTAAAGGTAACAAATAAGCACAAAGTCTGCCTGATTGTAAGTAACCTAGAAACACCTTCTATGACTGCTGTGGTCCAAGGGCTATCTGTCCAGGATAAAAATCCAAATGCAGATGCGTTGTTACAACTAAAATGGAATATAAGATGGAACCAGTAAAAATCGTCTCAGGTTCTCTTCTTCACTCACCATACAAAACACAGCAGTGTTATGCTGCTATTTCACGCTTGTATTTTGTATAAGCGTAGTCCTTACCCGGTGAGGCCGATTCATCCGTGCTGCAGTGTGACTCTACCAACATATTTAATTCTAAGAAATACCTTTTATAATTGTTAAGTGTTAATTGTAGTGTTAAAGTGTTTTGTTTAACTTGAAGTGTCTTTAAAAATAATATGCCAACTATTTCTAGGAATTCCAAGCGCACCAGCACACTGTGGACTCTAATGATAAATTGACGAACTGGAATCGACCAACTGATGGTGGAAAATTCATGAAACTGAAATTCCAAGTCAAATCCTCGCGAGCGAGTCCAACCTTAGTGGGCATTGCTGAAAACAAACGGTACCGCAACCATGCGATGGCATTTATGTTGAGTCAGTGCCCTTTTCAGCATCACATCACTTATGAAATCGGATTATGTTATGTCTGTTCTCTATTATTTATTTTTATCTTTGATGTTATTATATATAATTTTAGTTTCTTTATCAAAAGTGTATGAGTGTAAGTTGCTGAATAAATGCATGTCTATGTCTAAATAAACTGTTTCGATAAGAACTCGTCGAACCAGCGTGATAATTAAGGCCAAATCATTCAAATAATATCTATATAATAATATCAGTAAAAAGGAAACCGATATTTATTGTCTTATTATTATTCTTAAACTGTGCGCATATACGTACGCCTTGAGCGCATACCAAAAATATTTCTAAGACACATCTCGTATCGGTGTCGTCGGTCGCACGAATCATATACTCGAGCCTGTCACGAAAATAATCTATTAACTTTGGAAGAAAGACCGGATGCACTAGATGTCTGCTTCCTATTTGATATTATTCTGGACAGAGTAGACTGTTCAGATCTGTTGCACAAAGTAGCATTCTGCGCTCCTAGGCGTCGAACACGTCACACACCGCTATTCAATGTGCCTCAACGTCGTACTAACTACGGTTCGAATACCGTTATTGTTAGGTTACCCGGAACATACAATGCAAAGTTTAGCCAGTTTGACTTATTTCGCTCAAGCAAGTTAATTTTCAAAAAGAAGGTGACAGACATCATCAAAAACTCTCACAAAATTTAAACGCTATAAACAAAAGTTGTACTTTAACCTTTACATTTATTTTTTGTCTTTGCCTTCTGTCATTGTCTCTGTTTACGTCTATAATGGGTAGTACTAATATATTACTTTCGCAAACATGTAGAATGTATTTCTCTACCTGATTTGTTTTGTGTGGTGTACAGTTTAGTTTAGAATCTACTTAACTATTTATAATATTGATAGGTTTAAGCGGATGGCATCCTTGAATTCCATAATATATTTATAGAATTAACTTTAGCACTAACAAAGTTTGATTGTTACAGTGCCATTTGTTAATTTAAGGGAAACCTGTTATTGGCAATACTACATTACATATAGTTATAAGATATTTAATTTGTAAAGCTGTTGGTTTTCTTAATAAAAAAAAAACTGTGCCTTAGCCATAACGTATTAATTTCTTCATCAAATAATTAATGCTATGTATGCTAAAGCATGCGTAATGTTACGAGATATAAGGTAAGCCAACCGTAATGTTTTATTATAACCGGGACTTTTTCGGATCAAATATTGTAGAAGTGCTTTCAAATAATTTTCACAAAAATAAACAAAAACAAGTGGTCTCTCTTTTTATGAGTCACTCGGGTGCGCTTCGTTAGAATAGCAGCTGTTCTCTTTCTTTTTATAGGAAGGGTGACAAACGAGCGCACAGTCCAACTCATTGTGAGTGGTTGTCCGTGACCCATAGACATATATATCTATCCTCAATAAAGAATCAAAATGCAGATGCGTTGTCAATGGTGATCACTAAGAAGTAATGCCTCTTTTTCAGTAAAAAGGGTCTCCGGTTCTCTACACTTACCATACGAAACACAGCAGTGTTAAGCTGCTATTTTACGCTAGTATTCTGTGACAGCGTGGTTCTTCCCCGGTCAAGCCTAGCTATTCGTGCTACAACTACTCTACTAATATACATAGCTGCAGCATATCTTTACCACGTGTAAAAACGTCTTAAACGCTTGCTGCTTTTTCGAATATAATGAATAATCTTTTACCCGGATTTCATCATATTCTGTTTTACATCTCGGAATTTGTACAAAATAAAATAGGTGCATATGATTCTGTCTGCTGTCACAATCAATTTTTTTTTTTATAGTCCATAAAAACTTCTGATTCATTTTTTACTGAAAAATAAACATGTAGTCGTTAAGCATTACGCATGTCATCAACCGACGAATAAAATTGGCTTGTTACGATACCATTAGTTTTTTTTTATTGTATAGGGTGATAAACGAGCACACAGTCCACCTGATGGTAAGTGGTAGCTGTGGCCCATAAACATCTACATATATAGTCAAATACGAATTAAAATGCAGATGCGTTGTCACCCGTGAGGACTAAGATGGAATGCCTGTTTTCCACACAGCAGTGTTAGGCTGCTTTTTACGTTGGTATTATGTGAGAGCGTGGTCCTTCCCCGGTCGAACTGACCCATTCGTGCTACAACTATGTTACTAATATAGCTGCAGCATGGCACTACTACGTATAAGTTCTACTTGTACTAACATGAGCTTTCATTTCGCATATCTCGAGAAATGTACAAAACACACTCACACACACACACACACACACACACACACACACACACACACACACACACAAGTCGTCTCTTTTATACAGCTTAAAAAGTTAAGAGGTTCTCAATTCGATTGTATTTTCTTTTAAACAGAGTTTTAAGGACGAGAAGTTATAATATATTTGACGCGCATGTTTTTTATATATACCTAAGTTCACCGATATCTCGAAAACAGTTGAATCGATCTTAATGATCCTCCTTTCTGAATGGCTTATACTTGGTTCTAAATAGTTGGCTCCAAATAAATTTTAAGGAAAGCTAAGCTTTTACCCCTGAGCATGGAACAATAGGTCTGTACTGTAATAAAAATGTCCACTGAATACAGTAAAATAATTAAACTTAAAAAAAAAGTATAATAGATTTAGATAACAAGAAAAAATCGATATAACAGCTTCTAGAGTCTGTGCTAAGGCATAGTATGTCGAAGAATTTAAGCTCCGAATTCAAGAGCTAAATATTATTTCATTTTTTTGTTCTAGAAGTCTTACGTTATTTACGTTAAAGTCTGTTTTTTGTATGGATGTTTTGCTATAATTATATCGACGATTGACCAGCAGTGGACTTTGATACGCTGTAATGATGATAATAGAATATAATAGAAGATTATTGCACAATACTTGTTCATAAGTAGTTTTTTTATTTACCACTTTTACATTACCATGGATGATGATGATTGCTCTGAAAGATATTTCTTCTGTAAAACCTTACAATATATAAGTAAAATTTTTATATTTCCTTATTAATTTAATTATTTTTGTAATAAACGAAATGGAGAGGAGAATAATTAAATTAATGATACTCTGAATTTTTGAACAATAAAACTTCACTTGAATTTTCCCCTATATCCTAGACAAATATTCCGAATTCGAACAATAAAGCGTATGCCATACAACACTAGTCCGTGCAGCAGCACGCTTAGCTATCATCATTATCATTCCAGCCCTTCACTTGTCCACTTCTAAACATATACCTCACCCAAGAAAAGCTACAAAGCACGGTATGCAAACATATTAAATGTCAGATATAAATAAATTGATTTATCAAAAATTAAATTAAATTGAATCAATGGTATGTTACTAGATCACAAAAACGGCTAACTGCTTAAATATGAACATTCATTCCACTATGCTTTTTTGGCAAAATTACCTAACATTGTTAGTCTTATAGTAATTTATCGGACCTATATCATAAATAACTGGATTCCAGATTCAGCCCATAAATCTTTATGTAACTTATACAATGTCGTTTGTGTTCCGGAATACATATACAGAGCATCTGTTGTTATCAATGATATCAAATAATAATTTATATGATTAGACACAATTTTTTATAGCTAAAGTATTCTCCACAAGCAATCAATGCTATTACAGCATTCCTATTTTATTCTATTATATTTTAAAAAAAGGTATCATTTTTAGTATAATTCAGTTAACAATAGGAATGTAATTTTTTTGTATTCGTGCGGCATTCTTTTTATTGGAAGACCATCCATTATACAGTACTTCCTATCAAAGTCCACTGCTATATAGGCCTTCCTCACAGATTACCTCATAAGGGGGATTTGCCATAGTTGTCATGCTTGGCAGGCAACTATCAGGTTTGACAATCGCATTTTTGTTATTACTTTGAGTTTTTTTATCAGGAAGATGCTGTTAGCAATTAAATTTATCTAATATTATCATTTATCCATCGACTACCTGCATGCCCTACCTGGTTACCTATACATCTAGCGGTGGGCCATCCAGCACCTAACTTGCCGGTATGGACCTCTAACTCGAGAACTTTTCTTCCCCATAGATGTATTTTTTTAGGAAATAAGGATGAAAAACGAGCACACAGTCCACCTGATGGTAAGTGGTAACTCATAGACTTCTACATTCTACGTCGATTAACAATTAAAATCTAAATGCGTTGTCACCCTTGAGGAAAAGATAAATAAGATGAAATGTCTCGTTTCAAGTAAAAAGGATCACCGGTTCACTAGACTCACCATACGAAACTCAGCAGAATTGAACCGCGATTTTATGCTGGTATTCTGTGAGAGTGTGGTCCTTTCCCGGTCGAGCCGACCCATTCGTATTACAACTATACCAGAAATATAGCTGCAGCATGGCTCTACCACGTCCAAAATAATTATTTTAATTATTAATAATTACTACCTAATACATAATTATTATAAAATAAATATTAATTGTTATATTGAGAATAATTCTTAATTAATATAGAGAATAATTCAAAATAAGTCTGAATTTGTACTATCTTTATAAATAAAAATTACGTGTCACGTTGTTTGTCCGCGATGGACTCCTAAACTAATGAACTGATTTCAATGAAATTTTGCACACTGTGTGCATTTTGGTCCAACTTGAGAGATAGGATAGTTTTTATCCCGCTAAATGACCCTCAAACTTTTTATTATGAATTAGAATTTTTATTGAAAGGGTCGTTGGAAAGGGCAGAACAACGTCTGCCTGGCAAGCTAGTAAAAGTATAAAATGTCAGAATTATTCGAAACATAAATGCGACCAATATTAAATAAAATAAAAGTGTGCACCTAACACATAATATATCTGTTAGTTTTCATTTTGTTTCATTTTATTATTAATTTTTTTCTCCTTCTTTTTTCTGTGTAGTAAGCTATGTGTATGAGAAATCCACTCCTACGTAATATCGTAATATCGGATAATCATTAAGTTCTCGATAAATAGGAAGACTGGTCTCCAAGACACAGGGAATCCTAGTGTGGAGCCCAATGATACTGTTTGAAATTATAAAATAATAAAATATGAGACTTTGATAAAATTATGATTTGAATAAAATATGTAACATAACAGTAACTAGGTAGTATCTGTATATTTTTTTTTACTGAATAAATATTTCTTATTTTTATTCTTATCCTACATTATCCGCTTTTTATCAAGCATAATTTGTGCTAGGTTGTCACCATTACATAAATAAAATAATGTGGAGTTAGATATGAGTAATAATATACTATTGATAGGTCCGTTCGTAATGGTAGTAAATGCTTATATGTATATTTAATGTAGAAATACTCAAAGTTTATAAACATATCTTAAAAGACTGCTTCCAACAAGCTGCTAGAAAATCTATTTTCTTTGAATTGTGCGATTGAATTATAGTAACGTTTTAGATAAAACGACTATTAGAGAAAATGGATTGAAAAGGCCTTTGTAATAAATAAAAAATGTTTTAATTCATTTTTCTTTTCCTCTCCTTCGCCATCATTCACCAATAGTATGAATGTATGTATGAAGGTCAGTATCGCTAGCATGTAAAAGCCCACGGCTGGACTTACCTTTTTGTAGAAATGAATTGCTATAATATAAAAAAGGCAGGTGGATTTATGATTACAACATCTCATGTCTTGGACCTTTCACGCTGCTTTCCGTCATCGGTCTGCATTTTTATGTCTGATATATATTATATAACTATCCATATATTATTATCCATATGATGATATCCGTCGTATATGTGAGAATACTACTGTGGTAGGACTCCTTTTCGGTGTAGGAGCTCGTCTGGTTTGGTATCATTCTCTCAACTATTTCTGCCGCCAAAAAAGTGCGTTGTGGGATTCCTTGTGGGAGGTGGTACAGTGGTAATATGAAGGGCTGTAATCTATGAGGAATTCTGGCATTATCATTATTGTTGCCTTTAAAAACACCCACGGGACAAAATAAGTTGATGAATCCTATCACTCCGCTATAACACGCCATAAAATATGTTTGGACAAGTACAGGTTTACTATTGGACCCTTGTTAAATTAACTGTAAAGTTATTATAGGTTTGACAACGTTGTTCATCCTTTTGTATTATTCTTCGTGACTTATTAACTGTTTTTAAAGATTTTATATCAAACTTTGCAGAAAATTTTCTCGGAAAACCTCTGAAATATTAAAGCTTTATACGTTGATATCAAAAGTTGTCTGCTCTTAAGCCTTCAAAATTGAGTTATCCCAATAAGAAAGTTATGGACTCTACTTTGTAAACTGAAAGCTACTTGGCTTGATAAAACTTTATTGAACGTTTAACTATGTTTTTAAAACTGTGTCTAAATGTATACAAAATTAAAAAAAAAAATATAACTTCGTCTATTTTTGTGTGTGTACCAAAATTAACACAATTTATCAGTATTTCACACGGAGTAAAGTTATTTTTATGTTGTTATATATAATTCAATAAAAAATAAAATATAGTGACCGCCGAAAACATGAGCCGTGGTAGCTCAGATGGTTAGCGCTCGCTGTGAACTTCACAGTACTCGAGCAACCCGGGTTCGATCCCCACCGGCACCAACGAAATTGTTAATTGCAGTTGTAAGTGCTGATTTACCACGTGCTCGGCGGTGAAGGAAAACATCGTGAGGAAACCTGCATATCTGAGAAATAAGAAAAAAATATTTCGAAGACATGTGAAGTTCGTCAACACGCATTAGGGCAGCGTAAAACCCAAACCCCTCTCAGAAATGAGAAGAGGCCTGTGCCCAGCAGTGGGACGTAAATAGGCTGCAAATTTTAGCGAAAACATACAGAGAAAAGTATATTTTTGGTGGTCTTTATATTTTTGTTCAGAATCAGACCAGAAAGTTTTATTTTTTTTGTAATTTTTTGATTTCCAATTTTTGATAGAGGAACATCATCTGAAGAATCTGAAAAACATCTCCGTACCTCCAAATTTTTCGGAAGTACAAGGAAATTTCAGGGCTTCTGATTCCTCGTATAGTTCTGGTAATTTTCCGACTTTACTGGAATTTTACCCATTTCAAAATGCGGGCATGTTACATTTGATGGGCAAACCATACAACTTAATCTTCTGGAATGCAAAATTCGTCGATCATCTCGGTGCTAAGTAATTTGATGAATCTTTAAAGTTCCACGGAAAAGTTCAACGGCAGCATCATTAATTTTTTTTTCAATATCATCCGAAAAGGTGTTGTCGGTTGGAATAACAGTTATAAATTGAGCATTTGTTTTCAAACAACTGATTAAACTTCCCATATCGGAAACATCATTTCCCGGAGCTTAGTATTGTAACACGTGACAATCGTTGATAATTTTTTTATGAACTATATTTTATATTTAACTAGCTGACTAGGCAAACGTTGTTCTGCCCTTTCCGACGACTGTTTGCTTTCCTAAAAATAACTCATGAAATTAGCAATTAAAAAAGTGGGGGTAAATACTATCCTATTTCTCAAGATGGACCAAACTGCACACAGTGTGCAAAATTTCACTGATATTAGTTCAATAGTTTAGGAGTTCATCGCGGACAAACAATGTGACACGTAATTTTTATATATAAAGATTATATTTTAAATGACGTCTTGATAACTTCTAATTAAACAATATTGGTATTATTAATTATAATGTTTCAAAAATGGAAAGTGTACTATTTGTGTGCGTTAATTCTGAACGGACCACCGAAGGGGACTAATGTCTTTAAATCAAATTAATTTCACATAATAATTTTTTCATTCCTTGATCTTTACTACTAAGTTCAAATAAAGGTTGAGAATGAAAACTATTTTAATTTAAAGCACACTTTCAAATATTTTCAGTGATAATTTGTGTTACAAGGTTTGTCTTTACTGGTTTCGCTATTAATTATACTCCAAGCCATCTTAATTTTATTTTTAGTGGTCATAATTTTGTTGCTAATATGTAAAGATTTGGCTGTGGAGCATAGTCTTTTAAACATTTTAGGATCATTTTTGACATATTCTCTAAAAGTATCGGAAATATTATATGATCTTTCATTGTCAAGGTCATATAGTCTTCGTCTGCTCTTATGAATTCTTACTGTCGCTCACTCATTAAATGCCTTGCGAATGGACTGCCTCGTTGGTCCAGTGGTTGTAGTAGTGCGACAACTGATCATGAGGTCCCGGGTTCGAATCCCGAGTCGGGACAAAAAAATCAGATATTGAGTTTTTCCATCAAGAAATTCTCAGTAGATGCCCGGAGTCAGGAAGTTGGCGGTTTCTCACCCCCGTGGGTCAAAAAGCACATAAAGTCGTTGGTCCTGCGCCTGATCTCTCTCCGGTCGTGTCGGTTTACCATCCCATCGGACTATGAGAGTGAGGGAATGTGCACTCTCTACCTGTGCTTTCGCATACACTTGGGCACTATAATACTGTCCTGCGACTATGGCTAGTCTCCGTGGAGACTGGCCGCCGTGACCGAAATTCGGTCTGCAGGACATTATTATTATAAATGTCTTGCGACTGTTACTGGAGAATATATGAGAAGTAAATGTTTTATTAAATTCATTGCTTATAAGGGCAAATAATACTCCATATAAATAGTCGGAATTGTTCTTGTAAGAAAGCGATGGAAGTTTTTTTACCATAATACTTCTTAACTTCTCCAGGTGTTTTGCATTAATCGGAACAAACACAATTTTATCAATTGTTTGATTCTTTGAGCATTAATGATAATGAAACCCGTTGTCCGCAGTGATCTGAATTTAGTTTTCTGCCGACTTCAAAAATGAGAAGATATTCAAATCGACTGTGCCTTTTTTATGTGTGTTACCTCATAACTCTTTTTTGGGTGAACCGATTTCGATGATTATTTTTTTATTTGAAAGCTGGTGCTGCATCTCATGTGATCGTACATAAATGCAAGGTCTGACCAATCCTTTTTGACATCTTGGTCGAACAAGTTACTTTGTTTTGAAAATCGCTCCGCATTTTTATATCAATAACCAGTGTTAAGTTCAACGAATCCTAAAAATCTTTGAATATCCTGTTTGTGTGGTATCTAAACAATAAGACTGTAAATAGTGTATAGTACAAACTGCTAAATTATAACTGTTTTCGAAATAAAAGTGAACAACAATTTTACCACTAAGAAATTAATCACAAGTGTGGGGTAAGTGGTAAAGCCTGCAGCGCAGAGCATGCGCGCGGTTAAGTGTTCGACGTAACCGTGAAAACCGTTTGCAGTGAGCGTAGCGTATCGCAGAGTTGATATTTCCAAAGACTAGTGCGGTGCATATTGGGCAGTTGGTTGAAATTTATATTACTATTTCTGAGACGATATATTTATTACCTAATTGGCCATGAAGTGCGCAGGTTGTCTGAAGGTTACTAAGAATGCAAGTGTCATTACATGTACATCGCCAAAATGCGAAAAAACATATTGCTCGTACTGTATTAATTTAACATCAGTTACAGGGGAGGGGAAAAAGTGCTGGAAGTGCCCCGAGTGTAGTGCCTCCAAGAAAAAAGGCGGCGATAACACCCAAACGCCAATACACCCTAACCCAGATTCGCAAAACGTTACGATGCGCAAAAAGGATGTCTCCGACTGTCAGACTCCTGAGGCAGAAATAAGAGAATTAACAGCGGTAATCGCTCGCTTAACTAGCGAATTTTCGACACTAAAAACAAAGTTGGAAGAAGTGACGCACTCTTTATGCCATTGCCATGAAAGAATGGACGAGTTAGTCCGGGCCATGTCAGCCAATGAAAATCGCTTGACAAAACTAGAAAAACGCGATCAGGAAATTATAAACTTGCATGCATCTGTGGCCCATCTACAAAATGAGCTGAATATACAAGCACAACAGGGGCTCCGCAACGAAATAGAGATCGTCGGTATACCAGAAGGTAATAATGAAAATCTAGAACATATTGTTAAGGTGGCCGCACAAAAAGTTGGAGCACAGTTGGAAGACGTCGACGTGGACTGGATTACCCGCGTTGGACCTCGGCGCCTGACTGTACCACCTAATGTTCCAGATGGTGGCAGTAGAATGCCTCGACCCATCGTAGTCCGTTTGCTCCGGCGATCCAAGCGCGACCAGCTACTAAAAGCCTTCAAATCAAGAAAGACCCTCACAAGCGCAGACCTGGGAATAATTGGCTCGCCGATTAAAATTTTTTGTAACGAACGACTTACGAAAGAAAATAGACTTTTATTTAGTGAAGCCAGAGCGAGAGCCAAAACCCATGATTATGCATTCTGCTGGTGCAACCAGGGTGCAATATATATTAGAAAACGAGAAGGGAAAGCTGCAACACTTATTAGAAGTAAACACGATCTGGACCGTCATCTGCCAACTAAAGAGGATATCTAAAAACTATTACAAACACATCATATCTCTAATTTTCTTGCATGGTGTAAAATATATGTCAATATTTTTGAATAATTCTGTTTACGATATCATTTTTAGAGGACCATATTTAATTGCACTCTACTGTACTGTAATGATTGATAAGATAACTAGTTGTACATTTTTAACGGCATTGAAATCTGGGGTAAGTTTTTGTACTTTAATACTGTATATCACGAAAAAATTTATGAATCATATATCCAGTATCATACATACTGATTTACATGTTCACATATATATACATACATTTGTTATAACTATTTATTTAATACATTTCATAATAATAACCATATTATATTGTACTATTTGTATATTGCATATAAATGTTTTAATAATTCTACACTCATATATTACAACAATATTTGGAATAGAATTTAAGGATCACTCATGAGTACTTTCAACCATCTTATCACTGCTTTGTGAAAATAGTGAAGCAAAATTTAAATGGGCCATTAAATTAACATACGTATGGTATACCTTGTTTTTGGATAGCTTATCGAACCAAAAGAGATAGATGACAATTTTGAAACTGAATTAGACTCGATTAAGATTATGTAATTGCTATAATGTCAGTGAACTAGAGCAGTGTAAAGCCAAATTTTCTCAAGAACATAACTTTATATTAATAAATTTAAATATTAGGAGTATTCAAAAGAATTTTGATAATTTCTTGGTAGCAATGCGACGAACAGGTATTGTTTATGATGTTATAATCTTAACAGAGTGTTGGCTAAATGATATGATAAATATTCACCAGCTGCAAGGATATAACGTCTATAAATCTGAAAATAACTCAAACCAAAACAGTGGCGTTGTAATTTACGTTAGAGACATATGGCGACCAACGGTTTCAGAACCATGCATTAACAATTCTAGTTGTTTAGCGGTACAAATTCTAGACATGATTTCTATACTAGCTATCTATCGCTCTCCGTCCTCTAGAAATATAGGAGATTTTCTGGCGTCACTTGATTCCTATATACATTCCGCAACTAACAGTTGCCCCCTTATAATTACTGGCGATATGAATGTCAATTTATCAGATAGTACAAACACTCAGGTTTTGGAATATCAATGTGTTATGGCGGAATATGGTCTACTACCGGCTATTACAGAGCCTACCAGAGGAAAATCATGTCTCGACCATATCTATCTCTCAGATTCTGAACTAAGCCGGAAACCAGTCGGGATTGTCTGTCAGTCTAATATAACAGATCACTATCCGGTTATGCTGGGTCTGAATTTAAATAAAATTAAACCCATGCGGCCGAGCCGAACAGTTCTCAAAAGAAATTTTGAAGGAATTAAAGAAGATCTCTCTACTTTTGACTGGACTGTAGTTACCGACAAAAAAGAGGTGAATGAAGCGACGAGCATTTTCACAAATATATTAGTGAATACATTAAGTAAGCATACGCATGAAGTGAGACTAACCAGAAGAGAATATAATTTAAAACCCTGGATCACACCGGGACTCATCAGATGCATGAAACATAAGGACCGACTTCACCAACGCACAAAGCTTGAACCTGATAACGTTCCGCTTAAGGTCACCTATACTAGATATCGGAACTTTTTTATTGATATCTTGCGTAAACGTAAATTAGATTTTGAAACCAATAAACTAATCGAAAATAAGAATAACCCACGAAAACTCTGGAAGTCAATTAAATATTTTTGTAATTTTCCCAACAGTAAAAACGATTCCACAGAATTATTAGATATGAAATGCTCTGATATAACAAGTTCCCCACTTGACTTATGTAATAGCTATTTTTTAACGGTAGGAGTAAACCAAGCAAATCAAACACTTAATAAAATTAATAAAACTGAGCAAGATCTTGCTAGTAAAATACGAGTAAATTATAACTTCACAGAATCATTTTTCATGACTCCCACTGATCCCAAAGAAGTTAGTGCTATGATTATGGGATTACAGAATGACAGGGCTCCTGGTATGGATGGCTTAGCTAACTCTTTAATAAAACATATAAAAGATTCGATCATCCTGACACTCACCTATATCTACAACCTAAGCCTAGAAAGCGGAGTTTTTCCATATAATTGGAAACTTGCATCTGTTTGTCCTATTTATAAAGGATGTGGCTCAAAGGTAGCTGTAGAAAATTATAGGCCTATCTCGCTATTAGGTGCCTTTTCAAAGCTACTTGAGAAGCTTGTAAACAAAAGGTTAACCGGATATTTGGGATCTCGACAGTTGATTTCGCCAGGACAATTCGGTTTTAGAAAAGGTCGAAGTACTGAAGATGCTGTGTCACTTTTAACATCTACGATATCATCAATATTTGACTCTAAACAGAGCTGTGTGGGCGTTTTCTTAGACTTAGCCAAGGCCTTCGACACTGTGTCAATTCCAATACTTTTAAAAAAATTAAACTTTATGGGTGTTAGAGGTATTGCCGGTAATTGGTTTCAGAGCTATCTCACGGACCGGAAACAGTGTGTGAAGATTGGTCGGGCTGTGAGTCTGCCACAAAATGTACCTTTTGGTGAACCGCAAGGCAGCATTCTTGGTCCTACGTTATTCACTGTCTATATCAATGATATGCATGACCTACCCATGGAAAACGCCCAAACGATATGTTACGCCGATGATACTGCTATCGTATTCCATGGCTCAACGTGGAACGATGCTTTGTACAGTGCTGAAAGAGGTCTAAGACAGGTCTTTAGTTGGCTACAAAATAATCTCTTGACCCTAAATACCAAGAAGACTGTGTACCTATGCTTTCATAAGACAGCAGTCACTGCGCCAGTACAACAAACAGTAGTTAAGATTCATGAGCCTTCTTGCACAAGCAAATCGTGTGCCTGTGAGGCCTTGAGTAGATCCGATGTAATTAAATATCTCGGTGTCCTCGTTGATGATAAACTAACATTTGAAAATCACATAATAGCTCTTTCGGCTCGAGTCAGGATGGTTATTGGTGTTGTAAAGCATCTGCGCGACATAACAGGATTAAATACTCTAAGATCTGTGTACTTTGCGTTATGCCAGTCGCTTATTACTTACTGTATTACTTGCTGGGGAAGTGCAGCAAAAACTTTCCTGATCAGAGTTGAGAGAGCGCAACGTTCGGTTATAAAAGTAATGTTAAAAAAACCGTATAGATATTCAACTCTTGATTTATATAAGGACTGTGGACTATTAAATGTAAGACAACTTTTCATATTGAAGACCTCCCTAACTGTTCATAAGTGTACTCTGGCATCTCCAGAGTATAAGACATTATTGAAACGAAGAGTATTCCGCTTGCCAGCTCCCGCTATCAACTCTGCTTTTTCTAAACGTTTTGGGCAATTCGTGAGAACTCAAGTGTACAACTCCGTCCTTAAGTATTGCGATATAAAAGAAAAATCAGTGGTGGAAGCTAAAAGAACCATAACAAACTGGTTACTTACTCTGAGCTACGATAGTACAGAAAACCTAATTAAACCGTAATCTTTATCATCATCATCATCATCATCATTACAGCCCTTCACAAGTCCACTGCTGAACATAGGCCTCCCCCAAAGAATGCCACAAAGCACGGTCCTGAGCCACCTGCATCCATCGACTTCCTGCATGTCTTACCAGGTCGTCACTCCATCTCGTGGGGGGACGCCCTACACTTCGCCTACCGGTACGAGGTTGCCACTCGAGAACCTTTCTTCCCCATCGGTTGTCGGTTCTTCGAGCTATATGGCCGGCCCACTGCCACTTCAGCTTACTAATTCGTTGGGCTATGTCGGTTATTCTGGTTCTACTGCGGATATCCTCATTCCTAAGTTTATCACGCAGAGAAACTCCGAGCATAGCCCTCTCCATAGCTCGCTGAGCGACCTTGAGCTTCCTCATACGGCCAGCAGTGAAGGACCACGTCTCAGTTCCGTAAGTCATCACTGGCAACACGCACTGGTTGTATAATTTCGTTTTAAGGTTTTGAGGTATGTCTGACGAGAAGATGTGTCGTAGCTTCCCGAACGCTGCCCAGCCGAGTTGAATCCGTCGATTGACCTCTCGGTCGAAGTTGGACTTACCTAGTCGGACTATTTGTCCCAGGTAAACATACTCGTCAACAACTTCGAGCTTAGTGTTCCCAACAACTACCGGCATAGGTGTGACATGGACATTAAACATAATCTTTGTTTTGTCCATGTTCATCTTAAGACCTATCCGTTGGGAAACACTATTGAGGTCATTGAGCATAGTGCTTAGGCCCTCCAGCGATTCTGCCATAAGGACTATATCGTCGGCAAATCGAAGGTGAGTGATGTACTCGCCATTGATGTTGATACCGTATCCTTTCCAGTCCAGAAGCTTGAAAACGTCTTCCAATGCAGCGGTGAAGAGTTTCGGGGATATGACGTCACCCTGTCTTACACCTCTCTGCAATTGGATAGGTTTCGTACTCTGGTTCGTAATCTTTATCATAAATGTACGTAAATAAAATATATGAATACAGTATGTAATATCCATATGTATCTATAGGAGTTTCTAATTTATATATGTTTTATTAATTATTGTAATATTTGTGAATAACAGTATTTTCTTTACTAACAATTTATTAATTTACCTCTAATTATTTAATTTTTATACATATTAACTAAATATAAATATTTATTTTATTTTATATTTTATTTTATTTTAAAAACAAAAAGCTTACATAATGTAATAACCGTACGTCGACCCAGTGTCAATTAATGAAAACCATAAGAAAATCGTATCAGGCCCTCACGACACAGGCATGCCTAGTGTGAGGACCACAGAACTATACACCCTTGTTTATACACTCCAGCTTAGTTAGTGTGATAAGATCATAGTTTATAATTGTATACTAGAAAATTAAAACTACTGTACTTGCATTTTATTATCATGTTATATTGTATATTATAATCTGTACCACCTTAGCTGTAAATAAACATTTTTTCATTTTCATTCATTTTCAATATTTTTTGAGTTATTCCTAATAATTTATATTGAAGTCGGTAGTACAAAATTTTTGATTTTTTATTATTGAATTATGAATTTCTTGATTGGTTCAACATCTGTAAAAATATTACCAATACAAGTTGCACTACACCCTGCAATACGTATAGACTCGAAGAATAAATTATTAAGATTGTATGATGATTTCTTATATTTAGGTAAACACTACATATTTAAATAAAACTAGTTTTACGGATTTTATCACGTATATTAACTTATTTTATATTCCCAACGTTTCGAGTACTTTACAGTACCCATGATCACGGGGAGGGGGCGGTACTAAGTTGTTTGATATCAAATGTCATAGTTAACAACGGCAACATCCAGATTAAAATTATTTATTTTTGTTCCGATCTACGCAGTATGAACTTACAGTATGTTGAAATCTTGCAGTTGTATGCTTGGGTTGGGACTTAATTTTATTAATTATGGGATCCCAAGCAGATGGTAGCACCCAGCCAATTTCTCTATAGAAATTAGGATGTATTTTGATTTCAATAGCCTCGCGAATCACCCTTGGTAGGAATCGGTGTTCTTTAGCGAGGATTTGTGATTTACCAAATCTAATGTAGTGATGGGGGCGTTCCTGTACGTGTTAACAGACTGCAGACTTCCCGGAGCGTCGATTCTTCATATCAGCTATGTGTTATTTAACGCGGCTTTTTATGGATCTTTTAGTTTGTCCTATATAAGAGAAACCACATTCACAATCAAGCTTGTACACTCCAATATCTTGAATAGGGACATTACACTTGACTGATTGTAAAAACTGACTAATCTTCTTCGGCGGCTTGAAGTATGTAATGAGGTTTGAAGTGAAAAAAATTCTAAATTAAGGCACTCTATTTCAGTGTCATAATATTTTACACATTTTTAACCTCAATTGAATATAATTTAAGTTTACTAATTAACTCTTGCTTCAGCTTTGATTCCTCTCGCCTCCGTCGTGTTGATTGGTGACGTGAAATGGTTAAAAGATTTAACGGAGGTGACTCAAATGCTATGTTCTACATACTTACGGGTGATGAAAGCTGGATTTATTGTTATAATTCTGAAACTAGGAGACAATCTCCTATCTGGGTGTTTCCTTCCGAGGAGTTGCCAACTAAAGTGAAGAGAGTTCGAAACGTAAAGGTAAAAAGATGGTGGGCTCGTTTTTTTCGTTACCCAGGCTGTAGCCCCGACCTTGCGATTTTTATTTATTTCCGAAAATAAAAGAAAAACTTCAAGGACAATGTTTTATGAACGCCGAGGAAGCAGTGGCTGCGTTTCAAAATGCCGTCGAAGAGACCCGTAAGGATGAGTGGGCAAAGTGCTTTTCTCATTTGTTCCATCGAATGCAGCGATGGATTGATGTAAATTTTCTTTTCTAAATAGTGTCCTATTTAGAAAAGATATAATAATAATAATATAGCCTCTTTATTTCCATAATGAATGACAAAATGACAATATATATATATATATATATATATATATATATATATATATATATATATATATATATATATATATATCTTAAGATTACGAATACATAATTATGCATGCATAAAACAAAATATTACATTTCATAATTATCATGATTAATATTTTACAATGGCATAACAAATAATTTCTAAATTTTATACAAATTTCAAAATAATAAATAAATTAAATTTTCAGTTCATTTTATAAAATTTATAATATAATTCATTATGGACCCCTCAACGGGTGAAGGCCTCCTCCATTTTTCTCCACATCTGTCTGTCCTTTGCCTTTGTGATCCAATTTTCACCGGCTTTTCTTATTATTTCATCAACCCATTTTTCTCTCGGTCTACCTCTTTTTCTTTTGTTTATTGGTCCTTGCCAGTTAGTTACTATCTGTGTCCATTTTTGTTTGTCCATGCGTGCAATATGACCCGCCCATTTCCATTTTTGTTTTTGAGAATGTTCCAAAGCATCTATTAATTTTGTTGTGTTTCTTATGTCTGTGTTTCTTTTTCTGTGTTTTCTTTGTATATTTAGTATACTCCTTTTCATTGCTCTCTGACATACTTGTATTTTGTTTATAGTGTTATTATTGTATATCCATGTTTGGCAGCCATACGTAAGACAGGGCAGTAAACATGTGTCCATTATATTTTTCTTGAATTTTATAGGGAGTTTTGATTTTAGGGTTTCTTTATTGCTCCAGAATTTGTTCCAGGTTATGTTAACTTGTCTTTTAATTTCATCTTCGTGTCTTGTCCCAGAAAAAGATACTTGTTGTTCCAGGTAAACATAGCTTTGAACGTATTCTAATATATTGTTATTGACCCTTATTGGTATAATATGGTGGTTTGTCATGACTTTAGTTTTGGTAGTATTTAGTTCTAAGCCGATCGTTTTGCTTACATCATTTAGTTCATTAATCATTTTCTGTAATTGAGATGCTGTTTCGGAGAAGAGTATGATGTCATCCGCAAATCGAAGATTACTGAGGAATTTCCCATTTATGTTTATTCCTTTCTTTTCCCAGTTCAGAGTTTTCATTATATTTTGTAGCACAGTTATAAAAATTCTAGGTGACAGGGGGTCACCTTGTCTGACGCCTCTACAAATGTTTATTTCAGGGCCATGTCTCTCTAACTTTACACGACTTTTGCTTTTGTAGTAGATGTCTTTTATAAGAGCTATAGTCTCCGATGGTACTTCGCACTCATGTAGAGCTTTCCACATGCTCGTATGTGATATAGAGTCGAATGCTTTGGCGTAGTCGATAAATGCCAGGTATAATGGTCTATTGTGCTCTATATATTTCTCTATAATCAAATTCAAAGTGTGGATGTGATCTGTTGTTGAGAAGTTTTTCCTGAAACCTGCTTGTTCTGGTGGTTGAAATTTCTCTGTGAACGTTGCTAGACGATCCTCAAGAGATGAACCAAATAGTTTGTACATATTTGGTTGTAAGCTTATTGGTCGGTAGTTTCCAATATCGGCAGGGTCTCCTTTCTTGTAGAGTAAAATTATATCAGATTGCCCCCATTCTTTCGGTATTGCTCTATCATTTAGAATCTTGTTAAATAATGTTGTTATATATGGTGCTAGTATCATTTTCCCCAATTTTAATGCTTCATTTGGGATTCCATCTGGCCCGTTGCTTTTGTCGGATTTTAAACCTTCAATTTTTTTTATTATTTCAAATGTAGAGAATCTAGCTAGAGTTGTAGTAGAGTCCTGGTAGGTCGTTTCAATTTCCCGAGTAGTATCTTTTAGTGAGTATAAATTCTTATAGAAAGTTGTTGCCGTTTCTATTATATCAGATCTTGACAATATTTTCTTATTATTAGTGTCTTTTATACAGGGTATCCATCGTTTGGTGGTATTAATGATTTTAAGACCTTTCTTTAAACTGCCTGTTGATTTGAGGTGAGTTTTGATTTCTTTTATTCTGCGTTCTGTGCGTTCTCGTTTCATTAATTTGTAGATGTTCTTATAGAGGTATGTACGTTCGTCGTTTTCTTCTTTCGTTAGGGATTTCTTCTGAATCAATTCACTTCTTCTTACAATAAGAGATTTTATGTGAACAGGGACGGTCTCTCGTTTTCTTGTTGGTTTCTGTCGAATTAAATTTAAACTAGTGATTATTGGTTTTTTAATTTTGGCGTATGAGGACTCTATATTTTCATTTTCTTCCCATTCAATTTTGTTTATGTATGTATTTAAGGATTGTATAAATTGTTCTCTTTCTTCCAAAGTACTCAATTTGGTTTTATAATTTTTGAAATTTGCTCTACTTTTCTTAATCGGTGCAATCTGTAGTGTACTTCTTAAGAGTCGATGATCGCTGGGAAACGTTAGATTTGATATAATTTCTATGTTTGAGATGTTTTCTTTTCTATTCGTTAGTATATAATCGATTTGACTCCTTCTTTTCTTTGGCGAGAGCCATATCCACATAGTTTTATTGTTCTTTTTAAATAAACTATTTGTAATGTATAGTTTATTTTCCCAACAAAAGTGGAGTAAAATTTCACCTCTTTTGTCTCTATTTCCGTAACAGTATTTGCCCAGTATTCTTTCTTCGCCTGGTACTTGCTGTCCAACACGGCCATTAAAATCGCCTAATATTATTTTCTGGTTATTATATTGACAGTGTGCAGTCTGCAGTTGGTTGTAGAAGTTATTGATTTCTTGGTTGTTTGCATCAACAGTTGGCGCGTGTACTTGTACAATGGTGAGTTTTGTGTTGTCGAAATTAAGATTTAAAATGCAGATGCGTTTGGATATTCCAATGAAGCTCTCAATGTTTAGCTTATATTCCTTTTTTATAAGGAATCCGACTCCATATTGTCCTTTCGTTTCCCCAAAATAACAGAAAATATGTTCATTGTTTTCTAAAATATTATATCCCGTTCTTCTTATTTCAGCAAGGCCAATAATATCGTATTTTATTTTTGAAATTGCTCTCTTAAAATCGAGTAATCTTTCATCTGATAGTAGAGATTTTGCATTATAGGTACAGATGTAGAGATTTCGTAGTGGAAATGGAGGGTTGTAGTCTTTATCCCCCGCGGTGACAAGCCGTATTGGGAGATGTAGAGGGGCTAAAAGATATATTAAAACTAATAGCTTGCTAGTTTGTTCAGTTTTTGACTTTCTAAGAACTTTCAGTGTCACCCTCGTATTTTAAATAGTAAAAGAAAACAAAGATAGAAAATCAAGGGTGTAAGCAAATATCTAATTGTAAGACTCTAATAAGAGATCTCAAATAAAATTATCAAGAAAATTCAAAATGAAATCCGAAAACAACAACCACAGTTAAGAGATATATCGTAAATATTAAAAGGGATAACAAGAATTACAGTAGCTTTCAACCGATGTTCGTTTCCTGCTGTCACTTTAATTTCAGATACTAAAAATTTATTTATTTACATATTTACTACTTTTATTTATTACACAGTACAATTTGTTGGTGACACAAACCTTAAATTGGAGGTGGAAAATAGCAATTACAATATTTATTTTTACGAAATTATTTGGGAAAAAATTATTTAACTACTTATTGCCACAGACAAAATTCTATCATCGTCACCACTAATTCTAGCACCAGTACTCCCAACACCAATAACATACACCATCGTCGATAATACCTCACGTGTTTCGCTTCTACACGAGACATCGAAGACATACAAGAGACAGTGCGGCGGACATGCGGATTATCTGCGATAAGTTTAATTAAAATCAGAAAAAAAAAATTCGTCAGGAGTAAAAGCGGTATGCCCTATTTACAATATATAGATTATCTGTGATGTAACAGTTTCAGCGGACAATTAGTTTCAGATGAAATAGCAATAAAAATTGCATAGTTTCTGCGATGAAAGGGCTTACAATCCGCCCCAGTAATTGACTTTATAGATTCTTTATCTGTTGCATGTTTCATAAATAGCAATGCATTTTCGTGTAAAGGACAATAAATTTATGTTAATATTGAAATTATATTATAGTTGAAAACAAAATGGTATGTATTATTTCAAAGTTGTTGGTTCAGTCAGAATAACAAAGCGCAAATATAACGTCGACGCTATGTTAATTCCTTGTTTAAATGTTTCCGGTGCAATTGTTAAGTCTCGCAATAAAGAAAGTTACTACAAACGTGCTTAAGAATTTAGACTTGTTAGCCAAGACGGCCTGCTGAGAGTTTAATTATGTTGCATGAAATTAGTACTCAACAGCGTTGCTCCTCATTGTTACTACAAGCTTTCTTGAATGCTTTGTTTTTGCGAAAAAAATTATAATCAACGCTTCTTATAATGTTGTAAGATATACCATAATAATAATGTCCTCAAGACTGAAATTTCCTCACCGCAGCCAGTCACAATGGAGACTAGCTATCTAGCGCAGAACAGGATCATAGTGCACTAGTAAGTATTTGCGCAAGCATAGATGCACTCTATATTCCCCAAGGCTCATAGTCCGATGGGGCGGCAATTCGACACGGCTGGAGAGAGATTATGCGCAGGAACAATGGTTTCACGTGCATTTCGAGTTATGCAACACCGTCGGTTATGTGATTCTGGAGTGCTATTGAAAATTCCTTGACAGATAAACCCAATTACTGGTTTTCAGCCTGACCTGGGATTTAAAACTTGGACCTTGATATTCCTTTATCGATGTTTCTTTTCTTTTCTTTTTTTTATCAACCTAAAGCAGTCGTCTCCCACTGTGTGTGAGTTTGTTTTACGAAATAGTATACTGCCACCTAACAAAGATCAAAAGAAGGAAATGCATATTTTAATATTCATTTTCTATGAATACATAATTTTCCTTAATTTAATTTTTTTTATAGAATTAGGGTGACAAACGAGCCACACAGTCCACCTTATGGTAAGTAGTTGCTGTGGCCCATAGACGTCTACATCTATCCTCGATTACGAATCAAAATCACGGCTCCATGGCGTAGTGGCTTAGCAATAAGTTGCTGCGCTGGGGGCCGCGGGTTCGAATCCCGCACGGAACAAGTATTTGTATGACCTACAAATAATTGTTCCGGGTCTGGATGTTTGTCCTTGTGAAATTTGTGTTTGTAAACTGCCTCCACGATACAGGAGAAAATCCTAGTGTGGGGGTAACGTTTTTTAAAAAGAAAAACAACAAAACAACAACAAAATGCAGATGCGTTGTCACCCGTGACGACTAAGATGGAATGCCTCGGTTCCAGTAAAAAAGGTATCCGGTTCTCTACACTCACCATACGAAACACAGCAGCATTAAGCTGCTATTTTACGCTGGTATTCTGTGAGAGCGTGGTCCTTCACCGGTCGAGCCGAACCATTCGTTCTACATCTATACTATTAATATCGCTGCAGCATGGCTCTACCACGTAACATAAAAAAAAATTATGCAATTCTCGCAAATCAAGGCAATCTAAAGTCCTATTTTATTTAGATATACGAAGAAAAAGCCGTTTTCCTCGTTTATTGTTACGACGCGTGTAAATACAATTTACTATACCTGTAAACCGGGCAAAATAATGATGCTACTAGTACGTGTGTGTTTATGATCTTTGTTTCAATATTTACACCCTTTTAAAATAAATGATTCGATTTAAAAAAATCTTTTTAAATAACTTTTAAATGTAGTCCGTTTTATAGCAGTCGTAAAGCCGTAAAGGAGAGACTATGTACTTCAAATCATATTTCTATACTTGAGTACCATGTGGTGATAGTAGCACAGAATAAATAAGAGTACAAGAACAGAAGCAAAACTTGCGAGTTTAAATCTAGTTACAACATTGCTAATGTTCATAATACTTTGCACGCCTACGACACGACGTTCGTCAAATTAGCCCACAGATTAAGTTGCCAAAAAAAGTTCATGCTGCGCGCATATTAAATCAAAATGTACCTTGCGTCCGCGTTGCGTGCGAGAGTTTGTAACACATAGACCGTTACGCGCCTTTGTTAAGGCCGCACCTACTGTAAGGTTTGGTGTCGTGTGCAAGTGAAAGAAGCCGTCAATTGACTGTTTCACAGCATTATTAATTAAATAGTGGCAATGAGATGTGCTTCTATTTCAATTTATTTATTTTATCGACCAAGTAAGTATTTGACTAATAATATGTATTATTATTTATTGTTCTAAATCCAGTATATGCTGATCTTGAATTAGTACTTAGTAGTAGATGTTACTAGTACTGGGAGGTCCATTTACACTGATGAGTTTTAAGGTCATCCCAAGCAACATGCAAGCTGTATACGAGCTGTATTGAAGTTCCTTTTTATATTAGAAGCTGCACTTACTGGTCGTAAAAAGGCTGTATAAGCGCTTATACAGTTCTTATAAGTAATAAATTGGCACAAATTATACAGCTTTATGCAATAGTAGCGCTGTAAAGTAGCTGTACAAGCATAAAATGGGCTGTATAATAGCTGTATTGTAGCTGTTATTTAGTATAAAAGGAAACTATTACATTACAAATACTATCTTATAAGTATCTTTAAAAGATGAACGTTCTTATTTGGTGTTTGAACGGTATCACAAATGAATTTATGACAAAAATAAATTAATAGATATATTTATATACTTTACTGAATGATGGCGACATTTAGTGAGTTAAAGATTATATTACATATTAATATTACTTGGATTGGAGTTGAGTTTTGATGGTGATAACTGGTGAATAGAAAGTGCAAAATAAGATTTACGGTAAACTTGTATATGATTTCTATCAAAAAACTGCCGCGCCAGCAAAATAACGAAATAATATAAGGACAAAATACTAAATACGCTAAGTAAATATTTATTGTATAGGTTAGAATAAGAAAATAATTAAATTAGTGAATATGAATGCATATTGGGGCACAGTGATCATTAGTCAAACTAAAAATAATGGTTTAGGCTAAAACTAATGTCTCATATTTCTAAATTTACAATATAAATTTTGTTTTATGGGTTCTAAAATGGCGACAATTTCCTAAACAGCCTAAACGATTTTTCGAGGGTGTTATAGTATATTTTAAGATGTAACCGAGTTTTAATAATTTTGTTTTTTTATTTTATGGACAAGGACAAAAAAGTGTTTACTACTTTCACTTCTTTTAAGACGGAGACCACACAGACAAAGTTAATAATTATTTTTGTACTAACCTAAAGCCATCGATTTAATCGAAATGATTGTATTTATTGGCAATAAATTGCTACCCCTATGATTCATAAACCAAACCAAAAATATGACTACCTTAAGCAAATAAAGATTACCTACACATCTTTTCTTTCTAATGTAAAAAAGTGGAGTACATAATTAAAGCTATTTCTTTCTTTGCCAAACAATATTAAGGAAAGTACATTTTATGACAGAATATTTTATCTCGCTCAGCAGAACGGTACCAGTACAAGCATGCTGTTTATTTTGTTATTGTGTTTAGTTGATAAGTAACTCCTGGCAAGCGCATACACATGTCGTTTTCTGGTCATTCGCTCGCGTCGTCATAATCTTACGACACGTAGTTACGGCAAAACCAAAAGAGTTAGCTATTTTATATGATACCTAAGTTAACTTATTGTGAACTAATTTTACTGTGTTGTGTAACTTATACTGGTTTTATTTTACTTTTTTATTATGCCATTTAAAATTGTGGAAATAACAGAGAAAGGGAAAAGTTGCCTTTTCATTGTACCAAGTTTGTGGAAATCAAAAGGCGTTTTAAGATGGCCAAAAAAGCGGTTAGATGCTAATATATCTAGCTGATAAAATCTAGGTATAATTTACTATTGTAACTAAATCATTTAAAGCTACTTAAGATATATTTCTTTCTGTGGCCCAATTCTTTATTTGCTGGCGAAATAATAAATTTTTTGAAAATTCGTTGTTATCATAATTTGAACTACTTGTGCTGCTGCATGATAAATCATTAAAATCAGGTGCCGAAGGTAAAACTAAGTTACATTTGACATAACTGTACACGCCCTTAGTTTCCCCGACAAAAATCGAGTATCCCGGGGTCCATGTCGGAACACTCCACGATCAACCAAGGGTGGAGCCCTAATGGCCTATGGACAATTATTCGACACAATAGATATAAGGCTAGGCAATTAAATAGAACGTACCTGGTTCCGAAGCTAAGACTGACCACAAAGCTCGGTGAATGTAAGTTTGTGTTAGAAAGTGTGTATATGTGTGACCTGACTTAACCGAGGTGATCGGGCAGCGGCCTGGTCCGATGCTGCCCCACGATGTGGTATCAGTCCAGCGGACGTCACCAATTGAAAACTGCTGACTTCATTTCACTATTTCAGTTTATCAACTTTATTGTACACTATTTCAATCTATCAACTTTATTGTACATTTAATTAACTTCAAACTCAACTAAATCCCCGTTAATCGTAATCAAACACGTGACACGCGGCACATTTAATGAACGGTGAATCAAAGTTCAACTTCCGTTTTCACTTAGCAACAATTATTTCTAGAAACCGAACGCGACCTTCTCTCGGGTCACTAAGTTCCGCGTTCCACACAAGAAACTAAGATTCCTTCGTACGTTATTAACAGGCCACTCAAGAAAATTAAATGTTGCAAATGCGCTTCAAAATACAATCACTCACGAGTCTAGCGAAACACTGCAATAGTAAATTCCACACGCATCAAGACGTCCGAACGCAATCAATATTAACTTCCAAAAAAATTAATCGACCCAGCGTCCGCGCAGTCAATCTATTTTTCTAGATTCAACAAAATCCTCGTCGTTACATAAATTTGATAACAAAAACCGACACTATTTAGAGGAATTGTTCGGATTAATCCCAGCCGCTAAATTTCACGAACGCACATCGCGGCAGAACTCCCGACACCATCCACACCATCTGGATGATTGGCGGTCCACCACTGTGCGATTTAGAAGATATTTTCTTCCTCGCACAACTTCATTGTGGAATAGTTTACCACCAGCGATTTTTCCGGACCGATACGACTTAGGGACCATCAAGAAAAGAGCCTTCTCCTTTTTAAAAGGCCGGCAACGCATCTGCAATTTTCCTGGTGTTGCGGTTGTTCATAGGCGGCGGTAGTCACTTACCATCAGGTGAGCCGCATGCTCGTTTGCCACCTCTCCTATAAAAAAAAAAAGTTATACGATACGCCACCACACTGTCCTAGTGACTGCACTTCATTGTCTACTTCCGACGTGCCACTCCCAAAACCAAGTCCCGCCTCGCGCGAACGTCAAACCAGTACGAATGCACCGCGCCAAGCGCCCTCTAGCGTCAATTCTTAAAATTAGCGTTAGGCGCGAACAAACCCCCGTCCCGGGCATAAGGACTTATGTCCGCGAGTAAATTGGCAAGCGGGACAGGGTCACGATGGCACGTTGCAAGACCAAATTTCCAACCAAAACCTCGACCACACTAGGCACCCCATCCGATCCATACGACAACTTAAAAATGCGCCCAAGGCGCCAATATAAAGGCAAGGCGTTCAGCTCTTTAACTAACACGAGGTCTCCAACCCGAGGAGGATCCGTCTTGTCAGACCACTTAAAGCGCTGCTGCAAAAGATGTAGGTACTCCAGAGACCATCGGTGCCAAAAACTCAGAGTCATCTGTTACAGCAAGTCAAATCTGCTCAACCGCGAAGAGTTTATTTCCCTGAAGGGGTACTCGGGAAGGGCGTTAAGCGGCTGGCCAATCAGGAAGTGGCCCGGGGTTAGAACCTCCAAATCATTCGGATCGGACGAGAGGGGACAGAGGGGCCGAGAGTTGAGTACCGCCTCAATTTTACAGAATACAGTGGCAAGCTCCTCAAATGTCAAAATAGTTTCGCCAATAACGCGACGGAAATGCGTATTTGCAACCTTAACCACCGCCTCAAAAATACCGCCCCAGTGTGGGCAAGCCGGAGGGTCGAATTTCCCGGGGCCCATGGCGGAACACTCGACGAGCAACCAAGGGTGGAGCCCTAATGGCCTATGGACAATTATTCGACACAATAGATATAAGGCTAGGCAATTAAATAGGACATACCTGGTTCTGAAGCTAAGAGTGACCACAAGCCTCGGTCAGGCGGTAGGTAGGTGCATTTAAGTTTGTGTTAGAAAGTGTGTATATGTGTGACCGGACTTAACCGAGGTGATCGGGAAGCGGCCTGGTCCGATGCTGCCCCACGATGTGGTATCAGTCCAGCGGACGTCACCAATTGAAAACTGCTGACTTCATTTCACTATTTCAGTTTATCAACTTTATTGTACACTATTTCAATCTATCAACTTTATTGTACATTTAATTAACTTCAAACTCAACTAAATCCCCCTTAATCGTAATCAAACACGTGACACGCGGCACATTTAATGTACGGTGGGTCAAAGTTCAGCTTCCGTTTTCACTTAGCAACAATTATTTTTGAGACATCACAGGATAAACAAGTCAATTGGGATATGAACACCAGATATGTAGAAAATTGAGTTTTGTGCCGTGATTAAGTTCCCCACTAAGCAAAGAAATACGCCACATATGTTTATGTGAGATGTGTCGTCTAACTACGGGAACTCTTACACTAACAAACACGACGATTTATAAGTGGCATAGCCTTTTAAATGAAGGCAGAAACTCCATTGAAAAGGCTCAGCGTTCAGGCCTAGCGATTGAGGCAATTTCCTCAGATATTGTCAAAACAGCTGAAAAACTTGTACTTGAAGATGCTGGTCTGAAGAAAAAACAGATAACAGTGATGTCTGGAGTATTATCTATACCCATTTTAAACATTTTCCATGACCATCTTGACATGTCTAAGGTCAGTGCAGTGGGCTACAGTAACCACTTATATCAGGTGGACTGTATGCTTGATTATCACCACAATTCGATTAAAAAAACTTTACTTAATAACTTACAAAATAACACTGTGGAAAATGGGCCTTTCCAAATATTAGAAGTATTTGATAATAATTGCCACACTTTTCACGCGGGTAGGTGACCGCATATCAAGTGTTTCGTACCTTAAATTATTTTCATTGATAATTTCCGCTGTACTATATCGACGTCTATGTATATAATATTACAAACCTGAAGTCGTACAAAGACCTTCTAAACTTGTCCGAAGGGCATTTCCTTCTGCGGCATGCCAGTCAAACCAAAAAGTCTTTAATGAAATGGCTGAAACAAATTAGAAAAGAAGAAGATTGCCAAACATGACGCAGATAATGTGTGTACAATGTTAACACATTACATATACGTCTATAAAATACCGGTTGATTCGAGATTGAAGGTTTAAGTCTATAATAATGAATAAAGGTTCTTTGGTAACGTAGCAACCGTCGTTGTTAAGATTTAAAAAAAAACATCATCGGGTAGTGTGCCATATATATGCAACGCCAAATTTTAAAATTAAGTTCAAACATATTAATAATGATAAACCATTAGTACAGTTTTTAAATATGCGAGTAAATAAGGCTTCTACTTTTATTTCAATGTGGTTTATTGGCAACGACGTTTTTGCCTACTTATCGATCCTTACGAATTTGCGTAGTAAAATCAGTTAAATAATGCACTACTTTTTCAAAAAGGACAGAATTACTGCAATATTTTTTTATCAATTTTTCATCACCATTCATATATCATTACTTATTCTGAACCATTTCTGCAAATCTCTTACTTATCTATAAATATAAGAGATTTCCACCTATGCACTGACTCATCACGATATTTCTGGAAACCATAAGATAGGTACGTGAAATTTGGTAGGAATATTCCTTTAGCCGAGTAGAGGTTAGCTAAGAAAGTATTTTAAGAAATTCTACCCGCAAGAGGGTTGCGCGGGCGTTAATTTAAAAAAAATCGTCTCGCTAAAACTCGAAAATTGTTCGTACGATTTTGATGAATCTTTTGAGTGCGTTTGAGTGAGTTCCTGGATCGCTTGGATTCACAATTGCACTCGGTAGGTGGCCCTATTGTTGATGTCCAGAAATCACCCGTGCGAAGCCGTGGAGGATCGCAAATTTTTATACATATGCAAAATAACCCTGTACGTAATAATAACTTATAGTAATGTATTAGTTTATAAGTAATGAAGTAAGTTTTTCTTAACGTTTTAATTTAGGTAGATAAAAATAACTTAAATAAATAAATAAAAATAAAATTACGGCCGATATAGTTGCTCCAATTTAATTTCATCAATAGTATAGAAAAGGAATATAAATTGTAATAAAATGCTGAGTAAGGGTTGTTCAATATTTGGCATCATCTGCGAGATCGTAAGTGGTGCTCAGTGGTCTGGAAATTGATAATGGGATGATTTATGTTACACAACCAGAATTCGGAAGTATGTGTTGTAAGCTATTTGGTTTAAGAACTAATTATAGTCTTCAAATTGTATTTGCTTTGTGTTTTATCGTCGAAAATAAGAGTAATTCGTTAAATTTGTTAAAATTACCAGCAAATTTTGGTGAATAAACACATTTTTGCTGACTTCGAAAATGGAGGAAGTAATTATGAATATGTAACTTTATGCTGCATCAGGGAGTAATTTCCAAAAATAACTGCCCATCGACAAACATCCAGATTCATGCAATTATTGTAGGCAAATCACAAATTATCTTTACGTGGTAGAGTCATACTGCAGTTATATTACTGGTATAGTTGTAGCATGGGTAGGTCGGCTTGCCCAGGAAAGGAGCACGCTCTCATAGAATACCAGTGTTTCGTATGGTGAGTGTAGAGAACCGAAGATCCTTTTAACTGGAAACGAGGCATTCCACCTCAGTGCTTAGAGGTGACAACGCATTTGCATTGTCATTCGTAGTCGGGGATAGACGTAGATGTCTATGGGCCATAGCAACCACTTACTATCATTGTGGACTGTGTGCTCGTTTGTCATTCGTATCCTATTTAATAAAAATTGTTACTCTTACGAGTATATATCTATTCAGCCCCACCAGATGAGAATACTTTATAAATACTCCATTAATAATTGTTCGCGCCAAACGCTAATTTCAAGAATCAACGCCAGGGGGCGTGCAGCGCGGTGATTTCCTATCGGCTGACGTTCGCGCGAGATCGGATTGGTCGCTTAAGGGGCGGGTCGGAAGTGATTGAAAGCAGTGCAGTCACGAGCACGGCGTGAGGTCGTCCCGTATAACTTCTATTAGTGTCGGTTTGTTAGAAAATTTATGCAACGACGAGGAATTTGTGGAGTCTAGAAAAGTAGCGCCGGTTCGATTAATTGTTTGGAAGTTAATGTTCAATTTTACCGTCGCGTTAAGTGCCTTTTGTGTGTTGTCTATGTAGTTTTTTGCGAGCCAGCTAGGCTGACTTTGAATCTTAATGCGGGCGTAGTATTTAATATCGTACGAAGGAATTTAGTTTGTCGGTTGTAACGCTGAAATTTGTGACTCGAGAAGAGACCGCGTTCTTTCTTGTTCGTAGTTATAATCTTGTTGCTACGTGAAACGGAAGTGACCTTTGATTCACCGTTCATTAAATGTGCCGCGTGTTACGTTTTTGATTACGATTAACGGGGATTTAGTTAGAAGTTAATTGAATGTACAATAAAGTTGATGGATTGAAATAGTATATAATAAAGTTGATAAACTGAAATAGTGAAATAAAGACCGAAGTTATCAATTGGTGATCGCCCCCCTTTTGAGAGATCTCACCTTTGGAGTAGAGGCATCGCCTGTGGTCAGACTTCAACGGTCCAGTCGGGTCGAACTTTATACACACCACTAAACACCACTTTACATGCACCGACACCTACCTACGTCCTGACCGAGCCTTGGGGCAGTCTTCGCCTCGGAACCAAGTACGTCCTATTTATTAACCTAGACTATCTCTATTTGTCCATAAGCATTTCGAGCCCCATCCTTAGTTGTCCGTCGAGTCTACAGCTCTATGGGCCCCTGTATGGTCGACTTTCGTTGGGGCAGCTAGGGGCGTGCACAGCCTTTAATAAGCTTTAACACGTTAAACGCCATGTAAGAAATGTGATTTTACTCCAAAAATTTTTTGTAGTCATTTTGTTAATAATCATGATATATGTATAGAAATCAGTTTTTATCGAAATCAAAAATACAGTTTTCAAGTTATTGCTGAAAAACTAGCCGCGGGCACCTGTGACCCCCATGGCGCTCAAAAGCAAAAAAGTTATTTTTCGTTTGCATGCGCCACGCCGCCCACCCCGCCGGTCACCCCGCGCTCCAGTCTATCGCCGGCGCTTGCGCGGAGAGGTTATGTTCGTTTGGTTTTTGGCTAATTAGAATACGTCTAAAGCATATTTCATGTTAGTTATGTTTAGTAATTCATTGCGATGGAAAATAATATAGTACCTAATAATGAGGAACGCGATTTTTGCGAATTTCAAATGGATTTGGCGGACTTTGAATTGTCGCAAGAAGATTTGCAAGAGATTGAGACTTTGGAGTTCAACGCACTTCAGACATCGTTCAGGGACATCAGTAGCGACGATGAGTCTGAAAATTTACATGTTCCGAAGAAAAGAAGACGTATGGTTATCAATTCGGACAGTGAAAGCGATTCAGTAAAAGATTTTGTCCTACAAAATTTACCTACTTCTTCAAACACGTACACAAAATGGAAGAACCCTACTGGATGCACTGCTCGAGTGATACCCTTCACTGAGCCCACAGGTATGAAGTTTCCTTTTTCAAGAGACTTAAGTCAAGGAGATTCAGAGGATTTTTATTCTTTGTTAGTTGACGATTCCTTGTTTGAAATAATTGCTGAACAAAGTAACCTGTTTGCTACGCAAAGCTTTGGAGATAAAGATTTCAAGCCATGTTCTCGCTGACATACATGGCAGCCAACCGATAAGCATGAAATAAAACGATTTTTTGGACTAATTTTATTCATGGGCCTTGTGAAATTGCCATCAATTAGTGATTACTGGAGTACAGATGACATATTTCAACAACCGTTTCCTCGCACAGTGATGACTAGGAACAGATTTGAATTACTTTTACAGTACCTACACTTTGCCGACAATTACAACTTGAATCCGAACGATCGCATTGGAAAAATCAGGTATCTTGTGAATTTGTTAAATGATAAATTTAAAGCCTACTATGCCCCTAAACCATGGTAACGGCGGGGCAGGGGGTGCTAAGAATCTCCGGTGGAGGTTCGGTTGCCACCTACAACGACTCGACCTGGCAACATACAACGCACGCACCCTGAGGACTGACGAGAAGATTGTGGAGCTGGAAGAAGAGATAGACAAGTTACGCTGGCATATTATAGGATTATCCGAAGTCCGAAGAGAGGGGGAGGACACGGTAATCCTCGAATCCGGCAACTTGCTCTATCACCGGGAGGGCGACCATCTGTCCCAAGGAGGTGTCGGATTTATCGTCCACAAGTCTCTCGTTAACAACGTTGTAAAGATTGAGAGTGTGTCGACGAGGGTTGCGTACCTTATACTCAGAATCACCAAACGGTATTCGCTGAAGGTCATACAGGTTTACGCACCAACCTCGGCACACCCCGATCAGGAGGTGGAGGAAATGTATGAGGATATCTCTAGAGCCATGCGTTCCTCCAAAACCCAATATACGGTGTTAATGGGAGACTTCAATGCAAAACTAGGCACAAGAGAGAACGGTGAGCTGAAAGTGGGGAAATTTGGAATAGGGCAACGGAACCCAAGGGGCCAGCAGTTGGCCGACTTCATGGAGAAAGAGGGACTCTTTATGATGAACTCTTTCTTCCAGAAGCGGCCCCACAGGAAGTGGACCTGGTCGAGCCCCGACGGTTCGACAAAAAATGAGATTGACTTCATTATGACGACCAGACGACAACTGTTCAGTGATGTCTCAGTGATCGCGAGGGTGAAAACCGGCAGCGATCACCGAATGGTTAGAGGCACACTGAACCTAAACGTTAAGTTGGAGAGGTCTCGTCTAATGAAGTCAACGCTCCGTCCCCCTCGTGCTCTAATCCAAAATCCCGAAACCTTTCAGCTCGAGTTGCAAAACCGTTTTCAGTGCCTAGAAGACTGCAATGAAGTGGACGATTTGAATGACAAGCTCGTGGAAACTGTCCATGCGGTCGGAGCTAAGTTCTGCAAGACCCGCCGCAGAAGAACACAAAAACTCTCCGATCACACTCTTAATCTCATGGCTGTTAGACGGGAGATGAAGCTACATTCTTCAACAGATTTGACAGCATACAGGCAACTGAACAGACAGATCTCCAAATGCATGCGGCGGGACTTACGCAACTTCAATACAGCTCGTATTGAAGAAGCGATCGAGCGGAACCAAGGCTCCAAAGTCTTTGCCAGAGATCTGTCTGCCAGAAAGAGCCAACTGTCCAAGCTGAAGACCGAATGTGGCAGCATCGTTTCCGGGGCACCTGAGATTTTGAGTGAGATTGAGAGGTTCTATGGGCAGCTGTACACGTCATCGTTGGAGCCACACGCAAGTGTGAGTAACGATCCAAGAGCGAGTCTTATCCGACATTATTCCGATGATATCCCGGACGTCAGTCTGAGCGAGATTAGAATGGCTCTCCAGCACCTTAAAAACGGCAAGGCCCCAGGCCAGGATGGAATTACAGCGGAGCTTCTGAAAGCGGGTGGAAAACCGGTACATGAAGTCCTTCAGAAGCTCTTTAATTCCGTCCTCCATGGTGGCATTACACCGGAGGCGTGGAGCAGAAGTGCGGTGGTCTTGTTCTTCAAGAAAGGCGACAACGCTCTTTTGAAGAACTACAGACCGATTTCCCTTCTGAGCCGCGTCTACGTGCTGTTTTCGAGAGTCATTACGAATCGTCTCGCGCGCAGACTTGACGACTTCCAGCCTCCCGAACAAGCCGGTTTCCGAAAAGGCTTTAGCACCATAGACCACATACATACCCTTAGGCAAATTGTACAGAAGTCCGAAGAGTACAATTTGCCACTATGTCTGGCGTATGTGGACTATGAGAAAGCCTTTGATTCCGTCGAAATTTGGGCGGTGCTGCAGTCCCTTCAGCGATGCCAAGTTGACTGTCGGTATATCGAAGTGTTGATGTGCTTGTACAGTAGGGCTACGATGGCTATCCGAGTACAGAACCAGAGTACGAAACCTATCCAATTGCAGAGAGGTGTAAGACAGGGTGACGTCATATCCCCGAAACTCTTCACCGCTGCATTGGAAGATGTTTTCAAGCTTCTGGACTGGAAAGGATACGGTATCAACATCAATGGCGAGTACATCACTCACCTTCGATTTGCCGACGATATAGTCCTTATGGCAGAATCGCTGGAGGACCTAAGCACTATGCTCAATGACCTCAATAGTGTTTCCCAACGGATAGGTCTTAAGATGAACATGGACAAAACAAAGATCATGTTTAATGTCCATGTCACACCTATGCCGGTAGTTGTTGGGAACACTAAGCTCGAAGTTGTTGACGAGTATGTTTACCTGGGACAAATAGTCCGATTAGGTAAGTCCAACTTCGACCGAGAGGTCAATCGACGGATTCAACTCGGTTGGGCAGCGTTCGGGAAATTACGGCACATCTTCTCGTCAGGTATACCTCAAAACTTGAAAACGAGACTGTACACCCAGTGCGTGTTGCCAGTGATGACATACGGAACTGAGACGTGGTCCTTCACTGCTGGCCGGATGAGGAAGCTCAAGGTCGCTCAGCGAGCTATGGAGAGGGCTATGCTCGGAGTTTCTCTGCGTGATAAACTCAGAAATGAGGATATCCGCAGTAGAACCAGAGTGACCGACATAGCCCAACGGATTAGTAAGCTGAAGTGGCAATGGGCCGGCCATATAGCTCGAAGAACCGACAACCGATGGGGAAGAAAGGTTCTCGAGTGGCAGCCTCGTACCGGCAGGCGAAGTGTAGGGCGTCCCCCCACTAGATGGAGTGACGACCTGGTAAGATTTGCAGGAAGTCGATGGATGCAGGTGGCTCAGGACCGTGCTTTGTGGCATTCTTTGGGGGAGGCCTATGTTCAGCAGTGGACTTGTGAAGGGCTGTAATGATGATGATGCCCCTAAAGAAGAACTGTGTGTCGACGAAAGTATGATTCCTTTTAGAGGTCGAGTCACTTTTCGACAATATAACAAATCTAAAAGGCACAAATACGGTATAAAATTGTTTAAAGTTTGTACACATCCTGGTTATACTTTAAAAATACAGGTATACAGTGGAAAAAATATTGATATTGAGAATAATACCCCTACAAAAATAGTATTATCCCTGTGCGATGAACTCTTGAATAAAGGCCACACCATTGCCACTGATAACTGGTACACCAGCTTGGAACTGGCGTACGAATTACTAAAAAACGATACACATTTCCTGGGGACAGTGAGAAAGAACAGAAAGTACTTGCCTAGGAAAGTAGTAGAAACTAATTTAAAACGAGGTGAATTCGTAGCACAAGAAAACGATTGTGGCATCACAGTATTAAAATGGAAAGATAAAAGAGATGTTTTAATGCTGTCTACAAAGCACACGGACAAATTTACTCGATTAAATGTCAGAGGCAAGGCGGTGCAAAAACCAGCAATGGTTATTGATTACAACAAATGTAAAGCTTCAGTCGACATGAGTGATCAGATGACAGCTTATTCAACTCCACTGAGAAAAACTGTCAAATGGTATAGAAAATTGGCCATAGAATTGCTCTTGAATACAGCTGTGGTAAATGCGTTGATAATGTATAAGGAAACCACTAAGAAAAATATTTCAGTAGTAGATTATAGAAAAAATCTCGTTCAATATCTCACTAAATCAGGACGTCCAGAAACAGGTAACTTGGCACTTGAATTACGTCCACAACGACGAAAACATGAACTTGTCAAAAAAGAGTGACCTGTACGCAAAATGAGACGATTTTGTGTCGGCTGTTACAAGAACAATGTAGAAAAGATGTCGAGAAAAGACGCAAAAAATAAGACCCTGAAAGTGCCTACCTATTGTTTGCAGTGTGATGGTCAGCCACATTATTGCCTGCCATGTTTTAATAGAGAGCATCGAACGTAATTTGGACAATAATTTTTGTTTGTAATATTTTCAATATAATAACTTTTAAGGCGAGGTGTATAGACAACTTTTATGTATTTGAGAGGGTGAAGCAGATGAAGTAGGGGACGAGTAGTCCCGCCCACTGCGGGGTGCACACCGCGTGAATCTCGCCGACTCTCGACGTAAACTAAAATGTACAATCGGTCCAGCATTCCGCTGTCCGCCTTTGCACCGCGTTTCCGTGAACGTCCGGTGGTTCGAATCCCATGAGACGTATATTTTGTATTCGTATTTTTAAAATGTTTCTACATTTATTTTCATATTTAAAATATGTATATATTTTTATTTTCTTATTTTTAAAATATGTATATATTTTACTTTCTTAATTTTAAAATAATCAATAATTGTTATTTTCTAGAAAAAGTTATCGAGAAATTTTGTAACGGATTCATCAAATGAATAATAAATTAATTCTTAAATAAAATGACTTTGTACCAGAATGGCCAATCATAGAAATGGCCTATTCTCGAAAGAGCAAATTGTAAAAATTGTGAATTTATAAAAACAATCATTTTTATTCCTTTAGACATATTTTGCTTCAGAATCAATAGTAAACCATTATGAACAAATTTTACTATAGTGCTAGCCCTAAAATAAAAAAAACAGCTGTTTCATAATTTTTTTCCCGAGTTAATAACTTTTTTGCATAAAACGACACATTTTGGGGATTTGTGTTATTTTTAAGTTATTTGGGTTATTTGAAGAATACATAAAAATTAAACAAACAAATTATTTTAATATAATTTAATTACGAGTATTTTCATGTATTTACACATACGGAGCGAAATATAAATATATAAATTGTGGGGAAGAAAAATAATTCAAATCACAACTCTTCAAAATTCAGTCTTCTACTACAACAAGCGACGTTTCCTTTGTTGTCGTCATTTGATGTGACTACTAATGACGATTCTT
This sequence comes from Parnassius mnemosyne, assembly GCA_963668995.1. NCBI lineage: Eukaryota > Metazoa > Arthropoda > Insecta > Lepidoptera > Papilionidae > Parnassius > Parnassius mnemosyne. Next base: position 13,599,739 of record CAVLGL010000084.1, on the reverse strand, counting down.
TTTCTCGCAGTGGCATTCCACGCGCTCGCCGAGAATCGACTATTTCAGGCAAAAGCCAGGTCATGAAAAATGACACCAGCTTTTCCTTCATCTTTTTTTCCCAAAAATCGTCATCTCTTTTAATAATTTCTATTTTTAGTGGCTTTTTATCACCGCTCCACACAGCAAACAAGCATTTTTCTCTACGTGTTATGTGGAGCTGCCCTTGAATTTGATAGTACCAATTACTATTTTTGTTCACTTCAATCAGTTCACATTTTTTATTATATTTCCATATCTGTATTTTGTTTTCCTTTATACTTTCTTCTAGACCATTTTTGAACGCCACTAAAGGACATTTCACTTCAACTACTGTGTCTTCGCCTATCAAACCATCGGGCGTTGCTCCAAGAAAGGCAAATTCGTGGTCCACAAACAACCCGCTCGGCTCAATGGTGACATTTTCTTGGATGGCAAGTTGTTGTAAAGCGAGATGTTCATTTTCGACGCCATGTGCGATTGCCGCTATATTACCGAGATTAAATTTATATAAAATATTTTCCACTAACTTGGATTTGCTAGTAGTCTCTCTTCTTTTCACTACTAATCCAAAATTCGATGCTGTTAGCATATTTTTTCGTAGTTCTACCCAGTCATCGCTATCTCTCTGATTTATAGTAGATATTTGTATTTTTTCTTTGTCTGAAGTTAGTTGTTTTAGATTTTGAAGGAACGATTCTTTAGCGGCATTTAATTCATCCAGTGTGAAATCTGGAGTAGTACTCTGAGCCCCATAATCATGTTGAACAGCATTTTCTTTCTTTAGCATCCGATTTTTTTTATGAGGATTTGCTTTGTATAATTTTCTTTTCATCACTCTTCGTTCTTCAAACTTTTTTAGGATGCTTTTGGGACTTTCCCTAAAATTTTTTTATGAAGTAGATGTCTTGGATGGGAGTTATTAAAAGAAACGACTGCAGCATTGCAACGCGCGCGGTAACCCCGACGAAGAGAGAAATTAATTCTCTTTCCTCCCACAAACTTTGCAATCACACTGTTGAAGCGCGCTACTGCATTGGTATCCACGTCTTCAAGCATGCTTCTTGATTTTAAAAGTAATGACTGGAGTATTGTCTGTATCCTGAACCAAAAAATTGTGTTTTTTATTTCCATATTACTCTGTTGTGTCTTTTCCTTACAACAGTAATAGTTCTTGCAATTTTCATGATTCCCGAAAGCATGTAGAATAGAATTTTGTATTTCGTTCCTAAAACTTGCTACTGCTTCCGTATTGTCTTTTTCTGGCTTATACTCTTTTATTGATGCAATAACAACCTTTCGGATACTCAGAATTTTTGATTCAGTGAGCATCTTTCTGTGCACCAAGGCATATTTTGTGTCTTTGGCTACAGCCCTCAACTTATTGCACATGTTACGCAGCACATGGTTTCGGCATTCAACTTTTTGAACGGTATGATTCTGGTAAGGATTACGCGCCAAGATTTTCGCATATGTAGCTGAGTCGCCGTCAGCAATTATCCTGCCATAAATAACATTGTACATCGATACAGATGTTTCAAATCCTTGGCAAATTATTTCGGACTCCATTCCGCTAGATGCCCCCGTGTAGTTTTTGAAGCAAACGTGTTCTGGTGCAGCAATGTGTTTTTTCTCTGCACGAGCACATACAAGGCAGTATTTGTTTCTAATGCCTAGAAACAACACTTCACCATATCTGCGACCTACGATTGCTGCAGCGCCGGACAATGCCTTATAATTATTTCCGTAGGATCGCGATGACCAACAGCCGTCGGCATATACGTCTATTAGAGGTATGCCATCTTTGCTCAATGTTCCTTGAGCTAGCGCTGCATCACGCTCACGCATAGCTGCTGCCGCCATGGATTCGACAGATGTTGACTCCCATTTTTCGTAAACTTTGTTATGAACTTGAGCATAAGTTTTTTTCGTAAATATGGGTATGTCCATACATGCTGTAATTTCTTCAAATTGCGAAAAACCGATACCAGCAAAAGTAATTCCTGTAACGGCACCCACGTTAGTGTTGACATTATGTATACTCGATAAATCTTCGCTTGTGACAATAAAGACGTCTTTACACATATTGCATCTAAACTTGAATGTGGAGATCAAGCCAATCCTTTTTTCTCCTATGAGTGATAGTTGTGAGAAACCGCAATTGAACAAAGAACTGTGGCCGGATATAGTTTGAAGCTGCTTGATAAAATACATAATGTCAACGACTCTTCGACCATGAACTGGTGGGTATATATTATTTTCTTGAGCTTCGGTCAACGGTTCATCGAATAGCACATCGCCAGTGATTTCTCTGAAATAAAAAAACGTGTTATTTTTTATTTTATTATAAAGAAAAAAACAAATCATGACTTGTGGGTATATATTATATAATTGAGATTCCGTTGACGAATAAAAAAACGACATTTTGTTTTATTTTATTACAAATAGAGCCGTGGTAGCTCAGATGGTTAGCGCTCACTGTAAGTTCCACAGTACGTAAGCAACCCGGGTTCAATCCCCGTTGGCACCAATGAAATTGTTAATTGCAATTATAAGAGCTGATTTACCACGTGCTCGTCGGTGAAAGAAAACATCATGAGGAAACCTGCATATCTGAGAAATAAGAAAAAAATATTTCGAGGACATGTGAAGTTCGTAAATGAATTAGGGCAGCGCGGTGGATATTTCCTTGCCCAAAAACCCTCAGAAATGAAAGGAGGCCTGTGCCCAGCGGTGGGACGTATATATCATCAATATCATTATCATTTATATATGCTGTAACTACTTTTAGTCATGGCAGGTACGCGGTGTGTACAAATACAATACGTGGACAAAAAGTGGGTGTAGACAATTATCTACACCTTAGCTGAAAACCTACGGTTCGGTAGGGTTAGTCTCCCTGTGTTATAATATCTATTATTGATTCACAACAATTGGGCTGAAAGTCGTGAAGTTTGTCACGCCATCTCTTTGGAAGTCGACCACGACTCTCTGTCGACTCCCACTGTGTGACAAGCTTCACCCATCTATTGATACTTACTCATCATAATTTGATTTTGAATTGGCTCCTGGAGTCACAAGGGATGCAATTGAAAGTGATGTCTCTGGGTTTTCGTGCTCAGAATCTTTTTGTAATCTAAAATTTAAACAAATAAGTTTTTAAACTGAAATACATGGCTATATTTACATCATGTGTTTTTTTTTGAAAATGAGGAATTACAACAATGTTCATTTTGAGTAATTTGTATAAACATCATGTATGTATAAACTTACTCATGAAAAGTTTTCTCCGATGGTTCATCTACTGACGGATTGCTCGACAACCGTTTCTTTTTACTATAAAGAAGAAACAATAAAATAGCATTATGATTATTTCAAAAATACGAAAAAATTAAATAAAAGTTATGAGGTAACACACATAAAATAACATACAGTCGAATTGAGTACCGTTTCCTTTTTGAAGTCGGTAGAAAACTAATTCAATGCACGAGACCGCTAGACCAAAAAGTAAAGTAAAGTTGCACCCTATTTACGTCCCACTGCTGGGCACAGGCCTCCTCTCATTTGTGAGAGGGTTTTAGGGCAAGGAAATGTCCGCCGCGCTGCCCCAATGCGTGTTGGCGAGCTTCACATGTTTTCGAAATATTTTTTTCTTATTTCTCAGACATGCAGGTTTCCTCACGATGTTTTCCTTCACCGCCGAGCACGTGGTAAATCAACACTTAAAATTACAATTAACAATTTTATTGGTGCCGGCGGGGATCGAACCCGGGTTGCTAGAGTATTGTGAAGCTAACAGCGAGCGCTAACCATCTGAGCTACCACGGCTCTAGACCAAACGAGCTACGGATATGTTTGTCAAAATTACGCATGTATAGATAATCTATATAAACAAAATAAAGTGTGCACAAAAAGTGGGTGTACTTACTTTACAACTTCCATCATGTGTTTTTGTTTCATCGAATATGATCTCTTTATTGCCCTGCGTATATTTTTATTGTTGCCCATTGTACCAACACTGATTGTTTATTTTTACAACTTACGACTAAAGCCGAGATCGAACAAAGTTCACAACAGCTTACAGCACAACTTAGAAAAAACGAATTGTTTATTTACACAACTTATCACTAGAACTAAAATCGAACAAAAAATTACACCAAGAACATAACTTAGAAAAAAATATACACAATTTAAAATATACACAGCTTCTAATAACAAACATATACGTAAATGATATTTGAAAGGAGAGCGAAACAAATTGGTACAGGTCCGTCTAGCAGCGTGCCTCAACGATCACTGTCGCTCTGCGTAGAAATGAAAGAGAAGCGAAAAGACGCCACGATGGCCCGATGCGATACATCGATTCGTTCGGGTTATTTATCATTAAATATATGAATACTTACAAATATTTCATTTCAATCGATATATAAAAACAACAGTTCCCCTTATTATTATATATTACATCACTATTATTAATTTTATTAAGATTTGCTTATAAATAATACAGTTAAAATTGCTGGAAATTCAATTTCAATGGCTATTTTATGATTTTTTTCTATCGAGAAAATTTACCGAAAAAGTGTTTTGGAAACAATGGTCCACCCATAAATATGATCAAGATTAACATATATTTTTTTTTCCGCTCTAAAATGTATATATTTTGTTAAAAAACTGTTTTGTAAAGCCTAGTTTGACTATGCACCGCGCCTTAAATTACTATCTAAATTGTTTTGTGAGCCTTTCTATGACCACGTGTAAAATATTGATATTTCTTTGTGATTGATATATTATTATGTTATTAAAACATTAATACTGTAAAAGATTTTTGTATCTTTTGAATCTTAAAACTACGATATTTAAAACCAAATTTTATATGAAACATTTTTTTTGCGTATTTTTCCCTACTTCTCATAATTTAGTACCTATTTTCTAAATTTTACTAGGCAGGTGTGTCCCACTGCAAAGGATTGCTCTCAAGCGCCGCGCCGGTCACTCACATAGGCGAAATAAACGACACGCGTGACCGGTGGCGCAAAAAAGCACTTTAAATTTAGATCTCGCATGTGGTCACCGGTGTCCCCCATGGCGCAATAAAGCAACATACATGAGGTCACCGGTGCCCCCCATGGCGTTTAACGTGTTAATAAGCATTTAGTCAGACAAAACAGTATTTCTTTGTTATTCATATATTTCTCTTTTGTTCCACTTTTGTGTGTCCGTTTGCCTGGTGGTAAAAGCCTTCTCCTATCTTCTCCATTCTTGCTTTCTATGGGCTATATTATGTAGTTATCCCACGTTCTCTGTGGTCTGTCTTTCCTTTTTTTCCATCCCTTGGGTACCATTGTGTTATTATTTTACTCCATTTGTCTTTTCTTCTGATTATGTGGCCTGTCCATTTCCAGTTTTGTCTTCTTATTGTCAGAGTTATATCATGGACCTTAGTTTTTTTTTCTCATGCTGATATTTCTTATTTTCGTTTTGTCAATTGTTTTGATCCCTACCATACTCCTTTCCATGAAAAGTTGGCATATGTAGAGTTTGTTTGATATGATTCTTGTTAAAGTCAATGTTTCGCTCCCATATGCCAATACAGGCAGGGTGCATGTGTTAAATAGTTTGATTTTCGTTGAAATGTCTAGGTTCTTGTCTTTCAATAATTATTTTAGGCACCAGTATTTTTTTCCAGCTATTCGCATTTCTCCTTTCGACTTCTTTGTTTATATTATCTTCTGGAGACATCATTTGACAGAGATATATGTATACATTAGCTTTAGAGATTTGAGTCTTTTCCACTGTTAGAGGATCTTTATTGCCATTGGTTATGAGTTTTGTTTTCTCCGGGCTTAACGGGACTTAACTTATCCGGCCTTTGCCGTTTATATTGCTAGGTTATTAATCACCTTGTTTAGATTATCTGGTGTTTTTGCAAATAATACAATATTATTCGCGAATCGTAAGTGCTTTAGCGTGCGATCATTAATGGATATGGCTATGTCTCTCCACTCAAGGTTCCTGAAGATGATTTCTAGTACAGCCAAAATGAGTGTTGGTGACAGTGGTGACAGTGTGGGCAGAGAGTGGGGGTCCCCCTGTCTAACACCTTCTAGTATTCGAAACATTTTTGCCTTCTTTTCTAGTTGAATTCATGCCGTTATATGTCTATAAATGTTTTTTATAATCCTTACATATTTGTGTTCTATGTCCTGTTCCGTTAAGGCTCGCAGATTTTTGAGTTTATCAGAGGATGGAACGATTTACTATAATCAATAAAGTCTTTGAAATATGTAAGCTTATCTATAATTTTGCTTAGAGTGTGGATGTGGTCTATTACCGAGAATTCCTTGCGGAATCCTAACTGTTCTATTGGTTGTTGTTTATCTGATTTCCTTTCTATTATTTTCAAAATAATCCTTGCAAAGGTCTTATAAATATTAGACATTAGAATAATGGCCGATCCATAGTTTCCAATATCACAATGATTTCCTTTCTTGAACAGAAGTATTATGTCAGGTTCAGTCCATTGTTTTGGGATAATTTCTGTGTTAATAATTTTGTTGAAAATTTCTGTGAGTATAGGCATCATTGCTGCTTTTATTTGTTTTAGTATTTTATTGCTTATGCTTTCTGGTCCTAGAGCTTTATCATTTTTCTGAGTATCAATAGCTTTTGTCGTTTCTTCCTGCATGATGTAAGGTACAGTTTTGCTTTCTGGTAAGTCTATTTCTCTTTTGTTTGTGTAGTTTTTATATAGTCCATTATAGTAATCTGAAGCGATCTTAAGTATTTTCTGTCTTCTAATCTTCTTGGTCCCATTGCTGTTTTTCATCTTCACAATCCATTCATTTTTATTAAATAGTTCTTTGTACGTCTTCTTTATTATTCCTATCTGTCTAATATATGTATCTCTATTGTTTCCATGCGCCGTTGTCTACTGTTTTTTCTTATGGTTTCTTTTATTTCTCTTCTAATTATTACAATTTTCTTTCTGTTGTTGTCTGTAGTTTTCGCACTTGTAAGAGCTGCTCTTTGGTCGAGCAGTTCGGTAGTTTTTTTCGTCATCCAATTGTTTGTATTTTCTTTTATGGTGCTAATCTCTTTACTAGTATTTGTGATTGTACGTTCTAACCAATTGTATTTTTCATATATGTTGGCATGTTTTGGTTTTATATTGTATTTCTTGAGTTATGAGTTTAATGAATTGGCTATATCCTTTATTAGATATTTTTCAGGTTTTATGTTGTCTGGGTTAATGTTTGGTCTGGGGTTCTTGGGGTAATGGTGTGTTAAAATTTACATTGGTGATGACATTCATGTTTGAGAAGAAATTATATTTATTGGTATTAATAAAATCAATTTGATTTTTGACTTACCATCGATTGATAACCATGTCCATGTCCACGTTCTGGTTTTTATTTTTCCTTATTTAGTATAGTTTGGTTATTTTCTATTGCAAAGTACAAGAGCATTTTGCAGTTCCTCCTTCTAGGTTTTGTACTGTATATTTCGGGCTCTATAATTGCATCTTCATCCCATTGATGTTCTCCGGTTTGACCATTAAAGTCACCCATCACGATGATATTTTCGTGAGCATGAGTATAAAGCTTTGTTCAAATTCTGGTAAAACTGGCTAACTGTTTCGGTCTCTGCTTGTTCTATGGGTGAGTAAATCTGGATAATGGTCCATAGGTCCTTGTAATCTGGTAGTTTTAAATTTAACAATGCTATGTGCTCTGATACACGATTAAAAACCATTTATGTGCTATTCTTAATATTTTTGACTAAAAAACCAACACGATATTTTCCTAGGGTTTCCCCTATAGTATATGATAGCATATGAAGTTAGGATGGGCGATAATTTTCTCTCCCGTTCTTCGTACATATCTCAGGCAGAGGATAGTGATGTGTAATGCCAGTGATAATTTTAATAAGTTCTATCCTAATCTTAGATTTAGTACGTCTAGAGAAGCAATGTATAGGCTTGTATGGTAATTTGATAGAGTCTCAACGGTAGTCTTTTGCTTGGGTAGAGTAGGTTCGATGATGTTTTCATCTTCAATTTTTTGTTGATTCATAATTATTATTTAAGAGTATTGGTCCAATTCCCCACGGGCACCAGCCGGGTTGGAGAATGTGTGTTTGTTTGCTGTTGTTGTGGTTTTTTTTGACTGTGTGGTATTCCGTTTCAGGTTAGTAGTTGATATAAGTATTTTTTCGGACATGGAGTACGTTTGCTCGCACATAAGTTGATTTTCTTGCTATTGTTGTCAGTTGTTTCTTTTGGGCTCGGTGTATCTGAGGTTTTTTTTCTTTTTATTATTTTCACGAAAGTTACTGGCTCTTGCTTTACGTTTTTCCTTGGTGTCCTTAGAATAGTCATTGGTAATGTATGTGTTTTCTTTCATTTTATTTTTGTTTCTAAGAATTTGGACTTTTCTCTGCAGAGTTGTTACTGTAAGCAGAATGGGTCTCATTTTTCTAGTGGTACATCCAAATCCGTTATTGTTTTATTACTAAAGCGTATAATCTTCGTAGTTTTTGGTCCTAGGTTTTGGTATCCCATGTAGACTTATATTGTTATTTATAGCATTTATCTCCAAAGTCTGGAGCTTCTTCTTCAGTTTTTCCAATTCACTTGCAAATCTTTCGTTTTCCGTTACTATTTGTATGGAAAGTAGTGGACGATAACATAAACTTCTCGTCCACTACTTTCAATTATGTTTTTTTGGTGTTTTTTGTTATTTTTTTTGTTTGTTTATTTAATTCCTCTTTCATCTCGTTAAGGAGCAATGACATTTCACCTGAAAGTTGAGTATTCATAATGTCAAATGAACGTGCTGTTCACCAATGTAAACAATAACACACTTAAAATGGGACGCGCCTCAACTTGCAATTTAATTGCCTGAACACGCAATATACCTCGAAATCTAGCCATCACTGTACATCGAAGTGTTAATCCGTAATTACTGATACACTTAAGTAATTTTTGACAAATGGTTTTAACCTCAAAATTTGTTTCGGATAAAATTCTCACGGAAAAGTGTTAATTTTTAGCGACATTTTCTTGTACATGTTCTTGGAATACAATTGTTATGATTTAGCACTGACGCATTGTCTTATAATACATTTATTGGTTAAAATCCGGGAGCGATTGACAGCACGTCCTTGCAGTTTTAGAACCAAAAACAGACCTTATTACTAAAGGAAGAATCATTTAAATCGGCCCATAAACAAAGAAGTTGTTTCCGAACTTTCAAAAATATATGCACAGAAAAATTTGTAATCCTGCTCTTTCTTGAAGTCAGAAAATAGTAGTATAATCCTTAGTTTGACTGCTGAGGTTCCAAAAACCAATTTCTCATCGAAATAATTTGCTTCATTTAATTTTCAACTTAACAAACACAATATTGTATGAAATATATCATTAATTTAACCATTTTCATTATTGTATCTAAAATGAGAAAGTGCTGTGTCTACTATAGTTATGCTTACCAAAGGTTTTGTTCCCTTTATATATCATTAAAGTAACTGTGATTAATGTCAAGTGGCCTCGATAATGATAATACAAGTTGTTTAGGCCCAAAAATGGTTATTTTGAAACGGCATTCAATAGCTTTGACTTAGCGAATCACGTGAGGTGACACGCGCATCGCGGGGAGGGGGCAGCGGTATGCGGCCTCCCGGCGTTTGGCGCTCGTGGGCGAAGACCAGTAGCTTGAGTGCAGCGACGCCGTCGCAACGTACCGTATTTATGGTGACCGTGGCAGCGATTTTGTGCGACCAGTTTTGGTTTTATGGTCTAGATTTTCAGTATTTATGCGCGTTACTTCGCTACTTAAATTTTGTTTCGTGAAGACCGCCTCGGATTAGGTTGTCTAAGTATTGCAGTGAGTCTTCTCAGGCCGCGTGATCACTGCCTTAGAAGGTCGCGTTCGATTCTCGAAATAATTTGTTGCTGAGTCAACGGAAGTGAACTTTGACCCACCGTTCATCAGTCGTGCCGCGTGTTACGTTTTTGATTATAATTAACAGGATTTAGTTGAGTTTTGAAGTTATTTAAATGTACAATAAAGTTGCTAGACTGACATAGTGAATTGAAGAGAGAATCATTGTGAGGAACTACCGGTTGTAAAGGACGCGTGTGGAATTATAACGTCGATTTAAGCGCCTCTCTTTTTTGCGTTGTTTTTTTTTTGTTTGTTTTACGTGTCAACGATGCTGAATTTTGAGTTTGAGCGATTAGTTAACGTCGTAAAATTAATTAGCATCAAGGGGTATAGTGGTTGCTTGCATAAGTGCATTCTGACAATATTAATTCGCGTCGACGAGTTGCTTTGTGCCATTTGATTTAACTCGGAGATATTTTCCTATGTCGGTTAAAACCGCTAAACTTTATGACCCGCGAGAACCAGCGTTCGTATTAGATTATAGATTTGTGCTAAGGAACACTAGACTTTAAGTGACACCGAGTGACGCCGCTGGAGTGATACCACATAGGGTGGCGGTGCTGGAGTCAGGGTTGCGACTGATTAAAAAGGGCTAATTCAGGTTAAACAAATATACACTTCTCACACACCACTTACATTCACTACACCTAATGCCTGAACGAGCCTGGTGGTCCGTCTTCGCTTCTGAACCAGGTAAGTCGCATTAAGTACCTAATCCATATACAGAATGGGGTCCCACATATATGCAATAAATGAAACCACATACTTGTAATCGCCTTTGCTGACGATATACAAAAAATGGACATAATCGGCCCAGTAATTAGGTCAAAAAGTAGAGTTTTAATTTTAAGCAAATTTGAACCCTCTATAGAATTTGGTCACTAAGTCAATGATTCAATGAACTTGAATCCTTGAACATTAAAAAGCGACGTTGCCACGCAGTGCAAACTATTGGTATTGCGACGTATCGACAGCGGTGTCTTTTGTCGGCGTGCATAAACAAGCGGCACGAGGCACGCGGCGTACTTCAAAGGCGACGGCGTAACTGTGCGCGCGCCTTTGTCGTAGAGTACGGCACCTGTTATCGACGATTAGCTTCTTTCAAAGGGAGTAAGTAATAATCGATAAACAAAAAAAATGTTTAGCTTTAAACACTTAGGGTATGGCTTTTTTAGAATTATCGTGTTGTTATGATAATCCTAAAACTACTACCTAAGTATTTAAAGCTAAACTTTAAAGCTTTTTTGTTTAAGTGTGTTAACCCATAAAAACAACCAATTAAAAAGTCATACATACTTACCCGTTTCCCAGGATGTCACAAATCTGTAGTTTCGTAAGTTCAATTGTACAAAAATAAACTTTTTTTTTTACAATCAATAACTTATCGATTGTTATCAAATCAAAAATCAAAATTACTTGTATTCAAATATAGTAGGTAAGTAAGCGTAAAAATAAAAGTATCGATAAACGATTATTGCACTTTGTAGCCGCCCTATTTATTACTTTTATTATTTTCACCATTTTGGAATTTGGAAGTTTAGCTTCCAGTTCACGCGCAATTGTTCCAGGATATAGGTGCGTTTCGCTGCCTACGCGCGTCGTAATTATTTATCGTAAGATAAATACAATTAGTCAAACAATTATTTTACGGTGAAATAGACACTTATTAGTTAATTGACTTTGTGTGTGTAAATAGTGTTTTAAGTAAGTTTATTTTTTCACCCTTTTTTGCCGCCTTTAACAAATTAAAAGCCCTGGCTCTGGATCCTGAACGAAATATTTTGAGCAAGCTTCAGGACAACATTATGCGGCGATGTAACTTGTGCATTCAAGAACGATTTTAAAATTTTTTAAATTTAGGGTTTCATTAAATTTTGCTACTAATATGCAATAATATTTATTTCGTTAGTAGTGTAAATGTACCACTTCTGGACCACCTGAGTCAGAAGCGGTTCAACGACGTTCGTCGACACATGATCCTAAAAAAAAAAAAAAAAGGTTTTGGCATGCTCTGATCACGAATCTGCGGTCCATTTTTGTGTAGGATGCACGGTTCCGGAGATGTGCAGATCAATTAGCTAATATCTAATTGATATCCGGTAAGGGCCTCCACCGTCATTAGCGTCCCATTGTTCCTATTTCTATTGTTCTATTGTTCATTAATCACCTTCATTGCAGCGTGTGCGTCGACTATATCAGTGCTATTGTATTATACTTCTTTGTTCCTAATTATACAACGCTAATCTGAATCATCAATAAAACACATTACATAATTTTGTTACAATTTTTATTTATAAAATACAAAATCTTATTACTTATTATCTATAAAATAGGGGCGAAACATCTCATCCACTAAAATATCGTTGTACAATGTGTTCCTTGTAAATATACTCATAAAACTATGTATTGAACATCCCTGAAACTTATATAGCAAATACATTAAGCAATATTCGCCACAAACTGAAGTCCACTCATTCTGAATCCTATCAACATTCCAGTTCCATCTTTTACAATTCCTTTTTAAAAACTCTAGATGATATCGTACAGGTGATCGTCCATATGAATCAAAATATTGACCGACGTCATTCGTATCGATATATAAAGCTACCCAATGTGACCCTGGTTTATCATCTGTATCCAAATTGCATATTATATACGTTGGTACGTGGGTATACATAGGCAGTCTATTAGCTGCATAAACATTATTTTCTAGACTGGGGTGAATCTTTTTCAGATGTTGTTGTACATCTAGTGTATCCATGATATTACTGCTATTAGTAGATTATTACAGTACCAATCTACTCAATGAATAACATAGGAATGGTCAATTATAGTGATTTCTAAATATTAAATTGCATTTTTGTGTTATACAAATCGTACTTGAGTCATTGATCACCAAACAAAACACAATACGAAGAAATGTTGAGATAGGCAACGGAAATGTGAGATAAACTGGTTGACGCATAAAGTAATTATCAACTCATTACGGAAATACTTTAGATTAGAATTTTTACGTACTGGTGGTATATAAGACCAACAGACGCAGTCATCGAGTTAGTGTATCGTCGTTTGACTGCAGTGGATCTATCAATAGTATATTTGTGTTACTTCAATGCACCAAAGGCTATGGATGTAAGTGTTTATTCTATTGACTAAATTACTTTTTTTCTGTTATTTTCATGCGTGTGTATTATTTTATTTAAATATTGTGTATGTATATGATTAAGCCGTGGTAACTCAGATGGTTAGCGCTAGCTGTAAATTTCACAGTACGCGACCCGGGTTCGATCCCCGCCAGCACCAATTAAATTGTTAATCGCAATTTTAAGTGCTTATTACCACGTGTTTGGTAGTGAAGGAAAACATCGTGAGGAAACCTGCATGTCTGAGAAAATTTCGAAGGCATGTGAAGTTCGCCAACACACATTGAGGCAGCGCGGCGGACATTTCCTTGCCCTAAAACCCTCTCAGAAATGAGAGGAGGCCTATGTTCAGCAGTGGACTTTAATAGGCTGTAACTTTAACTTTTTTAACTTTTATGATTAAGTGTTAACAAATTGATATTAACATGATAACTGTGTTGTTGCAGAAATCATTGAGCTTCGACGAAAATACCTATAAACAGTATTACTACTCGCCACTCTCCCCTCAAGAAGAGAGTGATGACCTCGTCATTAATAATAACACATGCGATGGTGGAAAAAGAAAATCGCAATCGATTGATCATTTTTTTGAAGCTGAATCAAAAATAAAAAAGAGGAAGCTGTTATCATCAACCGTAGCACGAGCCGCTAGAGATGGTGTATCATACATTTCTACTAATTCTGACGACGGAGACCAAGCGACGCATCTCATCAAAATTGAAATGTACGATATGAAGAAGCTATCCAAGATTCCAACTACTGATCATTGGAAACATGCTTCCACGAGAATTAAATATTACGTAAAGACTAATAAGGATAGCATCTACGACAACACAAACGCCCTCGTATACAATATAACAAAGACAATAGCAGAAAGTGAAAAAGTTAAAAAATACTTTTTTAACAATGACAGTCATTAGCTGATCATTAGTGAATGTGATTCTGTTTACTTCAATTACTTCTGAGTACTCATTACATTCTATGTCATTAGCTGATCATTAGTGAATGTGATTCTGTTTACTTCAATTACAGGAAGACAAGAGCGGAAGGAAGAGATGAGTGTGGCATACGTGTACAAAACACATCATTGAATAACAAAACTACAACACTGAGTGGAGAAGAAAACGAGAAGAGTATGCAGTACTCAAGAGCTGAATATCCATTCTTCAGTTCAAAATCTAACCGTTTGCTTAGTTTCGAAAACTGGCCTCTCGTTATGCGACAGAAACCTGAAGATCTTGCAGAAGCTGGTTTCTTTTATACTGATCATGCAGACGGGACCAAGTGTTTCCATTGTGGTGGTGGTTTAAATGATTGGGAAGATGATGATGATCCTTGGCAGCAGCATGTTCAGTGGTTTAGTCAGTGTGCTTATGTAAAATTTCAACTCGAACAGTGTTTTGTATTAGATTAAATAGAAGATTTATAAAGAAATAAAAAAAATATATTGCATACAATTTGTTTTATTTAATTTTATAACGTTTCACATAGTTACATACACACAAAATGCATTACACATAACACATAAAATCTAACACACAACACATATTATAACCTTAACTACTATAGTCTACAGTAACATTTCTGTTTTTATCTATCTCAATAATATTATCAAACTCAGCATAAACTATACAGTAAATTGTTTGTATTAATGAGGATTCAAATCGTACTTCTATTCTTACACTACCATGCTTTATGAGATTCCAATGAGTTGATGAGTTAGCTGATAAATCAGGAGTTAAGTCAAATGCTAATAGACAGTAACCTTTGCCATACTGTTCACAAGAGATTCCATTTCCTTCATTAAGAAAGTGAATACCAGTTCCCGAGAATAGAGTATGATATGCTGATGTAAATATGCTATTATTAAAAGATGGTTGCAAAGCTTTTGAAGGTATTTGTTGACCATCAATATATAAGCTGAAAGAATTAATACCATAGTTTTCAAAGTTAAATGGATTTTTAGTAAGGGAACCATTAAATGCAGAATTGTTCACAAATCCAATTATACATCTTTTCGGTACCTGTCCTAAAAATATATTATCAAGAGTTTTTCCTTGAACACCCGAAGGAATTGTTAAAACTTTTACTTCAGCTCGAGTAATAGGATATTTAGCAGTGGTAGAAGCTAAAACTTTTTGATGTGCGAGTAATACACTTGGATTAATTCGTGCTCGTCGAACAATAAGAGTTGCGTCCGTAATGCAAACTTTAAACTTTACATCGTTTGACCCAACAATTAAATTAAAACTCTCTCTTGATCGAACCAATTTAACACTCATTTCAACACCATTAATTAAAAATTTATCTTGGTTAAAAATGTCACCGTGAAGATGACCAATCATTTCTATTTCCTTACTTTCACTAATCAATTCCTGTCTTTTAACAAATCCTATGTTTTTACCATCTGTAGAATCCATTTTTCCTGCTGTATCCTCATACCAAAGACTACAAGTAAGATGAGATTGTTTAGCAGCAGGGGCATAGTTTAAAAGGGTTTCCATGTATGCTCGATATGCATAGGTATTATTAGGTGGTGATACAAGTTTTTGGTTTAAATAAACATCAAGTTGACTAAAAAGTGAATGCAGCCAATTATTTACAGGTGCTACTATTGTAGTAGATACCAAGTTAGTTGAATCTTGATTTAATACTTTTGCCTTTATGTGGAGTAATGTATGAGACAAATCTATGTAGTCATCGCCGGTCCCAGGAACTTGAAACTCGATAGGTCCATCATCACCAAGAGATGAAATTGGTTTATAATGAATCCACAATCCATTTTCAATGCTAGTTTGTGTAGACGGTAGTGCAAACAAATCCAATTCTGACTTAACGCACTCGCAAGAATGATTATGAAGGAAAGACATATTTAGTTTGAAAATATATCTTTGATATTTTTTGGTTTTAGACTAAGTTTTTTCGCAGCTTTCACTTTAGCAGTTAATGGTGGAATGAACGATGTCAATCGTTTTCTTTTAGTTTTATACCCAGATCCAGTCATGTTAAATTGATCAATTTTCTCATCAGCCTTTCGTTTTAAATTCGTACTAACTTGCTTTAGACGATCTTTTATTGAGGCTTCCATAGGACGGGCTTGAACCATATCCAATAAAAGTCCTACTCCAGCGCTTAATGCCTCCTTACCAATCACTCGAGCACCACTTGAAAGTAAAGGTAAAACTGATCTGAATAACCCCCCTAAGAAGCTCCCAATACCATGACCGCGTTGATATGGTGAATCCTTATAAATTACTACAACTCCTGATCCAGCTTGATGTGTATAATAATTTTCATATGGACATTTATGATGATCACGAAGAGAATTCATTATTATAATTTTCGGAAATGTAGTATAATACACACGGTTCCAAACTGGAATGGTATTTTTTGTCCTGTACTCGATCTTATAACTATTTCCAGCGTATCGAACTCTCTTCGCATAACAGGTAAGTAGTGAGGTTGAGAGAAAACGTGCATTTTATTTGCACCATAAATGTATTTTGTAGGATCTAATGAAATGACTCTTAATAAAGGAGTCATAACATCACCCACAATCTGAGGATCGATAATGTCGCAATATAGAAATAGTTGAGATGGTAACCCTAAGTGTAAATTAGCAGGACACTTTCCAAAATTTCTCTCTAGGAGATTTTTATTTGGTTCATAACCTAGCTGTAAACTTAATTTGGGTGATAATGTTACGGATGTTATATTTTTATCTAATACCGAAATAGACACAAATTTTGTTATTTCATCATAGCGAAATTTCAAGTTCTCTCCGATACCATTTAACACTCTTAAAATATGCTCAACGTTATCATCTTCATTAGGCATTAACATAGATTTTGTAATGTATATAACATTTTCATGGTCTTGAACAGTAAACATGGTACATGGATATTGAAACTCTACAACTCCAACCGACCATTCACCTTCTAATTTTATAGCTTTTGGTAATTTCGTTGAAAAATTTGTGGTCTTGTTATCAGGAAAGTATTCCATTGAACTATTGCTGAGCAAAGTTAAGTAGAAACTTTCTTTATTCATATTTTTTTTAAACTAGAAGCTAAAATCCAACTGTTAAATTTATCTGGATAACCTTTCCACTTCACTAATACTTCTTTTCTGTTACCTGAATAACGAGTGTCAATTATTTTATCTATTTTATGTTGTGAGGTGGGGTTGTAAGTGATTTTCTGTAATTCTCTTTCATAAAAAGTACCAATTATTGGTTCATTTTGTAAATCTGTTATTGTATAAACAACCCATGGAGATCTATCAATTATTGAAGATATAATAAATATTTCATCACTCCGATTTGATTCATATCCTTTTTGGAATACATGTTTATATTTAGTTATTCGAACATAATCACCCACATTGAAATTTGGTTTAGGATTTTCTAAAGAAAGCTTTTTTGACCGTCTATCATAAAGATTAGTCCAAACTGTCATAATATTGTTGGAATTTACATCACATGGGCACATCTTAATACTAGAGTGAAAGCTGTGATTATAAGAGTATATTAAATCTTGTAAAACATCTATATATCTATAAGTATTATTATGAGTGAAATAACGCCACATTTTCATTTTTAGTGTTCTTTGAAATCGTTCAACAATACTGGCCTTAATGTCAGGATTGTTAGTGGTATAGTAATTAATCTTTTTGGATTTAAAGTATTTTTGTACATCTTTTGAAACAAATTCTGTACCTTTATCGGATTGTATGTGAGTAGGTGTTAAATTACTTTCAGTAAATATACTTTCAAAACATTCTTTAGTTGTTTCTGAGTTTTTCTTTTTCATTGGTCTTGCAAAAGCATATTTACTAAATACATCAATAACACAAAGTATATACTTGAAACCATCATTATATTGAGAATAAGTTCGCGTATCACTTAAATCAGCTTGCCACAGTTCATTAATATTTGATAGAATGTACCTATTACGCGGGAATTTTTTTCGAATGGGTTTATGTAATGTGTATGTTTCTTGTGATTTTAACCATTCCTTTACTTGCTTTTTATTCATTTTACCCTTCATGGCTTTTGATAATTTATCAATACTACCAAAACCAGCGGGATTAGATGGATCATAATAAATCCTGTTAATTTCTTCTAGTACGGGGTCCATTTTTCCCACTCAAGTCCTTTACGTATTTTAGTTGTAGACTTTTTATCTCTACTGCCCGGTGTAGAAAACTCTTGAACTTCAATCTCAGAGGGTTTGTTCAGATCTTTTGCTTGAAGTTGGTTAATAAACTCACATCTCCTTGGATTTCCAATATAAGTAAGTGGTACTTTAATATCTTTTAATGCTTCAGCAAATCTAACCCACCCTACCGGATCACTTCTTTTTAGGGGTCTTAGTGAATCATTTATTAAATCAACAATATTACTTCCGGGAATTTTTTCACTATCAATTATGACTGTACCTTCATTATCCCAATGTATTTTACTTTTACTTGTTTCAACTAACTAAATAATAACTGCCCTTTTTTATGATAAGTTTTTGGTATTAAATTGAGTATTTGAGCTGGTGTGTAAAGTGGATTTTAATCATTTTCTTTACTTCTAATGGATCGATTCTCCTCCAGCAAAGATTCAATATCAACTGAAGTTTTTAGATCTCTATCTTTATTTTTAAAACCAATTTTTGACTCATTTGAATCTTCATTAGATGTATCAGAATAAATTGGTAATTTGAGTGGTTGACGATCCTCTTCGGTAAAATGAAGGTATCTTTGCAGTGTTTGTAAATATAATATCCATTTCTTTCGGTCTTCCGTCTTACTATTCATAATATTTTGCATTTCAATATCTAATCGAGATAAATTACTATTAACCTTATTTTCTTGTTTTGATTTTTCAATCAATCCAGGTTCGATAAGTATCATTTTCTTTGCATTTTCCATGTTAACTGGCTAGTCCACTCACTAATCCACTCAATATTGCACCTAATATTGTTGGTAAGAAAGCCCCTCCTTTTTGTATAATTATATTTTTTCTTAGTTTATGTATACACTTACGTACTAGTTTACGGAGTATGTTTTTATGTTTATTCAATTTTTGTTTATCCTGATCTTTAAGAGGTACTTTTCCTTGTAAAACGTTATGAATACACTCACAAATACAGTTAATTTCTTCTTCATCACACGTTTTAAGTAATGCTCTTTGATATTTTGGTTTAAGCGTATGCAAAGCGGTTAGCAAATGTTTATACGTTGTGAGTCGACGATGCATCATTTAGCAATGATTTCAATTGTTTGATTCTTGGTGTATTTAAACTCTTTTGTGGGGACGTAGACTGTACAGAAACCATTAAATGGAAAGACATTTGTCTTGATACGACAAAAATCATTGGTATTCTGTTTTAAATCTACCATTAAATATCCATGCGCCTCTAGAGTTGCATCCCTGTAGGCATTTTCAATGAATTTTGGGTTATCTGGTGATACTTGTCTTGCTAAATATCTTATTTGAGTTTTATCTCGAGGGTTTTTAAAATATATTATATAACTTGAGTTTAAAGATATGTCTCTTTGTCCTTTACCCTGATGAAATAAATTTTGTGTTAGATAAAATACACTAAGATTCCTGTGATGACTACCTTTTGTAAATATATCCACAATTCTTCCATCGGACTCTCTCATTAGATCATCAATAATAACAAGATGTGGGTTTTCACCATCAAACATATTAAGATTTGGAATTCCTTGATGATAGTTAACATTTGGTAAATTATATAATGGTTGCATTTCATCAAAGCACCATGTGATCTGATTAAAATCACAATTACATATTTCTGTAACTGATTTTATGAAATTTGTTACAAAATTTGACTTCCCACACCCACTTGGTCCTGCCACAATAGCAGTGAACGGATGGATAAAGTGAAACATAACACACGTCTAAAGTTCAAAGGGGTGAAATAAAAAATGAAAGTGTTGGTGTAAACAATTAATATATATTCCAAAAATTATATAAAACAGAATTATCTGTATACTATTTCTAACACAATTAGTACAGCATAATTTTACAATTAACTCCACCTCAAATAAATAGAAACAACAATTAGTACATCATAATTTTACAATTAACTCAACCTCAAATAAATAGAAACAACAATTAACTTAAATTATTTACAATAAAACAATGATTAAATATGTAATAAACTACGTCATATTATAGTATTATCATAATTTTACAATCAATATAAATTTTTCTTAAACGCAGACATAAAAGTAAAAACTATCAACACTTAACGCAGTTTATAATGACCCCAAGCTAATGTTTCAATATTATTATCTAAAATATGTCTCTTTGTGTCATTATATGATAAACCTATCTTATTTAATTTTTGTGTGAAAATTGTGTGTTTAATTGATTTAAATCTAAGCATACTATAATATTGCACTTTTTTATTAAATAGAGAAGACTTATAACTATTCATTGTCATCTTTTTAGTGATACATTTATTTACCCCTTTTGCCTTGGCTATAGTCTTATTCTCTAAGTTAAAAGCGTACATTTTGGATCGTAAACCCACAAATTCTTTCATGATTTTACCATTATTTTCATCTTTAAAAAAACCTAATTTCTTCTTATTTAATTTTGGATATTCAAAAATAATATTTGTATCATAATCTGAGGTATCAAAGTATGATGAAAGGTCAGGTTTTATATCAGTGTAAAAATCATTTGTAAATATATGATATATTAAACTATCCGTATCTGTATACAATAATTTGATTTTACTAAACTTTTTAATCATATAGTTATAATGAAAATCATACATTAATGTTTTTGAAATATCTAAAATGCAAAACCCTAAATAAATTGGTTTGTTATATATTAACTTCGTTTTTCGCAACTGAACCGCAACTAGGTTTTCCGAAAATATTGAAATGCTATGAAATTGTGGTTTAGCGATTAGATCTTGAGCACCTAAAGCTTTACCCTGGTTCTCCCAGTGCGTAACTAATTTTATGTTAACCCTTTTTTCAATATTCTCCATAGTCTTACCGAAGACTGAATTATTCATTAATTTATAAAAATCTTTTTCGAAATCTGATTTTGCTAAAGTTCTTAATTTTGTGTTTAGATCTATGTACATCTTCAACCAGGGAGACTGTTTAAATTTTAGTTAATTTAACCCCCATTTCTATGCACTGCTTTAAATTTCTGTAATGAATTACATATTTATCTTTATTATTTAAATTTGGGACTAGTTTATTCTCATTAATATTGCCTACACAAATGTTTTCTGGACATAAAGGAAAGTCCGAATGTGAATCATGAAGTTCATCTGGATATTCCAAATCAACTTCTAAAATAAAACCGAAGTCTGATGTCTTAGACACATTAAATTCTGTATTTGGATTTACCCATTCGAATCCACCAGTAGGAAGATATTGAGACATAGCCCAACCATATAAATTGTTGGCATCAAAATATGTGATATATGAATTTGGTTTCCCTGTATCATAATCCTCCATGTATTTGTTATTAGCTCTAGCATAACGATTACTACATTGAGATACACCACCTCTGATACCTGATCTAGTAAATGCAATTTTCTCATAATCTGTTAAAAGTTCTAATTCTATTTTTGTATATTTTAACATTGCATCCCAACTTAAACCGGGTGCTGTGTAATAATGGACAGGGTCTAAATCATATGTATTAATACATAACTTTCTAAAGTTTTCAAATACATCGGATAAAAGTAAAACATCTGTTTTTAAATACAGGTTTGAATAATCTAGCATATTACAACACCCAAAATGTTCCCAAACATCTTTAGCATGATTTTAATCATCATTTGAAATATGTGAATCTGTGAGCGAACTATAAAAACATTTTTGTTCAGGGAGCGATGTTAGGCTTAAACTATCATAATTAGTCATAAGTTCATATGGATAAACACCTTTCCGTTTTAAACGAAAGAAATCTTCATCATTAGGGTAATTTCTACGTAATTCTTGAAATTGATCATTACTGAGATTTTTGGCCAATTCTTCTAATTTACACGGTAAAAACTTAAATGAATCTAAGAATCTCAATATAATTTCGTGGTTATTCACTTTTAATTTTTTGGAAAAGGATATATATTTTTCTTTATTTTGAGGGATAACTTCGACTTCACCATCACAAAAGTTTAACGCGTGAACAATAAAATGAGCATCATAGGTTGTGTAAAAATATTGGTATATAACGAGGTGTTCTGAACTTCGAACAACATGATTCATGAGCAACACCTATAAAACTACCAGTGTACCAATCAAAATCATAAAAATGTTTTGCCAACTCAGTTTCACAATTATGACAAATGGTTGCATTTGAAATTTGGTTTTTGTCTTCATTTGTTAGCGGAAGTGGCGGATATTTTTGAAGTCTATTTATTTCTTTTAGATTGTTAGATAAACTTTCCATAAACACTTGTGCACAGTTGGGTCCGCAATATGTTACATATTTTGATAATTTATCATCATATGAACATTTTATATAATATCCAAAACTATGTACTTCATGTTTCTGAATATTACGAGTGAAAGGTTTGGAAGGATCGTTAGAACATGATTCTATTGGTTTTAAAAATGCTTCAAAATCAGCATAAACTACGAATGGTATCTTTAACTTTTTTTCATAACAATCAAATTTAATTTTATCATTTGAAATAGGTTGACCAAACCAATTCTTTTTTTTTAAAGTTTCACTGTTTGGTAATACTGTACAAATGTGGGCACAATCGTATTGTTCATGGTTATTTAACCTTTCCTGAGATGGAAAACGAAGTAGACATGCTTCACAAATGTACATGATGTGACCGTCTTTTGAAATTTGTTTACTAACTAACCGCGATAAATTTTTTATATAGCAATAATGATTTATTGTATCCTTGGAAAAAAATAATAAATTGATATGTCTATCTTCTTTGTTTAAAATATTGAACTATATAAATATTATATATTGAAATATAGAATTACATCGTTTTTCTTTATTATATTCTAACCCAAAAACATTAATACTAATATCATTTAATTTCTCTACTTTTGCTATGTCAGAAATTTTAACCGGAAAGGAAATACCATCAAATTTAAGTTTATTTGCATGTTTAACGTACGATGATACCCGATCGGTGTGTTTGTTTACGGGATATAACGCCGAGAGTAACGCCCATTTAAAACAAAAATAATCCTTGGTTTTTACATTTATAACAGCCTTTTTTAATTTTATGTCACGAGGAAGATCTATGTATGAAGTACCGCGTAGGGGGTTAAATTTATTAACATTCAGGTCTATAGATTTTATGTTTTTTAGACTCCATCCACTATCTTTTTTTTTCGAAAGCACTAATTTTAGTAGTAATTGTATCATTTAAAGAAGAAAGAAAAATATTTAAGTCATCTCCTTGACAAATAATATAGTTAAGCGTTTGAAAATCGAACGTATCATGAATATCTTTAGTTTGTTGAACAAAATCAGCATGCAATATGAAGTTTACCTTAAAAATTATATGTTGATGAATACACTCTTGTAATAAAAATAAAATATCATCTTTAATAGAATTTAAAAATAGTTCAGGAGTTTCAAAATTTACCCATGTCGAACGATCTACTCTACTCTTGATTTTATAAGTGAAAATCCTATTTCCAAAAGCAGATTCAATAACACTAACGTTTGATAAAGAATTATGTGAATTTAAAAGATTATTTTTATGAACATTACTTTTAAAATGATTAGCTAAATACCGTTTCTTGATAAATATACAGGGTATTTTTGGAACGCTCCCGAAAACTAAGACAGGCGACAGCACCAAGTATACCTTTGATCATGGGTCACAAATAAATTCGATCCTGATGAAAAAAAAAATCATCTTTTAACAACGTTTTATTAGCTTTATTCACGCGCCATCATGTTAGTACAGCTAAATGAAACGATAATTTCATAAAAAATATCATGAAAATACTGAACCATAAAACCAGCAGTGGAATGACTGAATTGTATCACCTGATTAAAGGTCAATGTACTCGCGAACGCAAATTCGCGCGGCCCGCAACTAGCGGGCCATACCACTACATACGCTAATGAAAAAATACTTAAATGAAATGTAACCAAGGTTGGAGTCATGCGTTTTTATTCATCGTGTAGGTATGTTTATTATTCTCATGTATTCAGTTATGTACCTATTCAGATTAGTTCAGTACTAAGTTATTTAAAAAAAATAGTTATGAAACAGCTTACCGCTCTAAATCCTCCGTGGTCTTATGAGATGCAGCTCAAATTGTGCTCCATTCATTTCAAGGTAGATTTGGGTGCAGGCGGGGCATCATCGTGTGGTCTTCGACACAGTCCGTACATAGTTTCTCGAAAGCATCCACGATCCTTTGGCGCATTTTGTCAGCACTATCACACTCACGATTAAAAACCCTTTCTTTCACATACCAAAAAGAAGTCTAACGGGGTCAGATCTGGTGAGCGAGGTGGCCAAGCGTGTGGTCCTAGTCTGCCGATCCAGCGATCATCAAATAGCTCATTGAGGCGCTCACGGACGAACCTCACGACATGGTATCGCTGTCTGTTCAGTCGCTGTGGCAGAAACACTGGTCCCAGTATGCGATCCTTAAATAAACCTGCCCATACGTTAACCGACCATCGGGTTTGGTGCCCGGTTTGTCGAACAGCGTGCGGGTTAACCTCTGAATACACGTGTGTATTTCTTCGGTTCCACAGGCCGTTTCTGGTAAATGTCGACTCATCCGTCCAGATAATGTGCTCAATGGAACCAGGCACACGTTGTCGCTGGTATAATAACCAACGGCAGAAAACTCGTCGGCGGACGTGATCGCCGGGAACTAAAGCTTGCACTTTGTGCAATTTGTATGGGCGCATTCGGTTACGCTTCAACACTTTGTGCACTGCACAAACGCATCCCGACGTCTTAACAATTTATTTGGCGATACTTCGTGTACCTGGGTTCGGATAACATGTTGCTGTATTCACAATCACTATAAAAGTACGCGTTAAGCATTATTAAAACAAAAAACGTAACAACAGGAATAATACCAACACGTAATCACAAGTAATAACAATACGATTGAGCTGTCGCTCATGCACGCGTGTACAAAATCAACACGGAACTGTTTCAAAAACTACAATTAATAACGAACCCCAACAAAACTGAAACCTACTGCTAGGACAGTTATTATACTCTTTGTCTCACAGAATACTTTACTCCTTGCTTTGTCTACTGCGTCACAGCGTGAGGCGACACGAGCCGGCCGGGTTACATTCTGCCGTCGTCGGGTTACATAAAGCAGGACGCAACTAACAAAAACGTAAAATGGAAATAAAAAATAAATTGATGAATTTTTCTTTCAGACCCTGTGTCTAAAGTACCTATATTAAAAGGTATCTATATGAAAATACGTAGAGACATGAAGATTTTAAGGACGAACAAATTTTTTGATAATTTGTTTATTTATTTAAATAAAACGAATTTTCCTTTTCATCTTAGCTTAAAAAATACACCTGGCAACACAAAAACATCGAAGGAAAGACGCATATAACTATTTGCGTCTTTCCAACCTAATAAATGTAAAAAAAACTGCCATTCATTTAACAATTTTACATATTTTGGAAAGGTCATTTGAAGTTGAAAGGACGCTAATAGTAATTTACTACTTTTTTTTAATAAATATTAGAAAAGCATTGGTAGTGAGACACAAAAAATAATAATTTTAAAAAGTAATGATTTTAAAGGGGATATCATACAAGACTTACTACGATAATAATTAAAAATTAAAAATTTTGTACAACCGACTTTAATATAAATAATTAAGGATAACTCAAAAACTATTGGTCTGACCTCGATCAAATTTATATGGGACCACATGTGAAACACCAGCTCTTAACAATAAGATATAAGCTCTTAATAATAAGATATAGAATAATAAGACAAGACCAAGAATAATTGAAATTTAAGTAATCGATGCAAATATTGTTAAAGATGACGTAGCAACTGGTTAAATAAGTCTTTTCTTTTATGTTGAATTTGTATAAGTCTTTTCTACTAAAAAAAGTCATCTGTGATCAACAGTTACGTCTAAAATTCTTACGATAATTTCTAAAATATTGATATTTAAGAATATTAAAAAAATTTAGTAGATGCGCCTTCTTATCATGAATCGAATGGTATATTTAACTCATTTATTCATAAATTGTTAGATGCGCCCTTTTTTCTTATGACCGCAGCATTGTTTCGTACCGAGCTAGATACAGGTCGACAGCGGAAAGAGTGTGGGTACAGTCGCGTTCTAAAGTACTACATGGTATTGGGCTATTGTTTTATAATATTATAGTAATTAATTGTTTTAATGTAGAATCATAATAGGTGTTTTACTAGCTACTTAAAACTTTGGAAGAGGTGGGAATTAAAAATGGATAATGTTTACATGAGCATTATTTGTTATTTCTATCGTAAAATATAAAGTAGTTTGTAACAAGAAAACTTTAGCTAAGGGTAACACGCCGTCCATTATGACGTCTTGGGTCACATGGAAGCCAGATGTTAATGGTGTGTTGGTGTTACTGGATGCTACTTGATCATCACTTTCATCTTCGCTTGAGCTTCCGTCATCAGGTCGATCACATGGTAATTTTTTCGGTATTCTTCCTCCACACTTTTAACTTTACTGCATAATTTTCCCCATTCACCTTCTCCTATCATATTTACCTTTTCGATCACTAGTTTAGTCATAAAACAATAGATATAAATAATTTTTCTTTCCTTCCTTTTTAAAACATCGTCGCGAGTCGCAAAGTAAGCTGTGTATGCGACTGTATTTTTGGAGCGAACAAAGCGCGGGAACCAATAGCATGCAGGCACACTAATACTGGCGGATTGTTCCCCCGTCGCGCGCCTTTCGTACCAATATGTGAAAAATCGCTCAGTGCCCAAGTTCAAGGCCAGCGTTTGTTTTTCACCGTTCGCGCGTACATTAACTTCCATTAGTCAGGTGATATCAATTCAGTTTCCACTGCTGGTTTTATGTTTCAGTATTTTCATGATATTTTTTATG
The DNA here is from genome assembly GCA_963668995.1 of Parnassius mnemosyne. Classification (NCBI taxonomy): domain Eukaryota; kingdom Metazoa; phylum Arthropoda; class Insecta; order Lepidoptera; family Papilionidae; genus Parnassius; species Parnassius mnemosyne. The sequence goes on along the minus strand of CAVLGL010000084.1, from coordinate 13,572,546 downwards.
AAATTATCGTTTCATTTAGCTGTACTAACATGATGGCGCGTGAGTAAAGCTAATAAAACGTTGTTAAAAGATGATTTTTTTTTCATCAGGATCGACTTTATTTGTAACCCATGATCAAAGGTATACTTGGTGCTGTCGCCTGTCTTAGTTTTCGGGAGCGTTCCAAAAATACCCTGTATGGCACGTTGGACATTCCACTTGATCATCGTTACTGATACTGTTCCCTGCAGAGGTATGCGCTTCTGCTTCCGTTGTTGGTTTTTTGATGATCTTGGATTCTTTGCTGCACGTTCGCTTCGTTCCTCTTCCAAGTTGTAGTGGTTGACTGCTAAAATGTTTAAATTTATTAAAAACTGTATAAGACAATATGTAAATTATGATCGAAATGAATGTTTATTTTACATACTTAAACTGTGTTTCAACCATCGCACAGTGATGATACAACTCATCATCGTATGACGAATCGAACAGTTGACCCCTCTCCATTTCTTCACAAACTTTAGACAACTCCTGATTTAATTCGCTATTGAATAGTTCCGTATTCTCTTCCATGATTGTGGAGAAAAAAGCACTGGTGCACACTTCACTGAAGTTTTCCATCCTTATAGTAAAGAAGAAAATAGATAGCAGAGTAAGTAACAGTTCAGTGTTCGTAGACCAACTGATACCAAAATTTCAAATAATGTCCGATATTTATAGTCTAGCAAAGTATTATAAATAGAATGTAATGAGTACACAGAAGTAATTGAAGTAAACAGAATCACATTCACTAATGATCAGCTAATGACATAGAATGTAATGAGTACACAGAAGTAATTGAAGTAAACAGAATCACATTCACTAATGATCAGCTAATGACTGTCATTGTTAAAAAAGTATTTTTTAACTTTTTCACTTTCTGCTATTGTCTTTGTTATATTGTATACGAGGGCGTTTGTGTTGTCGTAGATGCTATCCTTATTAGTCTTTACGTAATATTTAATTCTCGTGGAAGCATGTTTCCAATGATCAGTAGTTGGAATCTTGGATAGCTTCTTCATATCGTACATTTCAATTTTGATGAGATGCGTCGCTTGGTCTCCGTCGTCAGAATTAGTAGAAATGTGCTACGGTTGATGATAACAGCTTCCTCTTTTTTATTTTTTATTCAGCTTCAAAAAAATGATCAATCGATTGCGATTTTCTTTTTCCACCATCGCATGTGTTATTATTAATGACGAGGTCATCACTCTCTTCTTGAGGGGAGAGTGGCGAGTAGTAATACTGTTTATAGGTATTTTCATCGAAGCTCAATGATTTCTGCAACAACACAGTTATCATGTTAATATCAATTTGTTAACACTTAATGATAAAAGTTAAAAAAGTTAAAGTTACAGCCTATTAAAGTCCACTGCTGAACATAGGCCTCCTCTCATTTCTGAGAGGGTTTTAGGGCAAGGAAATGTCCGCCGCGCTGCCTCAATGTGTGTTGGCGAACTTCACATGCCTTCGAAATTTTCTCAGACATGCAGGTTTCCTCACGATGTTTTCCTTCACTACCAAACACGTGGTAATAAGCACTTAAAATTGCGATTAACAATTTAATTGGTGCTGGCGGGGATCGAACCCGGGTCGCGTACTGTGAAATTTACAGCTAGCGCTAACCATCTGAGTTACCACGGCTTAATCATATACATACACAATATTTAAATAAAATAATACACACGCATGAAAATAACAGAAAAAAAGTAATTTAGTCAATAGAATAAACACTTACATCCATAGCCTTTGGTGCATTGAAGTAACACAAATATACTATTGATAGATCCACTGCAGTCAAACGACGATACACTAACTCGATGACTGCGTCTGTTGGTCTTATATACCACCAGTACGTAAAAATTCTAATCTAAAGTATTTCCGTAATGAGTTGATAATTACTTTATGCGTCAACCAGTTTATCTCACATTTCCGTTGCCTATCTCAACATTTCTTCGTATTGTGTTTTGTTTGGTGATCAATGACTCAAGTACGATTTGTATAACACAAAAATGCAATTAAATATTTAGAAATCACTATAATTGACCATTCCTATGTTATTCATTGAGTAGATTGGTACTGTAATAATCTACTAATAGCAGTAATATCATGGATACACTAGATGTACAACAACATCTGAAAAAGATTCACCCCAGTCTAGAAAATAATGTTTATGCAGCTAATAGACTGCCTATGTATACCCACGTACCAACGTATATAATATGCAATTTGGATACAGATGATAAACCAGGGTCACATTGGGTAGCTTTATATATCGATACGAATGACGTCGGTCAATATTTTGATTCATATGGACGATCACCTGTACGATATCATCTAGAGTTTTTAAAAAGGAATTGTAAAAGATGGAACTGGAATGTTGATAGGATTCAGAATGAGTGGACTTCAGTTTGTGGCGAATATTGCTTAATGTATTTGCTATATAAGTTTCAGGGATGTTCAATACATAGTTTTATGAGTATATTTACAAGGAACACATTGTACAACGATATTTTAGTGGATGAGATGTTTCGCTCCTATTTTATAGATAATAAGTAATAAGATTTTGTATTTTATAAATAAAAATTGTAACAAAATTATGTAATGTGTTTTATTGATGATTATTATTATGGGACCAAAAATAATAATATTAAGTAAGATTTCTAAATAAACTTTTTATTTCTATTATGTATTAACATAAAGCACAGAGATGAGAAGTTGAGAACAGTAATAAAAAAAAATGACATGACAAAAACATTTTCCGGGAGGCATAGATACAAAAAAAACACACCAAGCAGCAAGGATTCTTTTTTTTTTATAGGGCAGGCAAAGGTAACATGACTTATGTTGTACACAGTATGCATTATAAAATTTATCACTTAACACTCCCACTTAAATTTTAGAATGATTACAATACTATACTTAAATTAAGCTTCAAACCAGCTTACTTACTGTCTACCAACAAAACTAACCTTTAAACCTACTAAGTATTTAATATTATACCTAAAAACCTCAGTTTATATTCAGTACTTGATCTCTGTTAAGAATAAATTTACCAGAAGGTAAAGCTTTTGTTAAAAAATCTGCAAGTTGATTTGAACTTTTCACATATTGAACATTTATTACATTTTGTTCTACCTTTTCTCTGATGAAATTATATCTTATGTCTATGTGCTTTGTTCTTTTGTGGTAAATAGGATTATGAATGAGTTTAATAGCACTCTGATTATCTATACATAGGGTTATCACCAATTGTGGTTCATCAATATCAATTAATAACTGCCGAAGCCATAAAATTTCTTTGGCAGCCTCACTTGCAGCCATATACTCTGATTCTGTAGTTGATAATGCCACAGTATTTTGCTTCCTGCTAGCCCAAGAAACAGGTCCACCATTCATCATAAAAATATATCCTGTATTAGATTTTCTAGAATCAATATCTGAGGCAAAATCAGAATCAGAAAAACCTACTAGTTCTTTGTTACAATTATAAGTAATACAAACATCTTTTGTCTTTAACAAGTACCGATTAATTCGTTTAACAGCATTTACATGGTCTTTACTGGGATTATTTAAATATCTACTAACTACATTCAAAGAATAAGAAATGTCAGGCCTAGATACGGTTGACAAAAACATCAGGGCTCCTACTGCTTCCCTATATGGAAAATTAATGTTACTCTCACTATCGTTTTTCTTTAAAATTACATTATTGTCAGCAGGGGTACTACAAGGATTGGCATCTGACATGTTGAATCTATTTATAATTTGTTTTATGTACTGTTTTTGACTTAAAGTAATTATTCCATCATTTTTAGTTATTTCCATGCCAACAAACATATTTAAATTAAATTCTTTTATCTTAAAACTTTGTTTTAAATCATTTATAATATGCAACAATATACTTTTACTTTTTGACAATAATAAAGCATCATCTACATACAAGATCAAGATAACTTTATAATTATTAAAATGACCCACAAATATACAGTTGTCAGAGGGACACATTTCAAAACCATAAGTAGTTAGGAAAGAAGAGAATTTTATATTCCAACAGCGTGATGACTGTTTTAGCCCATATATTGATTTTATTAACTTACAGATTTTCCTTGGCTCAGCATGGACACCTTCAGGCACCTCCATATAGACATCCTCTGATAACTCACCGTACAAAAATGCTGTTTTGACATCAAATTGTTGTAGTTCATAATTCTCTCGAGCTGCAAGAGATAATATTATTCTAATGGAATCGAATCTTGTTGTTGGTGAAAATGTTTCCTTGTAATCGACGTTCTTAGTTTGTGTAAACCCACGTGCACAAAGACGAGCTTTGTATCTTTCTATATCACCATCTGAATTTCTTTTTACACAAAATACCCATTTTGAGGTCACTGTTTTCTCATTATTTCTGTTTACTAACTTCCAGGTTTTATTTTCTTTTAATGACTCTAATTCTTCACATATAGCTTCCTTCCATTTATTACTATTTTTACAGTTTATAGCTTCTTCATATGTCGTAGGTACATCTAACTCAATAAAATTTGCTTCTTCATTTCTTTTCCTTCTAGGTCTCAGTGTAATATTTCTTTCATCATCTTCAGAAATTATTTGTGGAGGCTGGTACGTCACATCATTGGGATCTTCTTGTGTTTCTACACTTTCAAAACTAGATTCAGAAATATTTTGGTTGTCTCCTGGAGAAACTGGTATATCTTGTATGCCTTCTCTTTGCTCTTGTTCATCGGTGATAGAAATTGAAGTTGTGTGTTTCCTCAGTACTGGTATGTTGTTCTCATTGAAGTGTACATTTCTACTTATTGTTATCTTCCCACTTTCAATATCAAACATTCTATAATTTTCATTTTCATATCCTACTAATATTAATCTTACACTCTTTTTATCTAGTTTTCTTCTTCTTTCATCAGGTATATGGACATATCCTTCTGAACCAAATACTCTTATATGTTGAAGGGCTGGCTTCTGTCCATTCCACAGCTCATATGGGGATACATCCTTTGTCTGGGTAGAAGAACTTCGATTTAATAAATAAACAGCACAGTTTACTGCTTCAGCCCAGAGATCCAATGAGATATCACGAGAGTACAACATAGATCTTGCACTCTCCATTATTGTCCGCATTTCTCTCTCCACTCTACCGTTTTGTTCAGGCGTGTAGGGTGCTGTGCGTTCATGAACTATTCCTTCACTATTCAAATAAGATTTAAGTTCATTGTTAACGTACTCACGTCCATTGTCTGTATGCAATATACGAGTGCCATGACCAAACTTATTTTTCACTATTGCATTGTATTTCTTAAAGCAATCCAGGACATCACTTTTGTGCTTGATAATAAACACATGTCTATAGCTGGTGGCACCATCTTTAAATAAAACAAAATATCTTGCTCCAGATACAGATGTATGTTCTACAGGTCCACACACATCACTGTAGGTTAAATCACCAGGTTCACATTCTCCTCTACAAGATTTATGAAATGGCAAGCGGCTCCGTTTGCCATATTGACAAGCCTCACACACAAAGTTGATGTCATCCGTTAACTTTACTGGAATTGCACCATTCATGCTCATGTTTTTCACTTCCTTCAAGTTTAAATGTCCCAAACGTTCATGCCAGATTTTCAAACTTGACTGTGCTAAATTACAATCTATTTGCAGTGTGGTTTTAATATTTACTTCATATAGATTATTCTGCTTCAATGTTGCAGTCATAACAACAGTATTATCTTTTAATATTAAGGCCTCATTGTACTTCTTAATTATAACATAGCCTTTTCTTGTTGCCATGCCTTCTGAGAACAAATTTCTGCGTAGCTCTGGTACATAAAGTACATCTTCTAGAATACTTTTCTCCCACTTTCCATTCACACATCTATTAATTAATATATTTCCACAACCTTGCACCACTAGTTCCTTCTTATTTCCCAATCTCACAGTTGTACCACCACTATTCTTGCCATAATCCATTAACTCACTGAAATAATCGCGCCTGTATGACATGTGTGCAGATGCACCACTGTCAAGAATCCATGTATCTATATTTGCTTCAGACTGTAAACATTGCTCGGCACTGAATGCAAGCATCTTTTGCTCTTGAGGTTTCCTCTCAGACTTCTTTGGGGCTCGACAATCTCTTGCAAAATGCCCTCTCTTGTTACAGTTATAACATATAAATCGATGCTGATTATTTTGACCAGACGTTGAAATTTTTTGCATATTGTGATTCTGAAATTTTCTTTGTGGCTTAGAATGTTTCATGGCTACTAAAGCACTCTCAGATTCCTCCTCATTTGTCAAACTCGCCTCCTCATCTAATAATCTTGCTGTTAAGTTCTGAATTGTTTGAGAATGTGGATCTAATGACATGCCTGACGCAGAGAACGATACTTTGAAGGTAGTGTACTTAATATTTTTGTCATAATTGCTGTATTACTTATTTCCTCGCCAGTCTCTTTTAATTGTTTAGCTAAGTTCTCGACTTTGGAAATATGCTGTGCAATACTATCGGTTGATGACATCTTATATTGATAGAATTTCTCGTGCACCATCATTTTGTTCAGTTCCGATTTTTGTTCGTAAATTGATTCCAACCTTGTCATCACTTCCTTTGCCGTTTCACAATTTTCAATTAATGAGATTTGGTTCAGTTCCATAGACGAAGTTAATAGAAACATGGCCATGCCATCATTTTTGTCCCACTGCGTCGTATCACCCACCGTCGGTTTTTTTTTCATGGATATTTAAACCTTTCGCTTTTAGGGCACAACTGACTTGAAATTTCCATTGTCGAAAATCCTTGCCGTTAAACTTTTCAATTCTCATTGAATTTGTGACTTCCATTTTTTTTCTTCACTATCGAACACGTGCTTGTTTTCACCTTATAAGTTCTGCTCTTTACTCAGTTTATTACAAAGCGTACCTGGGCCCATAACCTATTATTATGGGACCAAAAATAATAATATTAAGTAAGATTTCTAAATAAACTTTTTATTTCTATTATGTATTAACATAAAGCACAGAGATGAGAAGTTGAGAACAGTAATAAAAAGAATATGCAAGGATTCTTTTTTTTTTTTTAGGGCAGGCAAAGGTAACATGACTTATGTTGTACACAGTATGCATTATAAAATTTATCACTTAACAATGATTCAGATTAGCGTTGTATAATGAGGAACAAAGAAGTATAATACAATGGCACTGATATAGTCGACGCACACGCTGCAATGAAGGTGATTAATGAACAATAGAAATAGGAACAATGGGACGCTAATGACGGTGGAGGCCCTTACGGGATATCAATTAGATATTAGCTAATTGATCTGCACATCTCCGGAACCGTGCAACCTACACAAAAATGGATTCGTGATCAGAGCATGCCAAAACTTTTTTTTTTTTTTTTTGTAGGATCGTGTGTCGACGAACGTCGTTGAACCGCTTCTGACTCAGGTGGTCCAGAAGTGGTACAACTACACTACTTTCGTTCAGTTCCATTTTCGCGAAATAAAAAAGTGGCGGTAAAATACCTAAACAGTTTAGTGAGTAGGTTTTTATTTCGTCGCACATTGTCCAACGAACCGTAGGCCGTGCTGACAAACAATAACGCTGCCTGCCGCCAACCGCCATGCCACCCGCGTGCAACGTTGTCACTCTTCCAAGGGGTCAAGGTACGTTGTCTAAACAGAGTGTTTACTTTTACTGAATTTATTTTAATATTTATTTTGTTTGAAAATTTCACTTTTTTATTTTACGGGTTTTAATTTAATATTTAATTTTTCTACACTTCTATGGACTAGTATTACTTGTGGTTTAATTTATTGCATATAAGTGGGACCCCATTCTGTATATTAAATATCTATAGGCCGTTGGGCACGAACCCTCTGTTGCTCATCGAGGGGATCACTCATGGGCCCTGGTCCAGTGGACTTTTGTCGGGGCAACTGAGGTTGACTTGGTAGCAAGCAGCGTGGTTAATTGGTCTCTAATAACCCTCGGCCGTGTTAGAGAAATAAAAATATTCTTTTTCTTTCTTTTTATTGTTTTTTTTTTTTTGTTTTTTTTTTGTTTTGTTAGGGCTAGGTACTTAGGCGTTAAAGTATTATGAGTAGATGGATAATGTTATGACGTAATCGGATAATTATCGTTGTCGTATAATTATAGTAGATTAATTGTCGAAGGGTCGGTCGCTTCAGCGAGGCATCTTTTCTGACCGACTGTGGTGTGTACTTGCCGTGAAGTGTAATTTGCATTTAATTAAAATAAATAGTAATTTGTATTTGTGTAATTTGTATTTAACTTGATTTGATAGGAACTGTATTTGTTATTTGTTAATTTGATTTGTATTTGTGCCGCGAATTAATTTTTATTTAGTAGAGATGCCATCGCACAATCTACCGGCGCTTCGCCTGCAGGCGGAGCTGCGCTGGGCCGATAATGCTCATATTTTGATTCTTCGGGGTTCTATCCGACTGGATGACTTTTTGTAGGCCTTTTTGATAGTCTGGCGGACACCCGGAGGGACTTGACACCAAGCCAGAAGATGGCGTACCTCCTACGCCTCACTGGAGGGGGAGAACCTGGGCGTCGTAGGCCATCTGAGATTGTCGGACGACGCCTACCAGACTGCTCGGGACCTCCTCGCCAGCAGATACGTCAACGTCCGGCGAATTGCGGACGAATACGTCAGGCAGCTTCTAAGCCTCCCACTGCTTAGGGATCAGGCCAGGCTACGTCCGGACTTCTTGGATCCAGTCTTGGTGGCCTGTAATGCGTTGAGGCGGCTGGATTTGCCGGTGGATGAATGGTCCTTCTTGTTGCTCAACATCGTGCTGTCCCGCCTGCCTCTCGACCTTAGGATACATTTGAATAGAGGTATGGCGGGTACGGCGCCTCCTATATTCCGCCCTTTAGTGATCTGCTACGGTTCTTGGAGGAGCAGTACCGTCAGATTGAGAACGCGGCGGGCACCGTTGACGAATTACGAGCCGTGCCCTGTGAGAGGCGGAATCCGCCGGGCAAGTCGTCGTCAACCCCCCTAAAGCTGATCGGAGCTTCCGCGGGAGGGCGCTGCTCTCTACCATCTTTCAGTGGCCTAATGGCCAGGGAGGCGCCCCCCTGTTCCTATTGCCGAGCTTCCGATCACAGGGTGACGTCGTGCCCGAAGTTATTAGGTAAGCCGTTTCCGGCTAGGCGAACTATCGCTAAGGAGCGCCGCTGGTGCTACTCTTGTTTGAAAGGGCACCTCCAGCGAGACTGCTCGCACCAGCGGCCCTGTCCGCATTGCCAGGACAAGCACCATGCAGTTTTGTGCCTGGGTGCGAACGGCGCTTCCTCTTGGGGCTTTGCCGGGCCCTTGAACCCCACGGGTGGGGGCGCTCAGCCACGCCCTCTGTCGAGCGACGCTCAGCGCTCGCCTGTCAGCCACCGAGCCCCTAGGCTTGAAAGGGGCCCTCCCCCGACCAGTCGGGTGGTCGTCCCTCCAGGGGCGGGGGTGTTGTCGCCCCCCCTCAGCGTATGGAGAGGAACTTCACGGCCACTTAGCAGTCAGCTAGACTCTTCTCACCCCCGTTAGCTGAGTGGCCGCGGCTGGGGTACCGCCGTCCCCTCTTTAATGGAGGCAGCCCTAGCTAGCTGCCGCCCTAGCTCCCACCACGGCCGCCTCCACTGAGCCTTTGAGCCGTCAACAGTACTGTTGTCGGCGGCCTCAGTGAAGGCGTACAACCCGAGTGGCGACTGTTAGCGGTTCGCTCTCTATTGGATTCGGGTTCACAACGCTGTGTGGCCTCCACTTGGTTGATGGGAATACTAGGGCTCCCCTGGAGCATTGAATCGCGCTGTCAAGGAGTATTAGATTTGGGTTTGGTCGAGCACCTAATTAAAAATGCTTTAAATTAAAAATAAAAATGCTTTGGGTTTTCCGCGAAATGTTTCATATTTCTGGCGGTTGTGATTAAAAGGGTGAACTTGATATACTCCTTGAATACATGTACATATGTTTTTGTAAATATATTTGATTATTTGTTTGCTTTGTTGTAAAGAAAATTTAAATTGAGTAACACTATTTGTGCCGAAGAAAATAAAAATCAATCCTCTCTTTGTTTTCACATTTTTGTTGGCACTGTCCAGGATTTTTTTTGGAAAGAGAAATAGGGCTGTTGGTTACGTTTATCGTTTTGTTTAATTTGTCTGTTTGATCTATGCGCATCGGTAAATTAATTTGTTTGAATTAATTCAGTAGTTGAACATTGATGCTTTTGAAACTTGGTTGAAATAAGGGCTGCCTAGTTGGGAGATTATCAGATTGAAATCAGCTGCCGAACAATTGAGTAAATGATTATATGGTGGATGGCTTGGTTATGCCTGCTTGCTTGAAAAATTCATACTAAGGACTATCTGTGCGTTTCCATTGGCTCTCCACAGACGCCGTTCATGTGGAACTTGTGGGTGCTCTCTGCACTGAAGCTTAGGTGACCACGCTGGGCCGCTTCGTATCGCGTCGCTGTTTACAGACCTGATCCGGTCGGATTGCGGAACGAATCATAGGGGCACAGATAGGTGTTTGAAAGAGGTCGTCGGACTTCTGTCCAGTAACAGGACTTATTTAGGTGCTGCGATGCCCAGGAAGGGCATCCAGTGGAGGTTCGACCCTCCGGCTTGCCCACATTGGGGCGGTATTTTTGAAGCGGTGGTTAAGGTTGCAAGATCTGATGGGGTACCTAAGGTGGCCTGGTTTCGGCTGTAGATTCGGTCTTGCAACATGCCGTCGCGACCCTGTCCTGCTTGCCAGCCGCTTTTTGCGGGCATAAGTCCTTATTTTTTGATTTATCATTCATTTGACGATCATCGCTGAAGTCAAATATTATATACAAAATGAAATACGCTCCGGAGATAAAAACAAATTTTTAAACACTTTCCACTTTAGTATTAATCAATTTGTTTAAGCTAAAAAAACTAAAATTCACAAAGGAGCAGACTCATATACAGAAAAAATGAAGTTTAGTCCAATATATACAATAGTTGGTCACAAGCCTCCTCTCATGTCTGAGGGGGCTTAGAACCATGATGATCCGGTGACTAAGCACTTAACGTAAACTTCACAGGCGGTTTCGTGGTTTTGATCGTTTGATTTATATACAAGTAAAATTGTGTGTTTTAAACATATACGACTTATTCTATTCAAATTGTCATTCAGTGCGTCTATTGCCAATTTAGCCTCAGATGCCTCAAAGTGACGGTAAATCTGCAAATCGTCTGCATAAATGTGGAAGTTGGAGGATATTATTTTCGTTATAGATTTAGTAAAGACGGTAAAGAATAAAGGAGACAAGACGTATCTTGGGGTACACCTGCAATAAGATGACACCAGTTGAATTAAGTTTCACTGGAGCGGATACATTGTAAGCATCTCCGAAGATAGGAATCAAACCAAAGATTGGCCGAAAATGTAACAATGATAGCCTGAAGAAATTTAAGGAGAATATCAAAGTCAACAGAATTGAAGGCACTGCTAAAATCTAATAAAACGAGTACTGTTAATTGTTTTTGGTCTATGGCTCGACGGATATCATCAGTTACCTGAAAAAGAGCAGTTGTTGTACTGTGAGCGCTGGAATCCAAATTGAAATGTGCTTAAATTATCGTTGGAGTTAAGATAAGAAGAAAATAGATTCCTCTTCACAAAGGCATAAAATTTCACGTTATTACTTTTTTTTATAGGATAAGGGTGACAAACGAGCACACAGTCCACCTGATGATAAGTGGTTGCTGCGGCCCATATACATCTACATCTATCCTCTATTACAAATCAAAATGTAGATGCGTTGTCAACCGTGAGGACTAAGATGAAATGCCTCGTTTCCAGTAAAAAGGGCCTCCGGCTACCTGCACTCACCAAGCGAAACGCTGAGGTAAGCCTCTACTTCACGCTGGTTTTCTGTGAGGTCGTGGAACCACCCCGGTTCGAGCCGGCCCATCCGTGCGACAGCAAAAGCTACCGAGTGGCTCTACCACTATTAAAAAAACACACACACACACATTAGGTAAATAATACGGTTGCAGACAATTTATGTCCTTTGTGAGAGATTGGTGTCCATACCAGGGTAATCCCTGTGTTATGGATCACCAGGCACTCACCCTAACGAATGGCGCATAATATTTACATTCTCAATTATAGTACGAGTATAAGTAATGATTCTATATGGTTTTTAAGTTATTTCTATATTTGTAATATATATATATATATATATATATATATATATATATACACAGGGTATTTATGGAACGCTCCCGAAAACTAAGACAAGCGACAGCACCAAGTATACCTTTGATCATGGGTCACAAATAAATTTGATCCTGATGAAAAAAAAATCATATTTGTACAACGTTTTATTAGCTTTATTCACGCGCCATCATGTTAGTACAGCTAAATGAAACGATAATTTCATAAAAAAATCATGAAAATACTCAAACATAAAACCAGCAGTGGAAACTGAATTGATATCACCTGACTAATGGAGGTTAATGTACACACGAACGGTGAAAAAAGAACGCTGGCCTTGAACTTGGGCACTGAGCGATTTATCACATATTGGTACGAAAGGCGCGCGACGGGGGAACAATCTGCCAGTATTACTGTGCCTGCATGCTATTGGTTCCCGCGCTTTGTTCGCTCCAAAAATACAGTCGCATACACAGCTTACTTTGCGACTCGCGACGATGTTTTAAAAAGGAAGGAAAGAAAAATTATTTATATCTATTGTTTTATGACTAAACTAGTAAACGAAAAGGTAAATATGATAGGAGAAGGTGAATGGGGAAAATTGTGCAGTAAAGTTAAAAGTGTTGAGGAAGAATACCAAAAAATTACCATGTGATCGACCTGATGACGGAAGCTCAAGCGAAGATGAAAGTGATGATGAAGTAGCATCCAGTAACACCAACACACCATCAACATCTGGCTTCCATGTGACCCAAGACGTCATAATGGATGGCGTGTCACCCTTAGCTAAAGTTTTCTTGTTACAAACTACTTTATATTTTAGGATAGAAATAACAAATAATGCTCAAGTAAACATTATACATTTTTAATTCCCACCTCTTCCAAAGTTCTAAGTAGCTAGTAAAACACCTATTATGATTCTAGAATAAAACAATTAATTACTATAATATTATAAAACAATAGCCCAATACCATGTAGTACTTTAGAACGCGACTGTACCCACACTCCCTCCGCTGTCGACCTCTATCTAGCTCGGTACGAAACAATGCTGCGGTCATAAAAAAAAGGGCGCATCTAACAATTTTTGAATAAATTAGTTAAATATACCATTCGACTCATGATAAGACGGCGCATCTACTAAATTTTTTTAATATTCACAAATATCAATATTTTAGAAATTATCGTAAGAATTTTAGACGTAACTGTTGATCACAGATGACATTATTTTATTAGAAAAGACTTATAAAAATTCAACATAAAAGAGAAGACTTATTTAACCAGTTGCTACGTCTTTAACAATATTTGCATCGATTACTTAAATTTCAATTATTCTTGGTCTTGTCTTATTATTCTATACCTTATTATTATGAGCTTATATCTTATTATTAAGAGCTGGTGTTTCACATGTGGTCCCATATAAATTTGATCGAGGTCAGACCAATAGTTTTTGAGTTATCTTTAATTATTTATATTAAAGTCGGTTGTACAAAATTTATAATTTTTAATTATTATCGTAGTAAGTCTTGTATGATATCCCCTTTACAATGATTACTCAAGAGTTGCGGGTTTTTATTTTTTGTGTCTCACTACCAATGCTTTTCTAATATTTACTAAGAAAAAAGTAGTAAATTACTATTAGCGTCCTTTCAACTTCAAATGACCTTTCCAAAATATGTAAAAATGTTAAACGAATGGCAGTTTTTTTTTATTTATTAGGTTGGGAAGACGCAAATAGTTATATGCGTCTTTCCTTCGATGTTTTTGTGTTGCCAGGTGTATTTTTTAATCTAAGATGAAAAGGAAAATTCGTTTTATTTGAAATAAATAAACAAATTATCAAAAAAATAAGTTCGTCCTTAAAATCTTCATATCTCTACGTATATATTTCAATTTTCATATAGATACCTTTTAATATACTTTAGATACGGGGTCTGAAAGAAAAATTAATCAATTTATTTTTTATTTACATTTATCGTTTTTGTTAGTTGCGTCCTTCTTTATTATAACGGCAGAATGTAACCCGGCCGGCTGGTGTCGCCTCAGTGACGCAGTAGGTTTCGTAGTAGTAGGTAGTTCCATGTTGATTTTGTACACGCGTGCGCGAGCGACAGTTCAATCGTTTTGTTTATAAATTGTTATTACTTGTTATTACGTGTTGGTATTATTCTTGTTGTTACGTTTTTTGTTTTAATAATGCATAACGCGTATGTTTATAGTGATCGTAAATACGGCAACATGTTAGGTATCCGAACCTAGGTACACGAAGTATCGCTAAATAAATTGTTAAGACGTCGGGATGGAACAAGTGTGTCATACTGTGCAGTGCACAAAGTGTTGAAGCGTAACCGGTTGCGCCCATACAAATTGCACAAAGTGCAAGCTTTAGTTCTCGGCGATCACGACCGCCGATGAGTTTTCTGCCGTTGGTTATTATACCAGCAACAACGTGTGCCTGGTTCCATTGAGCACATTATCTGGACGGATGAGTCGACATTTACCAGAAACGGCCTGTGGAACCGAAGAAATACACACGTGTATTCAGAGGTTAACCCGCACGCTGTTAAACAAACCGGGCACCAAACCCGATGGTCGGTTAACGTATGGGCAGGTTTATTTAAGGATCGCATACTGGGACCAGTTTTTCTGCCACAGCGACTGAACGGACAGCGATACCTAAGCTTTATAAATTAACAGTTGGTTGACATTTTAAACGACCTATCGTTGGCTGAATATCGCCGCACATGGTTCCAGCAACACATCCAGTCCACATGATGGGGCCCCTCCACATTTCGTGAGGTTCGTCCGTGAGCGCCTCAATGAGCTATTTGATGATCGCTGGATCGGCAGACTAGGACCACACGCTTGGCCACAACGATCACCAGATCTGAACCCGTTAGGCAGGTTTATTTAAGGATCGCATACTGGGACCAGTGTTTCTGCCAGAGCGACTGAACGGACAGCGATACCTAAACTTTATAAATGAACAGTTGGTTGACATTTTAAACGACCTATCGTTGGCTGAATATCGCCGCACATGGTGCCAACATGATGGTGCCCCTCCACATTTCGTGAGGTTCGTCCGTGAGCACCTCAATGAGCTATTTGATGATCGCTGGATCGGCAGACTAGGACCACACGCTTGGCCACCTCGCTCACCAGATCTGACTCCGTTAGACTTCTTTTTGTGGGGTATGTGAAAGAAAGGGTTTTTAATCGTGAATGTGATAGTGCTGGAGAAATGCGCCAAAGGATCGTGGATGCTTTCGAGAAACTACGTACGGACTGTGTCGAAGACCACACGATGATGCCCCGCCTGCACCCAAATCTGCCTTGAAATGAATGGAGCACAATTTGAGCCGCTTCTCATAAGACCACGGAGGATTTAGAGCAGTAAGCTGTTTCATAACTATTTTTTTTAAATAACTTAGTACTAGACTAATCTGAATAGGTACATAACTGAATACATGAGAATAATAAACATACCTACACGAAGAATAAAAACGTATGACTCCAACCTTGGTTACATTTCATTTAAGTATTTCTTCATTAGCGGGGAATCGAACCAGTTATTTGGGTTATTTAACCTATAAATTCGGATTAAAGTGGCTACGTGGAGATAAGCACAGTGGCAAAATAGTAGGTTAAGTAGATAAGTTAGGTATTTCGACAAGTGTTGTAAATTATTAGGTATTGTGGTATGGCCCGCTAGTTGCGGGCCGCGCGAATTTGTGTTCGCGCGTACATTGACCTTTTCAGGTGATATCAATTCAGTCATTCCACTGCTGGTTTTATGTTTCAGTATTTTCATGATATTTTTTATGAAATTATCGTTTCATTTAGCTGTACTAACATGATGGCGCGTGAATAAAGCTAATAAAACCTTGTAAAAAGATGATTTTTTTTCATCAGGATCGAATTTATTTGTGATCCATGATCAAAGGTACACTTGGTGTTGTCGCCTGTCTTAGTTTTCGGGAGCGTTCCAAAAACACCCTGTATATATATGTGTGTGTGTGTGTTTGTGTGTGTGTGTTTGTGTGTGTGTGTGTTTGTGTTTGTGTGTGTGTGTGTGTGTGTGTGTGTGTGTGTGTGTGTGTGTGTGTGTGTGTGTGTGTGTGTGTGTGTGTGTGTGAGTAAATTAATAAACGTTTATTCAATTTATTATAAAGGTAACCTCCCAGAAAACAGAAAAATCTGTGTGAAAATTGGGTCTTTAGACATTTACTGGGACAAACTACATATTTCCTTCTTTTTGTCATAATTGGCGGACTCACACTATATCATAAAATGTTGTAGTAGCGCAGTGTATAATATAAACAATTTACGAACAGATAAGACACTACACTATTGATAAAGATCAGTTGTAGAGAAAAGGAATGTTAGAGAATTGCTAACTTTTAATACCGCCCTCTGGGCCCTTTCTAATTGCAATATGGTCGTTTTAGGTGCGCCTCTAGTGTAGGACAGGAGCAAGAGCTATCAATTTGGGAGCACTAGTGAACTGTAATGTGGAAGTATTCTAATTCAGGTACAATGATGTTTTTTTGTAGTAAATGCTATGTATTTTGTTTTATCGACATTTAATGTAAGTTTATATTCTTTTAGCCATTTATTTACTAAATCAAACCCATTTTGTTGTATTTGCGTGGAAAAGAAGAGACATGTCATCCGCAAAATCAATGATCCACCCATTGTAAATTTTTACATTACACAGGGAATTAATATATGTATATGTAATGTTAAAAATAGCTAGATCAAGGAATATTACAACTACTTTCTTTTTACGATCAAGGTTTGTAATAATGAAATCAGTTAGTTCATGAACTGCATTCTGTAAAGAACGTTTTGGTCGAAATCCATATTGGCAATGTGATAATAGATTATGTATCTCTAAGTAATTAATCAAGTGCTTGTTGTTTACTTTTTCTAGTATTTTGACACAGTGGGAAAAATGGAAACGGGTCTATAGTTATTGACACAGCCCGCATCACCGCTCTTGTGAATTTTAGCTAGTTTGAAACAGTGGGGGATTTACCAGTTTTAAGGGAAAAGTTACATATATATGTAATGGGAGGGACTAGTATATTTCTGTACCTTTTTAGAAGGAAAGTGGAAATATTATCTCTACCTACGCTACAATCAGTTTTCATATTTAAAATAATTGTCTCTATTTCGTGTACGTCCGTGTCAAGAAATACTATGGAATGCTGATATGTGTTTATAGGAAAAATGCTAGAAGTGTTGTTATTAATGTGGTGTTTTTCTGCTAAAGATTTACCTATATTTACAAAAAATGAATTAACATAATTAACTGAAGTTTTGGGGTTTTTAATAATATTTAGCAGGTCTTCTTTCGATTCCCCGATTTTTTTGGATAAATTACACACTTCAATGCTCGAGCTGCGACGATGATGCTGCTCCAACAGCTCCAGTTTTTTTTTCAGAGTCTGTATATATTTGTGGTTGGTGGATTTTTCCTGTTCTAGGAAATTTATTCTTGAGAGTAACTCATCATATTTTGATTTAAAATGTCAATAGCACTAGAAATAGTATTATACTTTATTTTGCTCTGTGTGGGTGTTATTACCACTCTGAACTTTATTCATCAGGGCCAATATAATTTAGCGTTTTGTTCCTTTTTGAGCTCAGAAAACATTTCCATAATTTCCGACCGGCTAATATCGATATATCTCTTACGTTTCCGCATTGCAATATTAGGATCACTCGTAGCTTGTGTGAGTGAAATGGTACTGCAATGCTACTACTAGTAGCATTTATCACCGAGTCAGTGATATTAGAGTCTGATTTACAATGCAACATTGCGGTTGGCGTAGTAGGAGGGGTGCGTTTAAGCGGCATAATAGCAAGGCGTTAGCGACGGCAAGTACCAGGCAAACAGAATACTCAAGCACTGCGCGTTAGTACGTAGTCATTGCACAAGTATATGTAGTTTGCGCACAATAATAACTTATCACAGAGTAAGTGAATGACGTGTTAGATTCACCCACCATTACCAAAGAATATATACACTACCATTACCACACAGCGATGCTTGACGTGCTTCTTATAGTTTATGCGCTCCTAATATTTCATAGAATTTAACACTTCACAATTTTGATTAAATTTAAATGTACTAAGTAACTTAAAATACGTCGTCTGATGAGCACAGAAGTCAACAGAAGTCCGAGAGGACAGATTGTGAACAATATGTTCCAGTACTTTAGAGAGGAATGGTAATATAGATATAGGTCGAAATTGCAAAGGTAATATAGGGCTACCAGCTTTATAAGTAATTTATTTGTAAAGTATTTCCTTTCCTCAGCATGCGAGTGTATTTTACTGTTTTGGAAATAAACTACATTTCCTAACATAAATTGTGCGAAATGAATCGTGGAATCCTGACATAAGGCAGGAACGTAGCGAACCATATTTAAATCAATTTTCCACGCACTACAAAGCGAACGTTAGGTTTAAGGGCGCGTTTGCAAATCGGGCAAAATTATGCTGCTTTTCGGTACATTTTGTAATAAAACTAAACCAAATAAATAAAACTAATAACTACCACGTAGACGTAGCGACATAGATTGGTTCTTCGTCTTCAAATAATAGTAACGTTTTTCTTACAATTAATGTTTTTTTATATTTCAAAAACTATATTTCCTACCTATTTTCTACAAAATTAACGATACCGACTCGAGTTTAGGTTCATTTTTTGTTCTATTATTATCTACACATTTTAGGATTTATAAAAATACGGTAAAAAAGGCAGACACATTCAATAAAAAATAATAGTATTTATTTTTATTAAAATGTCACAAGTAGTTGTAAAAAAGAATAAAAACTGATTATTTTTCGCATATTTTGCTAATATGGATGAATCATAATCGATTGTAATAAGGGTTATTTTATTTTTAGTGCGTTTTGGTTTATTGTACAAAACTACAGTCGATGAAACTACAGTCCGCGCTCGACCGCCGTCGTGAGTTGATACTGTATCGCCTGATTGCAAGGGCTCATACTGAAAAAGATCGCTGTACAAACACAAAATGTGTTATATAATATCTAGAGACGATGGCAAGAGACCCGACGGTATGATATTTGGTCCCTCGGGAGAGAAGTAAAGCCTTAGTGAGGGATGCTACTTGTGTAGACACTGGCGGCCTCTCATCTCAGGGGTACCTCGTTTAGAGCTAGGGCGGCATCAGAAGCAGCTGAACTGCGTAAGTGGCGCAAATATGAGTCTCTGAGAGATTCTACATATTTGTGCCATTTTCTGTAGAGACTATAGGTCCGTGGAGACCACGTGCGGTGAAGTTCCTTAAGGAACTCCATCCGCGGCTGGTCGTTGCTGCTAGTGATATGAGGGCTGGTTCTTTTCTCGCTCAAAGGTTAAGTATAGCCATTCAGCGGGAAACACAGCCAGCGTTCTTGGCACGATATCGAGGGGAGTAGGACTGTATGACAAATAAGTTACTAGTTTTAGATTTTTTATAATAGTTTTTAATATTGTATATAATAAAGTATTCAAAAAAACATAGATTTTATTATTATATTTTGTTTCACTATTTAAATATATATATATAAAATACATATATAAATAAATAAAGACGAAGTGTAGAGCGTATCCTCACTTAGCGTATCACGACTTTATGGTGTGACCTGAAGTTGACCTTGTGTGACTGCTACTGGAACTCCTTGACGAGTAGTACTATGTATACTTAGTTTGGGCTCATTTTGTTAGTTATGATGAGACCTTTTTCCGAATTGATGGAGTACGTACATACGATACGCCTCCATGTGAACAATGATTCGACGAGTCGATGAGTTGACGGCTCCGTGGCGCAGTGGCTTAGCAATGAGTTGCTGCGCTGGGGGCCGTGGATTTGAATCCCGCACTAACAAGTATTTGTATGGCCTACAAATAATTGTTCCGGGTCTGGATGTTTGTTCTTGTGCAATTTGTGTTTGTAGACTGGCTCCACGATGAAGGAGAAAATCCTAGTGTGGGGGTAACGATTTTATAAAATAAAAATAAAAAATGATTTATTGTAATGATTTCTTATATTTGTGCGAAGGCTACACATTAAATGAAACTAATTTTTACGAATTTTACTGCGTTTAATTTAACTTTTTATTTCCCTATGTCTCTCTTACATAGGACAAACAAAAATATTTATAAAAAACCGCGTGACAGAACATATAGCTGACTTGAAGCACCGACGTTCCGGGAAGTCTGCAGTGTGTGAACACGTACAAGACCGTCCCCACCATTACATTAGATTTGATAGACCACAAATTTTCGCAAAAGAACACCGATTCCTACCAAGGATCATCCTTGGTAGGAATCGGTGTTCGCGAGGCTATTGTAATTAAAAATCATCCTAATTTCAACAGAGAATATGAATGGGTGCTGCTATCTGCTTGGGATTCTAAAATCACTAAAATTAAATCCAAACCCAAGCATACCACTGCAAGACTTCAAGATACTAAAACCTCATTCTGCGTAGATCGAACTAAAAAGTAATATTCAAAAACTGAAGGTAGCCGGGCTAACAATGACATCGGGACGTCAAACACCTCAGTCCCCCCCGTGATCATGGGTAATGTAAAGCACCCGAAACGTCGGGAATTAAAAAGTTAAATTAAACGCGATAAAATTCGTAAAAATTAGTTTCATTTAATGATTTGTTGTCTTGTCTGATATGAGGTCAGATCCGTCAATAAATATACAAACGTATCTAAACTCGATGTCGACGTCAGTTGACAAATAATCTTTTTCAATATCGTTGTTAAAGTAAGAAAAACTTTTCCAAACTTAGGTTATTTTCTCTGAAATTGCAGAGCATTACTACGTGGAGTTTCGTATTTATTTTTGATATTCCAGTTTATTCTTTAGCATTTAGGTACTTAAATTTTATTACTCCTATCACATTTCGTTCATATTATTGAAATTATATAAATAGTTGATGAGATGTTACTTTTCAACATTATCTCACTTTTTCTTTGTTTTAAGACTGTAGTCCTTGAGAGTGGGAACTTCTAATAGAACACTATTATATATATTTTTTTGGTCAAACAAACGCATCGCGCACTGTTAGTATACCCACCTTAGACATGAATAAATAACTTTTGGAGCTTCGCACAAGTCGCATATTCATCACGCGTTCGTCTTCGTAGGATGTTCATAAATGTCACAAAAAAGAGCTCGTAATTAATAGTTGACGGCAAAGGGTGGGGCCACAGTGTACGATTTCTAGGTATTATTTAAACTATAATGTTATATTTTTTATAGGATAATATGGGAAATGTGGGTTTCATAAATGATCTTTTATAAAAAATAAAGGTTAAAAAATCACAGTGGTTTACAATTTATACAGTATGTAACAAACAACCCACTGGTCGTTTCAGGGACATATATATGTACTATAAATGAGATTTTAGAGTTTCTTATCAAGTAACTAACTAAATTTAATATTTCTCAAAATGTTATTTGCATCTGAACTAAATGACACGTGCCGACATAGATACGGCAAATGTGAGGTCTCTGACACCTCCGATATAGCATTTTTTCAAAGTAAGCCGCTGCGCGGCACACCCCCAAGGTTTGTGTGTGCATGATTCCCTCAACTGTATCTTTCAAGATGGTGGATCATATCTTATAAGTTGCAACCATTGCGGCTAGTTTGTACTGCCAAGGAGAAACAATTTACTAGTACATGGTTTATACAACAAAGTAGTTATAATATAATAAAAATGTTTTTCGTCTATATTTTATTATAACATTATTGCTAAAAGCCAAGTATAATAGTAATTTCCAGAAATTTTATCTAGGTACAGTTATTCTCAAAAACTGTAATTTAAAAAAAATAGAAATAATAACGAACATACTCGTATTTTTAATAATACATACATACATATTTATAATGTGCTGGTAGTTTATGAAAATTCCATATTTCTTCTTGAATACCAAATAATATTTAATATGTTCGCATTTATTTTATACTAGCTGTTCCCCGCGACTTCAATCGCGTATTAGGGTTTTTATATTTTTGCGCGGAACCCTAATTATGTTTTTTTAAATAAAAGTAGCCGAAGTTACTCCTTACGGATTCAGCATCTATCTGCCAGTGAAAGTCCCGTCAAAATTGGTCCAGCCGTTTCGGAAACAAACAGACAGACAGACAAAAATTTTTAAAATTGTATTTTAGTTATAAGTATCGTATTTACTTTCATATGCATTTAGTAAAAAACTGTAATTTTGACATTACAAACAGACACTTCAATTTTATTTATTTGTTTAGATTATAAATTATCTTACTTATAAATTATATTATATTACATTTTACGAGAAAAATTCTTAGTTCTTAAACCTATCCAACGGATAACCTCATAATGGGGTATTTTTCATAGTTTCTACTTTGACGGGTTGGCAACCGCAGTTTTTTACTTTGGATCTAGTTGTTAGGAAGATGCCGTTACTGTATTTAGTTTTGTCATTATGTGAGTTAGTGATAAAAATGAAAAATAAACAGATATAACAACGTATTTATTAAAATAAGAATAATAATGATTTAAAATAAATTATTAGTTAGGTATCTATGTATTAAAAAAAACTATAAGTACAAATGTTTGGAATGTAACAAGTTATATTAAAACTAAATATAAATATAAAGATAATAAATCATATCTAAAATTAAATCTAAAACAATTTAAATTAAAATTCTACATTACATTATAACAGTGGTAGAGCTAAGCGGTAGCTTTTGCTGTCGCACGGATGGGCCAGCTCGAACCGGGGTGGTAACACGACCTCATAGAATACCAGCGTGAAGTAGAGGTTTACCCCTGCGTTGCGCTTGGTGAGTGCAGGTGGCCGGAGGCCCAATCCCC
Organism: Parnassius mnemosyne; assembly: GCA_963668995.1. Classification (NCBI taxonomy): domain Eukaryota; kingdom Metazoa; phylum Arthropoda; class Insecta; order Lepidoptera; family Papilionidae; genus Parnassius; species Parnassius mnemosyne. The sequence goes on along the minus strand of CAVLGL010000084.1, from coordinate 13,549,406 downwards.
CCCCCCCATCAACATGGTAGTGGAATTAAATAAAAGACTACCCCAGGGTACCAGAACTCCTCGAGAATCCCTCGCTGAGCATCCACGACCAAACTACTTCACTCCTGAGCGTGGGTGCTCAGGCTGCCCCGCGTATTCTGGGGGGGGGGGGGGGGGCTAAATTCCGCTCGCGACTAATGCTGCTCGGGGCAAGCGGAGCAATAAGACCAAGGCGACCCCTGTCACGCTATCCGTGAATTTTTGCAACATCAGGGGACTTCATTCCAACCTCAACGCTGTCCATTACCATCTAGAGACGGCGAAGCCGGCCTTGCTCTTTTTAACTGAGACTCAGGTGTCCTCTCCGGCTGATACTTCATATCTCTCCTACCCGGGGTCCATATTAGAACACTCCTTTGTGCCCCGGGCTGGAGTTTGCGTATACGTCAGAGAGGACATCTGTTTTCGACGCCTCGGCAGTATTGAAGGTACGGACCTGTCCATCCTATGGCTGCGCGTAGACAGCGACGACCATCCCCGCGTCTACGGGTGCCTCTATAGGTCCCATAGCGGTAATGCCGACACAGACCGACTCATCGACCACGTCCAAATGGCTGCAGACTCCGTGCTACAACAGGTCCCATCCGCAGAGATCGTGATACTCGGTGATTTTAACGCCCACCACGCTGAATGGCTTGGTTCTCGTTTAACCGATCATGCGGGTAGATCTGTCTATGACTTTGCTTTGGCATATAGTCTAACACAACTGGTTACTTCGCCTACGCGGATCCCAGATGTGGAAGACCATGTACCTTTCCTGTTGGACCTTCTGCTGACCACTCATCCGGACGGATATCAGGTCTCCGTTGATGCCCCTATGGGCTCTTCGGACCATTGTCTGATCCGGAGTATGGTGCCACTCACGCTCCAATCGCAGTTGCGATCTGCAGCTTGCCGCCGTGTTTGGCACTATAGGTCAACTGATTGGGACGGAATGCGGTCGTTTTTTGCATCGTAACCTTGGGGGCGGGTTTGCTTCTCGTCGGAAGATTCCAGCGTTGTTGCCGATTCTGTTGCTGATGTGGTACTTCAGGCTATGGAGCTTTTTATTCCATCCTCTGTGGTGCCCATCGGAGGCAGATCCCAGCCATGGTTTGGTCGCTCCTGTAAAATAGCATCACGCTATAAGCATATAGTGCTACCGGGCCTGGACTGACGCATCAACGTCTCGGGATGTAAACACCAGCGCACTTAAAAAGAAGTATAATTCCGCCTCCAGGTCCTTCAAAAGCGTCATTGCCAAGGCAAGGTCTGAGCACATCGGCAGAATTGGCGAGAAACTAGTTCGCCTTCCTTCGGGAACCCGTGCATTCTGGTCTTTCGTCAAGGCTGTCCAAGGGAACTTCTGTCAGCCATCTCTTCCATCTCTGCACAGGAAGGACGACTCACTGGCCCATGCCGCAAAGGAGAAAGCCGATCTGTTGAGCTCTCTTTTTGCGTCAAACTCGACTTAAGATGACGAGGGGAACACACCGCCGACCATCCCGCGATGTGAGTGCTCCATGCCGGATGTGCGGTTCACACAGCGCTCGGTTCGCAAAGCACTCTTCTCCCTGGATGTCAGCAAGTCGAGTGGGCCCGATGGAGTTCCTCCCATTGTGCTGAAGACGTGTGCTCCGGAGTTGGCACCGGTTTTAACGCGTCTTTTCCGGTACTCCTACTCCCAAGGCGTAGTCCCGAATTCATGGAAGACAGCTTTGGTCCACCCGATCCCTAAAAAAGGCGACCGTTTAGACCCGTCCAACTACAGGCCTATTGCCATCACCTCCTTGTTCTCCAAAATAATGGAATCCATTATAAACTGCCAGCTCATGAGGTACCTTGAGATTCACCAGCTGATTAGTGACCGCCAGTACGGTTTTCGTCGAGGTCGATCAGCTGGTGATCTTCTAGTCTATCTGACTCATAGATGGGCGGAGGCAGTAGAGTCCAAGGAGGAGGCATTGGCCGTTAGTTTGGACATAGCGAAGGCTTTCGATCGCGTCTGGCACAAAGCGATTCTTTCGAAGCTTCCTTCCTATGGGCTTCCCGAGAAATTGTGCAAATGGATCACCAGTTTCCTTGCTAATGGGAGCATCAAGGTCGTAGTAGACGGTGCATGCTCTGATTTCAAGCCTATCAACGCTGGTGTTCCACAAGGCTGCGTGCTATCACCAACGCTATTTCTCCTGCATATCAATGATATATTGCTAACTAGTAGCATTCATTGCTATGCAGACGACAGCACTGGTGATGCCTTATATACCGGCCTTGCCAATATTTCTCGGGAAAACGTCGCTGAGTACCGGGACAAACTTGTGTCTGAAGTCGAGTCTTTGCTTAACAAAGTCTCGGATTGAGGCCGACTAAATCTAGTCCAGTTCAATCCCCAGAAGACACAAGTTTGCGCGTTTACCGCTAAAAGGAACCCCTTTGTCGTATCTCCTCAGTTTCAAGGCACTCCCCTTGCTGCCTCAGCTAGTATCGGAATCCTTGGCGTCGACATATCGAATAGTGGTCGTGGTCACTTGGAAGGGAAGGTCAAATTGGCGTCTAAAAAGCTTGGCGTTCTCAGCAGAGCGAGACAGTATTTCATGCCGGCACATCGCTTGCAACTTTACAAAGCGCAAGTTCGGCCCCACATGGAATACTGTTCTCATCTCTGGGCCGGGGCACCAGTGCCAGCTCCTTCCACTTGACCGCATCCAGCGCAGAGCGGTTCGAATTGTCGACGACCGAGTTATTTCTGATCGGCTCGATACACTAGCACTGCGTAGAGATGTTGCATCTCTTTGCGTATTTTATCGCATCTATCACGGGGAGTGCTCTGAGGAGTTGTTCGGACTAATTCCAGCCGCTCAATTTCACCATCGCACATCGCGACAAAACTCGCGTTACCATCCATACCATCTGGAGGATTGGCGGTCCACCACTGTGCGATTTAGAAGAAGTTTTCTCCCTCGCACAACTTCCTTGTGGAATCAATTACCACCAGCGAATTTTCCGGACCGATACGACTTAGGAACCTTCAAGAAAAGAGTTTACACCTTTCTAAAAGGCCGGCAACGCATCTGCAATTCCCCTGGTGTTGCGGTTGTTCATGGGTGGCGGTAGGCACTTACCATCAGGTGAGCCGCATGCTCGTTTGCCCCCTCTTCTATAAAAAAAACATCAGAATCATCAGAGTCATTGTCGTCCACATGAATTACGATATCTTCTCCTAGATGAGATTTCTTCAAGTCTTCCTCTTGGGGTTTTTCTGCATTCTTCACACAATCTTTGCAGTTCTTTTGCAAAAAATTTGAGATTGCTTCATGCAGTAACACTTCAACGTCTGCAATTTTAAAATTGCTGTTTTCGTGGCAACTTCATTCTTACTTTATTTGATGAACCTTCAGAAACATTTCTTTCTTCATTTGATGTTCCTTTAGCGCTTCTTTTCAATCACTTATCCATAATGTACGTAAACAAATTATGATGCGTGCCTAATACAAAGTCTAATCGTGATTTACATCGACAATCGTTGAAATGACGTAACCCCTGTAGTCTCTGTCGTCAACTGTCAACTGACTGACTGAGACTCTCCCGTCCGACCCCCGCATCCCTCACGCTTCCCGCTTATTGGTCATCGCACGCCGAAAACAAAAGACTATACTGCGTAAAATAGAGGATAAATACCATTACGGAACAGCGATTGAAAAATTATACAAGATGATGCGTCCAGTAGTAGGTGATTACGTTGGCCAGTCTGGTCTACGTATTTATATTTTTTGCCTTGCCACGATCGACTGGACTAACAGTCGCGATCGACCGGTTGGCCACCCCGGCGATAGACGCTTTCTCATGGAGAGCTAACTACTTACTTTATACACTTTTTTTAACTTTGTCGACCGTTCTAACACTCACACCACATATCGCCACAGCAAGTTCACAAGAACGGCAGAAATTAACACTTTGTAACTTTTTGGGATCTATTTTCATTTCAATGAAAAATGTTAAAACATTGTTGATAACAACACGTGCTTAGGCTGGTATATTGGTGCGAACAGGCAAAATGTCATTTTGAATAAATTCTGCCGTTCTGGTACAAAAAAGGGGTAGCCATTGCTCAACTAAGGAAATTCAGAGAGCGAATGCGCAAAAACAAATTTATCTTCAATGTATGTACTAAATTATCATTGCACTAATTTGCAGGTATAAGGTATGGGTAATAATGCAAAACAAATGACTTATAACATAACAATGTCGCACCATCCTTTGCATACTGCACCGCCGCCGTGTACCTGCCTTCGATGATTCATTTGTTGTTCTCGATAATGGCGTTGCGCCCGCGTACCATGCTCACCGCCATAGCCGGGCTGAGGCCAGGCAATGATTTATGACCCCAACTGCATGGACAAAATAAGTTTACTATAGTATTTACAGATTATACATCACTATTTTTAATAAAACATACTTGGTAGAGCCATGCTGCATTTATATTAGTAGTATAGTTGTAGCACAAATGGCTCGACTCGACCAGGCCTCTCACAGAATACCAGTGTAAAATAGCAGCTTAATACTGCTGTGTTTCGTATGGAGAGTGTAGAGAACCGGAGACCTATTTTACTGGAAAAGAGGCATTCCATCTTAGTCCTCACTGATGACGACGCATCTGCATTTTGATTCTTTATTGAGGATAAATGTAGATTTCTATGGGTCACAGCAACCACTTACCATCAGGTGGACTGTGTTCTCGTTTGTCACCCTATCCTATAAAAAAAAAATCAATTTTTTTAAAGGATATTATATTTTGATTTTTTCTACATACATTATATTCTCGTAAATATATTGAGAGGACGAAGTTAATTTCATTTATTTAAGTAATAAGTTTATTTCAGTAATAACATTTATTTCAGTAATAAGTTAGTTTATTATGATATTATTATAATTAACAGAATTATGCGTTACTTTGCGGAAATCCATTATATTAAATTTTTTAAAAAGTTACCTCGCGTACATCCGCACGACAAATAAAATGGTGTCTTACCTAGTTTGAAGAGCAGCTCCTGCCCTCCCTTAGTTGCCTGCACTATCCGCGTCACCATTAATCCCAGATTATGTATGTATACAACAGTTATCATATGCCTTTCCCGATCACAACTTGTCTCCGAGCAGTCTTGTTCCATTAAATCCAAGCACCCATTTTATATGGGTTACCAAAAATACATGGATAACATCTTTCTATTCGTCTAGTTGTCTCATATATAGGTGCACCAGCTTATTTCCTTGCTAAAAAATTAAACTTCCTCCTTCAAGAGAAATCTAGATGCAACTCCACTTATAGCCTAAAAATAGCTTAGACCTCATTTCCAAAATTATTCGTATTCCTCCTAAATCCATATATTGTTATCTTTAGACGTTGATAGTCTTTCACAAATGTCCCATCCCCTTAATGTTTGCGTATACTCGCAGATCTTTTTGATAAACCTCGTCTACATCTCGGGGAAACAGATGATCTTCATAACTTAACTTCTCTGTGTATGAAACAAAACTATTTTCTGTTTAATAAGCGTTTCTATCTACAAAAAGAAGGGTCAGCTATGAGGTCCCCGCTAAGTCCCCTTATGGCGGACATTTTCATGGATAATTTCGAAAAACAACATATAGTTGTCAATCAAAATATCTTATATTACTATCGATATGTAGACGACATAATTATTTGCTGGACTGCCAGAAGGAGAAAACTGGATGTTTTCCTCGATAAAATAAACAGAATCCACGACAAAATTAAATTTAAACTTGAATTGGAACAAGATTGTTCCCTTAATTTCCTCGACTTAACAATAACAAGAAAATAATCGTCACATGTTTTCCAAATTTATCGAAAGCCAACTCATACCGATACGGTCATCCGCGCATCATCGTGGCAACATAAATTAGCCGTATTTTATTTTGTACATTAATCATTTGTTCACTGTCCAATTAAGTGAAGAAAATTATTAAAAAGAGCTTAATGTAATTTATCAAATAGCGGTCTCTATCGGTTTCTCAAAAATCTCATTAACAATTTAATTAAAAAGAAACAACAGTATGTTGTTCGCAACTCTCTGTACGCGGTTCAACCTCAAAGTGTTCGTCGATATGTGAGCAGCAGCACCTACTTAGGCCCCATATCAGAAAAAGTAGCTAATACTCTTCGACAAAACAGCGTTTATGTATCGTTCAAATTAAACAATTCTCTAAGGAATAACCATAATACTAAACATGATTTGGATATTCGTCAAAAGTCAAGTGTTTACAAACTTGTTTGTGATAAATGCCACGCCGTTTACGTGGGTCAGACTGGTCGCAACTTCGAAACACGTTATAAAGAGCATTTAGCCGCGTACAGGAATTGCAATCCCGATAAATCCCATAGTTTAGGCCCAGAAATGGTCATTTGAGACGGCATCCAATCGCGTTTGACTTAGCGAATCACCCGATGGTGTCGAGGTGAGGTAACGCCGATGGCGGGGTGGGGGGCGAGTGTGCCGGCTCCGGTGATTCCGGCGCTGGGCTAAGAGAAACAGAACCTTGAGAGCGGCGGTGCGGTCAACTAGCGTATTTTGGTTACCGCTGCATATATTTCGCGCGACTAGTTTTTTGTGTTTATGATCTAGATTTTTAGTATTTGTGCGCGGTACTTCGCTACTGAATTGTGGTTTCGTGAAGAACGCCTCGGATTAGTTTGTCTAAGTTGTAAGTTCGTGACAAGAGGCTTGTATTGTGTTTGAATGATTAAAGTAATTTCGTTTGGAAGTAATTGCGTCAATTGTATAGCATTGCGAGTCTACTCGGGCCGCGTGGTTACGTACATAATAACCTCTAATCGTGTCGATTTTGGTTAACAAATTTATGCAACGACGAGGAGTTGTAGAGTCTAGAAAATTAGACGCCGGGTTGACTAATTGTTTGGAAGTTAATGCTTAATTGTACAGTTGCGTTAAGTGCCTTAAAAGGTCGCGTTTGGTTCTGGAAATAATTTGTTGTGGAGTGAACGGAAGTGAACTTTGACCCACAGTTCATCAGTCGTGCCGCTTGTTACGTTTTTTGATTATAATTAACGGGATTTAGTTGCGTTTTGAAGATAGTTAAATGTACAATAAAGTTGATAGACTGAAATAGTGAATTGAAGAAAGAAATTGTCCATTGGTGACGCCGCTGGAGAATACCACACCATGGGGCGGTGCCGGAGTCAGGGTTGCTGCCGACTAAAGGGGTTAAGTCAGGCCCCACATTTTTTACATACTCACAAACACCACTTACACGCACTACACCTATCGCCTCACCGAACCTTGTGACCAGTCTCCGCTTCTGAACCAGGTAAGTCGTATTAATTTTCCTAACCTTATCTCGATCGGGTAGGTCAATTGTCCATAAGGCCATTTGGGCCCGAACTCTCTGGTTGCTCGTCGAGTGCATTACTGATGGGCCCTAATACAGTCAACTTCTGTCTGGGCAACTGAGAGCCGTAGCACCCATTTTGCTAAACATCTTTTGGACACTGGACACAACCTAGCCCACGACCACTTCTTTAAAGTCTTACACACGTGTAATAAAGTACTGCGACTGTGTGTGCTGGAACAGTTAGAGATATTAAAAAGTACATATAATAATAGTAACGTTACACTGCTGAATGAACAAACAAATTATTCTAAATCACCTCTTAAATATTTTCTAGCCTGCTCTCTAATAACTGACAGCCTAGCGATATGGTTTGTTTTTAATTTTGCAAACGGCTGCGTAAGATTGGTCGCATGTTTTATCGCATGACGCAGTCGCTCGGTCCTTAAGTAGTGAGCGGTTGCGTCAGTGATCTGTGTATGTAGCAGAGGTTTTGGCTCGCCGCTCACTTAGCAGTCAGCTGTTGCAGAGTCTACATCACCTGAATATGCCTCATGTAGAGGCGTAACACATGTCATATTGTCGTCTTTCCTAGTAAAGTGGTGTTGGGAGTAGTGGTGCTGGGATAAGTGGTAACGAGGATAGTGCACGGAATTGAGGGAGGGCGGGAGGTGCTCTTCAAACTAGGTAAGACACACTATTCTATTTAATCGAGTGTATGTACGCGAGGTAACTTTTTAAAAAAAATTTATATTATTGGTTTATCTCTATCATTTGTTTCGGCTTATTAAACTTGGCAGTAATCCACTCGAATAAATACTAGTTAGTTAAATAATTGAAAACCATTGTACAATACAACAAAACTTAATAAATTGCATTTTCATTTTATTCATTTGTTACAGTCTGTCGATGTCCGTGTTAGCTCAGGTAATAAGAAGAGCCGTGGTAGCTAAAAAGCTCGCTGTAAATTTCACAGTACGCGAGCAACCCAGTTTCGGTTGCCACTAGCACCAATGAAATGGTTAAATGCAATTTAAGTGGTTATTTACTACGTGCTCGACGGTGAAGGAAAACATATTGGGGAAACATGCATACCTAAGAAATAAGAAAAAAAAAATTGGAAGACAGGTGAAGATCGCTAACATGCTATGGATTTACGCGGCAGATATTTCCTTGCCCTATATACCTCCGAGAAATGAAAGGAGGCCTGTGCCTAGTAGTGGAACGTATAAAGGCTGTAACTTTAACATTTGTCAAAAGTCCACTGCTAAACATAGGCCTCCCTCATAGATTGACTCATAGACAGGATATTTGATATAGCCACCACGCTCGTCAGGCAGGCCAGTAACCGCTGTTTTTTGTAAATATTTTAGGCTCATATCGGGATGATGCTGCTAACCATCTCCTGCTACATTTCTCTCTGTTGTATCATATTTAGCCACAAGGGATGGGATTTTGTCATAGTTGCTACCCTTGGCAAGTTAGTTGATGGTGGATTGGTGGTGAGAAAGGGGCTGCTGCCCATCGTCTGTTTCAGTTTCCTCTGTCACCTCTTGCCCACTCACGAGATGAAATTATTTTTACATCGCCACTACACGGTCAATAAACTGCAAAACAAAAGAAAAGCAAAACGTAGCCAGTCATTGTTACAAAAATAAATATTTGTACAACCTCAGGTTACAGATATAATAAATGTTATAAATAATGATGATGTTTTTTTGAAATAGAAACATATCCCTTGTAACTTGTTTGTTTTAATAAAACATATTCAAATAGTTTTATTTTTTGAAAAGCAAATATGCCTTTTCTTTCCATTATGTCCCTAGGGATAGTAAACCGCATTGCGAGTTCGGATTATGTTGTACGGATTGGTAACTAACCTATTATTGATACATATAAACTTTCAAGTTATGTGTTCCCAGGGGGCAAAGAACCCCAAAACTCAATTTCTCGAATAATTTCGTAGCCAATTGTACTGTTTGAACAAATAATGAATATGAGATTAAAAATAATCATGAGTACGTATTCATTTTGCCTTTTCTTCATTTAAGGTGTATTTTAAAGCTGAATAGACAAACGAACATCCAGTGCTTCTGATGATTATGATATAAACTTTAAAAAAGAAGGCATCATATGCGTTATCATCTCTGAGGACAAATTTGAAATTGCACACAGTCTATAATTATAATGGTTGTGTACACTCAGTAGTGCACGCACTTCTACTTGATAGTAGAAATAGGTAAGAGTTGTACCTACCCAGACGAATGCAGTTATCGTGATGCAGCATGATGCCCCGAAGCCTGGTCTTTGGTCTTCTCTCCCGCGCAGCTTGAAAAACTGTGGGTAATGCAACTCTAGTATACCATTCAGAGTTGACTGACTGACAATTTTCCATTATTGACGTCGACAAATGTCCGCTCCGCGAAAAAAACTAGCCACCATTTTACTGCCGACGTTGCGAGGTCTTTGCAGTTTTATCGGTAATTGTCCTTATGAGTAGAACCATACCAATGATTACCTATTATTTTCTGTATCATATTGATAGGATACATTTATCATCACCAGTAACGATATTTGAAAAGTGCTTAGTTGCTCCATTTTCAAAACGTAGACGCATTTCATGGCACCAATCCACACGAGTCTGTTTTTCGCTTTCGGAGAGCAAACGAGGGATCCATCGACAACAAAGCTTCCTCACTCCAAGTTGTTGATGTGGGATGGTATGAATGCTCCCCGAACTCATACCTACATTCTTTTCGATGTCCGTATATGTGTATCGTGGGTCTTCTTGCACCAACATTTCAGTAGTCCATACATTTTCTACCGTTACTGCTGTTTGCGGGGCCCCGGTTCTTTGGTCACCTTTAAGATTAATTTTACCCCTTTTGAATTCAACAAACCACCTAAAATTGTTGCGCGTGATGGAGCTGAGTTTCCTAATGCTGATTGTAACCGTTGTAAACTTAGTTGTTCGGTAAAACCAAATTTAAAATCATAATATATCATAGCGCGCAAATGTTCAGGATTAAAGTCCATCGTTTTAAATGAAAAGCGCGGGAAGCGTTGCAGGAAAATTAATAGAACTTTGTTTTTTTTTGAGCAATTGGCTTATGAAGTTATATTTTTAAATACATTGATTTTTAGAAACATATAACACGGGTGCGTTCCATTTTTAAATTTCGAGCATTTCAAAACTTATTGAGTGACCTACGTATAACTAAAAACCCTTAGAGAATATCAGCGTGAAACAGCAGAATAACGATGTGTTTCGTACGGTGAGTGTAGATAACGGGAGACCTATTTACTGATAACAAAACATTTATCTTAGTGTTTAAAGACGAAAAGGGGTATGCATTTTTATTCTTAGTAGAAGATATAATATAGATGTCTATAAATCATAGCATCCACTTACTATTACGTAGACTGAGTGCTTGTTTGTCAATCTTATTTTTTTAATGTAAAACTCATAAAAAAGTTATTCAGATTTGAAAGATAAATGATTTTTCTTGTGGCAGAAGCCATATTATATTTTGTTGTGTAATTTAAAAAAAAAACAATTACGATTTACGTTTTATGATTTTAGGATTACTTGTAAAGAAGGAATCGTATAAAATTGTAGTCTTCACCTTCATAACAGGATTCACTTCTGCTTGTGTCTTGAATAGTTACAAATGTTTATGTTACTTGATTTAAGTTAACATTTCATAACACTCCGTTTTTAATTCGCATTCATCTGTATTACATCGTTATATACTGTAGGTACAACCTATATCGAAGTGTTAGGGAAGTTATAATGTGCAATTTATAGTTATTGTCCAAGAAAGTACGATACACAAAGTCGTTGAGAAAGAATATAACAGTAAAAACAAGGCAACGTTACAAGTTGCTATCATGGCTTTGAAGTATGTAACACAATTTAAAATTCGATGGCATGTTTCTTATAAACTCCTATTATAATAATTTATTTTGTATTTGAAGTTTCTATCTGTAGATAATATCAAAATCTCTTTAATTTCTTTTAATCTCAGGGGATTATTTGCAGTCATAAATAATAATCATTTTAAAATGTTTGTCTTTCTGTCTGTCCGGGCTAACATTCATTTATGTTCATATACAGCTTTAACGTCACAATCAGCAAACTGCCATAAAACAAATTTGGAGAAATCGGGAGGTGGCAAAGAGTAAAGGTGATATATTGTCCTAGATTTACAACTGATTACGTAACTATAATTTGAGGAAAACTTTCGATTAAGCATTTCAAAGTTTAAATCAGGAGGAAGGGAGTAATTTCGTTTTTTGCCAATTCCCAAACATTTAAAAAACTTCCAAACCCTATTGGGATCAGACTCCTCAATTGTCTTATGAATGTGACGTCGTTGCGCATCTCTACACATCGTGTTGCAGGGATTCCTAAGTATCCTGTATTTCTCACTATTTATATTACAGGGGTCTTTTTTTAAATTATCATCTGTGTCATTTTTGAAAAAGTGGATCAAAATCGGTGTAAGCGACGCGCCTAAAAATATTTCATTCGCTTAATTCCTGCAAAAAAGTAATCCTCAAAAGTTGACGATTTAAGGATTGCTATTTAACTATGACAGGCACTTCATAAGAAATAATCTATATTATTAGAAGTGAATAAATTCAATAAAACTTTCGTTCGACGTTTAATTTTCGACGTTCGGGGTTCGTTTTCCGGTCGAGCATCATTTTTATGAAAGTTTGTTTTTTTGAATTAATTAAGATTTATGTACTACATAGTGAACGGTTATGTAATGCGAATGAAAGTTTTTGTATTAAATAGATACTTGTGTAGTATAGAATATCTTTAACACTTGAAAATAATTTCCTTTTTTTTTGATATCAGATACGAAACATTACGACTGATAAGGATAATGTATGCTTAACCTTGGTGTTTCATAATGAACAGAGATAGATGTTATCTAGACAAGGAAAGCACTAGCCTCCTACCGATATAATAAGTGTCGTGTAGAAATTGGTTGCTCACTCTTAGTATGAGATGTAAGCTGTGCGCAAAAATGTGCAAAAATAAGGTACAAAATAGATTTTGTTCATTTGTGAAAATTTCAGCAATGTATGTAAAAATAACTCATGAGTGATTCAGGTTGATTATACGTGTAAAAAAGAACAGTTTTGTGCTAAGAGTTTAAATGTGTGCTAAATATAGTGAAATAATGACAACTATTGTATTAGTTAAGTTGCTTATGTTTTCTAATAAAGATTGTTGTATCAACCTTATGTGTTAGATATTTAAGAATTCTTAACTTGAAAATGTGTTGTAAAATAGGCATATTTTTTTGAATAAATAGAAAAGTTTTTATTTGATCATAATGTGATGTATATTATAATATTAAGACTTTTTTGCACTATCATTAAACGGGTATCTATGCAATTCGTAAGGATCTCCTAAGTGTGCGCTCTTTGTGGATTAGCAGTGGTCCCAAGCAGCCGCCGGTACGACATACTCCACCGATCGTTGAGTCTGCATACTCCGTGAGGTGTCGAGGTCACCGCCCCTTAGGCAGAATCTTGGCACTCAAGCGCGTTCCGTGCCTTGTGTGTCAGTCGTGTGCGCGAGTGCTCTCTAGCACTACCCCCAACCCTTTCGTAACGGAAGGGGTAGGCAGTGCGCCTAAGTGTTGCGGCCACCCTTAGTCGCTCCCGTTCCGTATCGTACGTCGCGCGTCGCTAGCTTGTCACTCATCCACGTAGGGAGGGCACATCACAATCACCAAAACAGTGTAATAAATACAAACAGCTGTAACATGACCACCCCCCCCCCCCCGCGTTAGGAAACGCCCGGATCAACCGGGTGTACTGGACCGGCCTCTGTTAGTTAGGGACCTTCAACATCCGGAGAGTTCTGTGGCTGTGGCTACGTTCAGCCACATACCCAGGAAGAAACCTTCGTCGTCGCAAGGACCTGCATCGAGTGTCGTGCACGCCTACCGTACCTGAGCATACGAGTGGGCAGGAACCGTCGCCCCTACCACAGCGAGAGAAGAAAACGTCGAGGCAGCACCCCCCCCCCCCCCCGGGGGACAGAAGCATTGCTACATGAAAAGCGCCAATGCGTAGAAGTACTCCACTCATCACATTGAACGTCATCGTCGGACGAAGAGGAGGCATAATGCAATAAGAGCTAAGACGCATAAATCACCACCGAAGCCGCCTAGTCCGCGTAAACCTATCCCCCCCCCCATCTCGCCGGACCGAAGGAGTACTGTTGACACGGCCGGATACCCTAGCCCCATTTGCCGGAGGGACACCCCCCACGGCGCCTACCACCAACCCCTCTCGCCTACCAATGGACGATGGCCGGAGACCTTCTACAAGTTACGCCCAACTGGTAGCTGCCCCGGCAGTACCACGACCGAAATCACCTGAAGCGGCAACAACGCAAAAGCACAAGGACCAAGAAAAGGCACACTATCCACCAATAGTAGCAGAGTGCCTCCCGGACTGGACGAAGCATTTCGAGGTGCTAAACAGGGAGTTAGGATACCCGCCGAATGCTCGTCCGTTCGGGAAAGAGTTAGATTCACCCCTCAGAGTCCGGAAGAATTCCGGACTATACGAAAATACCTCGTCGAGATTTCGTAGAAGCTACCATCAAAATCGTGGTACTGCTACATTCGGGGACTACCAGTGGCACGGATGCAACCCAGATGCCCAAGGGGTAGAGACGAAGAGCCAAGATGTGCCAACTGCGGTCAAAACCATACAGCAAACGATCGCCGCTGCCCGGTCCTGAGGAGGATCGCAAGGAAACAAGGGATCACCCTACCGGGGCTACAACCAGAAGCCCCTAGGAGGGTCCCTCAGAGTCGCCCCAGAACTGTAGGGATACAGGAAGACGGGTGGGCAACAGTTAGAGGGAGGGAAAGACAAGCACCCCCCCACCCCTCGCACCGCGACCACAACAAACAGAGACATATGAAGCCCCAAGAGGAAGCGGGTGCGCAGCAAGAAGAAGAAGGAGCAACCTTCTCAGGCTGCGGCAGCAACCTCTACCCCATGGCCCAGGCGCAGGTCACGGAATAGACAACCAACAAGTGTAGAGCTCCAGGAAGGGCTCTATCAGAAAATAGAGCCCGCTCAACACAGAGAACACGCTCTACCCAAAGGAGAGCGGAAGCACCGACACCACATCCGAGGCTAGTACCAACATCGACGTTACAAAGAAGACCTACAGCTGCCACGGATATGACAGATGCCATCCAGAGATTGGTTGGCTTCGCAATGAAGTGGGCAGCCAAGTCGCGGCGGATATTAGAGCCGGGACAGATCCGATAACCGCCATTATGAATGCACTGGCGCAGCTACTGGCTCGGCTATACGGTGGTGTCGTGTAATCTAGACAACCTGCGCCTCCTATACTGGAACCCTGACGGAATACAGCAGAAGCTACATGAACTACGCACTATCGCCCAACAACAGGACATACACGTAATATCGTAGAGCGAAACAAAATTGCGACCATCCACGCGCATAAAACTGCCAAACTACTTTGTATACAGGAGGGACAATGTCAACGCTCAAGGAGTCGTCTATAGAGGCACGGCGGCTCTGGTAAGAAGAGACATCGTCCACCTAGAGCTGGAACCACCTCAGTATCAAACTATGCGCTCAATCGGCATAAAAATGGAGGCGGCGGGCGAGGAACTAAGGATCTACGCAGCATACCGCTCGCCAGGGACTCCATTTTGCTCCTCAGACATTCGGACAATAAGGGAAGTTGAAACACCTACCATTATAGCAGGGCACCTAAACGCAAAACACCCGGCGTGAAGATCTAGAATAATCACCCCGTCGGGTCGTGCACTCTACGATGATGCGGAAATTAACAACTACGACGTATTAGGTTCCGAAGAGCCGACGCACGTTCCAGCCGATCACCGGAGGAGTCCGGATGTGCTGGACATCGTGCTCACTAGAAACATCAACTGCCTGATAGTGGTAGAGGTGTTGTACGAACTGAACACACAGCACCTCCCGCTATTAATCACCTTAGGCCAGGGCAGTGACGTCGCCTCCCAGAGCTTTTATAACCAAGATTAACTGGAGGCTCTACCAAAAACATCTACTGGAGAGAACTCCAGTAACTTCATTTATTAACACAGCGGACGACTTGGAGGCCGCCACAACTAGAATATGAAGATCGATCACAGAAGCCCTCATCGCGGTCTCTATGATCGTCCCACTCACTAAAAAGTGAGAAGAGCTACCGTTAAATATCCAATTGCAATTAAGAAGAAAGAGAGCATTAAGAAAGCTCTGGGCGTACACGCGCTGCCCCAGGATCAAGTCGCAACTTGTGCAACAAGTGGCGTCGTTTCTAGCCGACCGGAGCTTCTACGTCTGTGTCGAGGATGCCAAATCCTGTACGGGGCTTACACGAATGATATACCATCACTCGCTGGACATCTGCAAGAATGGGAGGACGACGTAGAGTTGGCGCTATATCCGGACGATAGTGCCTACTTTACTTCGTCCAGAAGAACCCATATCACTATTGCCAAGATGCAGCGTCTGCTGGACCTGCTAACACTACGGACCATTGTCGGTGCAGGTCGCTACGTCCGGAATGACGTCATAGCGGTCAACCTTAAAAGGGAGACAATTGAAGAGTTTGTGGTCCGGCTGACGCGCGGTATGTTCGATCGCGCTGACAACGGGGCACACCCACATCTAACCAACTTCGCGCCGCTACGCATCCGCCCCCCTGACGGGCGACCTGTGCCAAGAGAACTCCTCTCTATAGAGATTAGAGAGTTGAGTAAAACCTTCAATGCCACAGATAGGCCAACTTAGACACCTAGGTTGAATTAGTCGCCTATAGGACGACTTACCCGACCAGGCCAAATTAAACCACCATAGGCCAAATTAGGCACCTTGTTCAGGCCATAGACCAAATTAGGCGCCTTTTTCAGGACCAGGCCATATTAGACCCCCTGAAATTCAGAAGACCTACAATGCCGAAATTTATTGGCTCTCAAGACCGGCCCATAGAGATGGGCCGTGAGGAATATCCGGGTAATGGGGGAGATGCCCCGAGACCCGAAACCTGTTGGGTGTTCACATACACCGCAGCAGACGACAAGGATACCTATGCAATTCGTACGGGACCAGCTACCAGTATATATTTAAATCAAGAAAAAAAGCGCATAGGGAAGTGATAGGAAATAGTGAAAGTAACAATTGCACTCATTTGGGGAAATTTTGAAGATAAATGCTATTTTATTCCTAAAGGATCTTCCACCACTAAAGTTTACAGTCCACTATATAAGAAGACGGTTGGACCAGGACCACTTCAAGAGGATCCGTAATCTCAGTCATCTGACCTTTCTTTTGAGAAAGGGGGCATCAGACGCTTTCTTGTGATACTCCTTCGCGGGGTTCGCATCCACCTCGTTGCCACCCAAACCCAAATTGGTGTGTTAAAGAGTTTCTGGGTAGAACGTCTATGAAAGACTAATCACTGATTGATTGGATCCTTTCAAATGAGGGATCTATATTGGGAGTTTGCTAGATACCGTGTCTTTCAATCGGTATATTAGTAGTTAAAACATAGCCGAGGAATTTAGGATTGACAACAAAGCAGTTTTGAGCTTTTCGAAAAAGTCTATACTATATAAAGGCTATACAAAAATCCCGATATTTGGGTACAACACGAGCTCACTGAAAGTGACCTAATGACTGTGTACTCATTTGCAAATCTCTATTGAAACCGGAATTGTTCAACAGAAAAGGAGTTTCATCATGATAACGTCAGGCCACACACATCTTTGGCCACTTAGCAAAAATTGAGAGATCAACAATATGCGTACTGGTTTGATTTAGGAAGTTTTAGCGTGATATAAAATAATAACTTAGAGCTAGGAGTGAGCTGATCAGTGATACATATAAAGAACTACATGGACCATCAAAACCCAGATGAGATGATTTTAGCTTTCTAATTTATTCATTCTGGAAGTTTGCGTAGACTACAATTCCTCGATCATGTTTTTGATATCGTTTGTTATTTCGCTCTAAGTGTGGTTAGCTCCTCTAGAGATTCAGAAGCTCTGTCACCTGATGGATATCGGCGTTTTGTTCGTTGCGTTACATTGTGCACTGTAGTAACGTCAGGCGTGAAGCTTTCTTCATAACACAATTTGTGTATATCAGAATCCGTATTCCGTTTATTCGACGTCTTAGGTCGTGATTTAAACATAGTGAAATCAGATCATATGCCCAGTTAATAAGACGGCAAGTTTGTATTTTTACAAGTCTGTTTGAAATGCAATGCGTCGCAAGAACGGTAATGAATTCCACCCCAACTCCGCCCACTGCGTATGCACTTGGTAAAAGTGGGATGAGACTTTGAGGAGCGAATCAAAGGCGATCACCCGCAGTGAGTTAGAGGTGGTGTGACAGGCGAAGTAGCTTAGTAATTATAAGAAGACACTCACTGCGATTTCTGTACTCCTGGTACTTCGTGCTACTTATCACGAAATAGTTACTTTAATATTATGCTTAATTTCGCGAATATTGCACGCACACACATCCACACTGGTTGGCGTCAAAGGGAAAGAGGATATAATAAAAATATATTGATTTTTTGATTAGGGTATCGTTTCAAAAGAAGTATTTGGTTTAATTCATTAATCCGTATTCTCTGTCGACTGTTGTATGAGCCCCTCTTATATTAAAGAAAATATATTTAGAATAATTTAGTTCACATTGATCTCAGCTATACAAACTTTATTAGCCCTATTTGAAATGCAAGCAGTCGGATGGGCATTAGAAATTGACCCTATAGAATAATATTTGGGGGAAGCCTATGTCCAGTAGTGGTTTCTTGAAAGACTGTAATGTAGATGATGATTTTGGTATTACAAAAACTTGCCTACATCTTTGTGAAAATCGTTTTTCTCAATTTTCAAACAATAATCGAACCTTTTCTTTCACATTAGTGGTGGCGTAAATGAATCCACAACCCAGTATCAACCCGTGGATGTTATTATAATAAAGGCGTGCTAATAAAGCATTCAATTTTTTGAATAATAATAGTTTAATTCAACGATTAAGATTATTTTATTACTTGAGTTGCTTTTGGGTCACAAGTGACCCCATGCATGCGACTAAATTGTGTGTTTTTTTTTAATATCTTCTCTACATAGTATAAAACAAAGTCGCTCCCCGCCGTATGTAAGCTTAGATCTTTGAAATTACGTATCGGATTTTAATGTATAGTTAAATTTGCAGCCCATTTACGCCCCACTGCTGGGCACAGGCCTCCTTTCATTTCTGAGAGGGTTTTAGGACAAGGAAATGTCCGCTGCGCTGCCCCAATGTTGCTTGATGCTATGCGATGGTGTTCACAATGTTTTCCTTCATCGCCAAGCACGTACTAAATCAGCACTTAAAATTACAATTAACAATTTCGTTGGTGCTGGCGGGGAACGAACGCGGGTTGCACGCATACTGTGAAGCTTACAGCGAGCGCAAACCACGGCTTTTAATGTAGTTTTCAGAAAATAGTTTAAGAGAAATTTTATATGTATAATACACGCATATTATATATTATATAATTCTTACGTCCGTGTGTATGTAACTGAACTCCTCCTAAACAAATGGACCGATTTTAATGAAATTTTGTGTGTGATTAAGTTGATAAGAGAATGGTTTAGATTTACAATTGGCGTTGTTGTGGAGATTTAAAATTCAACGGTGCGAAGCCGGGGCGGATCGCTAGTATTATTAATAAATGTTTAATCATCACGCTGGACAAGTGGATTAACGATTACAGTACCAGACATCTCGCACCTATGACAGTGTTCTCCATCGTCATTCTAGTTATTTTATGACAGGCGTAAAAATGGCTATATCGTCATTGGCGAATATAGGGAATGCAAGATTCTTCGTGCAACTTTCATATTCAACCCTTGCAACACCCACGGAACGAAATGGGGTGATATATATACTTATACCACGGTATTGTCTCTTACATACCTAAAAAAATATACTATAAGAATATATTTCGTTAGAGATAGACGGAAGACATGATATCTCGTAGTATTTAATGGTTCTAATTCCAATGGGAGTCAGTTTTATCGCAATAACATAATTCTCAAGAAGTCAGATTTATTTTTCCCATGCTCCCCGTTATCGAAGCCGTAAATATAGGGAATACACATCAGTACATAATGAAAACTTGAGTTAAAATATATTATCATGTTTGTTAATTCGACTATATGTTTTTTTAACTTTGTCCATTGCCCTAAACAGCTATTACCATTATAATATATGTTGTTTGTAACTTGATTACAAAAATCTGTACATATAAATAAATTTGATGTGTCTGTCTGTAATATTGAAATAACTGGTCTCTATAAGATTTAGGGAGTTACTTGCATTCTGTTAAAACAAAAATGACCAATTTTGTATCTTTTGTCTGTCTGTATGTCCAGGTCTGAAACTTCACGAACAGACAAAGAAAAATCTAGGCTTTATTTTATACGAAAAACTTCATGATTTTTAAACGAAAAATCGATAAAATAAATGGCACAAATAACGCCATATTAATTGATACTTTCCAGGCGAGCCGGGGAGGTTAGCTAGTTATAAATGAAAAAAATACATAAACTTATTTTGTGTTTTAGTTTAGAAGAGTTGTTACGTCTGTCATCAAATAGTGGCAATTTACAATTCTAATCGTCTGCCACTAACGCCGAAGCTTAAACAAATGTGTTACAATGTAACAATTCGAATACTATGCAATTATTAACCAAACCAAAATATGTCCCCCAACTGCTACATAACTCTCTCAGAAATAAAAGAAGTATGAAGCATGTGCCTAACGAGTCGAACGTATAATATTCCCTGTTTTAGTCGTTGCTTAAAATCTGGTAATTTATGTTGTGGAAAAACCTTCCAAAACATAATAATTTCCTAACAATCAACTCGAATAAATGTGGAAATATTTTTTCTAGCGACTGTTATATTTCTAGCTTTAACGTCAAGTCGTCACTTTCGGATTTTACGCGTACAACCACAACTGACGTAAATAAGCATCGTTATTATAAAATGTCGTTCTTAAATTCCAAGTAGGCAACATTTCTTGTTACTGTCACGTTGTCAGAAATATGCTTATCTCTCCATCTTAGATATTATAATCATTTTACCGTCTTAATCACACGTCGTCATGTAGTGGTGTTGTAAGGGGATCTGTCACCCCCGTGTCATCAGGCGTGACCGCAGGAAATAAAACAGGGGGAATGCGTAGCAGCATCTTGATCTGATAACAACTTAGAATAATAAAAATTGTGGTTGCATAATCGTTCGCCCAGCGGAGGATACTTGTCATAGCTATGAGGGCTGTCTATGGTGGAGCCTATAAATATTTATTTATTTCTTTTTGTCCATAATATTGTTTGGAGCATAAAAAAAGAGATCTTAAAAAACTAGGTTAGTAACATTTCTTGGAAAATATTTATTCTAATTTATGTCATTGTAGAAGCGTGCTCGTCGCGACCCCTGCCAGCCCTTTTCAGGGCTGCAATTCTACACAGCTGCGTACCCATGCCAACGAGGGTTAGGGCGTCCCCCCAAGGCGACGCACACCAGCTCGTCCCCGTTGGTGTGGAATGCAGCGAGCAAAGCGGCGATGGGGACCGTCACCCATCACGTACTGCCCGACACGGCGGAAGGTGGAGGACAGAGTGCAGAGTTGGCACGTGGAATGTTAGAGGAGGCATGAGAGATAAGACGAATGAGTTGATCGAAATAATGAAAGAAAGAGAATTAGATGTCGTGTGTATGTCGGAGACCAAACGGAAGGGCAGTGGTACTGAAGAGCTCCCTGGAGGGGCGTTAGCTCTATGGTCCGGAGTCCTAGAGTCCCAGAGAGCAAGAGCGCCTGGTTGGTCGATGTTATGACTGAATATAAGGTTGTGAACTCAAGACTTATCTAGGTTCGCTTTAAACTGGGACTGACGAAGATATTCCTTTTGGCTGTTTCGTGTTGCTTCATCGTCCAGGGCTGAGCTGGAGGAGTTTTGGGAGAATGTAAGAGAAGTTCTAGATTTGGTTAGGGGTAACGAAAGAATTGTTGTATATGGTGATTTGAATGGATGGGTAGGTACCGCTCGACCAGGGTACGAGTCGGTGCTTGGAAAGTTTGGCGATAAAAGGGTTAATGATGCTGGCAAGCTTATACTGGCTGTATGCAAGGAAAAGGGTCTTCTTGTGACAAACACTATGTTTAATCACAAGAAAATCCATATGTATACTAGAGAAAAAAAGAATGAGAGAAGTATGATCGATTTGTTCCTGGTGGATGACCGACTGCGAAAACAGGTGATGGATACGCGAGTGTTCAGGGGTGCTGACCTGACCTGGGAACGGATCACTATCTAGTGATTACTAGATTTAGGGGTCTGTTCTCGGGTTGGCGCTACCGAACGGCAGTAACAGAACCACAGTCGGTCAGTCGCATCCGAAGCTGGAAGCTTCAGGAAGCGGATACTAAGGACAAATATCATGCGAGGTTAGCCGAAAAGCTGACACCTTCGATGGCAGAAAAGAATGTGTGGAAAGAACATGGCAGAACCTTAGGGATGGAATAGTAAGTGCAGCAGAAGAAGGGTTTGGGACGATAAAAAAGGTAGTAGTAAAAGAAGAGATGCATGGTGGAATGATGAAGTAAAAGAAGCTGTAAAGAAGAAGAAAAAAAGCATGGTTAGACTACTTGGCCTCTAGTAATGATAAGGATATGAGAGAGAAGATGAAAGAAAGATATAAGCTGCAGAAAGTTCACACGAAAGCATTGATTGAGGAAGTGCGTGAAAGGTGTAGAATTGAAGCGGACGAAAGGTTGTCGCACAACTTTAAGGAGAACTCTAAACTCTTCTGGAAAGAGGTTGGAAGGACCCGAATTGGTGCGACAGCCTTAAGAATGAACAAAGTGCTTTCGAGAACCAATGACGTCCTCTCAGAAAAATCGGACGTCATGCAGCGATGGAGCAAATTTTATAGAGAAATGTATGCGTGTGATCTTAGTGAGGGATCCGGGAGTGACGCCGTGACTGGTACGCCAGACCCGGACCTCGATGACACTGAGGTCTTCAGTATGAAAGAGATTGAACGTGCGATTCGAAGTTTGAAATGTGGTAAGGATGCGGGACTAGACAGAGTTACTGCTAAAATGGTCAATTATGGTGGGCCTCGCGTCTGGGACAGCTTTCATCTGCTGTGCAATTTGTGCTGGCGGACGGGGGATGTCCCGGATGATTGGCGATCCGCAGTCATTGTTATATAAAGGTAAAGGTTCACATTTTGACTGCGGGTGCTATCGGGCGATCAGCTTGACCAGTTTAGCAAGTAAAGTTTACTCAGAGGTTTTGACACGAAGGATGCAAGAGAAATCGGAAAGATTTCTATGGGAGGCACAATGCATATTTCGGGAAGAGGATGCACGGATCAAATGTTTTCTCTCCGCATGATCACGGAAAAGCTTTTGGCTGCAAACCAGAAGATTTTCTGTGCTTTTGTGGATCTTGAGAAAGCATTTGAGAAGGTTGTAAGGAAGAAAATGTGGGAAATGTTGGTCGATTGCTAAGGGCTGTGCAGTCACTTTACTGTGTCTGTAAATCCTGTGTGCGGGTAGGGCATGACCTGTCATCAATGTTTGGCGTCCAAACGGGCGTAAAACAGGGTTGTGTCATGTCTTCCTGGCTGTTCATACTGTATCTCGACAGCTGTTTACAAAAGCTGAAAGATAGCTGTTTGGGTGTGAAATTGGGTGACATAAAAGTAAATTGTCTGCTGTATGCTGATGATGCAGTGCTTATTGCACCATCAGAGGCAGAACTGCAGGCATTAGTCACGTGTATGAAAGAGGAATGTGAAATTAAAGGTCTCCGTTTGAATGCTAATAAAACTAAGATTCTGGTATTTGAAAGTGACGAAGAGAGAACGAAGTGTGAAATATAGGTAAATCAGGAATGTCTAGAACAGGTAAATGAAATTGTATACTTGGGGAGTGCTTTTAGCCGGGATGGAAGATGTGATTTAAATGTGGACAGGCGTGTCGCTGCCGGGAACAAAGTCAATGGTGCCCTGACTGCGTTAGTCAAAAGGCAAGGCGTAGTGAAGAGTGCACGCCTTGCAATACATAACGCAGTGTTGGTACCGACTTTGTTATATGGCAGTGAAACCTGGGTATGCCAGAAGAAGCATAAAAGCAAGTTGAATGCAGTGGAGATGCGATCTCTTCGTAAAATGTGCGGCGTTACCATGGCCGACCGAAAGCGAAACGAAGAGATTCGCAATATGGCAGGTTTGAAAGATGATCTTATCAAAAAAATTGATAAGGGCGTGCTTCGATGGTTTGGGTACGTTGAGCGAATGAGTGAAGATCGAATGGTGAGGAAAATATATACCGCGAAAGTTAATATTAAAAGATGTCGAGGTAGACCGAGACTAACTTTCGAAGACCATGTGAGCAAATTGCTCGAAGAGGGGAGGGTCAAGAGTAATCGGATACCTAGACGTGCATGTATGAAGAAGATAATGAATCTGAAAGAAGCGAAAGAGGTATGTAAGGATCGTGACACTTGGCGATCTGTTCTCTCTGGCTACCCCGTCCGGGATTGTGCGTGAAGATAAATAAAATAAAAAAATGTATCTGCCTGCACTGTGACACTACTGCAACATGTGTGTGAGCGTACACCCATACAGTGGCGCAGTGTCGGACAGTCCGGCTTTTCACTAATAACTCTGAGAAAGGTGTTGGCACTCCCTCACACCGTGCGCAGGAGGGATGCGATTCGCTTGCGCACTACGGTGTGAAACCTATCAGTGTGCGCCAATGCGAATATCTCTGATGCACTGCAGTAACTTGAAAGCCCTAACAACATCCTCAGAACATTATTATATTGTACTCGGAAAGCGCTCATAGCCTTCTGCGTGTAGTTGTCCCATAGATTGCTCGTATAAAGTGTTTGGCAGTATGCCTTAAAAAGTGATATTTTGTCATCTGGACTGCTACGTGCAAATCTGCGAGCCAACATGTTACAGCGGACTGCTATCGCTCTCCTTTCTCTTTCAATACCCTTGTCATCCTTCAAGTCCTCGGTAACCACGTGACCGAGATACTTGAAGGATGGCACCCTTACAAGTTCGCTTCCGTTGTACATAAATATTCTTACGGGTCCTGGCTTTAAAAACCTTCAACTCGCTTTTCCTAACATTATACAAGAGGCCGTGGGATTTTGCATACTCCTCGCATATTGAGATCAGCCTTCTTAGAGCAGCAGCTGAAGGACTCAACAACACCATGTCGTTCGCGTAACTGATTCTGTTTACAGAGTTACCATCAATGAAACAGTCGACACTGGTGCTGCCAAGTCCAACAATCAACTCGTCTACATACAGGTTACAAACCATCTTGTCTCACCCCACACTCCAACCCTTACGCATCAGAAAGCTGAACTAACCATTTGACCTAGTTAGTCTGGTAGCCATACCAATATCTAAAAATATTTATGATCTCACCAGGCACATCTGAATTTAGTGGTTTTTTTTTCACAGGATGTCATACATAACCAATTCAAACGCCCTGGATAAGTCAAGAAAAGCCACATAAACTGGCGTCTTCCTATCCATATTATACCTGACAGTATGCTTGAGAGCCAGAATGGCGCACTCAGTTGACAGTTTTGGCATGAAACCAAATTGAGCGTCGTGCAGAACCAGGTGACGCTTGAGTTGTCTCAACCAGACCGTCAAGTACTTTTGCTATGATGGTGGCTAATGAAGTCGGCCGATAGTTTGTCTTGTCGGATGTATCTCCAGTTTTATTCTTAACAGTAGGAACAACGACCGATCATCAAATCTGCAGGTGTCTGATGCAGAAAATAAATAGCAAATCTCGTAGCCTCGGGAGGTGCGGCCCAGCATACACGAAATGCTCAATGATGAGGTCGTCATGACCCGGTGACTTCCCTCTTTTCACACCTTTAATTAACTATTCAATCTCTAGCTGTCACACGTTTTGGCACACCAGATACGATGACCTCAACATCAGCACCCCGTGAATCTAGCTGCGACAGCACCCTAAAATGAGAACTGAACAAGTTAGCTATATCTCTGGGGTTTTGAATACCAACGCTTACCGGTATGCTAGGATTCGGACTTAATTTCCTGGTGCATTTCCAGAAGCTTCGAAAATCTTTATCTTTCTGATAGGTTCCTATGTTCAGTAAAGAATTTTTGATACAGGCTGTAATGAATGAATGAAACGTATTCTAAATGTAATTTTAGGTGTAACATAAGTATGATTTTACGTTAAGGTCACGTCGGACATGAGTAATTCAGGGTAAATACGTGTCTTTATTAACGCTTACTCGACTACTTAGTTCGCGAGGTGGAAACACATTTCCTCGTCTGGCAGCCAATGTCAAGCAATGGACTTTTATTGGTTATGATGAACAAATGACATTATGTTAAAATACATTAAAACAAGTGGTAAAATCAAAAAAATTGTACCACCGAATTCAATATAAATAAAATGAGAATATCGTCAATGTAGTCGAAGTCAATTAAATACGCATTATTAAGGATAACTCAAAAACTACTGGTCAGCTCTTGATCAAACTTATATGGGATAACACGAGAAGCACCAGTTTTCAATTTAAAAAAAAAGAATCATCAAAAGGCTTGGTAAGCGGTTTTTAGTTCTATTGAGTTATTATTAGGAAGATGATATATATTATAATGATATAGATTTATTTTTTATGTCAAAATAATTGAGCAATGGTTTTTCAAACCAAAAAAAGTCGTAATGTTGTTTATAATAATTTATTTATTTAACTTCATATAAATAAATATTATTTAAAATACTACTAATATTTATATTATAATCCAAGAGCTAGCGACACATTTTGATCACGAATTTGACCCATCTAGTCATATAGCTCAAAAGTGTCGTTTACGAAAGTTGTATAGGGAATTGCTAGTCGGCTTGGCATGCACAGGTGGGGTAGGTACTGCGCAAGGTGAAATTAAGGTAAAATATTTATGTAATAAAATTGACCCAGCGCGAAATAACACGAATTGTATTATATTATCAATAGTAAGCGTAGTATATCGATTACTGACTATTTCAGTGGGGTAGCACGGAAGTAGTACCCCAAAGATATATAAAAAAAAATTGACCCATGCTAACAATTTAATAGCGTGTCAAGTACATTTTTTAATAATTATTCTAAAAAGCCAGATCATTTCGGAGGTGGGAAAAACATAATATAATAAAAATACTTTACGAGAGACGAGATGGTTAGCGCAGCTGATCAAACTACGTTCAACGCTCTAAACCAATGAGAACGCACCATGAACGCTCTCACTACAATATCTAAGAATTTGGGATTATCTTTATTTTTTTTATATATTCTTTTTTAAATATACCTATTAAAATGTATTTTCGATTTTTTCTACAATAATTTAAGAAAATTCATACCGGTGTCATTTTTACTCAAAAAATATCATAACTCACAAAAGTCGAAAAGGTTAGTACAGTAGACTCTGGTTATAAGTTACATCGGAATCGGATGCTTTAGTCACTCTCACGGCAACTATACCTATATATAAAATTTTCCTTAAAAGTAGAAGAGAGAAAGAAATATAACTTATAACTATTGTCTCATACTCATAGGGAAATTATTCAATTCTGACATATTTTTTTTATCAAAACGTTACCTCCGCACTAGGATTTTCTACTGTATCGTGGAGGCAGTTTACAAACATAAATTGCACGAGGACAAACATCCAGACTCTGAATAATTATTTGTAGGCCATACAAATACTTGTTCCGTGCGGGATTCGAACCCGCGACCCCCAGTCCAACAACTCATTGCTAAGCCACTGCGCCACGGAGCCGTCAACTACTAAAACAATTATACATGTATGTACCGGACGGATACAAAGGGAAACGGCGACGACCATAACTGTTTGATGTGCCGAACGGAAGGATAATCCTAATGCGTCTGGATCCCTCACGCTTACTCTCTGCACACTTAAATTGATAGCGAGAGAAATAGGCTCGTTCTGATGTCCAATGAGTGAGTTCACAAAGCTAGCATTATACATTATTTGTTATGTACCTAATTTAAAATATAATTGCGTATAATAATAATAGCACAAAAAATAGTTATAATAATAGCATATAGAATAGTTACTCTATCGTATTAGGATTACGTGTAAAGATTAAAACACATATACCTACATAAGTGTTGACATAAATAAATAAATAAAAAAGTTATAAGTAAGTAAATCGGTTCTCAATATGCTTACTTTCTACTGTAGAAATGATCAAAGTTTATAAAATAATCTAAAAAGACTGCTTCTAAAAGGCTGCCTTTAAGAATTACTTTAAGTAATATTATTTTCTTTAAATCGTATGATTGAAAACACAGTAACGTTTTAGATACAGCAATTCTTGTAATAAATGGATTGTAAATGCGTTTGTAATTAAACATGTTTTTATTTAATTTTTAATCTACTCTGGATCGTCATCATTCAGTAAAAGTTTTTAATATGAAAGTCTTATAGTACAATCACATTAGCATCAACCTCGGGATGAGAGGTAAAAAGCTGAATTTTCGTTTATAATACTATCATTTTGACGTTCTAAAAGTTGTTTTAAATGTCCCATGAAATCTCGTGTCTGCGTCGTAATTTATTCAAGGTCAAATGTAAACAAACAATAGTTTGTTTACATTTGTTTACATAGCAAATAGATAGCTGTAATGACGTGGGCACCTTCTCACCCCCTAAGGGGGAAAAGGGGTTAAAACTTTTTATGGAAGCCCGTCATTTTAGAGCTAGAAGCTTGAAACTTTGTTTTTAGGGTAAAGATTAGAAATAAACAATTACGTGCCCAACGGTTTTTGAAAATTTAA
Source organism: Parnassius mnemosyne (assembly GCA_963668995.1). Lineage (NCBI taxonomy): Eukaryota > Metazoa > Arthropoda > Insecta > Lepidoptera > Papilionidae > Parnassius > Parnassius mnemosyne. Next base: position 13,521,057 of record CAVLGL010000084.1, on the reverse strand, counting down.
CTCCAAAGGGGGTGAAAAAAGGGTTGAAAATTTGTGTGGGGAAACAAGATTAGTTGAACTATTTTATTCGAAACTTCACAGGCGTACTCTTACGTACAGGGGTGATGGGTATTCAATCAACATACCACAACGCTTTCCTACAACTAAGTTGCCGCTTAATAAAACTGTCTGTTCTGCAAGTTTCTATTCGTATTGAATAATGATTAAAGAAGGAGAAGATAACTATTTAGTCAACTATCGTGCCCTTTTAAGTCAATATATGGTGAATGAATACGCCAAAATAGAAACAGAGAGACTAAATTATATCAAAAATAATCAAGCCAAATTACGTGCTAATAGTTACAGTTTTGCTAAAATACCGGATCCCAAACGTGACTCAGAGCTTCAAGAAATCGTTAAAAATAATATGATACATGGACATTTAAATCGAAAGTCACCATGTATGAAAGATAACATGTAAAGTAAACGATAACCCAAGACTCTCATGAGGGAAACTCAAACCGGTGAAAACGGTTATCCGCAGTACAAGAGACGTTTACTAGATGACGGTGGGTTCTCTGTTGATATCGAAAGCACAACCATAGATAATCCCTGGGTAGTCCCATATAATCTAGTATTTTTAAAAACATTTAACGCTCACTTAAATGTGTAATATTGTCATTCGGTGAAGTCATTAAAATACATCTGTAAATACGTAAAGAAAGTTTCAGACCAGGTATCGTTTGCTTTAGAGAATGAGAAGGATGAAGTTAAAATCTACACAAGTGGAACATATATAGGTTCATTAGAGGCAGTATGACGAGTCTTTGAATTTCCCATTCATGAGTGTTTATCTCCCGTAGTCCACCTCGTTGTTCATTTGGAAAATGGGCAAAGAGTTTAATTTAATGAGCAAAATCTGAGTGAAATAGTGAATTAAAATTGAAATAGCGATTTGTGTAAAGTGGATAACTTTGCAAAAACATTGCTCTAACTAGAAGTACCTGCATACTACGTTTGGGATAAAAGAAAGTTCCAAACGAAAAAGAGAGGAGCAAACGTTGAAGGCTGGCCAGTGCTAAAAAAAGAGCACTTTCTGGGCAGGGTTTATACTTTGCATCCGAAAAATACAGAATGCTACCACTTTCGCATGCTTGTTCTTGAGATCCGGGTCCCAATTTCGTTTAAAGTGTTAAAAACTGTAGATAGTCATATATATTCCACGTTCTAATCAGCGTGCAAAGCTCTCGGCTTGCTTAAAGATGATCAGCATCTGTTCGCAGCAATGGAAGAGACAACACTTTGCCAACCACAGTAAATGATTCAGGATCTTTTTACGATTATTTTAGTGTTCTTCCAAGTATCAGACCTTGAAGCCTTTGGGAAGAAAATCGATGAATACCTATCTGAAGATTTTAAAAGGCAATTGGAAAGACAGGAGGATGTGGATGTAGAGCACATAACAGATGTGGTATTTAACAAATCGAAAGGCATTTGTAATAGAAGATGCCGTATTAGCGTTAGGTGGTCTGCTACTAAAAGAGTATGGGTTACCTCAGCCAAGCAAAGAAGAACAACTTGAAACTAGAGAGTTTCTTAAAGAGACCAGTTAGAACTTAGCATCATTAGAAAACACAGTTAAAAATAATGAAGGATCACTTAATGACGAACAAAAAGTAGTTTACAATCAAATTAACACAAAAATTAAATCAAATGATGGTGGAATACTCTTTTTAGATGCTCCTGGTGAAACAGGCAAAATATTCCTCATAAATTTGCTGTTAGAAAAGTTAGAAGTACTCACAGAATTGCTTTGGCTGTGGCTTTTTCTAGTATCGCAGCTACACTGCTTGAGGGTGAACAAACTGCTCATGCTAACTTCAAGTTACTACTAATTTTAACAACAGCTGATAGTCCCATTTGTAATATATCGAAACAAAGTAATTTTGCTGAAGTATTAAAACATACGAAAATAATAGTGTAGGATGAAATAACCGTGGCTTGTAAGGGTGGCGTAGAGGCTTTAAATAGAACTCTACAAGATACAAGAGGAAATTAGAAGTTAATGGGTGGTGTAACGGTTTTGCTGGCTGGAGATTTTAGACAGACGCTACCAATAGTACCAAAAGGAACTAGACCAGATGAAGTTAAGGGGTTTCTTAAGATATCCACTTTATGGCCTCTATTTTTTTTTAATAACATTACCCCCACACTAGGATTTTCTCCTGTATCGTGGAGGCAGTTTACAAACAAAAATTTCACTAGGACAAACATCCAGACCCGGAACAATCATTTGTAGGCCATATAAATACTTATTCCGTGCGGGATTCGAAAATATGCATATATAATATATATAAAATAAGGTACGCTTAGGAGAAAAGAAGAGAAAAGTCTGTTGGTGGATTTGCGAATCTCCTACTTGAAATCGACAACGGTGATTACCCGATAAATGACGGAATGATAACCATCCCTGATAATTTATGCACAGTTGTATTTACGTTACAGGAGTTAATATCCAAAATTTACCTAGATATTGCTCATATCGACGATAAACCAATGGGATGGTTGTGTGAACGTGACATGCTAAACCCGAAAAACGACCAAGCAGACCCAATTAACGATATACTGTTAACGTCTTTTGAGGGCAAAGAAATGAAGAAATTTCACCATCGCACATCGCGATAAAACTCGCGATACCAACCATACTATCTCGATGATTGGTGGTCCGCGATTTTTCCAGACCGATACGACTAAGGGACCTTCAAGAAAAGAGCGTACTCCTTTTTAAAAGGCCGGCAACGCATCTGCAATGTCCCTGGTGTTGCAGTTAGTCATGGGCGGCGGTAGTCACTTACCATCAGGTGACCCGCTACTCGTTTGCCCCCTCTCCTTTAAAAAAATATAAAATCCGTCAATAGACTCTGTGGTCAACACAGATGACGCAATTAACTACCCTGTTGAGTATATTAATTAACTAAAACCATCGTCTTCCACATTATAAGCTTATTCCGCGCGTTTGCGTTGCATTAGAACTTTGTTGTATGTTTGTCAGTTAAAGTTACATTTAAGTTAATTTCGCACAATAAATTTAGCGTTAAAAAGCTATATTAAATTAATAGTGTAACCACTTGAACTGGCTATTTTATAGTTCAATAATATTTTACGCATAATATGTACTAATAATTATTTGATAATGCCTTCAGAGAAATACTTGTTAGCTAATTTTACTTGAATTTCTTTACTTTAAATTATTTCCTTTGTTGTGATTAAGTTCGGTAAATATTCGTAGTGTTATTTAATTTTTTATCGTATAACGTTTCACGTTGACAACAAACGGCTCTCAGTATGACCGATGGAAAATATTAAAAAAAGGGAAGTTTGAAAGGCCATTTTTTACAACAACAACATTTTTTACAAATTGCGGAAGGTAATGATTTTGAGGCATTGTATTATAAGGCACTGTCAAAAGCACAAAATATTCTTTCACAATATAATAAAAGTAATGAAGAGTCAGCGTGTAGTAATAAGTTTTCTCTTGCCAGTACAAGCCAGCATAAGCTAATTAAATTGCCAACCATTCAGCTGCCAAAGTTTAGTGGGTAATGTAAGATTGTCTAGTTTTAGGACACCTTTACTAGTCATATTTACACTAACTTAGCAAAGTAAATAAGATCTTAGAAGATAGCACAATAACTCTCAAAATTTTGGCGTCTTGAAGAGGTGGATTCAAGGTCATCCTATTACCTTCCTGAAGGGAAACTATGTGAGGAGCATTTTGTTAAGAACAAAACCCATCTACTGACGGTCGTTTTTCTGTTTGTATTCTCCTCAAGCAAAATCCTGATGTATGAGGTGAATCGTTTGAAAGAGCTAAGCAACGTTTTTTGTCCTTGGATCGTAAACTAAAAATAAGCCGGATCTAAGTAAAGTCTATTACGATTTCATGTTCGAACATCAGTCTTTAGGACATATGTCCTGTCATATGTGTATATTTCGTTCCCCACTATGGCGTTTCAGGCGAGAGTAACATAACTAGAAAATTAAGAGTCGTGTTGAATCCTAGTGAGCCAACTTCATCAAGTGTTTTATTAAAAAATTTCCCGATGATGGCCCTTTTTTTGTTTTACATGGGGAATTGCCCACGCATACCCGCCTCGCGGTTGCAAGGAAGAGCTATGTCGGACTCGCATCGATTAAAACCCCATGGTCTTCCACCTTTGTCGCATATTGGCAGGGCTACGGGAACACTTTCGCACACATCCACTTCCCTTACAGCGCTGGCCGCCCCATGATGGCCACTCCTCGGGAGAGGACTATTTCTCCCCCATCTCCTTTTCAGCAGATCACATGGCGCACTCTCCTCCGCAGCCTCCAACTTCAGCTGCGCAACGAACGCCCCTGTACCTGATGCGTGAAGGCCAAGGGGCCAGAAAAAACGAGCACTCGGGAGCACTAGCCTTCCTGACCCCAACGGCGGATCTGGTCTATGGTTCCGTCGTCAACCAAACTTCGGCTGCGGAGGGTAGGAAGAGCAGCGCCTCACAATACCAACACTCGTCTAACCCCGCTGCCTCACTACCACTGCATCAATCAACGGTGCTGCCCTATCAGAGTCGCGAAGGATAGGGTGAGTGGTGCATTGCCATACCAACACTTCTCTTCATCCGCAACTCCACCTTGGTTACAGCGGTAGGGGGAGAGACCACTCTTCTAGCCGCAGCCCACTAACATTTATCCGAAGTGGACTCGCCAAGCCCACTCGGAGTGGCCAACTCGGGCCGACCCTACACCTCAGGTCGGACCTTTTTGTTACATGGGGAAATGCCTTAGCATACCCGCATTGCGGGGGTGAGGACGGGTTATTTCGGACTCGCACCAACTAAAACCCCATGGTGTTCCATCTTCATCGCATTTTGGCAGGCCCACGGGAACGCTTTCGCACACATCTGCGGCCCCAACCGCGCCGACCGCTCAATGGCAGCCCCTTCTTGGGGCAGGACCTCTCCTCCCCATTCTCCTTCTCAGGAAAGGTGCAACAGGAACACAAGACACTCCTCTCTCCACGTCCTCCAACTCCAACTGCGTATTGGACCCCTCCCCCCCTCCGCCCGCTTCCAATACGTGAAGGCCATGGGGCCAGGAAAATCGAGCGCTTAGTAGAACCCACTTTCCCGACCCCAGCGGCGCATCTGGTCTCTGGCTCCACCGCCAACCAAGTTTCGGCCACCGAGGGTAGGGAAAGCGACGCCTCGCAATACCGACACTCCTCTCCCCCCGCGGCCCCACCACCACCACATCAACGGTGCGGCCCCGTCTGAGTCGCGGAGGATAGGGCGAGTGGTGCATCGCCATTCCAACACACCTCTTCCTCCACGATTCCACCTCGGCTGCAGCGGTAGGAGGAGAGGTTACCACTCTCACCGCAGCCTACCGACACACATCTGAAGTGGGCTCGCCAAACCTACTCGGAGTGGCCACCTTGGGCCGGCGCTACATCTCGGACTAGCCATGTAGGTTCCTCTTAGTTTACCGCGGGCAACCAAGCAACGGACACTAAGCTCCCCCGCCCACGACAAGGCGGGTCTAGCTACTCGATGTGTAAAGCAAATAGGGCAAAACTATATCAGAAATTATTTTGAAATTTACGTCGACGACTTATTGTACATCCATGCTCGACAGTTTGATATTGAACAATTCAAAGATTCCATTCCATTTCCACCACAACCTATTATTATCACGCTTCATAAATTATCAGCAGTCGATACATGACTCAATGTTCAAAATCATACCAATCCCTAGATCTACACAAAGTAATTCTCGTTTGTTTACATACAAATACAGATTTGTATTTAGAGTCGTGGTACAACAGAGTCCCTCGCTGTAAATTTCACAATCCCAAATAATCCGGTTCGATCTCTACCGGCACCAATGGAATTGTTGTTAGAACGTTGTTTTATATGAATTGCAATTTTAAATGCTCATTTATCATGTACTCGTCTGTGTCCTTCACACATCGTGAGGAAACCTACATGTCTGAAAAATTTAAAAAAAATGCTTAGTTCGCCAATACGTATTGTGGCAGCGCGGTGGACATTAGATTTTCTATGCTAAGTTTAATTGAAATCGGAAAAATAAGTTTCAGAGAAGATATCAATAAAAATTGCATCGGAGTCAGGAGTAAAAGGGTAGTGCCCGCTTCGATTTGCTTCGTTAAGTGGGTCAATGAAAACAGCTGGAGGCAAGAAAAGGAAGCTATGCACTATTTACACTACATATATTATCTGTGCTGTGACAGATTAATCGGACAATTAGTTTCAGAAGAAATAGCAACAAAATTTGTATCGGACCCAGGGATGAAATGGCTAAGGATATGCCTCAGTAATTGATTTCATAGATTATTTACCTGTCGCATGTTTCAAAATATTAATGCATTTTCATGGATGAGAACAGAAATACAAATATTGAAGTTACATTATAGTTAAAATACAAAATGTTATGTATAATGTCAAAGTTGTTGGTTCAGTCAGAATAATAAAGCTCAAATATAACGTCGACGCTATGTAAATTCCTTGTTTCCGGTGCAATTGTTAAGTCTCGCAATAAAGAAAGTTACTACAAACATGCTTCAGAACTTAAACTTAGAAGCCAAGACGGCTTGCTGAGAGCTTAATTATGCTGCATAAAATTAGTACTCAACAGTGTTTCTCCTTAGTATAACTACTAGTTTTTAAAGAAAACTTTATTTTCAAGCGATAAAATTTATAATAAACGCTTCTTATAACGTTATATTATAAACCATACTGATAATGTCGTCCGTACCGAATTTTGGTCACCGCGGCCAATCTAGCCATCTGCGCAGAAAAGGATCATAGTGCACAAGTTAGTGTGTGCACAAGCATACGTGTACTCTATATTCCCCAACGCTCATAGTCCTATGGGACGGCATTCCGACGCGACTCAAGAGATTAGGATCTGGAATAATGGCTTTACATGCTTTCCGAGGTATGCAATATCGCCGAATTGGTCCTGGCCTGCTACTGAGAATCCTTTGACAGAAAAACCCAATAACTGGTTTTTGGCCCGACCCGTAATTTGAAACATACATTCGCGTTTACGACTATTAGACTAACAAGACAGTCATAATATGTACAGAATGCCTCAATAGATCATGATATTGTTTTATCAGTGCTTCTTTTCTTCTTCTCTTCTTCTTTATCAGCCTAAAGCAGTCCTGTCCCAATGTGTAAGGGTTTGAATGAAGAGGTATACTGTCACCTACCAAACATCAAGAAAACATACTAGAACCCGGTACTGGGTCAACTATTGTTAACCGGGAAAATAAAAGAAGGAAATGAATATTTTAATATTACTTTTCTATGAAAACATAATTTTCCTTAATTTAAAAAAATATCCAACACCTGCAAATCACAGCAATGGAAAGACCTATTAGCACTTTTATTTGGATTTCCGAAGAGAAATCCGTTTTCCCCGTTCATTGTTACGACGCATGTAAATACAATTTACTATATCTATAAACCAGGCTAAATAATGATGCTACTAGTACGTGTGGGTTTATTATCTTTGTTTCAATGTTAAATTGAAAACAATAATTTTGAATTACAGTCTGTAATAGAAAAATTATTTTAAAATAAAATAATTTTATATTTAAAAATAAGTTTTAAATTATTTTTAAAATAAATCCGTTTTATAGCAGTCGCAAAGCCGACAGAGACGATTCCAAAGCATATTTCTATACTTGAGTACCATGTGGTGGTACCATTTAGTTTAAAAGCTATATAGCTATCAAATGGTGGCGGTATAATCATCAATGTACCACTTGCCGTTACACAGCTCTTTCATTTTTTTATGAAATTGATGAGACAAACGAACTTCAGTCCACCTAGTAGTTAGTGACGACTGCAGCACATAGACATCTGTAACCAGCTTCATATAAAGAAGGCTACATAATATGCGTTAAACGTCCAAATAATTAGATAGAATATGTAACAGCCTGTAACTATACTGGCTACTTATACTGGCAGAAATAAGGAGTGAGTAGGTACAACCTACTTAAATGGACACATAGACAGAAAATAATATTTTATGCCGCAAATATCATACCAACGTTTCAAAATTATTTTGTTACTTCTGCTATTTTTCTAAAAGCTACCAAAAAACATTTTTTTCTCTTGTTTCTTTCATGTACGACACATCTAAATACAATTTACAGTCTACATAAAGAGGGTGAGATAGCGTTGCTACGTGCAAATTACAACAAATGTCGCTGCGACCTTTATCATGTTGTAGAAAGCCAAGGTTAAAAAACACATAATAATTTTACAAACCACTTAATAAATGTCATTATAAAGTAAGATTTAGTAGATCTTAAGCTTTGAGATTTTGATTATGGATTTTTTAAATTATTTTGTTCAACTTTGAAGTTTAATGTTTTAATTAATAGAAAGATGTTTGTTCTTATTAAAGCTACTCATATTTTAAAGCGCATTCATTAGACTTTCATACATATATTCAGACGCTAAAGTTTATTTATTTATTTCTTAAATTTATTCCCTGAGATACTCCTGACAATTTATGGTATAAATTGCCTGTACGGCGTCTTCTTTGCAAAATAAAATATGATTTCAAAGTCAATCGTGTTATTCCATTGCAAAATTTTTTGTTCATAGATATAGAAACAGCGTATGAAACTGGTATTCGCCTACGATCTCTCATCGAGTAAATTCCTCAATCAATTAAGTCGGATGCAGTTATCCTGGATTTTTAAAGGATATGGTTAAAAACGAGCACACAGTCCACCTGATGGTAAGTGGCTGCTGTGACCCATAGACATCCACATCTCTCCTTAATAAAAGATCAAAATACAGATGCGTTGTCATCCGTGATTACAATGATGGAATGCCTCTTTTCCAGTAAAATTAATACATATATATATATATCAGGAATTAAGTGAATAAAATAAAGCATAAATAAATAAAAATATAATAACGCCCTACATAGTTGCTCCAATATAATACCATGAATAGTATAGAAATGGATTATAAATTATAACAAAATGCTGGGTAAGGGTTTTCAAGATTTGGGATCTGCGAGATCGTAAGTGGTGCCCAGTGGGCCGGAAAGTGATAATAGAATGATTTATTTTATGCATCCCGAATTCGGAAGCATGTATTGTAAGCTATTTGACTTCAGAACTAATTATAATCTTAGAATTATATTTGTTTTGTCAACAATAGGAGTAATTCGTAAAACTAGTTCAAATTACATTTGCAATTTTTTTTTAATAAGCACTTCATCAGCATTTTACTGACTTCGAAAATGCAGGAAGTAATTATGACAATGTAACTTTTTGATTTATGAGAGGCATTTCCAATAATTAATTGTCTATACATAAACATTCATTCAGTTATTGTAGGCAATTCACAATTTATCTTACGTACTTCTGCATCTTGAAGACTGGCTTGATTTGATTTGACATCAAAAACTAAAAATATTAAAACAGTTTGCACATAATGCACATAAAATCTTCTAGATTCGAAAAGTTCTAGGTAAGAACTTTGATTACGTGGTAGAGCGATGCTGCAGCTGTATTAGTAGTACAGTTGTAGCACGAATGAGTCGTCTCGACCGGGGAAGGACCACGCTCTCATAGAATACCAGCGTCAAATAGCAGCTTAGCGCTGCTATTTTACGCTGTGTTTCGTATGGTATGTGTAGAGAATCGGAGACCCTTTTTACTGGAAAAGAGGCATTCCATGTTAGTCCTCACGGGTGACAACGCATCTGCATTTCGATTCGTAATCGAGGATAAATGTAGATGTTTATGGGCCACAGCTACCAATTACCATCAGGTGTATTGTGTGCTCGTTTGTCACTCCTTTACTATAAAAAAAGAACGTATACTATCTACTACGTCTGAATACGTAATACAATAAAAACTTCATACTTTATTTTTCCACACAGGGTAATTATTTATTACTACTCTCATGTAAATTAATAAATTTTTTTTTAATTTACATGAGAGTACCCCTGAATTATAACCTATTTATTAACAAAAGAAGAATTAAAATCGGTCCATAAAAAATAATTTGTGACCAAACTTTCAAAAATATATACACAGAAAAATTGAGAATCATCCTCATATTTAGAAGTTGGTCAAAAAGAAAAATGTAGTTTAATCATTAATTTGAATGCTCATTTCCTTAAAAATTTATATCTTACCGAAATCATTTGCAATATTTAATTTTCTTAATCACCAAACCAACAAGATTGTATGAAAAATATTTAAAATATTTTTATTATTGTATCCAAAATAAAAAAAGTGCTGTGTAGACTCTAGTCGTGCTTACCAAAGGTTTTGTTTCCCTTCTAGATCATTAAGGTAACTGTGATTAATGTCAAGTGGCCAGGAAAATGATAATGCAACAATTAATGTTTCCACTTCTTGACATGATAACATTGTTTAGAATTGTTTTTCACAGCATGTTAAATATACGTATGTATTGATCTATAAAATGTCTTTATTAAACGAGTTTTAATTTCATTAATTACTATGTGTCTATTTACACCAGGACTATTTGCCTCAGAACAGTATGGTTTTAAAATTTACCCAATGAATGTTTAATGTAAATACGTTTTTAAAATGGGAGAGAGAAAAACGAATAGAACGAAAATAGTTCGTTTTTATAGAAAGTATATCAGTTAAGTAATAAAAATTCTCAAATGAAAACTACTTCAGTGTACCAGTGTCTTTAAAAGTCGTGGACTGGAATTAAGCTTTGAGGGTTTGCCTTAAATGCAGTGGGTAGTTAAATAATGTGGTTAGTGGGTAGTTAAATAAAGTTTATCGGTGCGCCGCGTCGGGCGGCGCGGTGGCGGTCGCGGCCGAGGGTGCGGCGGCCGGCGCGGCGTGCGAGCTGCGCACGGCGGGTCCGGCGGCGTCGCCTTGTCCACGTTGTGGTGCTCAGTGTACTGATGTAGGTTCGTGTCCAGCTATTTCGGTGAAGTGCTATGACTACAGCAAGAATATGCAAATATAAAAATAGTGTTAAAAATGTATGAAATAGAAGTGAATACAGAAAAATCTGATAATGATGATTGTGAGTCGTTTTATGTATCTGTGTTAATGGATACAACGCAGAATAAAATCGGCGGCGATGAATGGTACGAGGTATGAAGAGGTGAGTGTGGCTCTGAACGTTTTAAGCTGGATACCGGTGCCGACATTAACGTCTTATGTTATAATAGATTTTTGACGCTGGGATTTGACACGGAAATGATATGTAATAATTATAAAATAAAATTACAGTCGTTTAGCGGGGATGTTATTCCGATAAGAGAAGTTTGTCATCTGAAATGAAGTCATAAAAGTAAAATGTATATTTTAAAATTTGCAATTGCAAATTCAGTATGTAGTATGTATAACGTCTTCGGAACTAGGATTAATTCAACGAGTTTACGGCATTAATATTGTAGAAAATTCGGATCTTTTTGAAGGCTTAGGATGCTTACCTGGTGAGTACCATATAGTTATTGATAAATTAGTTAAACCGGTAGTTTGTACCTCTAGGATTGGGTGATAAATTATTAGAAGAATTACACAGGATGACTGACTTAGGAGTCATTAGAAAGGTCACTCACCTAACACAATGGGTGAATTCAATAGTAATTTCAGGAAAAAAAATAGAAAATTGCGAATTTGCTTAGACCCAAGACCTATCAATAATTCTATACGGCGTGCACATTTCCAACTGCCAACCATCAAGGAACTTGCTACTAAAATTCACGGAGCTAGTTTTTTTTCATTATTAGACGCAAATTCAGGTTTTTGGGCAATAAAACTTGATAATCACAGTTCAGACTTATGCACCTTTAGTACACCGTTTGAGCGCTATCAGTATTTAAGGTTACATTATGGTTTAAGCTGCGCTTCATAGGTATTTGGTGGTATGGACTAGATTCTTTTATAGACGATATATTATGCTGAGGATGAAATATAGACGAACATGGTAGGCGTTTAAATGCATTATTAAATAGCGACCGTGAAATTAATTTAAAATTTAATAAAGATAAATGTCGTATATGTGTGGAGGAAGTGACTTACTTGAGTCATATTTAACAAAAACGGAATGAGACCAGATTTCAAAAAAGTAAAAGCAATAAAAATATGTCATTATTGAGCTGTTATGTAAAGAAAGGGATGACAATGAAAAGGAAATAATAAATACAATTGCTAAAAATACTGAGCTAAAAAATGACATGGTTAAGTTGCATAAAGAATATACATTTGTTTCAAAAGAAAGGGATCAACTTCAGAGAACAGTCAATGAGTTTGACCAGTGCAGCAAGGAATATGAGGAATCCCTCAAATTAATTGCTGCATTGCAGTTACAGTTAAGTGAGGCTAATGAGCAGATTGTGCAATTAAAACATTACATAGATAACATGAAAGCGTCCCAAACTCAAAGTCTGTTCAATGAGCTCAGAGACCGTGAATCTTCTAAAGCATTGCAACCCTCCACAACAATCGATTTGACTGGTTATGATTATGTCACATCAAGAACAGCAGCAAGGACTACCTGCAGTAGAAGAAAATTAAAGAAATATATAAAAAATAATAAATATATTAGAAAACTGCAAAAATTAATTAAAACTATAATTATTGTTGAAAATTATATAAATGTATGCAAAGAAAAGCATGAACTAATTAATAAAGTTAAAATATATTCAATTGAGGTGGAAAATATGAATCACTGTTAAAAATTTTTTGAAAAGTTGAAAATATGAGACTGATATAGAGTGTCGAAATTCAACAATTTTATCACTTATATCTCCCTACAAATCATATCAAATAAATATGCATCGGCTCAAGATGAAATAAAAGAACACATATTGGCCATGAATGATCTGGTAAAATCATGTAAAAATAATGAGGAGCGCTTTGACTCCTTAATAAAACATCAGAGTGAGTATTAGCGCTCCATACTAGGTTCGTCGGGTACAATATGTGTAAATAACAAAGTATACAGTAAAGACTCATTATTTTCACCTACACTCTATGACAGTGCCATGACAAAGAATATATAAACTTAAAAAGCAATGTAAATATAAAAAAATGAAGTTATTATGTATTGTGATGACATAGGCAAAAATTTGGCATGATGTTAAATAACTGTTTAAAAGGACATCTGATCAGTAATAATTGCATGCCTAGTAAATTTTGTCCTAATAGCACATTAATAATTCTTGTTGGGAGAAGAGGCAATGTAAACAAAAATCAATTATTAAAATATATTGATAATCTAAATACTTTAAATGTACATAAAATTATCTTGTTTACATTGCCTTACATACAGGGTTGGCCGCAGGAAAATAAAATAAGATATGATTTAAATTTATTAATGAATAAATTTTAATGTAAAAATAATATAAACTTGATATTTAATTGTTATTATTATAATAAAAGAATAAATTCAACAGACATAAATAATTTATTTAATAAACTTTTGACTAGAGATAGGTATTAACAATCTAGATATAATTTAAAACAGATAGCAAATATGCTATCTTATTGTTTACATTTTAATTCAGCCAAGGACTTGGCTACACAGACATCTGCTTCTTTTGAGCAGTATAATGACTTAATATTTAATTTGGAATCAGTTCCAAGTAATTTAAATTAGAAAATGAGACAGACGTAATCTCTAGCAGTTCTAATTATGTAAATAATTTAGAATGTAGCTTACAGATCTTTAATTGTATGACTCCACAGAGTGATAATGAAAATTGTTTACACTTGGTGCATCAAAATATACAAGGCATGATAGGCAAAGAGCTAGAAATTGAGTTGTTCTTAAATAGCAACAAAATCCATATTTTATATCTTACTAAACATTAGTTGAAAGCTAATAACTTAATGTTTAACTTCAGTAATCATCACGTGGTCAGTTCTTTTAATAGAAGAACGGTTTCAAGAGTTGGCTACTTAATATTAGCTAGTAAATTATTGTCATGTAAAGAACGTAAAGATATTGTGAGCCTCTCTGTTGAGCAAACTGTAGAAATGGCATGTGTTGAGTTTGATCACCTCATTGTTGTGAGCATCTACAGACCCCCCATGTTCTATATACGATACTTTTAAAAAAACTATAGAGGAAGTTATTGCTAAGCTTAATAAACAGAATAAATCTGTTGTAATAAGTGGATACGTTAATATCAATCTCCTAGAAGCTTCCTCCATCAATATTAAATTAAGATCATTCTTTAAATCATATTATGGTCTTTTAATTTATTTTTAGAGCCAACGCGTATTGCTCAATCTAGTGCAAAATGTATAGATAAAATTTTTACAAATGTGAAGCCGTTGCGTAAATGTATAATTCAAAAAGTAAGTTCTGATCACTGTTGACAAGTAGTATCGTTACCTTATGTTTACAAAAATCAAGTAGATAAGAAAGTTGTGTTTGTTCCAGTAAATGCACGTCGCTTGGAGAAATTAAGAAGTAACATAGTGAAAAAACCTCCATCACTTTCATACCAAAATGATCCTAATTATTTGTTTGGAACATTATTTAAGCTTATTTGCAATTAATTTAATAGTAATTTTACTTCTACAATATTCACCTTGAACAATCGGAAGTCATTCAATGAATGGACGACGGTAGGAGTCCATAAGAGCAGACATAGGTTATATGATCTTTACCATGAGAGGTCATATAATCATAGTGTCGAATTTAGGGAATATATAAAAAAAATTAAAATATTTAAAAGAGTGTACTCCACAGCCAAGTCTTTGCATTTGAGCAACAAAATTATGACGACCTCTAATAAAATTAAAATGACAAATTAATAGCGAAATTGGTAAGATCAACACTCGCAATTTAAACTACCAGTTAAGTGTTAACAACAAATGAACTGAATCAGATTAGGACGTAGCAATGGTTTTTGAGAAATATTTTACTTATATTCCGATATTAACCACTAAGTCACTGAATTCTTCTCCTGCCGTCGCCGAATCATTACTTAAACAAAATTTAAATGCGTGTACAAAGAATTTAACATTTCATAAAGTATCATCAAAAGATATTGTAAAATATTTTAAAACTATGACTATGATGTTAAGAAAATTGCGGATCTGTGGGGGATTTCCGTTAAAGTTATTGCGTCTATAATAGATACAATCGCGCCTCATTTAGCTATTATTTTTGATACTAGTATCGAATCTGATGTATTTCCTGATTTAATGAAGAGTACTAAAGTTATACTTTATTTAAATCTGGTACTACATTAGACCCCGCCAATTTTAGACCTGTTTCTGTACTACCAACATTTAGTAAGATTTAGTTAAATTTCTTTAATATAATAATTTACTTCATAAAAATCAAATTGGTTTCACAAGGGGTCGCTCGACAACTGATGCCGGTGTTGAGCTGATTAAATAATAATAATAATAATAAGAAGGTGGAGGACAGAGTGCAGAGTTGGCACGTGGAATGTTAGAGGAGGCATGAGAGATAAGACGAATGAGTTGATCGAAATAATGAAAGAAAGAGAATTAGATGTCGTGTGTATGTCGGAGACCAAACGGAAGGGCAGTGGTACTGAAGAGCTCCCTGGCGGGGCGTTAGCTCTATGGTCAGGAGTCCCGGAGAGCGAGAGCGCCTGCCAGGGAGTGGGGGTGCTGCTGTCTTCTCGGTTGGTCGATGTTATGAATGAATATAAGGTTGTGAACTCAAGACTTCTCTGGGTTCGCTTTAAATTGGGACTGACGATGTTATTCCTTTTGGCTGTTTATGCGCCGGTAGCTTCGTCGTCCAGGGCTGAGCTGGAGGAGTTTTGGGAGAATGTAAGAGAAGTTCTAGATTTGGCTAGAGGAAACGAAAGAATTGTTGTATGTGGTGATTTGAATGGATGGGTTGGTACCGCTCGACCAGGGTACGAGTCGGTACTTGGAAAGTTTGGCGATAAAAGGGTTAATGATGCTGGCAAGCTTATACTGGCGGTGTGCAAGGAAAAGGGTCTTCTTGTGACAAACACTATGTTTAATCACAAGAAAATCCATATGTATACTAGAGAACGAAAGAATGAGAGAAGTATGATTGATTTGTTCCTGGTGGATGACCGACTGCGAAAACAGGTGATGGATACGCGAGTGTTCAGGGGTGCTGACCTGGGAACGGATCACTATCTAGTGATTACTAGATTTAGGGGTCTGTTCGCGGGTTGGCGCTACCGGACGGCAGTAACAGAACCACAGTCGGTCTGTCGCATCCGAAGCTGGAAGCTTCAGGAAGCGGATACTAGGGACAAATATCATGCGAGGGTAGCCGAAAAGCTTGACACCATCGATGGCAGAAAAGAATGTGTAGAAATAACTTGGCAGAACCTTAGGGATGGAATGGTAAGTGCAGCGGAAGAAGTGTGTGAAACAATAAAAAGAGGCAGTAGTAAAAGAAGAGATGCATGGTGGAATGATGAAGTGAAAGAAGCTGTAAAGAAGAAGAAGAAAGCATGGTTAGACTACTTGGCCTCTAGTAATGATAAGGATATGAGAGAGAAGATGAAAGAAAGATATAGGCTGCAGAAAGTTCACACGAAAGCACTGATTGAGGAAGTGCGTGAAAGGTGTAGAATGGAAGCGGACGAAAGGTTGTCGCAAAACTTTAAGGAGAACTCCAAACTCTTCTGGAAAGAGGTTGGAAGGACCCGAAGTGGTGCGACGGCCTTAAGAATGAACAAAGTGCTTTCGAGAACTAATGACGTCCTCTCAGAAAAATCGGACGTCATGCAGCGATGGAGCGAATTTTATAGAGAAATGTATGCGTGTGATGACCTTAGTGAGGGATCCGGGGATGACGCCGTGACTGGTACGCCAAAACCGGGCCTCGATGACACTGAGGTCATCAGTATGAAAGAGATTGAACGTGCGATTCGAAGTTTGAAATGTGGTAAGGCTGCGGGACTAGACAGAGTTACTGCTGAAATGGTCAAGTATGGTGGGCCTCGCGTCTGGGACAGCTTTCATCTGCTGTGCAATTTGTGCTGGCAGACGGGGGATGTCCCGGATGATTGGTGATCCGCAGTCATTGTGCCTTTATATAAAGGTAAAGGTTCACATTTTGACTGCGGGTGCTATCGGGCGATCAGCTTGACCAGTTTAGCAAGTAAAGTTTACTCGAAGGTATTGACACGTAGGATGCAAGAGAAATCGGAAAGATTTCTATGGGAGGCACAATGCGGATTTAGACCTGGAAGAGGATGCACGGATCAAATGTTTTCTCTCCGCATGATCACGGAGAAGCTTCTGGCTGCTAACCAGAAGATTTTCTGTGCTTTTGTGGATCTTGAGAAAGCATTTGATAAGGTTGTAAGGAAGAAAATGTGGGAACTGTTGCCGGGGTATGGTGTGGATGGTCGATTGCTAAGGGCTGTGCAGTCTCTTTACTGTGACTGTAAAGCCTGTGTGCGGGTAGGACATGACCTGTCACCCATGTTTGACGTCCAAACGGGCGTAAAGCAGGGTTGTGTCATGTCTTCCTGGCTGTTCATACTGTATCTCGACAGCTGTTTACAGAAGCTGAAAGATAGCTGTTTGGGTGTGAAATTGGGTGACATTAAAGTAAATTGTCTGTTGTATGCTGATGATGCAGTACTTATAGCACCATCAGAGGCAGAACTGCAGGCATTAGTCACGTGTATGAAAGAGGAATATGAAACTAAAGGTCTCCGTTTGAATGCTAATAAAACTAAGGTTCTGGTATTTGAAAGGGACGAAGAGAGAACGAAGTGTGAAATATGGGTAAATCAGGAATGTCTAGAACAGGTAAATGAAATTGTATACTTGGGGAGTGCTTTTAGCCGGGATGGAAGATGTGATTTAGATGTGGACAGGCGTGTCGCTGCCGGGAACAAAGTCAATGGTGCCCTGACTGCGTTAGTCAAAAGGCAAGGCGTAGCGAAGAGTGCACGCCTTGCAATACATAACGCAGTGTTGGTACCGACTTTGTTATATGGCAGCGAAACCTGGGTATGCCAGAAGAAGCATAAAAGTAAGTTGAATGCAGTGGAGATGCGATCTCTTCGTAAAATGTGCGGCGTTACCATGGCCGACCGAAAGCGAAACGAAGAGATTCGCAATATGGCAGGTTTGAAAGATGACCTTATCACAAAAATTGATAAGGGCGTGCTTCGGTGGTTTGGGCACGTTGAGCGAATGAGTGAAGACCGAATGGTGAAGAAAATATATAGCGCGAAAGTTAATATTAAAAGGTGTCGAGGTAGACCGAGACTAACTTTCGAAGACCATGTGAGCAAATTGCTCGAAGAGGGTAGGGTCAAAAGTACTCAGATACCTAGACGTGCATGCATGAAGAAGATAATGAATCTGAAAGAAGCGAAAGAGGTTTGTAAGGATCGTGACACTTGGCGATCTGTTCTCTCTGGCTACCCCGTCAGGGATTGTGCGTGAAGATAAGTAAGTAAGTAAGTATAATAATAATAACGTGACGTGAGGCTGTACCCTCATTGGATGACAATGCTACGGCTGAGGATGCGACGCCACAAAATGCAGAGCAACCAGCACACGTGGATGCCGCCGTGAATCTTTCAGTTATTGTTGATTCAGACGATGATGGAACAGTCGCCCAGGAACTAGAACTAGAGCAAATGAGGAGTACATTGGAAGAGGCTATTTTGGAAACGCGCAGTATGCCTCTCTAAAATCGACCGCGACTCCCGCGCATGCCCCTAAGCAAGCGGAATCGGGCTGTCGTGAGCGCTCTCAACCCAATTCTGGTGACCTATTTGGAAGCCAGCCGGGACCTTTGCGAGACGGACTCAATTCTTTTTGGCGCCGCACTGGCAGTTTGCCGCATTATTGGCGCCAAAGTTCCCACGGCTGGACGCGCTACTAGACAAAGTTGCGCCATCCCAGCCTGGAGAAGAAGGATTGAGGACCGTATCGCAAAGGTAAGGGCCCTCATCGGCAGGCTGATAAGCTTCAGGTCGGGCAATAATAGGTCGAGAATTGTGCGCACCATCAGGATGGAAAAACATCAGTTTGTCACAGCCGGATATAACGCAAAAACTGACGGAGCACATAGACGACCTGAAGCAGAGAATCGCTGCTTGAGGGAAGCGGATTCGGCGATATACCGAGAGGTCGACACGGTTCAACCAGAATCGTCTCTTCCAGAGTGATCATAAGAGGCTCTATGAATCACTGGAGCGACCAATGGTACGTGGCACGGGCCCAGCACCGAATCAGGCCGACACTATCGCATTCTGGCGCGGCCTGT
This sequence comes from Parnassius mnemosyne, assembly GCA_963668995.1. Taxonomy (NCBI): domain Eukaryota; kingdom Metazoa; phylum Arthropoda; class Insecta; order Lepidoptera; family Papilionidae; genus Parnassius; species Parnassius mnemosyne. The sequence continues at coordinate 13,501,765 of CAVLGL010000084.1, read as the reverse complement.
AGTCAGAGCCCGTAAACCACAGCGAGGGCCCTTGGACGGAAGTTGTGGCGAGTCAGTGTGCGAATGTTACGCCCATGGACCCCGTCCTCATAACGCCGGATGACGTAGCTGAGGCGGTCTGTAGGGCCCCGAATTGGAAAAGTCTGGGACTCGACGGACTGCATCACTACTGGCTGAAGGGGTTCATGGTGTGTCACGCTGTGCTCGCCCGACAGTTTCAAGAGGCTCTCGACCAAAAGTCGCTTCCGAGACTCTTCACTACTGGGATCACTCATTTGGTTCCTAAGGACCGGGATTCCACAGACCCGAGCAAATACCGCCCCATAACGTGTCTACCTACCATATACAAGACACTAACATCCATTTTGAGCGCGAGAATCATTCGTCACCTGAACTCAAACCAGGTGATGTCGCGCGCTCAAAATGGATGTCGGGGCGGTGGTCGTGGAACCAAGGACCCACTCCTCATTGACGCAGTCATTGGCAAGGTGGTTAAACGCAACCGTCGGAACCTCTCCACCGCCTGGATAGACTACAAAAAGGCATTCGACTCGGTGCCTCATACATGGCTTAAGAGGGTCCTCGAGCTGTACAACGCTGACTGTACAGTTCGAGACTTCCTCGGGCAGTGTATGGGGCAATGGAGTACGATCCTTTGTCATCTAGGCGAGCGGATGACGGCTGCGGAGAACCACATAAGGATAAGAAGGGGTATCTTCCAGGGCGATTGTTTGAGTCCAACCTGGTTCTGCCTCTCTCTGAACCCTCTCAGTACCTTACTGGAGGGCTCCGGGAGGGGATTTCAGCTTCGGAGAGGAGGTACAAAAGTGACCCACCTTTTCTATATGGATGATCTTAAATTATTCGCTTCCAGTCGCTCTCATCTTATGGAATTGCTAAACATCACTTGTGATTTTAGCAATTCTATTAGAATGGAGCTGGGGACGGATAAGAGTGCGATCCTCCATGTCGAAGGGGGAAGGGTTGCTAACTCTGAGGGCATAGACTTATCTATGCCCATCAGCATAAGGACCCTTTCCGAGGCTGAAACATACCGATACCTGGGTATGTCACAGAACATCGGTGTAGATGAGGCGGGTATGAAACGGTCAGTTTGCGATGTATTTTATGCACGCTTGACCAAAGTGCTTAATAGCCTTTTGTCCAGTGTGAATAAGACGCACGCATATATCGGTTGGATCATGCCTGTTCTCATGTATACCTTTGGCATACTCAGGTGGACTCAGACCGAACTGAATGCTCTGGACAGAAAAGTCCGCACTATAATGACGACCTACAGGGTGCATCATCCGAGATCGTCAGTAATGAGGCTGTACTTGCCGCGGAAGCATGGTGGGCGCGGCTTTTCAAGCGCGCTTATCATGCATAATCGCGAAGTGTGCAGCCTCCGTAATTACTTTCTGACGAGAGCGGATGATCCATACTATAGGGACGTTATTTTTTGTGATAAAGGACTAACCCCTCTATCCTTAGCCAACGAGCAATGGCAATACCCGGCAGTACAGAGCATTTCCGACCGGGAGACCGTATGGAAGGAGAAGGAGCTCCACGGGAGGTTCTACAAGGCCCTTCATGAGCCTTTCGTAGACACAGTCGCCTCCCTCCACTGGCTACGTTTCAGCGACCTCTTTGGGGAAACTGAGGGTTTTGTCTGTTTAATACAGTATCAGGTTATTAAGACCAAAAATTATCGGAGATACATCCTAAAGGATGGCACCGTCGACATCTGTCGAGCTTGTCGCCATCCCGGTGAGTCACTTAGGCATGTCATCTCCGGTTGTTTGGCGCTTTCTAACTCTGAGTATTTGCACAGACACAACCTAGTAGCCAGGATTCTACACCAGGAGCTCGCTCTGAAATACGGTCTCGTGGATCGAAAACTGCCATATTATAAGTACTTGCCGGAAGCCGTGCTCAAAAATGACCGCGCCAGGCTCTACTGGGACCGGGCCATCATCACAGACAGGACTATTCTTGCGAATAAGCCTGATATTGTGCTGATGGACCGGACGCAATCAAGGATATTTTTGGTCGACATTACCATTCCTTATGACGAGAACCTCGTGAAAGCCGAAACAGATAAGCTGACAAAATATCTGGACCTGGCTCACGAGGTGACCGACATGTGGGGTGGTCTGCCGGCCGAAATTATTCCTGTGGTCGTTTCTGCGAACGGGTTAATCCCAGTTAGCCTCTCGGGTCATCTGAGGTGACTGGGACTCCGTGACGGACCGCTCCAAGCTCAAATGCAGAAGGCGGTGCTCCTCGATACCGCCCGCATCGTCCGCCGGTTTCTTTTCCTTTCCCACTAACCCTCGGCCGTTTGATCTCCCCTGCCGAGGGCTTCCATCTGGTTGGGTTTTTATATATTTATGTATTTTTAATGTATTTATTCTATTTTATTGATATTTATGTATGTTTATATATTTCGTTTACAATTATATATTTAAACGGCCCAACCAGATGAGAAAACTTTATAGATAACCCCCATAACAATAATAATAACGTTTATTTCTCACCACAAACAAAGTTACATTTAGAGTTAAAAGTAGCATATAAGTAGTACAAAACAACTTTGGCCGTGGATCGCCTATGGTGGGTAAAATACCCGTATTACAGGTCACCAGGTCTCCACCTCTTCGAGGAATGCTATTATATCTAAAACATTAACACATAAAGTTTAACTCAAATATATCTTTAATGCATGGGAGCATTCACAGGATGCTTTGGGTATATTTTGTGACCTATCCAAGGCCTTCGATTGTGTTCACCATGAAATATTAATCAGGAAACTTCAACACTACGGTGTAAGAAGTGATGCTCTTAAATTATTTATTTCATATTTAAGTAAGGGAACGCAAAAAGTTTTTATTAACAGTATGAGCTCTTCAGAGTCGATGGTACAAATGGGCGTGCCTCAAGGCTCAATTGTCGGCCCCTTTCTGTTTCTAGTAAGGGATAACCATGATATAGTATTTTTTGCAGATGACACTTCTTTAATTTTCAAATTAAGTCGACAATTACTAAAATATGACGAAGTAAATAATGCTATATCTAAATTAGTAAATTGGTTCAATATTAATATTTTGCATTTAAATGGCACTAAAACGAAATTTATAAAATTCATGACTCCAAATGCCAAACAATTAAATACTAATGTAATTTTAAATGGAGAGAAACTGAGTGTTGTAGATACCACCATTTTTCTTTGAATTACACTAGACGGGAAGCTAGAGCTCCCATATATCAAAACTAGCAAGCTGACTTAGTTCTGCAGCATATGCTGTAAAAAATATTAGAAGTCTTACCAGTGTTGACACAGCTAGCCTAGTTTACTTTAGCTATTTCCATAGCATAATGTCGTATGGTATTTTACTAAGGGGACACGCGGCTGACACTGAAATTATATTTGTTTTGCAGAAGAGGGCCATAAGAGCAATTTATGGTGTAAAGCCTAAAGAGTCCCTGCGACAAAAATGGTTTCACAATAACACAAAAGAAAAAGTAGTTTTACAAAAATAAGTGATATTCATTCTGTAAATACTAGGAACAGCCACAACCTAGTAGTACCAGTTACTTGACTCCATCGCGTCAGTAATTCATTCTTGGGGCGATGTATATGCTTTTACAACAAAATTCCAGAAAATATACAAAATGTTATCTTATCAAAGTTCATAAACTCTATTAAACTAAGTTTGTATAAAAAGGGTTATTATAATATTAAATAATTTATGGATGATAATAAGCCCTGGAAATGAGGTGATCACTACAAAGCTATTTCTAATTTGTTATGTTGTTAATTTGTGTAACATACATAATTGTAAGCTGTTATTTTTTTTAAAAATGCCCGCTGGGTTTCTTGCTGGTTCTTCCCAGGACAGAGGTATTTATTTCAAACTAGTGGTAATTAAACAAAAGAGTGAATGTCAATAAGTATTATTTATAATCTATATTGAATAAAAAAGTTTTTATTTCTGTTTCTGCCAACTCCAAAAGAACTAAAATTATTAGAACGATTTTTAGGAGCCGTATATTATTTATTTAAGTTTATACCTAAGTATTATGAGCGTATTTGGCCGCTTACTCGACTATTGAAAAAGGATACAGAATGGCGTTGCGAGAGTGAACAAATGAGATTTTTTATTACAACAGGTGATTTATTAAGAGATTTAATAAGCAAAGCAACCGTTTTGGCTTTAAATGACGTATCGTAACCGGCTGTAGTCCCGGTGGACGCGAACAGTGTAGTGCTAGAAGCCGTGCTGTTGCAGGGCGGTAGACCTATTGAATATACTTCACGTACACAGGCATGATATGCGCAGATAGAAAAAGAAATGCTAGCTAGACTCTTTGCGTGTAGAAAACTCCACCAATATATTTACAGTGAAATTGATATTTTAATTGAAACAGATCATAAACCGTTACAAAACATTTTTAAAAAGTCCTTAGATTCGATACCAGCACGATTACAGTGAATGGTTTTACGATTACAATGTTATGATTTGATAGTTACATATAAGCTTGGAAATATATGTACTTGGCCGATATATTATCACGTGCCCCTATTCCAGAACTATTTAATGATAAAGTGAGTGATAATGTATTATATCACGTACTTATATTAGTATCTGACATGCCCGTTTCACATAAAAAATTAAGTATAATTAATTATGAGAATTTAAAAGAAAATAACTTAAAACTTTTTATGAAGTATATAAATTAGGGTTGGCCGGAATATAAACGAAATATTAAAGATAATTTAAAATATTATTGGTCTATGAGAGTAGTTGGCTTTATATTTTAAAACTAACAAATATTAATTCCCAGTTCCTTAAGAACCGAAAGGCTTAAAATCATACATGATGGGCAATAATAACAATAATAATAATTTTTATTGACAAATAAAGCCTTAAACTTAATACAAAGTTATTGTAAATAATTTGTAACAAGATGGCTAGCCTAAATGACATAGAAATAAGTTGATCCCCTGACTTTCATGCTAGGCTAACCTGTGTTATTAAAGTCAGTGGTTCGGCTCTTTACAAGATATTCTTTAAAACAGCATAGCGTATTGATTTAATTGGTGATTACATTATGGTAAGAACTTTAAGAACAGACAGTTAAAGAAAAATAATAGTTCGGTGATGAATATGTATGGCATAATGTGTGTGTGTGTGTGTGTGTGTGTGTGTGTGTGTGTGTGTGTGTGTGTTTGTGTGTGTATGTGTGAAAGTGATTGCGTGTCTAGTGTGCGTGTTACTGGGTACATTTTGTAAGTTTAGGATATTAAAGCTTCAGTGGCATTATAATTTAATTAATGAAGGTACGAAATTTCCTTTTTTTTAACTTCATAGACATTGAACTTATTTATGTGTAACTTTTTGTAGAGTTTATTGTATAACCACGAGCTTGAGAAGAATACTTGCTTTTTAGCAAAAGAAGTCCTACATGTTTTGATAGGACATGTGGTTTTTTGACGCCTCCTTGGCGTTGAAGAACTATACGGAGGTACAGTTGAATGTAGACGCAGAACGGAGCGAAGGATGTAAAGTTGCCTAATTTGATTCAAGAAAGCGAACTAAATGGCGATTTAGGATACGCTGAAATACTTTAGACATTGCCTCTGTCTCCACTTTTATAAATGGGATGTACAATTGCCTTTTTCACGGCGATAGGAAACTTCCCAGTGGATACCGCCAAGTTACATAGGTGGGTAATGATAGATGTAAGAACTGGGCTTGATTTAAAAATTTGGGATGGTATACCATCCCACCTGACAGCACTGTCATTTTGTAGGCTCATAGTAGCATCATGTACTTCGTCTTCATCAATTTCGAGGATAACCATAGAATGTGATGGAGAGTGCATGAAGTTAGACGGTAAGTCAGTTAATTTTAAATTTGTTTTCATATTATTTGCAAGTTCTTTCCCTATATTTGCGAAAAATGAATTTACGGCATCAACAGATACTTTAGCATCATCGTGCTAATTTAAAAGTTCTAATGGTGGATTGGTTACTTTATTTGTATAAGTAACGTTTTTAATGATCTCCCATGTTTTTTTAGGACTTTTCTTAGCCTTAGCAAATTCAGATCTCTCGTAGTCTCTCTTGAGATTTTTAACAAGATTAGTACAAAAATTTCTGTAACGTTTATAAGTTTTTCCAGTATCATGTTATTGGGATTGCGTTTGACGTTTTTATGAATGCGGTCCCTTTGGCTTTATATTTCGCTGTCTGCATGGAATTGTGAAACAAATGGTATTTCTTTTCATTATAGAGATTAACGTGTCTAGGAATAGACATCGTCGAACGAAAAAATTTTAGAAAAGTCTGTGTTAGTTATATTAAGTGTAACTTGATGATAATTAATTTTATTGCCAATTCGGTTTGTTCGACGGTTTACAGGATTTAGATTTAAATTTAAGAGGACTGGAAAATGGTCAGTTAATGATGTTTCTATAACAAGAGTTGTGGATCGAAGCCTTGTTTTTAATATGACGTGGTCTAAGCAGTTATCTAATCTAGTCGGAATCTGGTGTGCTGGTAACATTCCATGAGATGCCATAAGATTTAAATATTCATTTGAGTTTGGGTCACAATTATTTACTTTAATATCTATGTTTATGTCGCTAATTACGATGATATTATTCATTGCTAATAAATTATTTTACGCAGTATTCAGGCTGTCCATAAAAATATCGGTGTTTCGAAATGAAGGGGATCTATATAAGGCTACTATAGATAGATTTTTATTTAAAGTGCAGATTAAACAGTTTGCATCATTAAGGTTAGGTTGATATACTGTATGTGTAATGGAGTTCTCAATGTAGACAACGCCATCGTTTTGGTTGCGGCTGTGGTTCGTACTATATGATAAATAGCCCTGAAGCTGCGGTAAGGTAGATATTTTAGACAACCCGAATTCAGAAAAAATCAAAACATCGCAGGTTATATTTAGTACATATAATAGCAAACGGAATTCATTAAAGTTTTTATTGATGCTTCTAATGTTGACATGCAGAAGGGAAAAATATTTTGAGCTGTAGTTAATGTACTTTTGGAAATTCAGCGGTTCACATATATAAGCTTGGGAAATAGATATATCCTCAATTTCATTGTTAAGAATATTGTTAGTCATTTGTGAGGATTTTTAGACTACTCAGCATGGGTCACATATTATCGTATTTGAACTCTTTTAAATGCATTATATAGGTACTATTAAGCTTTAAATATAATTTTGTGATAATTAATGGATCATATGAGTGTATTATGTGGTAGTTATGATTGGAAGAGAGTGTGTGTGTTAGAGAATGTAATTGTGAGAGCGAGTGTAAGAATAGTGTATTTGGTTAGGATTTGTGTATGGTGTTTACGTTGTAAATATAAGTTGAGAAAGTAACTATGACGACATTAAAATAATGACTTAATAAACATCTTAGGTATAAAACAGCAAAATTACAAAAATAACCTTGACCTAGTCATACGGTCTTCTGTAGATCAATCAGGGTTTGTTCTGATTTCACTATAATTTGCTTGTCTCCTTCTTTTTTCCTAAGGTAGACGATTGCGTTGGAAGTCCAGTAATATTGTACCCGTTGGCTTTTGCAAATTCTTGTGTCCGGAAGAGAAGTTTCTTCGTTTGTAGTGGCAGGAATTCAGATACATATATGAGCATATGGGTCCCCGAGATATCTATCAATTCTGTATTCAATTTGTCGTGTTTATTCTTGGACTTTTTGTTGAAATTCCTTGTGCTGGATATAAAGCTTCGCTTGATGTTGACATTCGTGAATTCTGCTAGAATTGGTTTTGGCACTCCCTGTTTTCCGGGCACACGTCGCTAATCCCTGAAATCTGCTGCGGTTACATTTTTGTCAATTATTTTTCCAATTCCAGTAGCAACAGATAGAAGATCGTCTAGTGTTTCGTTGTCTTTAACGGGGAAATATCTGATATCTATAGTGGAGCTACGGGAACAAAATTGTAGATCTTTGATGGTATTTTCAAGTGTCTTGACTTTCTCCGTAAGGTAAGAATTTCCCTTTTCCAGGTCGAGAACCTTCTTTGACATGTCATTGTATTGTGCACTTACGAATTTTACCGATTTTTATACCTCAAGAAAGGATTTTTTCAATTCAGTGTTTCGTGTTTTCAACTCATTTATATATATAATGTACTTGTTTGAATTTCATTCCACGAGGCAAACATAGCTTCGATTTCGTGTTTTAATTCTTCCTTAAAATTGTGTAATTCATTGATGGGGGAGGCTTCACACCTTGTGCGTTTATTACGTGGATTCACATTAATGTTTTCCTTAAACGTATGTAAAAGGCGCGACGTGAAGTGTTATTCTGGCCAGGGATTTCTTATGATATAGAGAGATATATAAATAGGTTTGGAGTCTGTCAAAAGAATTTAAATAACTTTAGTAAAGAACCGATGATTGCTGTTTCTATTCTAAATTTACCGTGGAGTAAAATCGGGACGGACATATTTCAGTATGGTGAAAAATCATATCTGATTATATGTAACTTAATAAATACTTATAAGAGCATTATAAACGTACTGAGGAAAATTTTTGCTAGATATGGGATACCAGACATTATATTAAGTGATAATGCTTCACAATTTTCTAGTTGGGAATTTGAAAACTTTGCGGTGGAGTGGGGATTTGGACCAATAACGTCATCACCCAATTACGCAGAATCACCGTTTAAATATCCATCTGTATGGGTCTTTTTTCTATACACAGTGTGGCTCATGGTGTTATCAGAATTCCGAGTTACTAACACATCTAGAAAAGCTAAAGAATTGTTTTCCGCTAACTCCATTGTGAACTGAATTTTAGAATTTAATGAGTTAAGATTGTCTAAAAATGCAGTTATAAATTCTAATCTCGGTTTCTAAAAACTTGGTTTAAATCTTTTGCCTAAAATGATTTTACGGGAGAAGTAAGTAGGGCTTTCTCCTCAAAATCTTCCGTGAATATGAGAATCCGCGACAATGAGAGATACAGATGAGCCTATCGCCACTTCATCTACTTGCAGAATTTAAATTACGCCTGCCAGGCGTGGCAACTATGGCGAAATCATGAATTATAACCGAATATAGCATAACAAATAAATGAACATAGACCTCCCCCATAGATCGCCTTATAAGTTTTGCCATTGCCTTTGATATTTGCCATAGTTGCCACTTTTAGCAGACATGTGTGCAACCGCAGTTTTTAATTTTTTAGTTGTGATTAGGAAGACGACGCTGCCCATCTCCAGGTTTGTTTGGACCTATCGATTCTAACGACACCCACAGGATGATATTGGTTGGACGATACTACGATAAGGATATGGTAAGAGTATAAACGAGTAGTGGACACGGTTATCAATACTTTAAATTAATGTCTCATATGATCAGCAGTGAAGTGGTTTATACAAAATTAGTAATAAAATTTTTTGTAATTCATTCTGATTTAATTAGTGTGACTTTATTTCAAATAGTTTTAAAGCAAAACTTTTGTCTGTAATACTTAAAACATATTTTTCCTTATCCATCTTATCCTAATATCGGAAAAAGTTTTCTTTCTCTTTTATATTTCAAGCTTTTTATAAATGGATATATCAGTTTAAGTTACGAAGATTATATTAGGAAAGTTTTACCAAATTGAGGTTTTAATTATTAACTTGTCTTTTTCTGCAAGGAATTAGAAAGTTTCAGTAGCGAACAGACATGCGGTCACAAGTAACCCAACTAATTTGTTTATGTTCCTTTGGTAGAATTGATTGCCACTGTGGTATATATTGGCCGTTAGAACAATTGTAGTCTCTGGTTTGAAATTGGGGATGTGCAAAAGTCGATTTGAAAATGAAAATTTTCTGACAAGAAGTTTCTCAATAACAAGCATAAGTTAGAAATATGGCGGTGTTTCTTTACTACGCCTTGAAAAGCACGTGTACCGTTGGTCCTGTGCGCAGTCTGTCTCCGGTCATGACAGATTGCCGTCCCATAGGATTATGGGAGTGAGATAATGCTTTGAAATGGACAGAGAGGGCACCTGTGCTTGCGCAAACCCTCGTGCACTATAGTTTTGTCTCGCGCAGATTTGGATAATGAATAGGAATGTTACTGTTGAGATCTCCAGCTATTATGACACTAGAGCCTAGATTAAATTATTTTGCAAAATCGGATTCAACTATGCGTTTGAGTGGCGGTAGATAAGCCGATACGATGGTAAGTGGCAGATGGTCAGAGAGAGCTACCTGACATATAAAAACGTCTATGTTGGTTGACGGGGGAGCGTCGATTGGTAGGCAGTGCAAAGACCTTGTGTAGTAGATCAAGGTGCCGCCTCTGGGGCTGGTCAACCTATCATTTCTAACTAAGGTGTAGTTTTTTTGATATAATATAAAAAATAATTGTGTCCCATTGATCGACAGGTTCATCTAATGTTGCTTGCTCTTAAATACTTATTCTTCCCATCAAAAAGATTCCTTATTTCGAAACTACTTTCAGAGGATATATTTTTTGTATTTAATAAGGCTCGTATATTATTGTTGATTAAAAGACGTATGTTATCATATGGCTCCGTTAATTATTGCCATGCAATCGAATATTTGTTTGCTGTTACATTTGAACTTTGAATAATTAACGACGCAGTACCTTTCAAAGCTGCGCGTAAATAGTGAAATTTATGTACGTTTGAGATGTTATTATTATTATGGATAATTGAAAGATATGTATCTCAAAATTCCAACCATTCCTGAAAGTCACCGCTGAACTGAACGGTGATGACAGGCAGATGGGATTTCATTGCACAGCTATTTTTATGGTCACCTGTCACGGAAACTGTCCTAGAAAACGTTGATGAGGTAGCAGAATTCATCATACTATGCGCCAAAGCAAGGAGTGAATAAAATTGTTCTTCATATTACTTGTTAGTTGTATTCATCCTCAACCTGCTCAGACAATACCTCAATCTCCATGAGTAACGCATCATATTGGTCGTATACTGCATCAATTTTTCTGAGCCGACACTCCAGTCCGATTTTTGCAGCTCAGACAGCTGAATCTTTTACAAGATTCAAAAAATTACTAAATGATGTGAGCTTGACTGTAAGGCCTCTACGTTTTTAATTAGGTTTTTAAGGCCATTTTGATTCTTAACACTCTTAATTAAAACAAATAATAAATAATAATTATACACTTTACTCAAAAAAATCGACGTCAAATAAAGAAGATAATAAATATTATAAATATGGCTGTAATTTTCTTATAAGTGGGTAATAAGTACGAACATCTAATAAATATGCAACATGCAAAAAGTTGTTTCAACAACATTTTTAATTTTTACCTAGCTTTTCCACGCGACTTCGCTCGCGTGTTAGGGTTTTTATGTTTTTACGCGGAACCCTAATTCTTTTTCTAAAATAAAAGTAGCCTAAGTTACTCCTTATGAAATCAGCTATCTGCCAGTGAAAGTCCTATCAAAATCGGTCCAGCCGTTTCGGAGATTAGCTGGAACAAACAGACATACAGACAGACAAACATTTTCATATGCATTTAGTAAAAAACTGTATTTTTGAAATTACAATAAGACACTTCATTTTTATTTATTTGTATAGATTATTAGCGTATCTAGTGAATTTAATATACCAAAACTATATTTAATGCAAGAGTTAAATTTGTAAAATGCTTGGAAGTGCACACTTTCGATAGCATTAAAACGGTAGCTTGAAGCAGCGTCAAAGAAGCGAGACCTCAGCTGCGATCGCCATGGTCGATCTTCACCTACATATTTAGTGTGGCTAAAGTTTAGCAGTTGTGTTTACTGTTTGAAAATATTTTTTTTATAGGAGAGCTTATTACGTGTTTATATATTAAAAAAAAATAATATAGGAATAATTTTACAATTATTGTTGAAACGTAGATTAGCTTTATGCTGAATAATAATATAATATGTCTTAAAATTATTTTAAGAAAAATGCATCAGAAAATAGACACAATTCTGAATGCCTTGAAAATGGATAGATGATTTATATAAATATGAGAAAGGAATTCACATTCAACTCACTCAGTGCTGTTTGGGGCTTTAGGTCTCCATATCCATGTTCTTTTAATTCTGAAGTATTTTCAAGTACGTGGTAGAGCCATGCTGGAGCTATATTAGTAGTATAGTTGTAGCACGAATGGGTCGGATCGGCCGGGGAAGGACCACGGTCTCACAGAATACCGGCGTCAAATAGCAGCTTAACACTGCTGTGTTTCGTATGGTGAGTGTAGAGAACCGGATACCCTTTCAACTGGAAAAGAGGAATTCCATCTTAGTCCTCACGGGTGACAACGCATCTGCATTTTGATTCGCAAACGAGGATAAATGTAGATGTCTATGGGCCACAGCAACCACTTACCATCAGGTGGACTGTGTGCTCGTTTGTCACCCCATCCTATAAAAAAAAGTACACATAATGGCTGATATAATGACGCTTAGATTTAATTGCCGATATGCTTCTGGTTCATTTATTTATTGGTTTTGGTTAGTTGGGCGTACGAGTAAAAGCTTATTCGCTGGGAGAGCAGGTGATTTGTTAAACTGTGTAATTCCTCGGCCGATTTTAAGAACATACGAAAGCACTGAGATTTTTTACATGTTATACACGATTTTACAGTCTTAATTTTAACTTAAGACTTTAGTTAATAGTTAATAGTCAATAGTTATATATTTGTAAAGTTATTCTTTTTGTCATTAAGAGAGTGTATTCTACTTTTTTGGAAATAAACTATTTTTTGTAACAGAAAGCGTGCGAAATGAAGCGTGGAGTCAAGACATAATATAGGAACGTAGTGAACCATATTTTAAACCAATTGTTCCACGCACTTCAAAGCGAAGGTTAGGTTATATGCTGACGAAAAATGAAAATGTACATAATAAACTGTACATACATATTTCAAGTAAAAAAGACTGTAATTTATCTACAAGCTCTTTTTTGAGCCCACGAATGACTATAACTATTTGTCATCGTTTTTTTAAATTTTTCATTTCGTTTTCTTTGGTTTTCGTGAATTATTTCATAATTTATTCATCATCATTATCATCATCATTAGCATCACAGCCAACATCAAAAGTCCACTACTGAACATAGGTCTCCTGCATAGATTAACTCGCCTAGTTGCCACACTTGGCAGGCGGGTTGGCAATCGTAGTTTTTTTAACATTGATTTGTCAGGATGATGCTTCTGTCCATGTCTGGGTTTGTTTCCCTTTTGTTTCATACTTCGCTTAAAGCTTCTTCTGCATTTCTTAATTGAAACATTTCCATGATTTACAATTTACCAAGAAGTATAATTTACTCTTGGAATAAATTTTATTTTAAAAATTTTTCAAGCTGTGCTAAATAATTGGCTGCAGAAGCCAACTATCAACTAAAAGCGCACAGTGTCAAATATTGTGTACGTAATTATGTTATTTAGTGCGGTACGAGAACGTATAACGAAATGTTATCTCTGTATTTTTATGTTTTCCCTGTATACACCGTACGCATTTGATTGCTCGTTGTCTTTTATTTCGGGAATATTACTCCTAATAAATTCATGAAAATTACGGCGATTTAATATCCTGTATTGTCTTTTAATCTAAGATAAGACGACGACTAAACACATAACAAGTTTTTTTTTTCTATGCATGTACAAATTTCAACATTTGTAAAATGAAGTAATAATTCTATATTTTACGTAGAACAACCAGTGTTCAATAATATAATAATGCAATTTATATTAAAAGAAAACGTTAGGCCTTTTTTTTTTTTTTTTGCGGATGGAAAATCATCAAATGACGCCTTTCGCTCTGGGTGGAGCGGAAGGGAGTGTCAGACTTTTACTGACTAAAAACCATCCGTGTTCCTTCAGTGCCCTTACGTTCCGGAGCCGCGGTATCTCTTTCGAACAGCCCGCAGCCCCGGCAGGCGTCGGCCCTTGCGGGCCCCTTCACGCTGCTGACAGCTCTTTGAGGCGCGCGTGGAACAAAACGCGCCGTCGACACGGCCTGTCGTCGTTAGACGGACGGACGGCGAGCTACCCATTGCTCGCCGTCCACAGGCCCGCGCCTACGGTGGCCGGGGGCCACGACGTAGCCCCCGACGCCCGGGGCGTCTCCCGCGGCGGCCGGGAAGGAAAGCTGCTGCTCTCTCCTTCTCCCGCTCCGCCACCTCCTTCGCTAGCATCACTGCTTCGCAGAAGGTGGTGACGGCATCCCATTCCGTCTCGCTCCGGACCATGGCTTCGACCAGGGCCGGACGCGAGAGGTCGCCGCCGCCTATCGCCGCTACTAGGACACGGCTAAGGTTTCGGTAGAAAGCATTTAGCGCAGAGTGAAGCGTTGCGTCACGATAAACTCATGTATTTTTATTGCAGTGTATTGAGTGGAGGCAGCTCTAGTTGTATGGGAAGCACCGCCACACGTTCCGCTCTCCTTATCGTAGACATTTACCTTGAACCGATTCTAGTAAATCACGATACCTTCGGTAAAATGGATTCCAAATTAGTGTGGTATATTCCAATTGAGGTTTTATAAGAGATTTATAAAGCAGTAGATAAGTGCTAGATTTTTTAAATGGCTTACAAGTTCTCATAATAAAACCGTAACTTTGAAAGGTTTTGTTGATAATCTAATGAAGTAATCTAAATGAAGCTTAGAATCAAACAACATGCCAAGGTCTTTACTAAGCGAGACGTTTTCAAGAGGATTATTTCGAAGAGAATATGTGAATTTAATAATATTTCTTTTTAATGAATGTGATAGATTTACATTTAGGTAAGCTGAGAATTAGTTTATTTTCAAGACAATTGCAAGATAAGCGATCCATGTCATCTTGAACACAGTCATTCAATATTTTTATAATAAGAAAAAAATTAATTTAATTTTATACACCGGCCGTGCCAATATTTCTCGGGAAAATATCGCCGAGTACCGGAACAAACTTGTGTCTGAAGTCGGGACTTTGTTGAACAAAGTCTCAGACTAGAGGTGACTAAATCTAGTTCACTTTAATCCCCAGAAGATACAAGTTTGCGGGCTTACCGCTAAAACAATCCCTTTGTCGCATCTCCTCAGTTTCAAGGCACTCCCCTTGTTGTCTCAGCCAGTATCGGAATCCTCGGTGTCGACATATCGGGTGACGTGCGTTTTCGTGGTCACTTGGAAGAAAAGGCCAAATTGACCTCAAAAAGCTTGGCATGCTCAGCAGAGCGGGACTGTATTATGGCAGGACGGCACACCGCTTTCAACTTTACAAGGCGCAGGTTCGGCCTTACTGTGTAATACTGTTCCCATCTCTGGGCAGGGCTCCCCAATGCCAGCTCCTTCCCCTTGACCGCATCCAGTGCAGAGCGGTACGAATCGTCGACGACTGAGTTCTTTCCAATCGTTTTGACTCACTGGCACTGCCTAGAGATGTTGCATCTCTTTGCGTATTTTATCGCATCTATCACGGGGAGTGCTCTGAGGAACTGTTCGAACTAATTCCAGCCGCTCAATTTCACCATCGCACATCGCGACAAAACTCGCGATACCATCCATACCATCTGGATGATTGGAGGTACACCACTGTGCGATTTAGAAGAAGTTTTCTCCCTCGCACAACTTCCTTGTGGAATCGATTACCACCAGGGATTTTTCCGGACCGATACGACTTAAAGACCTTCTAGAAAAGAGCCTACTCCTTTTTAAAAGGTCGGCAATGCATCTGCAATTCCTCTGGTATTGCAGTTGTTCGTGGGCGGCGGTAGTCACTTACCATCAGATAAGCCGCATTCTCGTTTGTCTCCTCTCCCATGAAAAAATATAGAGTAAAAATGGGAATTTAAGAAACAAACCGATATATCGTTTATAACTATTAAAAACAGAAGAGGACCCCTTATTGAGCCCTGTGGTATGCCGTATTTATTTTAACGGACGAGAATCCATTAATGACGACCTTTTGCGTCCTGTTTATGATGTACGATGAAAACCGTCGCAATAAATTTCCGCGTATACCGTTATAAGCAATTTTTTAAAGGACAATTTAGTGATCTACTTTATCAAAAGCCTTGCAAAAATCTCAATAAAATGAGTCAATTTGAAGGCACTTGTCCATATTATCAGAAATAAAGTTAGCATATAAAACAAGATTACTTTCAGTCGACCGGTTTTTAACAAAGCCATGCTGTTTAGAGATAGTGATATTGTGTAAGCTTGGATAGATACAGTTACGAACTAACCTTTTCAAGACCTTCAACAACCACAGAAGCCAGATCGAGCGGTTGTTAGAAACAACATTTTTGATCCGCCCTTGAGGACAGGGGTAATATTTGCTGCCTTCCAAACCTTTGGTACGTATCGCTCGCGTAGACTACGGTTGAAGATATGAAAGAGAGAAATGCTTATGGAGTCTGCGGTATGCTTAATAAATAATAGCGGAAGACCGTCAAGTTCTGAGCCCTAGAAATATCTAAAGATTTAAGTGTTCCGATTAAGTATCTAAAGAATATTATATACCACTTAAAATGACGCTATTAGTAGAAGTATATGGCAAGGAGTCAAGGTCGACTAATGCTGCATCACTTTTCACGTACACAGATCCAAAATATTTTGAAAACCTTTTGTATGTTTCTTGTGGGTTGTTAGACTGAGAATTATTATATATCATGTTGTTTAAAAAATTCACTTTCGCGTTTTCACGAATGACCAAAACAATTTCAAATCCCTATTCATACCAGTTTCAAAAGTGTCATAACATTCTTTACATAATGATTTAAATCTTTAACGAAATACTGTGTAATAAATAAAGTCTCATAATCCGATTTATTACCGCATTTTTTCATCTAATCGTCGCTCTTTATTTGTTTTTAAAAACATGAATAGTAAGACGTGAGAACTATATAGGGAATTCTTGTGATTTAATAGGCCGTAAGGGTATATGTTTTCTAATAATTTTACTTTACCTCCTCATAAAATAAGAATACAGCCGATTCCAATATGAGATAGAATTTATTTCACTATTAATATAAACATAATAAGCAATAAAAGTTTCAGTAAAACAAGGTACATTTAAACGTGTATGATTCAGAAAGTTTATTAATACATATTTCTAATATTAATAATTTCTTGAGAAGTCCGGCAATATTTTGTTGAAAAATTATACCTTTATTACTTAATTTATTAAAATTAACGAAAGTAATTATTATCTTGTTTCAAGTCAGTATCATGCATACATACCGTATGTGATATTCGTTTTTTTTAAATAATACAGTATTGTCACCTTTTTTAACCGACGAAAAAACGGAGGTTCTCAAGTCGACGTGTATATTTTTTTTTATGTATGACCACGCATAACTTTTTACAGAGTAGTCCGATTTTGATAATTATTTTTTTATTGGATAGGGTATACCTCGAAATTGGTCCCATATAAATTTGGAAAAAAAATGTCTACCCTAAGGGTGGGAAAATAGGGCTTAGATTTATTTTTTACTCACAGATTTTAATTCTGAGTGGTGTATTACTACATTACATAATAATTACACTACATTACATTACATTACAAAAAACCTCACGATGAATGAGCTTTAGAGCTGTCAGTCTCTTGTGTGTAGACCTCTCAGTCTCTGCATTTCTGCTAAAGCTTGTTCATCGTGAGGTTTGTGTAATACCTTATTTGGCTCTAAATCAGATATAGCAATACGCTCAAGTGTTTTTACTCTACTCAGTGCCACATATGCCTGTCCTTTGGCAAACACTTTCTTTCCGAGGTCGATTACAGCTTTATCAAGGGTCGCACCTTGTAATTTGTGAACCGTGACGGCCCAGCATAAAATCATCGGCAAAATCCTGCGCTCAATATCGCCATTAACCTTCGTACCTTAAAAGGTGGCTACCACTGTAGGTATGGCGACACAGCCATCGCTATCTTTTAGTCTGCTTCCTATGCTTTCATCGTCAAATTTTACTAACACGCAATCCGGTAATTCTCCTTCCTCTAGTTGATCCCTGCGTAGTGATAGCCGTTTTATTATTTTTACAATATCCATAGCTCGATTGACGAGCCCGTCAGATACTGATTGTTATATCTCAACATCACACGAGATTCGACAGCTAATTTTACTTCAGATAAAAGTCCACTACAATTGTTCACATCTTTTGGAACAACATTATCTGGAGGTTTCTTCCCATATGTAGCAAATACATTTATTAGAGCATTTAAGAAATTGGGAAATCCTTCTTCACTATTGTAGTTATCTACGTGACCATTAAAAGCTGATTCATGACGAACATTGATATCAACTTTTCGATTTTTGTATGTGATATTAAGTAAAAGCTCAGTTGCAGCCAAATATTCGATTTAAGCACAAGAAGAAGCACATTCTTCGGAATTGGGATTCGCCCGAGCCGCAATACAGTCTCTATAATATTTATCTCCTACCAATAACATGTTATCTATGTCGCTTTTGCACCAATTATTGGGATTTATCAGAGAAAATGCCACACTAGCAACAGTTGCAATCCCTGTGCATTGCCGACCAAGTGACTCTGGACTAAATCATTCATTGTTCTGAGGAAAAGAACCATATAATATGGATACATTGTTACTCAAGGCAGTATAGTTATTTGTAGATACAGTTGACCGTTCAGCAATTGATTCTTCACTATTATGACCATGTGCAAGTGCGAACATCTTTATAGAGTGCATTATTCATTAGGAGCCACTGCAATTCTAATTGAAGTTTACATACATCTATTTGAAACTCCCTAGAACGTTCTAAATTTTCACGACTTTCTACTACAAGCACTAATCCAGTTTGATTAGGTTCAAGCGGAAGTTGCTCCGCCAGCTCAACCACATCCTAAACAAAAATAATTGCCTGCCCTTTGCACCAGTCTTGGCTCAAACGATTTTGAACTTTTATTATTTTAAGAAATGGCACTACCTACTCTGCAAATAAAACGTTTCTCAATTTCCGATAAGTCATCGATTATGTAGGCATTGCAGCTACCGACATTTTATTCCAATAGGCGGAGTGTTGTTTTTTTAATATTATTTGAGCATCGTAAACAAGTAATAGAATTACCTAAAGCTACCAATTCATTAGGGAAAATAGAGCCTAAATTTGTAGTTTGCAATATCGTACGTTGCTGAGGATATAAACTTTTTTCGAATATTGAACACGGCATGTCAGCATAAACATTAATCGCTATCTTAAAATTTTCTGCATTACATTTGTTTCTTCGCTCGCAAGCCGCTTATCTCGTTCTCTCCTCGGGAGTTTCGTGAAGTATCACCATTGTAGAACAGTTACGAGCAGCATCCAAACGTAGCAAATGTTCGTCTTCAGTTTCATTTGAAAGTCGCTCTCTTATCATACCTAAACGATGAGCGCGTTGTTCTTCACATTCTTGCGATAACCTATCGTTATTGTAGCTTCTCATCTTCGACAGTCTTTCCTCGCGCTGATTTAAACACTCCTGTGAACGTGTTAATCTAATTCTCTTTCTATTTGCTTCCAAACTTTTATTTTTCTCATTATTAGATTCTTCTAAATATCTTTTTCTCATTCGAGCAGCATTTTTTGTAGGCCTACCCATGGTGGTATATAAAGCCTGTTTTTTTAAAGAATTTATATTATTATACAACAAATAATAGTTAAAGTAGGATTATATAACAGTTAAAGGCTAAATTAAGGTAGGTAGCTAATTTGAAAGTAGTCAAAAACTAAGCATGTAGTAATTAGTAGATTATAGCCAAGAAAAATTATAAAATAAAAACTTTTTAACAAAAAAATTAAACCGCCGAAAAAACCGAAAAGCAAAAAATAATAAACCTTTTTTATTTAACCTTAATAACTTAGTTTTTAAACTAATTTAAGTATACCTAAGTATATTTTTGTAATTAATTTGAGTTTTTAATTAACCCTAATAACTAACTTCTAAAACTAATGTAAGTATACCTAAGTAATTTTGAGTCGGCGCCAAACAATCAATGAACCTTATTAATGAAATTTAATTTATAATTTAAATTAATGAAATTACCTTAAATTTAAATAAATAACTAAATCAAAATCAAATTAACAATGCAACGTGAAATCTTCAGCGATAAACATTAAAGCTGAACGCACATTTTTCCGCGGCATACGCGCCGTACGCGCCGAATTTTGCTGATGGCCTCGCACATTTGCACATACGCAAAAGTTGCAAGAATAATGCCCGAAAAAGCAATTTATGCTTTTTCGGGCATTATTCTTGCAACTTTTAAAAATACATTGGGGCATTGTGAAACGTGTTTACATTGGCTGTGTTTCAAATCAACTAAACGAAATAAGAGCTCATGTCTCCAGTGCGCTGTTCTTTACTTGGACGTATTTTTTGCTACAACCCGATATCTAGTTGGCATTGTTGATCGAAGGCTTTACGTAATTAATTAATTTGCTTGTTTGGCGCCGACTCAAAATTACTTAGGTCTACCTACAATAGTTTTAGAAGTTAGTTATTAGGGTTAATTAAAAACTCAAAACAATTACAAAAATATATACTTAGGTATACTTAAATTAGTTTAAGAACTTAGTTATTAAGGTTAAATAAAAAAGGTTTATTATTTTTTGCTTTTCGGTTTTTTCGGCGGTTTAATTTTTTTGTTAAAAAGTTTTTTTATTACTTTATGTTGGTCAAATTGGTGGCTTATGTTTGTTAAAATTCATATTTGACTTTGTCAAAACATTGTTTTTTACTTAGTTACCTATTTGGTAAATAAATAAAATTAAAATTATTTACATTATTATACAGTGTCTTAACTGTATGATTTTATTTAATTGTATTAATGTCATTGTTATTATTTATGCTTAATAGTATAAAATTTAAATTAGGCATACTCCTGAAAGTAGATGAAAGATGAAAAGTACAATACTAAATTTTGTGGGATTTGTGTTATTTTCACCAACACACAATACAACATAATTTGATTCGTTCGGCTGAAGCTTATAACAAGTCTTTAAGATTTCTGCTGCCATCGCATTAAGTATTATATGAAACATTATATTTGTTCCATCTTGATCGTTGTCATGAAATTATTAAATGTGATGAAAGTCATTGAAGAGAAAAGCATTGTTGACTTCCTATTATGAATATTTTCCTTTCAAAATTATTTTTTAATTCTTTATTCGTCGAAGGTTTGTTTAAAGTATACATTTTGGTACAGGCAGTGTTATTTTGTGGTAATATTTGGGACTTCATAAATTTTTTTCAGTGGTTTGTAAGAATTGTTTTTGAATTTGGCTACAGGTTTGAGTTTGTTTACTTTGAATTAAATTATCATTTCTTATCTGTAATTCCCTAAACTTGTGTTAGGATTATCTAGTGATTTATCTATAAAATTCTTGCGTAATTGTGTTTTTAATTTTTTTTTCTTGAGTTATATTTTTTAATGCTCGTATTAGATTCGGTAGCAAGTTTCTGAGTATTTCTATAGTTTTTTGGCGATCTTTAATTTTCTTAGTAAGGGATGTATTTTATAATTTAAGTTATCAATTTTACCGTTAGCACTAAGCAATACATTTTTGTGGGTTCGCTTTTTTTATTAGGGAAAAAATTCTTGTATCAGTATAGAGAGTTAAAGAAACACGTTGCAGTTGTGGTGAATACTGAGTCATGAGAGCTTCCCACTTTCACATTTTTCTTACTTTAACTTAACGTTGACGCTTAATAAGTTCTGGTTTATTCTTTAAAAAAGAGGTTATGCTTGGAGCTTTTTAATATTTTTTCGCATTTTTTTCCTTGGTGTAAGTGCAATAGTTGAAATCGAATTATAATATACAGATGTTTCCACTGACTAAGCCTGAAAAATAAATAGGCTAAATTGTGCTGTTATCATCTTTCTATACAACTCACTTAATCTCAATGATAAAATAGGAGAAATTACTAAGCTACATAAATGAGCAATGTAGTAGTGAAAAGGAAATTCAAGTCCGTATAGAACAAGCCCATAGTGCCTTTATTAAGCTGAAAAAGTTTTTGTGTTGTAAATGCTTTAACCTAAAACACTGCATGAGACTGGTGCGCTGTAATAATTCAGTGTCCTACTCTGTGGGGTTGAAAGTTGGACCTTAACCTCGACATTATGTTCAAAACTTGAAGCATTTAAATGTTGGTAAACAGATGTATGCTCCGAATATCCTGGACTATGAGAATAATAAATGTTGAGGTTCTGTGTCGAATGCATAAAAAGTTGCAGATAATGAGGACCGTGAAGGGGAGGAAGCTGCCGTAATTTAGACACATATTAAGAGACAAAAAAGGTAGCCATGATAGTCACCCACCTTTACAGAGAAGTGGCACCCTAAGAAGAAGATATTACTGTTTGATAAATATGTACCTGTTTATTTTAATCATACATTATAATCAAACATATTGTCGACAGTAAACTATTAAGAGGAAACTCGCACGTGGAGGAGTTGATGTTGTACACGCAGATGTCAACGAATCAGGAATAGTAAGAGTGGTAATAATGACATCGTAAGATGATATCCTGTCATCTGGTAGAGTAAATGTTATTTGATGTCTCTGTAAAATTAGATTTAAAATTGTACATTTTTTGAAATGGAGAAATCTGAAATTTATGTCACAACTATGACTGACCACATGCTAAGTATTCAACATTTTACGGGTAGCACGGGGCATTCCATTGTAGTCCTCAAGGTTGGCGACACATTTGTAATCTGTAGCGATTTGTTGACCTTGAGATCTTAAATGCTAAAAGGTTGACTATACGCTAATTCGGCTACTCCATGATGTAAAAAATAGCTTACTTTGTGGTATTAAAGTTGGGTTGGTACCCTCGACCAATCGCCTTGTATTGTTCGTCATACACTTGAATGTAAGAGTCAGAGAGGTCTAGAAATTATCAGAGCAAATGACACTATTTCTTGTGGGGAAACCAGGTAAGCCCGTTATTACAAAAGTGCTTCCATATATCCTAAATTCTGATCTTTCGGAAACCTGCAATTAATAAATAAAGAAACATTATAGTCGAAGTTCACAAAATCAGAAAAAATAATCTCAAAAATAATTATATTCACAAGAGACATGGCTGTCCGCCGCGGGAGACGCCCCGGGCGTCGGGGGCTACGTCGTGGCCCCCGACCACCGTAGGCGCGGGCCTGTGGACGGCGAGCAATGGGTAGCTCGCCGTCCGTCCGTCTAACGACGACAGGCCGTGTCGACGGCGCGTTTTGTTCCACGCGCGCCTCAAAGAGCTGTCAGCAGCGTGAAGGGGCCCGCAAGGGCCGACGCCTGCCGGGGCTGCGGGCTGTTCGAAAGAGATACCGCGGCTCCGGAACGTAAGGGCACTGAAGGAACACGGATGGTTTTTAGTCAGTAAAAATCTGACACTCCCTTCCGCTCCACCCACAGCGAAAGGCGTCATTAGATGATTTTCCATCCGCAAAAAAAAAAAAAAAAGAGACATGGCTGTATGACCATATTTTATACGTGGTAGAGTCATGCTGCAGCTATAAGTTGTAGCACGAATGGGTCGGCTCGACCGGGGAAAGTCCACGCTCTCACAGAATGCCAGCGTAAAATAGCAGCTTAATGCTGCTGTGTTTCGTATGGTGAATGTAGAGAACCGGAGACCCTTTTAACTGGAAAAGAGGTATTCCATCTTAGTCCTCACGAGTGACAACGCATCTGTATTTGGATTCTTTATTGAGGATAAATGTAGATGTCTATGGGCCACAGCAACCACTTACCATCAGGTGGACTGTGTGCTCGTTTGTCACTCGATCCTATAAAAAAAAATTGCCATTTGCTATTTTTGTCGATAACTATTTACTGACCGGTATATCAAAAATATCGCTCGTTGTCAGGTAGTTACTTACCATCAGGTGAGCCGTATACTCGTTTGCTCCCTCTCATTAAAAAAATAATTAGTTTTCTCGCTGCTCGAAGTCGACTACCGTACTTACTTACTAAGAAGTTACCTTAGAGTTTGACCGTAACGTAGTGCGCAACGTGTTAAGGACTCAGACCGCCTAGTAGTATACATAGAAGACTTTGTATTTTAAAAATGTTCTTTTATAATTATTAACTGATGCAAAATCCGTTATGAGATCTCGGAATCTGGAAGTTCGATCTCATCGGATGTAATTTAGTCAAAATTGCTGGAGGAGGAGGTGAAGATTTACAATTCGATTCAGTTGCAAATAATTCCACCCTTTAAGGTGGTGGAAAAAGAGGGGACGAAATTTTAAATGTAGCTATTTAAACCACTTTAAGATTGTGATATTTTTATTTAGTCCACTCAAAATAGTAAATAATAGCTTTTAAAACAAAGTAATTTTTTTTAGGATAAGGGTGACAAACGAGCACACAGTCCACCCGATGACAAGTTGCTGCTGCCCATAGACATCTACATCTATCCTCTGTTACAAATCAAAATGTAGATGCGTTGTCACCCGTGAGGACTAAGATGGAATGCCTCATTTCCAGTAAAAAGGGCCTCCGGCCACCTGCACTCACCAAGCGAAACGCAGAGGTAAACCTCTACTTCACGCTGGTTTTCTGTGAGGTCGTGGTACTACCCCGGTTCTAGCCGGCCCATTCGTGCGACAGCAAAAGCTGCCGCGTGGCTCTACCACTGTTAAGAGTACCACTGTTAAAAGAAGACTCAAAGAAATTAAAACAAATGAAATAATTTCACATTCTAAAGTAGGGGCTTTAACTTTTTCATATATATCTCAGTACAACTTAAAACTAACATAGCTGTAAAATCAATATAGAGTATTTTTATTTACTTTAAGAATCTTTCTGTCGTAGCTACTTAGATATTTTTTTGATTTAATGAATGATGACGATATAAGATGTTCGCTCTTCTGTTTAAAGGTAATTCTAAGATATTTGATAAAAATCGTAAAGCATATTCAATCTCACTGAATATATCAAAAGCGCTAAAGCAACGAAACAGTCACTAGAGTTAGATAATAAAAATTGATAGAGTTTTCCCTATCTCAAATATATTTTATCATGAGTAAGATCCTTGAATTTGTAAGAAATTGAAAGAAATGAAATTTTTATCTTACAGGAATATACAGAATTTAAAAAATGGTAAAAAGAATCTTTACTACGTATTAATCTAGTTAACTATATTATCATTTTTGTAAGCATCAATTTAGAATCTTTATTATTCTTAATATAGTATTATGTCGAAAATCTACTAGATGTCATAAAGAGCATATAATGCTATTTATTCATTGAAGATATATCATTTGTAGTGAATACAATTAAAGGAGAATGATTCAATGATGTTGTGCAGTGTAGCATTGACTCTACACTTAATTGGTTAAAAAGTTATTATGATATTGTAATGGCAAAAACTAAATTTCTTAATTTTAAATATTGTACCTACGTTGATATTGTATGAAGTATTTAATATAATACTAGACAAATAATGCAATTGTAAATCTCACATTGATTTTATTTCTAAGCAACTGAATTGATTTGTGATACCCTTAAAATTACTTTGAAAAAAAAAGGGTTAATTAAAAAACATATCTCAGACTGCGCATTTACATCTCAGGCTGCTTTTGGTTATGTTATTTCAATATTAATACATACATGATCTTCACTGTCTTTACTGTCCAAAATATGTCTCAGAGTAGCGGTTGGTTTACGACTCACATCATGTAAACCACTGTTTCATAAACCTATAATAACCTGCACTAACAATTCATGTTCATTTATTTTTATAGATTTTTAAAGGTAAATGAACATTCAGCATATCTGAATAATCTTAATTTCAGAGTGAATTAATGAGAACCAACAAAGCTAATGATACCAAGTGTAATAACAAAGTCATCCAAAAAGCTGCTAGGCAATAAGCCTACGGGTATCTAATAAGATTCCGAAACCAATAACAGCTAATTAGGCAGTTCAGTATAAAACTTTACAAATGGCATGAAGTTGGTTTTAATGACATAAATGAACTTATTAATTTATTGCTATGCTGATTTGAATTTCTGATTCAATTCATATCTGACTAATTTTTATGTACCTCATTCAAATTAAAGTGAAATCAAATTGTATTAAGGTATTGTTATCCTAATCAGTTTGTAACATATATTTTTATTAAAGAATAATGGTGACAAAAGAGCACACAGTCCACCTAATGGTACGAGTAAATGGATGCTTAAGCCAATAGACCTACCTACTACCAATGGATCTACCTCTATCTTTGATAAAGTATTAAAATGCAGCTATGTTGTCACCCCGAAGAACTCAGATGGAAAGTATGTTAGACCAACTAAATTTGTAAACATCTACGATATTTAACAACTTTTAAATAAATGCATACAAATAAACACGTTTCTGCAAATAAATTTCATTTAATTTGTTCGATTACGATACGTTTGTAACAATATATTTTGTTTTGTATTAAATTTTTTTTTTTAAATTTAACACAATTTTATTTGCATCGTAAAAGTAGGAAATTTTTTTCGCTGTTGCTATTATAGATAGCGTACTACAGAAAGTGATGACGTTAAATTTCCTAATTATTACCGTCATTCCCGATTAACGCTACGGAAACTTTTATATTCTTTTATTAACATTTATAGCAAATTCTAGAGTTTTAAAGTTTAGGGATTGAAGTGATGCAGCATAATATTGATGAATTCTAGAAGTCAATAAGTTTAACTACTAGTGACGAGGTTATATTGTGAAGCTGAAGTGAGCAAGGTTGAACATTTTCTGTTACAGTCCACTCGAACGCATTAAAGTAATCGTACTGAGCCCAGTTATACGGCGTAATAAAATATCCCCTAACGGTGCAACGCTACCACAATCGTTCAGCAAACGATCGCATACCGCATCAAGTGGTCTGGAAAACGATAACCTGGCAATTTATGTATTTGCTATTTGAATAGATTGTGTCCTCGTTGTCCTTATTTTGAATATTTGTCTGTATCTAGTACGGGCGCAATATCCTCATATCTCTCTCATACTTCCTCTCTCTTGTACTCATCCTCTCTCTCTAAATTTCTCTATTCTTTATCGGCCAGGT
This sequence comes from Parnassius mnemosyne, assembly GCA_963668995.1. Lineage (NCBI taxonomy): Eukaryota > Metazoa > Arthropoda > Insecta > Lepidoptera > Papilionidae > Parnassius > Parnassius mnemosyne. The sequence continues at coordinate 13,474,678 of CAVLGL010000084.1, read as the reverse complement.
AATTCTACTGCTGTATTTTGTTTTAAGTCAAGGAAAAGGCAAGTGTGCCTTTTCTTACAGCCATAGCTGTAATAATTGTCGATACGCTTTATCGATTAAAAAAAAGATATTATAATTTAGATAATAAGGATTTTATTTATTAGTTTTATAATTACGTATCGTTTAACTAAGAAACTTAACGTTTATATAATTTTAAAAAACAGTTTTGTATCAGTATAACCAATAAATTTTTGTGGGTTCGCTCTTTTCATTAAGAAAGAAATTCTTGTATCATTATAGAGAGTTAAAGCAACACATCGCAATTGTGGTGAATACTGAGGTCGTGAGAGCTTCCCACTTTCACACTTTTTTCTTAGGTTGACACTTAATAAAATCTGTTTTTTTCTTTAAAACAGAGGTTATGCTTGCAGCTTTTTTTTCTGATAATGTAGGTATTGCTGCATTTTTCTTTTTCTTGTTGTAAGCGCAATAGTGGGAATCGAATTATAATATACAGATGTTTCCTTTGACTAATCCTGAAAAATAAATAGGCTAAATTATGCTGTTATCATCTTTCGATGCAGCTCACTCAATCTTCTCAATAATAAAATAGTAAATATTACTAAGCTACATAAAAGAGCAATGGAGTAGCGAACATGAAATTCAAGTCCGTATAGAACAAGCCCGTAGTGCCTATATGAAGCTAAAAAAGTTTTTGTGTTGGAAACGCTTTAACCTAAAACACCGCATAAGACTGGTGCGCTGCGGGGAGATCTTGTAAGAAGCAGAGAGAAACTCAAACCTTATAAAATATATACATAAGTAAAAAAATCTAAGGAAGCACGTTATGTATACGCATATTTATCTTATAAATACATAGTCATCTAATTTATAATAGCCTTTCTAAAAATGCTCTTTACAAAGGCAAATCAGTAACATTACAAGGAATTTCGTTGTAAAGAGTTATACATCGACCCAAAAATTAGCCGCTAGTTTTATGAAGTCTGTACGGCGCTATTCCTATTATATGTATCATGTGGATTATTTAGATAATCGCTAAACTGCGTTTCTCTTTTAGACATTCTGTGTTATAGATTAATTATAAACCAAACTGAGATCAATAATAGGCATCATAGCACACCAGGTGATTTATATACAGCAAGAAAACTGCCTCGATGTTAAGTACTGTCGCATCTTTGCAATAATTTTTACTCAGTAAACCACCCAAAACTCAAGCTCGAAGAAATTTTAACACCTAACAACTGAAGGCGTTCGGTGTGTATCAAAGATGGAAGAATGGAAAGATAATATAATATACATAAATTTATTAATAATAACAATATTTCTTATTAATTCGACGCCATCACAAAATATTAAGCTTCTCGTCTACCTATAGTTAGATGGAGCCCATCAAATTGGCTTCAAACTATTTATTTATTTACGCGAATTTCCTTTATTTACGCGAAAATCTAATCTAATCGACTAAAACTAATTTTACGAATATTATTTTTAAAATTAAACGTGATAATATTTAAAAGTATTCAATGGATTTATATTATAGCAATATTTACGTAAATGTGGTAGGAAGTTTGGCAATAAGCTACAAAGAACAGACAACCGATGGGTAAGAAAGGTTATCGAGTGGCAGCCTTGTACCGGTAGCTGAAATATAGGCTGGCCCCCCATTGGATAGAGTGACGACCTGGTAAGACATGCCATGCTTTGTGGCATTTCTTAGGGGAGGCCTGTGTTCAGAAGTGGACTTGTGCAGGGATGTAATGATCATTTTATTTAAAAGTATAATAGGTTATATTGTATCTTAATTTGAATTTAATTATTTACTCCTTATAATCACCATAGACTGAAAATGTGTAGATAACAATTTATTAAGTATTTAGCTAAATTTTGATAGATATAGCAAGACAATTTATTATATTTCCACCGACTGTCTAAAAAGTAGGGTAATGTTCAAGAACGTATCCCTATGTGTTAGCTCTGTTTTAAATACAGTCTAAACGATTTGGTAGATTTTAAAGTTGCGGGGGATACATAGGATATACAATTTGTCTGTTTTAGTAAAGTATTCAAGCAGTAGAATTTCTTACCATTATGCTTGTTTACTTTTCTTAATCACTTCTTATTTTAACAAACTTTTATTTCGCCTTACAAACATGTTACAAAATTTACTGCCTATTTTTAAATATAATAAACTAGTAATGAACTCCCCAAGTGGTTTCACGAGTTTTCCCAGGCTGTGCAAAGTAAAAAGTAACTGGAGAGATGCTTTCCGCTTTATTCGTTTACAATTTTAATATATCGTATATATGTTTCAATACTGATAATTGATTACTATATTATTATTATTATTAAGTGGCGAAGCTTGCGAAGTCACTTATTGATTTCACGATGTCTGTCCGTCTGTCCGTCTGTCCCACGATTATCTCGAGAACGGTTTTGAATTTTTAAATTCTGTTTTTAGCAATCGATTACTGATCACCCAGGCATCTGAAACTCCTATTTTGAAACTGATTGCTCAACGGCAACCGTTAGAAACCGCTACAAAGCTGATTGCTTCGCCACTTTGCTATGCTGTTAGCTTGCTAGGTTTATTATTATTAATCAGACTTTCAGGCAGACATTTAGACAATAGGGGTCGGATCTCTCGCGTCCATGGACTTCTAACTCCTAACAATAGGGTGCCTAGCAATAAGTCTAATCATTGTTATACAAAGTCTCGGATTGCGGATGCCTAAACCTAGTCCAGTTTAACCCTCAAATGACACAACTTTGCGTGTTTGCTGCTAAAAAGAACTCCCATGTCATATCTCTTCAATGTCAGGGCACCCTCCTTGCTGCCTCAGCTAACATCGGAATCCTCGGCGTCGACATATCGAATTATGTTCAGTATCGTGTTCACTAAATTGGCCAATTTAGCCTTTCCTTCCAAATATGCGGACTAGTATTTCATGCCAGCACACCACTTGCAACTTTATAAAGCGCAACTTCGGCCTCACATGGAATACGGTTCTCATCTCTGGGACGAGGCATTCACGTGCAAGCTCCTTCCACATGACCACATTCAGCGCAGAACAGTTCGAATCGTCGACGCCTGAGTTCTTTCTGATTGACTCGATTCACTGGCGCTGCGAAGGGATGTTGCATCCCTTTGCATTTTCTAACGTTTCTTCCCTATACCATCCACATCATCTGGATGTTTGGCGGTCCACCACTGTACGTTTTACTAGGAGTTTTCTTCCGCGTACGACCTCTCTGTGGAATAATATACCACCGTCGATTTTTCCAGACCGTTACGCCTTAGGGACTTCAGGAAAAGAGATTCCCTTGTTGTTCATGGGCGGCAGTATTCACTTACAATCAGGTAATCCGTATGCTCGTTTGGCCTCTCTCCTATGAAAAAAAAAAAAGAAACATATTGATTCAATTTGAATTATTAATTTTACTAATATAAAATTCAATTTTTTAATTATGAACGAGATTATTTACATAGCAGATTTTTAAATTGGTATATTTGTACAAGTTTTTAGATATCTCACAAAATACCTGTGTCAAACAGCATAATAAAGCTGCGTTGCTTCGTATGATGAGCATAGATTCCCATTTTGCTGATTACAAAATTGAAGTATAATTATGTATGTATAATAATGACATAATATATCAGAGGATAACGAAGCGTTTCATCGCTGTCCTCAAGAATGAAAACGCACCTGTATTTTGATTCGGGGGAATTTTTATGATCGAGGGAAGATATAGTTTTCAATAAATCACAGCACCCACTTAACATGAGGTGAACTGCGTGCTCATATATAATCTTTATTCTATTATATTAAAAGATATAATAAAATCAATTTGATATATTGAAACAACTACATGTACATAACTTTATATTAAAATTTAGAATAAATATTTTATCCAAAAATTTGTACTACGGCAGAGTTATAGTAATTCAAACTATAAACCAAAAGTTGGTTGTGTCTCCAGTGTACTAGAGTGCTAACTCCCGTCACAAATTTTGAAATTTAACTTTTAAGCGTTGTTTTTTGTTAAAAATACATCGAGAATGTTAATTTAACCGCAGTTCTCTAACAAGTTTAAAATTTTTACTTCAAAGTACGTAAATTTTGTAGAAAATAGTATTATTTCTTATAGTAAAATTGCTCATAAGTAAGAAAATACAATTTTTATTATGGTCTTGTAATTTAACCAGGCAAAATAGAGAAAACAATCGAAAGCCAGAAGACAACTAAATCAGCAGTTTCAGATAAAAATAGTACAAGCTGATACAGGCTACAACAGTTTTTTAATTTCCCGCTTTGAAAATTAATAATTTTTAAAAGTAAGAAGTTATAATTTTTTTAATTTCCCGCTTTGAAAATTAATAATTTTTAAAAGTAAGAAGTTATAATAATAATAATAATAACCCCCCCATGGGATCACCTTGTCGTGGTGGCGGGGCTTAAGGGAAAGGCAGGTACTTAACTGCAGTCAGAACAACTATACTGTGTAGCAATAATAAGCCAGGATTATCTATCTGCCTATTCATATTTAAAGACCCTTTTCCAAACTAACGATCCCAAACCAGGCTGAACAAAAATATGAGTGCACGACGTAAACTACGGCCCCCAGTTCCCGGCAGATCCAGTAACCATATCGACTCTGACGGAAGCCGAGATGGTGCTATGTCTTGGGGCGCATACAATATCCGGGCGAGGAAGATTTCCCGTCAAACGACTCAAGCTATATCTACGGACACCGATACCCTTAGTGATACTGATAGTTTATATACCCCCGAAAATGATGGGCAGAAATCAAAGCCATACACTTTACACCAGTCTTTACCTTCCTCATCATCATCAAGTAGCCAATTGCTGAAGGATGATGCACAGAATATAACTTCAGTTATGGAACCTGTGCCCACCATCAGTAAACGTAATACGCGAAAGAAATGGACTTCTGAAATGAATGAATTCATATTGCGTACTTACCTATATTTAACAATGATGGAGACTGACACTAAAGGTTATTTACAACCATTACACATGAAATTCATAGAACGATTCCCAGATATGCAGGTAACTCGTCAAAGATTAGGAGATCAGCATAGAGCAATAATAAATAATAAACTTTTGTCCCAAGAAATAGTTAACAAAATTTAAATTGAAGTGCAATCAAACTTATAGACTACATTTCCCCAATCCATCTCTGTTACACAGAACAATCGTCATACTAATACCCACCCTTTACAAACACAACAACGTATGAAATGGACAGACGAATACAATGAAGCTATAAAAAGAAGCCGTGTAGTGGCGGTTAAGAATATCCACTACCCCATATCTTCCCGTGGGTGTCGTTAAAGGCGACAAAGGGAAACAGGCAGGAGATGGGCAGCAGCATCTTCCTGGTAACGGCAAAATTACAATAAAAAACTGCGGTTGCCAATCCGCTCGCCAAGCGTGGCAACTATGGCAATATACCCCCCATAATGAAAGTTACGAAGAGACGGCCCCCAGTCCCCGGCGGCCCCGCTTTTCCTGGCTACGATGGCGACCATGGTAACGGCGGGGCAGGGGGTGCTAAGAATCTCCGGTGGAGGTTCGGTTGCCACCTACAACGACTCGACCTGGCAACATACAACGCACGCACCCTGAGGACTGACGAGAAGATTGTGGAGCTGGAAGAAGAGATAGACAAGTTACGCTGGCATATTATAGGATTATCCGAAGTCCGAAGAGAGGGGGAGGACACGGTAATCCTCGAATCCGGCAACTTGCTCTATTACCGGGAGGGCGACCATCTGTCCCAAGGAGGTGTCGGATTTATCGTCCACAAGTCTCTCGTTAACAACGTTGTAAAGATTGAGTGTGTCGACGAGGGTTGCGTACCTTATACTCAGAATCACCAAACGGTATTCGCTGAAGGTCATACAGGTTTACGCACCAACCTCGGCACACCCCGATCAGGAGGTGGAGGAAATGTATGAGGATATCTCTAGAGCCATGCATTCCTCCAAAACCCAATATACGGTGTTAATGGGACAAGAGAGAACGGTGAGCTGAAAGTGGGGAAATTTGGAATAGGGCAACGGAAACCAAGGGGCCAGCAGTTGGCCGACTTCATGGAGAAAGAGGGACTCTTTATGATGAACTCTTTCTTCCAGAAGCGGCCCCACAGGAAGTGGACCTGGTCGAGCCCCGACGGTTCGACAAAAAATGAGATTGACTTCATTATGACGACCAGACGACAACTGTTCAGTGATGTCTCAGTGATCGCGAGGGTGAAAACCGGCAGCGATCACCGAATGGTTAGAGACACACTGAACCTAAACGTTAAGTTGGAGAGGTCTCGTCTAATGAAGTCAACGCTCCGTCCCCCTCTTGCTCTAATCCAAAGTCCCGAAACCTTTCAGCTCGAGTTGCAAAACCGTTTTCAGTGCCTAGAAGACTGCAATGAAGTGGACAATTTGAATGACAAGCTCGTGGAAACTGTCCATGCGGTTGGAGCTAAGTTCTGCAAGACCTGCCGCAGAAGAACACAAAAACTCTCCGATCACACTCTTAATCTTATGGCTGTTAGACGGGAGATGAAGCTACATTCTTCAACAGATTTGACAGCACACAGGCATCTGAACAGACAGATCTCCAAATGCATGCGGCGGGACTTACGCAACTTCAATACAGCTCGTATTGAAGAAGCGATCGAGCGGAACCAAGGCTCCAAAGTCTTTGCCAGAGATCTGTCTACCAGAAATAGCCAACTGTCAAAGCTGAAGACCGAATGTGGCAGCATCGTTTCCGGGGCACCTGAGATTTTAAGTGAGATTAAGAGGTTCTATGGGCAGCTGTACACATCATCGTTGGAGCCACACGCAAGTGTGAGTAACGATCCAAGAGCGAGTCTTATCCGACATTATTCCGATGATATCCCGGACGTCAGTCTGAGCGAGAATAGAATGGCTCTCCAGCAGCTTAAAAACGGCAAGGCCCCAGGCCAGGATGGAATTACAGCGGAGCTTCTGAAAGCGGGTGGAAAACCGGTACTTGATGTCCTTCAAAAGCTCTTTAATTCCGTCCTCCATGGTGGCATTACACCGGAGGCGTGGAGCAGAAGTGCGGTGGTGTTGTTCTTCAACAAAGGCGACAACGCTCTCTTGAAGAACTATAGACCGATTTCCCTTCTGAGCCGCGTCTACGTGCTGTTTTCGAGAGTCATTACGAATCGTCTCGCGCGCAGACTTGACGACTTCCAGCCTCCCGAACAAGCCGGTTTCCGAAAAGGCTTTAGCACCATAGACCACATACATACCCTTCGGCAAATTGTACAGAAGTCCGAGGAGTACAATTTGCCACTATGTCTGGCGTATGTGGACTCTGAGAAAGCCTTTGATTCCGTTGAAATTTGGGCGGTGCTGCAATCCCTTCAGCGATGCCAAGTTGACTGTCGGTATATCGAAGTGTTGAAGTGCTTGTACAGTAGGGCTACGATGGCTATCCGAGTACAGAACCAGAGTACGAAACCTATCCAATTGCAGAGAGGTGTAAAACAGGGTGACGTCATATCTTCGAAACTCTTTACCGCTGCATTGGAAGATGTTTTCAAGCTTCTGGACTGGAAAGGATACGGTATCAACATCAATGGCGAGTACATCACTCACCTTCGATTTGCCGACGATATAGTCCTTATGGCAGAATCGCTGGAGGACCTAAGCACTATGCTCAATGACCTCAATAGTGTTTCCCAACGGATAGGTCTTAAGATGAACATGGACAAAACAAAGATCATGTTTAATGTCCATGTCACACCTATGCCGGTAGTTGTTGGGAACACTAAGCTCGAAGTTGTTGACGAGTATGTTTACCTGGGACAAATAGTCCGACTAGGTAAGTCCAACTTCGACCGAGAGGTCAATCGACGGATTCAACTCGGTTGGGCAGCGTTCGGGAAATTACGGCACTTCTTCTCGTCAGGTTTACCTCAAAACTTGAAAACGAGACTGTACACCCAGTGCGTGTTGCCAATGATGACATACGGAACTGAGACGTGGTCCTTCACTGCTGGCCCAATGAGGAAGCTCAAGGTCGCTCAGCGAGCTATGGAGAGGGCTATGCTCGGAGTTTCTCTGCGTGATAAACTCAGAAATGAGACTATCCGCAGTAGAACCAGAGTGACCGACATAACTCGAAGAACCGACAACCGATGGGGAAGAAAGGTTCTCGAGTGGCAGCCTCCTACCGGCAGGCGAAGTGTAGTACGTCCCCCCACTAGATGGAGTGACGACCTGGTAAGGAAGTCGATGGATGCAGGTGGCTCAGGACCGTGCTTTGTGGCATTCTTTGGGGGAGGCCTATGTTCAGCAGTGGACTTGTGAAGAGCTGTAATGATGATGAATGATGATAATAAGAATTTACTATAAAATAACACGGTGTGAGAAAAATAAAATAGCATATAGGAAACTCTTACACCAAGAGTTTATAAAACAATTCCCCTATTTAACTCATTTGACAGAGCAACGGATCGCTGACCAAAGACGATTAATTTTACAGAACAAATATTTAAGTGTTGACCACTTAGAATTAATTAAGAATGACTTACAAAAACAACATAACGTTATACAAGCCAATGACAACTCAATGCTTCAGATAAGTATCTCAAACAACGAAGAAACAGATACAGAAGTACATTTAAATGCAGAAAACCACACAGAAAATGTAAATGAAAATTTAAATTACAGAGAAAAGATAATTGCTATAGATGAAATGTTTGCAAAAGCTTTAGAATTTTATGCTTATACAAAACCAACTGAAAGGCAATTTATACCAAAGCAGAGATTTAAAAAAAATTAAGTAAGATAGTCGCCTATGTGAATAATATTTTGTTGCCAGAATACATTAACAGCGATATTGAATTTAAAACATTTTAGGATTTAGTATACTGTGCAGAGTGGACTTCAGCTAAGCTCAACGGAGCTAAAATTGAAATACCTGTACATCTTGATAACCCTCTAGGAAAGGGCAAACAAAAGAAATATAATAAACCAAAGTGGGAACAAAGATTAGAATACAAAGTTAGTGAATTAAGAGCAAAGATTGCAAGACTAACACAATATATCAATGGAAACAGAGGTAATGAATGAATGAATGAATGAATATACTTTTATTGTACACCACGAACAAATATACAAATGTCATAACAAAAATCTGATTATAATATGTACAATTTGGCGGCCTTATCGCTACATAGCGATCTCTTCCAGGCAACCAAAGGTGTAAAGTAATACAAACAATGAATAGGTAGGTGGTAGGTGGTGCAATATAAATATACAAATAATAAATGCAAAAAAAAAGATATAAATAACTAAGTAATACATGAAATAATATAAATTACTAACACATAATAAAATATAAGGTAACACATATAATATATACATATACATACACATATACACATATATATATAAACATATATACATAAATATACACACAACACATATATATCAATACACACACACACACACACACATATATATATATATATATATATATATATATATATATATATATATATATATATATGCAAAATTCCTCAAACAATAATATAAAGCTGATAGATACAATAAATACATAATCACACAATCTATCCTAACGGTGTCCGAACGATTGAGACAAGTAATGCTCTTTAAGTAATCGCTTAAAGATAACAATAGTTTGTGCCTCACGTATATGCAAAGGTAGGGCATTCCAGAGCTTAATAGACTGGACAGTAAAAGATTTATTGAAAAATGATGTATTGTGAGTTGGCACACTTAAAATGAATTTTCTCGAAGAGCGTAAGGGTTCCCCCGGAAGCCCCACAAAATTACACTTCTCCTTTAGATAGGGAGGAGTAGAAGGGTGAAATAATACACAGTACAGAATAGAAAGTATATGCATGTTCCGGCGAAGTCGGATAGGTAACCACTTGAGACGTGAGCAAAATTGGGAAATATGGTCAAATTTGCGCAATCCAAATATGAACCGAATACTAGTATTTTGAAGTCTCTCAAGCTTATTTAGCTGGTCCTCAGTTATGTCTACATAGCTTGCGTCAGCATAGTCGAGAATCGGAAGAAGAAGAGATTGTGCGAGCATAATTTTTGTAGGAATGGGAAGAAAAGATCGAAGGCGATGCAGTGAACAAAGAGCGACAAAAGTTTTCTTACTTACCTCATTCAGTTGGCGTATCCAATTTAAGGAATTATCAATATAAATACCAAGATTTTTGACATTGTCAAAGTAAGGGATAACAACTCCATCGAATACGATAGGTGATACAGAGAACCAGTCAATTCTTGAGATAAAGCTCTGGCTACCAATAATGATAGCCTGAGACTTTTTAGGATTGACATTTAGGCCATATGATTTACTCCACTCGTGTATAAAATTTAGATCCCTATTTAATGTAGCGATTGCATTCGGCAAATTCTCAAGAGTTGACTGGGTGTAAATCTGGACATCTTCCGCATACATGTGGTAGAGAGAAGATATTTTATGAGTGATTGAATTAATGAAAATGGAAAAGAGTAAAGGTGACAACACGCCGCCCTGCGGCACGCCTGCAGTTATATCACACCAAGATGAGTGAGTTTCATCGACACGAATACACTGCCGACGGCCACAGAGATAACTTTGAAACCAGTCAATTACTGATGGAGATATGTTAAGGGAACATAACAGACTCAACAGTATATCGAAGTCAACAGTATTGAACGCATTACTGAAATCCAGTAAGGTCATGACTGTGAGTTGTTTATTATCCATACCCCACCGTATGTCATCAGTAACTTTGATTAAGGCAGTAGCCGTACTATGACCTGGACGGAAACCGGATTGTAAGGAATTCAATAAATTGTGCTTATTAAGGAAAAGGGTCAGCTGTTGGCAAATAAGTTTTTCAAGGACTTTAGAAAGGAAAGGTAAGATCGAGATGGGACGGAAATCAGAGAGGTAAACGGGATTAGATTTCTTTGGAAGGGGAATAATATGAGCACTCTTCCAGGCTTGAGGGAATTTAGAGGAAGAGACACAAGCATTGAGTAAATAAGTGATAATGGGAGTAATAACATCAAGGAGAGGAACAATCATATTACGGCTAATGTTGTCGCTACCGGCAGCATTTGAGGAGATGGATAATATGGTCTTCTTAACATCACATTCAGTAAACTGACTAAAAACGAACGGAGGATAATTAGGAGTCGGAGTTACAGAAAGCGAACGAAGTGTTTGCAGTTTATGTTCGCTATCAAAAGAGTTAGAAGGATTAGAAAAATGTTGATTTAATAGTTCAAAATCAACACTAGGAGGTGAAGCATTTAGGGATGTTCTACCAAATCCAACTGTTTTGAGAAACTTCCACACCCTAGATGAGTCGCCGTTCTCGACTGATGTATGAATATGGCGTCGTTGCGCATCTCTACACAATGTGTTGCATCGATTCCTGATTTTGGCGTATTTCCTTACGTTTTCCTCTGTCTTATTCCTCTTAAGCTTTGACAATGCCGCATTCTGTCGTGAAGCGACAATAAAGAACAAAAATAATCTAACCTAAGAACAACAAAACAACAAAAATAGAGCCAGAAAACAAGATATTTAAATTTTTAAAAGGTATTTACAATTTTATAAAAAAATGAAATGAGGATGATGATGAATGAAGTGAGAGTACAATTAGATTACAAAAAAATAAAGGTAGGAGAATAGGGGAATATAGAGTTGTAGTGGAGCCTAAAAGTCGAAGCGACACACGTTGCGATTGTAGAGGTAGGTTTCTTAGCAGCGACGGCACGCAGCGCCTGAAGCCAGCACACGCCGGTTGCGCTTGTAGAGGTAGGTCTCTTAGCAGCGACGGCACGCAGCGCCTGGAGCCAGCACACGCAGCGTCCGGAGCCGGCGCACGTAGCGCCTGGAGTAGGTGCGCTCAACGCTTAGAGTCAGCAGTTGCAGCGCCCAAAGGTAGCGCCGGCGGTAGGTGCACTCGGCGCCTGGAGTAAGCAGTCGTAGCGCCCGGAGTAGTGTGGCCCCCGCGCTTGAAGTAGACTGCCGGCGACTTCCGAGGTAGATGGAGGCTTGTAGGATTCCGGAGTGGTGCGGCTCCGCGCTTGAAGAAGGCTTCGCCGAAGACTTCACGTGTAGGTGGAGGCTTGCAGGATCCCGGGGCAATGCGGCCCCGGGATAAGGCCTTTAGAAAATATTTCTTCTTTGAGAACTCAAGCGAGACTGCCTTTCTTCACCGATTGTTCGGCTTTTATACCTTTCCAGAGAGAACGGAAAAATTATTTAAATTAAACGCAAATTTTTTGTAAATGGTCAAGAGAAAAGAGTATTTATGTGGAATTATCGAAATAGGAACAACAGATCGGTAGCAAATTTGAATATAATTACTATGGAGACCAAATAAACAACAATGTCAAAACATGTCAAATTTTAGTTTTAGGCTTGTAATAAGAAAACGGCAAGATTTAAGTGGAAAATGAGATATTATTGATATAGGAAAAAAGGTAGCGCAACTGCCCACACAAAGCCCGAAATTGTAGAGTTACGGAAAACTAACTAAAAGATCGAAAAAAAGGTAGACTCCATTGACACCAATTTAAAAGTGCTGATAATGTGAAAATACGAAGTAGAAATGATTTGTTATTGTGTTCTTATGGTTTAAAATCGTTACAGGATCCTATGGAAATAAAGGTGATGTAAAATATCCAGTTTTGAAGTGAATGCAAAAAATCGAAACAGAATGGAAAAATGAATTTAAAATAATGTAAAATGATAAGTAAGTAGCATAACACTACAATTCTTCTGCAAAATAAGCTTCTTCAGATCATCAGAGAGCCATGGAGCAGGTAGGTGTTTAAGTCTCACATAATGCATTGGCGCGTGAACGTCATAAAGCTGAGTGAGAAGAGAACAGAACAGTTCCACTTTATCGTCAATGCATGGAGCTCTCTCGATCACTGACCAGTCAATATTATAACCATCTTCACAAAGTTGTTCCATATCCATTCCTCCAAAATTACGTCGCAGAACTAATTTAGGTTTGATTTTAGGAGGGCGTAGTTTATACGAAAGAAAAATTAAATCGTGATAAGAGAATGCATCAGCAGGACACTGTCCGTGCTTGAAAACTAAATTGGAAGATGACACCATTATTAAGTCAAGAAGGGAAGGAGTACTGTTAGGAAAGTTATGAGTAGCAGAAAGGGGTAGGATTTGCATATTACACGCTTCAATTATAGCTTCAAGTTTTATAGATCGATTGTCGCCTTTAAGCAAACAGGTGTTAAAGTCACCCATCAAAATAGTGTGACTATACGTAGGGACTAGTGATTCTAAAAGAGATTCGAAAGAAGTAAAATAATTTATAGAAAGGGAGGGACTGTAGAAAACTCCAAGTAGGATTTTATTCTGAGACAGGGAGACCTCAACCAGCAAATGCTCAGCAGAATCAACAGGAGGTGGTTGACTTGACGAACTAACAATTTTAAATGGAAGTTAGGATCTTAGATAGATCGCCACGCCCCCACCACCCCTATTAGTGCGGTCATTTCTAATTAGATGAAACCCAGGCAAAGAATAAGAAGTGGAAGGCAGACAGGGTTTTAGCCAAGATTCTGAAACTAAAATGGCGTGAATATTTTGGGATTCAAATGACGCAAGCATGTCAGGATAATGAGCCGGAATGCTTTGGGCGTTAATATGAATAGCATTAAAGTTATTCACACAGTCTGAGAAAAAAGAATTTAAGGTGATGTTGAGTGAAGGAGAAGCAGTTGTACTATGATAACTATCATCACTAAGTGTCTCATCGTCCGAAGACAACGATAGAAACAAATCACTATCGTTACAAATGTTTGAGGAGGTCATAAATATTAAATTAAAATATAAAATAAATTCTTATATACACTAAAAAAAAGGAATATATATATATATATATATATATATATATATATATATATATATATATATATATATATATATATATATAAATAAAGATCGAAAGGTATCTATACTATTACAACCACCAGCAGCATGAAAGAGAAAGCATATGACAAAACAACAACTTAAAGAAATAAAACAATCAGTTTAATATAAAAATTACCAAAAACTTGCAGTCTGACGCCAATAAATTGTAAGACATTTTGAAACTGTAAACGTCAGACTAGGCAGTATGGATTGAGATGCCTTTGCCAAAGTAATAAAATAAAATAAAAAATAAGAAAGAAATCTGACAACAGGTAACAACTGTCACTGTTAGTATAAATAAAGATACTTATACGTAAATATTATTAACAAAAAATATAATGATTAATTAATCTACCAGTAATGTGAAATAATTAAAATAATTCGAGTAACAATCATCAAACCAGTGGAAACCTATTATAAAACTTATGTCTTAAAAATGAATGGCAAAGAATTATAATTTAAAACCTGATTACCTAAAAGTTACAAAAAATATATGAATTGAGCTGCTGGAGTAAATTAGTAAAAACAAAACCATAAGAAAAACATGCCACTACCATCATTTTTTAGCCGTCTTCCTAGCCCTAGCAGTAGTAACACAGGGCTTGGGAGCCGAAGATGCCGCCGCCGCCGTCGCCGCAGTCAAGGATGTGGTAGTAGGGACACCACCAGCTGCATCAGGAATGGCGATCACCTCAGCCACGGTGTACACCCGGTGCTTCGTGCCGTCGGACCCAAGCACCACAACATATCCATCGCGTGTCCAACACTGGGATACACCAAGGCGCTTCCGAGCAGCAACAAACGCCTCATGACCCTTAGTCATGAACTCAGATAGAGTAACTCCGCTACCCTTTAGCTTGGTTTTGGAAAACCAAACTTTGTCACGGAGATCCTGATCTCGAAATTTCACGAGCAACACACGAGGCTTGTCGCCACGGGGGCGCCCTAAGCGATGGCATCTGGTAATAGAGTCCACACTTAATTCAGGGATGTTCAGCCGCTCTGATAATACCTTACTTGTTCAATGCGCTAGGTTCTCATCTTGAGCGTCTGGCAATCCATGGACAAGCAACATCTTTCTCCTGGTCCTTACCTCCATTTCATCTTGCTGCCTAGAGAGAAGCTGGAGCTGAAGTTGCAGATTCTCAAGTGCTGACAGGACGAATGCCCTAAATGCATTAAATTGTGCATTAATATTGGAAGAAGGGCTCGTTGCAGGGATGGATGTTCTGACCTCCCTCTGGAACTCGACACGTGAAGTGAAGTTCAGTTTTAGCTCTTCAATTGACTTCTTAAGCATATCCATTTTGAATATTCAATTAAAGGTTACTTAAAGGTCAATGTCAGGTGACAGTAAAGTGGCAAAATAAGTTTTAAGTTGTGCAATGAAAAACAAATTATTAGTAAACAATGCTGGTGGATTTATGTAATTACAGGTACATTTATATACTTGATTGTTCTAAATTTACTATATTAAAACTTTAAAAAATCAGGATGAGCAATATAAAACTCATTCCGTCCACGAAGAACATAACATTAAACACGAACACTTTTTAGACACACTTAAAACTTAAACTTACTAGTAGTCGGTTAAAAAGATATAAAGCATGCTCTGAAAAAGTCAAAACAGGCTATTTTGTTCAAATGAAAAGCTTTTCTACCGAAATATAAAAAACCCTGTAACAAATAAAATCAGCAACTCAAAAGATTCCGAAAATAATTTGCCCTTACTTAGAGAATTACAAAATTATTGGTCTACAATATGGGTGGAACCTAAACATTATAATACAGAAGCGGATTGGATCAAAAATCAAATAGACACATCACAGATAAAAGCCCTGCAATTTCAACACATCAAAATAGACACTTTCCAAAAAGTAATTAAAAAACTGCATAATTGGAAATCACCTGGATCAGATAATATACATAACTATTGGTATAAGAAGTTCACAACAGTCCACCCGATTCTGTTTAATTTTGTAAATAAATTCATAGGAAGCCCGCATACCATGCCGCAATATTTTACTTCAGGAATAACCTATATGATACCAAAAGATCCTAGCAATCTTGACAACCCTGCAAAATACAGACCTATCACATGTTTACAAACATTATATAGTATATAAATAATTACATCTTGCCCAACCGAAACCATTTATGAACATATAGAGACTAACAACATATTGTCAGAAGAACAAAAAGGCTGTCGGAAATTTAGTCAGGGTTGCAAAGAACAGCTCACAATAGATGCAGTAATTTTAAAACAGGTACAACTAAAAAGAAAAGATTTATTTAGCATGTACATTGATTATAAGAAAGCTTATGACTCAATCCCGCACACTTGGTTATTAAACATTTTAGAAATATATAAAATACACCCAAACATAATACAATTCTTACAAGCTGCCCTGACCAATTGGACAACGAAACTTAAACTTGACACACTAGATGGCATGATAGAAACAGACCATATTAGAATAAGGAGAGGCATATTTCAAGGAGATGCACTTAGTCCTCTCTGGTTCTGCCTTGCAATAAACCCCTTATCAAAAATGTTAAACTCAAAAAATATAGGTTACCCGTTACAATACCATACAACACAAGATCATCTACATACAAATAAACAGGAAAAAAAACTTAGTCATCTTCTGTATATGGACGATCTTAAGGTATATGCTACTAATCAAGATGAATTAGACCAGTTAGTTAAATTAACGGAAACATTCTCACGGGGTATTGGAATGGAATTTGGTATTGATAAGTGCAACATCAATTCGGTTAGAGCTGGACAGCATTATGAACACAATCACCAATTGCAAACAGGACAGCAAATCAAATCTTTAGAAGAGAATGGAGTGTATAAGTATTTAGGATATAATCAGTCGAAACAAATTCACCACAAAGAAATTAAAAATACATTAACAGATGAGTTCCGATATAGACTTCGCTTGGTATTAACATCTCAATTAAATTCTAAAAATATATTTAAAGCTATTAACACATTTGCAATTCCTATACTAACTTATTCTTTTGGCATACTACACTGGTCCAAAACTGAACTGAAACAACTACAACGCATAATTAATACATCTCTTACGAAGCACCGTAAACACCATCCAAGATCGTGCATACAAAGACTAACATTACCACGAAATGAAGGAAGAAGAGGTGTAATAGACATAGTTAACTTACATAACAGACAAATAACAACACTCAGAAATTACTTTTATCATAAAACTACAATATCAACACTACACAATGCTATAGTACAGAACGATCATAAATTGACACCGCTTAATATGTATGATAAAACATTGCAAAAAAATTAGGTACTTACAGATAATAACACAAAAATTGACACATGGGCTCAAAAGTCTCTACATGGAAGACATCGCCAAGAGTTAAACCAATCCACCGTAGACAAATTAGCGTCAAACGCATGGCTTCAACGTGGTGAGTTTTTCCCTGAGACTGAAGGTTTTATGTGCGCAATTCAGGACCAAGTCATAGAAACACGTAATTATCAAAAGCACATCATTAAAATAAAAAATCTCCACGCCGACACATCTAGACATTGTTTTAATGCTTCTGAAACAATCCAACACATCACTGGTGCTTGTAAAGCGATCGTTCAGACAGATTATAAGTATCGGCATGACCAAGTAGCCAATATCATTCACCAGAAACTTGCCCTTAGTTGGAAACTAACTGACCAACCTACTCAAGTATACAATAAATATAAACCTGAAATAGTCCTTGAAAATACCACTCACAAAATGTATTTTGACAGAGCTATACTTACCGTCAAAACAATACACTACAATACACCGGATATAACATTAATAGACAAAGTGAATAAATCTGCTTTTATTATTGACATTGCTATACCTAACTCACATAACTTACAGACTACAATTAATGAAAAAATTTCCAAATACATTGATTTAAAACATGAAATTATTAGAATGTGGGGCTTACATAATGCCATTATAGTACCTATAGTCCTCTCTACAACTGGTGTCATACCAAAAGCGCTTTATCAATCATTAAAAACTCTTGATCTACCAAAACTTACATATATTCAATTGCAAAAAGCAGTTTTACTTAATACTTGTAGAATAGTTAAAAAATTTATCTCAACAGATAACTACTCATAACCAAACACGGTCATGGTACCCACTTGGCTTAGTCCCGTGGTAGTAACCATTAATCCAGTATTGTTAAAAACAAACTGAGAAAACGTAAACACTTTAAATAAAAATAATAATAATAATAATAATAATAATCTTTATTTCGGACCAAAATTAATCCATAGTAGTGTTAGTAACAATTGACTTATAAACTAGTGCTAGTAAACATTAATGTATGGACAAACTTTTTCAAAATCGGAGAATTATAGTTCTCCGCTACTGTTTTCAAAATGCTGTTGTGACTATCTCTCACCCTTCTAAGCAGCGAAGCTGTTTTCTTACGTATTATCGCATGAAAACCGTCCGTGCGAGCTTGCGCAAACATCTCCGACGCACTACAGTATCGAGGCAGTCCTAACAACATTCTGAAAGCATTATTATATTGAACACGCAGGGCATCCAGCGACCTTTCAGTGTAATTGATCCATAAATTGCTCGTATACAGACTCTGGCAGTATGCCTTAAATAGGGTAATTTTAACTAAGTCCGTACATCGAGCAAATCTACGGGCCAGCATGTTACTCCTGACCGCTAGAGCCCTGCGTTCCCTCTCAATGTCTACATTATCTTTCAGGTCATCTGCAAGAAAATGACCAAGATATAAGGACGTCACTTTTTCAAGTTTTGACCCATTCAAGAACAGGTCAGGTTCATCAGTCCTAGGCTTGCCCCTGACCCCAAAGACAATGTACTCACATTTTTTGACATTATATGCCAACCCATGAGACTCAGCATAGGCTACACACACCTTCAGTAACTCTCTTACTGTCCTCACCGACGGTCCCATCAGCACCATGTCATCTGCATAGCTGATGTTGTTAATACTAACCCCACCAACACTGCATCCGACACGCTTGCTGCTGAGCTCGCCTATGAGAGCATTTATATATAGGTTGAATAATCTGGGAGACGTTAGACCCCCCTGCCTTACCTCGCATTCCAACCTGTACGGTTCACTAAGAGTATCGTCCCATTTCACATGATTTATTTGTTTACTGTACCAATATTTGAGCAGACCACATATCTCTGACGGTACACCCCTGTCCTCCACCTTCCTCCAGAGCACGTCATATGAGACGAGATCAAATGCCCTGGAAAGATCAAGGAAACAGGCATATACCGGGGTACCCCGATCTACGTAATATCGAACGGTGTGCTTTAGACTTAAAATAGCACTTTCGGTAGATAGTCCTGGTCTAAAGCCGAACTGTGTGTCATGCAGTTGAATGTGGTCACTTAAGATGGTATCAAGTTATATATTTCGGTCCGATTTTGAGAATACGAGTTTTCATCAGATCCTAAGAAGCCGTTTCGACTATTCCCGGCTTGACGTCTGTCCGTGTGTATGTGTGTGTGTGTGTATATTTATGTATGTGTGTAAATAAAATTTTGTCGAACGATATCTGTAAAGCGAACCAACCAATCGAGAGGCGTTCGAAAGTGTTCATTGAGGTTTCGAGCTGATTAAATTTTCAAGTAAATCAGTCGAGCCGTTTTAAAGATTTTCAAATAATATAAACCCTAAAAACAAAACTTAAATAGACTTTCGGGCGTTGTGCTCGAAAATAAAAGGGGAGTTCCAGGCATGACCTAATTTATCACTTTTTCAAGTAAATCAGTCGAGCCGTTTTAAAGATTTTCAAATAATATAAACCCTAAAAACAAAACTTAAATAGACTTTCGGGTGTTGTGCTCGAAAATAAAAGGGGAGTTCCAGGGATGACCTAATTTATCACTTTTTAGGGTATTCTAAGGAGTGGAAAAATTCCACACAATAGGCAAAATTTTCTTAATAAAAAGTGTAAGAGAGGAGCGGGTTCAAACTGGATATCTGTCCAAGTTTCTTGTACAGATAATGATTTGGTGTGTGCTGATTATGAATATCTGCGACCCAAAAGTGGTATCTTTACGTATATTAGCTATGCGAAAAGTTGCTTGGATCATTGTGTTACTACACGGCAGGCATGGGATACTGTAACCAACGTTTATGTTTTGGAAGACGTCATGTGGTCCGACCATAAGCCTTTGTGTGTTGAATGCAACATTAATTTGACCTTTAAGACGGTGCATAATAACGTTCCTTTACCGAAATGTAACGACTTGTCAAAATGGGGTAAAAGATATAGTCTCGAAATTGAATTTTATTCCTCTCTTTGTTCTGAGTATAAACGTAACTTGGATTGGGAGAGGTAAAGGCATTTATCTGCTAAGTGTTATAGTTGTACATGTACTGAACATCGCAAATACCTAGATAGCTTGTATAACTCTTTTATTAGTTGTATAATTCACGCGGCATTCATATAATTCATGCTGAGACGCGCGACGTGTGTCGCGCGTCTCAGCATGTCTTCCAGAGGCCCCCTGCTCCGGGGTGGAATGAGTATGTACGCGAGGCACACATGACGGCACGGCAAGCTCGAGCTGGGTGGTTAACGGCTGGGGCGCCTTCTTCTGGTCCGCTGTTCGATCAAATGAAAAGAACGCGAACTATTTTTAAAAGTAGGTTAAGATTTTGCCACAATTCCGCTGATAAAATAATCTTAGATAAGATTTCGGCATCTTGTTTAAGTAGAAACTTTAGTCAATTTTGGAAAGATACCGGAAATTTACGTAAGACCGCGTCTAAGATTACGGAGTCTGTGGATGGTCTGACGGACACACTAGCGATTGCAAACTTGTTTAGGGACAAATTTCTTGCGTTAAGTGCAGGACACTGTACTTCTCATAATCAATATCTTGTAGCAGATGGCAAGGACATTCATGTATCTGAAGAGATGATCTTTAATGCTCTGCGCCAGATGAAACTAGGAAAGATATGACAATATAAGCGTGGAACATCTTCGGTTTGGAGGACCATGGGTAATTGCGTTCCTATCTGTATTTTTCAATGCATTTCAATTGCAAAAGCATGCTTACTTACCGGTAGAAATGCTAAAAACGGTAATAAGTCCTGTTCTTAAATGTAAATTGAGTAGTTTGACCGACAGTGGTAATTATAGACCGATATCCATAGCTACAACTTGTGCTAAACTGTTTGACACCATATTATTAGGCGTTATTTCCAAATATATACAAATTAGCGATGCTCAATTTGGATTTAAAAAAGATAGTTCTACGGATGCGGCAATTTTTACTTTAAAGCAAACCGTTAGTTATTATAATAAGCGGAAAACAAATATTTATGCATGTTTCTTGGACTTAAGTAAGGCTTTTGACAGAGTCAGTTATGATATACTTTGGAGGAAGTTACGGGATGCGGGAGTGCCGTCATTATGTATTAACATATTGAGCGCATGGTATACTCGTAGTAGGCAAATTAATGTAGTAAAGTGGTGTGATACATACTCTGAGGAATTTCTCCTACAATGCGGTGTGAGGCAGGGAGGGCTAACATCGCCTATGCTTTTTAATCTGTATGTTAATCAGCTGATCGAGGAGCTTAGAAGCACCAGACTGGGTTGCCACATTGGTTCTGAATGCTTTAATAACTTGAGTTATGCTGATGATATGGTGCTGCTGAGTCCCTCGATTGGTGCGCTGCGTGTACTACTCCAGATATGTGAGAAATATGCAATGGATCATAACCTTTTGTACAACACCAACAAGTCTGTTTGTTTGCTTTTTAAGAGTGGTAAGCTTCAACCTCATATCCCCCCATTGTATTTGTGTAATTCACAATTGGAGTGGGTAACGACGTTTAAATACCTGGGTCATATTATTACTCAGGATCTGTGTGATGGTTCCGATATGGACCGCGAGCATCGTTTCTTGTCAGTGCGTGCCAACATGATAGCTAGACGCTTTCAAAGAACCTAAGAAAGAAGGTGTTCTTATACCTCAAAGCTGGCGTTGTTTGCAGCTTACTGTCAGCCACTTTACACTCCTCAGCTGTGGACGAATTACACTAAAGAGGAATATCGCAGGCTGAAGGTGCAGTATAATGATTCGTTCCGCGTGTTGCTCCGTCAGCCACGATACTGTAGCGCGTCTCAGATGTTCGCAGAGGCCCGTGTCGTTGGTTTGGATGCGTTGATCCGTCAGCGTATCGCGCGATTTATAAGTTTTGTTTTTGGGTCGCAGAATAATCTCATCAAAATTATTTGTAATATGTATGCATGTAGTGAAATTTTTAGTAGATGGTCAAATTTATTAAAATTTAATTAATAAAATGTAATAATATCATTGATTAACCAATAATTATAATTAAAATTTAAGGTATAGTTTAAAAAATTTTAATTTTAATTTTGTAATGGATCTGTGTTGTCTGTATCAAATAAATTATTATTATTATTATATACTCTACCACTTCGGGATACAACTGAATATTATTCAGTGAATAACCAATAGTTGGAATATTGGTTATTCAGTTGTAGTCCAGAGTTAACATGTTGTCAGTGTTAAGTTAATGTTCCTGCGCTTGATATATCTCCAGTTGTGTGAGATTGCTGTATATCATAAGAGAGTTAAGATACAGATTACGCATATAAGCTAAACGCACACACTAATGATTCTGCCCTGCGCAGATGGCTAGTCTCCGTCAAGATTGATAGCCGTGGCCAAAATTCGGTCGGGTGTGGCATTATTACAGCAGACTTGCAGAATCGCGTCGGTGGAACTAGACATAAGGTCATGGACCAACACTTCAGTTGGTTAAAGAGGCAATAAGACTGAGATTATATTTTGCCGACGTATTAGAATGAATACCTAACGATTTATGGAGTCTGTACATAGAAAGGCACCTTGGTAAAATTTACAAAAAGTCATGAAGAAATAAATACCTAAGTATGATCTTAATGGAAGTCCTTACCGCTACCGTTATCATTACAGACTATCAAGTCTACTGCTGAACATAGGGCTTTGCTATAAATTGTCTTATAGAGAGGATGTTTGCCAACATTTTTAAAGCATTAATTTTTCAGCATTTAATAGGGTTTTTTAAGTAATACAGCCAAGCTCCAGTGTAACATATTATTAAACTGTACAAATGAGTGAGTTTATTCCATGTCACACCTATGCCGGTAGTTTCTGGGAGCACTAAGCTCGAAGTTGTTGATGAGTATGTTTACCTGGGACAAATAGTCCGAATAGGTAAATCCAACTTCGACCGAGAGGTAAATCGACGCATTCAACTCGGCTGGGCAGTGTTCGGGAAACTACGACACATCTTCTCGTTATACATACCTCAAAACCTGAAAACGAAATTGTACAAACAGTGCGTGTCGCCAGTGATGACTTACGGATCTAAGACGTGGTCCTTCACTGCTGGCCCTATGAGGAAGCTCAAGGTCGCTCAACAAGCTATGGAGACGGCTATGCTCGGGGTTTCTCTGCGTGATAAACTTAGAAATGAGGATATCCGCATTAGAACCAGAGTAACCGACATAGCCCAACGGATTAGTAAGCTGAAGTGGCAGTGGCCGGCCATATAGCTCGAAGAACCGACAACCGATGGGGAAGAAAGGTTCTCGAATGGTAGCCTGGTACCGGTAGGCGAAGTGTAGGGCGACCCCCCACTAGATGGAGTGACAACTTGGTAAGACATGCAGGAAGTCGATGGCTGCAGGTGGCTCAGGAGCGTGCTTTGTGGCATTCCTTGGGGGAGGCCTATGTTCAGCAGTGGACTTGTGAAGGGCTGTAATGATGATGATGATCATTCGTGAAAGGACCATTTGTTGACTCACGAAACGAACATGAAAACCTTTCTAGACCTTTATTACAGTACGTTAGAAACATTCCATTTTAGTCCTCAACGGTGACACCAATGCATTGCATGCATTTAGACATTTAGCTGAGGATATATTATATAGGAGTCTATAGCCATAGCACTTACATGCCATCATGTAGACTGTGTTATGGTTGTCACCAATACTTTTAGAAAAAAAATCTTATGGCCAGAGTATGACGTATGTAGTATGTTGATAGAACATAATATACTACACAGAACCATATATTGTTGTTGCCAAAGTGGTTTATCAAAACAATTTTACATAGCGTAGATAAGCTTCAACAACGTTAATATGCTTGTATGGTTTAATAAAGTGTGTAATTGTTAATGATACTGTAACTGATAATAATAATAATAACACTAATACACTAATGCTACACTAATACACTAATACCAATATTTTTCTATATTTGTAAAATTTGTTTATTTTCTATAAACTAGTTTTACAGATTCGATCAAGATTAATTTCAGATAATTTTTTTTAATTTATAGATTTTTTTTAATTACTTTAGTTGATGACATATTTTAGAAGTGTATCTTTTCTAATGTTGAAGGAATAGTAAAATTAACTATTTATACGACACTACTCTTGAACTTATTTTTTAGTCCACTTAAAAAGTTATAATGATAAAAGTTTTGAAATTATTATTGAATTCAAACAGTACACAGACTAATGATAATTTTAAAGCGGCCGACATTAAGATACCAATATTTATAAATAAAAGAAACATCAGCGGATGATATAATAAACTATATATTTAAGAGAACACAAGTGAAAGTATTTTTAAAAGAGATTAAAATGAAGTATGAACGTGAATATAGTGCTTTCAAGATTTATGTGCCGAGATTTAAAATTGATATTTTTCTTGATAGTAGTCTGTGACCTGTGGGAATATCATGTCGCAAATATATTAACTTCAGGAACCGTAGAGTAGGCAAAAACCAAAGTAATCGTGTTGCGCCACCTAAAGAATGCATAGTAAATACTTCAAAATTATATGCTTTAATTGTAAATCAGTCACAAGATCAGTCGAAGGCATGTAAATCTGCGGATATCATAGCGTTGCAGGAGACAAAGCTGTTACCGCATGATGTAGCTTATATTGCGGGAAGCCATCCAGAATTTGACTGTTGCAGTAAGCCTGCGGTTAACGCCGGTGACGAATTATTAAGAGGTCGACCGTACGGTGGTGTTGCCATTATGTGGTGTAAATCTTTTTTTTACATCAGTGTCCTTTTTGCAGTGTAACTCAGTGCGTTTGGCCGCGATTAAAACTGTTGTGAACGACAGGGCTCGCCGTATATATTCCCTGCGACTCGTGGGATAATTTAACCGAATTTATAAGCTGTCTCAGTGAAATAAATTCTGTAATAGAATGTAAAAATATAGATTTTATATATGTAATGATTATATTAGGAGATTTTAATGCGCCATGGCGAATTGTTTTTTCAATGAAATGAATAATTTTTATTGTGAACAAATGCGGGATGTAGTGGACTATCATTTTTTTTTAAATTTGTATAGGTTTACCTACATAAGTGATATAAATGGTACTAATCGCTCGCTGGATCATTGCTTTACAACTATGTCAGCCACGAAATCTGTTGTAAATGTTAGGGTACTTTATGATATTTTCTGGTCTGACCAATTTCAACTTGAAACAACTATTGATATGGGAAAACTGAATTTTAAAGTACAAGAATGAAATCTTTAATCTGATACTGCTAGGTGGGGTGTAGGAAACGAAAGTCAAATAAATAAATATTTAGAAATTTGTTATAAAAGGCTTTGATATATAGATTTTCCTGAAGAGTTTAGGTTTTTAGGTCTTGTGCCAATCGCCGCTGTTCTAATTTAAAACATAAATTAAAAATCCATGAAATGTATGATAGCACTTTATGTAGTTTGAGAGAGGCGGTAATAGCGACTCATGAGTATAGGGAAAAAATATATTTTTTGGAATTGGTATATAAATTGGAATAAATATGTTAAACCATTTCACAGTGACGCTCGAATTTACTTTCAGAGGTGGGTATTATATGGAAAACCTAAAATTGGAATTTATTACGAAAAAATGAAAGAAAGTAAAAAACCGTTTAAATCAAAACTAAAATGGTGTCAGGATAACGAAAAAAAAAATGGAAATTTTGGCTACAGATAATAAAACAAAAGAATTTCAAAATTTTGGAAACAAACCAACAAATTGAATCCAAGGCCAAGCGTCCCTGCGAGTGTGGATAGTGAATGTGATGCGGGGAGGGTGGTAAATATTTTTAAAAATCACTTTAATATACTTAGCGTGAAGTAAAAGCTCTGCTTTTGCGTTTCGTCTGGTGAGTGCAGATGGCAAGAGGCCCAATCCCCCCCTCCCAATTATAATGGTAGCAGAATTACATCAAATACTAAACCCAGGAGGGTAA
Organism: Parnassius mnemosyne; assembly: GCA_963668995.1. Lineage (NCBI taxonomy): Eukaryota > Metazoa > Arthropoda > Insecta > Lepidoptera > Papilionidae > Parnassius > Parnassius mnemosyne. Next base: position 13,448,354 of record CAVLGL010000084.1, on the reverse strand, counting down.
GAGAACTCCTCGAGAATCTCTCGCTGAGCATCCACAACCATGTTATTCCACTTCTGAGTGTGGGTGCTCAGATTGCCCCTCGTATTCTGGGCGAGGGGAAGTGGGGCAAACATTACTGCTCGGGGCAAACTGATCAACAATACCAAGGTGACCCCACGATACTCGTCAATTTCTGCAACATCAGGGGACTTCACTCGAACCAAAACGCAGTCCACTACCATCTCGAGACGGCGAAGCCGGCTTTGCTCTTTTTGACCGAGATGCAGGTGTCCTCTCAGGCTGATACTTCGTATCTCTCCTACCCGGGGTACAAATTGGAGCACTCCTTTGTGCCTCGGTCTGTAGTTTGCGTATACGTTAGAGAAGAAATCTGTTCTCGACGCCTCGGCAGTCTTGAAGGTTTGGACTTGTCCATCCTTTGGCTACGCGTAGACAGCGACGACCATCCGCGCGTCTACGGGTGCCTCTATAGGTCCCATAGCGGTAATGCCGAAACAGACCGACTCATCGACCACCTCCAAATGGCTACAGATTCCTTGCTACAACAGGTCCCATCCGCAGAGATCGTGATCCTTGGCAATTTTAACGCCCACCACGCCGAATGGTTTGGTTTACGTTTAACTAATCCTGCGATGAGATCTGTTTATGACTTTGCCTTGGCATATGGTCTGACACAACTGGTTACATCGTCTACGCGGATTCAAGATGTGGAGGATCATACACCTTCCCTGTTGGACCTTCTGCTGACCTCTCATCCGGACGGATATCGGTTTCTGTCGTTGCCCCTCTCGGTTCTTCAGACCATTGTCTGATCCAGACAGCTTTGTCCACCCGATTCCTAAAAAAGGCGACCGCTCAGACCCGTCCAACAACAGGACTATCGCCATCACCTGCTTGTTCTCCAAAATAATGGAATCCATTATTAACTGCCAGCTCATGCGGTACCTTGAAGATCACCAGCTGATTAGTGACCGCCAATACGGTTTTCGTCGGGGTCGATCAGCTGGTGATCTTCTGGTAGATCAGGTAGACCTGACTCAAAGATGCGCGGAGGCAGTAGAGTCCAAGGGGGAGGCATTGGTCGTTAGTTTGGACATTGTGAAGGCCTTCGATCGGGTTAGGCACAAAGCGTTTCTTTCGAAGCTTCCTTCCTATGGGCTTCCCGAGAAATTGTGCAATTGGATCACCAGCTTCCTTGCAGATCGGAGCATCAAGGTCGTTGTAGGCGGTGCATGCTCCGAATACAAGCCTATTAACGCTGGTGTTTCACAAGGCAGTGTGCTATCACCAACGCTGTTTCTTCTGCACCTCAATGATATGTTGCTAATTGGTAGCATTCATTGCTATGCGGACGACAGCACTGGTGATGCCTTATATACCGGCCGTGCCAATATTTTTCGGGAAAACGTCGCCGAGTACCGGGACAAACTTGTGTCTGAAGTAGAGTTTTGCTGAACAAATTCTCGGATGGGGGCGACTATATCTAGTCCAGTTTAATCCTCAGAAAACAAGTTTGCACGTTTACCGCTAAAAAGAACCCTTTAGTTGTATATCCTCAGTTTCAAAGCACTCAACTTCTTGCCTCAGCCAGTATTGGAATCCTCGGCGTCGAAATATCGAGTAACGTGCAGTTTCGTGGTATCTTGTATGAGAAGGCCAAATTGGCCTCTAAAAAGCTTGGCGTCCTCAGCAGAGCGGGACAGTATTTCATGCCGGCTCTCCGCCTGCACTTTACAAGGTGCATGTTCAGCCTCATATGAAATGCTGTTGCCATCTCTGGGCAGGGGCTCCCCAGTGCCAGCTCCTTCCACTTGACCGCATCCAGCGTAGAGCGGCTGCAATCGTCGACGACCGAGTCCTTTCCGATCGGCTCGATTCATTGGCACTGCCAAGAGATGTTGCTTCCCTTTGCATTTTCTTTCGCATTTACCACGGGGAGTGCTCTGAGGAATTGTTCGGATAAATCCCAGCCGCCAAATTTCACGATCGCACATCGCGGCAGAACTCCCGATACCATCTATACCATCTGGATGATTAGCGGTCCACCACTGTGCGATTTAGAAGATGTTTTCTTCCTCGTACAACTTCCTTGTGGAATCTATTACCATTAGCGATTTTTCCGGACCGATACCACTCAGGGACTTTAAAGAAAAGATCCTAATCTTTTTTAAAAGGCCGGCAACGCATCTGTGATTCCTCAGATTCCCCTAGTGTTGCAGTTGTTCGTGGGCGGCGGTAATCACTTACTGTGGGTAAATGTAGATGAGATAATGTTTGGTTGTAATGAAGGTAGGTGGAAATAAACAGTCGAATGCATACTATTGTATCGTTTCAATTAATCTCCCCAAAAACACAAATATTACATGGCGCAGTCGGTAGGATACATCGCGGAAAGTGCATAAAGATATAGTGGACAGTCAATAATCTTTGGTTATAGTGGAGTACAGTGCATAGGCAGGACAAAAAGAAGAACACGAGAAGAAAATGCAATCAGTTCTGCAACCACCGCCGCCATTTATATTTGAAAAAGATTTACCGAGTGTTACATCTGGAAATTTAAGTAGACAATGGTCAAAATGGAAAAAAGCCTTCATGATATATTAAAAAGCATGCCAAATTCAAACAAATGAGAAGGAGGTTCAAATAAACATACTTCTGCACATCCTTGGCGAGCAGTGTCGGGCTGTTTACGAACAATTTGCAATTGATAAAAGCATACAATCAGTGGAAACAGTTTTAGAAAAATTTGATAAATTTTTCATGCCCAAAAAGAACATTACAATAGAACGTCACAGATTTTTTACTCGCAATCAACAGGAACATGAAACCGTCGACCAATACACATTTGAATTAAACAAGCTGGCCCTTTCGTGTGAATTTAAAGATTTAAAAGATGATCTCATAAAAGATCGTCTTATATGTGGCATAAGGGAGGAGGCATTGAGGGAGAGATTATTGCGAGAACACGATCTTACATTGAAAAAAGCGTTAGACATTTGCAACGTCGCCGAGATGTCTCGAGCACAGGCAAGTTCAGTGAAGTTAGAACAGGAGAAAGAATCGTATATATATGCGGTGCAGGAGAAAGCTGACGATGGTGAGTCTGCCATGTATTGGATTCGGCAACAGGCGAGCGCATGTTCTGTATGCCGGTGCGCTACGCGTCGAAGCGGCGCGCGCGATGGGACAAGGTCGCAGGCGAGAGCGCTGCAGCAACAGCGCGCCCCCGCAGTGTCCGCGCCCTGCCCTGCGCCTTCGCAGCAGAAAACACAAGCGAAACGTGAAAAGCGTGGCAACGGAAACATGGCATGTGGTTTTTGTGGTTTGTGGCATGACAAATTTACGTGTCCTGCGTATGGTCAAAGGTGTGCCAAGTGTCAAAAGTTAAATCATTTCGCAAGAGTGTGTCGTGTGTTTGAGGTGCAGGATTGTGCCACAGATCAGGTACGTAGTAGAAGTATTAAGAGCGCTAGTAATAAATGGTTTACAGATTTGCAAATAGGTAACGGTAAAATTCGTTTTAAATTGGACACTGGAGCTGACGTTAATGTCTTGCCGTTCCGTTTTTTACCACTAACGGGTGTTAACGAAAATGATCTTTTGCCAACGGATATGAAGTTAATAAGTTACTCGGGTGAAAATCTTAAAGTACTAGGCAAATGTATAGTAAAGGTTACGTGTAAAGATACATCATATATAGCTAAATTCATAGTGGTTGACGTTAATTCTCCGCCAATACTAGGTAAGAAATCGTGTGAAGAAATGAATCTCGTCAAACGGATCCTAGCCATAAACGTGACCTCTGAGGATCACCAATCAAGCAAAATTTTAAATGAATATCCAGAAGTGTTTGAGGGTATGGGATGCCTGCCTGGCGTTTACAGGATTAGGCTGGCCGACGATGTACAACCAGTTGTGCACGCGCCGCGTAAGCTACCTGTCGCGCTCAGGGAAGATGTGAAACGGAAATTAGATGAGATGCTCGAGGAAGGAGTAATCGCCAAGGTGGAAGGACCCACGGATTGGGTTAATAGTTTAACGGTAATAAAAAAAATAATGGCGATATCCGTATTTGCTTAGACCCACGGGATTTAAACAAATACATTAAACGGGAACATTTTAAATTGCCTACCTTGGACGAGAAAACCTCAAAGCTAGCCGGTTCCAAATATTTTACGACACTAGACTGTAAACATTCATTTTGGCAAATTAAGTTGCATAGTGAATCTACGGATCTGTGTACGTTTAATACTGTATTTGGGAGATACAAATTTTTGCGTATGCCCTTTGGCATATCCTCGGCCTCGGAGGTTTTTCGTAAAAGGTTATATGCTCATTTTGATGATATAGAAGGCGTAGAGTTATTTGTAGACGATTTATTAATACACGGAAATTCAAAGACTCAACATGACTTTCGTCTACGTCAGGTTTTAGAGAGATGTAAACAAATTAACGTTAAATTAAATAAGAAAAAATGCAAAGTAGGACTAACGGAAATTAATTATTTAGGTCATATAATAACGCAGAACGGAATCAAACCTGACAACGCGCATATTCAGCCCATATTAGATATGCCAAAACCACAAAACACAAAAGATTTAGAAAGGTTTTTGGGATTAGTAACGTATATAGGTAGCTATATCTCTAATTTGTCAGATAGAACACATAAGTTGCGCGAATTATTAAAAAAAAATATAGCATGGCATTGGGAAGAAATTCATGATAAATGTTTTGAGGAGCTAAAACGCTGCATTACTAATCCACCGGTTTTACAATTTTACAGCTTAGACATACCGATCACAATTTCCGTAGATGCAAGCAAACATGGATTAGGGGCGTGCCTGATGCAAAACGGTAAGCCAATTTGTTTTGCTTCAAAATCCCTAACGAAAACCGAGCAGGCCTATGCACAAATAGAAAAGGAATTATATACCTGCGTGTTTGCCTGCGAGAAATTTTACTCATATATATACGGACGAAGTGACGTAACAATCGAGACCGATCACAAGCCTTTGATAAGCATAATAAAAAAAACCATTAGCGGCAGCACCAACGAGGTTGCAAAGAATGTTAATAAGATTACAACCCTATACGTTTAAGTTAGCATATAAGCCAGGAAAATACCTGTACATAGCGGACGCCCTGTCCCGTGCTGTGGTGCCGAGCAGTGACAAGTGGGGTGATACGCGCGACGAGCTGGATGCCAGGGCGCAAGTGTGTGCGCTTGCACTTGCTAATCCCCTCATAGATACCCATTTCGTGCGTTTGCAAAAGCTTACTCAATCAAATCATGAAATGCAGGAATTAATTAATTTAATAAGAAATGGGTGGCCGAACAGCAAAAAGGATGTAATTGACATATTAAAGCCATACTGGGATAGCAGAGAAGAGCTGACGGTTGCGTACAAATTAGTGTGGAAAGGACAAAAAATAGTAATACCTAAATGTATGAGGCGCGAAATGTTAAAAACTATACATGTAGGACATTTAGGAGCGGCGAAAATAAAATTGAGAGGTAGAGAAATAATGTATTGGCCGAATTTAAATTCACAAATAGAGGATATGATATCGCATTGTCAAGCATGCCTCACCCATCGTAACGAAAATAGTAAACAACCACTGATCCCACATGAAGTTCCACACAGGGCGTGGTCTAAAGTAGGGATTGACATATTTCATTTCAATAATGAGTCATATTTGTTAGTCGTTGATTATTTTAGTAAGTTTATAGAAGTTGAAAAGTTGTATAACCTAACATCCAAATGCGTTATAAATAAATTAAAAATAATTTTCAGTAGGCAAGGTATCCCGGATATGGTCATGTCAGATAATGGCCCTGAATTTACCAGCAGAATATTTAAAGAGTTTTGTATCAATTGGAGGTTTGAACATAAAACGTCATCCCCGCGGTATCCCCAATCAAATGGACAAGCGGAAAGAGCAATACAAACGGTAAAACAAATGCTCAAGAAAACGCAGTATGATAAATCCGACTTTAGGCTCGCGTTGCTAGAATTCTTAAATACCCCAATAAGTGCAAGTTTGCCTTCCCCGGCTGAGCTTTTAAATAACAGAAAACTTCGAAGCATAGTTCCGTGTCCTCCGGAAATGCTCCAACCGAAATTATTTAATACAAAACAAGCGCGCGAAATACTAAAGTCCCGTCAAACCGTGCAAAAGAGGTATTACGATAGTGGCAGTAAGTTTCTAAAACCCTTAAGCATAGGTGATAAAATTAAAGTACGTATTAATGGTAAATGGGTCGATGGTATAGTAATAGATATTTTAGGAGAAAGATCATACGTATTAAAGTTGCAGTCGGGGAGAATCATACGTCCAAGACGAAGGCATATTATCCGCGACAGCTATTTACGACCGGAAAATAAAACCGTTACACAAGCATATGATTTTGATGACGTATTAGCAACAACACCCAACGCGCCGACATCACCGCGCTCGCATACTGTTCCCGCCAGCTCCAGTGCCCCGCCCCGTTCATTCAATATATCCACCACAGCAACCACAGCTCCATATACTACTACTACTACTAATGCTTACGTTACTCAATCCGGCAGGGTAGTGAAAGTTCCTGATCGGTGGGGATATTCCTGAACAAGTCGCTAAGTGCGACAAGAAACACGAAAAAAAAAAGAGGAAGTAAGAAGTAGTTATAAAATCTTGTATCATTCTAAAATGGAAATATTATTTACTTTACTCAATTATATAAAATTCCATTGCATGTATTAAATGTAGGTAAGAAAGGGTTGTATCAAATAAAATTGAAATACTATTTAATTTATTCAATGAAATTAAAACAACTCCATAATCTTAAGTGAGGTTAATCTTAACTTGTGAAACAAAAAAAAAAAGATAGGATTTTATCCATTCGCTCATAAATTATGATTATTGCAATTGATGTCTCCTAGTCAAATTAATCAATGTTTCTTTTTTTTCATTTATAAATCTAAATGTTTATTAAAGAGATTGTATCTATTATTACATCAATTATAAAAAAATTACTTTTTATTGTTTCCGTAAATAAACTAAATTCATATGTGTAACACAAATGAAAATATTGAACAGCGAATATTATCTGTAACGATAACATTGCTGGTCTTATTACATAAATGATGTACTATGTATTGTGCTCATTTGCTTACTGATTTATTTAAGGAGGGGGATGTGGGTAAATGTAGATGAGATAATGTTTGGTTGTAATGAAGGTAGGTGGAAATAAACAGTCGAATGCATACTATTGTATCGTTTCAATTAATCTCCCCAAAAACACAAATATTACACTTACCATCAGGTGAGCCGCATGCTCGTTTGCCCCTCCTATAAAAAAAACTTAGCAACAATCCTAACAGAATTTCGATGCAGGTATACGGGATGGAGATGAAACCACGTGCTTTACGGTTAAACATGTTAAAGATGTATTAAAAAACATGAAGCACGGTAAATCTCCAGGTCATGACGGCATCAGTATCGAACACCTGCTGGTGTCCACTCGTATTTATTTATTTTATTTATTTATTTAAACTTTATTTGCACACATACAAGAAATGTACAAAACGGCGGACTTAATGCCTAAAGGCATTCTCTACCAGTCTACCTTTGGTTTGTGCAGAGAATCTAGTGATGGGTGCAAAACTCATAATTTAAAAAAAAATTAAAAAATTAAAGGTTTAAGAAAAAAAAATACAAAATTATAATATAATGATAATAAATACAATACACATACATATACATTTACATTACTATTTACATGCATACAATAGTATTTTATACTTGTACACAAATACCCACAATAAATACATACACAGTAAATAAATATGATATTTTTATATTATACATATTTGAGAATATAACAGTTTCCGAGGTTTTTTAAATTTTTTATTATTATCCGAAACTACTGCTGCTTCGTTAAGTAATATTCCCAGAGCAAACGTTTAAAGATAGGTTTAGTTTTTGCTTCTTTTATATTTCTGGGTAACATGTTCCAGAGTCTTACTGCATTTGAAGTGAAAGAATTGTAAGAGAAGCCCGTGCGACAGAAAGGAACATGAAGAGTTAGATTTTCCGCGGAACGGAGACATCGGTTGTGAGAATCGTCCTGATACTGAAATTTGCATTTCAGATATGCAGGGACAGACGGATCGTGTAAAATAGAGAATAGCATAGAAAGGATTCTAAAAGATCTACGAAGTGGAAGAGGCAGCCATTTGAGCTGAGAACGGAATGAAGAAACGTGATCGAATTTACGTAAGCCAAAGATAAAGCGAATACAATTATTGAGAAGACGATCCAGTTTGTTAAGAAGTTCTTGAGAGGCATCAGCATAGCATACATCTGCATAATCTAGTATTGGTAATACGAGCGTTTGAACCAACATTACCTTTGTTCTCACTGGAAGAAAATTCTTGAGTCGATACAGACAACGCAAGGTGTTGATAACTTTTTTGCTTACTTCCGTGACTTGCGGCCGCCAACTTAGACTGCTGTCAATGATAAGTCCTAGATTTTTCACAGTAGCTGAATAAGGTATGACAGCATTATTAAAATTTACAGGTGGCAGTGAATTAAAATCCAATGCAGATAAGCGGCGGCTACTTCCAACTATAATTGCCTGGCACTTGGTAGGGTTAACAGTAATACCGAATTTGCTAGACCAATCAGAGATACGAGTGAGGTCAGAGTTTAGCTCAGTGATCGCATCTTCGATATCATTAACATCAGACTGAGCATATATTTGTAAGTCATCGGCATAGAGATGGTACGTGCAGCGAATGTGAGATGTAATTAGATTTATAAAAATTGAAAACAAAAGAGGTGAGAGAATTCCGCCTTGAGGAACGCCAGCAACCAGCGTGCACCAGTCAGAAATAACTGGACCCACGCGAACAGCCTGCTGACGTCCCTGAAGATAGGATGCGAACCATTCCCGCGCTGATGAGGAGAAACCAATGTGAGAAAGTATTGTAAGAAGGATGTCATGATCAACAGCATTAAAAGCATTTGAGAAATCTATTAAGACTAACACAGTTAATTTTGACTCCTCCATACCTATACGTAAATCTTCCGTAACTTTAAGCAGGGCTGTTGTTGTACTATGTCCTGGCCTGAAACCTGATTGATAGCTACTTAAAAAGTTATTTTTAAAAACGTAGTCAGAAATTTGTCTGTGAGCAACAGCTTCAAGTACTTTTGATAAAAAAGGAAGAATAGAGATAGGACGGAAGTGAGAAACAGAACTAGGATTATTTATTTTTGGAAGTGGGAGAACAAAAGCATTTCGCCATAGTGAAGGAAAAACCCCAGTATTTAATGAAAAATTTACTATGTGGGTAAGTACTGGTAAGACATAATCGAGGATGAGATTGATCATGATTCTGCTCACATCATCAGAGCCTACTGCGGCGGACTTGATGGAAGAAATTGACTTTTTTATATCCTCATCAGTAACGGGAGAAAAATTGAAAGAGCTTTTGTAACATTTTGGAAGAGAATTAACATGGGCAATAGTAGTAGATTTAATTGACGAATGCAGCTGTGGTGCAGTAGAAAAGTATGTATTTAGTTGATTAACAGAGAAGATTGAAGGATCAAAGTTAGAAGCAGGTTTACCTATCCCGATTGATTTTAAAAATTTCCACGAATCAGCCATAGAAGCGTTAAGGATATTTCGATGAATATAACGGCGTTTAGCGGCCCGCACCATCTGATTACACCGATTCCTAGCGGCTTTGAATCGAGTCCAGTTAGCAGTACACCGATTACTCTTATATTTACTAAATTCTCGATCACGCTTTGCCATAGCCCTGCGGATATCCTCAGTAATCCACGGCGCAGGAGATCGTTTCAGTCTGACTTTGTGTGGAGGAGCGTGTTTATCAAACAACTTCTGTATATTTGAATTAAAAAGAGCTACTTTTTCGTCAACACTCTCCACACTGAAAGTATCACTCCAATCTATACTACAAGCACCTTGCTGAAGTTCTTCAACATTAAGTCTCGCTAGATTACGCAGATGCACCGTCACATGATTGACCTTAGGACATTTAATCCTATAAGAAATATACAGTAAATCGTGCTGCGAAAACCCAGGGGCGGAGAGTTGACCGTGGCCAACGACATGGTCTTCAGAAGCGACCACTATTAAATCTATTAAAGAATCAGCAGTATCAAGATTGTGGTGTGTGGGGTCGAGAGGAAGAAGTGACAAATTAAAGGAGTTCATAACTGTATACAATTCACGTGACCTCGCTGAGTTACAGAGAATATCGGTATTGAAGTCTCCCATTATAATAAAGTGCTGATAATCAGAGCCAATAGAAAAAAGAGCCGATTCAAGGTCACAAAAATAATTAACTCCTGGTGGACAGTAAATTGCACCGAGAACAGTCTTAGTCCCACTGATGGTAATCTCCAAGAACATGTATTCTATTGTACCAGAATAAACAGATGAAGAAGCACATAATTTTTTATAGGGTATACCATTACGTAAGTATACCGCTACACCACCACCTCTTTTGCCCGTACGGTCATTTCTTAAGAGGACAAAACCAGGTATTCCAAAGGAGGTGGACGGTAAGGTAGGTTTTAACCAGCTTTCCGAAACAAGTATCGCAGAAATAGACTGATTATGAAAAGTATCAACAAGTTCATTATAATGTTGCGGAATGCTCTGAGCGTTAATGTAACAAACGTTAAAGTTATTAGTCAAACCATGAAACTTTTGAGTAAGCAGGTAACGAAGAGTAGTAGGTTCCGAAAAAGAGTCGTTTAGTGAAAAGAAAGAAGAGTCTGAATCAGCAGAGAGAAATAGTTCATTGGTATCAGAATCTGTCATAATATATGATTATACTTATGATATATGTCTAAAAATATAGAAAAAAAAACCCTATTAACTGATAATTGCACTGCAAACAAACGCGCCGGTAAACTGTTTACAAAAAGAAAAATTAAAATATTACACGAAAACAACAAGTAATACTTACTACAAGAAAGTATCTAATTTTAATTATTTACAATTGCATAGAAAACAAAACTCGTACGTATTGAAAAAGAAGGAAAAAAAAACATATGTTAATCACTACGAGAAGTGGTAATTTAAACGAGAAAAAAAATACTCTAATGCATAATTTCACGAAATTTAAGGTTCAGATTAGTCTGTACTATTACTTGTGTCGCAAATCAGCCTAATAACCGGTTGCGGAGAACAAAAGGATCGAATACAAAAGCGCTCAGTGACGTACACAGTACACACAGCAGTAGTAGTAATTAATAAGCCGTCGAAGTGTAAACAAAGTATTACCACTATCCCGAGAATGTTTACTTATTTTTGAATGCTCGTCGGGTCCTTGGCTGCTCGCTACGGGAAACTACACTACTAGTTCCTGCCTTCACTTGTTCCGGCTCCTCGTTGCACCCAGCTTTATGAAGATCGCGCAGTAGTGCATCCAGGTCATTAGCGCTAAAGATGTGACGTCGAGACCCGTCAGGCAGTCTAACGCTTATGTTGCCCTCAAATGACCAGACTTTTTTAATTCCAAAATGCTTACGGGCTTGAAGAAATAAGTCTTGCCTGTATTTTGTAAGGAATTCCGATAATTTAAACGAGGTGCCTTTTAACATTGTTTTTTTAAACCAAACAGTTGAGCGCAGTGACATATCTGTGAAGCGCATTAATATAGGACGAGTATGGTGTAATTTGACCGGGCCAAGTCTGTATGCTGCTCGAAGACAAGATGGTGCTATATCTTTAAGACCTAGATTTTCGTGAAAAATTTTGATCACGACTTCGGATAAATCTTCGCCTGGTTTTTCAGGGACACCGCCCATTAAAAGGAATTTCCTGCGATGCCTTGTTTCTATAATGTCAAGCGAGCGACTGACTTCTGCAATTTGCTGGCGAAGAAGGTTAAACATATCCTTGACGTAACTCTGAAAAGCGGTATAGTCCTCGCTGATCCTGTCTACATTGCAACTCTTGGAAGCGCTGGAGTTGAGTTTTGATTCAAAATCTGCCATTTTACGGGTGATGAGCGCTTCCAAAGACTCCTGACTTCTGGAAATATCGGCAATTGTGGACATAGTGACGTATGTAGTAACAACTATTCGTGTGTAAAAAAAATCTTGGTTCCAGCAGTTTGTGCAGTGCTAAAAAACTAGTGCATAAGAAGGTAAACCTTTACACGTTAATGCTTAATACTGTATTATATAGAAAAATAATAAAAGTATGGTAAATTACTTCTTTTTTAAAATAAATACGTTTTACGAAACGAAACACGTCTGCACTTCCTTTTGATTTTATGAAAACGATAGTTGTGCCAGTACTGAAAAATACAACAGGACATTCTTCGGACTAAAGGCAATCAGTTTTTTTTTTTTGGTTTGGTTTTGGCTAAAAACAAATTTGTGGTAACAATTCAGTTTTAGACTGCAGTTCTTCACAGAAAATGCTGTACTTTATCTCAAGCACAACGTACGAGTACGTTACTATACAAATCGTAGTACACCTATTATAGCCTATTTTTTGGACCTATTAAAAACCTTTGATACGGTTAAATACGATGTACTTTGGAAGAAGCTGGCTACTGAAACGAATGACTTTTCTAATAACTTAAAAGGTCTGCTTTAGTATTGGTACGACAATCAACAGAATCAGGTGATGTGGGCAGGATTGCTATCTAAGGCGTATGGGCTGGAGTGGGGGCTAAGACAGAGCGGCCTGTCTTCTCCTACACTTTTTAATCTCTACGTGAACAGCCTGATTGGTGAACTCACTGGTGGTGAAGTCGGCTGCTCTATTGATAATATTCCATATAACAACATAAGTTACGCCGACAATATTGTGCTGCTGTGCCTATAAATTAGTGACCTAAGAAAATTACTTAGTATCTGTAAGAAGAATATAGCAGGTCATGACCGATGATATAATATTACGGAGAGTAAGTTCGGATTATTTAAATCAAAAAATAAGAGCTCTACTGTCTACTGTCGCTCTTGAAGGCGTACCACTGAAAAGTGACAAATTTTAAGTACCTGTGGCACTGCGTTACTGAAAATATGTCATAGAGAGGAAACGCGGGGTTCTAGCTATGAGAGCGAATATGCTCGCCCGTAGATTTGCACAGTGTAATACAGAAGTTAAACAAACTCTCCTCAGAGCCTATTGTCAGTCTTTATACACCTGCACTCTATGGGTTGAGTATACACAGAGGACGCTTGTAACCCTGCGCGTCTAATATAATAATGGTTTTAGGATGCTGATGGGGCTGCCTCGGTACTTCAGCGCTTCGTGCAATGTTTGCTGAGGCTCACATAGATAGTTTCCGAGTTATCATGCGCAAGTGGGTTGCCTCCGCATGGCGCCGCGTCTGGGACAGCTTCAACAGTCTCCTGGCGGCGATAGGGAGTCACTATTGCTATCCTATCTTGAAGCACTGGAACAGTGTCCATATCGGCTCGAGACCTGCTTTGGTTGATACGAGTATAAAGTAGATAGAGTAGGTAATATATTATGTAACATTTTAATTTAATTTTTTTTACTAACTTGCTTATAAGTACTTTTTGTAATTACTAACGTACTCTATGGAAAGAATAATGATAATAATAATTATTAAAAAAAAAACAAATTTCCACGTTATAACTTCTGAAGTTGGGGCTTTATTATATTGATACTATGCCTTACCACCGAATACAGAAGTTATTATTAAGAAATTATTTTTTCCTGTCTATGAGATCGATTAAACTTTTTGCAATGTTTAGTGTTATAAATTTGTAAACGTAAAAATCTTACACTGGCTTAAAAAGGAGCCTATGCAGAAAACAAATAGCTAAAAAAATTGATTTCATTATTGTTTTATGATATCATATTATTTTTAATAAACTAACCTCGAAAAGTGAGCACACGAACCATCTGATGGTAAGTGGACCATAGATATCTACATCTATGCTCAATAAAGAATCAAAATGCAGGTGCGTTGTCACCCCTGAGAACGAAGCTGGAATGCTACACATTCAGTAATAAGAGTCTAATATAAATTTTAAGAAAAAATTATACCCATAACGGAAGAAAATAGGAAACACATTTTTAATAATTTAACTATTTGGATACAGACATTCAAATTTGTAATATTTTTTAGTCCATTCAAAAAGATAATAAATTAAGCCTTTAATTAAAAGTAAAAGCGGACTTCAAAGAACATAAAATAAAAAAATTATTTCTGTAATATATTCTTTACAATATGTCCTTGCATCGACTCTATCGCTTGTAAGATGTCGAAATATTATGTAAACTTTGTTTAAGGACTGATATATAAGACAGCTCTTACGTACAATGAAGCATTTGTCGGAACGAATAGCTAACTAAATATTAAAATGTTGATAACAAAATTATTATTTTTCTTATGTGCTATAAATATAAGCATTGAAGCAGCAAAAGTTTTAGCAATATATCCATGTCCTTCAATTAGTCATCAAGTAGTATTTCGGCCCCTGACATTGGAGTTAATCAAGCGAGGACATGAAGTTACAGTGATAACTCCAGATCCCTATTTTAAAAATGACACTGCTCCTAAAAATTTAAGAGAAATTGACGTCCATGATATCTCATACAAGATTATGAAAAATTTCATTCCTACCGTTACTGGAAGTGAGGATGATTTAATAAATCAAGTTTTGGTAATACCTAAGATAATTGAAGAGATATTCCAAAAACAAATGAGAGTGAAGGATGTACATGAAATTATTATCGATAAAAAACGACAGTTCGATTTGATCCTTTTGGAAGCATTTTTTGTACCAGTGCTGGGATTTACACACATTTTTAAAGCACCGACAGTTTTAGTAAGCTCTTTTGGACCATTCATTGGAACTTATGAAATAATGGGAGCACCAACGCATCCTACGCTATACCACAACCTGCATCGTCAAAGATTATATAACTTGAATTTATGGGAAAAAGTGACCGAACTGTACAATTACTTTCGAATTCGATATATTTTAAGTTCCAGCGAGGAAAATTACAACAAACAGATTAAAACCATTTTTGGTCCTGATACTCCACCTTTAAGCGTTTTAAAAAATAATGTTGATATGTTATTGTTAAATGTTAATCCGATTTGGGAAGGAAATTATCCAGTGCCACCAAATGTCATACATATGGGAGGATTACACCAGAAATCTCCAAAGGAATTACCAAAGGCAAGTTTGTTTCTTAAACGTTTTTTTTAATCCTTAAATTCTTTCATAATAAGTTTTAGTCGACCTGTTGGTATGTTTATATGAAAGTTTGCATGTATATTTTATTGTAATGGAATCTAGCAAGTTTGATGTTTAACCAGTTGTGTTGAAACTTTTAGGTGCCATAGAGTAAATTTGATTTTATTGTGAAGATTTATAATATCGGAATTTAATGTTATTTCGTTTCGTCAGTCTAATTTAATGTTAAATCAAAAAAAATCACATTAATTTAAATGAATATATTATCAAATTAATGCAGTTAGCCGTAAAACGTTAACTACTTTACTAATTTATACCCATTTCTACTAAAATACGCTTGCCCTATTTGTTACATTGATATCACCGAGTGGCACCTTAGCAAATTTGAATATTTTCTATGGTACTATTGTATTTAATTCTTTCTTAGGTCGCTTGGATGAAATTAATAACTATAAGATTTAAACAATAATATCACCATTTGTTTTTCTTAAATATTTATATTTTTCCCGTTGTACAATAAAGAGTATAAAAAATTGTATAGTAAAACATAACTACCTACGTTAGGTACGTACGTACGAGTACCTACAAAAATTCATCCAAATCATTAGAACTGCTTCCGAGGAACCAGTATATAATAACTAGACATGAAATATATATATATTTTAATTTAATTTTTAAAATATTAAATAGGTGTGATTGTATGTCGATGAAACCATGAATTTCTGTAAGGCTCCTATAATCATTTTTTTTGGACTAACGCTTGTAGTACGACTAGCACCATTAAAATACATAATAACTCAGCGAACAAATAATTTTAATAGTCAATAGTTATTTATTTTCGTCCACATTTGGACCGTATGGGCCGAATACTAAAGAACAAAATATTAAAAAAACACTGTTCACATTGCAGGATTCGGTAATCGCGCACTTGCACTGTAGACCTGCGTTTTAGCTTTTAGGCTATTGAGATAATGATCTTTGAGGCAAAATCACCAATTGTATTCGCAGCCGAGTGAAGCTTGTTGCGTTGCGTTGCGTGAAAACAAGGAAGGAATCGAATTTTCCCATAAATAAGCCCTATCTCTATACGATTTTTTGCCTACATAAACCCTCAAATTACAATTACTTTAAAGGAGTTAATCGTTTTTGAGCCTACTAGAAATTTTGGGACCCTTAATGGTATTATATACAAAAAAAAGATACCAATTTATTATCGTAAATAGCATAAAGATTTCATGAAAATCTAAAAGGAATCAAGAACTCGTTTTTTTTATATTTGTGTTCTTTTCATTGGTTCAGATAACGTAATATTAAAAAAAAAACGTAGTAGAGATGTGCTTACTTGGAAAAAACTCGACTCGAGTTACCTGGTGTTGAAATTCACGTAACTCGAATAGAACTCGAGTTACGCAACTCGAATCGGCGGACCAAATCTGCATCAGTTTGTTACAAGTTATTTTTATATTTGTTCTTACATCCATGATAATTAATATTACTTAAATTTACACAATATGTATATATATGTATATATATATATATATAAGACAATCTTCATAAAATAATATAACTATAACTTTACGACGTAGCGTAAAGTTAATGTTATTAACAATTTAACTATAACGAATTATAATTAATCCGCTTATTGATATTACATAATATATCAATAAATTACTTAAATTAGTAAGTCGACTTCACTACTAAAATGTAGACAGTTATTGCATTGACCGTAAGATAAAGATGCGAGTACTCTAAAGAGACTCGAGTCACTCGGGTTTTATCATGTCACTCTAGTTGTACTCGAGTTTTTGAGTTATCCGAATTAATTATTAAAGTCCCTGCATCGATTGAAGTTTATCACTCGAGTTGAGAATAGCGATTACCTTAGTTAAAACATTTTTAAATATGTACCTTTATTTAATAAGTAATATGTGTCAATATGATGTGTAGTGGCGGTCAAGAATATCCATTACCCCATATCTTCCCGTGGGTGTCGTAAAAGGCGACAAAGGGAAACAGGCAGGAGATGGGCAGCAGCATATTCCTGATAGTAGCCGAAATTACAATAAAAAAAAACTGCGGTTGCCAACCCGCTCACCAAGCGTGGCAACTATGGTAAATATCCCACTATGAAGAGAGTAACAAAGAGACGGCCCCCAGTCCCCGACGGCCCCGCTATTCCTGGATACGGTGGCGGCCATGGTAACCGCGGGGTGC
This sequence comes from Parnassius mnemosyne, assembly GCA_963668995.1. Classification (NCBI taxonomy): domain Eukaryota; kingdom Metazoa; phylum Arthropoda; class Insecta; order Lepidoptera; family Papilionidae; genus Parnassius; species Parnassius mnemosyne. The sequence continues at coordinate 13,430,915 of CAVLGL010000084.1, read as the reverse complement.
TAAGAATCTTCGGTGGAGGTTCAGTTGCCACCTTAGGTGACTCGACCTGGCAACGTACAACGCACGCACACTGAGGACTGACGAGAAGATCGTGGAGCTGGATGAAGAGATGGACAAGTTACGCTGGCATATTATAGGGTTATCCGAAGTCCGAAGAGAGGGGGAGGACACGGTAATCCTCGAATCCGGCAACTTGCTCTATAACCGGGAGGGCGACCATCTGTCCCAAGGAGGTGTCGGATTTATCGTCCACAAGTCTCTCCTTAACAACATTGTAAAGATTGAGAGTGTGTCGACGAGGGTCGCGTACCTTATACTCAGAATCACCAAACGGTATTAGCTGAAGGTCATACTAGTTTACGCACCAAACTCGGCACACTCCGATGAGGAGGTGGAGGAAATGTATGAGAATATCTCTAGAGCCATGCATTCTTCCAAAATCCAATATACGGTGTTAATGGGAGACTTCAATGCAAAACTAGGCACAAAAGAGAACGGTCAGCTGAAAGTAGGGAATTTTTGAATAGGGCAACGGAACCCAAGGGGCCACCAGCTGGCCGACTTCATGGAGAAAGAGGTATTCTTTATGGTGAACTCTTTCTTCCAGAAGCAGGACCACAGGAAGTAGACCTGGTCGAGCCCCAATGGTTCGACAAAAAATGAGATTGACTTCATTATGACGACCAGACGACAACTGTTCAGTGATGTCTCCGTGATCACGAGGATGAAAACTGGTAGCGATCACCGAATGATTGGAGACACACTGAATCTAAGCGTTAAGTTGGAGAGGTCTCGTCTAATGAAGTCAACGCTCCGTCCCCCTCTTGTTCTGTTTCAAAGTCCCGAAACTTTTCAGCTCGAGTTACAAAACCGCTTTCAGTGCCTAGAAAACTGCAATGAAGTGGACGATACGAATGACAAGCTCGTGGAAACTGTCCATACGGTCGGAGCTAAGTTCTGTAAGACCCGCCGCAGAAGAACACAAAAACTCTCTAATAACACTCTTAATCTTCAATAGATTTGACAGCATATAGGTAACTGAACAGACAGATCTCCAAATGCATGCGGCGGGACTTACGCAACTTCAATACAGCTTGTATTGAAGAAGCGATCGAGCAGAAACAAGGCTCCAAAGTCTTTGCCAGAGATCTCTCTGCCAGAAAGAGTCAAAGCTGAGGACCGAGTGTGGCAGCATCGTTTCCGCGGCACCTGAGATTTTGAGTGAGATTAAAAGGTTCTATTGGCAGCTGTACACGTCATCGTTGTAGCCAAACGGAAGTCTGAGTAACGATCCAAGAGCGAGTCTTATCCAACACAATTCCGATGATATCCCGGACGTCAGTCTGAGCGAGATTAGAATGGCTCTTCAGCGTCTTAAAACGGGAAGGCCCCAGGCGAGGATGGAATTACAGCGGAGCTTCTGAAAGCGGGTGGAAAGCCGGTACTTGCAGCCCTTTAGAAGCCCTTTAATTCCGTCCTCCATGGTGGCATTACACCGGAGGCGTGGAGCAGAAGTGCGGTGGTCTTGTTCTTCAAGAAAGGTGACAACGCTCTCTTTAACAACTACAGACCGATTTCCCTTCTAAGCCGCGTCTACGTGCAGTTTTCGAGAGTCATTACGAATCGTCTCGCGTGCAGACTTGACGACTTCCAGCCTCCCGAACAAGCCGGTTTCTGAAAGGGCTTTAGCACCATAGACCACATACATACCCTTCGACAAGTTGTACAGAAGTCCGAGGAGTACAATTTGCCACTATGCCTGGCGTATATGGACTATGAGAAAGCCTTTGATTCCGTCGAAATTTGGGCGGTGCTGCAGTCCCTTCAGCGGTGCCAAGTTGTCTGTCGGTATATAGAAGTGCTGAAGTGCTTGTACACTAGGGATACGATGGCTATCCGAGTACAGAACCAGAGTACGAAACCTGTTCAGTTGCAGAGAGGTGTAAGACAGGGTGACGTCATATCACCGAAACTTTTCACCGCTGCATTGGAAGACGTTTTAAAGCTTCTGAACTGGAAAGGATACGGTATTAACATCAATAGCGAGTACATCTCTCACCTTCGATTTGCCGACGATATATTCCTTATGACAGAATCGCTGGAGGATCTAAGCACTATGCTCAATGACCTCAATAGTGTCTCCCAACGGATAGGTCTTAAGATGAACATGGACAAAACAAAGATCATGTTCAATGTCCATGCCACACTTATGCCGGTAGTTGTTGGGAGCACTAAGCTCGAAGTTGTTGACGAGTATGTTTACCTGGGACAAATAGTCCGACTAGGTAAGTCCAACTTCGACCGAGTGGTCAATTGACGGATTCAACTACTACACATCTTCTCGTCAGACATTCCTCAAAACCTTAAAACGAAATTATACAACCAGTGCGTGTTGTCAGTGTTGACTTACGGATCTAAGACGTGGTCCTTCACTGCTGGCCGTATGAGGAAGCTCAAGGTCGCTCAGCGAGCTATGGAGAGGGCTATGCTCGGAGTTTCTCTGCGTGATTAATTTAGGAATGAGGATATCCGCAATAGAACCAAAGTGACCGACATAGCCCAACGGATTAGTAAGCTGAAGTGGCAGTGGGCCGGCCATATAGATCGCAGAACTAACAACCGATGGGGAAGAAAGGTTCTTGAGTGGCAGCCTCGTACCGGTAGGCGAAGTGTAGGGCGACCCCCACAAGATGGAGTGACGACCTGGTAAGACGTGCAGGAAGTCGATGGATGCAGGTCGCTCATGACCGTGCTTTGTGGCATTCCTTGGGGGAGGCCTATGTTAAGCAGTGGACTTATGAAAGGCTGTAATGATGATGATGATGATGATGATGTGGCAATGTGAAATAAAATATTAATATTTATTATTTATTTATTTGTAGTATTACCATGTTTTTTTATTTACTACAGACATGTGTAGTATTTCAAAATCTATATTGTGCTTTTCGCATATCTAAAAAATCGCTTCCATTTTTACACTCTTTCAAGTGTGTAAAAACTCTTTCAACTCTCTGAAGTCAGTCTATCAAGTCTGTATGTAAGGTCTCATCATAACTAACAAAACGAGCTTAAACTTGGCACATCTATTTCTCCTCGTCAAGGAGTTCCTGTGGCAGTCATCTAAGTACACTTTCAAGTCACTTTATCGATTCTTGAGGTAAAGTCTCATCATATCTAACAAAACGAGCCCAAACTTAGCACATCTAGTTCTCCTCGTCGAGGAGTTCCAGAAGTAGTCATCAAAGTACACTTTCAAGTCACTCTATCAAGTTTGGATGTCAGGTCTCATCATAACTCACAAAACGAGCCCAAACTCTGCACATCTAGTTCTCCTCGTCGAGGAGTTCCTGTAGCAGTCATCAAAGTACACTTTCAAGTCACTCTACTAAGTCCTGAGGTAAGGTTTCATCATAAGTAACAAAACGAGCCCAAACTCTGCACATCTAGTTCTCCTCGTCGAGGAGTTCCTGTAGCAGTCATCAAAGTACACTTTCAAGTCACTCTATCAAATCCTAAGGCAAGGTCATCATAACTAACAAAACGAGCCCAAACTCGGCGCATCTAGATCTCCTCGTCAAGAAGTTCCAGTGGAAACCTTCAAAGTACACTTTCAAGTCACTCTATCAAGTCCGGATGTCAGGTCTCATCATAACTCTCAAAACGAGGCCAAGCATCAAAATCTTACACCAGCTTAAAATGAATCCTTTGCGGAGTAGAACTAACCAAAAACTCTGACATCACTGTTTTTTCCTCTACTTCGTTATCACTATTTTATTTTATTATATGATTCCATTTTAAATACCGATGTGATGATGTCATAGCCATTCAGTTTTTCATTACTAGTTCTAATCTAATCTACATGGAGTGAGTATAAGGTCACTAGTATCTTAATGCATGACAGTGCAAAAATTGTGTTTTGTTTACTTGGCGATGTTAGTAACAAAATTTTACATGTCAGAATTCCGTATGGAACAAGTGGTTGTTGTCCTGCAAATTATTGGTTTAGGTAAGGATGGATAAGAGAAAATTCTAGAATGGAACTAATCGAACCTAAGACGTTTTATATTCAAGTATACTCCCAAATCATTCTCGATAGGATCTATCAAATGATGTATGGAAACTTCGTGATAACAACTAAAAATATAAAACAGCGGCTGCCAAGCGTGGCAACTACGGCAAATGTTTCACTTATGAAGCAATCCATGAGGGAGGTTCATGTTCAGCAGTAGACTTGTGATAGGATGTAATGAATAAATGAACAACTATACTTTTTCATTTGTCGTAAGTAATAACTTAAATTTTAGGTACAATTCCGTAGCCGACTGCACGTAGCAGCAGCAGGCGACGTGTCGTCGCGACACTTCTGGTTTCTATGTAGTTCTATGAAATACCTTTCGTAGCTACTAAAGTCGTTTGCCGCTACGGGCCGAACGGTAGACGACACTGTAGCCCGACCGCAGATCAGTAGTGCTGCCAACGCCCGAGCGACACGTTGAATTTTTCTCAAAAAATGAGTTTATCCGATTACGAGGAAGAGAAACTGATAAACCAGGTGGCGCAATATCCCGCACTGTACGATGCATCTCACAATAATTATTTAAACAGTGTGATAAAAGATAATATTTGAAAAAATATACATAAGGATTTAAATAAAAGCGGTATCTATTTTGTTTACATAAATAGAGAACCCACAGAACATTCGAAACAGATTGGAACACGGGCTACTGCCGCCTGCAGTTGGGTTCGCAATCATGACTGCAGCGACATGACGCCACAACATGTCGCAGCGACATCTCGCGACGACACGTCGCCTGCTGCTGCTGCGTTCAATCGGCTACATAATTGTTCCTTAATACGAGGGTGACAAGGGGAAAGAGGCTGTACGCGTCGGTAGAAAATACTTGAAATCTGAAACTGTACACGTGTTCCCAGGGTAGTGCTAAACGAGCAGCACCAACTCCGGTGATAGGTTTCGGCCGCTGGCTTTTCGGTTACCACCCACCTATGCAAAGTCTTGCCGTCAAATGACATTGTCGTATTCCGGCATGATGTTCGGTGAAGCCATTCGGAAAATGGGTCTGAACAGTAGCATTGTGTATGTAAACCAGGTACGAAGCCTCAGTTGTTGCTGTGTCGGGTGTTTGGTCGTTGAGGGTATCGGGATCCAAAGCACGGTGTTCTGCTGGCCGACCGCAGGTAGTTGGGGTCCCAATTAGTGAATAAGCTACTCATGAATTGCTGCCCCGCCAACTGGTGAAAAATACCAGGGTGACCCTATCGTGCCGATTAGCGACCGGCCGAGAGGACTTGATGGCGATCTCAGGGGGGTTCGGGCGTCCCCGCAGTTCCAAATCAAGCTCCCATGGGCACAGTAACTCTGATAGTACTTATCGTTTGGTTGCCTATGCAACGCCTCGTTCAACTGTCATTCTCCATCCTTATTCACTCTCAACACTTACTATGGACTTTAAAAAGAAAAGTAGTATTAAACAGCGGTTGCACGTCCTTTCACTAAAAGTGTATCTCACTAATATTCGAGGATTGCACTCTAATCTCAGCGCAGTCCATCACCATCTTGAGACTGAGAAGCAGCACCTACTTTCTTGAGAGAGACCCAAATTGGAGGTCCATCGAATGTGGCATACCTTGACTATCGACTATTCAGGATTATCCCTGGAGCACAAATTCCATGCACGTGCTGGAATATTCGTATACGTCCGCAATGACATCTGCTTTCAGCGTCTCTGTCACCTTGAAGACCCCAGTTTTTCGACAATCTGGGTAATGGTAGATACAGGTATTAATAAAATCCTTTATGCTTGTGTCTGTCGATCGCACAGTGGTGACCAGGAGACAACACGATTATTTGATCACCTTAGTGAGGCTACTGATATGGCCCTAAATCGGTATCCTTCTGCACACTTGGTCCTTCTGGGGTCTTTAACGCTAGTCACCAAGACTGGCTGTTTCCATACCAGAATACTGACCATGCTGGAAGAGAAGCGTGGAATTTTGGCCTTTCTTAGATTGTAAAGGTGGCTCCTAGGGTACCCGATGTAGACGGCCACACAGCAAATTGCTTGGACCTTCTGCTGACTACCGAAACAGACAGATATGAAGTACAAGTTACCTCTCCTTTGGGTACATCTGACCACTGTCTGGTGAAATCTGTATCGTCATATTATCCACTTGATTACGAGTCCCAAGGTGTTCGACGAATATGGCGGTATGAGTCGGCTGATTTGGATGAGATGCGACACTTTTTTGCTATACCAGCTGTAGTTCTAAAGGCTTGTGCACCTAAGTTGTCTCTTGCGCTGACACGCTTGTTCCGCCTCTCATTTAAGACTAGAATGGTGCCAAAATCCTGGAAGCTGGCCAATGTGCAGCCTGTTCCAAAAAAAGGCAGCCGTGCCGACCTCATATTACCTCCATACTCTGCAAGATTATGGAGCGTATATTGAACGCCCGTTTAATGGCATACCTAGAACAGAATGACCTCCTTAGTGAACGGCAATATGGATTTCACCGAAATCGGTCAGCTGGGGACATTTTAGCGTATGCCACACATGTATGTGGCGAGGCACTCTAGAACAGTGGGGAAGCACTTGCTGTTTCCCTTGATGTCTGGAAAGCCTTTGACAGAGTTTAGCACACTAGCCTTTTGGGTAAGCTTCCGGCGTACGGCTTATATCCCCTGCTCCCCTGCTCTGACTGAATGGGTGAAGGAATTTCTGAGTGAACGGTCTCTCGGGGTCGTCGTCGATGACTGCTCATCCAATCCTATGGTAACTTACGCCGGTGTTCCTTAAGGGCCCGTTCTCTTTGCAACTCTCTTCCAGCTGCATATTAATGATTTGATTATGCCCGGAATCTATGGTTATGCAGACGATAGCACAGTTGTGAAGAGATATCAAACAAGTCCAGTCGGTATCAAATTCAGTCCGAAAGAGAAGCTATGGTAGAGCGTGTGAATCTCACACTACAGGCAGTCTCCGAATAGGGCGATGCCAAACTTGTGAAATTCACAGAACACAAGCGTATCTCTTCACTGCAAAAAGGAGTCAGCTCACCTTGGCTCCTTCTTTGTAATGTATCACTGGAATACACCGACCGCCTTCAGTTGTTGGGGGTTGAGATATCCTCAAATATAAACTTCGGGCGGTTCATTGAGTCCAATGCCCAAGCAGCTGCAAGGAAGCTGGGTGTCCTTGCAAAGGTGCGTCGATGTTTCACGCCGGGACATCTGCTTACCTACTTTATATAAAGTGCAAGTCCGGTCGTGCAGGGAGTATTGCTGCCATATATGGGCTGGTGCTGCAAAATGCCACCTAGCAGCTTTGAACTCAATGGAAAGGCGTACTAAGGAGCTTATTGGTGACCCAAATTTTGTAAAAACCAATCTTACCAGCCTCAAACACAGACGCAAAGTAGCCAGCATTTCGGTTTTCTACAGGATGCATTTCGGAGAGTGTGCGCAGGAATCGCATAATTTAATTTATCTCTCTCCCTTCCACCATCGGACAATGAACGTACGCTATAAGTTATTACAAAATTACGACTAAAAAAAAACTTAACTATTTTAGATATTGCAACATCAAGAAATATTTCTTTAGGTAGAGGCAGTAAAGTGCCTAATGAAATATGTAAAAAGTATTAGTTATTACTTTATTCCATAAAAACGGAAGCAGGTTTTTAGCAGTCTTCGAAGGAGGAGGTTCTCTATTATAATGTAGTTTTTTGTAAATTTACTTGATATCTTTGTCAATTGTAATGTGATTTTAATGATTTTTTTTATGCCAACAATTGTGTATTTAAGGGTGCTTTCATATTTTTTAATAAAATAAAGGTGATAAACGAGAAAACAATCCACCTGATGTTTAGTATCCAGGTGGGTTGTGGATAGCTCATAGACATTTACAAGACAACTACTATCCTCAATAAAAATCAAAATGCAGATGCGTTGTCAATCCTGAGAATGAAGATGGAATGCCTCACATCCAGCAATAAGGGTCTCAAGTTAATAAAAAATCTACCCTTAACGGAGGAAAATAGGAGATGAACTTTTTAATCTATACATTTTAGATATATATATATATATATATATATATATATATATATATATATATATATATATATATATATATATATATATCTATATATATATATATATATATTTGAGCTTGTAATATTTTTAAGTCCATTCAAAAAGGTGATAACTTTAAACTTTTAATAAAAAGTATATGCGGACTTAGACGAACTAAAAGATAAACAATATGTAATATAAAATTGAATTCATGGCCTTAATCCTACACACTATGTATTAGCATTGGCTATATCGCTTGTCAGATGTCGTAATATTCTGTAAACTTCGCTTAAAAACTTATATATAAGACAGTTCTTACATTCAATTACTCATTTGTCTGAACGACTTCCTAACTAAATATTAAAATGTTGATGGTAAAGTTATTCTTCTTATGTGCTATAAATATATGCATAGATGCAGCAAAAATTTTGGCAATATATCCATGTCCATCAATAAGTCATCAAGTAGTATTTCGGCCTATAACAATGGAGTTAATTAAGCGAGGACATGAAGTGACAGTGCTAACTACAGATCCTTATTTTAAAAATGACACTGCTCCTAAAAATTTAAGAGAAATTGACGTCCATGATATATCTTACAAGTCTGTAAAGGATTTTATACCTGCTATTACCGGAAGTGAGGATGATTTGATAAATCAAGTTTTAGTCATGGCTACAATGATTCCCAGAACATTTGAAGAACAAATGAAGGTAAAGGAAGTACAAGACCTTATTAACCATAAAACACGACAGTTCGACTTAATACTTTTGGAAGCATTTTTCATACAAGTGCTGGGATTTACACACATTTTTAAAGCACCGGCAATTTTAGTAAGCTCTTTTGGACCATTCATCGGAACTTATGAAATAATGGGAGCACCAACCCATCCTACGCTATACCACAACTTGTTTCGTCAAAAATTATATAACTTGAATTTATGGGAAAAAGTGACCGAACTGTACAATTACTTTCGAGTTCGATACATTTTAAGTTCCGCCGAGGAAAATTACAACAGACAGATTAAAAGCATTTTTGGTCCTAATACTCCACCTCTAAGCGTTTTAAAAAATAATGTTGACATGTTATTGTTAAATGTTAATCCGATTTGGGAAGGAAATTATCCAGTGCCACCAAATGTCATACATATGGGAGGATTACACCAAAAACCTCCAAAGGAATTACCAAAGGTAAGTTTTTTCTTATACGTTTTTTGTTGATCCTTGTCTTTGTTTGAAAACACAAGTTAAGGACCATTTTATGTATGTGTAACCTGTTTTCCTGCTATCATTCACTATCACTGATCGACAGATCAGTGATCGTTAATGAATGGAGGAAAATATGTTGTATTTTTAGTACACAACTGTTATCATTTGTTACCCGTTAATCTTTCTTCTGTATTTATTTAAGATTTCTTTGTGTTGTCTGAAAGAATTACTATGTATAATAAGACTATAGTATATTAATAAGATCGCTGTTTATTTTTGTTATATATATTCTCTTTGTACAATAAAGAGTTACTCTGCCACTCTACCTACACCTCAAAGCGTTTTATAGAATAATGTAGATAAAAGTAAAGTTACAGCCTATATACGTCCCATTGTTGGGTACAGACCTCCTCACATTTCTGAGAGGTTCAAGTTCATTTCCAATATGTTTTTTAGGTGACTCGTTTGAAAGTACATTATGTATGTATAATATTAAAGTGCGTACCCATATATTATTGTAATGATGTTTACTATATTTTGACGACTTTTCGAGTAATATTGTAACTTTTATGTGCCACAGGGTAAATTTGAGTTTTGTTGTGAGAATTACAATAGCGGAATATTATTATATTCCGCTATTGTAATATATACTATTGTATATATTGTGTTTTATTAGTTTGATATAAATTGAAATTGAAAGAAATCACATAAATTGCTAAGCTAGGCCATGGTGTAAAGACTCTGGAATTAACTTTCTCCTCCGATTCGAGAAATGACAACAGTGACATTGTTCTAAAAACGAGTGAACGAACATTATTTATACAGAGGGAACCAAAATCAGGAAATGGGCAGCAGCTTCTTCGTGTGTTCTTAGTGTGTGTGTTGTATATTATGTATATTTATGTATACCTTATATAATAATAAAGTGCACACCTTATTATCATATATTTATTTTGTATGTTTGTAACTGGTCTACTGGAAGAAATGTCATTATGACATAAGTAGCACCCTTGTACAAACTCTTTATCATAAATATATACTCATACTCATACTCTCCATTGTTTGCGTGTACATAAATTGCTAAATAAATAAAAAAAAATTTCAAGAAATTCCAAAATATCAATCAATTTCAAAAATTTTGAATTTAGAAAATGTTTTAATTTTTAAGTTTATATAGAAAGATGTAATCCTTGAGATTGTATTTCTAAAACTTAGTAAAATTCGTTCGTTTAAATCGAAACAGAAACAGAAACATTTTTATTCAAAATAGATTATAAATATAATACTTATTTATAATCTCAACTCACTCTTTTGTTTAATTTATCACTGTTTAGGAAAAAACCCTCGGTCCTAGGAAGAACCAGCAAAAAACCCAGCGAGATTTTTTTTTAAATAACAGCTTACAATCACGTATGTTACACAATTAACAACACAAAACATATTAGAAATGGTTTGGTAGCGATCACGTCACTCCCTGACCAAGAGCGAATCTTTAGGTTATAAATCATAGATTGCTCTTATGGCCCTCTTCTGTAAAAAATATAAATTTAGTGTCAGTCGCCTGTTCCCATAGCAAAATACCATACGAAATTATGCTATGGAAATAGCTAAAGTAAACTAATCTAACTGTTTCAAACAGGTAAGATTTCATATTTTCTGCAGGACCAATGTACGCCAGATTTAAACAAACGTATTACTTTACTATGCTTCATTAAATCAGGAAACACGCCAGTTTCTATACTAGTTTAAAAAATAATAGTTGAGGTGCGAATTTTGGTGGGGGATTTCCGTAAAAGTTACTGCCTCTATAAAAGATGCTATTATACATGCAATAACTTTAACGAAAATCCCCCACAGATCTGCTGTTTTCTTGATATAAGTTTTAAAATATTTTACATTTATTACATGTTATACCTAGTCAGGTCATAAGTATTGTCACACAGTAAAAACTTTTCTTTTAGAATGCTGGCTACAAAAAAGTTTATTGAATTCGAATTTCGAATTGTTCATGAAAATAAAACTGTATACTTTTTAGAATTTTACTCATTTTTAAATATGGAGTGGACGCTTAAAGAAGACCGTGTTGCAGTTATTGCGTTGCATCGTTGCGGTTACGCACTAATTCAAATTTTTGACATACTGAAAAATTTGAATATAACCAAAAGATTCGTTTATCGTACCATCAAACGATACAAGGAAGACTCTAGTGTAGATGACAGGTCAAGAAGTGGTCGCCCTCGGTCTGTTAGGACTCCAGCAGTGATAAAAGCTGTGAAGGTGCGAATTCAAAGAAATCCCAAACGTAAGCAGAAACTGTTGGCTCTTCAGATGGGGTTAAGCAGAACCACGGTGAAAAGGGTGTTAAATGAAGACTTAGGGCTTCAGGCATGCTCGTCTAATGGACCTGAGACTGAAGAGATGCCGCGCTTTGTTGAAGCGGTACGCGGGAAAAAAATATCGGGAAATTATTTTTTCGGATGAAAAATTTTTTACCGTAGAAGAGAGCTACAACAAACAAAATGATAAGGTGTACGCACAAAGTAGTGAAGAAGCGAGCAACCGTATTTCGCGTGTCCAACGAGGTCATTTTCCATCCTCGCTCATGGTATGGTTGGGAGTTTTTATTGTGGCTTAACAGAGGTACATTTTTGTGAGAAAGGTGTAAAAACGAATGCAGTTGTGTATCAAAATACAGTCCTGACGAACCTTGTGGAACCTGTTTCTCATACCATGTTCAGTAACAGGCACTGGGTATTCCAACAAGATTCGGTGCCAGCTCATAGAGCGAAGAGCACACAAGACTGGCTGGCGGCGCGTGAAATCGACTTCATCCGGCACGAAGACTGGCCCTCCTCCAGCCCAGGTTTGAATCCGTTAGATTACAAGATATGGCAACACTTGGAGGAAAAGGCGTGCTCAAAGCCTCATCCCAATTTGGGGTCACTCAAGACATCCTTGATTAAGGCAGACATGGACCTCGTTCGTGCTGCGATAGACGACTGGCCGCGCAGATTGAAGGCCTGTATTTAAAATCACGGAGGTCATTTTGAATAAACTTTAGTGTCATAAGAATCTATGTTTTGTTAAGTTCATTTTGGTATATAAATGTTTACATAATGAATAAACTTGTTTCAATTATTTTATATTAAACATGTGACAGAATTTATGACGTGACTAGGTATATTTTGATGATACTTTATAAAATGTGAAATTATTTGTACAATCATTTATATTTTGTTTAAGTAATGATTTGGCGACGGCAGGAGAAGAATATGTAACTTGATAAAATTGGTGTAAAAAGTGGTTAAAATTGGAATATACGTAAAATGTTTCTCAAAAACCATTGCAACGTCCTGATCTGATTCAGTAACTTGTTTATTAATACTTAACTGGCAGTTTTAATTGCGAGAGTTGATTTTACCAGTTTCGCTATTAATTATACTCCATGTCATTTTAATTTTATTAGAAGCTGTCTTAATTGTGTTGCTCAAATGCATAGACATGGCTTACGTAGCACACTGTTTTCAATATTTTTAAATTTTGACTGCATTTTAATACTTGACCTTTAATAGTAAAGTTCATATTATAACCTTTGTCTGCTCCTATGGACACCTATTGTCGCCCATTCATTGAATGCATTGCGACTGTTCAAGGAGAATGTTTAAGAAGTAAAAGTATTATCAAATTCTTTGCAAATAAGCGTAAATAATGTTCCATAGAGGAAAAACTGGATTACTACGGTATGAAAGTTTTTTTTAATAGGATAGGGGTGACAAACGAGCACACAGTCCACCTGATGGTAAGTGGTTGCTGTGGCCCATAGATATCTATGTACATCTATCCTCGATTACAAATCAAAATGCAAATGCATTGTCACCCGCGACGACTAAGATGGAAGTGATAGAATTTTTGTCAATATGTTACTTCTAAACTTCTTCAAACGATGTGAATTTACTGGAACAAACAAAATTGATGAAATTGATAAACGTGGCCTATATACTTTTATTTCTTATAATATTAGTCGACCAAAAATTTATTACTTATATCTGATGTAAAACACCGCAAGATTTTTTACGTTAAATATGGTAATATTTATACATGTTTCTATTAATCTAAGCCATTTCTAAGAATTGGGTTAGTAAGGCAATATAATTTTATATAAAAGTACTTTAAAATTTCCCAAATTAAGATTTTATTTAAATTGATATAACGTTTAAATTTTTGTCCTGAACCTGAAATGATGTGTATTGCAGGATCTTCAGCAATATCTGGATTCTTCAAAAAACGGTGTCATTTACTTCAGTTTTGGAACCAACGTTGTACCATCATCTTTATCTCAAGAAAAAATGAAAATATTTGAAGACGTTTTCTCACAACTCCCATATAATATAATATGGAAATGGGATAGTGATAAAAAAACCGTAAAATCAAAAAATATAAAAATATATAAATGGCTACCACAATCAGATCTTTTGAGTGAGTAGTTTAAATTAACCTTTGACGATAATTATTATAATGAAAAAATAAACATGGAAGAAATTCGAAAATCGTAATACAATTACACTTTACTTTTCAGGACATCCAAATGTGAAATTATTTATAACTCAAGGAGGTTTACAATCGACAGATGAGTCAATTACTGCTGGTGTACCACTTATAGGCATACCAATGTTAGGAGATCAGTGGTATAATGTAGAAAAATATGTCCATCATAAAATTGGTGTTAAGCTTATCTTGGAAAACCTTACTGAAAATCAATTGAAAAATGCAATTATAGAAGTAATTCAAGATAAAAGGTAACTTTACTATAGTTAATATTAAATTTTTTAACAATAACATACCTTCTACAATCAAAAGTAGTTTTGATGTTAAAATACGAGTATAAGTACCTATATCTCCCAATCATGGCCATAAATATCATTTCTAAAAATGTTCCTTCCTCAACTATTCATTGGACTTCAAATGTTCTCATACTTTTTTTATATATGCGGGGGCAAACGAGCATGCAGCTCACCTGATGGTAAGTGACTACCGCCACCCATGAACAACTGCAACACCAGGGAAATCGCAGATGCGTTGAAGGTCTTTTAAAAATAGCTAGGCTCTTTTTCTAAAAATCACTAAGTCTTATCTGTCCGGGAAAATTATCGGTGGTAGTCGATTCCATAATAAAGTTGCGCGAGGAAGGAAACTATTTTATTTTTTTCTGATATATTCACCGCCGCACATTTGATAAATTAGTACCAATTAACAATTTAACGGAAATTAACAATTTATGACTTCAATATGTTCTTGATAAAATTGGTGTAAAAAGTAGCTTACATCCAAATTATTTCACCATATTAAAGAAACAAACAATCTAAAGGGTTCACATTATCGTAATTAGATGCTATAGCCCATGAATGATGCATTGCTACCACGAGGACGCATTGATTAGATAAAACACAATTTGTAATTTTTTTTAACTTATAAATAGCCAGTGGTTTACTACAATCCTATACCTTCTGGTAAGTGGTGATGAAGTCCTAAACGATAAATCGCACTGTCTTAGCGTTACAAAAGTCTATTCACACTTGCCTTGAAGACACTAAGATTGTTACCGTATACGAATTATACTGTCTCTCTTATTCTTCCAGCCAAAATACAGTGGTAGGTACACTGGATATTAAGTGGATAAATAGGTAATAAATTTGTACCACTCCTAAAGGGCTCTTGGGTATAAATTGAGCCCTACCACCTTTTGGGTTAACTCATAGAGAGCTCTAAACGTAGAAAACATGTAATGTTGGATTAATACTGACTAAAATCCCGACTCCCCGATCCCAAAGGCCCCATTTGTGGTAGGCTATCAATAGTTACAATCAAAGATGAACATTAAGAGGAAGCCCTGCGCTCTTAAACTAACTTTACACATATGGCCCCAACTTAACTGTCCCCACTTTTTTTCGCGATTTCAATGGTATACCGGGAAGAGCATGCTAACCACCCAATCGAGTAATGTGCGATCTAGAAATCATCACCAGGGCATTCATTGCCGGAGTTTGCACAACACTATTCGGTATGAACATACCTATGGAAGGATAAAAGGTTAATACTGAAACTTGTGGGCACTTGTAGGCACACCAATGTGTTATCACTTGATGGTTATGATTAAATACTTCATAAAATATAATTCTATTGACTTTCAAGAGCCAAACCAGGTCTAAAAGATTTGACAAAATTGACGTTCTGATTCTTAGTTATACTACTGGTAGGACAGTTAGTACCCAAGCACAATCCTAAGAAACACAGGACATTAAACTACCACGTAAGCATTTTTTTAAGCCTACCTATATTTCAGGTACCGTGAAAACATCGCACGACTTCGCTCTTTAATGCAAGATCAACCGCAGAAGCCGCTTGATCGTGCTTTATGGTGGATAGAATACGTACTTCGACACGGCGGAGCCAAACACTTGCGAGCACCAGCTGCAAATATCTCATGGACTGAATACTATGAATTAGAGCTTGTTTCAATACTTCTATGTAGTATAATGATATTTATATTATTAATAACTTTTCTTGTTAGATATTCAATGTCGTATGCTTCCAAATATGTAAAAAAGAAGCAAATGTAGTAACTTTTGGTGTGTATAAAGATTTTTTAGTTTCTTATTTATAAACTAGGATTTAATATGTTAATTGGTATGATAAAATACCCTCATTTTCACAGCTCGATAGGTTGGCGAACCACCACATTCGACAGGTTTGAATCACGGGTCGGGTCTAAATTAGTTTTTGGGTTTTTTTTGTCAAGAAATTATCAGTAGCAGCTCTGAGTCAGGAAAATGACCATATGTTTACCTAACTAAAGCCTGTGGTCTTGCGACCGATCTCAATCCGCTCGAGTCGGATTGCCATACCATAGGGCTATGAGAGTGAGAGAATAGAGAGTGCACAGTATGCTTTCACATATACTCGTGCACTATAATTTTGTCCTGCGTTGATAGCTATACTGATAGATAGATAAACTGAACATTAGATTTTTTATTAGTAACACATAATAATAGATTATTGGGGATATAATTCCAAATTCTGTTATCTACTGTAAAAGTTCATTTTATTTATAGAAGAGGGGGCAAACATGCATGCGGCTCACCAGATGGTAAGTGACTATCGCCGCCCATGAACAACCGCAACACCAGGGGAATTAATCATCTTAAGGAACGTTGCAAAGCTGTGAAATATTTGTATTTAAACAAATATTGAGTTCACCAACGATGTTTTGAACACAAGACTATTATGTCCATCCCTCATGACTATTATGTTTACAAACTAGAGCTAATACTATAGTTTGTAACCATACTAGTACTTTGGTTTTGCTTTCCAGAAAAGCGCTTTAAAGATTTATATATAGATTATATTATTCTATATAGGTTTTATCCATGAGAAAATATAATTGTTTTTGAATACCGAGAGAAGCCCGGTTGTCAAGGTAGAGTAGCTAAAACTTCGCAGCGTATTGTAGCAATTTTTGATAACTTATCAGTCGTGAGACGCCGCTATTGATTAGTAATGGGCTAGTGTAGTAATTTTAATATTTCACCCCTGCTTGAAAATATTTATTTTATTATATTTAAAATTACTTCTAAACATAATATACAATATTTAATTATATACAATATTAAAAATTATTATCATAAAAACAAAAACTAAAACTAGAAACTTAATTATCATTTAGTCCTACTCCCCGCGGTATCGTGCCAAGAACGCTGGCTGTGTTTAAAATAAAAAAATTAAAATATATTCAATTAAAAATAAACTTTAATATACTAGTATTATTATAATATTTTATAGAAATAAGTGTAACAAGCGCACACACAGTCCACCTGATAGTAAGAGGTGTAAAAAGGATCTTGTGGTAGAAAATCTGTGTTAATTCTCAAACCTTGTTCGTGGTAACCGTGTAAGAGGTTACGAGATTCCACCCGTGAATATTTTATTTATTCGTACATATTTAAATAAAACAAATTCCGAATATTTGAGATTTTGAGAAAGATTTTGAGAAAGATTTTGAGAAAGCAAGAATATCGTGGTAGTTCTTCATTAGGATTTTGCAGCAAGCGCTCCCGTAGAGAATGCATTGTGCAAATTAATCGAGTAGAGCTTAAACTACTTATAGATTAGAGCGCGCTGAGACCTATCAATAATCTTAGGAGTAAAGCTATCTTGCTCAACTACTGCATTGACTCCTTAAAAGATTTAGTATCTTAAGAATTTGGATACTGAGATTAAAATGATTCTTAATTATATCAAATTACCCTCAGAACTCGCGGCATAAATAATTAAGAGTGGTACCTACTCAGGCGGACTCCTATGCGGAAAAAAATTATTTCATTTAAATTTGATGAAGAAAATTAAATAGTGACGATAATTTTTACAAGAAAAAAAAAACAAAAAACTGATCGACTTTCATTAATATCTTTTAAACGGTGTTGTGTTTAATAACAAAAATCCACCTTAGAATATATGGAATCGTATTTAATACTATAAATCCCAACCTATTGCTTACATTTCTATGAAGCGAGGCGAATCACCGACGCACAGACCAGCGGACGGCAGTCCACTAATTTTTTCAATTACTTTTTTTGTTATGTAATATAAAGTAAATCAATTAGAAAACAAACTTATAATTCAATGTCTGGAGTTATTGTAACATTAATAATAATATAGACTTGATTTCTAGCTAAAAGTATCAGAACGATTTAATGTATTGAAATTGTGGTATGGCCACATATTGATAGTAGAGTACTCACTCACGTTATGAGGCGTGTAATTACCGCCTAGTAAATCTTCGTTTACTGTATAAATAAAATTTCACCTTAGTTATCAGTAGGGAAAATGGCTATAAAAAGAAGGTGAATCTTAATCTAGAGTGTTTAAAGATGTGTTACAAAATTTTATAATAATTGGAAATTTATATTACCTAATTTAATGATTATATGTTTCGTTTTTATATGTGTTTTTATACTATTTTTATTTAAAACCATAAAATATATTTGAAATAAAGACACATGTAATCAATGAATTATATATCGTATTAACCAAACACTAGGTATGATTACAAAAATGTATTTATCTTTTCGCGTGCAATCTGTGTGATTATTTTAGTCATTAAAATTGTGCTTTATCATTCAGGAAGTGTTTTAGAAAAAATAATGATATGTTATTATTTTAATATGATTCGACTTTAATATTTAATTTTGACCTTTGAAATTCTGACAACGGATTTCTTCTCATTCTGTAATACTTCAACTTTATTTAAATATTTGAAATAATCTTTTGCACACTATTTTCGTTTTTATCAGAGAAAGGCGAGTTTTGAACCAAAAATCTCTTAAAATTTAAAGTGGTGAACGTGGAAGTAGAAAGTACCTATTTACTTTATAAAATATTTAACTAGTGAGAAAAAGTTTACCGTTTCATGTCCCCCTGTCGCCTCATAGGTCACCCATGGGATGATTTATTTATAGAATAGGATTAAAAAACTAGCACTCAGTCGACCTGATCGTACGTGATGTTGTAACCAATAGACGACACCTTCATCTCTTTTCGATTAAGAATCAAAATTAAGATGTGCCACCCCCTAAAAGTCTCTCTACACTCGCCATATGAAGCAAAGCAACATTGAGGTGCTATTTTACGCTGATATTGTGTGAGAGCGTTGTCGTTCCATGGATTATAATACTCGTATAACTGCAAAATGGCTCTACGACGTAGAAAAATGGGAAAGTACACGCCCTCACACTACTACGGAAAAGTATTGGTACGACCCATAAATCATTTCTCTGTGTGTGGCTGTTTCAATTGGTGCAAAAAAAATTATTAAAAATAACGGTGATACTCTTCTTGGTGTAATGTTCACAATTTTAAAACCAGTTACCAATCTCTGTCACAAAATAGCCATGTTTGTACCCTTGTATATCAGACTGACGGGTGAAGAGCCTGCATTATTATAAACTGTAGATAATACCATCTTAATCCTTAGAAATGACATAACATCTGTAGCATTTTTTCTAATTCCTTTACAACATTGTAAAAGATGTCGGTCATGATAGCTAAATATTTAACAGGTTATACTTAAAATTATTGCATGTTACGATACCGTAATAAGCCAATTGCTGGGCGGCATATGTTTTTCAGTTCATCGCGGTGTTTTGTGATTTTTTGTTTTGACTTGATTTTGCCACCAACAAAAATAATATTGTGAAAATCGTTTATTTTGTCCATAAATATAGTATTTGTAAATAACTTGACTACAGTCTTTACAACATCACCTCGACAAAACAAATACATTGAGTACATATTGTATAAATATTCCCTCGTGTACTGGCGGGTAAAAATATCCACTACCCCATATCTACCCGTGGGTGTCGTAAGAGGCGACAGAGGGAAACTAAGGCAGAAGATGGATAGCAGCATCTTTCTGATAACAGCAAAACAATAATAAAAAACTGCGGTTGCCAACCCGTTAGCTAAGCGTGGCTGCTATGGCAATATACCCCCTTGAATAAAGTTACGAAGAGACGCACCCGCCATTCCTGGCTACGATGGCGACCATGGTAACAGCGGGGCAGGGGTGCTAAGAATCTCCGGTGGAGGTTCGGTCGACACCTAAGGCGACTCGACCTTGCAACATATAACGCACGCACTCTGAGGACTGACGAGAAGATCCTGGAAATGGAAGAAGAGATAGACAAGTTGCACTGGAATATTATAGGATTATCCGAGATCCGCAGAGAGGGGAAGTTAATGGTAATCTTCGAATCCGGCAACTTGTTTTATCAGCTGATGGCGACTATCTGTCACAAAGAGGTGTCAGTTTTATCGTCCACAAGTGTCTCGTTAACAACGTTGTAATAATTGAGAGTGTGTCGACGAGGGTTGCGTACCTTATACTCAGAATCAGCAAGCGGTATTCGCTGAAGGTGAATGACAAGCTCTTGGAAACTGTCCATGCCGTCGGAGCTAAGTTTTGCAAGACCCTCCGCAGAATAACACAAAAACTCTCCAATCACACTCTTTATATATCATGCTATGCTTTTCTAAGCTTTTTTTTTTAAATATTTTGACAATAATCATCTATGGACTGTTATTATTACCTTGCAAAAAAAAAATCTTAAACTTATATTAATACATTATTTACCCATTGTTATGTATTTAAATTACGTATGTAAAGTACTATCTTATTAGATGAGTAAGAATTTGAGCAATAATTTACCCAAAAATAATATTAATATTTATAATAAAATAGGTGAAGTTAATATTAGTGCTTTACGGTGTTTTGTGATTGTTTGATTTGACATGGCTTTGGCACTAAACCAACATAATATTGTGAAAATCAGTCATTTTGCCCATAACTATAGTACTTGTAAATAACACGTGTTGTTTTATACGTAGTAGAGTCATGCTGCAGCTGTATGCAGCAGTTGAACCACAAATGGATCGGCTAGACCGAGGAAGGACCACACTCTCACAGAATAGCGGCGTAAAATAGCAGATTACTACTGATATTTTTCGTATGATGAGCGTACAGAACCGGAAACCCCTTTTTACTGGAAACAAGCCATTTCGACTTAGTCCTCAGGGGTGGTAGCGCATCTGTATTTTGATTCTTAATCGAGGATAGATGTAGGTAACAAACGAGCACATCACTCAAATTTTCTATATATCTCTTTTATACTTTCATGGTAAACTGACAATAGCAATAATAAAGTATTAGTTATTATCCACCAATTACTGTTGTTCTGTTGCTGTATGCTCTTATTCTAAGCTTAAATAATAATATATATTTATGCCATGTGGGCTAAAACACTACATCACAACATATTGCAATATGAGGAAATATTTTGCCAGGCAGATGCAGTAAAGTGCCAAAAATGTTTCAGTAAATGTAACAGCATAATTATTCGTAAATTAAGTATTTACTGAGCTAAATATAAAAGTGGCTTTTACTCTAATCAATAAAAATGAAGTAGGAGACAGCTCTTACGTACAATGAATAATTTGTCTTAACGAATTCCTAACTAAATATTAAAATGCTGATAACAAAATTATTGTTCTTATTAATGTGTTAATGCCAATAAATATTTTATATTTATTGGCATTAACACAGCAAGAATTTTGCCAATATATCTATTTCAATCAATAAGCCATCAAATAGTATTTCGACAAAAATTTAATTTATTCGATTCGATACATTTTAAGTTCCAACTAGGAAAATTATGACAATCAAATTAAAAATATATTTGGTCCTGCCACTTCACCTCATAGCATTTTAAAAAGTATTGTTGATATTATGTTATTGTTAAATGTTAATCCAATTTGGGAAGGAAGTTATCCAGTACCACCAAGTGTCATACATATGGGAGGCTTACATCAAAACCTCCAAACAAATTACCAAAGGAAAGTTCATTTCTGACACATTTTGGTTGACCTGTTAGTGTGATGTATGAAAGTGTGCATGCATTGTAATGGAGTCTAACAATTTTTGATACTAAATACACAAAGGCTTAAATGCCACCTATAATGTTTTTTTTGTTGTATGGCACAAAGACACTACCTGGTATCAGGGCTCGAAAAATCCCTAATCCTAAAGATACTAACAAGAATAATATCATCGGTCCTCGATTAGTATGCGAAATTTCAAATCAATCCGACGTTTTGAGGGATATGAAAATCACATTCAAAAATTTCGTTACATACATACCAAGCTAAGCTAATAAAAACGTGTTTAAAAGGTTTATATTTTTTAATTTCTTATTCACAATAAACCTTGCACTGGCCATTGCTAAGCTAAGAGGAACTCTTCTCCTGAAGCTTGGATTTAATTTAATTATCAAACAGTTCATGCGATGTTACCTCCTACAATATAAAGTTATTCGAAATTTATGAATTCGTTATTTATTATTCGAATTATAATAAAATACGCAAAAACGATGTTTGTATACATAGTTATAGCACATGAGTAAATAAACAGTACCGTACAGAGGCAAAGCAAAGACAACCGCGCTGTGATATGTACACTATTACAAGCTTGAGGCGCGTGTGTGAGTGAGCACTGGTGGCTCGTTACGTACAGAGATAAACTGATTTAAACCGTCTCGGCCAGTGCTCATACTCAGGGTTGTGTAAAAATAATAAGTGTCAAATTTGGTTTTTAAAGGATAATTCGTATCAAGTTAAATATAAGAAAGTATAAATATGGTTTACGTAAGTATTATTACGTGGACTTAAATCCTATCGAGTTTGCGCAAGAGATACCGCTGATTTTGTAAATAAACTTAATAATTTGTTTTATTTCTTATACTCAAGTACATTGCGATCTCTTAATAAATATAAAAGAGCTTTACAATGCGATAGTTACCAAATTTAAATTTTTAGAAGAAATGTTAACATTTTTCAGGAACTTAAAATCAATAACAAGTGATAGACAGAAAGACGTTACAAATAGCATGAATTTCATTTAAGGATTTCAAGTATCTATAAAATCTTTAATAACACTTCATGAAGAATAAAAATCAGAAGAAATTAAATTAATTTATATTTACGAGACGTCTCAACCAAGATTGACTCGAAAATTTCTTTGAAAAAGTCAAACAGGTGAGTAACTGCCACGGCCAATGTGTCGACTAGTTAGTATTGACTTCAATAAGATGTTTATAACCAATATCTTAGGGAAACCTCAAAATACTAATTATTAATAGGATTTCGATATTATGTTACTTATAAAACCAGATTTTGACGATTTAACGATTGTCGTATTTTAATACACCATTACCGCAACCTCACGATATTACTGCCCCTGTGTTAACAGTAGGAGCAAATTATTATCGATATTTGTATAGAAAATGTTGTCTCGAACACCACAAATGTGAAAAAATAAAACTGTACGTTAATCTGAAAAACCTATAAATATGGGAAGAGATTATTTTTTTCAGCCATTACAACTGTTTAAATAAAGATAGTGTTCAATCGGGTTTTTTAATAATACTTCTTGACTATTTTATCGCGTTCTGTTGAATTGCTTGAGCAAAAATTTCGCAAATATTTTGGCCTCGAAAATATTAAAGCGTGAGCAATAGTTCATATTTGTTATGAAATGCGAGTATTTTCCAATAGATTATTAAACAATAATTTTACATTAAATCTAGAATTTACCATTTAATTAAAATCCGCAACAAATTGTTAAAGGACAATAATTATAAAAGTAAAATATTTAGAATACGTAGTTTGTAAAAAAATATTATATTGAATAAAACTACTTTTATGGATTTTATCGTATTTAATTATACTTATTTTTAAATTCTCGACGTTCGTCACGGAAAACTGAGGGGATTGATGTCCCGATGTCAGAAATATCCTAATTTCAATAGAGGGCGAGGCTGGGTACTACTACCGGCTTGGGATCCTGTAATTAATAAAATTAAAACTCAAATCAAGCACACCAGTGCAAGACTTCAAAATCAAGACACAGTTAGTTCATTCTGCGTAGATCCGACCAAAACTAAATATTAAAAAGCTGAAGGTACCTTGGGTTAACTCTGACATCGGGACGTCAATCACCTCAGTCCGTCGTGACCATAGGTGCTGGAAAGCACCCGAAACGTCAGGAATTAAAAAAAAAGAATAATTATATGCGATAAAATCCGTAAAAGTAGTTTTATTCTATGTGTAGTGTTCGCGTAAATATAAAAAAAACTATTATAAAATATTATATCTTAACACGAGTATCTATTAAAATGCTGATAAACGTTTTGTTTATTTAATTTTATATTCCTGTGTCAACCCTACCGAAATAGGTAAAAAATTTGACATCTCCTTAGAAGCTTTGCCTCTGTACAGTTTCTTTACTCATGTGGTTATAGACAGTTATAGCACATGAGTAAAGAAACCGTACCGTATAGACCTTCATTTAACCTTCATTCAACCGCGCTATGATAATTAAACTACTACAAGTTTGAGACGCGTGTGTACGTGAGCGCTGGCGGCTCGTCACGTACAGAGAGAAAATGCTTTAAACCGGCTCGGCCAGTGCTCAAACTCAGGGTTGTGTAAAAAAATAATAAGTGTAAAATCTGGAAAATTTTATTTTTTAAAGAATTATTCCTCTTACATGTAATATAAAAAAGTGTTAGTATGGTTTACTGTACTGTTTGTATGAACAATAAATAGAACGAACAAAAATACTTTTTTTTTTAATTATCCCAAAAACTCCACTAGGTAAGTAGTAACTTGACTATAATTTATTATTGTTAATGTGATTGATAGATAACTCACCTATAAGTGACCTACCTACATATAAGTGATTGAATATTTATTTTTATAATATTTATAATTGAATAATTACGTTTATAAATTAAATACGTAGGTTCATGTTTTTTTATTATTATTATTTCAGACAACAAGAGTGGTTAAAAGCAGTCGGACGAGAAGATCTCCTTTGAAAACTGTTTTATTATAAAAACAGACAATAATATAAACTCTGTGAGGATCACTTCGAAAATCCTGTATTAAGTTTTCTAAAAAAAGACCTGTAAAATATATATTTATTTGAAAATGCTTCTAAATCTCTAAACTTGCTGACAAATGGTGGTGCTTGTTTGAGTTCCATCCAATGTGAGAATGTATCTGAAATGAATGTATGAATTGATAGAGCAAATATTTTGCGAATATTTTAATCTCGAAAAAATCATTGTAAATATTGGTAATGAAATAATAGTGTGCTAGTTTGTATTGCACGCCTCACAATGTGAGGGAGTGCTCTACTCTCGATATGTCCTTACACTTGTAGCTGGATATCAAATCCATATTATTATTAACGTTACAATAACTACAGACATAGAATTATAAGATTAGTTTAGTTTCTAATTGCTTAACTATAGATTACATAACAAAAAATGTAATTGAAAAAATATATGAACTGACGTCCATTGATCTATGCATCGGTGAGTCTTCTTGCTTAATAGAAATGTACGCAATGGATTGAGATATGTAGCATTAAATTAGATTCCATATGTTCTTAGGAGGATCCGGACCGTTATGACTAAGGCACCTACCGACTTAGGAATGAGCCTGCTCCTGATTGTGACTTGCGATCAATTTCTGCATGGAAACTGCAGACGTCCTAGAGTGTCGGTCGATCGGATGACGTGAAGTCATATAATATGTTATTTTTCTGAGAAGTTTTTAAATGTGTATTATTACCGTATGTAAGAAACTCACAGTGCAGTGGCAGCATAAAAGAATCCACAACGCTATATTATCCTGCGGGATATTCATGACGAATACTCAAAACTATTATTAAACTGTGGCTGGCCAGCTTAAAAACCAAGACAAATGTCTTGATTTGGGCAATCTATGGAGGGAGACTTATGTTCAGCAGTGGACTTTGATGAATGGATGAATGAATTTACCATAAATATGTCGTAACTACTTAAATAAACTTTAGTTTCATACTATCGAATTATAATATTTCCTGTTTTATCTTATCACAACAGCTATGTTATGAAGATAATACATTATTTTAATCATTGTTACAAAGCAAAAAAGTGTTACTGAACGCCACAAAAACATCGCTTACCAAAATATACATTCATTAACTGCTACGAAAACACAATAAAAAAACTTTTAACTATTTTAAATATTGCATCATCGAGAAAATATTTTGTTAGGCAGAGGCAGTAAAGTATATTACGAAATATATATGAAGTAAGTATCGGGCTGAAAATACGATTTCCTTATCAATAAAAAATATGCAGTTTTTTAGCCTAGTCACAGTGGTAACCCCGGATCCTTATTTTAAAAATGACACTGCTCCTAAAAATTTAAGAGAAATTGACGTTCATGATATTTCATACAAGTTTATGCAGGAAGCCATTCCTGCTATTACCGGAAATGAGGATGATTTGATAAATCAAGTTTTGATCACGGCTAAAATTATTCCCAACATATTTGAAAAACAAATGAAGATGAAGGATATTCAAGACCTTATTATGGGTAAAACGCAACAGTTTAATTTGATATTTTTGGAAGCAGCTTTTATACCAGCACTGGGATTTTCACACATTTTCAAGGCACCGACAATTTTAGTAAGCTCTGCTGGACCATTCATAGGAAGCTATGAGATAATGGGAGCAACAACGCATCCTTTATTGTACCACAATCTGTTTCGTCAAAGATTATATAATTTAAAGAGCAATGGCAGAAAAATAGTTGACAAAAATTATAGCGTCTAGAAATAAGTTATATATAAAATGAGTTTTATTATTTTTCTATGATTTTTCAAATAAAAATGTATTTTAATTAAAGCCACA
Source organism: Parnassius mnemosyne (assembly GCA_963668995.1). Classification (NCBI taxonomy): domain Eukaryota; kingdom Metazoa; phylum Arthropoda; class Insecta; order Lepidoptera; family Papilionidae; genus Parnassius; species Parnassius mnemosyne. The sequence continues at coordinate 13,404,270 of CAVLGL010000084.1, read as the reverse complement.
GAAAATAACAAACATTTTTGGGAATATCAAATGACTGAAATCATTTTACTCTATTCAAGTGTTGCCATTTAGCATATTCCTACTATTTTCGTATACACTTTGTAACACTACCAACACAACACACAAAATATTTTTATATTAAGTTATTATTAGTAATAACAGTACAGTACTATCAGTAATAACAAAAATAAAAGTAATATGGCTGAGAATAAGTCTCTTACAAAGAGTTTCCTACAATAATGCATTATCTCAATCATAGTACTATGTAACAATTCCATTTAATGTTATGCCAACACTAGCTACTGGCTTTACGGCTCTGGGTTCTAGCCCTTCTGAGAATATCACTATGGTACAAAAGCCCTGGAGCCATGCCAGAAATATACATTTATAGAATTCAAATATATAATAGAGATACAATAATCTAAAAACTCTCAATTATGTACTATGTATTAAGCTATCATCAACCAACCACAGGAAGCATGACTTTTTCCAAGTGACATAGGACATAACCTAAAAAGGTTCAAATGTAAATATATTTTTTTTGACGCCTTCTCAGTACAAAATACTTTGACAGAGTTATTAAGGGACTGACGCTTAACATTTTAAGATATTTTTGGTATATAGACGCTACCATTTCTTCTCAACTAATTTTATGTATGAAAGTCTGCCATTGCTCTTTATGGGAAAAAGTGACTGAACTATGCAATCATTTTCGGTTTCGATACATTTTAAGTTCCACCGAGGAAAATTACAACAAAATGATTCAAAGTATATTTGGTCCTGACACTCCACCTCTAAGCGTTTTAAAAAATAATGTTGATATGTTATTGTTAAATGTTAATCCGATCTGGGAAGGAAATTATCCAGTACCACCAAGTGTCATACATATGGGAGGATTACATCAAAACCCCCCAAAGGAATTACCAAAGACAAGTTAATTTCTAATACTTTTTATTTGATCTCTTTGTGTGATGTATGAAAGTATTAGTGTAAGTGTAGGTATGCCTATTTTATTGTTATGGAGACTTAAGTCTAGCAATTTTGACAGGTTAACGAGTTATGTTAAAATCTATAAAAAAAGTAAACCTACTGTGAAATTACTTTATTTTCAGAAATTATGGTTACATCTCTTGGTATTAAAAAAGTTTCAACAATATTATATAACCTTTTTTCGAGCATGCAAATATTTACAACTTGTTATACCATGAATATAACTGTAATTAAATTCAGATATGAAATTTGTTTCTTTATGTTTTAATATACCATAGTCAGTTAAATACATGTAATAATATAAAAATGAATAGTCTTACAATAGCCATTTCAATCTAACGACTATTTGATCACTAATACATTTAATAATATTGAATGCTATATTTATTTACATTTTCGTCAATATTTATAAAAGATTCGCTATTATTTACATCTAATTATATCAAATGCAACGTTTACTTTAATATTCAGCAACATAAATTTTTAATACACAAAAATCAAATATAATATAGCTCTTACTTAGTTATTAAAAAAAACAATAGAGAAACAATAGTAAGCAATATTTTAAAAGGCAAATTACGTGTTTCTTAAATTAAAAACCAATGATAACGATAATATGTCAACTCTTCTAAGTTACAAACATGAAATAAAATTTGAAATTATGGATATTATTAATACTTTAATAATATGTAGTACTTTATTAAAGTCAAATAAAAATGACAGACAGGTTCTATTCAGGATTACTAGTTCAGGAGCTAGTCCCTTCTATAATTTATGCACAAACAATATTATTTTATTTCATTCGAATCAACATTAAATAAATTAATAATAAAAGTTAAACATTTGATATTAAAAAAAGAAAATTGTTTAAGATATACATTTTTTATAATAAATTATACGTATATAATATGAAAATTGTACAACAACATAACTAAGTAATATGACATATGTTTGGGTTTATGGATGTGTTTTGTGTATGTAATTGTTTTGTGTATGTTATAATATATGAATCAGTGTGGTTAGTGCGTGGAAGTGATTATAGGAGCTAAAAATACATCTATAATCAATAATTATTTATTAACATTCAATAGATCTTCACAACTATAATAATTGTGTTCATTCAAATATGATAAAAGTATGACTTTAATTTGTTTTTGGTTATGTTTTCTTAGTTTTATTATATTTTTTTTTTACTTAATGTATAAGAATGGGGCCTGAAAATCATATTTTTTTTTAGCTTAGGACGTTCTAAAAATGGGAATTGGACAGTTATCAACCTTCTTTTCTGTGGAATGTTTGGCGCAGTAACACAATGATATCGCATTATGCTGTTAAAAACATAGGCTTTACTATCTAATACATTAAACTATTCATATACTGATTTCTTAGTATACTTGTAACACATAATAGCCTTTAACAAACTTCTCTGTGCAAGTTCCAATTCAATCATATGTTCTTTATAAGTCCCTCCCCAAGTATACAATAGGAAGTTTAACAAGGTTTATTTACTTCAAGTTGATTTCGATAGTATTCCGCTTTCATTGATTATATTTGGTTATTGCAAGTGTTTCTATATTTTATTTATTCATTTTTTATGGCATTGGAGTGGAGAGATGGGAGGAACGGGTCATCCAGTATCGGGGCAAAAATCTATATCTGTTAGTTCAGTTGTAAATAACAAATTTTTGAAAATTGGGAAAATTGAAACCTAAAATCATATCATAAGGTATTGTGTCCACAAATTTCTCAATTTTACAGTGATTTTTTCACTAACGTGGTCTTAAAAGATCGCGCTATTAATCGCAGTCACAGAATTAGTCTCAGGTTAGTTAAAATTAACGTAGTTTCTTTTAGTCGTAGTTGAAAAATAGGGTGTACTCACCTAACTTTGACTCTTCATTAAAAAAAAAACATAGTATCCTAGGTCAGTTTATCTTTTATTAATTTTAAATTCTATTAGTTACCTCAAAATATGGCCCATTTATTGCTAATTTTACTCCTTAAATCACTTTTCATCCCTAAAAAATGAAATTAATTTATTTTATTTTCTGTCTAAAAACATTTCAGTTCTAATAGTTCTACTCTAACCTTAGTATTTAGTACTTAAAAATGTCAAGAGAGGTCGCTAGCGTCGAATTACAACTCGTTATCTTTTCGTTCACGGCAAACCGTATAGGGTCTGAGAATTATTGTGCAATAAAGTTGTTTCTCTACTGGTGACATCTGGAGTTTAATTTCAACATCCGCAAGTTTAGACATGAAGTGGTGCCGAAACCCGGGAGCGAGAAGGACATAAGTGTAACAGTGAGTAAAGTGACGAAAAAAATTACAAGTGTTAAAGACTTAGAATAATTGTGAGTGAACTGTAAGAATTGGCAAAGTGTTTAGAACTTAGAATATTTCGTGTGCAGTGAAAAATTGTCTGAGTCCCAAAGACTTAGAAAAATTTAACTCGTGTTGGAACTTAGAAAATTTACTGATTATAGGACTTAGAAAATTTTCGATCAGTGGAACTTTCTTTAGTATTTTAAAAGTGTTTTGGACATAGTTGCTGGAGTGTTTGGTGAACATTAGTAGAATATTTATCAGTGAATTTTAAAGTTATTTGGACATTTATTTGCGTCAACATGGAGGAGATAAACTCAATGATTCTAAAACAAACTGAGATTAGTCAGCGTATTTCAAAGGCATTTAAGAACTTTAAAAAGTCCCCGAAAGATAGAATTACGGTGCCCTACATCCGAATTAGAGAAGAGACCCTAAAGGCAAATTGGGACCTATTCAACACCAACCATTATGAGATTGTTGCTGCCACCTCACGAGACGATCAGAAGCTGTTGGCGTACTTCCTCGAGGATGCGTATGACTGTTGTGAAGATACATATTTGACGTTCAAGACTATGCTGCTAGAGCAGTTAGAGAAGCTTGTTCCAACCAGCCCAGCTACTGAATCGAGCCACTCTGGTAATAATTCGGAGACAAGTTCAGGAAACACTGGAAAGCCGCAACCTGACGTGAAGTTACCGAGAATAGAGTTGCCAAAGTTTACCGGGAACTACGACGAATGGCAGAGCTTCTACGATATGTTCACTTCGATCGTTCACAACAATTCCAGTTTAAAAGATGTTCAAAAGCTCCACTACCTGAAAAGTAGCCTGTCTGGAGAACCTGAGCTGCTTCTGAGAAACCTAGCAGTGACTGATGCAAATTATCAAGATGCTTGGACAAAACTGACCCAACGTTACACAAACAAGAGATACAATTGCAACGAGGTAATGAAGCGTCTGTTTTCCCAAAAGGCTATTACTGCTGAGTCCGCGACCTCTACGAAGCAACTTCTCGATAATACATCTGCGTGTCTCAAGTCACTACAGAATCTTGATATCAACACTGACACTTGGGATCCTATCATGAACTATCTGGTAGTATCTAAGCTTGATACCGAATCACGCAAGCAATGGGAAATGTATGTGAGTCAGAATGTTCAGCCTAACTTCTTGCCATCTTGGAATCAACTTGCGAGCTTTTTGGAGACTAGATTTCGAACATTAGAGATGCTGGAAGGCCAAAAAAATACATCAAAGGCTACACAGAACAATACTTCGAAACAAATAATTAAACACAAGTCATTTCACTCCACTGTTAACAACAATGAGAAGAAAGTGTCAATCAATACTTGCGTGATGTGTTCAGGAGGACACTCACTATACCAATGTAAGCAATATGAGAGGTTGTCCCCAGAGAAGAGGACTGAGTATGTGCAAGCAAACCGCTTGTGCTTCAACTGCTTATCATCGAGTCATTCTGTGAGAGGATGTCATCAGTCTATGAGTTGTCGCCGGTGTGGACGACGTCATCACACTACACTACATTACGAGAGAGATCAACAAGTGGCTGCTGCGGTTCCGATCCTACCGCTAGCTACTTCGCCTACGGTTCTGTCAGAGAATCAGCAACCGTCTGAGAAGAAGAATCCACAAACTTGGAGTCAACAGCCTAATAATCATACCGAGTCGAGAGTAGTAGCTCATTTTGCCAAAGAGAGCTGTCAGGGCAATCAGAGTAAATTGTTAGCAACCGCCCTGATAAAAATTGTTTCGTCAAATGGCTACTCCCAATTAGCCCGAGCGTTAATTGATCAGGGTTCTGAGGTGTCTTTGATCACTGAGGCAACCGTTCAGTCATTAGGTCTTGATCGAACTCCTGTTAATGGTATAGTTGCCGGTGTAGGTGAAGGTGAAACAAGAACCAGGTGCATGGTATCCTTTAATATTGAGTCTTTGCTTAATCCAGAGTTTTCATTTCCAGTTAGAGACGCCTATGTGTTGAAGAGTTTGACTTCATTACTGCCTTCGCGCAAACCTGCAAATCTATATTGGCCTGAGCTTGATAATCTTTCACTAGCTGATCCACAATATAGATCTCCTGGTAAAATAGATGTCATTTTAGGAGTCGATGTTCATAGTGGGATAATTAAAGAGGGTCTTATTAAACATCCGTCTGCAGAGCCAGGTGGTCCACTTGCTCAAAATACTGAACTTGGTTGGATTTTGTCTGGTAAAGTCGACAACGAGTTCCCTGGAGCATGTTCTTTACCCATCAGTCTTCATATCCGAGTTAATGAAGATGAGCTTCTGAAAAAGTTCTGGGAGATAGAGAGAGAGCCAGACAACATCAAGAAAAAGATGACACAAGAAGAAATGAGGTGCGAAGAAATTTATAAAAGGACCACAATGAGAGATATGAACGGACGTTACATGGTGAGACTACCCTTCAAAAGTGCAAACCCAGAGTGTTTACATGGCAATACGAGAGAGATAGCGCTGAAGAGGTTTACATACTTAGAGAAGAAGCTTTTAAGAAATCCATCTTTACGTGAAGAGTATACAAAAGCTATCGATGACTATTTGATTCAGGACCATATGGCTCCTATCGTTGAGGAAGAGCAAGTGAAAAATCCGACAGTAGTGTATGCTCCTCACCACGCAGTTGTGCGAGAAGATAAAGAGACGACCAAAACGAGATTGGTCTTTGATTTTTCATGCAAAGGGAAGAACAATGTTTCCTTAAATGAAGAACTGCTCGTCGGTCCCAAGATACAGCAGGAATTACGCCATATCTTAATGAGATGGAGACGACACCCGATCTGCATTGTGGCGGATATTAAGCAGATGTATCGCCAGGTAATAGTCCAGGAGCCAGATACTGACTTACAGCGCATTCTATGGAGATCAAATCCCAAAGAGCCAATACAGCATTTTCGAATGAAGCGACTGGCGTTCGGTACGGCGTCAGCGCCGTATTTAGCGGTTAAGTCTTTGCAAACGCTGGCAATGGACGAGTTTACAAAGTATCCTGTAGCATCTCAGATCACACTTGAGGACTATTACATGGACGATTTGCTATCGGGATGCGAGACTTATGAGGAATCCATAGAGATTTATGAGCAAATGACGAACCTGATGAGAGCCGGAGGTTTCGAAATGCAAAAGTGGTGTAGCAATAATGATCAGTTACTTGAGCACATTAAAACTAAGAATTTGCGTACAGATAAAACTATTGGTTTCAAATTTAATCACGTGGTCAAAGTATTGGGTATATCTTGGAACAAAAGCACTGACAACTTCGAATACAATTTACAACTTCCTATGAAAAATGAAACAGTGACTAAAAGATCTGTGTTATCTGAAATTGCAAGACTTTACGATCCAATCGGGTGGATCGCACCTGTGATATTTGTGGGTAAAGTCTTCATCCAAACACTTTGGAAGTCTGGTCTTGATTGGGATGAAAACTTGCCGTCGGAACTCCTCCGTGAATGGTGGAAATTTAGAGACGATCTGGTAAATATTCCTAGGCTTATTGTTCCAAGATGGCTGCAAACAAAAAGAGAGGATCATGTTGAGCTACACACCTTTGCAGATGCTTCCCAAGCTGGATATGCTGCAGTTGTTTACCTGAAAACTGAAGACAAGGACGGTAAAGTTACTGTTAACCTGATTACATCCAAAACTAAGGTGGCGCCAGTTCAAAAAGAGATATCCATACCGCGCTTAGAGTTGTGTGCTGCACTTCTTGCCGCAAAGTTAATACATGAAGTCTCCCAAGTTATGAAAATACCAAAGGAAAAATTATACGCCTGGTCGGATAGCACCGTGGTGCTGACATGGATTGCAGGAGAACCTCACCGTTGGGTGACTTTTGTGAGCAACAGAGTATCAGAGATACTTACGATACTGGATAGAAGTCAATGGAGACATGTAAACACAAAGCATAATCCGGCCGATTGTGCATGCCGAGGCATAAGCAGTGAAGAGTTGGTTGATCACGAGTTGTGGTGGCACGGACCCACATGGCTAAGAGACAACAAAATGTATGAGAGTCAAGGCTGTCAAGAATCTGAGATTGCAGAAGAAGAAAAGGCTGTCAAGTCTTTGGTGACTACGATACAACCAAAAGACGTTTTCCTTTGGACGAGATTTTCTTCGTTACCAAGGTTGTTACGCGTGATGTCCTACTGCAAAAGATTTTTGAATTTAAAACTACTAAAGAAACAAAGACTCACCTTATCGAAGAACGTAACAGCCGACGAAATGAACACGGTGATGAGACATTGTATAAAGGAGACACAGAGTTTATATTTTGAGGAAGAGATCAAGCACTTAAAGGCCCACAACTGGGTCCCCAAGAGGAGCCGTTTACATACTCTGAACCCGATTCTCGATGAGAATGGTGTGTTACGAGTAGGTGGACGCATTAATGAAGCCAAGGTTGGCTATGACACTCGTCATCCAATAATTATGCCTAGTGAGAGTCATCTTACAAGACTCATAGTTGCGGATGCTCACCTTACAACGCTTCATGGCGGGCCACAGTTGATGCTTAATTTCTTAAGATCAAAATACTGGATCATTCGAGCGCGTGACCTGGTGAAGAAGCAGTATAGAACCTGTGTGAAGTGCATAAGGTATTCGAAACAAAACAACAATCAGCTGATGGGCCAAATTCCCGAGGATCGTTTAAAACCAACGAGACCCTTCAAGATCTCAGGAGTTGATTTTACGGGTCATATTAATATTCGTTTTTCACCTGGACGGGGAGCAAAGTCTTACAAAGGCTATATCTGTGTTTTTATCTGCATGTTTTCAAAGGCGGTACATTTAGAAGCAGTGACCGATATGACTGCTAAAGGCTTTATCGCAGCCTTCCGCAGATTTGTTTCACGGAGAGGACATTGTAACACCTTGTTCAGCGACAATGGTACTAATTTCGTCGGCGCCGATAAAGAGTTGAGGGAGAGTTTTAATCGCGCTGTATCACAGCTGCCGGACGAAATTAGCCACTTACTTGCTAACGAAGGTACGACATGGAATTTCATTCCTCCACATGCTCCCAACTTCGGAGGCTTGTGGGAGGCCGGAGTTCGATCCACTAAAACGCATTTAAAGCGAGTGATAGGATATTCTACACTCACATATGAAGAGCTTTCGACTGTCTTAACTCAAATTGAGGCATGTCTCAATTCTCGTCCACTTTCTTATCTCAGTGATAATCGTGATGATCCCTTACCATTAACGCCTGGTCATTTTTTAGTTGGGGAGCCACTTATTGTAATACCCGATGAATATTGTACTAGTAAAAATGTAACTGGTCTTCAGAGATGGAAATATACTCAAAAAATGGTTAACGATTTTTGGAAAAAGTGGTCTAAAGAATATTTAGTAACTTTAAATCAACGCTATAAATGGACAATGAAAATAACTGAGCCAGAGATTAATGATGTTGTTATAATTAAAGATCATAACGTACCCCCTGCAAAATGGTTGTTAGGTAGAGTTGTTGAAAAACATGTCGGTAAAGATCAGATTGTACGTGTTGTAACGCTTAAAACTAAGAACGGATACTGTAAACGGCCGTGTAACAAATTATATTTGCTACCTAAGTCTGTAGACTAAGCTTAAAATTTTGTTTAAGTTGTAACTACAGGGTTAGTTTGATGTTAGTTTTGGGTTTTTTCTTTAGGTTGTGTACAAATTTATGTGTATTTTTTTTAGTAATTTAATTTATTCCTTTACTTTGAGTGTGATCTCATGGTGGGCGGTGTATGTAAGCCCAGAGCCTAATTATTTCTATAGTTTCTATTAAGAGTTTCTATATTGTTGTGTTCCTTTATAGACCTTATTTTGGTTTGTATAAATTTATTTTGTGAAAGAACGGAGTCCTTTGGTGGGCGGGATGTCTAAAAACATTTCAGTTCTAATAGTTCTACTCTAACCTTAGTATTTAGTACTTAAAAATGTCAAGAGAGGTCGCTAGCGTCGAATTACAACTCGTTATCTTTTCGTTCACGGCAAACCGTATAGGGTCTGAGAATTATTGTGCAATAAAGTTGTTTCTCTACTGGTGACATCTGGAGTTTAATTTCAACATCCGCAAGTTTAGACATTTTCTGTAGTAAGACCTAAAATCAAAAGAGTTGCACAGCTACACTACAATACATCTCATATATTAACCCTTTAGCCGCCTGACTTTATATATGTTATCGTGCCCCCAACGCCTAAAATAAATACCTAGAACAAAGAGGGATGTTCCATTATAATATTAGAATTTGACTAACAACTACCTAAATACTACTTACCCTATGAAATTATCAAGTATTTATGGTAAGCCAGTAAAAAAAAGCTTTTAAGATCTTGAACTAATTATTAACTAGTACTTATACTATTCACAATTACTTTTCTCACAATAAAGTCAGTAATAAAAATGACCAGGTTTATCTCTGATAAACCTGGTCATTTTTATTTTTTAATAGTAAGAACAGGTAATAAGTTATCACATGCATTTCACTATATCCTATTTTTACACGTGATAGAGCTATGCTGCAGCTATATTAGTAGTATAGTTGTAACACGAATTGGTCACGAAATCGACCTGGGAAGGACCATGCTCTCACAGAATACCAGCGTAAAATAGCAACTTAACACTGCTGTGTTTCTTATGGGAGTGTAGAAAACCTTTTTTACTGGAAAATAGGCATTCCATGTTTGTCCTCACGGGTGACAACGCATCTGCATTTTGACTCTTTATTGTTATATATATAGCTTAGATGATAGATGTTAATGTTTATGGGTCACAATAACCACTTACCATCAGGTGGACTATATGCTTGTTTGTCAGCCTATCCTATTAGCAACAGCGAACGTAGATATTGGTACTTTGAGTGATGTCAGGATCGCGCCAAATGGAAGTCCGTAGTCTCTGCCTACCCCTCTGGGTGACAGGTGTGAGAGTTTGTGTGTGTGAATGATTACTTGATTAACTATTTACCTAATGTGTATAAACATCTTTTTAATAGAATGCAGCATATTGACATAAAAAAGTAAAGGTCGTTAATAGTCACGTCTCGCCATTGTTAAATTTTAAATATTATATGAGGTCAGTATGTCTCACAATCTCACAAAGTGTTGTTGATATTTATTTATGCAATAGACAATTTTCTGTAATCAGTCTTTGCTGGAAAAATATTCGAAAAGTTGTGATTCCGTGGAGGTGCTATCCAATTTTACAGCAGGCGACTTTCCACAAACAAAGTCGTCGAATTCGTCTTACATTGGGGAGAAATTTGCATCACCAATTAATGACAGTGTCTGAGACGTTGTTTCCGTGTCGCTGATATTTCACTTATTTTCAAAATAATTAAATAAAATACACAAATATTTTGGTTTATGTTTATTTTTGTATTGGTAAATATTTGCAAATGTCCTACCGTCGTCAGATTTTACCGTCATAGGCGTAGGATACCAATAAAATGTGCTAAAACAAATATCAGTAATTCATCTAACTTCAAAAATTATTATAGAACTTCCAATTAAGAGACTAAAGTGTATTAAAATGTAAATGATTACTTCGTTAACTATTTACCTAATATGAACATATTTTATTTAAATAGAATGCAGTGTAGTGATTTTAAAAATCCTACCTACACCACAATACATTTTTAATTCAATAAGTGTAAATGTGACAGAAATGTTTTAAATGAAAGAGATAATGACGCTATTTCATGTGAGTTATAGTAACACATGTAGAGATGCTATTTGATATTCGACCAAATTATGTTAAACTATATTTGGATTTAAAAAAAGCAATTCTATTAATACCTAGTCAGGTCATAAATTCTGTCACATGTTTAATATAAAATAATTGAAACACGTTTTTTCATTATGTAACTATTTATATACCAAAATGAACTTAACAAAACATAGATTCTTATGACACTAAAGTTTATTCAAAATGATCTCTGTGATTTTGAATACAGGCCTTCAATCTGCGCGGCCAGTCGTCTATCGTAACACGAACGAGGTCCATGTCAATATCGGCGGCTGCCTTAATCAAGGATGTCTTGAGTGACTCCAAATTGGGATGAGGCTTTGAGCACGCCTTTTCCTCCAAGTGTTGCCATATCTTGTAATCTAACGGATTCAAATCTGGACTGGAGAACGGCCAGTCTTCGTGCCGGATGAAGTCGATTTCACGCGCCGCCAGCCAGTCTTGTGTGCTCTTCGCTCTATGAGCTGGCGCCGAATCTTGTTGGAATACCCAGTGCTTGTTATTGAACATGGTATGAGAAACAGGTTCCACAAGGTTCGTCAGGACTGTATTTTGATACACAACTGCCTTGGTTTTTTACACCTTTCTCACAAAAATATACCTCTGTTAAGCCCCAATAAGAAACCCTTAACCATACCATAAGCGAGGATGGAAAATGACCTCGTTGGACACGCGGAATACGGTTGCTCGCTTCTTCACTACTGTGTGCGTACACCATTTTCATTTTGTTTGTTGTAGTCTCTCTTCTACGGTAAAAATTTTTTCATCCGAAAAAAGAATTGCCCGATATTTTTTCCCGCGTACCGCTTCAACAAAGCGCGGCATCTCTTCAGTCACAGGTCCATTAGACGAGCATTCAAACGATGTCCTTTTTTTCTTCGATATGCCCGAAGCCCTAAGTCTTCATTTAACATCCTTTTCACCGTGATTCTGCTTAACCCCATCTGAAGGGCCAACAGTTTCTGCTTACGTTTGGGATTTCTTTGAATTCGCGCCTTCACAGCTTTTATCACTGCTAGAGTCCTAACAGACCGAGGGCGACCACTTCTTGACCTGTCATCTAAACTAGAGTCTTCATTGTATCGTTTGATGGTACGATAAATGAATCTTTTGGTTATATTCAAATTTTTCAGTATGTCAAATATTTGAATTGGCGCGTAACCGCAACGATGCAACGCAATAACTGCAACACGGTCTACTTTAAGCGTCCACTACATATTTAAAAATGAGTAAAATTCTAAAAAGTATACAGTTTTATTTTCATGAACAATTCGAAATTCGAATTCAATAAACTTTTTTGTGGCCAGCATTCTAAAAGAAAAGTTTTTACTGTGTGACAATACTTATGACCTGACTAGGTAAATTAGAATACAAAGTATAAAACGAAACAAAGATTTTATTAAAATATTGTATTTTAAGCTATATAAAAGTTCAAATTGTTTGTTTTTAGCTCGAATGCAGGCTTTACATTTTTTTATATAAGGTCGCTTCACACTTTCTTCCGTATATTTTTAAAATTTTTTTCTGCAGCAGCTCTTACTTTCTGTCGTAGTTTAGTTATGTTTTAAATAGGTTTTCCATAACGTTTGTCTTTTATGCCACCCTAGTAAAACAAATCAATAGGGTTTAGATCTGGAGAGAGAGATGGCCTCGCCATTGATCAAGAAATCAGGAAATTCATTATTTAGGTAGTCTCTTACAGGACGTGCATAACGCGCTGAGCAACCAACTTGTTGAAACCACATTCTTCGAAGTATGTTGAGCGGTACGGTACACCTTCTAACAAGTCTTGCAAATCCTTTTCGAGGAATTTCAAATAATTCTCACCATTCAAGGTCTCCGTTAATACAAAAGGGCCAATAATTTGACCGTTTATTTTTCCAGCCCACAAATTAATTTTAAATTGGTTTTGCAATCAGTCCTCTCGCATTAAATATTTTTCAGTATACCAACCATGTGCATTATGAATGTTGAAACAACCATCTCTTTTCCATATTGTTTCATTAATATTCTATAAAAAAAAAACAGAAAATGGAATCAGGAAAGGGATTTAACTTTAGCGATTTGGATAATATTTTACAACTTACGATATTTAACGTTAAAGCTGGTTATAGACTTATGGATGAAAAAAACGTATTTAAAACAAAATATCATGGATTTTTGTGAAAAATAAGTTCATTAATATGAATTATGTTTATTATTCGATAATTTAAACTTGCAAACGTCGAAAAAACTAACTATCAAATGACAAAAATTAACCAAATTAAGAAAAAAATTTACAAGAAAGAAAAATGTTTGTTCTTAACATTCTTTTTTCATAAATGCTTAGGAAAGATGATTGTGGGCTGTACTCATGTGCTTATTGTTGCCTCCTCTAACTTTTCGAACAACATCCAGTATGTTTGGCATACAATCAAGTTATCAATAATATCTTGAGAGACATCCACCATATGCTTCTTTTCCAATGATATTGCACTACGCATATCTCTTTCCTGGGCGTGTCCAAACTTAAATTCTTCCATCATCTGGCTTTAGGCATAAATCTGAACTAGAACCTAACTCCAAGCTTCGTCATTCAATATTCATATTCGTGATGGCGAGCAAAATTAACTCGCGCTGCTCGATGACATGTGGCAAGAAGAGAGATTCTGGCAGGCAAGTTTGAATTTATTCCGGAAGATTTCAGTATTTTTCTCACAGTTCCTGTGCTTACTGTAACTTCTCGCACTTCTTGGAGCTTAGTTCTTACCTCAGAAGAAATTAAGGTCCGCTTTCTAAGCACGCTGGTAACGATGAACCTGATTGTCATCTCTGGCCACTGTTTTCAGTTAACATCGCTGCGGGTCAGACCAGATTCAGGCAGCGTCTCGTATACTATTGTATACGAGACCCTATCTAGTATACGAGACCCTGCCTGAATCTGGTCTGATACCTCTTGACAACTCGGTGTGCCACAGATTTTAATAATCCTGATGTTTGGGTCACATGTTTGTAGGTATGCCCAGTTTCAATTAAAGTAACAGCCCTAGCAACTTGAGCGGCATCTTGTGTGATTATAGATATGGCATTCTCAGTTTATTTGCAGTAATTCATCCTTAACACGATGAAAAACGCAGTCAAGGCAAAATTTTCAACAAAACTCAAATTAATTAAATGTTGGCAAATTTTTCGCATTAGGTAAAAACGCAATATTATGCCAAAATTACATGGGAACAAAGATATTTAAATATATAGGTCTACTACTTAAATGTCTTTGCATGAGAACAAATTAAATTCGAAAAGTAAAACATTCCAACCTTTTTTTTGCGTTTCTCTAAATTTGTCCTTGAGTGTATATATGCGTATGTACTTTATTCATTCTTAGTCTCTTTAAAAGAATAATTTGGTAGGGCAATATACTTACTTACTTATACTTATACTTACCTTCACGCACAATCCCTGACGGGGTAGCCAGAGAGAACAGATCGCCAAGTGTCACGATCCTTACAAACCTCTTTCGCTTCTTTCAGATTCATTATCTTCTTCATGCATGCACGTCTAGGTATCCGAGTACTTTTGACCCTACCCTCTTCGAGCAATTTGCTCACATGGTCTTCGAAAGTTAGTCTCGGTCTACCTCGACACCTTTTAATATTAACTTTCGCGCTATATATTTTCTTCACCATTCGGTCTTCACTCATTCGCTCAACGTGCCTAAACCACCGAAGCACGCCCTTATCAATTTTTGTGATATGGTCATCTTTCAAACCTGCCATATTGCGAATCTCTTCGTTTCGCTTTCGGTCGGCCATGGTAACGCCGCACATTTTACGAAGAGATCGCATCTCCACTGCATCCAACTTACTTTTATGCTTCTTCTGGCATACCCAGGTTTCGCTGCCATATAACAAAGTCGGTACCAACACTGCGTTATGTATTGCAAGGCGTACAATTTCGCTACGCCTTGCCTTTTGACTAACGCAGTCAGGGCACCATTGACTTTGTTCCCGGCAGCGACACGCCTGTCCACATCTAAATCACATCTTCCATCCCGGCTAAAAGCACTCCCCAAGTATACAATTTCATTTACCTGTTCTAGACATTCCTGATTTACCCATATTTCACACTTCGTTCTCTCTTCGTCCCTTTCAAATACCAGAACCTTAGTTTTATTAGCATTCAAACGGAGACCTTTAATTTCACATTCCTCTTTCATACACGTGACTAATGCCTGCAGTTCTGCCTCTGATGGTGCAATAAGCACTGCATCATCAGCATACAGCAGACAATTTACTTTAATGTCACCCAATTTCACACCCAAACAACTATCTTTCAGCTTCTGTAAACAGCTGTCGAGATACAGTATGAACAGCCAGGAAGACATGACACAACCCTGCTTTACGCCCGTTTGGACGTTAAACATGGGTGACAGGTCATGCCCTACCCGCACACAGGCTTTACAGTCACAGTAAAGAGACTGCACAGCCCTTAGCAATCGACCATTCACACCATACCCCGGCAACAGTTCCCACATTTTCTTCCTTACAACCTTATCAAATGCTTTCTCAAGATCCACAAAAGCACAGAAAATCTTCTAGCAGCCAGAAGCTTTTCCGTGATCATGCGGAGAGAAAACATTTGATCCGTGCATCCTCTTCCAGGTCTAAATCCGCATTGTGCCTCCCATAGAAATCTTTCCGATTTCTCTTGCATCCTACGTGTCAAAACCTTCGAGTAAACTTTACTTGCTAAACTGGTCAAGCTGATCGCCCGATAGCACCCGCAGTCAAAATGTGAACCTTTACCTTTATTTAAAGGCACAATGACTGCGGATCGCCAATCATCCGGGACATCCCCCGTCCGCCAGCACAAATTGCACAACAGATGAAAGCTGTCCCAGACGCGAGGCCCACCATACTTGACCATTTCAGCAGTAACTCTGTCTAGTCCCGCAGCCTTACCACATTTCAAACTTCGAATCGCACGTTCAATCTCTCTCATACTGATGACCTCAGTGTCATCGAGGTCCGGGTCTGGCGTACCAGTCACGGCGTCATCCCCGGATCCCTCACTAAGATCATCACACGCATACATTTCTCTATAAAATTCGCTCCATCGCTGCATGACGTCCGATTTTTCTGAGAGGACGTCATTAGTTCTCGAAAGCACTTTGTTCATTCTTAAGGCCGTCGCACCACTTCGGGTCCTTCCAACCTCTTTCCAGAAGAGTTTGGAGTTCTCCTTAAAGTTGTGCGACAACCTTTCGTCCGCTTCCATTCTACACCTTTCACGCACTTCCTCAATCAATGCTTTCGTGTGAACTTTCTGCAGCTAATATCTTTCTTTCATCTTCTCTCTCATATCCTTATCATTACTAGAGGCCAAGTAGTCTAACCATGCTTTCTTCTTCTTCTTTACAGCTTCTTTCACTTCATCATTCCACCATGCATCTCTTCTTTTACTACTGCCTCTTTTTATTGTTCCACACACTTCTTCCGCTGCACTTACCATTCCATCCCTAAGGTTCTGCCATGTTCTTTCTACACATTCTTTTCTGCCATCGATGGTGTCAAGCTTTTCGGCTACCCTCGCATGATATTTATCCCTAGTATCCGCCTCCTGAAGCTTCCAGCTTCGGATGCGACAGACCGACTGTGGTTCTGTCACTGCCGTCCGGTAGCGCCAACCCGCGAACAGACCCCTAAATCTAGTAATCACTAGATAGTGATCCGTTTCCAGGTCAGCACCCCTGAACACTCGCGTATCCATCACCTGTTTTCGCAGTCGGTCATCCACCAGGAACAAATCGATCATACTTCTCTCATTCTTTCGTTCTCCAGTATACATATGGATTTTCTTGTGATTAAACATAGTGTTTGTCACAAGAAGACCCTTTTCCTTGCACACCGCCAGTATTAGCTTGCCAGCATCATTAACCCTTTTATCGCCAAACTTTCCAAGTACCGACTCGTACCCTGGTCGAGCGGTACCAACCCATCCATTTAAATCACCACATACAACAATTCTTTCGTTTCCCCTAGCCAAATCTAGAACTTCTCTTACATTCTCCCAAAACTCCTCCAGCTCAGCCCTGGACGACGAAGCTACCGGCGCATAAACAGCCAAAAGGAATAACTTCGTCAGTCCCAATTTAAAGCGAACCCAGAGAAGTCTTGAGTTCACAACCTTATATTCAGTCATAACATCGACGAACCGAGAAGACAGCAGCACCCCCACTCCCTGGCAGGCGTTTTCGCTCTCCGGGACTCCGGACCATAGAACTAACGCCCCGCCAGGGAGCTCTTCAGTACCACTGCCCTTCCGTTTGGTCTCCGACATACACACGACATCTAATTCTCTTTCTTTCATTATTTCAATCAACTCATTCATCTTATCTCTCATGCCTCCTCTAACATTCCACGTGCCAACTCTGCACTCTGTCCTCCACCTTCCGCCGTGTCGGGCTGTGCGTGACGGGTGGCGGTCCCCATCGCCGCTTTGCACGCTGCATTCCACACCAATGGGGACGAGCTGGTGTGCGTCGCCTTGGGGGAACGCCCTAACCCTCGTTGGCATGGGTGCGCAGCTAGTAGAATTGCAGCCCTGAAAATGGCTGGCAGGGGTCGCGACGAGCACGCTTCTACAATGACCCCCTATATATACTTATAATATACTTCTTACGTAATATACTTCTTACATAAAATATTAGGTATAATATCAATCTAAATCTAGTGTAAATCTAAATAAAATTTTAATTATTGTTTGGAAATTTGATTTAATTTAACACTATGTTTACATTATAAACCTAAAATTATGTGTATTGCAGGATCTTCAGCAATATCTGGATGCTTCACAAAACGGTGTTGTTTACTTCAGTTTTGGAACCAACGTTCTACCATCTTTTTTATCTCAAGAGAAAATTAAAATATTTGAAAATATTTTCTCACAACTCCCATATAACGTAATATGGAAATGGGATGATGATAAAAAAACAGTAAAATCAAAAAACATAAAAATATATAAATGGCTACCACAATCAGATCTTTTGAGTGAGTTGTTTAAATTAACCTGCAATGATTATTATATTAAAAAGATACAAATGGCAGAAATTAAAATATCATAATACAATGAACTACAGAATACAATTACTTACTACTTTTCAGGACATACAAATGTGAAATTATTTATAACTAAAGGACTTTTACAATCGACAGACGAGTCAATTACTGTTGGTGTACCACTAATAGGCATTCCAATGTTAGGAGATCAGTGGTATAATGTAGAAAAATATGTCTATCATAAAATTGGTATCAAGCTTTCCTTAGAAAACCTTACTGAAAATCAATTGAAAAATTCAATTATAGAAGTAATAGAAGATAAAAGGTGATTATCTTATTAATCATATTTATATGCTTTATAACTATTCTTTGTGGCATTCCGTAGGGGAGGCCTATGTTGAGCAGTGGACTTGTGAAGGGCTGTAATGAATATAATGATGATAACTATACATATACTTTTTTAAAGTAGTTTTGCTGTTAAAATAAAAGTATAACGTAAAAAGAAGTTAAGATAATTTATATCTATACCTCCCATGAATGGGCACAGGCCTCACTTTTTTAAAAGGTTTCTGGATCAATTAGTCGACTTAGCTGCTCCTGTGCGTGTTTCTTTAAATTAAAATAGTTTACTGTTAAAATTTTAAGTTTGCGTAATGCTGTTACAGCCTACATATTATGTCCTACCTATGGCTACAGACCTCAATCACACAATATCATACAGGGTTGACTGGTAGAGAATGACATAAGGCATTAAGTCCGCCCTTGATATCGCTTATTATAAGGTGTGTAATAAAAATGAAATAAAATCAAAGTAAAAAAACAAAATCTAAAGTTCACTTTATAGTGAATGGCTAAGCTCATGGATGACAGATGAAATATCGTATATAATATGACTCAGATCAAATATCTCAAAATTTGTAATTTTTTAACAAATTAAAAGCCAATGGTTGACTACAATACCACTTGGTGGTAAGTGGTGATGAAATCTTAAAAATGATAAATCACACTGTCTAAACGTAATAAAAACCTATTCACTCTTGGCTTGAAAACACTCAGATTGTTATCGGGTATACCTACTTTAGATTTACGAGGGCGACACTGAAAGTTTTTAGAACTGGTCAATTCTAAACGATATTATAAAAAAATAAGTTCAAATTTTGAAAATGGAAATCTTAGCAAATATTATTGTGTATGTTGTTTATTAATTTGTCATTTGTTTACGATTTGGCGGCAATTGAAAATTGTCTGTCACGTCGGTATTAATTTAACGCGAGAAGATTTTCGCACAATGATTTTTTACGACTTTCGATGTCATTTAAGTCAACAAGAACATTACGATAGACTTCGATTGGCTTTCACGATAAAGCGCCATCTTATGCCACTGTTTACAACTAGTTTAATGAGGATTTAATAAGGCGTATGATAGAGACTGACAAAAGAGTGACTTATCAGCAGATTCGGACAAGCTTAGACATCGGTATGAGTCAAGTTCACAAAATCCTCCATCAACATTTAGCTGTCTGGAAGTTTTGTGCCCGGTGGATACCTCATTATTTGACAGAGGCCCAAAAACTCCGTCGTGTTGATTGGTGTCGTGAAATGGCTTAAAGATTTAACGGAGGTGACTCAAATTCTGTGTTCGACATACTTCAGTTGACGAAAGCTGGATTTATTGTTATGATCCTGAAACAAAGACACAGTCTGCTGTCTGGGTGTTTCCTTCCGAGGAGTTGCCAACTAAATTGAAGAGAGGTCGAAGCGTGGAAAAAAATGGTGGCCTCGTTCTTCAGATGGATATAGACCCCTAAGGAAGAGTGGGCAAAGTGCTTATCTCAGTGGTTCCATCGGATGCAGCGATGTATTGATGTAAATGGACACTATTTTGAAATGATATAATAAAACTAATAACTTACAAGTTTGTTAAATTTTTGATTTTATAAGAACTTTCTGTGTCACTTTCGTATACTGTCTCTCTTATCCTTCTAGCCAAAACATAGTGGTAGGTAAAATAGTTAATAGTGTGGTACCACTTTTTAAGTAGGTACTCTTGAGTAGAAATGGAGCCCTACCTCCTCTTGGGATGACTTCGAGGTTATAAGCTCATGGATACCTGGTAGATCCCACATTGGTGCCCTGAGATTTCCCGCGAACCCAAAGACCCCCTTTTGTGGTAGGTGATCACTGGTTAACATCAAAGAGGGCTATTATGAGGCAGCCTTACGCCCTTGAGCCATCTTCATATGTACATGGCTCCAACTTAACTTCCGCCAATTTTTTGGGGACTTCAGTGGTCTACCCTTCAGAACATGTTAATCAACAAATCGAGTAGAATGCGATCTAGAGTTTTCATCATCGTGGCATCCATTTCTGGAGTTTACACGACACTATTCGGTATGAAAGTCCCTATGGAGTGAGAAGGGGTTACTAAAACTAATAGGCATTTGCAAGTCTACTACCAATACCCGATAAAAAGGATACCATTGCGTTATCAATTCTAAAGGCTATGATAGAATACTTCAAATAATATATAATTAAAATGGGGGTTCGGCTTCTTAGCGGCTACACGATTGATAAGAGATCGGTAAATACTTAGACAGAATCCTACGCTAAAGAGGATATTCAACATCCTGGTGAAAATATTTATCTTATAAATTTCCCTTTTTTCAGGTACTGTGAAAACATCGTACGACTTCGCTCCTTAATGCACGATCAACCGCAAGCGCTGCTGGATCGTGCTTTATGGTGGATAGAATACGTACTTCGACACGGCGGTGCTAAACACACACGAGCATCAGCTGCAAATATCTCATGGACTGAATACTATGAATTAGAGCTTCTTTCCATACTTCTATATAGTATTTTGATATTTATGGGATTATTTACTTTTCTGATTAGATATTTAATATCGTATGCTTCCAAATATGAAAAAAGACACAAATGTAGTATCCTTGTGTGTGTAAAGATTATTTAAATTTGTATTCAAAAACTAGGATTTATGATGTTTTATATAATAATGTCCTTTAGCCCGAATTTCTGTATCGCTGCCTAGTCTCAACGGAGATCTCACCGGAACAAACTTGTGTCTAAAGTCGAGTCTTTGCTGAACAAAGTCTCGGATTGGGGGCGACTAAATCTAGTCCAGATTAATCCTCAGAAGACACAAGTTTACGCGTTTACCGCTAAAAAGAACCCCTTTGTCGTATCTCTTCAGTTTCAAGGCACTCCCCTTCTTGCCTCAGCCAGTATCGGTATCCTCGGAGTCGACATATCGAGTGACGTGCAGTTTCGTGGTCACTTGGAAGGGAAGGCCAAATTGGCCTCTAAAAAGCTTGGCGTGCTCAGCAGAGCGGGACAGTATTTCATACCGGCACACCGCCTGCTACTTTACAAGGCGCAAGTTCGGCCTCACATGGAATACTATTCCTATATCTGGGCAGGGGCTCCCCAGTGCCAGCTCCTTTCACTTGACCGCATCCAACGCAGAGCGGCTCGAATTGTCCACGACCGAGCCCTTTCCGATCGGCTCGATTCATTGGCACTGCGAAGAGATGTTGCATCCCTTTGCATTTTCTTTCGCATCTACCATGGGGAGGGCTCTGAGGAATTGTTCGGATTAATCCCAGCCGCCAAATTTCACGAACGCACATCGCGGCAGAACTCCCGATACCATCCACACCATCTGGATGATTGGCGGTCCACCACTGTGCGATTTAGAAGATGTTTTCTTCCTCGCACGACTTCCTTGTGGAATCGATTACCATCAGCGATTTTTCCGGACCGATACGACTTAGGGACCTTCAAGAAAAAAACGTACTCCTTTTTAACAGTTGGCAGTGTTTCACCCTTGTATCTCGGAAATCACGAAGAGCCGGAAGTTGAGGGAATAGAGAGTTGACGTCGTGAGCATTCGCACGTACTCGTGCCCTATAATTCTGTTCTGCGCAGATGGCTAGCCTCCCTCGAAACTTGGTCACGAGGATATTTATAAAAGAGATTTGTAATTTTTTTTTGGCAAATGTTATTAAAAAGGGAAGTTGGGACTTTATATTATTTTCCTTTTTTTTTTCGTTATATGTGACAACATTTAATAAAACAATTTTATAAATATAAAATAAGAAACAAGTAAATAGTCATCATTATCATCATCATTACAGCCCTTCACAAGTCCACTGGTGAACATAGGCCTCCCCCAAAGAATGCCACAAAGCACGGTCCTGAGCCACCTGCATCCATCGACTTCCTGCATGTCTTACCAGGTCGTCACTCCATCTCGTGGGGGGACGCCCTACACTTCGCCTACCGGTACGAGGCTGCCACTCGAGAACCTTTCTTCCCCATCGGTTGTCGGTTCTTCGAGCTATATGGCCGGCCCACTGCCACTTCAGCTTACTAATCCGTTGGGCTATGTCGGTTACTCTGGTTCTACTGCGGATATCCTCATTCCTAAGTTTATCACGCAGAGAAACTCCGAGCAAAACTCGGCAAATCGAAGGTGAGTGATGTACTCGCCATTGATGTTGATACCGTATCCTTTCCAGTCCAGAAGCTTGAAAACGTCTTCTAATGCAGCGGTGAAGAGTTTCGGGGATATGACGTCACCCTGTCTTACACCTCTCTGCAATTGGATAGGTTTCGTACTCTGGTTCTGTACTCGGATAGCCATCGTAGCCCTACTGTACAAGCACTTCAACACTTCGATATACCGACAGTCAACTTGGCACCGCTGAAGGGACTGCAGCACCGCCCAAATTTCGACGGAATCAAAGGCTTTCTCATAGTCCACATACGCCAGACATAGATAGAAATAGTACCACATAATAAATCATTATGGATAAACTTCCAAAATTTGATATTATATATAAGTTATGAAATAAAAGATGTACCTTACAAATTAATTATAAATTGTGTTAACCAAACAAGGCATGATAATAATTATTGTATTTATCGTATCTAATGCGATGTGTGTTATTAGTTATTAAAATTGTGCTTATTATTCAGGAAGTGTAATAGTGATAAGCAAGGTTAAAAGCAGCAAGGGTAAAAAATTATTAATAATACCCATTATACGATTATGAGAACTTTATCACAACATTTTATAAGTATTGAAAATTTAAGTAAGAATGGTCGCTAGCTAACTTTAAAATCGTTATAGATCCTAAAAGATAATTCAAAATGAAAATGACTAGAGAAACCCAAATATTATAAACGTTCAAAGATGTAATTAATGGCTGTCGATCAAATCAGTTCGTCGACTTTATTTTTTTTTCTTTTAAGCAATAAGGCGTCTGGTTGTTGCCATATAGTATTTTGATTACTGACATGTCTTTTGTGATATTTACAAATTAAGACAAATCGATTGACGTAAGAATCACCAAAAGTAGACCACGTGCTTGGTCTCTAGAGCAGAAAAAATTGTATGTTTGTTCAAATACATAATATACAGGCCGATAAACACATTCCGCAGACGGGTAAAAATTTGAATAATTACATACATTTACTCCGAGGATAAAGATAAAGCTAATCATTATTGTGACATAATGCGAATTTAATATTTCCTCTTGACCTTCAACATACTGCCAACGTATTTCTTCTTATTCTGTACTATATTATTATTTCATAATTATTTAAATTTGAAGTAATCTGTTGTCTTTTATGTCTTTTTGTATTATAAGAGGTGAATGTTCGACTCTTAAAATTAAAAGTGGTAAACGCGATGGGATGACTGGTAGAAAATGCCTTCCAGCAGTACGGCTGTCTTTTTTTAAGTTAATGCCATAAAAATTTTAAATACATAAATAAGTGGAGTACTTTGTAAACTTGTTCCTGCCTAATGAGATAATGTCCAGCAGTTGAGACGAATCTGTAACATATTGCTTATTTTTTGAGTCTATAAGTAATACAATATAAGTTTTCATTACTTATGTACATATATATATATATGTATAAATATTAAATGCCCCCTTATACATCCTTTAGACTAGTTGCAACAGTGCGTATATTATTCCTTGGCCATAGGAATTGGTTTAAGTACACGCTCAGACTAGTTCCTCAGGAAAAAAAACCTATTATCATCTCAGGGTCGTATGTTTTGTAAAAGAACTAGATAGATTAACATAGACAATCAGGTTTGGTATAGTAGTATAATAAGCAGGCATGGTAAATACATGTAGTTGGGTTTCCTAACGCTTTCAAAATTATAATCAAAAGTACAAATATAAGTATTAAACATAATAAAATAACTTTTAACATTTTTGAAAGGTAAAAGTAATGTTACAGCCTCAATACACCCCACCGTTGGGCAGAGCCCTCATCTCATTTCTGAAAGGCTATTAGAGCATAGTGTTGGTGGACTTCCCTATGTCCTCGAGTGTATTGCTCAGACATGCGGGTTTTCTTCAACGCACATATTTTTAGTACTATTATTTTTAGTAATATTTTCTTAATTATAATTGAAATCAGTTCTATCCGAGCCTGGCAACAAGGTATGAATGTAAATTAAGTTAACCGCAAGTAATTTGTCAGCTTTCTTAGTTTTAATGAATTTCCAACGCCAAAATACTCGTCGAAATTCGACTCTTGACCGGGAACCTCATTCTTCTAAGGTTCTTAAGGTGTCACACCTCAACACATCACTGGTTTATATTAATTTTTTATTCACAACTAGCTGTTGCCCGCTACTTCGCTCGCGCGTAATTTATTACGATTGGATTTCATGAGTTTTAATTTTTTGCGCCGTACCCTAAATCTTTTTTAAAATAAAAGTTGCCTAAGTTACTTCTTATAATATTAGCTTTCTGCCAGAGAAAATCCAGTCAAAATCGGTCCAGCCGTTTCGTAGATTAGCCGGAACAAACAGACTGACAGACAGATAGATAGAAAGACAGACAGACTGACAGGAAGACAAAAGCTTTAAAAATCGTGTTTTTGTTATAAGTTCCGCATATACTTTCCACATGCATAATATAGTAAAAACCTGTTATTTCAACATTACAAACAGACACTTCAATTTTATTTATTTGTATAGATTCAGGCAATACCAATTGTGAATCTAAACCATCCAGGGATCCACTCAAGCACACACAAAATTCGTCAAAATCGGAAAGAATAATATAGAAATATGTATGCAATCATTTTAAATATTATATTGAATTTTAAAATTCATTTTTATGTATTTTATAATATTTGTATTAGTATGTGTATATATTTTATGTTTATTTACATTATTTTGTTTTCTTTTTTTATAGAATAACGGTGACAAGAAAGCACACAGCCCACCTGATGGTAAGTGTATGCTGTGACCGATAGACATCTACATCTATCCTCGATTAAGATTCAAAATGCAGACGCGTTGTCACCCCTGGGGACTGAGATGGAATGCCTCGTATACAGTAAAAAGGGTCTCTTTTTCTCTTTTCTCTACAATCGCCATACGAAATTCATTCACATACTGGCCAGTTATTTTAACAGTTTTTTTTTAATACCTACCAACTTTAATTACTCTATTTCTCTCAAAGTAAGTCCATCCAATGTTACCCTTAGTTTAATATGTCTCACAATACAGATTAAATAAATAAAACACTAAGAAAAAAAAGTCACAGGTGTACACTGTACATAACTGTAATCCTACCAAAACATAAATGTGAAAGGAGGCCAAGTTCGTTCGTTACAAAGGACGTCCGAGGTTATCGCTTACAGAACGTCGTTTTTTATTTAATCAGTACAAACTACAAATCAACTTCGATGTTCCGACATAGTTAATATAACAATTAAAGTCCTGACTTTAGAATGTGAAATTTGGTTTATTCTTTTTATATATCTGAGTTCGACTTTTACTTTTTGTTAAAAATTACATTTTTTTACTTTTTTGAGTAAAATAAGGAAAATCACAATTACAGTGTCGTCTTAATAGTTACATAAAAATTTAATCTCCTATTTAGTCACATTTAGAGGCGTTTTATTTTCTACGTAATTATAGAAGAAAGTTATCGTCAAAATCGGTTCACGCGTAACATACACACAGTAAAACGTGCAGTTGAAGTGTTTATCGTTGCTACCGTATGGTTTACGGTCGGACAGTATATTAGATAGAACGCGCCATGCGGTTACCACGTGCTCGTAATCGTTTAAATATCTTTGCCGCGTGCCTTGATTAGTAGGAATATATTACTTACTAAGTTTCGTCACATGAGTAACTAAATTCGTTTAGATAACTCCGTTCATTCTTTGTGTGATGTTGATTGATGTAGATCTTAGTATTCCTAATCTGAAGCCAATCGAACATTCAGATGAAATTTAATTTACATAAGGCATGGTACATTTATATTCTATCCGCAGTAGAACTAGAGTAACTAACATAGCCCAACGGATTAGTATGCTGAAGTGGCAATGGGAAGGCCACATAACTTGATGAACATGTTCACCATCATTACAAAAATCTTAACGGGCGCATAGTAGTCGAAAATATTATTTTTGTTGTTACATAACACACGTATTAACAAACATTTCCATGAAGTTTCACAGAGCGGTCAAACAAACAGAGAACATAAATCTTAATCATAAACCATACTTTATACGTGGTAGAGCCATGCTGCAGCTATATTAGTAGTAAGTATAGTTGTAGCACGAACGGGTCGGCTCGACCAGGGAAGAACCACGCTCTCACAGAATACCAGCGTAAAATAGCAGCTTAACACTGCTGTGTTTCGTATGGTGAGTGTCACTACAACAGAGACCCTTTTTACTGGAAAAGAGGCATTCCGTCTTAGTCTTAGTATTTTGATTCTTTATAGAGGATATATATAGATGTCTATGGGTCACAGATCCGCTTGCCATGAGGTGGAATATGCGCTCGTGTGTCACCTTACCCTGTAAAAAAAACACTTCAGGGACAGATGACACCAATGTAGCTCACTAACTACTTTACGCTATGCATAGTGCGGTAAACAACACTTTCTTTTTGGATCTGTATCCATAATACGCTTCAGAGTGACCCTGCCAATAAGTCGACTCAAGCGGGAAAAGACAATGCCTGCAGAAAATAATTAAATCCGAGCAGACAGGCCACCAACATCAGGATCTATTCAATGTGAGGGAGCCACGGGTGTCTTACGTGGTAGATCCATGCTACAGATATATTATGGTTGTAGCACGAATGAGTCAGCTCAACCAGGGAAGGCCCACGCTCTCACAAAATACTAGCGTAAAATAGCAGCTCCCCAGTGCCATCTCCTTCCACGTGATCGCATCCAGGGCAGAGCGGTTTGAATCGTCGACGACCGAGTTCTTTCGTAGAGATGTTGCATCTCTTTGCGTATTTTATCGCATCTATCATAGGGAGTGCTCTGAGGAATTGTTCGGACTAATTCCAGCCGCTCAATTTCACCATCGCACATCGCGACAAAACTCGCGATAACACCACTGTGCGATTTAGAAGAACTTTTCTTTCTCACATAACTTCCTTGTGGAATCGATTACCGACACGACATAGAGACCTTCATGAAATGAGCCTATACGTCACTTACCATCAGGTGTGCCGCATGCTCGTTTGCCCCCTCTCCTATAAAAAAGCCTAACGCTGCAGTGTGGTGTGTGTGGTGATTGTAGAGAACCTGAGACGTTTTTACTGGAAACGAGGCATTCCGCCTTAATCTTCGAGAATTCATCTGAGTTTTGATTCTTAATCGAGGATAATTGATCATTTCTATAGGCTACAGCATCCACTCACGATCAGGTGGACTGTGTGTTCGTTTGTCACTCTATTTCTATAAAAAAAGTAATCGCCCTCCTCGATCATATCAATGGGAAGTGGATGAATCGCCACGCAAGTAAAGCCTATCAGCGAGTATATTATATGCAAATTGCCACCAACTATTTGTTTTCCTGCCTAGGAGTATGTCAGTTTACCTTTACCAATTACTTGAGTGATGTTAGCAAAATACAATCTCTCGGCGTCACCTGAAATGTGATAGCACTCCGTTTTTCTTTCTATGTTGGTTTGAAACCCAGTTAAAAGCCATCGTCGAACTACTTTACAAACACTTTAACTTCTGAAGGGACTGTGTTGCCCAAGTTTCGAATAAAAGGCCGTCTCATCGTCTTCAAATACAAGCAGAAGACATTCTAAAAACGCTAAATCTATAATCAACAAACTTGTGATTACATTATTACCACAGCCCAATAACCATAACTGTGTATAATTTACCCGTCTGTCCGGCCTAGTAAGTATTGTTCAATCTACCAAGTTGTTGACGCCTGATGCATTTTATTAGCAACCATGTGCCTCAGATAGTAACAGTTTTTAATTATAACATTTTATGTATGTACTGTACTATTCATTGTAAAACTTTTACGTGACTACTTGCTTTTTAAATGACACTAATTTTACTGATTCTATCGCGTTTAATTTAACTATTTAATTCACAAATCATCCTTGGTAGGAATCGGTGTTCTTTTGCGAGGATTTGTGGTCTATCAAATCTAATATAATGGGATAGGGTTACCATATCTCAGGATTGCTCTGAGATTTCAGAACTTTTAGCAAATCTCATGAAATCTCAGGATTTTTAGAACTTTTAATATAATACAGCTTACATTTTAAACATCTCTTTAATAAAAAGTTAAACAAACCAAAAACAATTTTCCTTTCCTAATAATTCCACAATTAAAATCAAAACTTATTTATCGAAGTATGTACTTAAACAGTTTTATCATACTTAATATGTGAAGATACCTTTTTAAGTAAGGTTTTCTCAAACTGTAAAAAAATCTCAGGACTTTTAAATGGAAATCAGGCCTCTTCTCCGGACTTTTAATTTTTTCATCTGGTAACCCTAGGCGGGGACGATTTTGAACATTTTCACAGACTGCAGACTTCCCAAGAAACGTTGGGAATTAAAAAGTTAAATTAAACGCGATAGAATCCATAAGATTAATTTCATTTAATATATAGTGTTCGCGTAAATATAAGAAATCATCACTAACTGCTTACTCATTGTATCTTCAACTCTTGCATTATAAACTTCTTTACCAGATCAATATTTTTATTATGTCAAAGTTTGGGATAATCCTCCACATGGTCCTGGATCGAAGCTGGATATAAAGAGATTAATTGGATCAATAAATATATTGAAAAAAAAAGCGTCAGTGAAATTATTTAAACCGTTTCGGTTTGATTTCGAGTTGCAATAATTTGAAGATTTTGCTTGGACTTTGCACCAGCACACAAAGGACAGAACGCTAACAATTTTCATTTAAACCTAACACTCTTAATGGTCAGGTAATAAGTTGTTATTAATGTTGGTAGGTTGTATTATTCATTTTCGTAAGTTATTACTATATGATAACTTATTATTAATAACAAAATTATAATGTAATGTGGTAACTAACACGTTACCACATTACATTATAATTTTGTTGTGTTTGTCAGTTTAAGTTACACTTAAGTTAATTTCAATTAGCGTTAAAGCTACATTAAATTACTAGTGTAACTGCTAATTTACAGTATAATAATCATTGATATATTAAAAGGGGAAGATATGTTAAGCGCTAATATCGCAATCACTAAACCTGGGCTCGGCGGTTCGGCGCACGAATACTTGCACCGAAACACGGGGGCAAGTCTCTATGGAGCCGATGCAAACGTCGGGCAACATAAGCGAAATAGAGACAGCGCTATACGCTAGACAGAGAAATCACTATTGATCTACGTTACGCATTACATTTCATTTACAGTTTAGGAACTTTTATTTTTGCATTTTAATATATTTGTCACCTGTCCATTAAAATTATCTTTACTTATTTTATTAATTATAAACTATACATTTTGTAATATACATAACAAATAAAAGTTGTTTAATCCATGTTATTAATTCATTATAAAGTATAAGTTATACGTTCCGATTATTTTTATGTCCAATTGAAATAATTAGTCTGTGCTACAAGCTCTGTAGCCGAAAATATAAATGTATCTATGGTTGTTGTGAAATAAAAACATACCTAACCTAGATTATTACATATTAATAAAGTTAAGAAAAGAAAAAGTTTTAAAGTTCATTTTACATCAATTAGATATTATTTTAACGGGAATGTTTTAAATCATTTTCAAATTAAACGGAGTTAGTTTTGTTAACTTTTCTAAGCCAAATTGAAAACTGATGTCGATTTCGTATTTCGTAAAATATTGTTACGTTGTTTAAGTTGGTGTTACACAGTAAATATTTAGTTTATGGTGATTTATTAGAGTTGTTTTACTTAATGAAGATGTTTAACGAATAATAATGGGTATAATATAAATCATATACAATTGTGTGCTGTTTGCTTGTGTTGCTTGTTGTGTGTTTATTTCTGTGTCTATAATATTACTACTGTCAATAATATATTTAAACCTCTATGAAAATAATTGTTTTATTTTTGAAAAACTATTAACCGTGTTCCATTCTAATTTTCTACTTGTGTATCAAGGCATAGCTAATTGTCAACTTTAATCTTACTCTTAAAGATTTGTGTTATTAAATATTTAAAATTTCCAATATGTATTATATTCATTTATTAGTATTTCCATTCCAATTTTTTACATTCTACATTTGTAGAAAATTGGAATGGAAACAGCAATATATTATGATTAAAATATAGAATATTGAATGTGAGGGTGGGAAATAAGCATTATACATATACACACTCACACATTCAATCTGGCGCGTAAATTAGTTCATGGATCAAAAACTGGCGCGCTAGTGTCGCAAGCTTTTGGCATTTTTATTGTATGAAGTTTTCGTTCTTCCCGTCAGGGTACATGTATTCTGTGCACCGAAACTTATAGACTTAAACGATAGACAAGGACAAAGATAGGAACCTTCGTAGTTGAGCGAGCGAAATCGCGTTAGCCGCCGAATGTTTATGATTATGAATGACATTGCGGTAGCTTTAGCTAATAAATATCGAAAGAAAAACATTAACAAATTTAATTATTAATTAGGTACATCTACATTCTTGAATTATTAGAACACTGTTTAGCTACACTAGAAATCATTTTAATGCGTATTTAATACCAAAAAAACTGAAATTAACGAGCTGTATGATCAACGACGTTCCGCGCCCAACTGAGTGGTGAGTGTCACTGCGAGCCAGTGTTGCCAACCTTATACGAAGTAAAATCTGTACTGGGTTCTTAAAAATCCGTATAAATTCAGTATGTCTTTATTATTAGTAAGAATATAGTATAAAAATAGCAGTTGCAAAAAAAACATACAAGGAAAAACTTATCATCTAACGACAACTAGGATAATCTAAAATAATCGAGAAGTATATTGATTAACAAAAAACATGAGGATTGATAAGAATGTGATTAACCTATTGAAAATCATACATTCCTTTTGTGTTAATTTTTTTTTAAAAAACCTGTGTTGGTGTGGTCCAATATATCTTAAAGAAAATATATCACAATAGCCTTTACAGTGAAAAATTCACTTTAGTACCCGAGCTTAAACCGCAAGTCTCATTAAATGTTACTGACAATGATAATATAAAATCTTTTGAATTAATTGAATTTAATCGGTTTTCTAAGACTTAAACACACCAACCAATTTAGCTTATTTCTTAAGTTTTATTAAGATATGTAGAAAACATATTTAACTTTTTAACTAACCGAGTGTTAAGAACAAGACGCGTTGAACGTCATTATTAGAAACGTAAAAAGGAAGTAATTTCTAGAGTATAGCGTGCTCCTTAAGAGATTATTTTGACCAAAAAAGTCAATTACCTAAGTTCACTGTATATCTTTGCGATTACCCATCAATGGCGCTACGACATTACCTTTCATGCGACTTCAAAAGACGCATTGATGGTAGCAGCTCATCGCTAGGTTTTGACCACTAATTGGCCAATATGATTCCCAAGTTGTAGGGGTCCCGCGTGCATTAAATTCTTTTGTTGGTAATCAAATAACAATCGATTTAAACAGTGTGTGGACTGTAATATGAAAGGATGTACTCGTATAATATCGTATTGATCCAAAAACACAATATCCCGGGTTTCGGCACCACATGTCAGGCGTCAGCCTGACGCATTTATTAGCAAACATGCGCCTCAGATAGTAATGGTTTTTAATTATAACATTCTATGTATGAACTGTACTATTCATTATAACATTTTTCTGTCACTATCTGCTTACTCATTGTACCTTCAGCTTTCGCATTATAAAGTCATTTACCAGATCAATCGCTTTTATAATTTCAAAATTTGGGATAATCCCCCACACAGGTAATACATGTCATTCTTTTTACTAGGTGGTATAACTCCTTTTTTCCCAAGAGTCCATCTGGGTACCAATCTTTTACCTATTTCTGCCGCCAAGTAATCGTGCTTGCCCTACTCTGTGCTGATATGAAGGGAATAGAGAGTCAGTAAAACTACATGCTGTGAGACATTTTCGCTTTGTACTCAGAGGTGAAAACGCATCTGTAGCCTTCTTTGTTTGAAGTTAGCTGGCCATCACGTAATTTCTTTTTTATATTTTTATTTATTAAAACACTAGGATTTTCTCCTGTATCTTAAAGGCAGTTTACAAAAATTAAATGCTAAACCATTCCACCACAGAGTCTAAGGTGGCCTGTAAATTATTTTGTCACATTAGTTTTATAAAAAAGACATGTATTTCTAGCAATAGAGACTTTTAAAAAACAAGTAAAAGAATGAGTCTATGTTCCTTTTTAATATTCCTTTAAATGTTTAGTTAATATAATTTATTCATTGAAATATGTATTTCATACTAGCTTTCTTTTACATTAATGAATATTTTTATAGTTAATAATTACGTTAATATTAGTTTAGTTAACTGGTAAAACATTGTCAGCATTTTTAATAATATGGTCAGCAAAAGACACACAAATTCTTATTCTAAATAATCAATCCATTTTATATTAGCTGTCGGAGCTCGTAGATGACGAGAATTACCATAGCGCAGTACATATTCCGTCCACCATTCAGCGCGATCCAAAGGTCGCTGTGGCTGGTCAGACATTATTTTACGTAAATGAGCTACATTCCGGCGATAGCTGTATAAATAAAAAAATAATTAAATATTCCATTATATGAGATCTCCACTTAGCTCTCAGAGAATACCAGCGTAAAATAGCAGCTTAACACTGCTGTGTTTCGTATGGTGAGTGTAGAGAACCGGAGGCCCTTTTTACTGAAAAAGAGGCATTTAATTTTCGTCCTCAAGGTTGACAACGACCTGCATTTTGATTATTTATAGAAGATAGATGTAGATGTCTATAGGTCACAGTATCCACATACCATCAGGTTGACTATGTGCTCGCGTGTCACCCTATCCTGTAAAAAAAAACACTTCAGGGATGGATGGCACTACATAGACTGCACTAAAAGTATCAGGAATGGAATATTTCCACTGTTCCTATCATATTAAAATCTTTTTAATTGAAAACCCCTTGGTTTTAAAAATCGAATACCATTTATTAATTTTAAAAAAAGATTCTCGGTCTTGTCACAAGGTTTTGTCAAACTTGTTTAATCGTTGAGATAATGGAATTGACTCGCGAAAATTCAAGAGCGATGATTTATTATGACTTTCGAAGTGGTTTAACATAAAAACAGTGTGTTGACCGGATGATTTCTGCATTTGGTGATGAAGTCCCATCCAAAACCACAATTTATCGCTGGTTTGCTGAATTTCAACGTGGACGTGTCAAGCTCAGTGATGATCCCCATCAAGGTCGTCCAAAAACTGCAGTCACCCAAGAAAACGTTGATGCTGTGCGTAAGCTGATTGAGGAAGATCGACATGTGACATACCGCGAAATTCAGGCAACTTTAGACATTGGTATGAGTCCAATACAAACAATCTTGCATGAACAATTAGGTGTAAAAAAGTTTTTTTCCCGATGGATACTGCATTCACTCTGTGAAGAGCAAAAAGCGGCTCGCGTTACTTAGTGCGTCAGAACTCTCGAAAGATTCCACGCAGGATCCTCAAATGCTGTATACAACATCATATCAGGTGACGAATCCTGGATATACGCATACGATCCCCAAACCAAAAAACCAGTCACCAGTTTGGGTGTTCGAAGATGAGTTAAAGCCAACAAAAATTGTTCGTTCACGGAGTGTTGCAAAAAAAATGGTGGCCACGTTTGTCTCCAAAACCGGCCATGTTACGACTATTCCTCTTGCGGGACAAAGAACGATTAATGCAGAATGGTATGCTAGCATTTGTTTGCCATGGGTCGTTTCTGAACTCCGTAAAGAGAACTGCAACCGCCGCATTATCCTCCATCACGACAATGCGGGTTCTCACACCGCAAACAGAACAAAAGAGTTTTTAGAGCAAGAAAACATAGAATTATTAGACCATCCACCGTACAGCCCCGATCTAAGCCCTCATGATTTCTATACTTTTCCTTAAATAAAGAATAAATTGCGTGGACAGAAATTTTCATCACTTGAAGAAGCTGTGGACGCCTACAAAACGGCCATTTTGGAGACCCCAACTTCCAAATGGAATGGTTGCTTCAATGATTGGTTCCATCGTATGGAAAAATGTGTTAAATTTCGCGGAAAACACTTCGAAAAGCAATTATTACATTTTTAAATAGTAATGTTGTGTCACTTCCTTGATTCCCGAAATTTTCAGTGCTCACTAGCTACTTTACGCTATGCATAGTGCGATAAACAAACATTCTTTTTGGATCTGCAACCATAATACGCTTCAGAGTGACCCTACCAATAAGTCGACTCAAGCGGTAAAGAACCATGCCTGCACAAAATAATTAAATCCGAGCAGACCGGCCACCAACATTAGGACCTATTCTATGTGAGGAAGTTACCGGTATCTTACGTGGTAGAGCCATGCTGCAGATATATTATGGTTGTAGTACGAATGCGTCAGCTCGACCAGGGAAGGACCACGCTCTCACAGAATACCGGCGTACAATAGCAGCATAACGCTGCTATGTTTCGTATGGTGAGTTTAGAGAACCAAAGACCTTTTTAGTGGAAACGAGGCATTCCGCCTTAGCTCTCAAGGGTGAAAATGCATCTGCAATTTGATTCCTAATAAAAGATAATTGATGATTTGTATAGGCCACAGCATCCACTCACGATCAATTGGACTGTGTGTTCGTTTGTCACTCTTATTCTATAAAAAGTAATCGCCTTCCTCGATCATAATAAAGGGAAGGGAATGAATCGCCACGCAAGTAAAGCCTATCAGCGAGTATAATATATATGCAAATGGCCACCAACTATTTGTTTTTCTGCCTATTAGTGCGTAAGTTTACCTCTACCAATTATTTGAGTGATGTAAGCGAAATACAATCTGTGTGCGTTGAGTATTTTTTCATTCGGATAGCAGTTGGACCACGCCTCAGATTCATATGTAATCTTTTGAAAGACGCACATGTTTTTGCACTCTTGTTTTCAAGTATTTATGAATGCGTGACTAGAACGATTGGATCTGTCGATCGAGCTCTGAAATGAATATTTGTCAAAAGTCTATAAAATGCGGATGCAATTTTTGCGTGAGTGCTTATTCTTACAATAACTGGAGAATGGTTTTGCTTGTTTTCGGCGTCACCTGAAATGTGACAGTATTCCGTTTTTCTTTATTTGTTGTTTTGAAACTCAGCTTAAAACCATCGCCAAACTACTTTACAAACACTTTAACTACTGAAAAAGCTGGAGGGACCGCGTTGCCTGAGTGTAGAATAAAAGGCCGTCTCATCGTCTTCAAACGCAACACAGAAGACACTACTAAAATACTAAATCTATAATCTACAAACTTGTGTTTATAAGCATTATTACCACAACCCATAAACCATAACTATAACTGTGTATAATTTACCTACCTGTCCAGCCTAGTGAGTATTGGTCAATCTACCAAATTTTTGACGCCTGACTCATTTTATTAGCAACCATGTGCTTCAGATAGTAATAATATTAAGTAAAACATTCTATGTATGTACTGCACTATTCATTGTGACATTCTTATGTCACTAACTGCTCATTAAGTGAGACTAATTTTACGGATTCTATTATTTTTTTTAAACCTGACGTTTCGGGTGCTTTACAACACCCATGGTCATGGGGGGACTGAGGTGTTTAACATCCCAATGTCATAGTTAGCCCGGTTATTATGCAGATTTTCAGCAAGCCGGATTTACGCAGACTGAGCTTACAGTATATTGAAGTTTTGCAGTTGTATGCTTGGGTTTGGGTTTAATTTTATTAATTATAGGATCCCAAGCAGGTGGCAGCACCCATCCATCTTCTCTATTGAATTTAGGATGGTTTTTACTTTCAATAGGCCCGCGAATAATCCTTGGTAGGAATCGGTGTTCTCTTGCGAGGATTTGTGGTCTATCAAATTTAATGTAACGGCGAGGATGATCGTGAACATCACACACAGACTGCAGACTTGCCGAGAAACGTTGGGAATTAAGAATTAAATTGAACGAATCCGTAAAATTAGTTTCTTTTAATGTGTAGTATTCGCATAAATATAAGAAATCATCACTACCTGGTTACTCACTGTATATTCAACTCTCCTTCAAAATTCCTTTACCAGAGCAATCTCTTTTATTATTTCAAAGTTTGGAATAATATCTCACATGGTCCTGAATCGATGCCGCATATAAAGAGATTAATTGGATTAATAGTTATATTGATGAAGGAGCGCGAGTCAAATTATTAAACCGTTTCGGTTTGATTTCGAGTTGGAACAATTTAAGATTCAACTTGTACTTTGCACCAGCACGCAAAGGAAAAAAGGCTAACAATTTTTATTTAAACCTAATACTCTTAGTGGTCAGGTAGTCACTTATCATTAAGGTTGGTAATTTGTATTATTAATTTCGTAAATTATTACTATAACAGTTTTGGTTTTATTTACCATATTGCACTATAACTTTGTTGTTTGTTTGTCAGTTTTAGTTATACATATAAGTTAATTTCGTATTTAATACAATACAGTTAGCATTAGCTACATTAAATTACTAATGTTACCATTTCCAACAAAAATTGTTTGCAATAAAATAATTGCCAACAATTTAGTTGCCGAGGTTTAGTGGATCATATGAAGATTGGCTAGAGTTTTGGGACACATTTACCAGTCTTATTCACACTTACGATAAAATAGACAATGTTAATAAATGTCATTATCTACGAACATGTCTGGATGGATCGGTTGCTGTGGTACTTCAATCTATTCAGTTTTTCTCGAGCAACTATGAAGAAGCATGGATTCTTCTGTGTGAACGGTTTTACAACAAACATTTGCTTATTCAAAATCATGTATCTGCATTATTTAACCTCGCGCCTATTACAAAATAGTCATCGGTAATTTTAAAACGCGTTATCGATCAATTAAGTAAGAATATACGTGCGCTAGCTATGTTAGGTGAGCCTGTTAAGTACCGGGATACTCTCCTTGTCATTTCATAAGCTGGATTCAAAATCCTATCGTGAGTGGGAAGAACTCAAGGGGAGTTTAGACAAATAAAAGCCGATAACTTTCGATATTTTTCTCGAATTTATGCGAAATTATGTCGATTTAATTGAGACGTTAGAACTTTCACGTAGCAGAGGACAATCGTATACAAATTATAATTCCAGGTCTACATTAAAACCATGGTCAAATGATAGTTCAATACTGAAACAACCTAACTTCACAAACATTGTCCTAAATAGTGAACACAATTTAATCAATTAACCTCAATTCTAATCATTAAGCAATAATGCACGGCCAGAATTTATAAAGTTTGCTTTAACTGCTTTCGTAAAGGTCATTTTGGAAACCATTGCAAAAAAAAACAGGATATAAAATATGTCGACGAAAGCAACATACCCTTATTCATTCGGAAGGTACTGCACATAAACATACTGGTAGCAATAAGGCTCGAACTGAATCTCACACGACACCGTTAGAAATTGTACCAGCACCACCTAGTGCTAACATTACTTTGTCAACGAGTGTTCATCGTCATCGTCAGGTAGGTGAAGTCGAGATGATTACGCCGTATTGTTGTCTACTGCATTAATTAAACTGTATGATAAAAACAATCGTGAGAACATAGCGCGCCATATTCGAGAGTGGAAGCACTTCATGTCTTATGACAGTCTATTAATTATTTTGTGGACAAATCTTTACTCGATATTAATATATCATCTTTGCGTATCACAATAATTTAAAATTCAAAATTTTGTACAGCCAACTTTAATATAAGTTATTAAGAGTAACTCAAATAACTCAAAAACTATTGGTCTGATCTTGATCAAATTCATATGGGACTACAAGAGAAGTATCAGATTTCATATAAAAAAAGAATTATAGAAATCGGTTCACCCAGTAAAAAGTTATGAGGTAACACATATAAAAAAAACATACGCGTCGAATTGAGTACCGTCTCCTTTTTGGAAGTCGGCAGAAAGTGAGTCGCGTAGACATTAAGTCATTGGATGAAAGTTTTACAACAAATCTCCAATCTTTTATTTTGCCAACTATAACCGATAACTTACCTTGTCATAAAATTGATTTGACGAATCTGAATTTTCCGTCAGATATTTGTTTAGCAGACCCTTATTTTGATTTTGATCGATTGGATTAATTAACGATGCAAATATATTTTGGGATATATTAGATTCCCAAAATATTGAACTAGGAGTAGAGAAGCCCATTCTTTTTGAGACTAGACTAGGATGGTTAGTCTTAGATTCGATTATCAGCAATCATGTGTTGGTTTTATCATATAATAATAAATGTAACTTTAGCAAAGTAAATAGGATCTGAGGGGATAGAATAGACAATCTATTCACAAAATTTTGGCGTCTTGAAGAAGTGGATTCAAGATCATACTGTTATCTCCGTGAAGGGAAACTATGTGGTGAGCATTTTGTCAAGAACATAACCCGTCTAACTGACGGTCGTTTTTGTATTCGTATTCCCCTCAAGCAAAAGCATGATATATTAGGTAAATCGTTTGAAAAATATAAACAACATTTTTTGTCCATGGAGCGTAAAATAAAAATAAGCCGGAATTAAGTACGATTTTATGTTCGAATATCAGTCTTTAAGACATATGTATGTCTGAATGCCAAGACAGGGACTTTGTAAACAAGCCCTATTTAATTTCCCCATATGTGATTTTAAGCGAGATAATTGACCCCCTAGGGTTGGTAGCTCCATGCGTTCTAAGAGTGAAAATACTGTTACGCAAATTATGGTTGGAAAGGCTTACGTGGAATGACCAATTAACACCCTAGATAAGTAAACAGGCAGAATTAATTAAGGATTTACCTGCACTGAATAATCTTAATATTCCTCGTAATGTCATTTGTGGCTCATGTAAGTTAATAGAACTAAACATTTTCTGTGATGAGTTTGAGCATGCTTACGGCGCTTGTGTGTATATTCGCAGAATAAGCGATAAGGGAGATATTACTGTGCATTTGCCGATAGCTAAAGATCCTGTTACTCTTTTTTTTTTTTTTTTTTTTTATAAGATGAGGGTGACAAACGAGCACACAGTCCACCTGATGGTAAGTGGTTGCTGCGGCCCATAGACATCCACATCTATCCTCGCTTGCGAATCAAAATGCAGATGCGTTGTCACCCGTGAGGACTAAGATGGAATGCCTCATTTCCAGTAAAAAGGGCCTCCGGCCACCTGCACTCACCAAGCGAAACGCAGAGGTAAACCTCTACTTCACGCTGGTATTCTGTGAGGTCGTGGTACCACCCCGGATCGAGCCGGCCCATCCGTGCGACAGCGAAAGCTGCGCGTGGCTCTACCACTGTTTTTACTCCCATTAAGCCCACGAAAATTTCGAGATTATAGCTTTGTAGCGCACTCACAAATGCACGACTTTATGAAAAATATCACTTCACTTTGGGTGCAAATTAGTCGTACTATATTCTGGACCGACTCCACTATAGTATTGGGATGGTTGAAAATGCTACACGCTAAGCTTCAGCCATTTGTGCGCAACCGTGTAGCGCAGATATTAGGAAAATCAGGAAATTGTATTTGGAGGCATGTACCGACTAGTGACAACCCCGCAGACCTTCTGTATCGTGGGGTGACAGTGAAATATTGCAGCATCGTTATAATATGTGTTGGGGTAGTCTAATGTATTTTAAACAATATATATCCCAATGACCTTTACAGCCAAAAAAATCACTTTACTACCCGAACTTAAACCGAAAATCTAATTAAATATTGCTGACAATTATCATATAAATGTTTAGAATTAATTAAATTTAATCGATTATCCAATTTTTTTAAGGTTTAAATGCATCGTAGCTTATGTGTTACGTTTTATTAAGATATGTAGAAAAGATATTCCTCCTACTAACTATTTATCCGAGTGTGAACAACAAGACAACAATGAACGTCATTATTAGGAACGTAAAAAGGGAGTCATTTCTAGAGTATAGCATGCTCTTTAAGGGATTATTTTTAACCAAAAAAGGCTATTACATAAGTTCACTGTATATCTTTGGAGATTACCCATCAATGGCGCTACGACATTACCTTTCATGCGACTACAAAGATGCATTGATGGTAACAACTCCTCGCTAGGTTTCGACCACTAATTAGCCAATATGATTTCCAAATTGTAGGGCTCCCGCGTGCATTCAATTGTTATGTTGGTAATCAAATAATAATCAATTTAAACAGTGTGTGGACTGTAATATGAAAGGATGTACTCGTATAATATCGTATTGATCCAAAAACACAATATCCCGGGTTTCGGCACCACATGTCAGGCGTCAGCCTGACGCATTTATTAGCAAACATGCGCCTCAGATAGTAATGGTTTTTAATTATAACATTCTATGTATGAACTGTACTATTCATTATAACATTTTTCTGTCACTATCTGCTTACTCATTGTACCTTCAGCTTTCGCATTATAAAGTCATTTACCAGATCAATCGCTTTTATAATTTCAAAATTTGGGATAATCCCCCACACAGGTAATACATGTCATTCTTTTTACTAGGTGGTATAACTCCTTTTTTCCCAAGAGTCCATCTGGGTACCAATCTTTTACCTATTTCTGCCGCCAAGTAATCGTGCTTGCCCTACTCTGTGCTGATATGAAGGGAATAGAGAGTCAGTAAAACTACATGCTGTGAGACATTTTCGCTTTGTACTCAGAGGTGAAAACGCATCTGTAGCCTTCTTTGTTTGAAGTTAGCTGGCCATCACGTAATTTCTTTTTTATATTTTTATTTATTAAAACACTAGGATTTTCTCCTGTATCTTAAAGGCAGTTTACAAAAATTAAATGCTAAACCATTCCACCACAGAGTCTAAGGTGGCCTGTAAATTATTTTGTCACATTAGTTTTATAAAAAAGACATGTATTTCTAGCAATAGAGACTTTTAAAAAACAAGTAAAAGAATGAGTCTATGTTCCTTTTTAATATTCCTTTAAATGTTTAGTTAATATAATTTATTCATTGAAATATGTATTTCATACTAGCTTTCTTTTACATTAATGAATATTTTTATAGTTAATAATTACGTTAATATTAGTTTAGTTAACTGGTAAAACATTGTCAGCATTTTTAATAATATGGTCAGCAAAAGACACACAAATTCTTATTCTAAATAATCAATCCATTTTATATTAGCTGTCGGAGCTCGTAGATGACGAGAATTACCATAGCGCAGTACATATTCCGTCCACCATTCAGCGCGATCCAAAGGTCGCTGTGGCTGGTCAGACATTATTTTACGTAAATGAGCTACATTCCGGCGATAGCTGTATAAATAAAAAAATAATTAAATATTCCATTATATGAGATCTCCACTTAGCTCTCAGAGAATACCAGCGTAAAATAGCAGCTTAACACTGCTGTGTTTCGTATGGTGAGTGTAGAGAACCGGAGGCCCTTTTTACTGAAAAAGAGGCATTTAATTTTCGTCCTCAAGGTTGACAACGACCTGCATTTTGATTATTTATAGAAGATAGATGTAGATGTCTATAGGTCACAGTATCCACATACCATCAGGTTGACTATGTGCTCGCGTGTCACCCTATCCTGTAAAAAAAAACACTTCAGGGATGGATGGCACTACATAGACTGCACTAAAAGTATCAGGAATGGAATATTTCCACTGTTCCTATCATATTAAAATCTTTTTAATTGAAAACCCCTTGGTTTTAAAAATCGAATACCATTTATTAATTTTAAAAAAAGATTCTCGGTCTTGTCACAAGGTTTTGTCAAACTTGTTTAATCGTTGAGATAATGGAATTGACTCGCGAAAATTCAAGAGCGATGATTTATTATGACTTTCGAAGTGGTTTAACATAAAAACAGTGTGTTGACCGGATGATTTCTGCATTTGGTGATGAAGTCCCATCCAAAACCACAATTTATCGCTGGTTTGCTGAATTTCAACGTGGACGTGTCAAGCTCAGTGATGATCCCCATCAAGGTCGTCCAAAAACTGCAGTCACCCAAGAAAACGTTGATGCTGTGCGTAAGCTGATTGAGGAAGATCGACATGTGACATACCGCGAAATTCAGGCAACTTTAGACATTGGTATGAGTCCAATACAAACAATCTTGCATGAACAATTAGGTGTAAAAAAGTTTTTTTCCCGATGGATACTGCATTCACTCTGTGAAGAGCAAAAAGCGGCTCGCGTTACTTAGTGCGTCAGAACTCTCGAAAGATTCCACGCAGGATCCTCAAATGCTGTATACAACATCATATCAGGTGACGAATCCTGGATATACGCATACGATCCCCAAACCAAAAAACCAGTCACCAGTTTGGGTGTTCGAAGATGAGTTAAAGCCAACAAAAATTGTTCGTTCACGGAGTGTTGCAAAAAAAATGGTGGCCACGTTTGTCTCCAAAACCGGCCATGTTACGACTATTCCTCTTGCGGGACAAAGAACGATTAATGCAGAATGGTATGCTAGCATTTGTTTGCCATGGGTCGTTTCTGAACTCCGTAAAGAGAACTGCAACCGCCGCATTATCCTCCATCACGACAATGCGGGTTCTCACACCGCAAACAGAACAAAAGAGTTTTTAGAGCAAGAAAACATAGAATTATTAGACCATCCACCGTACAGCCCCGATCTAAGCCCTCATGATTTCTATACTTTTCCTTAAATAAAGAATAAATTGCGTGGACAGAAATTTTCATCACTTGAAGAAGCTGTGGACGCCTACAAAACGGCCATTTTGGAGACCCCAACTTCCAAATGGAATGGTTGCTTCAATGATTGGTTCCATCGTATGGAAAAATGTGTTAAATTTCGCGGAAAACACTTCGAAAAGCAATTATTACATTTTTAAATAGTAATGTTGTGTCACTTCCTTGATTCCCGAAATTTTCAGTGCTCACTAGCTACTTTACGCTATGCATAGTGCGATAAACAAACATTCTTTTTGGATCTGCAACCATAATACGCTTCAGAGTGACCCTACCAATAAGTCGACTCAAGCGGTAAAGAACCATGCCTGCACAAAATAATTAAATCCGAGCAGACCGGCCACCAACATTAGGACCTATTCTATGTGAGGAAGTTACCGGTATCTTACGTGGTAGAGCCATGCTGCAGATATATTATGGTTGTAGTACGAATGCGTCAGCTCGACCAGGGAAGGACCACGCTCTCACAGAATACCGGCGTACAATAGCAGCATAACGCTGCTATGTTTCGTATGGT
The DNA here is from genome assembly GCA_963668995.1 of Parnassius mnemosyne. Taxonomy (NCBI): domain Eukaryota; kingdom Metazoa; phylum Arthropoda; class Insecta; order Lepidoptera; family Papilionidae; genus Parnassius; species Parnassius mnemosyne. The sequence continues at coordinate 13,360,422 of CAVLGL010000084.1, read as the reverse complement.
GAGTTTAGAGAACCAAAGACCTTTTTAGTGGAAACGAGGCATTCCGCCTTAGCTCTCAAGGGTGAAAATGCATCTGCAATTTGATTCCTAATAAAAGATAATTGATGATTTGTATAGGCCACAGCATCCACTCACGATCAATTGGACTGTGTGTTCGTTTGTCACTCTTATTCTATAAAAAGTAATCGCCTTCCTCGATCATAATAAAGGGAAGGGAATGAATCGCCACGCAAGTAAAGCCTATCAGCGAGTATAATATATATGCAAATGGCCACCAACTATTTGTTTTTCTGCCTATTAGTGCGTAAGTTTACCTCTACCAATTATTTGAGTGATGTAAGCGAAATACAATCTGTGTGCGTTGAGTATTTTTTCATTCGGATAGCAGTTGGACCACGCCTCAGATTCATATGTAATCTTTTGAAAGACGCACATGTTTTTGCACTCTTGTTTTCAAGTATTTATGAATGCGTGACTAGAACGATTGGATCTGTCGATCGAGCTCTGAAATGAATATTTGTCAAAAGTCTATAAAATGCGGATGCAATTTTTGCGTGAGTGCTTATTCTTACAATAACTGGAGAATGGTTTTGCTTGTTTTCGGCGTCACCTGAAATGTGACAGTATTCCGTTTTTCTTTATTTGTTGTTTTGAAACTCAGCTTAAAACCATCGCCAAACTACTTTACAAACACTTTAACTACTGAAAAAGCTGGAGGGACCGCGTTGCCTGAGTGTAGAATAAAAGGCCGTCTCATCGTCTTCAAACGCAACACAGAAGACACTACTAAAATACTAAATCTATAATCTACAAACTTGTGTTTATAAGCATTATTACCACAACCCATAAACCATAACTATAACTGTGTATAATTTACCTACCTGTCCAGCCTAGTGAGTATTGGTCAATCTACCAAATTTTTGACGCCTGACTCATTTTATTAGCAACCATGTGCTTCAGATAGTAATAATATTAAGTAAAACATTCTATGTATGTACTGCACTATTCATTGTGACATTCTTATGTCACTAACTGCTCATTAAGTGAGACTAATTTTACGGATTCTATTATTTTTTTTAAACCTGACGTTTCGGGTGCTTTACAACACCCATGGTCATGGGGGGACTGAGGTGTTTAACATCCCAATGTCATAGTTAGCCCGGTTATTATGCAGATTTTCAGCAAGCCGGATTTACGCAGACTGAGCTTACAGTATATTGAAGTTTTGCAGTTGTATGCTTGGGTTTGGGTTTAATTTTATTAATTATAGGATCCCAAGCAGGTGGCAGCACCCATCCATCTTCTCTATTGAATTTAGGATGGTTTTTACTTTCAATAGGCCCGCGAATAATCCTTGGTAGGAATCGGTGTTCTCTTGCGAGGATTTGTGGTCTATCAAATTTAATGTAACGGCGAGGATGATCGTGAACATCACACACAGACTGCAGACTTGCCGAGAAACGTTGGGAATTAAGAATTAAATTGAACGAATCCGTAAAATTAGTTTCTTTTAATGTGTAGTATTCGCATAAATATAAGAAATCATCACTACCTGGTTACTCACTGTATATTCAACTCTCCTTCAAAATTCCTTTACCAGAGCAATCTCTTTTATTATTTCAAAGTTTGGAATAATATCTCACATGGTCCTGAATCGATGCCGCATATAAAGAGATTAATTGGATTAATAGTTATATTGATGAAGGAGCGCGAGTCAAATTATTAAACCGTTTCGGTTTGATTTCGAGTTGGAACAATTTAAGATTCAACTTGTACTTTGCACCAGCACGCAAAGGAAAAAAGGCTAACAATTTTTATTTAAACCTAATACTCTTAGTGGTCAGGTAGTCACTTATCATTAAGGTTGGTAATTTGTATTATTAATTTCGTAAATTATTACTATAACAGTTTTGGTTTTATTTACCATATTGCACTATAACTTTGTTGTTTGTTTGTCAGTTTTAGTTATACATATAAGTTAATTTCGTATTTAATACAATACAGTTAGCATTAGCTACATTAAATTACTAATGTTACCATTTCCAACAAAAATTGTTTGCAATAAAATAATTGCCAACAATTTAGTTGCCGAGGTTTAGTGGATCATATGAAGATTGGCTAGAGTTTTGGGACACATTTACCAGTCTTATTCACACTTACGATAAAATAGACAATGTTAATAAATGTCATTATCTACGAACATGTCTGGATGGATCGGTTGCTGTGGTACTTCAATCTATTCAGTTTTTCTCGAGCAACTATGAAGAAGCATGGATTCTTCTGTGTGAACGGTTTTACAACAAACATTTGCTTATTCAAAATCATGTATCTGCATTATTTAACCTCGCGCCTATTACAAAATAGTCATCGGTAATTTTAAAACGCGTTATCGATCAATTAAGTAAGAATATACGTGCGCTAGCTATGTTAGGTGAGCCTGTTAAGTACCGGGATACTCTCCTTGTCATTTCATAAGCTGGATTCAAAATCCTATCGTGAGTGGGAAGAACTCAAGGGGAGTTTAGACAAATAAAAGCCGATAACTTTCGATATTTTTCTCGAATTTATGCGAAATTATGTCGATTTAATTGAGACGTTAGAACTTTCACGTAGCAGAGGACAATCGTATACAAATTATAATTCCAGGTCTACATTAAAACCATGGTCAAATGATAGTTCAATACTGAAACAACCTAACTTCACAAACATTGTCCTAAATAGTGAACACAATTTAATCAATTAACCTCAATTCTAATCATTAAGCAATAATGCACGGCCAGAATTTATAAAGTTTGCTTTAACTGCTTTCGTAAAGGTCATTTTGGAAACCATTGCAAAAAAAAACAGGATATAAAATATGTCGACGAAAGCAACATACCCTTATTCATTCGGAAGGTACTGCACATAAACATACTGGTAGCAATAAGGCTCGAACTGAATCTCACACGACACCGTTAGAAATTGTACCAGCACCACCTAGTGCTAACATTACTTTGTCAACGAGTGTTCATCGTCATCGTCAGGTAGGTGAAGTCGAGATGATTACGCCGTATTGTTGTCTACTGCATTAATTAAACTGTATGATAAAAACAATCGTGAGAACATAGCGCGCCATATTCGAGAGTGGAAGCACTTCATGTCTTATGACAGTCTATTAATTATTTTGTGGACAAATCTTTACTCGATATTAATATATCATCTTTGCGTATCACAATAATTTAAAATTCAAAATTTTGTACAGCCAACTTTAATATAAGTTATTAAGAGTAACTCAAATAACTCAAAAACTATTGGTCTGATCTTGATCAAATTCATATGGGACTACAAGAGAAGTATCAGATTTCATATAAAAAAAGAATTATAGAAATCGGTTCACCCAGTAAAAAGTTATGAGGTAACACATATAAAAAAAACATACGCGTCGAATTGAGTACCGTCTCCTTTTTGGAAGTCGGCAGAAAGTGAGTCGCGTAGACATTAAGTCATTGGATGAAAGTTTTACAACAAATCTCCAATCTTTTATTTTGCCAACTATAACCGATAACTTACCTTGTCATAAAATTGATTTGACGAATCTGAATTTTCCGTCAGATATTTGTTTAGCAGACCCTTATTTTGATTTTGATCGATTGGATTAATTAACGATGCAAATATATTTTGGGATATATTAGATTCCCAAAATATTGAACTAGGAGTAGAGAAGCCCATTCTTTTTGAGACTAGACTAGGATGGTTAGTCTTAGATTCGATTATCAGCAATCATGTGTTGGTTTTATCATATAATAATAAATGTAACTTTAGCAAAGTAAATAGGATCTGAGGGGATAGAATAGACAATCTATTCACAAAATTTTGGCGTCTTGAAGAAGTGGATTCAAGATCATACTGTTATCTCCGTGAAGGGAAACTATGTGGTGAGCATTTTGTCAAGAACATAACCCGTCTAACTGACGGTCGTTTTTGTATTCGTATTCCCCTCAAGCAAAAGCATGATATATTAGGTAAATCGTTTGAAAAATATAAACAACATTTTTTGTCCATGGAGCGTAAAATAAAAATAAGCCGGAATTAAGTACGATTTTATGTTCGAATATCAGTCTTTAAGACATATGTATGTCTGAATGCCAAGACAGGGACTTTGTAAACAAGCCCTATTTAATTTCCCCATATGTGATTTTAAGCGAGATAATTGACCCCCTAGGGTTGGTAGCTCCATGCGTTCTAAGAGTGAAAATACTGTTACGCAAATTATGGTTGGAAAGGCTTACGTGGAATGACCAATTAACACCCTAGATAAGTAAACAGGCAGAATTAATTAAGGATTTACCTGCACTGAATAATCTTAATATTCCTCGTAATGTCATTTGTGGCTCATGTAAGTTAATAGAACTAAACATTTTCTGTGATGAGTTTGAGCATGCTTACGGCGCTTGTGTGTATATTCGCAGAATAAGCGATAAGGGAGATATTACTGTGCATTTGCCGATAGCTAAAGATCCTGTTACTCTTTTTTTTTTTTTTTTTTTTTATAAGATGAGGGTGACAAACGAGCACACAGTCCACCTGATGGTAAGTGGTTGCTGCGGCCCATAGACATCCACATCTATCCTCGCTTGCGAATCAAAATGCAGATGCGTTGTCACCCGTGAGGACTAAGATGGAATGCCTCATTTCCAGTAAAAAGGGCCTCCGGCCACCTGCACTCACCAAGCGAAACGCAGAGGTAAACCTCTACTTCACGCTGGTATTCTGTGAGGTCGTGGTACCACCCCGGATCGAGCCGGCCCATCCGTGCGACAGCGAAAGCTGCGCGTGGCTCTACCACTGTTTTTACTCCCATTAAGCCCACGAAAATTTCGAGATTATAGCTTTGTAGCGCACTCACAAATGCACGACTTTATGAAAAATATCACTTCACTTTGGGTGCAAATTAGTCGTACTATATTCTGGACCGACTCCACTATAGTATTGGGATGGTTGAAAATGCTACACGCTAAGCTTCAGCCATTTGTGCGCAACCGTGTAGCGCAGATATTAGGAAAATCAGGAAATTGTATTTGGAGGCATGTACCGACTAGTGACAACCCCGCAGACCTTCTGTATCGTGGGGTGACAGTGAAATATTGCAGCATCGTTATAATATGTGTTGGGGTAGTCTAATGTATTTTAAACAATATATATCCCAATGACCTTTACAGCCAAAAAAATCACTTTACTACCCGAACTTAAACCGAAAATCTAATTAAATATTGCTGACAATTATCATATAAATGTTTAGAATTAATTAAATTTAATCGATTATCCAATTTTTTTAAGGTTTAAATGCATCGTAGCTTATGTGTTACGTTTTATTAAGATATGTAGAAAAGATATTCCTCCTACTAACTATTTATCCGAGTGTGAACAACAAGACAACAATGAACGTCATTATTAGGAACGTAAAAAGGGAGTCATTTCTAGAGTATAGCATGCTCTTTAAGGGATTATTTTTAACCAAAAAAGGCTATTACATAAGTTCACTGTATATCTTTGGAGATTACCCATCAATGGCGCTACGACATTACCTTTCATGCGACTACAAAGATGCATTGATGGTAACAACTCCTCGCTAGGTTTCGACCACTAATTAGCCAATATGATTTCCAAATTGTAGGGCTCCCGCGTGCATTCAATTGTTATGTTGGTAATCAAATAATAATCAATTTAAACAGTGTGTGGACTGTAATATGAAAGGATGTACTCGTATAATATCGTATTGATCCAAAAACACAATATCCCGGGTTTCGGCACCACATGTCAGGCGTCAGCCTGACGCATTTATTAGCAAACATGCGCCTCAGATAGTAATGGTTTTTAATTATAACATTCTATGTATGAACTGTACTATTCATTATAACATTTTTCTGTCACTATCTACTTACTCATTGTACCTTCAGCTTTCGCATTATAAAGTCATTTACCAGATCAATCACTTATATAATTTCAAAATTTGGGATAATCCCCGACACAGGTAATACATGTCATTCTTTTTACTAGGTGGTATAACTCCTTTTTTGTGTTTATTTAAATTATCTTATTTCTATATAAATCTAAATATTGACACGCTGTGTATAAATTAATGAAAATTGTGGGATATCTTAGGTAATTCTTTTTCAGGATTTACATGTAAACCACCCATGTATATAAAATTTGGCGGAACAGGACTATTATTATTCCATATAGGGTGTATATTCAAGAACAACATTTCTACATTATTATACAATTCATTTAAACGTAGAGTGTTTGGTCCAAATATATCTGTTATAACTGTATTTTCACTTGTTTCTTGAGAACTTATTAAATGATAAAGTTTGATTTCACTGTAAAGCTGAATCACCTTCTCCCACATCGTCAAATTGTATAATCGATCCTTAAATTGATTTCGTCCGTTTTAAAGGACATAGTGTTCACACGCACACGGAGACTGTTTTAAGACACATAAGTGCTGTAAAAATACGTTACGGCATCGAACTAGCTATCTCTTTTACGCTCGTGTATGTTGCGATGATGCAGTAAGAAACGGTCACGAGCAATAATCATTTAAAAAAATGCAACGGTCGGACTTATTTACGCTCCTGATAAATTTGATAATAACGGTGAGTCTTTTGGTTGTTTAATCTATGGCGTTGTTTTTTTAGTTAGAATATGAATAAAGGTACTATGTACTTACTAGTACTATGATATTTTTTTGTAAACATTACTGTAATTATTGTCATGAATTTGGTTTATTTATAATGTCCCATAAAACGGACATTGCCAGCTTAAACTATCATTTAGGGTATTGTTTGTGTGTCCCATGTAACGGACATTGCCATTTGGGCCTACTTGTTAGTGTTTCTTTTGACTGTCCTATGAAACGGACGTCGCCAATAACTTGTCACTTGCAATGTCTTCATTAAAAAATTATGTTTTCAACTATTTTTATTTTATTTTACAGTAACATGGCTTGTAGATCAAGGAAAATCTTATCACTCATACCTCCAACAGATTCTGAAGGGTCAGATATTGAGTATGATGGCGATTTAGAAGTCATCAACCTTGAGCGACGTGAGTTTTTTCACTTAGGTAATAGTAATTCGTCTTTATTCCAATAATTTCTCCCTTACTATATGACTTATTAGATGATTTGAGTGGCAGTGAAGACAATAATTATCAGAAGTGTACCGATATCGAACATTACATTACTGAAGAACAGCTACTAGAGACGGCTCAAGATGAATCCTTTCCACTCCCCACTAAGTCTCTAGCCCCAGTATCATGTTATGTACCTGAAACACCTTCACCAATAGTTTCTGTAACACCATCCACAAGTTTTTCTAGACCTACAGTAATGTCGAACACGACAACACGACGAACCAGACAAACCACACTTAAAGACACATCACCTGTGCTTCTGCAAGCAGCAACGAAACCTGTTGTTAAAAAGCGTAAAATGAAGCAATTAGACTTTTATTTAAAAAAAGGAAATATACAGGAACTGTGAGTACAACAGGCTCCCCCAGCTCAAAAAATGCCATGACATCCTTACTCCTAAGCAATATTTTCCGAAATTCTTCAGCAATGAATTGTTAGATTTAATAATTGAAATGACTAATTTATATTCAGTACAAACTAGCGAGAAAACCATATGTGTGACGCAAAAAGAAAAAGAAGGAGTAGAAATCATAATGGGTATTGTAGACATGCCGGCAGTCGAAGATTACTGTAGTGCTGATTTGAAGTATGAGCAGATTGCATCCGCTATGTCACTTAATCGATATAGATGTATCAAACGCTACTGGCACTTTTGTTATAACACAAATGTAGACAAAAGTGATCGTTACCATAAAATTACTCCCGTCATGGATTATGTTCGTCAGCAGTGCTTGAAGATAGAAGAAGAACGGTCGTTTGCAATCAATGAAATGATTATAGCTTACAAAGGTAAAAGGCCCGCAGCAGAAAGCAATACATGCCAATGTACTGCTTTCTGCTGCCAAAATGGGGGCCAAACACCAACACTTTTCACGGTGTCAGTTTTAGCGAATGGGAAGACGATTTTCTTGGGGTTGGAGGTAAAATAGTTCTCTGGCTATGTAGAACCAATTCCAATCCAATAATTAACATAGTATACTTTGACAACTGTTTTACGTAACTTGAAATTATATAATATTGGCGTAAGGAGTTGGGCATTTTGTCTTTAGGCTTACAATTGATGACAAAACTGATGACTGACAAAGCTATGATAAAAAGGGACGAACAGGTCGCCGATATGTGTCCGGGCTGACAGCAGCGGAAGCAGAGGCCACTGCGGTCAACCTCCGAGGCGCATTTCGCTGATACGTGATGCCCCATGAGACAATCTCATGGACCTTACCATCATATATCTTTATAAATGAGACTTCAAGCTTTAACTCTGTTATTATAACGCTTAAGCATCGTCAAAACCTTTTTTTTATTATTGCTTTGTTTATAGGCCTTACTACGATACGTCATTAATATGGGACTATAAATTGTACAACAATACTTCGGTAGTCAGCCACCTAAACCCCCCAAATGTATAGTAAGTATGATCTTGGGTATGCGTCTCCGGCTGCTCCGTTCCGCAATTATAATATTAAGACATATAACTTTTAAATGTTGTTTTTCTTTATTATTGTTACATAATCGACTTATATTTCTCTTATTTAACGCCTTTTTAATAGTTTAAGAAGAGTTTTAATAAATTTAATGAATT